>CM038552.1:34126681-35376681 GCA_021527575.1 Ensete glaucum
CGAAGGATTAATTTTGATATTGAGGAGATTCAGACTTCTTCTCCTATATTATCCCCTAATCGAGAAATTATTGTTCCTCAAATCAATGATAGAATTGATGAGGGTGAACAACAAAATAACATTGATGAATTCTCACATGATGTTGATGTCGCCGCTGATAGTCTTGTAGAACAATCACAATTGGTAGTTTTGAGAAGATCTCAAAGAAAAAGGAAACATACAATTTCTGATGATTATCTGGTATATCTATAAGAATCAGATTTTGATATAGGAATGAAAAGAGACCCCTTATCATTTTCACAAGCTATAGAAAGTAATGATTCTGAAAAATGGTATGATGCAATGAAAGATGAGTTAAAATCAATGGACCAGAATGGTATCTGGGAACTCGTTGAATTGCCCAATAATTGTAAAAGGGTCGGTTGTAAATGAGTCTTTAAGACTAAACGTGACTCGGTAGGCAATATCGAATGATATAAAGCCAGACTTGTGGCCAAAGGTTTTTCCCAGAAAGAGGGTATTGACTATCATGAGACCTTCTCTCCAGTTTCTCGAAAGGACTCATTGAGAATCATCATGGCATTAGTAGCTCATTATGATCTTGAGTTATATCAAATGGATGTGAAAATAGTATTTCTAAATGGAGATCTAGATGAAGAACTTTATATGGATCAACCTGAAGGATTCATAGAAAAGGGAAAGGAAAGTTGGGCTTGCAAACTTAGGAAATCTATTTATGGCCTTAAACAAGCTTCTAGACAATGGTATATAAAGTTTCATGATACCATTACTTCCTTCGGATTTAAGGAAAATACTATTGATCAGTGTATATATCTGAAGGTTAGTGGGAGTAAGTTTATTATATTGGTCTTATATGTGGATGATATATTGCTTGCCAGTAATGATCTTGGTTTGTTATATGAAACCAAGATATTTCTCAACAAGAACTTTAAGATGGTTGATATGAATAAGACATCCTATGTTATTGACATTGAGATATTCATGGACAAATCTCAAGGTTTATTAGGATTATCTCAGAAATGTTATATTAATCGTATCTTAGAAAGGTTTAATATGCAGCTTTGTAAAGCCAATGATACACTTATTACTAGAGGTGAAAAATTCAGCCAAAACTAGTGCCCGAAGAATGTCTTAGAAATAAATCAAATGAAGAATATTCTTTATGGGTGCGTAATTGGAAGTCTATTATATGCTCAAACTTGTACATGGTCGGATATCAGTTTTGCAGTGGCAATGCTGGGTAGATACCAGAGTAACCCAAGAATGGAACATTAGAAAGCTGCAAAGAAAGTAATGAGATATCTGCAAGAGACAAAAGATTATATGCTCACATATAGGAAATCAGATCAGCTTGAAGTAACGGGATATTTAGATGTTGATTTTGTAAATTGTCTCGATAGTAGGAAATCCATTTCAAGATTTATGTTCATGCTGACTGGTGGGGTAATTTCTTGGAAAAGTATAAAACAATCACTTATTGCATTATCTACGATGGAAGCTGAATTTGTGGCATGCTTTGAGGCTACAAATCAAGCTTTATGGCTGCGAAATTTTATCTCAGGACTTGGTGTGATCGACTCAATTGCCAAACCGCTGAAGATATTTTGTGATAATAGTTTTCTTCTCTAAGAATGACAAGTACTCTATTAGTTCCAAGCACATTGAGATAAAGTACTTGGTGGTTAGAGAAAGAGTCCAGAAACAACAAGTGTCAATTGAAAATTTAAGCACCACTATGATGATTATTGATCTATTTACTAAAGCTTTGCAATGTAAAATATTTAAAGAATATGTTCTTAGAATATGGCTTGTGAATAAGCCATAAAGGATATGGTGATGCATGTTTAAGTGGATGCTATTATTGATATTTCGTTTTGCATAATTAAAGTTATTTGTTTCTGCTAGCCTGTTTGTGTTTATGTTTATGCATATTATGGTTGAATGCAAGAAACAAAATTATCTTGACAAGACAAATTACAGGGGTCATTATAGACTATATAAGGAAAGACTAACAGTGTTGTAGTACATAGAACGAAGTGTGACATTGATGACATACAACCGCTATGACTCACATTGATAGTTAGACTAAATATATTATAATTATGCTTATTGGACTTATTGGCTTATTTTTAAAATCATGACCATGTATAAAATACTTTTTTCAAAATTTTCAGAATCTAATTATATAAAATTATTTTCAAATAAATTTTGTTTTGTTTATTTTGATTTTGAATATCTTTTATATCTTATCAATTAATGGGTCAAGTGGGAGAATACAAGATTATGTGGCCCTTTATTAATTGAATAAGATATATTATGGATTATTTGGATTCTGATAAAAGATATTAGCCAATATTAAATAAAGTCCATATTATATTGGGATATTTTAGGGGATACCCTTGATGGAAGGAACTCTCCTAATAACTTACCCTAGACCCTTTGCTCTTGCCTATAAATAGACAGGACCTACTCTAAACCCTAAGCATAACATGAGTAGCACAGATATGTAAAGGATTGAATAGATCAAGAGATTACATTTATCCTCTTGATCTCCCAAAACCATCAATTAAGGTGGTCCTGTGAAAAGATAGGAAGAGTGGAGAAGAGGTCTAGATCTATTCTAGTTCCTCTTGCAGATCGATATTCGATGTCATTCAAATCTGTCGGGTGGTGCTCTTGAAGATCTAATTGGATCTCACGTAGATGACATCTAAAGGTACGCATCGTAAATAGATTTAGTATTATTTGATTTCAATCCTAGCATAAAAGTTTTTTCACATAATAGATTGCATAATTATAGTTTTTATTCCAATAGGTGTGACATCTTGTATGAAAGAGTTTATAAAGGTTCTCTCCTAATCTTGGTAAAATGAAAAGGATTGTAACAAGAGTAATTAATTTTTGTCTATTGGAAAGAAGAATGGTAGTGAAAGTCAGTGGCCTCGAGAGAAGAGTAATTGAGAGTGGACGTAGGTTAAGATAACAGAACCATTATAAATCATTTATATTTTCTTTCTTGCTTTTCTTAGTTGTTACTTACTGATTTACATTACTCACCATTTCTACTCATAGTTTCATGTTAAACACATTTTTTATTTATATTCTTGTTTGAACTTTTTCGAACAAAATCTCCTTTCGATAGTACTAATTCACCCACCCCCCTCTTAATGTCATTTCTATCATAATAGTTGGTATCAGAGCTAAGTCCTCTCAGTTAGATTAATATCCAAGTGAGTTTTAATGATTTTTTCTAGCAATCACGAGGGTCACTCAATCACTTATCCTCTTATGTTAAATGGGGTGAACTATACTTATTTGAAAATACGAATGAGAATTTTATTGAATTCTATGGATTTTGATTTGTGGAATATCATTGAAATTGGTTTTAAAAAATCTTCTAATCCAATGACTGAAATGATTTTGAAAAAAAAGTATTTTTCTTAAACGTTAAAGCTATAAACACTTTATTTTGTGCTTTAGATAAAAATAAGTTTATTCGTATTTATACTTGTGACACTACATATGACATTTGGTACACACTTAAAGTTATTCATGAAGACATAAATAAAGTAAAAAAATCAAATTAATCTTTAGTACATAGTTATGAATTATTTAAAATGAAGCCAAGCGAAATCATTAGTGATATATACATCTGTTTTACGGATATTGTCAATAGTTTAAAAGCTATTAGTAAATACTATACTAACTTTGAATTAGTAAATAAAATTTTAATATCTCTTCTAAAATATTGGGATCCAAAAGTAATGGTCATCCAAGAAGCAACTGATTTGAATAATTTCCTCTTGAAAAACTCATAAGGTCTTTAATGACCTGTGAAATGACTTATAAAGTACATGACGAACAAGAAAAAAATATTCTAAAGGACAAGAAAGATATATTGCACTAAGAACCAAATAAAATTCCTCGAGTGAAAGCTTAAGTGATGATGATGACGACATAGAATTCTTTACAAGAAGACTTTAAAAAATCATGAAAAAAAATAAACTCACAAGTATAAAAATAAGTCTGAAAAGGATATCATAATATGTTATGAATGCAAGAAGCCTGAGCACTTAAAAAATGAGTGTCCACAACTAAAGAATAAGTTGTTAACCTAAAAGAAAAAAGTACTTAAGACAATCTAGGATGAATCAAGTGCATATGAAGATGAAGAGTAAATCAATAAAGACAACATAGTGAACTATCCATTGATGGCCTTCAATGATGAGGTATGTGACTCACCTAAAATATCTTTTTCTTAAGATGAATTGCTTAATGCATTTTATGATTTATTTGATAAGCTTAAAAAAGTTAGTAAGAAATATAAATTGCTAAATATCATCATATATCTCTCTCTAATAAATTTGATAAATTAAAAAATAAGCATGACAATTATATATTAACATCTTATCATACATGTAAAGAGTTAGATTCAGTTAAAAAAGAAAATTTATTATTACAATAAACTTTAAACAAAATTAAAATTAAAAATAAACCATTAAACATGATTATTACTAACCATAGTTGTGTATATAAAAAAGAAAGAATCGACTTGATTAACACTCATCAAAAGCTAACAAAATTTGTAAATGGATCCATACTACATATTTCCCTTAAAGATAAATATAATTTTTATGAAAGATTTGTTCATTATGATTATACTTGCTCTTTCAAGAAATATAGTTCTTATAAATTAGTTTGGATTCCTAAAGGAATAATCAATGATTTGATATCAAAAGTCAAGAGAGGTAGATCTAACCATAAAGGACCCAAAATTAAATGAGTATCTAAAGCAAACTCCTCGTTCTTGTAGATATGTCTCTATTAAGAGCTAGGAGCAAAAGATAGTATCTTGATAGTGGATACTCAAGGCATATAATCAGAGATCCAACATAATTTTTAAAGCTCACTAGCAAAAATAGAAGATGTGTAACCTTTGGAGACAACAACAAAGTAAAATTGATAACAAATCGAATCTTTTGATTAAAGATGCTCCTTTAGTAGATGATTTTAAACATAATTCTTTAAGCATTAGACAATTGTATAATAAGAAATATAATATTAAATCTGAGTCTAATGCTTGTATCATAGACATACCATATAAGAATTAATCTATGATTGTCTTGAGAAATAATAACATTTATACTATTAATCTTAATGATTTTTATGATAAAACATGTTTTTTATTTTTAAATAATGATGCACGGCTTGGCGTAAGAGATGAAGACATGGAAGAATGAAATTAATCTCACAAATTAGAACTAAATAAGTTTACTTATTTTTATTTATATT
Organism: Ensete glaucum; assembly: GCA_021527575.1. Classification (NCBI taxonomy): domain Eukaryota; kingdom Viridiplantae; phylum Streptophyta; class Magnoliopsida; order Zingiberales; family Musaceae; genus Ensete; species Ensete glaucum. The sequence continues at coordinate 34,131,995 of CM038552.1, forward strand.
ATTTTCAATGAATTTTTCAAAGGTAAGAAAATGATTTTGATGATGATTTTGAATTTGATAAGATTTTTTTTAAGAATCATGATCTTTCACTTGATTTGTTAATATTCCTAACTTAAGATCTATCTTGAATCATAACCTTTTACTAATTATTCTCCTATGAATCATTTTGGTATTTATTAAGAAAAAGATTTATTTAAACAAATCATGATCTTGATTTTTTGATATTTATAACTTAGAGATTTATTTTATATAAATCAAGATCTTTTACTATTTGTTCTCTTATAATTCTTTTTACTATTTATTAAAGAAAAAATTTATCCAATGAATCATGATCTTTCACTTAACTTCTTAATATTTATGATTTGATATTTATTTTATATTCATTCTCATATGATTCTTTTTGTTTGCTAATGATTAAGAAAGAGATTTATTTAAATAAATCATGATCTTAACTTCTTGATATTTAAAATTTGGGACTTAATAATATAATTTTTTTTTTCTTTTACTAAAGAGGAGATTCATCTCATTGGATCATTATCTTGATATTTATGATGTGAAATTTATATCATATCACTCTTTTGTATTAATATTCTTCATGTGATATCCAAAATAGCTTTACAATTGGCACATTAATATAAACGAAGAGAAGTAGCATCATGATAAAATGATATTCTTCTCTTCTTTTTGATAATGACAAAGTTGGAGAGAAAAGTAGTGGCTAACTCATTTCTTTTTCCTATTTTTGTTGATGACAAAGAGGAAGAAGTAATGATAACTTTTTGATGACATAACACTCATATGCATCTTGTATTTAATGACATTAACTTATGATATTTTTTTTGAAATATGTAACTATTTCAAATTATGGATATTATATGAAATTATGCATATGATTCTTGTAATAATCATTATTGAAAGTCACTATGATTTATAATTAAAATTATTTTATTTTGAATTTAAATAGTTAAAAAGTTATTATATTTCTTTAAAAAATTAAGTTTATTATAGCATATAAACAGGGGGAGTTTAGCTAAAACTTTATCATCAATTGGTTGTCATCATTACAAATGGGGAGATCGTTGAATCTCAGATTTTGATGATGAAATAAATTAATAAATTTATGAACTAATATGCTTTTTAAGATAAGTGACGCATGAAAGACTTCGATCATGGACACGAACCATCATAGGGCATATTATCAAAGCAGGAGAAACAAACGTTAGGCCGGAGGTGCATCATGTCAGAGATTGGACATTAGGTTGGATGATTAGTCGATGTGCCGAAGGATGGACTTTATGTCATGAGTTCAGGCATCAGACTAGAAGGATTGAGTATTACACTAAAAGATCAGATGTTGTGGGAAGTCAACATGCTATCATAGAACCCAAAGATTTCTATTAAAGATAACTGATTATGTAAGGGATTGGCCCTCCTTGATCTCTACGGAGGATTGGCCTTCTAGGTTTTGGCTTCAAGAGCTGAAGAAAAGTGGTTGAATTTTTTATTGATAAAGTAAGAAGAGTTATACGCCTATTTATAGGGCTAACAGAGACCCCCTACTAGAAATATAACTCAAACTTTGACTCATATTTCAACTTAAATCCTACTCCACCTAGGATTTAGACTAATTTATTCAAATCAACTCCTAATCAACTCAATAAATAGGTCTAGGCCGGCCAGCAGGGCCCAATTAGTAGACTCGATGCAGTAGACTAGGACCCAAATGTTAGGATTAATTGGTACTAAGAGGGGAGTGGGGTGGGGTAGGGGTGAATTAGTGCAAGCTAAAAATTTTCTTTCTAAAGCAAAAACTTTTCAAATAAGATAGAATAGGAAATATGAAGCTTTTCGTTTTTAATAAAACAAGTGAGTGATTAAAAGTAAGTTGTTAAGGAAGCCGGAAAGATAATCACGTTTGAGGAAAAGAACTTATCATCTTGCTTTCAAAGAGTTTAGTTAAGTTAGAAGCATCAATTCAACAACATTCAAGCAATGCAAGTATGAAACACTTCCAATTTTATAGTGGTTCAGTGCCAACGACCTACGTCCACTTCCGAGTCCTCCTTCTTGAGGCACACCGGCATCCACTACCAATCTTCTTTGGGTGAAGATCAAACCCTTATACTTGAGCTTACAAGGGAGACTAGATTTAAAACTCTAAGCTCTCTCCCTGACCCCTTTTCTTATAATTCTCATATAATATTTTCTTAGAATATAATCCCCCCAAAGTGTTATTATAAATGTAAGAAAACTTGGGGTATTTATAAGCCCCAAATTAGCTTCAAAACCGGAGCCAAAATCTAACTCACCTGAAAAATCTGGGTACGGGCGATTTACCCATCGTCAACAGCTAGCCGTCGCCCATATTCTATGGTACGGGCAGTTCACCCGCCACCTGGGCGGTTTACCCATCGAAAGCTGCTGCCCTCCGCTTGGATTCTGTGGTACGGGCGGTCCAACCGCCACTCACCGACAGTTTACCCGTCAGAATTTCTGCAAAAGTGGTTCCCTCTACTTTTCGAATTCTGACTTGACTTTTACGTTGATCAGCTCTTTGGTCAACTGATTGAGCTCAATTAGAGCTCAACCAAACCCAATAGTGGATCTAGTTGCCTCATTGAGTTGATTTGGATTCCTTTAAAATCCAACTCAATTAGGACTCTAACTTCTAACTATGACTCAATGATTATAATACTTAATAACTAATTAGGCCTAATTAAGACCTAACTCCCACATATTCTGGCAACCTTCGACAATCTTGTGGTAAGTCATCCGGTCTTCTTTTCGGCAATCTCCCTTCGCATTCCCAGTGAGCTTCCCGATTCTTTTAGCGAATATCCTAGCGAACTTCCAGCAAGATCCCACCACATCGTCGAACTCGGCCCGATGACTAGGCTTTATCTTAGCTCATCATATGATTGTAGTTTCATTGATCCTACCATAGTTAGACATATATGATGCTAATTATGACTTAATTAAATATAATTATAATTACCAAAATATTCATTACAAGACCATCCCGACTCCCAACAAGCTTTTCAGCTATCCCCGATAATCTTCCGACGAGTCTTGGTCTTCTTTTGGTGAACTCCCTTATGCCATCCTGGCAAACTCCCGATACCCTCGGTGAGCTTCCGACACACTCCTAGCGAGTTCCCAAACGCATCGACTCGATGCATGGACTTAATCTTGGCCAACCCTAATTGTAATAATCCTTCTATTGTCCTTAATCCTGCATCAATCAACTCTAACAATCCTGTTAGATTAATAATCTATCAATTAATTTTATCATCAAAATCCGAGATTTAACACCAACCCTGCTAGGGTCCTATCAGACCCGCCTTCTTCAAATCAGTCTTGTCCTTAATATCGAGCCTCCATGAACTATGGAAACTTTGTCTTCAATTCTTCATAGGACTCCCAGGTAGCATTCTCAATGGACAAATGGGTCCATTGCACTAGTATTTCTGTGGAAGAGCGTCGATGATGCATCATGATCCTGTGATCCAGTAGAGTTGTCGACTAGACTTGGACCTCTTTATCAGCTAAGATATCAGGTAGATGGCTCTGGGCTGTTTCATCCTCTCCAAAATTTAATTTAAGGCAGGATAAGTAGAAGACCAGATGAATTTTGTAGTCTACGAGCAAATCCATCTATAAGCCATGGCTCCAGTACACTCCATAATTTTGTAGGGTTCGTAAAAGTGAAGAGATAGCTTCATAGATGCTCAGGTCTTGATGTATGTCTGTTTGAAGGACTGAAGGTAAATGAAGACCCAATCTCCAACAACAAACTCCCTTTTGCTTATGTGTTTGTCAACTTGCTACTTCATTCTTGCTTGGGCTGCCAAGAGGTTATCTTTCAATAGTTATAGAATCTTATTCTTGTCAATCAGCTCTCGATCTACTTGACTTATTTTTGATATGCTAGCTATATATTTAGTGATTACAGGGGGGTGGTCGGCCAGATACAGCTTCAAAAGGAGTATATTTTGTAGATGAATAATATGTCATATTGTACCATCATTTAGCCCAAGGAAGTTACTTTGTCTATTCTTTCGGCCTATCACTAGTGAAGAATCTGAAATAATTCTCCAAGCACATATTCATCACTTTTGTTTGATCGTCAGTCTAAGGATGGTATGTTGTACTCATTTTCCATTTAGTATCCAACAACTAAAAAATTTCTATCCAAAATTTGTTAGTGAAGACCCTATCATGATCACTTACAATAGATAGAAGCAACCCATGTAGTTTAACAATATTTTTCATAAAAGTTTAGGCAATATTGACAATGATATAAGGATTTCGGACAGCATAAAGTGGACATATTTCGTGAGGCAATCAATTACAATGAAGATGGTACCTTTTCCTTGTGATGTTGGTAGCCCTACGATAAAGTCCATGGAGATGTTGATCCAAGTAGAGTCTAGAATGGGTAGTGGCTGTAATTTTCCTAGGCTTGCTACCGTCTCTTGTTTGTGCTATTAATGAGTGTCACATCAAGCCACAAATTTAGCAATGGTCTTTTTCATCCCTTTCCAATAGAAGGTTTGTCGAATCCTCTTATAGATCGGAAGGAATCTGGAGTGTCCAACCGCTAGTGATGAGTGTATCTCACATAGGATAGCGGTTTGGCATAGGGAGTCACCAACACAATTTAGCCCTTTTATCGCAGGTCCTTCGAGTCTCAACTATAGTGCGCTATCGAGCCCGATTCCTCCTCTAATTTTTTGATGATCTCCTGGGTCTCTAGGTCGCCTTGCCACTCCTTCCTGATGTCTTCCAAGAGGTCATAAATCAAAAGGGAGATGGTTGAAATTTCAGAATGCTCGGGTAGGCGGGAAAGTGCATATGCAACCAAGTTATTCTTCTCCTTTTTATAAATAATTTCATAATCAAATCTTAGCAATTTTGTCACCTATTTTTTCTCTTCTGGGGAGGAAACCTTATGCTCCATGAAGAATTTTTAGGCTCTTGTGATCAGTGTTAATCTGAAAGCGTCGACCGATCAGGTAGGGTCTCAATTTCGTCACTACATGCACAATGGCCAGCATCTCCTTGTCATTGATTGATAGCTTTATATGAGATGGGGAGAGAGCCTTGCTAGTCTATGCTAGTGGTCAACCATCTTGCATTATGATAATACTAATTTTAGCTCCTGATGCGTTGGATTCGATCACAAACACCTTGTCAAAGTCGGGTAAGGCTAGCACCGATGCAGACATCATTGCATCCTTAAGGGTATCGAAGATTGCTATTGCTTCATCCGACCAAAGGAAGCTATCTTTTTTTAGCAACGATGTGAGGGGAGCGCTGATCTTGCAATAATCCTTCATGAACTCGGTAGTAATAAGTCAGTCCTAGAAATTCTCGCAGCACCTTGATTATTTTCGATAGTGGCCAGCTTTGCATTGCTTCAATCTTTGAGGGGCCTACCACTACTTTTTCTTTTGAGATGATGTGGTTAAGGTACTCCACCTCACTCTACAAGAAGCTGCACTTCGATTGCTTGACAAAAAGGGTGTGTTCTTAAAGAATCATCAAACAAGTTTCAAGTGTGAGTGGTGGCTTTCGAGGGAGGGGCTATAAATTAAGATGTCGTCGAAGAAGACCAAAACAAACTTACAGAGGTAAACCTTTCATCAAGCTCTAAAAAGTGGAAGGGGCATTAGTTAGCCAAAAGGCATTACCAGGAACTTGTAGTGCCCATTGTGTATTTGGAAAGTGATCTTCGACATGTCTTCTTCATATACTCGAATCTAATGCATTCAGATCACAAATCTAGCTTGGTAAAGATTTGTGCTCCCTTCAATTCATCGAGTAATTCATCCACTACATGGATTGGATACTTGCCCTTCATAGTGATATTGTTGAGGGCTTGGTGATCCATACACATTCACCATGTTCTATCCTTCTTTCGTACGAGGAGCACTAATGAAGAATAGGGGCTAACATTTGGTCATATGATCCCTATTTCTAGCATCTCTTAGACGATCCTCTTGATCTCAGTCTTCTAAAGAGGAGGTTATCTGTAGGCCAAACATTTGCTGGTGCTTTTCTTGATAGGACAGATATGTGGTGGTCATGTAGCCGGGTAGGGGGTAGATTTTTTGATTTAGCAAACACATCTGAAAATTCAGCAAGAGGAGAGGTTCGAGTCTTCGTTCATCATTGGGTTTTCAGTTTGTAACCTTGTAATTGGATTAGAAAGATAATTTATATCTTATGCAACACTCTCTCCATTTGTTATCGTAATGGTCGAAACTTCACTCTCGTGTTTACCTAATAGGATCACCTATTTCCTATGGATGAAAATTTTATAAGAAGTTTGGAGAAGTTCTAAGAAACATCACCTAGAGTAGATAGTCATTCGATATCAAGCACCACTTCATAGTCATCCAACGATAATAGGAAGAAGTCTGCAGTGATATCTTGGCCTTTTATGATTAGTCTCACCCGCAAACACTTATGGCTACAAGATAATGTTCGGCCATCTGCGACCTTCACATAAAATCTCTGTAATCTTCAATTTGGAGGGTTAATCGAGTAGCAACCTTATTTTTCATAAAGTTATTAGTGTTTCTGGTGTCAATGAGAATTATGATTATCTAGTGTTTGAGGAATCCATCCATTTTTATTGTTTGCGGGTTAGTATAGCTGGCTAAGGCATGTACGATGTTGATGGCCGATTGCAGTTCTTCCTCCACATCTTCCTTCTTGGGTTTGTGATCTACATCCTCGGGTTCTGGATCCTCAATTGGTTCAATTATCAATAGCTTTCCCTTTTTGGAGTGGTGATCTCTACTCCATGGTTTGTCATAGTGCCAACATAGCTCTTTTGTCAATCTCTTTAGGAGTTCTTCTCGGGTTAGTCTTTTGAGCTGAGGGCTTCGGTTGGCAACAGGAGAGGCTAAAGGCTTGATGGTTGCTAGTTGGTTCATGATCTTGGTCCTTCAGGCATTGATGTTTAGCTTTTCTACTTGGATGCGGGCGAAGGAGATATCAGCCATCAATGTATATGGTGGTTGTGCATTTACTTCACATTGGATCTCTGGCTTCAATCCTTCAATGAATGTTCATAGCAATTATTTTTCAGACCAATCACGAGTTTGGTTCAAGAGACATTCAAACCTGGTTTAATATTATTATATAATCAAGGTTTGATGAAACTTCACGAGTTATCCATCCACGCTCTCATATTCTGACGATCCAAAGTGGATTAGCAGCCCACTTTTGAATTACCTCCACGTGGGTACACTATGTGTATGCTTGAACCAGTCATACCACTGGATCGCATCTCCCTCAAGGTGTATGGTGGTAATGTTGACCATTGATGCTTTAAGAGTTTTGTGGGAGTGAAAATACCTTTCAGCGCATGAGATCCATTTGGTTGGGTCTTCATTTTCCCATTTGGGGAAGTTCATCCTCACGAGTGGATATGCGGAGTCTTATGCTTAATTGCCCTTCTCTGATTGGTTCTCCTTATGATCTGAACTTTCTCCATGCATAGATCTTTTGGGCTCTCTGATTTGCCCAATCTGAATTCTTCAAAGAGCGTACATAACTTGTCCTCTATGCGAGCCTCAAAGGCTTCAAGCTTCGCGTCAATTATATTGTCTGAGACCATTGCATAGGATTAAAGATCTATAATGTTTAAATCCTTTTGTTGATGAGTCAAGGGCATAGGTTAAGGGATGGTGTTGGCAGCAATAGGAGAAGGGGGAAGGCAACAACAACAGCAGATCTAGGGTTAGATGGTTGCTGTTGGGGGTAGTAGCAAAGGGTAAAGATGACAACTATGATAGCATTCTATAGTTAGATGGCTACCCTAGGGTTGTAGGTTGCAGTAGCAGCAAGGGGTGTTGGCTGCGGCTGCAACCAGGGGTGGTAGTGGTGACAAAAGTAGAAGTGCTCGATTTGGAAACGTTGCTTACAAAAAGTAAAGAAAGAAAATCGAAAGCATCGTTTATATTTCATTGGAAATGATTAAGAAACCAATTTAAGAGAGGTCGTGAGAATGATGCTTGTATCTTTCTATAAACTAATTAAGAGTAATAGAAAGTAGTAAATAAGATAAGTAAAGAACACTCATAATTTATAGTGGTTCGACCGTAATCTTGGCCTACGTCTACTTCCAAAGTTCTCTTTACCGAGGCTCACCAATGTCTACTACCAATCTTCTTTGGGTAAAGACCAACCCTTTATAGACTTTCAACTTACAAGGGAGAATTTTTACAAGAATTACAACACTTGGCTCACTCCCTTTTCTCTTTTCTTTTTTTGCACACTTTTAGCAGACACTTTTTTTCACAAATTTTTACACAATGACTTGTGTGAATACTTGTGCTAAATGTAAAAAAATATAGGATATTTATAGACCCCAATTGGCTTCAAAAGAATAGAGCCAAAGTTCAAATATATCCAAAAAATCTGGGTATGGGTAGTACATCCGTCGATACCGATGGTACAATCGTCGAAAGCTGCCCGGAAACCTGGGCGATGGCAGTACAACCGCCAGCCTAGGTGGTACGACCATTGATCACTGGTGATATAATCACCCGGAATTTCGAAAAAAGTGATTTCATTTACTTTTCCAATCCCAACTTGTACCTTCTGTTGACCAATTCTCAAGTCAACCAATTATCCTCAATTTGAGCTTAATCCATCCCTTAGTGGATCCGATTACCTCACATTGAGTTGATTTGGATTTCTTCTAAATCAAACTCAATTAGGACTTGAACCTAACTATGACTTACTTATGACAACCATACAGGACCATCAAGCTTAATAAATGACCTAAACCATGGCAACCTTCGGTATTCTTGCGGCGAGTCTTACGGTCTTCCTCCAGCGGTCTCCCGGAGTGTTCCGAGCGAGCTTCCCAATTTCTTTAGCAAACTCCTAGCGAACTCCCGGTGAGCTCCCACTACATCATCTGAATCTTGGCCCGATGCCCAAACTTGATCATAGCCCAACATATGGTTGTGACTTCTTTTCTCCATCGTAGTTAAACCTGTATTACTTCATCTAACACACATGTTAGATTAAATACTCATCAACTGATTTCATCATCAAAATATGAGATTTAACAATTTCTTCTTTTTTGATGATGATAATCAATTGATAACATGAGTTAAACCTTACTCCCCCTGAATATATGTCATGATTCAAATAAGAGAAACTTAAATTTAAGAGAACCACACACTCTTGAATTTATGTATCATGATATGATATTTTAATAATTTTCAACAATGCCTCAAAGAAGCAATATCAATTTAGAGATGATATAACATCAATTCAAATACTTTTACCTTAAGTCATCAATTATCAAATCATCAAGAATTTTTTAATTATACAACATACATTTGAATTCATGTATCAGTTATACATTTATTTCTCCCCCTTTGTTTATCAACAAAAAAAAGAGAAATGACCATTTAAATTTTTTTTACATATGTCACTAATATTTATTTCTCCTCTTTGTTATCAACAAAAAAGTGAAATATAGAGCTAATGATTTCAAGGCACATGTGTCATTACTCCCCCTTAGTAAATAAGATATGAGTCATAAAAATTTTCTCCTCTTTGTGAATAAGAAGAAAAGAAACAATAGAGGAATGTGAAAATATTACATCATTAAGAGGTGCTCTCAATCTTATAAAAGTAAATTTTGAAAAGAATATTTCAAAGATGAGCTCAAAAATCCAAAAAATCGAAGAAGATTCAAAAATCTAAGAGCTACTCATGCATTTAAAATCATCTTATGTAAATTTCAAGCAACATAGCAAATAAATCTGAAAAATAGCAAATCATGTATTTTAATAGTTTAGCATTCTTAGCTCTCTTCTAATGAAGTCAAATTGCTCTTCATTTAATGGCTTAGTGAAAATATCTACTAATTGATGCTTAGTATCAATAAATTCTAAAGATATTTCTTGATTATTCATATAATTTCTAATAAAATAATATTTAATATCAATATACTTAGTTATTAAGTGTTGAACGTGATTTTTTGTTAAGCATATTGCACTTATATTGTTACATTTTGTAGGGATATTTTTTAAACAAATTTTATAATCTTCTAATGTGTTTTTCATCCAAATGACTTGAGCACAATAAGTACTAGCTGCAATATATTCAGCTTCAACAGTATATAAAACAATCAAATTTTATTTCTTGAAAGACCAACAAACAAGTGCAAGTCCTAAAAATTGACATATTCTTGTAGTACTTTTTCTATCTATTCTATAACCACTAAAATCATCATCAGTATAAGCAAGTAAATCAAAGTTTTTGGATTTTGAATACCATAATCCTAAGTTAGAAGTTTCTTTTAAATATGTAAATATTTATTTAACTTCTTTAAGGTGAGAAAGTCTAGGATTGGATTAAAATCTTGCACATAATCTAACACTAAACATAATATTTGGTCTAGTAGTAGTTAAATATAATAAGCTACCTATCATTCCTCTATAAGTTCTTTGATCAAAATTTCTCCTTCATTATCTAAGTTAAATTTTGTAGAAGTACTCATGGGTGTATTTATAACTTTAGCATTTTCTATACGAAATCATTTTAACAAGTCTAAGGTATAACTAATAAAGATACCATCATTTAATTATTTTATTTACAATCCTAAGAAAAATATTAACTCAACCATTATACTCATTTCAAATTCTTGACTCATACTCTTAGCAAAAGATTCACACAAGGATTTATTTTTTGAATAAAAAATAATATCATCAATATAAATTTGAATAACAAAAAAATTATTTTCAAAATACTTAAAAATAACATAGTATCAACCTTGCTTTTCAAAAAATTATTTAAAATAAGAAAAAATAAGTCTTTTATACCAAGCTCGAGAGACTTGTTTTAATTTGTAAAGAGCTTTAGAAAGTTTGAAAACATGATTTGGAAGAAGACTATTTTAAAAACTAGAGGGTTGTTCAATGTACACTTTCTTGGAAATAAAACTATAAAGAAAGATACTTTTAACATCTATTTAAAATAATTTAAAATTTTTAAAAGATGTAAAAGCAATGAGCATCCTTATGGCTTTAAGTCTCGCCACAAGAACAAAGGTTTCTTTATAATCGATTCCTTTTTCTTAGTTGAAACTTTTAACCACTAATTTAGCCTTGTTTCTAGCCATAATACTATTTTTATCTTGTTTGTTTCTAAAGACCCATTTAGTACCAATCACTAAGTGGTCATTGGGTCAAGGAACAAGTTTCCATACCTCATTTCTCTCAAATTGATTTAATTTTTCATGCATTGTAATAACCCAAAAGTTATCTCTTAGGGTTTCATCAATGCATTTTGGTTCAACTTGAGAAAGAAATGTGCCATTAGCATAAAATTTTTTAAAATAAAAATGAATTTGAACACTTCCTGATGTATCTCCTATTATAAGCTCATTAGGATGGGCATTTGTATACTTTTATTCCTTGGGTAAGGATTTAGAAGTAGATTCATCCAAGTTACTTTTAGGAGAGTTATCATTTAAATTCAAAGTACCAAAAATTAAATTCATTATCAAAATCAATTTTCTTAGGATTGAAAATTTTATTAAAAATAATATAAATAAATTCTTCAATTATTAAAGTTATTTTATTGAATACACGATAAATTTTTGAAATAGAAGAATAACTTAGAAAAATACCTTCATTAGATTTTGCATCAAATTTTCTTAAGGTATAATTTTCATTCAAAATAAAATATTTATAATCAAATACTTTAAAATAAGAAATATTAGCTTTTTACAATTTCGCAATTCATAAGAAGTTTTAGTGAGTAATAGCCTTACAAGAACCCTATTTAAAACATATTACACCATGCTAACGGCTTCAACTCAAAAATATTTGGGTAGGCTATATTCGTTTAATATGATTCTAGCCGCTCTTATTTTTTCTTTTTAATACTCCATTTTGTTGTGGATTTCTAGGAGTAGAGAAATTATGGATATACCCATTTAACTTACAAAAATTTTGAAACTCATTATTTTGAAATTCACCTCTATAATCACTATGTCTTGATAAGATCATAAAAACTTTTTTATTTTAAATAATTTTATAAAATTTTAAAAAATATTTAAAGGAATCACTTTTGTATGTCAAGAAATAAGTCCAATATATCAACTATAATCATCTACTAAGACAAATGCATATTTGCTACCTCCTAAACTTATAGTACCAATTGATCCAAATAAATCCATAGAGATCAATTGCAATAGTCTAGAGGTGCTTATTTTATTTTTTTGACTTAAAACTACTTTTTATTTGTTTTCCTAATTAGCAAGTATCACATATTTTATCCTTAATGAACTTAAGGCTAGATAGTCCTCTTACTAAAGCTAGATAATCCTCTTACTAAGATTTTAGTTAAGATTTGGTTGAGTAATTTATGCTAGCATGACCTAGTCTCTTGTGCCAAATCCAAGCATCATCATTTAAAGCTGAAAAGCATGTATCATCACAAAAAATTTTAATGTCAATAATATATATGTTATTATTTGTTAAGGTAATCAAAGATTTATTTTTGTGTGGTATTTCAATTACACAAGTATTAGATTCAAATTTAATAATATATTTTTATCACATAATTGGCTATACTAAGTAGATTATGTTTCAAACCATCAACCAATAGCATATTTTCAATCAAAATATTTGATTTATTACCTATAGTTCCTTTCCCAATGATTTTTCCTTTGTTATTGTCTTCGAAGGTGGCAATCCCTTCATTTAGGCTAATGAGCTTAGAAAAGTAAGTTGGATCTCTGATCATGTAACTTGAACATCCACTGTCAAGGTGTCATTTGGTGCTCCTAGCCTAAGTTTGGAGACAAACCTCGTCATGGATGGCCATGAGAGCATAGTTAGTAACTTCTTCGTTGGAGTGATCTTCTTCATCTGATGAGCTTGGGTCATCCCAAGTTGCCGAAAGAGTCTTCTTGTGTGGTGCCTTCTTCTTTAATTGAGGACATTCATATTTGAAATATCTAGACTTCTTGCATTCAAAGTGTTATGATCAATTAGCACTAAGAGGGGCAGGGGGGCGGGGTTGGGGGTTTGAATTAGTGCAAGCAAAATAGTGATCAGTTTAAAATTATTACTTTCATAAAGTAAAGAGTGAACAATGGAAGCTTCTTTTGATAATTTGAAAAATCAGATTAAGAGCTGATTTGAAAGAAGTAGAGAGATTGAAGCTAGTTTTTAACTATAAGCAACTTGAGAGCAATAGAGAGTAATAAGCAAAAAAAAACAAAGACACTCACAATTATAATGGTTCGACCTCAACCTGGCCTATGTCCACTCCCGAGTCCTCTTCCCTGAGGCCTACTGGCGTCCACTATCAACCTTCTTTGGGTGAAGATCAAACCCTTATAGCTTCTTCTCTCTTTTTGCAAGGCTTAGAAGATAAACCTTACAACATTACAAGAGAGATCTATAAGTTTTACAAGACTTTCATCTCTCCCTTATCCATTTTCTTTTTCTTACAAGTTTAGCACATAATTTTTTCTCAGAATTTCTAGCCCAAAATTATTATATAAAATGTAAAAAAACCTAGAGTATTTATAGGTTCCAATTGACTTCAAAATTAGAGCCAAAATTTCAAATGCACTTGAAAAACCCGGGTATAGGCGGTACCACCGCTGGCGCCAGCGGTGCCACTACTAAAAACAACCCGAAAATAGGTCTACGGTGGTACAACCATCGACCTGGATGGTACAACCACCAGCCTAGTGGTACAACCATTGGGAATCCTAGAAAAGTGATTCTCTCTACTTTTCCAATCTTAACTTGTATCTTCTATTGGTCACTTCTCATGTCAATCAATTGAGCTTGACCTGAGCTAAATCCACTCTCCATAGTGGACTCGGTTAGCCTCACTTGGGTTAATTTGGATCCTTTTAAATCTAATTCAAGTAGGACGCAACCTTAAGATACTAACTATGACTTAATTAATTATAATCAATATGGTCAACAAATCCAATCAAGACCTTCCTAACTCCTGATAAGTATTTCGGCTACCCCCGACAATCTTTGGGAAGTCTCAATCTTTTTCTAGAGAACTCCCTTGCACCATCCTAGCAAGCTCCAGATACTCTTGATGAGCTCCCGATGCATCTCAGGCGAGTTTCCAATCGCATCATCCTCACTTTGGCCCAATGCTTGGACTTGACTTTAGCCAAACCTCTGATTATAATTTTCTCTATCATAGTTAATCCTACATCAATCAACTCTAATAACCTTATTTGATCAATAATCCATTAATTGATTTTATCATCAAAATCTGAAATTCAACAATCTTCATCTTTTTTATGATGACAATCAATTGATAATGGGAGTTAAACCTTACTCCCCCTAAATCTATGTGATAATTCAAATATGGAAAAACTTAAATTTAAGAGAACCAAACACTCTTGAATTAAAGTATCATATCATCCATTCAAATCTTGAAATGATATACCATAAATTTTAAAATTATTAAATCATACATGAAACATTATATTTATTTTAACCAATCATGAATCATTAAATTTTCAAGGACATTCCAAGAATTTCATGCAAAATTTCATTCTTTCAAAAATCATCATGATATTAATTTCAACCAACAAATATTTAAGAACATTCTAAGAATTTTATGTATTATTCAAAAAATTTCTTCTTTAAGAAAGGGCTATTTCTTCCCCTTTGACATGTATCATTTTATGTGATCAATATGCTACTTCTCCCTCTTTGTCATCATCAAAAAGAGGTGAAATAATAAGCAAGTCATTTTCATGATATATAAAGTCATCATATGCCAAAATAAATATGATTAAATGCTGAAGTACTTTATTGCTCCCCCTTAATAAAATAGGATAAGAGCCTAATATTCTTCATGAAAAATTTTCTTCCCCTTTGTCATGTATCATTTCTCATATATGTGTCATCAAGATACTATTTCTCCCTCTTTGTCATCAATAAAAAGAAGTGAAATAATGAGCAGACAATTTCATGATACATAAACTCATCATATGTCAAAATTTCTATATTTTTAAATATATATTAATTAAATATTTAATACTTCATTGCTCCCCCTTAGTAAAATATAATTTTTTCATAAAAATTATTCTTCTCTTTTTATAAATAAAAAACTAATAAAAAATGGAGGGGAGTTAAAAACATCATCACAAAAAAAGAAGTTTATATCAAGCATCATAAAAGTTCATGTCATATATTCTTTTTTTGTAAATATTTATAAATATTCATGAAACAAAAATAATCTTTAAAAAAATATCTCATCACAAAAAATTTTAATCTACTTCTTATATTAATTTTAACGAGAATCATTTCAAAAGTAAGCTCAAAAATCCAAGAAATCCAAGAGGAATTAGGAGCCACTCATGCATTTATCTTATGTAATCTTCAATAGCAAATCATATTTTTTTCTTTTTTGAAGATCATCTTCATGTAAATTTTTTTTCTTTTTGTAAATAAGAAAGTACAAACAGAAGGGAAATGAAAAATATCATATCACAAAAATACTCAATTTTATAGATGTAAATTCTGAAACCCAAGAAAAATCAAGAGCTACCCACATAATTTAATTTATCTTATATAAATTTCAAGTTAAGATAGCAAATCAAGCAAATCATGCATTTACATACAAATTTTGATAAGAAGTGCAATTTATAAAGGCCAAAAAATCCAAAGAAAAATATGATGGTAAATCAAACTTAATTAAATAAGCATTTCACATGTGTTTTAAAATTCTAAATTTTTTTCTTATCAAATTGTTCCTCATTCAATGCTATAAGATTCATCATATCAATTTTTTTCTAATCATATTGATAATTTTATCTCCCTCTTTGTTGTTGTTGAAAAGAAATATGATGATTTAATTTTTCTTTTGTATTCAAGTTCTAAAAATGACCATGAGTACAAAGGGATCATGTCATTAAGGATGAAAAAAAATCAAATATAAGTACCAAAAGACATAATTTCTTTTAAGAATTACCTGTACCTTTTTTTTGTAAATAATGAAAATAAGTCCTAGAGGATTAAATAATATTAATTCATTTAAGATAAATCTTAAGATATATAATTTATTTAGATAATTCTTCTTAATAAAATGGAAGAATAATTTTTATAAGAAAATTTTAACTTATAATTGTCAAAATCATAAATCTCCTTTTTATTTAAAGAAGAAATCATAGAGATCAAGTGTGATTCCCATAAAAGATAAGTCAAGTCAAGGAAATATTGATGATAAAACAAATCTCATATAATTTATAACTTATCATAATTTTGAGACATATTAATTTGGTGATAAGGTGTATCATTCATGAATACAAGTTAAGGATAAATCATGACATAAAGGATATCGAATCATGAATACCAAAGTTCATGATTCAATTTGATAAAATTATTCTTAGATAAGATTCAAAACTTCAGAAATCTTTATGCGATCAAATAAGAAGTGCGTTCATTCATAAAAATATCAAATTATAGATATAAAGATCATGAATAAATTACAAAGAAGAAACGGTAGAAGATCTTGATATATAGTAAACTTCAAGTTGTCAAGGTCATGGACAATAACCTTTTTAAATTTAAATTATCAAATTTCTTTTATAGTTTAAGGGATTCAACAATAATGGTATTATTTTATCTCTAGTTGAAGGCTTAATAAGATAAAAATATTTTCAAGAAGAATTATCTTCCTTTTAGTTGTTTCATGAATGCTTTTCAAATCAATGAGTTATTATATAAGACTAAAAATTGAATTTCATTCTAGAAGGAATTATCAAGGTAATTACTATAACACATCAAAATGATAAAATATTTTCAAAGCAAAAATTCAACCTATCTCAATTCTAACATTTAAATGAGTCTAACTCTTTACACAGTGCAAAAAGTTGACAAACTCATTTTCAATTTTTTATTTATTCTATGTTCACATTCAAAAGTAATCTATCATTTAACAATACATATTTAATCTTAACATACAACTATTTATTCATTTATATTAATCATTTAATAATGATATTTATAAGTTAACTTAGTCAAAAACACCATAACATTTAAGTCATTCAACAATAATCTTTGCATTTAGATCAACAAATATCCAAGGCAATGATTTTGAACTTATCATTCAATTATCATCAAAATATCATTTTTATAAATTTTAATATAAATAATTTTTCATTAACAATAACTAAGGTTCCTTAGTTCTAGTTTATTTTTGTACTAGTATGCTCTAGCTATGCATCATCAAAATTAATTATATAATGATGAACCATCAAAAGGTTCATTATCAATAATTTTAACTATAATAATAATCTTTTTATTATTGTTACTTAGTCTAGTGAGCTTGAAAGATTGTTAGATCTCAAGTCATATGTCTTGAGCATCTATATTCAAAATATTATTTAGTGCTTCTAGCCTTTTTATGAGATAACTTTATAATATGAGAGGTTTTTGATTTAGGTGCCCATTTAAATTTGGGTCCTATGAAATGTTCTTCCTATTTTTTATAATGGCTTGAGGTTGTTTATGGTTTCTTTAGGAACCTAAATTAGTTTAGTAGATTATATTTTCTAAATGAACACCTATAGGTAAAGTGTCTACATCTACCATAAAAATTATATTTATTTTTTGAAATTACATTTATTTTTTGACAAAGAGTGTAAGCGGATCTTCTAATAAAGATGATTGGCTTTTGATGAGTACTGCTCATAATGCCAATACCTTCCTTATGAACATGACCCTTATTTGCGAGGATCATGTTTAGGGATTTATTCCCTATCTTAAATTTCTCTAATATTGTTTGTAATATAATATTTTACTTTCTAAGTTCTTCTAAACTTTCACATTTAGAGCAAAAATTGTGTGACAGTGATGCATCATGCGTTTGTTCAAATTTACTAATTAGAAAAATATACTCTTTCTTAAGTAACTTATAAGACTTACTATTTTTTCTAAACTCATCATAAAGTTCATGAAAATAAAGTAATAACTAATTAAAAGTAAAAGAGCTTTCAGGTGGGTTACTTACTTTATTGTTGATGGCCATAAGCGCGAGATTCTCCATTTCTTCTTGATTGTGCTCTTCATCTTTGGAGTGTCTCGGCTTCTTGCATTAATAGCAAGAGGTTTTATCTAATTTAAGTTCATTTTTATGATTTTTGCTCATTAGTTTATCTGATTCATTTGTCAAATGTTCAAAGTTCTCATCACTCGAGATTCCACTCGATGAGTCATATGTTCTTAATTTTATTTCTTCCTATTCTTTGGAAGGTCTTATATTCTCGATTTACTATCCTTCCTATTCTTTGGAAGGTTTTTTTCAAAGTTATTTTTGGAAGTCTTTTTATTTAAGGATTCATTTAGATTAAGTGTGTTTTTATGTGTCATTTCTAATATGTATGTCAAATCTCAAAAGTTGAATCACATGTAGAAACCCGATCAAAATCTTTTTTATTTAAAGTATAAAATAAAGAATTCATGGCTTTAGCATTTAGAGAAAATATTTATTTTTCATAATCATTCCAATCATTTATTGCATTGGATGACTTCTGAAAACCTTTTTCAACAATACACCATAAATCAAAATCTATCGAAATAAAAAAAATACACATTCGAATTTTCTAAGATATGTAGTCCGTCCCATTGAATATTGGTGGACTTGTGATACATTGACCCTCATTCATGCCAAACAAAGTCATTTACTTGAATGGGTTTTATTACAATTCGTAAAACATCACTCTGATACCAATTGTTAGGATCAATTGGCACCAAGAGAGGGCGGGGGGCCGGTTTGGGGTTGGATAAATTAGTGAAATAGTGGTTGATTTAAAAATCTTACTTTCGTAAAGTAAAGAGTGAACAATGGAAGCTTCTTTTGATATTTCAATAAAACCGATTAAGAGCCAATTTGAAAGAAATAGAGATATTGAAGCTTAGTTTTAACTATAAGTAAATTGAGAGCAATAGAGAGTAATAAGCAAAGAAAGCAAAGACACTCACAATTATAGTGGTTCGGCCTCAACCTGGCCTACGTCTACTCCTGAGTCCTCTTCTCAGAGGCCAACCGGTGTCCACTATCAACCTTCTTTGGGTGAAGATCAAACCCTTACAGCTTCCTCTCTTCTTTTACCAGGCTTAGGAGATGAATCTTACAACTTTAGAAGGGAGATTTACAAGTATTATAAAACTTTTATCACTCCCCTACACCTTTTCTTTTTCTTACAAGTTTAGCACGAAATTTCTAATCCAAAACTGTTGTATAAAATGCAATAAAACTTAGGGTATTTATAGGCCCTAATTGGTTTCAGAATTAGAGCTAAAATTTTAAATCACCAAAAAAACTAGGAACAGGCGGTACCACCACCAGCGCTAGCAGCGCCACCATGAAAGCATCGTAGAAAATAGGGCAACGATGGTACAACTACTGACCTGGGTGGTACAACCGTTAGCTTAGGCGGTACAACCATCGCTCACTGACGATACAACTACCAGGAATCCCAGAAAAGTGATTCCCTCCACTTTTCCAATCCCGACTTGTACCTTCTATTGGCCACTTCTCAAGTCAACCAATTGAGCTCGACCTGAGCTCAATCCACTCTCTATAGTGGACCCTATTAGCCTCATTTGAGTTAATTTGAATCTTTTCAAATCTAACTCAAGTGGAACTTAACCTTAAAGATGCTAACTATGACATAATTATTGGTTACATGTGCCCTACAAGCCAATCACATGAGTGATGACATATGTGACACGCTGCATAATCTTTTTTCTTATGATTATTACTGGCATATTCTTACATTATATTATCTATTGCATATATATATTGTGTTGTACTTTGTTCTATGCAATGAGAATCAGATCATGATGAGATCACGATAATGAGATTGATTCACCTTTAAACACAAATCCTAAATAATCTCGGTCATTACTTGAGAGGGACATCGAGATAAGCAAACAGACTAGTGTACTATATACTCATCTATATAATGGAGGCGACTAGTCTTATAACCACTTATAAGAAGACATTAAGGATATAGTATAGGTACTTATTAGAGAATGAGTTCACTGATTGATCCACTTATGGAATATTATATGGTTAATGATACCTAATGTTAGACATTAATTCTATAGTCCAATTGTATATTTAGTCCTTAGACTTGAGACACCAAGAATGTCTTATTTTAGTACTCCTTTCTTTGATGCCAACTTACAGGATTAGAAAGTTACAGATCAAGCATAATTGGTTATCGGGATTAGTAGCCAACCTTACCAAGGTAATTAAGTGTTAATAAAGGATCATATATTCTCGATATCATAAGAGGAATATCACATATATACTTGCTTAGACAAATCCCTAGCCAGGGTAATTCAGATTGAGATAGGAGGAGTTCTCCGGGACAATCCGAATAGAGTGAGACTATGACGGATTCTATATGTGACTTAACAGTACCATGTCCAATATATAGTTTCTGGGATATTAGTTGGATGAGGGATTATAAATACATGGTAACTATAGATAGACAGGTCTAATAGATTCAATCCCCCTATATCGTTGGGGACTGTGGCGTAGTGGCCTAGTACGTCCATAGCCAATGAGTCGAGTGAATTATTATAGGGATAATAATTCACTATATCAGAAGGAGTTCTGATGGGAGTGACTCACGGCTAGCTCGATATTAGGCCGAGAGGGTCACACACATATGGTGGATGCTTCAGCGAATAGAGGATTGGATTATTAGTCCATATTCTCATTACTAGTTATAGGTGCCCTGCAAGCAAATCACGTGTGTGATCCTTTCACTTATGATTAATATTGACATATTCTCATATTATCTGTTACATATATATTGCAATGTCCTTAGTTTTATGTAATGAGAGTCGGATTGTGATGAGATCACGATAATGAGATCGATTCATCTTTAAACACAGATCCTAAATAATCCCGGTCATAGGTTACTCAAGAGGGACATTGAGATAACCGGATAGATTGGTATACTATATATCTGTCCATATGATAGAGGCAGCTGGTCTCACAGCCACTTGTGTAGAGACACTAAGGATATAGTACAGGTACTCATTGGAGAA
This sequence comes from Ensete glaucum, assembly GCA_021527575.1. NCBI lineage: Eukaryota > Viridiplantae > Streptophyta > Magnoliopsida > Zingiberales > Musaceae > Ensete > Ensete glaucum. Next base: position 34,153,099 of record CM038552.1, read on the forward strand.
TGAGTTCACTGATTGATCCGCTTATGGAATGTTGTATAGTTAATGATACCTAATATCATACAATGATTTCATAGTCCCAATTGTGTATCTAGTCCTTAGACTTGAAACACCAAGGATGCCTTGTATGAGTACTCCTTTCTTTGACGCCAGACTTATAGGTTTGGAAAGCTCCAGATCTGGTACAATTGATTATTGGGATTGGTAGCCAACCTTACGAAGGTAATTGAGTGTCAATAGAGGATCATCTATACTTGATATCATGAGAGGAATATCACATATGTGCTTGCTCAGACAAATCCCTGGCCAGGGTCATTCGGATTAAGAGAGAAAGAGTTCTCCAGGAGAATCCAATTAGAGCGAGATTATAAAAGATTCTGTATATGGTCTGACAGTACCATATCTAATGTACGGTCTCTGGGATATTAATTGGATGAGGGATTATAGATACATGATAACTGTGGACAAATAAGTCTGATTGATTTGATCCCCCTATACCGTCCGGGGACAATGGCGTAGTGGCCTAGTATGTCTATAGTCGATAAGTCAAGTGAATTATTATGGAGATAATAATTTACTATATCAGAAGAAGTTCAGATGAGAGCAACTCACGACTAGCTCGGTATCGGGCCTAGAGGGTCACACACATATGGTGGATGCTTCAGCGAATAGAGGATTTGATGGAGATCCAATTAGCCCCTATTCTCATTAGATGAGACCCGATACTGATGGGCTCCTTATTTAAGGCCCAATTAGAGGCCTAAGGAGATTATTGGATAGAGATCCAATAATGTAAGGTTAGTGGATTATTGGATGGAGACTCATGGTTGATAGGTTGTAACTTTAGCCACCACCTCCTATACTCCTCCCTCCCTCTGTGCAAGAGTTGCGAGATCAAATTGGAAGAGTTTCACTGCAAAGATCCATCGTGTGGATACCACTAGAGAGGAGGACACTTGACCTCCTTCATCTTCTCCATCCGGATCTGGAATACAAGGATATACGATCTCCCTAGGTAAAATCAATCTCCCACACATCGTGATTTTTTGGTTTTTATGGTTTTTCTCGCGACCCCAATCTTTTGCGTGATGATTTGATCTACGTGGAAAATCGATTTTTGTTTTGATTTCTACTGCCCACTGAGGTTTCCCAATAATGGTATCAGAGCCAAAGTTTTCGTGTAAAAGATTAGTTTTAAACTGCATATGATGAGATTGTATCGCATAGAATCATTCTATGCGTTCTTGCTGCTTTTTCACAGCGAAGGTAGCAAGGTGGAGGGTCGACCACCCACAGCTAGGTCGGCTACAAGGGCCAACCGACTACAGCCAAGGCCCCCCTACAAGGAGGTGGCCGCCCGCAGGGGCAGTAACCCGCAAGCGGGCGGCCAGCTACAAAATTCCTACCCCTATGAATTCAAGAAATTTCGAGGACTGTCCTCGTGTACAAAATTCCTGAAATACCCTCAATATTCTAGAAATTCTAGGGATTGTCTTCTTAATTAGAATTATAAAAATACCCTCAATAATTTTAGAAATTTTGAGAACTATCCTATCATCTAGAATTATAAAAATGCCCTTGAGAATTCTGAAAATTTCGAGCATGTCTTGATTTCCAAAAAATTAATTAATTAAATAGTTTAATTAATTATTATATATATCTAGTAATCCTACATATGATGTGATGTATATATGATGTATAATGTGGATGGATGATCATGAGTTATATGTTATGATGTGTGTAATTGTGATTATTATTATTATTATTATTATTATTATTATTATTATTATTATTATTATTATTATTATTATTATTATTATTCGGGCCTACGTGCTTGTGATTATTTGTAATTACATGGAGAGGCACGGCGGGAGCGTGGAGGTGATAGCGGGACCCACGATGTCGTGGTGGGAGATTATGATGTATGGTGATGCGACGATCGAATGGAACCGATGATGACGAGATCAACAATCACAGGGCATGGAGATGCACCGATGCACATATAGATTATATTGTGAGTGATTATGCCCATTGGCTCGGGCTTAATCATATTAGGTGATGGCTCATGATCATCCGGTTGGCTTGCATATGTGATGTGTTATACACCTACTATATATATATATATATATATATTTGTATATGATGTAGATATATATTAAATATGTATGTGTGTGCCATGACATATTAGGAGACCAATAGAAAACAAAAACCCCTCCTACGATAATATTAAGTCGGTAAGCATGTGGTAATAAGATTGACCCACGTGGCCTTCCATCGTTATAGGAAGAATTTGAATCCCGACATAGGTTGAGTCAGTCGAGTCACTCGAGGCTCACCTATCTGCGTGATCGAGTTCTTACCTATGACATATATATGTCACTAGTGACTTGAGGACATGGTATGACTTGGTCGAGCAGTCGAGAGCATATCCATCGAATTAGACTCATCTTGTAACGATGATGATGATTTAACTGAACTTTATGGTTGGTCGAGCATTCGAGACCATTATGATTCAGAGGCCGAACATGATGGGCATCACAAGGAGTTGTGATTGACAAGAGTTGTCTACCTTTTGGGCTTAGTATAGTTGGTCGAGTCCTTCGAGATTGCACTAAGATACCAATTGGATCCTGATCCCCACTAGGAGTTTGCCGGAGACTTTCGTCTCACGTGTCGAGGGTGTCACATGATTCACTAGGAAAATAATGAGAGTAAATTAAGATAAAAGTTCATATCTTAATTAGTATTTTCTATAAAATATATATGTTATTTATTTTCGCTATATCTTATTTGTCGCTTGTAAAACCCCTATGTGGCATATTTAATGCCAACTGCCTCATTAGTCCAAAGACTCCGTAATTTGAGAATTGTTCTCACGAAAGAGAAAATTGTATATGTCCTTAATATGATTATGCCCATGCTGGAAGAAAGGACAATCGAGGATGAGATCGCTCGCTTTTTGAAGTATACAGATATTCCTAAAGGATAACCTATATGTTGATCTTATACTTCAATCTCTACCAGATTCCTTTTCACAGTTTATTATTAACTTTAATATGAACAAGTTTGAGGTGACTCTACTTGAGCTCCTCAATATGTCGAGGGAAGCTAAGAGTACCATCAAGAAAAAGAAGTCAGTTTTCTATATTAGTGAGACCAATAGGAAAAGGAATGCTAGTAAGACCCTTAAGAAGGGCAAGGGCAAAGAAAGACTAGGTAAGACAAAGGTTACTAAGAAAGACCTAGCAAATGACAAAGGATAGTGCTTCTACTACAGTCAAGACGGGAATTGGAAGAGGAACTGTAAGGACTACCTTACAGATAAGGCGAAATAGAAGCTTGGAGAAGCTTTAGGTATATTCATTATCAATCTTCACTTATCAGATTTTAATGATAACACATGGGTATTAGATACCGGGATTGCTTATCATATCTGTAATTCATTGCAAGTTTTGACAAGACCTAGGAGACTAGCTAGCAGCAAGATGGTCCTCAAAATGGGCAATGGAGCAAGAGTTACTATAGTTGGTGGGGGGTGGGGGTCATCCTACATCTATCTAGTGGAGCTATTATTACATTAGATGCATGCTATTTTGTCCCTTCTATTATCAAAAATATTATTTTCATTTCTTGTTTAATAATTAGTGGATATAAATTAGTTTTTTGAGAATAATAGTTGTTCAATAATTATGGATGATGAGATCATCACTGGAGGGACCCTTATAAATGACTTATATATTTTAGACACTTCTCTATATATCACAAATATAAATATGTCTAAGAGGAAAAGAGATGAGGTGAATAATGCATACCTATGACATTGTCATGAGGGAAAGATTCAAAAGTTGATGAAAGATGGATACTTAGATCCATTTGACTATGAGTCATATGCAAACCTTGCCTTCGTGGGAAAATGACCAACTCTCCTTTTAGTAGAACTGGAAAGAGAGCCATTGAGTTATTGAAACTCATACATAGTGATGTATGCAGTCCCATGTCGACTCAAGCTATAGGTGGTTACTCATACTTCATTACATTCACTGATGATTTCTTTAGGTATGGATATGTATACTTAATGAAGTATAAATCTAATGCCTTTGAGAAATTCAGGGAATATAAGAATGAGGTAGAGAACCAAATTGGAAATAGTATTAAAACTCTTCGATCATATCGAGGAGGAGAGTACTTGAGTACAGAGTTCACCCATTTCCTCATGGACAATGGGATTCTATCCCAGTGGACACCTCCTTATACACCTTAGCTCAATGGTGTATTAGAAAGGAGGAATCATAAATTATTAGACATAGTGCAATCCAGGATGAGTTTCACTGATCTACTCATCTCGTTTTGGGGGTATGCCCTAGAGACTGTAGCTTAATTTCTGAACAAAGTTTCATGAAAATCGGTAGTATCTACGCCATATGAGATATGGAAATGAAATAAGCCCGGTCTTAAGATTATTAAGATTTGGGGCTGTCCTGCCCACGTTAGAAGACACAACCTCGATAAGTTGAAATCAAGAATAAAATGGTGCACATTCGTGAGATACCCAAAGGAAACTTGTGGGTATTATTTCTATCATCCCGATGATTGAAAGGTCTTTGTTGCCAAGAGAGTTGTGTTCCTTGAGAAGGAACACATTCTCAGTAGAAATAGTAGGAGTGAGATAAAATTGAGCGAGGTTGGAGAACCTAACTCAAGCACCATTCCAGAGCTCGAGTCTGTTCAGGTACCTAATATACGAATTCTAATTTTACGTAGCCCTAGTAGAGTATCTCACCCTCTTGAAAGATATGTGGGACATATCAGTAGAGATGACTCTCAGGATATTGATCCTCAGACCTACGAGGAGACTATTATGAGTATAGACTCTGGGAAGTGGCAAGAAGCCATGAATTCTGAGATGGATTCCATTTACTATAACAAGGTTTGGAACCTTGTGGATGTACCTAAGGGTATTGTACCCATTGATTGCAAATGGATCTTCAAGAAGAAGATCGGAGTAGATGGAAAGATAGAGACCTATAAAGCAAGGCTGGTAGCTAAAGGATATCGTCAATGACAAGGAGTTGACTATGATGAAACCTTTTCGCCTGTAGCTATGCTTAAGTCCATTAGAATTATTTTGGCTATTACAGCACACTATGACTATGAGATCTGACAGATGGATGTTAAAGTGACATTCCTCAATGGTAACCTCGAGGAGGAGGTGTATATGATACAACCAGAGGGATTCATATCCAAATAGTCTAGATAAAGTGTGCATGTTGCTTAGATCCATTTATGGATTGAAGCAAGCTTCCTGAAGTTAGAACATAAGATTTAATGAGGTGATCAGATCTTATGACTTTGTTAAGAACGAAGATGAACCTTGTGTGTACAGGAAGGTAAGTGGGAGTGCTATCACCTTCTTGGTACTATATGTGGATGACATCCTAAGCATTAGGAATGATGTAGGAATGCTCTCTACAATAAAGGCTTGGCTATCCAGAAATTTCTCCATGAAAGACTTAGGGGAAGCATCCTATATTTTGGGAATTCGGATCTACAGAGATAGATCTAAAAGGATACTTGGCTTGTCCTAGTCTAGGTATATAGAATCTATTTTCAAAAGGTTTGGCATGGAGAATTCCAAGAGAGGTCTCATACCGATGAGATATGAAATATCACTTTCTAGGAGTATGTCCCCAAAGACTCCTAAAGAAAGGGAAGACATGGATAAGATACCTTATGCCTCAGCGATGGGGTCTATCATGTATGTGATGCTATATACCAGGCCTAATATAGCACATGCTCTGAATATCACGAGCATGTATCAAGCAGATTCAGGTTTAGAACACTAGAAGGCAGTAAAGTGTATCTTTAGGTACTTGAGAAGTACCAAGGATCTTTTAGTGATATATGGAGAAGGTAGCCTCTAGGTTGAGGGCTACATAGACTCGAGTTTTAAGTCTGACATTGATAATAGCAAGTCAAATTCAGGGTTTATTTTCACCCTGAATGGAGGAGCAGTAAGTAGGAAGAGTTCCATACAAGATACTATTACTGACTCAACCATAGAGGCGGAATACATTACTGCAACAAAAGCAACAAATGAAGGAGTTTGGATGAAGATGTTCATCAAGAATTTGAGAGTCATACAAAGCAGCGTGGAGCTGACTCCCATATATTGTAACAGTGATAGAGTGGTAACTCTAACAAAGGAACTTAGGTCTCAACAAAATTGTTCTGAGAAGGTTCCATCTGACTAGAGCGATTATAACCCAAAAAGATATAGTAATGGAAAGAGTTCCATTTGAAGATAATATTACAGATCCACTGATGAAGCCATTAGCTTAGATTATATTTGAGCGTCATAAAGGTCTGATAGGGATCAGATACATAAGTGATTGGCTTTTGGTCAAGTGAGAGATTGCTAGTCAAAGGTGCCCTGCAAGCTAATCACGTAAGTGATGGCATATGTGACACGCTGTGTGATAATTTTTCTTATGATTAATATTGGTATATTCTTACATTATTTGTTTTATATATATATATATATATATATATATAGTGATGTCCTTAGTTCTGTGCAATGGGAGTCGGATCGTGATGAGATCATGATAATGAGATCGATTTATCTTTAAACACAGATCCTAAATAATCTCGATCATAGGTTACTCAAAAGGGACATTGAGATAACCGGACAGATCGATGTACTATATACCCGTCCATATGATGGAGGCGATTGGTCTCACAGCCACTTGTGTGAAGACACTAAGGATATAGTACAGGTGCTTATTAGAGAATGAGTTCACTGATTGACCAGCTTATGGAATACTATATGGTTAATGATACATAATATCAGACAGCAATTTCATAGTCTCAGTTGTGTATCTAGTCTTTAATCTAGTTCACTCAAATATGACAACTCATAAGTATATTCCTTAAACAAAATAAAAGTTGTTTCAAGATATTTTTTTATGACCAAGGAATATATTGGGGGGGGGGTAGGGGGCAGTTTTCAACTATAATATACTTAATTTTGTAATTTCCTGAAGGGTTGTTTCATGCATCAGTAGAAGAAAATTTTAGAAAAAATATTCCACCAAATATAACTTGATATTGATTTTTTTTTCAAATTTCATTCATTTTTCTCGCATCCCTTCCCCAGTATCATTATGTTCTATTTATCCTTGGCAGCCAAATTAGAACTTCCATCATGTCTTTGTAGAAGTAGGGTTACCGGTGATCTAATCATCTATCAGTAGACCTTCAGGTTTAGACTTGTAGATGAATGACCCAAGTTCAATCTAAGTCATGATCAAGCCGATTACCAATTAGTCGTAGTTGACATAGAACAAACATATCATCACTGTATTATGGTCCTTATTCTTAGGATCCTTTGTGGTTCCAATTTGTGATGGAAAATTCTTTTTTTCCTGCCACTGATTCATATTGTGCACCACTTGAGATGTCTCCTGAAGTCCTTCAGCTTTTTTCTTTCATTACGGAAGCTATCTGGTTGGATAACTGCTAATAAGAAGCATTAAGGCCTAGTTTGCATCACTTTGCTCCTCTTTCTAAACCACAGCTTTCCTTGTTTCTTTTCTTTTGTGTGTGGTTTCTTGATCTTGAACAGTTTTTGTGCTGGACAGCTGATGAATGAATGAATGAATGAACGGCATCGTCGGATGCTGTTCTTGGTGACTCATTTACTGCTGATGGATGTTCAAATTTACCATTCTTTTTTTTTTTTTCTTTGGTTGTTTCTTCATCTTCTATTATCTCTCGAGGGGAGAGAATCCCGAAATACAAAAAGAGATAGATCAATGTTCAAAGAACAATGAGCCAACTAAGGTATCAAAGCCGACTGATAAGGTGTCAACGACTTCGTGAGAAAACAAATTAAAAGCACTCTTCTTAGTTAACCACAGTTGAGGCGCAGATCTCATTATACAATCTGTCACATAAATCTATATATATATATATATTATATTCATCTTTTCTCTCAACCCTCTCTCTCTCTCTCTCTCTCTCTCTATATATATATATATATATATATATATATATATATATATATATAATTTAAGGATTTTTTTTATTTTTTTTATTTCCTTACAAGAAGTCCTTGTCGCACTGGCATTCCTTGATCTCCAAGATCACTGGTTCTAAAAATCCAAGCACAAGTGTAAACTCTAATAGTATCTTACTTATATCAATTTCTGTTCCACTGTTGTGCTTCTTTTCATTTACTTAAAACGGTTGCATCGGCAAAGATCATGCACACATTGCATTATTGTTTAAATTTGATTACTAATGTGTCAAAAAAAAATTGTAAAAGTGTCTAAGCGATGTGACTTCTGCAAGAGAAGTGAGCGACTGAGACCTGGAAGACCTAAAACTGGTGATCTCAGAATAAGGTAGAAAGTACGGATGTTTAGATGATACATTGAAGCTTCCATTATGTCAAATTTCGATGTTCATGTGCTTAAGACAGTTGAAGTGGATGATGTTTAAGCGGATGATGTTTAGATAAAAACTATAATCACATAAATTATTAAGCGAAAACCTATTATGTCAGAATTGAAATCAAATAATACGATATCCATTTACGATGTGTACCTTTAGATGTCATCTGATTGAGATCCAATTAAATCTTTAAGAGCACCGTTTGTTGAATCTGAATAACACCGAATATCGATCTGCAAGAAGAACTAGAATAGATCTAGACCCCTTCTCCTCTCATCCTATCTTTTCACATGACCACTATAATTGATGATTTTGGAGAGATCCAGATAATAACCACAATCTCTCTAACTCTATTCCTTATTGTCGTTCTTTGTCTTTCCGTACTTTAGGTTTATAATAGGTCATGTCTATTTATAGGTGAGAGCAAAGGATCTAAGTAAGTTATTATGAGAGTTTATTTCATCAAAGGCATCCCCTAAAATATCCCAATATAATATGAACTTTATTTAATATGGGCTAATATCTTTTATCAGAAACTAAATAATCCATAATATATCTTATTCAATTAATAAAGGACCATATAATCTTATATTCTCTCACTTGGCCCAATTAATTTATAAGATATAAAAAATATCTAAAATCAAAATAAATAAAATAAAATTTATTTAAAAATAATTTTATATAATTGGATTTTCAAAATTTTGAAAAGTATTTTATACATGATCATAATTTTAAAAAATAAGCCAATAAGTCCAATAAGCACAATAAAACTATATTCAGTCCAACTATCAATGTGAGTCATAGCGGTTGTATGTCATCAATGTCACACTTTCTTCTATGTACTATAACACTGTTAGTCTTTCCTTATATAGTCTACAATGACCCATATAATTTATCTTGTCAAGACAATCATGTTTCTTGCATTCAACCATAATATGCATAATTATAAAAACAAACAGGATAGTAGAAACAAATAACTTTATTTATGCAAAAAAATATCAATAATAACATCCACTTAAACATGCATCATCATATCCTTTATAACTTGCTCACAAGCCCCATTCTAAGAATATGTTCTTTAAATATTTTGCACTGCAAAGCTTTAGTAAATGGATTAGCAATCATCATAGTGGTGCTCAAATTTTCAATTGACACTTGTTGTTTCTAAACTGTTTCTCTAACCACCAAGGACTTTATCTCAATGTACTTAGAACCACTATAGTACTTGTCATTCTTAGAGAAGAAAACTACTGCAGTATTATCACAAAATATTTTTAGCAGCTTGATAATTGAGTCGACTGCACCAAGTCCTGAGATAAAATTTTGCAGCCATAAAGTTTGATTTGTGGCCTCAAAGCATGCTACAAATTCAGCTTCCATCGTAGATGATGCAATAAGTAATTATTTTATACTTTTTCAAGAAATTACCCCACCAGCCAGCATGAACATAAATCCTAAAGTGGATTTTCTGTTATCGAGGTAATTTGCAAAATCAGTATCTGAATATCCCATTATTTCAAGCTGATCTGATTTCCTATATGTGAGCATATAATCTTTTGTCCTTTGCAGATATCTCATTAATTTCTTTGTAATTTTCTAATGTTTCATTCTGGGTTACTCTGGTATCTACCCAGCATTGCCACTGCAAAACTAATATCTGGCCTTGTGTAGGTTTGAGCATATAATAGACTTCCAATTATACACTCATAAGGAATATTCTTCATTTGATCCCTTTCTAAGACATTTTTCGGGCACTGGTTTTGGCTGAATTTTTCACCTCTAGTAATAGATATATCATTAGCTTTATAAAGCTGCATATTAAACCTTTCCAAGATACAATTAATATAACTTTTATGAGACAGTCCTAATAAACTTTGAGATATATCTCTAAATATCTCAATACCAATAATATAGGATGTCTTATTCATATCAACCATCTTAAAGTTTTTGTTGAGAAATATCTTGGTTTTATACAACAAACCAAGATCACTACTGGCAAGCAATATATCATCTACATATAAGACCAATATAATAAACCTACTCCCACTAACCTTCAGATATATACACTGATCATTAATATTTTCCTTATATCTGAAGGAATTAATGGTATCATGAAACTTTATATACCATTGTTTGAAAGTTTGTTTAAGGTAATAAATTGATTTCTTAAGTTTGCAAGTCCATCTTTCCTTTCCTCTTCCTATGAATCTTTCAGGTTGTTCCATATAAATTTTCTCATCTAGATTCCCATTCAAAATATTGTTTTAACATCCATCTGATGTAACTCAAGATCATAATGAGCTACTAATGCCATGATGATTCTCAATGAGTCATTTCGAGAAACTGAAGAAAAGGCCTCATGATAGTCAATGTCTTCTTTTTAAGAAAAACCTTTGGCCACAAGTCTGGCTTTATATCATTCGATATTACCCACTGAGTCACGTTTAGTCTTAAAGACTCATTTGCAACCAACTCTTTTATAATTATTGGACAATTCAACAAGTTCCCAAACATCATTCTGGTTCATTGATTTTAACTTATCATTCATTGCATCATATCATTTTTCAGAATCATTACTTTCTATGGGTTATGAAAATAATAAGGGGTCACTTTTCATTCCTATATCAAAATTTGATTCTTGCAGATATACAACATAATCATCAGAAATGACATGTTTTCTTTATCTTTGAGATCTTCTCAAATCTGCCAATTACAATTGTTCTTCAAGACTATCAGCGGCGACATCAACATCTTGTGAGAATTCATCAATGTTATTTTGTTGTTCACCCTTATCAATTCTCTCATTGATTTAAGGAACAACGATTTCTCGAATATGAGATAATACAAGAGAATAAGCTTGAATCTCTTCAATATCAAAATTAATCCTTCGAGACTTTTGATTCTCACTGATTTTGCCATTTTCTAGGAATTTTGTATTACCAGATTCTACCATCCTAATATTATGATTAGGGCAATAAAATCTATATCCCTTGGATCTTTCTGGGTAACCAATAAAATATTCATAAATTATTCTTAGATCTAATTTCTTTTCATGTGCATTAAATACTCTTATCTCTGTAGGACACCCCCCAAATATGTAAATATCTCAAACTAGGTTTCCTACTAGTCCATAACTCAAATGGAGTTGATGGAACTAACTTACTAGGAACCTTGTTCAGGATATACATAGTTGTCATAAGAGCATCACCCCACATTGACTCAGGTACAAAGAAATAAATCATCATGCTCCTAACCATATCCATAAGAGTATGATTTCGCCTTTCAGTAACACCGTTCTACTGTGACATATCTGATAATGCATACTAAGCATAAATATCCTGTTATTCTAGGAATCTAGCAAAAGGACCAATATTCTGACCAGATTCATCATATCTGTCATAAATTCACCACCCTTGTCAAATCTGATAATTTTAATTTTTTATCTAATTGTCTCTCGACCTCATTTATGTATACTTCAAGAATGTCAATGACCTAAGACTTTTCATGTATCAGATAAATATAGCCATATCTAGATAGATCATCCATAAATGTGATGAAATACCTTTCTCCACTAAAAGAATGAATATGGAGTGGTCCGCAGATATCAGTATGAATAATTTCAAGAAGTTCTTTACTTCTTGTGGCATTTTTCTTTGTATGCTTAGTTTACTTTCCTTTAATGCAATCTATGCAAACATCAAAATCAGTGAAGTCTAAATTTTTTAAAATATTATCCTTCACTAATCTTTCAATTTTTTGCTTGGAGATATACCCCAAATGTCTATGCCATAATATAGAAGATCTTTCATTACTGGAATTGTATTTCATTCTAATACTTGATTACAGGGTCAATAATGTATTTACAAACTCAAGATTCAAATTAATTCTGTATAAACCATCACACAAAATTCTAGAATCAACTTTTATTGAATCATAAAATATATTGAGTTTACCATCACCAAGAGAAACACAATATCCTAACTCATCAATTCTAGACAGAGAAATTAAATTTCTAAAAATTGTAGAAACAAAACATGTGTCATTCAAATCCATTAGATAACCTGTCTTTGGACGTAAGCGATAAGTCTTTATTGATACCACTTTTGCTTTGAGATGATTTTTTATAATTATGAATCTTTCATGTTCTTTTGGTTTTCGGATTGAAAGGAATCTTTGCATATTATTAGTAACATGAGTTGAAGCGCCAGAATTAATCCACCATGTATTAGAAGGAACTTCTGCAATGTTTGATTCAAAACATACAAAGGTTGAGATTATACCTTTCTTTTCGAACCAAGTCCTACGTTTAATGCAGTCCTTCTTTACATGTCATTTCTTGCCACAAAAGAAGCACCTTACTATAATAACTTTCTTTTCAATAGTATGTATAACACTTTCATACCCGACAAATTTCTTTGATGGATGATGCTTCGATTTTCTTTTCTTGTTACTAACTCCTTGAGTAGTAGTCAGTACATTATATGAACTTTCCTACCTTAATCTTAATTCTTCCTGAACACATATACTAGTTAATTCATTTGGTGACCACAAGACCAATGTAGTAATATAAAATATAAATTAAATTATCCTATGAATGATAAGACTTTAATTATATTTTATATCCTATAAACCTATCATCCCAAGCTACTTTGGCAGCTATCGATCAGATATAACTTAAGGAGATGAACTACAAATAATATTCATCAAGTTCATTTGAACTAATTTATGCTAAAATAGTTCAATAATAGAATAATAATCATAATAATTATTGAACACTTAATCAGCAGGAAAAAACTCATATGATAACTACAATCATGATAATACATAAATCATGTATTCATGTGAAACATAAATATTATTTCATAATTACTAACATTTGCATGTGAATAACTAAATAAATATCCAAGACATAATAATTGGATTTAACACATACAATTAATAATTTATATGAGAAAACTTATAAAAAAAAATTTTATATTTTTAAACTAAATTAATTAATTTTATTTAATTAGAGAAGCCCATAAGTCCAATTAAATAAATTGATCAAAATAAAATATAATTAACTTTTATTAGATTATATATTGATTAATTTTATAATTGAGAAAATAAACCATAATTTCATAATTTTATAATGACAGAATTGTAATCTCAAAATGATATAAAAAGAATTACATAATTTATAAAAGATTATAAGATTAATAAAACACAGAAATGGTAAAACTATAAATAATCCTATTACTGAATGATAAAATTATAATTTTGATGAATGGTAAAACTATAATTTGAGCATAATGGCAAAACTATAATTTGTTCACTTAATGGTAAAACTATAATTTTTTATTTATGGTAAAACTGTAATTTGTTCACTTAATGGTAAAACTGTAATTTTTTTCAAAAAAAACCCTAACTTTTCTTCTCTTTTACCGTTGCCATTGCTGCGATTACCGTGACGCCCTCTGCGATGTTCTACGAGTGCGGTCGAGAACGTGACGCATGCGAGGCCGCCTTGCGGCCTCTGCACGCCGTCGCCTCCTCATGCGGTTGGTGGCATGCAAGGCCGCTGATGCCTCGTGTGAGGCCACCGCTGATATGATTGTCGCCGCCGATTGGGCCATTGGCGGCTGGATCTCGCCGCCCTGCGCACATCCGAGTGCGTATTGCCATAGGCAGATTCGACAAAAAACGCAGCAAGATTGCTGCGTCTTTTTCACGATGCATAACAACCATCAAGAATCGTTCACAAACAGATAAGAAAACATATCAATAAGATATTCAGATCAACGCATCATAAACAAAAATAATAGATCTAATATTTTTGATCTCAAAACCTAGGCTCTGATACCAATTGTTGGCCTAAAAAGTATAATCATGCAAACTATTATGCAGAAAACTATTATGCTAGGATTGAAATCAAACAATACGAGATATGTTTACGATACATACCTTTAGATGCCATCTAATTGAAATCCAATTAGATCTTCAAGAGCACCACCTATCGGATTTGAATAACACCGAATATCGATCTGTAAGGAGAATTAGAATAGATCTAGACCCCTTCTCCTCTCTTCCTATCCTTTTATAGGACCACTGTAATTGATGATTTTGGGGAGATCGAGAGAATAACCGTAATCTCTCTAACTCTTGTCGTTCTGTACTTTTTCCGTGCTTTAGGTTTATAGTAGGTCTTGTCTATTTATAGGCGAGAGCAGAGGGTCTATGGTAAGTTATTAGGAGAGTTCCTTCCATCAAGGGCATCCTCTAAAATATCCTAATATAATATGAAGTTTATTTAATATTAAATAATATCTTTTATCAGAATCTAAATAATTCATAATATATTTTATTTAATTAATAAAGAACTACGTAATATTAGATAGAATGTGATGATGCATTTACTGGGATAATTAAATGGTTTGAATTATGGAACCAATTAAAATTGCATGACATCGACTTCTTGATTCAGACAAAAAAAAAAAAACAAAATGAAAAATATATTTTGGATGGCGTTGACAATTAACTGATTTCGGCTAGTGTGAAGTCAGGGTGAACGATCACAATTCATCCATATTTTGGCTTAACATGGCATTTACTTCCATTTGAGATCACAAGTATTTATTTCTTTGGTAGATAAAAACTTCCGTTGTATTGACTCTTCTCAATACCGTGTCTTTTGCCAAACTAGGATCAATCTAATCAACATTAGATGCTTCCAAAGTTTTGATAAATTAAGATAATTTTTATCTTTAGATATTTCAATTTGCTTTCTTCCAATCTTACCTTTGTGCATCGGTTTAACATTATAATCATTATAGGATGTTCATCCAATCTTACCTTTGTTCAATTTTTGTTATTCCAATCTTACTTCAAATTGTATGATTTATCCTTCGAATCATAATAGGTTCTCTATCAGCATAATTATAATATGCTGGGAGGGAGAGGATAAATGAAAATCAAATAAATATCTAAAAATTAATAAATATAAATATATTAAAATATCGATGTAAGATGTAACATGATTCGAACAATTCCTTTCACTACATAATATTAAACGCAAAGAAGTTTTGTCTCTAATCTCTCCAGATCCATTAGATAGAAACCCTCAAAAGCACCCAAAATTTTTTTAGTCCTTATTAAAATCTTGAGACTCCCATATATTTATAGGAGCAAATCTTAATTCCAACTTTTCCTACTTGAATCCAAATCCAAATCATAATCCACAAAGGAGTTTGAATTCAGGTATGATTCCTCCCAAGTAGTTAGAACCTAATTAGGAGTTATAAAATACTTACAAATGCTAACAATATCTATTTTAGTAGAAATTTTTTCGCTTTGTCTTCTATAAAAATTTAATTATTTGCTTAAAATTCATCAAAGCTATACAAAACGAATAATTCATGGTCCAATACCTAATTCCAATAAACCTACCAATGCACTACTTGATTCGACATATATCTTCATCTTATCGTCTTACCACCAATAGGATTTGTCTCCTCACAATTATATATATATATATATATATATATATATATATATATATATATATCCTAGAAATTATGAATGTCACTCTTTGTTTTTTGCTGGAAAGAACGAATATCACCTTTCATTTTTTAGATAGTTCCTAATACCTATATCTCTTGCATATGTAATATGTTTTTAGCTCATTGAGATTTGTATTATACTTTTAGATGATATAACTTTTGATGTAATCTTCCTTTCATCCAGATTATGCAACCTCAAGTAACTTTTAAAACTCCACCTTCAGTCTTATATTCTTCTTCACATTTGGAACGTAAGCCACAAGTATGCATCACTTCATAAAATGTTGTGATCTTCACTTTATCAACACTTATGACATCAATCATTACCCAAAGTCAACTCTATTAATGAACTTATAATTTAATGAATCAAAATAATTTTTTTTTAAAGTATAAATACGAGTAACAACACAAGTAAATTTTAAAAATTAACCTTTTTTAAAGATACATTGGTACCTTAAAAATTATGAAAATATCTAAGTAACCATCCATCACAAGAGAGCACTCATTGCTCTTCTTCATGTTTCTTTTTCCCAAAGAAATATGTTTGATATGCCCATACTTTTTGTATTTATAGTACAAAATATCATTACAAACCTTGACTTGCCACAATGAGACCTACCCTTGTTAGAAAGTCCTGCTCGTTGATCCTCACCTTCAACAACTAATGTTTCACCATTTATATTTTTCATGTTTATTATTTTTTTTTCTTTATAGTAAGCGACACTAAAGTTTCTTCAACTTATTCATAACCATAAAGTTATTTTAAGAATCTATGAGTAATATAAAAAGTAATAGTATCTTATTTTCTTTGTTAATCTTAATATCCACTTGTTTTTTTTTTTTTGTTATTCTATCAAGTCTATGCCTTTCTTCATCCTCAACCTGAAAAATTTTTGTATTGGATATAATATGTTAGTTAAACTTTTAACTAGATAAAGCTAAGCTAACTTATTCAAAATAATTGTGGTAGAGTCACCATCGATAACATTATTGATAATATTATCAACGATGCAAAGACCAATAGTTCTTATATCAAGCTTTTTTTAGTCTTTGTATTTAATCTTTTTTAGTTTACTTGCTTACCCTTTCAACTTTCTTGCTAAGTCTTGTTGAACTATTGGATCTTTCACCCTCCTTCACCATAGGGATGAAATTATTTCCTCCATCAAGTTTCTCCATACTAAAACTAGTAGAAACAATCAATGTCATCCATACTAAATATTTGATCACCAGACATTTTGGTAACTTTTACCACTTTGTTGGGTAAGGAGAGAAGAATAAAAAACTAAAAGAATACCTAGAGGTAAATAAATAAAGAATATATTATAAAATCGATGTAAATGGAGAAAATAAAAAATTCTTTATGAGATTAATTATAAGACTCTTGAATTACCTTACTCCATAATCCCTTTTTATACTTTCTCACATAAACCATAGGAACTATTCTCTCAACTCTCTTTAGGTCCACTAGAATAAATTGTTATCTTGCCTAAGGAATCTAAACTAAGGAGTCTAAATTTAATTAGAACTCCTTCCAAATAGTTGAACCTGATTAGGACTTCTAAAATACTTATCAATCCTCACATAATGATTGTTCAAAAAATTAATTATAATGATTATTAAAAAATAATCAATAATTATCATAGTGAAATAAAAGTTATAGAAAAAAATTGTATAGTTTAAAATTTTTTGATGCTATTATTAACCGAGAAAAATAATAAAAAAAAAAGAAGGAAACACATGTATCTATCTATTGTATTAATTTCAGGTTTACAAGAAGAATCTTGAAAAAAAACCAACTATATTTATAAGACAAACAAATCAAAATGAGAATCTCATCTATCTCAAACTCCTAAAATAATTATAAAATTTTATATCTTATGATTATTTAGAAAAAGATGGATCTATCTAAATCATCTCATTTATACCAACACTGAATAGAAAAGGAAATAAGAAGAGCTTTGCCCAACTAGGATCAATCTAGTCAATAGGAGATGCTTCTAAATTATATGAAGCAATAAGGGAGAATAATTGAATGATGGAGAATTTTGGCAGTAGGCCACTTTACGGACATACAATAGCACTACAACTTTCCTACCCTATCAATATAGGATAGGGTGGATAAAGTAGGGTTTTTGGTTGGACTGCTAATTCCCTTAAAATATACAGGCTAATTTCAACGCCTCCTATTAGGCTCTTTTTGCATGCGAGGATGAACTCATCAAAATCTTTAGTAAGCTATCTTCATGTTCTTAGCAATAGAAAGGTGGCAAGTTTCAAATTTCTTATCCAAGACCAGGGAATGAGTCGATCACAAGAAAGGAATCCATATTGTTTATGGGGTCTAGATTTTATATTTTCTTTTTAATTTCTCAATATTTTTTTTATAATTTTAGTATCCTAAAGGTTTACTATTTCTCCTAGTATTGAGATAGCATTGTGTAATTAGGCTTGAAATTATCTTTGTTGAGATATCTGATTAATTAGTGCATTATTGCACTTGTGATAGTTCTCGAATTTAAGTCAATATGTGAATGTTTGAAAGTGTCGGCTAATCTCGCTGGTAGAAACTTTGACAAAATATCATAAGGTTTTAGGTTACTTTTATAAATATATATATATATATATATATATATACATACATATATATATATATATATATATATATATATATATATATACCATTTTATTATAATAAATATTTATTTTCTTAGTGTTTTCCTAGGGTTCGTCTTGCAAGACTCTTCTTGTTTCGTTAATTCTGCATCAATATATATCTTAAGGTCTTAATAAACACTTCCAAGAAATCCTCACTTCTTAGTACTTTTTAGAATTTCTAGAATCTATATTATTCAGATCAATGAAATTTTTGAATATTTTTGGAACTTAAATTTCTACTTGAAATTTTGGAATAATATTAGAATTTAAAACCATATATCAAATAGAGGTTTCCACAATATTTGTTGTATGTTTTCTATCTTCTCGGAAAGGAAAAAAAAATTGTACGATTCGATAGGTTTACTTCTTCATTTGAAATTTAACTTAGTGGATGGTGTGGCCATCTACTTCTACATAAATACACATTCTATTTGGTCCCTTCTGTTAGGCAGTAGAGTAGTGCAATTTGTTTTGCTTACATTGATGATATTATAATGTTTCGATCATAATATTCCTAAAGGTTTAGATTTCTCTACCTCTCTGAACACCATTGATCTTAATTGACACACTTTATCTAGTTGGTGAATCTGTCATTTCCTTGTTACTAGTTAATATCTTTTTGGTTTCATCTCCATTGAAGACACCTAGTTATAGAAGAACCTAAGCATTCATCTCAACAACACTAATATTTTCATGTCTTTTCTAACTGTAAATCCAACATTTGGATCCATATTATGGCTTAAATGTATCGCATAATTCTCCTTTTAATTAAAGTGATAAATGATAACTCATATATATATATATATATATATATATATATATACACACACACCAAGAAGTTTGGGTTTTGTGAATGAATGTAAATAAAAAAAAGAAAGAAATGTGCTTAATTATTGGTGTATTTATTCTCCTTTTATATCGAGGTTCCCAACAAAAAATGTATAACCGGAAAGGAAGGGGGAAAAAGAAAAGGAAAAAAAAAAAAAAAAGGAAGAAGAAGCTTTCATGCGTATACTTTTCTCAACTTCTTATAAACTAAGATTAATTTAGTCAACAAAAGATGGTTCTAAAGTTTATAGAGCGAAGAATATGGAAGGATGGAGAATTTTCGGCGGTAGGCCACTTCTACAAAGTCTATGTGTATGTGTAATGATGAGGGATGAAATATAGGTTTGGAATGGAGCCCCTTACTTTCTTCTTAAACTATAAAACCTAATGTCAATACCTCATAATAGGCTTCGCATGCTACCATGACGCCTCGTTGGGAATGTTTAGCAAAGGCTATATTTGTAGGAGTAAAAGGCTAAATTAATTATGGTATTGATGATATCATATTTAATTAATCCTTACGTTGATGTCAGTCGGAGTCTTTTGAGGAATAAAACTTATAGAGGTAGAGATCATTTAGTCTCATGTCAGTCGGAGAATTAATTAAGAGCTTTACAAAAGGTTGAAGATGACTCCTCTCTCGAATCTACTCTCGGATCTCACACCACTAACAACTAGTAATAGATATATCCAAATTATCAAAAGCATTGGGCCAATCCGGAATTGTTATGTTTGTTACTTGTGATATTCCAATTATTTTGGAGGACATGTTTATCATTTCAGTAGAATATCTAAATGACAATCCATCGATTAGTAATTGGGAGTTTATTCTTTTCGTGGTTTAGAGAATAATGTGATTTTTCTCTTTCCTTTTCATGGTAATAATGTCGAAGCATATAGTTAGTTTCCTACTTCCTTGATTTATAAGCTTAGATCTTATTAACTAACTTATTATGACATAATAAATATACAATAACATAGTTATTTTATTTTTGATATTTTTAAAAATATATTATAACATAATTAAACAACATTTTATTAAAAAAATAACTAAGATATTTTAAATATATATATATATATAGATATATATTTGAAATTCTCTGAATCATCTCAAGTCAATTCTATTGTCTGTCTTTTTTTTTTCCCCTTCTATTGTTCATACGAAAACGAGATGAAGAAAGAAAGAATAAAGATCTAATTCGATTTGATTAGTGTTAACACGAAATCAATGTATGTAATAAGGTCGTGTTAATGAGGATTTTTTTCTGAAAAAATGGCCAAAAGAAGAAGAAGAAGAAGAAGAAGAAGAAGAAGAAGAAGAAGAAGAAGACGACCATGAAATTAAAAAAAAAAAAAAAGAAAAATCCCAGACAAGTCAATGTAGCATTAGAAAGACGACCATTTTGTTGGATCCCCTCACGCGTAAGACACTCCCTCATGTATGTGCTGTAAAGCGCCTTTTTATCTCTCGCAATCCAATCATGCTGTCTCATGACCACTTACTTTTCTTTCTCTCAGCAACCCTTCTTCCGCCCAAAGCAACAAAGCCGAAGAAGAAAGCTTTAGGAGGGTGGAGAAGAAGTATAATAATGAAAAGGGCGATGCAGTACTGCATTGGCATGCGTACATGATGATGGATTATTATCTCTCTCTCTCTCTCTCTCTCTCTCTTGCGTACATGATGATGGATTATTATCTCTCTCTCTCTCTCTCTCTCTCTCTCTCTCTCTCTCTCTCTCTCTCTCAGAGGTTCTCTATCCTCCCTCGCATGTGAACCAAGAAGGTCAGCAATGCACGTAACGCAAGGCGGAGGAGAGGACGACGACATGCATGCTTATGAGTCTGGCGTGAGAGACATGGTTGCATGGCCATCCCAGCTTTTGTCTCAGCGTTGGTGTTTTGGGTTCCGTCCTCTTTTGGGAAGCAGCTTTGGGATGGAGATTCTTCGGGTCTTCTACGTTGTAATGCCTGAATCCTGTACGTTCAAATGAGCTCTTAGTTGACCGGTCAATTCACGCTGATCCAAAACACTTGCATCTATTTAAAAGAATAAAATTCTGACAAAACCCCATATTTATTAAAAATCTTATAATTATCCTAATTAAACCCTCGTATAAAAAGCAAAACTATGATTAGATAGTGTACCAAAACTCACTTATCGAAACTTAAGATTCTAATCTTTCATTCGATAATTTTAATACATAAAATATTCATATGATCATAATGTTTGAGACATGATTTGAAGGTGACGTACTAAACTCACTCATCAACGGTTGATTGCTTCAATATTCTATTTTTTTATCAAATTTATTTGGTAAAATTTTAGGGATACCAGTTAGCTTAGTGAATAAGAACTCTGATTGATTGTTGATAACAACACCGAATCATATGATCATGACCTATTATTTGAAAAAAAAAATCTCACAATTGTCGAACAATATAAATATAGAAGCGAATATATCAGTCAATTTAAATAACAATAAAAAGAAACAACACATTAAATTTTCAAACCCCCCCCCAAAAAAAACCTAACAACCTTCTATAAATTTTATCTTTTTAATTCAAATTAAATAATATTATTTAATAACTATCATTAACAAACTCAAATATGCTATCTTAGCAAAGGTTGATAGCTCGAAACCTCAACTGAAACATTTTAGAAGGTATCTCAGTCTACTTGATTAATAAAGAGCTTAACAGTTTATTTTAAAATCCTCCTAAGTTTGAATTCTCCATTCACCTTACAAGATAAAATAATAATAATAATAATAATAATAATAATAATAATAATAATAATAATAATAATAATAATAATAATCAATATACTTTTAACTTGAGCCTTTTGATAGTTCTAACACTAATGCACAGTATACTTTATTTGGGGAAGCAATACAACATTCTTTGATGGTTAGAATCAGAATCAACAAGATTTAGCTGCATAATAAGAAATGTAAGATGTATTTTTTTGTGTTATAATTTTCTTTACATCTTATGAGTCAGTCAAATTAATTTAGCATCATCATGCATATGAAATGTGATAGGATAGATAATGAGCTGGCCAAATCCATCCGGGCCCGCATTAGCTCTACGGCCACGTCAACATTTGAGCTGGAGTTGGACCCGTACCAGTCATGTGACCATGTCAGCATCTGAGGTGGAGCTGATCGGAAGGCACGTTAGCTAAACCTCCATCGTGCGCCTTTGATGCCACGTGACACATCACACCTTCGCACCATACCTCTACATCGACTGACTCATCATACACGATGACTTTACCCGGGGTGTCAACAGAGGTAAGGTCAAGCGTACGATTGACCCTCCGCTTGGTGAGTATAAAGCCTCCTCCTAGTGGTGCCAGGAGAGGGACTTCCTCTCTCGAAAAATATATATTGAGATCCTCGAGAAGGAGGTTGAGACACTGACTTGAACATTGGAGGGATCATGTCGGGTACCCCCATCCTGGTGAGACCTTTGCGTAGGTCTCTCTCAATAGATGCCGACCCGAGTGGAGCTTGAAGGAGCCAACCCGATGGAGGAAACAAACGTATTGGCACCTCCGCTAAACCACTACTGGAGCCGACTATGACCCAAGATTCTCTCCCCCAATAGCGAACCTCGGGCCACCTATTGTATCTGCCGAGGCTTTTCTTGGCCTCACCCACCAGGTCCAAGTATTGGCCAGGATGATGCAAACCATCATCCTGCAAATCCCCCAATTGATGTAGACGCTGGCAATCCAACAACCGAGTATTCCTCGGCAAGCATCATAGCAAGGGGTGCCCCAATCTCCACCAATCCGAGGGAAGCAACCCGACAATGAGGGACCGCGCCGTCCCCTAACCAAGGTCACATCAAAAAATCTAAACGCCTTGATAGCACGACTGGTGAGCCATTCCCGGGATATTGTGCATGTGCCTTCTAAGTTGGACGTCACCTCCTCTGACTCAACTAACTCGGTAAGGGAACAACTGCGCCAGGTCAACCAAAGGCTCGACGAGGTCTAAAGGGAGTTCATCAAGTCAAAGGAGGAAGTCGACAAGAGTTCCTAAGGCGGATCTTCATTTGTCCTCGGAATACAGGACAAACCAGTCCCGTCCAATTTTTGACTGCCATCGTTGGAGTCTTATGATGGTAGCTCAGATCCATTAAAGTATGTTGCGGCCTTTCAGACCCAGATGACCCTTTATAACATCTCAGACTCTCTAATATTCTAAACCTTCCTAACCACTCTAATAGGCCTGGCTTGAATGTGGTAAGCCAACTCAGGCTGTCATCCATTTCCTCCTTCGACTCTCTCACGAAGGAATTCGAACTCAACTTCCTGGCGAGCTCCCGTCTGAGACCAACAGCTTCGTTGCTTCTCGGTATGATGCAAGAAAGTGACGAGCCCCTCGCCTAGTTCATCGGATGATTTGCAGTCGAGGTCCGAGGAATGCCTGATGCCCACCTCTCGCTAGCGATTCAAGCATTTTTGATGGGGTTCCAACCTTCCTGGTTCTTTTGGTCATTGATTGAACAACCACCGTTATCAATGCCCGAGATGTTGCAATGGGCAAATCAGTATATAGCTGCTGAGACACTGGTGGCCAAAAAATGAGACAATCAAAATAAACTCTAGACCAAGCAATCTCGAAGACAACCCATAGGAACCCTCAGAAGGAGAGGAGACATGCTAGAATTGCCCCCATCTAGGTTGTCACCGATCTCACTCAACTCGACTCGAACAGAGGTTTTCCTCTAAATCCGAGACAATGGCTCCTCAGGCCCCCCAAACCAATCAGGACAAAGACTAGAGGATGTGACAAGAGGAGATATTATCGTTTCCATTGGGATTATGGACATGATACAGAAGAGTTTTATGACTTGAAGAATCAAATTGAAGACCTTATTCGGCAAGAGCACCTCTACCGGTATGTCCGAGACCAACAAGTACTTCCCAATGAGAACCGCCTCTGAGATAGGGAACCTTCACCCCGGTCAGAAGGATAGATTGAGAAACAGATAGACATCATCATTGATGGCCCAGCATCTGGAGGCGACAGTTCCTTGGCCAGAAAAGCTTATGAATGGTCCACGGTAGAGAAAAGACTGATGACCGATTGCGACCCTGAGATCACCTTCGGGTCGGGGAACGAGGTGTACTTGGACCACAACAATGGCCTGGTGATCTCGGCCCGAGTCACTAATGCCTAAGTTAAAAGAATTATGGTCGACATGGGAAGTTCAACCAATATTTTATATTTTGATGCTTTTCAAACACTAGGGCTAACTGACAAAGATCTCCTCCCTGTAACATCAACACTGATAGGATTCATGGGATACTCCATCTCCCCTTTCGGGATGATGACCTTCTTAGTCACCATCGAAAAGGAGCCAAATGATAGAACTCCAGATGGAGCTCTATAGATTTTGATCCTTGAAGAGGATCAACCCTTGGAACGCTGTAGGAGTTCCTCCCTCCTAGATTTAGCACAAGGCTGAAATAAAATTGATAGTTGCTTGATTTAAATAGGGATCAAAACCCTAACCTAAGGGGGTGCTTACCTAAGTTGAATTATCCCTTTGCCCCTCCTATATCCAACCTGCCTTAATAGGAACATGAGGTAGCTAAGTGGCTTTATAGCCACCCTAAGTAGGGGGAAACCCTAGCCGACCAATCTAGTAAGAGGTGTGGCGGCTACTAAGCTCTAAGGGCCAATCTAAACCCTAGAAATACTCCTTTATAAGATAGGAGTGACTTTATTATAATCTAATAGAGTTTTTATTGACTAGTACTAAGATGATTAGGACTCAATACTGCTGGAGTCCTATCAAGTCCTCCCTCTTCAGATCAGCCTTTTCCTCAAGACTGAGGATCCATAAACTCTGAAAACTGGATCTTCAACTCCTCATGTAACTCTCATGCTATTATTAACTGAACTTTGGCCACCTCATCAACTGGAGTGTTAGTTGGAAGGATTTAGACTGAGTCGTCTTCTTTAAATTTTCATTTGAGGTGGGATACCTAGCGAATCAACTGTAATCTTAATCTGGTGTGCGAATTTGATCTCCAAGTTAGGGCCCCAATGTGATTCCCAATTTTGCAATACCCAAAAAAATAAGGAGACAACTTTCTTGATGCTTGAATTTCGTACTGGTGGAGCTGGAAATGAAGGGGGACTTAATCTTTCTCAGAAAACTTTTTTCTGCTCCGACATTTGTCAGGGGGAAGTTTCTTCCTTATATGGGTTGTCACGTGATTGCTCTATAATAGTAGTCATGCCTTCTTTTGGAGTGAGGGTTGTCCTCTGATAAAATCTCTAGTGGTGTGAGCCCGATCTGAGTCTGAGGTGGGTAAGAGTGGTGATTTTTCAGGGCCCATTTTTACTTCTTTGTGTTGTTGACCATCTTGCATGAGGATAGTGCTGACCCCCACTTTGGATGTGTCTACTCCAATAATAAACATCTAGCCATAATTTGGTGTGGACGACATCGTGGTCGTGAGGGCTATAGTTCCACTCGGTCAAGGTGGTGCATCTTTCTTTATAATGAGAGGGATGATGTTTATGCTTCATTGAGTCCTACGAATGATCCTTCCTCTTTTCTGATTTTGCCACTGGAGGGGCTCAATTTTCTCACGGTCTTGGGCCATAGATTGGAGGTCATCATTAAGGAAATCTTTAAGCATCGTGGTCCGATCCTGAGGAAAGTCATGGAAGTCACCTAAGATCCGGAAGTGTTGCATCAACAACCATGATAAGTTCAATAGGATATAACACTTTAGAAGTAGCTTATCTTCGGGGAAAAGGATGTAGGACGTGTCATAGCGGGAAATAAGCATGGCCCAATAATCTATGTTGTTGTCATCTCTTGGACAACTTTTTTATCTTCTACCTTCTGAGGTTGTATGAAGTAATCTGATTGAGCAACGACTGGTAGAAGTTTAGACCTGTTCAGCAAAGGGGGGTCAGATAGCTTTAGAGGAGGTAATCGGCTCGGTTTGATGGAGACAACCAAAATTTCAACAAGCTATGGGAGAGGGTTCTTATCTTCAATCTCACGAAATCCTTGGATTTAAATTATGAAACAAATGGATTTTTCTTTGGTAGCCCCTCCAAGTGTTGTGTTACGGTTGTAGTCGCTAGGCTCCCTCATAGAATCATCTGCTTTCCTTTTCTGAAAAATTTCATGATTAGCTTCGAAAAATTTTAGAAGACATCTCCAATTGTGGACAACCAATCAATACCAAGCACTATATCAAAACCATCATGAGGGAGGAGGAAAAAATCAGCAACTATGTCTTGCTCCTGTAGGATCAGTTTTACCCATGGGCACTTCTAGTTGCACTTCAGAATTTGGCCGTTAGCTATCTTGACTTTAAACCCATTATAATCTTCTTTTTGGAGCATTAAGTGGGTAACAACTTTACTACTCATGAAGTTGTGTGTGCTCCCAACGTTGATGAGGATGATAACGGACTATTGCTCAAGAAACCCTTCGATCTTTAATTTTTGCAAGTTGGTGTAGCCAACTAAGGTAGGGACCGTGCGGGTGGCCAGTTATGGTGTATTTTTCTCCTTGGGCTCAAGAGTCACATCTTCAAGTTTGGGTTCTTTAGTGGGCGCAATCATCAGCGGGTTAGAATAGCTGGCCAATGCGTGCACCACATAGTCGGCCGGTTGGGACTCTTCCTCTATGGCTTCTTCTTTAGGTTCAAGGGCTTCTTTAGATGTTTCATTGTCCTCGTCCTCCACTG
Source organism: Ensete glaucum (assembly GCA_021527575.1). Classification (NCBI taxonomy): domain Eukaryota; kingdom Viridiplantae; phylum Streptophyta; class Magnoliopsida; order Zingiberales; family Musaceae; genus Ensete; species Ensete glaucum. The sequence continues at coordinate 34,180,306 of CM038552.1, forward strand.
TTTCAATCATAAGGAGTCAGCCCTTATTGCAGTGATGTTCACAACTCCACGGTTCATCGCAATGCCAACACAACCCCTTGGTCGATCGTTTCCGAAGCTCGTCTCTTATCAAATTTTTTAGTACGAGGGCTTTGATGGGAGTAGAGGGGGAAGTAGGCCTCAGCATGGCTAGTCGGGGAGTGACCATTATCCTTCATACCTCGTGATTTAACTGTTCTTCTTGGATATGCGTGAAGGAAATCACTACCATAAGAGTGTACGGTTGTCGTGACTTCTCCTCGGATCTCCAGCTTTAGACCCTCAATAAAAGTAATTAAAGTTGTTTCTCAGACCAATTCTCAGTTTAGTTAGATAAATGCTCAAACCTTGTTTCATATTCTTGTATTATAGAGGTTTGACGAATCTTTGCTAATTGTCCATCGATGTTGTTGAAATTAATTGGTCTGAAGCGGTTTAGTAGTCCTTTCTTGAATCGCTGACAAGGTGCTTAAACCAATTAAACCACTAGATAGCATCTCCCTCAAGGTGGATGGCAATAATCTCCACCCGTGTGACGTCAGCGGTTCGATAGAACCAAAAATAGTGCTCTGCACGCGAGATCCACCCGGTCGGGTCTCCTTCCCATCTAGGGAAGTCAACCTTCATGTGTGGATTATTGAGATCAAAGGTGATGTGGCCATGTTCTTGAGGATCATTTCACCGATCTAAAGTTTCTCTATGTTGTGATTTCCTCAGGCTTGACGGTCGGCCAATGTTGAATTCGGCGAAAAGGGATCACGTCTTCTCTTCCATATAGTTTTCAAAGGTTTCAAGTTTTGCATCGATAGCCTCCTCTGATGCCATAGTATATGTCTCTAGATCTGTAATATTGAGATCTTTTTTTTGTTATCGGGTTATTGGCATAGGAATTTTGGATAAGGGGGTGGCCAGTTGGAAGGTGAATCAGTTTGGATAGAAGTAGGCTGCAGTTTAGGGTAGATTTGGAGCTATGGTTTTATGAAGTTTAGGTTATGAATTGATGTGGTTTTAGGGCTGTGATAGTAGTAGATGAAGGTTAGGAAAATAGATCTTAGATCTTGGATAGATGGCAGCAAAGGTAGGTGTCTCGGTAAGGAAAGTTGGCTAAAAAGGTAAGTGGATCAATAAGGAAGTAGGCCGATTTGGGTGGCTAATTTGGGGAGCTATTTGAATTTATTTTAGGATAATATTTGGAAGGATTTTTGGTAAGAATAGTAGGGTTTAGCGATGAGGAAAAGAGAGTCTAAAATCCCCCAAAAAATAGCACTTAAATCTGATAGAATTCAGTGAAAAGAAGTGTTGCAATATGCTATCCTACTGACTTCTCAACATAAATTCCAGAGGAAAGTTTAAGAAAATTATACAGAAACCCTTGGTTAGATGTTGTCAATACCAGTAGAGACTTTGACAAAATTTTGGCAGCATAATAGTAGGGAAATAGGGCAAAAGATGCAAGGCAGATTCCTTCATCGTAAAATTCTAGGACTGTGTGATGGTGAAAGATCATACAAGAAAACCATTTCTAGAAGGAGGCTCTTTATGAAATCAAATCCAGATGAAAGCCAACCTGATCTTGAGAATTGTATAAAAATTTAAGCTAGAAAGGAGAAGGAATAAGCTAGTTTCAAGAGGTAAAAACATGGCTGAAAATTTCTATAGTGTTTCACCTTCGCAACGATGATAACGTTTATGACGGCAAAAATTTGCAGCAATGAAACTTTGGAAAACTTCTCCCATATATAATATGAAGGATCTTGTAGTATTGAAGAGACATAGGTCATAAAAATATACCAAAATTTTAGATCAAACGTAGGGGGTAGTGGCAGATTGAGTTGATCTGGTGCTGGGGTGGAAGGTGGAGGTGGGGTGGAAGGTGGAGGCGCATGTCGTAGCAATTATGGGAATTGCTTGGGAAGGTGGAAGCATAGATAACAACTACAGGGGCAACAAGATCGCTGCTCTGATACTAGATGATAGAACTCCATATAGATTTTGATCCTTGAGAGGGATCAACCCTTAGAACACTGTAGGGGTTCCTCCCTCCTAGATTCGACACAAGGCTGAAATAAAATTGATAATTACTTAATTTAAGAGGGGGGGCAGCTATATCTTTAAATAGGGATCAAAACCCTAGCCTAAGGAGGTGCTTGCCTAAGTAGAATCATCCCTTTCCCCCTCTTATAGCCAACCTGCCTTAATAGGAACAGGAGGCGGCTAAGTGACTCTATAGCCGACCTAAGCAGGGGGAAACCCTAGCCGACCAACCCAGTAAGAGGTGTGACGGCTATTAAGCCCTAATGACTAATTTAAACCCTAGTCATACTCCTTTATAGGATAAAAGTGACTTTATTATAATTTAACAGGGTTTTTATTGACTAGCACTAAGATGATTATGACTCAATCCTACTGGAGTCCTATCACCAAGGTCGAAGACATTGATAGTGTCATTCATCGTGATCCGACTACCCTCAGCATACAATGCTATCATTGGCCGACCAATGCTTAACAAGCTCAGGGCGGTTGTCTTAACATACCACCGAGACATGAAGTTCCCGACCAGAGCTAGAGTCAGAGAAGTAAAAAAGTGATCCTCGAGAGTCAAGGCAATATTACCTGATGGCGACAATGCTACCCAAAAATTCAAAATCGTAGCTCCTATCATTGACCCCCGAGATGTAGACAAGATAGTGTTGAAGCCTGAACTGACGAAGAGAGCGATCGAGGCTCCCCTCGACCCCAAGAACCACGATAGGTCCATCAAGGATGGCTTGGCACTCTCAGATGAGTATCAAGTCCAACTGGTAGAATTCCTCGACAAAAATGCTTACATCTTCACCTGGTCCCCAAAAGATATACTCGGCATCAGCCCCAAAGTGGCCCAACATTGTCTCAACATAGAGCCCAGCGCCCGACCAGTGAAACAATGACCATGGAAGTTCGCTCATGATAGATAAAGAGCCATCGAAGATGAGGTCGCCCGCCTATTGGATGCAAGATTCATCACGAAAGTCAAATATCCGACTTGGTTGTCCAATATTGTATTAGTCAAAAAAATCTAATAGAAGTTAGCGGATGTGCATTGATTATACCGATCTTAATCGGGCATGCTTGAAGGATTGTTACCCTCTCCTGAGGATCGACTAGCTAGTTGATACAATCTCAGGATATGAGCTACTCTCATTCATGGATGTCTTCTCATGCTACAACCAAATTCAAATTGCAACAGAAGATTGGGAAAGCATGACCTTCATTACTCACCACGGCACATACTGTTACAAGGCCATGCCATTCAGACTGAAGAATGTCAGGGCAACTTACCAGAGGATGGTAAATCGACTATTTTCAAACTAGATCAGGAAAAATATGAAAGTCTACATCAACGACATGATAGTCAAAAGCCAAAAAACTATAACTCATCTTGCGGACTTAGCCGAGATGTTTCAAACATTAAGGTAGTACAAAATGCGGCTTAACCCTACCAAGTGCATCTTCGATGTCATGTCCAAAAAGTTTCTCGAGTTTGTCATCCACCAGAGAGGGATCAACATGAATCCTGATAAGGTGGACGTCATTTTGTTGATGCAATCCCCCTAGACAATGAAGGACATTTAGCGACTCACCGGGAGAGTGGCAACGCTGAGTTAGTTCAGTTCCTGACCTAGTGACAAAAGCTTCCCCTTCTTTCGGGCCTTAATGCAAGTAAAAAACTTCCAATAGACGCCCCAATGCGAAGAGGCATTCCAATAATTGAAGGTGCACCTCACCAGGCTACCTCGGCTCACATTGACTACCTCCGAAGAGCCCCTCGGGATCTATTTGGTAGCCTTAAAGGTTGCAGTTAGCTCAGTCCTGATAAAGCTCACCAAAGACAAACAGAAGCTGGTGTACTACTGTAGCCACGTCCTAAGTGGCCCTAAGGAGCGATACCTGCCGATCGAGAGGCTCGATTTGGTGTTGGTCCTAACATCGAGGAAATTGAGACCATACTTCCAAGCCCAACCCATCAAGGTGATCACCAATCAACCCTTACTTCAAACACTTTCAAAGTCAATGTTGTAGGTCGGATGTTCAAATTATTAGTCGAGCTTAGTGAGTTCCATATGGAATACATCTCGAGGCCAGCAATAAAAGCCCAAGCTTGGCTGATTTTATATCAGAATCGATGGGCCCAAAACACCCATGACAAAGCCCGAGATATATATTATACATAGACGAAGCGGCCAACATAGAACGCGGGGGAGCCGAGCTCATCCTCAGGGGCCTTACCGACCAAGTTTATGAGCATGCCCTTCGGCTTGAGTCCAAGGCCACTAACAATGAAGCTTACCGACAAGTTACTTGTGGAAGACATTGAGGTCTTCACCGACTCCCAGCTTATTGTCGATCAAGTCAACGTGGAATTCCAAGCTCAGGAGGAGTCTATGGCTAAGTACCTTACCGAGGTACGATGTTGCATCGATCGGTTCAGCCGCTTCATTATCATGAATATACCTCGATCAGACAATACACAAGCTGACATGCTAGCAAGACTAGCTTCCCTGCGCAGATCGGATAAATGCCCAACATAGATAGCCAAAATCCTAAAACCTTCCATAGATTCAACCAGGTAGCCATGACTGATGTGGAGCACGATTGGGTCGAGGAGATGCTCAAGTTCAAGGATAATGGCTGGCTGCTCGAGGACCAAAGTGCAACCCGACGGGTGAGGAGAAGGGACCTGTAGTACTGTGTCCTCAATGGTCAATTATACCGATGAGGGTTCAACCAGTCGCTACTCTGATGTTTGCGCCCGACCGAGGCTCAAATTACACTAGCCGAGGTACCTGAAAGAATATGTGGTGAGCACATCGGTGCTCGAGCCTTGGCCCACAAGATACTTAGGCAAGAGTATTACTAGTAGACCACGCGCGAAGATGCCCGAGCTTATGTACAAAAATGTGAGTAGTGCCAGAAACATGCCATAATCCAACATCAACCATGGTGCCATTGTCCATCTCAGACTATACCTAGTTATTCGTTCAATGAGGAATGGACTTACTCAACCCTTTTTCTCTAGCTTCGGAACAATGAAGATTTCTGATAGTTAGGGTCGACTATTTCACCAAATGGTCCAAAACCGAGCCTCTCACATCCATAACCGAGAAACAAGTAGAAGGGTTCATTTGAAAAAACATAATCACAAGGTTCAACATCCCAAGAGTCATCATCACCGACAATAGGACCCAATTCAATAACCCCAAATTCAGAATATTCTGCCAAAGCTATTAGATCCAGCTAAGATTCAGCTCGATCGTGCACCCCCAAGCCAATGGACTTGCCGAAATTACCAATTGAGCCATCCTTGAAGGACTAAAGAGAAGGGTCACCGGGGCACACGGGGCATGGGTGGATGAGCTCCCGAGCATCCTATAGGCATCTCAGATAACTCCAAAGACCCTAACAGGGGAATCTCCATTCAGCCTGGCCTTCGGGATAGAAGCGGTCCTTTACACCGAGGTGGTCTACCCAACTCTTCGAGTCGAGTCCTACGAGGAATCATTCTTGTCCGGCTAGCTGAGGGAGAACCTTGACTTCCTCAAATAATGAAGGGCTGAGGCACACCTGTGAACCCTCACGTACAAAAAAGTTATAGCAAGACTTTACGATCGAAGGGTACGTCCTCGTCGAATTGAAACAGGCAACCTAGTGCTATGGAAGGCTGACATCAGTGATCCTACTCAGTCTCGGGGCAAGCTGGCCCTGAATTGGGAAGGCCCCTATCGAGTAGAGAGCACAATCAAAGAAGGGGCTTACGCCCTGACCACTATAGAGGGAAAATGATTGCTGAGGATGTGGCACTATCAAGTAGAACTTACAAAAGTTCTATGTAAAAATGCAAACAATTGAGCAAAAGAGAGTTATTTTTATTCATGAAAGTTCAAGTACATGCTTGGCTCGAGGATCCAAACGACACATGGAGACCCGACACACCAAAAAGGACCCCAACAATAAAAACCAAAAAAAATTATTACATGCCTACTCTTCGAGCGATGGAAGAGAGTCGTCGAAGGGTTGCTCGGCCTCCATTGGCACGTTCTTATCCTCGGGCAGGAGCACAAAGGGATCCTCCTTAATTTCAAGCTCTGGGTATTAGGCCTTGAACCGAGCTAGGGTAACCCAAAAGCCATATGTATAGCTGTTCTTACCAGGCCCATCTCGAAGCTCGTCGACTTCTTGTACTCGGCAATGGTCTTTGTAGGAAGCTCAACCCTTAGGTTTTCTAAGGCACCCGTCAGCTTCAGCATCATCCAAAGCTCGATGTCAGCTACATCATGACAGTAATTCTCCCTCTATGTCTCCAGTGATGCTCGATGCCGATCTGCCTCCTCGAGCTCAACCTTCAGATAGTCAACAAGGGCTTGCACTTCTGAGGCTCGCTGCTCGGCCACCACCACTGCTTCAGGTCCTGACCCGACCCGGATGTCGACAATTTTCCTCTTCAACCCCTCAGATTTATCCATGATGCTGATAACTCGCCCTGCGTCATGGGCGGGATCAGCCAGTGCCATATAAGGCCTTGATGTTTGTTCGGGTCATTATGCCCTAGGATGAGCTACAGGTCTCGGATCGCCCACTCTTAGAGCCACTAGAGCGACAACCCCCCACTCGAGGCAAGGGAACCGACGAAGAGGAAGGGCAGAAGAGGAGCCAGAAGTAATGGAAAGGGAGGAGTCCATCCCGACCTGATCGGACAAACACGACTAAAGACGAGCGATCTTCGGTGACCGAGATCGGACAAATCAGCCCCCTTCATAGAGAGTCTTATAAGAGGAAGACTTGCTGCAACAAGGGATGTTTCATCTTCCCGAGGTGACGAAAAATGATTTTGCTTGGGAAATATGTGAATCGCATTTCTTACGGCTCACAATGGAGCAATGGGGACGCCATGTAAGCCCTACATCTGTGTGCCACCTCAAAAGCCAGATCAGCGATGATATTCCTTGTGTGCATCATGTGCCCATGGTGACTGGCACGAGCGTTGACCAATCGCCGCATGCGTTGACCGCATGTAAACCATACGCGGTCAGTCCAGCAATCTTGCCTGAGTCATGTATCTTGACCGGTCTAGGAGTCATTTGCTTGAGTTATGTATCTCGGCCAGTCCAGCAGTCCTTTGCCTGAGTTATGTATCTTGGCCAGTCCAATAGCCATTTGCCCAAATTACGATTCTCGGCCAGCCTAGCAATCTTACTTGAGGCATCTCGACCAATCCAGCAGTCCTTTGCCTGAGTTGCGTATCTTGGCCAGTCAAGCAATCTTACCCAAGTTTTGTATCTCAGCTAGTCCAGTAGTCCTTTGCCCGAGTTGCATATTATCTCAGCTTTCCTAGTAATCTTGCCCGAATTGTGTATCCAGGCTAGTCCAACAATCTTGCCCGAGTTATGTATCTTGGCCAGTCCAGCGGTCCTTTGCTCAAATTTTGTATCTTGACTAGTCCATCAGTCCTTTGCCCGAGTTACATATCTCAACTATTCAACAATCTTGCCCAAGTTGTGTGTCTCGGCCAGTCCGGCAGTCCTCTGCCCGAGTTATGTATCTCGTCCAGTCCAACAATCATACTCGAGTTATGTATCTCGGTTAGTCTAGCAGTTCTTTGCTTGAGTTATATATCTCAGCAAGTCAAAAGTTCCTTGCTCGAGTTGCATACCAGTCCACCAGTTCTTGCTTGAGTAATCTATCTCGACCAATCTAGTAGTCTCTACCCAAGCAGTGCATCTCGGCTAGTTCAACAGTCCTCGCTCGGGCTATATATCTCAGCTAGTTTATCCGCGCCATACGTCTTGGCCACATTGTCGAACAAGCCCCTCCAAAGAACTCCTTGAAGGTGATCATAAGAATCAACCGAGCACTAACTCATGCCTCTGGGAATCAATAGGGGCCTTCCCCGCAACTGATAGCATACTCTAGGAAGCTCCCTTTCGGCGGGAGGGAGGGATGAATGATAGGGCAGATAATGGGCTAGTCCAATCTATCAGAGCCTGTGCTAGCTCTGTGGCCACGTCAGTGTCCAAGCTGGAGTTGGACCTGCATTAGCCTCGTGGCCACATCAGCATCCGAGGTGGAGCTGATTGGATGATACATCAGTCAAACCTCCGCCACACACCATTAATGCCTCATGGCGCGCTACACCTTTGTGTCATACCTCTGCACTAACTGACTCACCATACATGGCAACTTCACTTGGGGTGTCGATAGAGGTAAGGTCGAGTGTGCAGTCGACCCTCCACCTGGTGAGTATAAAGCCTCCTCCTGATGATGCCAGGAGGGGGACTTCCTCTCTCTCGCTATCACTATAAGAAAATATAGACTGAGATCCTCCAGAATGTCATGGACTTAGCTGAATTTGCCTAAGCCATGCAGCACCCTAGCGACAACTTTGAAGACTTAGTTGGAATTGCCTAAGTCACGAAGCAACCTTTGCCCATAATTTCAAACTTAGCTAAAATTGCCTAAGTCATAAAAACACTGAAACGTATTTGCTCTCAAAGAGTCAGCCTACTTGCAACCTCATACCGGTCCTAAAGGACTTGCAAAAATAAAATTTGATTAATTTTGAAGATGAGCGATGGACAAATCCCGACATCTCGTAAAGAGGGCAACTCTTACAAGTAATTCGTCGAACACATTGAGTGTAATAGAAAAAGAGAGAAAGAGAGCAAAACAGGACTTTAGAGGACTGTAAGAATGGTCATGAGTTCACAAATGATGGTTCTTAAGCTATCAGACGCAAGACGAATTCAACAGTCGATTAATGCTCACGCCCGATACTATCCCGAAGCCCAATCCAGCCCTGTGCTGCCACCCAGGAGGGTTCTAGAGGGCTGATATGGCTGACATTTTACACCGCTCGACCAGGTCACTGTAGCACATGAAAATAGCCCAAAACTGGGCAGTTTTGGCCTATTTTGGCTCCATGCAGTGAGCGACTATTCTGCAGCCTTACAGACTATTTCTGCTCATATTTCAAAGGAAAAATAATACAAAACCAAGGTAAAATATGTTGCCAAATATCTGCATATGCAAATTAAAGCGATGAAAGATCCACCGAGCAAAAAGTTATGATTGAACGATGACCGTTCATGACATTCTCCCCCACTTAAACTGTCGACGCCCTCATTGACGCTTGTTGGTAGGTTTTGACGCAGACTTCTTCATGTCATAGGACATCTTCTGGCTCCTAACTGGCTTCTATTTGGGGAAGTTTTTTTCACTTTACCAAGTACTCAGTTTGCTCTACTCCGCTGGGTAGCTTAGTCTTGTGATCTGCCAGAATAGTCTCAACTTGCTTCTCGTAGGAGGCTATGATTGGAGGTAATCGAGTTGAACTATTTCACGAAGCATCTTGCAGATCTGAATGGTAGGCTTTCAAGTTGCTTACATGAAAGACATTGTGATTTTTGAGCTATGCTAGCAGTTACAACTTATAGGAGACATTGTCTACCTTGCTGATAATTGGGAAGGACCTTCATACTTGCACACCAATCTTTTATGCACTTTGTGCCTAAAGAATTGGAGTAATGCTGGTTGGAGCTTCACCAACACCAAGTCATTAATTTTAAACTCTTTTGGGCATCTTCCCAAGTCTACCCACTTCTTAATCTTTTTAGCTGCCTTCTCCAAGTAGGCCTGAGCGATATCTGTATTTCGATGTCATTTCTTTGCAAAGTGATATGCTAATGGACTACTCCTCGTATAACCAATAGCTAATATATGAGGAGTTGATGACTGTTATCCCATGATAATCTCAAAGGGGCTCTTATTGGATGCATAGCTTCACTACAAGTTATAGGAGAATTAGGCTATGTCTAATAGCTTCATCCAATCTCATTGGTTGGCACTTACATAATGCCGAAGATACTACTCTAAGAGTGAGTTAACTCTTTCAATCTAGCCATCCATTTAGGGATGGAGGCTTGTGGAGAAGTATAACTTGGACCCTAGCAATTTGAAGAGTTAAGTCCAAATCGTCTTAAGAATTGTGAATCTTGATCACTAATGATATTGTGCGGGACTCCCCAATACTTAACCACATGTTTTATCATCAACTTGGTCGCCTTCTTTGCTGAAGAGTGTAGGGGTGCAGCAATAAATGTTGCATGTTTTGAAAATCGATTGACCACTATGAGTATCGATCTTGATAGAAGTGAAAGGAAGAGTCGAATGAAGTGAAGTGTACTTACTTTTATTCATTCACTGATCTCTATTTATACAAAGGAAGAGAGGACTAGAGGAGTTAGACGTTGAGGATTTCCCTCAACAATCTAACTATTCTGGTACTGGTTGTTACAACAACGCTAACAACTCTATCTTTCAACATGCCCCCGCAAGATCGCGCTCCTACCAAGGATGCCGATCTTGGATCGATGAAGTCAAAATAACTTGCGGGAGAGTGGCTTCGTGAGGGAGTCCACCAATCAATCTGCCGTGTGAATATGAGAGACACGTAGTTGATGATTCATCACTTAATCTCGTATAAAGTGGAAGTCAATTGCTATATGTTTAATACGAGAGTGAAACACCGGATTGGCATATAAGTAGGTAGCCCTGATATTATCACAGTATATTGTAGGAGTAGCAGAGGAGTGGATGTCAAGCTCTTTGAGCAGATTCATCACCCAGTTAAGTTCAGTAGCTGCAGTTGCAATTGAGCGATACTCAGCTTCAGTAGATGACCGAGCAATTGTCTTTTGTTTCTTGGAACTCCAACTGATTGGATTGGCCCCGAGAAATATAATATACCAAGATGTTGATGTTCTATCTTCAATGTTCCCAGTCCAATCAATGTCAGCATAAGCATAAAGTTGAAGTGGAGAGTTTTCGTAGAAAATAATGCTATAGTCAATAGTACCTTTAAGATATCATAATACTCATTTAACAGCTGACCAATGAGTGACAGATGGTCTATGCATGAATTGTGATAGCTTGTTAACTGCAAATGAGATATCTGGACGAGTGAGGGCTAAATATTGTAAGGAGCCAATCACTTACCAATATTGTGTAGAATCCATAGCAGGATTGCCATCATTTAACCGAAGTGATTCATTAGTGGAAAGAGGAGTCAAAACAGCATTTGCATCCTTAATATTTATCTTTACTAATAAATCCTGAGTGTATTTTCGTTGAGAGAGGAAGAGTCCCGAAGATGTAGACGTTGCCTCCACACCCAAAAAATAATTCAAGGGACCGAGATCTTTGAGGAAAAATCTGGTGGCCAACTGGTTAATGAACATTGTGACCTTCATAGAATTACTACCTATCACAATAATATCATCAACATATACCAGAAGATATATTATAGTGGCAGGTTATTGACGGAAAAATAAGGAGGTGTCAAACTTAGAGTTAGAGAAGCCGACGAATATAAAAAATGAGCCAAGTTTATTGTACCAGGCTCTTGGAGCTTGTCGAAGACCATAAATAGCCTTGTGGAGTTTACAAACATGTTTCAGATACTGAGGATGAAGAAAACCAAGAGGTTGCTCCATAAAGATCTCATCAGTTAATGTTCCTTGTAAGAATGCATTGTTCACATCAAGTTTTCGCAATTGCCATCCTTTTGAAACAGCTAAACTCAGAATCAGTCGGATTGTTGTGGACTTAACAACATGACTGAATGTCTCTATAAAATCAATACCAGGACGTTGATGGAAACCTTTGGCCACTAAGCGGGCCTTGTACTTGGCAATGGACCCATCAAGGTTCTGATTAACTCGAAAAACCCACTTACACCCGATGACATTTTGTGTGGGAGGAAACGGAACAAGTGTCCAGGTAGAGTTATGAAGTAGGGCATCATATTCAGCAGACATAGCTTGACGCCAATAAGAGGACTTTTGGGTTTGAGTGACCGTGGTAGGTTTACAGGTCTCAACAGAGGGAGTCACAATCGTATTGAGATCAAGAACCTGACGTGGCTTAAAAATGCCACTTTTAGAGCATGTTGTCATTGGATGTCCAAGTGATTTAGGAGATATGGGTGAAATGAGTGTGGGTGAAGTAGTAGAACAGGGTGAGTTAGACTGTGGAATAGTAGTGGTAGTAAGCTAAGGTGAGGGAAAGAGAGATCTAAAGCAATCCGCTCACTTTGATTACTGAAGGCTGGCTGGCTGTAGGGGAGCGAAAGTTTGATGGCGGCGATAAGCAGAGGATGAAGCGCTCGCTGTGAGAAGTTTTCTAGTGGTTCCATCGATAGAGGAGGCGGAAGTGCCAGGATGGTAGATGGGTAGGAGTCGAGCGGCCGAAGAGGGTTTGTGGTGGCCGAAGATTTGCTGGAGGAATACGTCTCTGGCTTCCATAGATATGGTTAGAGAGGATGGTAAAAACTTACTATCATTTGATAGCGAGAAAAGAGCTTGCTCTAGGCAAGCGGCTCTGATACCATGATAGAAGTGAAAGAAAGAGTCGAATGAAGTGAAGTGTACTTACTTTTATTCATTCACTGATGTCTATTTATACAAAGGAAGAGAGGGATATAGGGGTTAAACGTTGAGGATTTCCCTGAACAATCTAACTATTCTGGTACTGGTTGTTACAACAACGCTAACAACTCTATCTTTCAACAGATTTGAGTCCCTCTACTATCGGCAAGCTTGATATGAAGTCCAAAGAGATGCTCTCCCATGGCCTTTCGGGTATGGGCAGCGACTTCAAAAGTCTCACTAGCTTTTGCTACTCTACCTTATCTTGTTGGCAAGTAAGGCATGTTCAAACATAATCCTCCACATCAGTCTCCATCTTCGGCCAATAGAAGTTCCTCTTCACGAGAGCCATTGTTCGATGAATGCTAGGATGTCCAACCCAAAGAGAATCATGGCACTCTTTTAAGAGTTCACGCCTCAAATTATATGCTTGCGGAATATAAACTCTGTTCCCTTTGGTATAGATAAGTCTCTCTTGGACCCAAAACCATCGTGTCTTGCCTTTTTTGATGAGCTGTATCGGGGTTACTACCCGAGGATCACTGTACAGTCCATCCTTGATCTCGAAAAGAAAGTTAGAGTGTAACTGGCTTACTTAGCCTCTACCTTCCAACTGTATAGCATTCACCAATTTAACTTTTCGGCTCAATGCATCGGCCACGATATTCACCTTTCTGGACTTGTACTCTATTACCATGTCGAACTCGACCAAGAAGTCTTGCCATCAAGCTTGTTTCAGGGAGAGTTTCTTTTTAAGTTTCGAAGTAACTCAGTGTGATATTGTCTATCCTTAGCACAAATAGTGCTCCCAAAAGATAGTGTCGCCAGACTCGTAGACAGTGAACTACCATTGTCATCTCCTTCTTATGCACTAGATATCACCACTCAATCTTATTAAGCTTGTGACTCTCGTAGGCCACTGGATGACCCTCTTACATAAGTACTCCCACAACAGTTAAGTTAGAAGCATCTGTATGAACTTCAAAAGACTTCACATAGTCTATAATCTGAGTACTGGTTCCTCTAATATAACAGTCTTTAGGTCTTGGAATGCCGTTTTACATTTGTCCAACCATCTCCACGATTGCTCCTTCTTTAGCAACTATGTTAGTGGAGCTACATACTTCAAATATCTAGCAATAAAGTGCTGATAATAGTTGATAAACTCAAAGAAGGATCTCAACTCTAGCACCTTCTTTGGTGTCCGCCAGTTCATCACAGCTTGTACCTTCAATTTATCCATCCGGATAGAAACATCGCTGATTCGATGCCCTAAGAATAAAATCCTCATCTGAGCAAAGTAAAACTTCTCCCTTTTTACGAACAAAGTGTTCCCCTTGAGAACTTTGAAGATTGTTCGAAGGTGCTCAACATGCTCCTCAAGTGTTTGGCTATAGACGACAATATCGTCCAAGTAGATGTCCACAAACTTATCCAAATATTCTTTGAATAGTTGGTTCATTAGGGTATAGAATGTGACTGGAGTATTGGTTAAGCCAAATGACATCATCAAGAACTTAAATGCTTCATACCTGGTCATACAAGTAGTCTTCGCCTCATCATCTTCTGCAATACGCACTTACTAGTACCCCAATCAAAGGTCAAGTTTGGAGAAGTACTTGGCATTGCCCAGTTGATTGAACAAATCCGCGATGAGCAGGATGGGGTATTTGTTCTTAACTGTCACTTTGTTCAGGGCTCGATAGTCGACATATAATCAGAGACTCCTATCTTGTTTCTTCTAGAAGAGGACTGGAGCTCTAAAGTATACTTTTGAAATACGGATGAGACCACTACATAGCAGTTCGTCTAACTGCTTTCTAAGTTCTGCCAATTCTAGAGGGGCCATGCGGTATAGTGGTCTCGTTGGAGGCTTAACTCCTGGATCCACGCCTCTATGTGGTGGTAGAGTTTTAGGTAACTCACTCGGCATCATGTCTGAAAACTCCTTCAGGATGTTCGCTACTACAGCAAGTTCTTGAGTAACCTCTCCGTTAAGTGTTTCTAGCTTTATGGCTACTACAAAGGTCGATTCACCTTTCCATACCCCTTTCTTTAATTGTAATGTCAATATTTGTTGTGGATCCTTTATCTCTCCTCGAGAAACAGGAACCACATAGGGGTTGTCGCCTCCCAATTAGACATAGAGAGTTAAGGAATGACATTGTCACCAACTTCGCTGCGTGCATGAACTCTATTTCGATGATTACTTGGAAGTCATCCAATGGTACCACCATCATGTTTGTGCTTCTATTCCATGTTTCGATCTTAATGGGGACCCCCTTTGCTAGTCCGGAGATCCGCTTGGCCTTTGAGTTCACAGCCTTTATACGACTTTGGTTCTTCTCCAAGATTAGTCCAAGTCGCTTTGCTTCACGATGATAATAAAATTATGGGTAGCGCCCATGTCCACTATTGCCCGGGTTATTCAGCTATTTAGCTTGATGTCAATATATCAGCTCACTGCTCACTGCCTTTGATGGCTTTGCCTTTGTATTCTCCCCCACTTGACCCCACAATGAATTCAATAAGTGCATCACTCCCATTCAGGGTCCTTGTGACTCTTCATCATCGCTGTTGAATCCAGAACTGCTTGAACTAAGGGCGATAGCTTTACCCTTGTTTGACTTGTGGGGGTGGATAGATACAATTAAAGCATTAAGTCTACTTCTATATGTACTCCCTCACCATGTGTGATCCTCCGCACAAGAAGCATCCACCAGATTTTGGGGCTTCACCTATTGAGCTTAGTCCCTTGTAGAAGTTTTTCTTTTTTTGTTTGCCCTTAGACTCCTTTGTTGGGAGTATTTTATTGGGTGATTTCCTAAGGATTGTTTATTCTTTCCCATGTCCTATGAAGAAACAAAGTCAGTCAACCTTTCTGTGGTTGCAATTGCCCCGACCACGTCGGTGACATTCCTCTAATGCAGTTCTTATTGCGTCCATAGCCTTAAGCCATTGAGGAAATTGAGTAGTTTATCCTTTTCGGACATATCTTGTATATCCAACATTAGTGTCGTAAATTGCTTCATATAGTCTCGAATGGATGTACTTTAGCGGAGTTGTCTCAGTTTCCTTCTTGCAATGAACTCTGTGTTCTCGGGCAAAAACTGAGTTATCAACTATCGCTTCAAGTCTTCCCATGTATCCATTGGGCATCGGCCTTGCTGGTTCTCTTCCTAACAGGTTTGCCACTAAAGTTTTGCATCTCCATTCAAGTATATGGTTGCTATAGAAACTTTGGTTTCCTCCGAATCAGGTCTCATAACATGAAAATACTATTTCATGTCGAATAGAACATTCTCGAGCTCTTTGGTATATCTAACGCCTCTGTAGCAATGCAGCTCTAGTGCCCTAAAGCTTTGTGGTGGTACCACACAAGTATAGTTCCCTCCCGCATTAGGAGTTCTAGTGAGCAACGTCACTTTGGCTGTGAGTTCTGTCACAACTTCATGTAGATGTCATACGGAGTCTTTGGTGTCCTCTATCAGTCGATCGACCAGGGACTCGACCCTGTTGATCCGAGATTCAACTTCTTCTTGTTAGCTCTCTACCCCAAGGATCCTTCTATGGCATTTGGTAGAGTTCCTCCAAGCTCGCTTCAAGAACATCGAGGCGGGTTTCCACCATTGTAAGTCTCTCTTTGTGGCTCCTTTTTCCTATTACCGCACCATATTACGCCTCTTCTGCTCGCGGAGAGTACCCAACTTCACGCTCATCTTGTTCATTATCGTGCTTCTCATGAGCGGCTCTAGTAGTTTGCGAGCAAGTTTGCACTTGCAACCCACCTGTGGCTACTTGGGGCAAAGGTTCGACTTGCCCCATCTTACTTGATTCACCATTGTGCTTCACCATGGCAAGATTGTGAATCCTCTTCGCTTGCTTGTTCGGATTTCTTGCCTACTCTGATACCATAATGTCACGGACTTAGCTGAATTTGCCTAAGCCATGCGGAACCCTAGCGACAACTTTGAAGACTTAGTTGGAATTACCTAAGTCACGAAGCAAACTTTGCCCACAGTTCTAGACTTAGTTAAAATTACCTAAGTCATGAAAATATCGAAGCGTATTTGCCTGCAAAGGATCAGCCCACTTGCAACCTCGTGTCGGTCCTGAAGGACCTGCGAAAGGAAAAGTTGATGAGTTTTGAAGATGAGTGACAGACAAGTCCCGACGTCTCACAAAGAGAGCAGCTTACAAGCAATTCATCGAACACCTTAAGTGCAATAGAAAAAGAGAGAAGAGAGCAAAACAGGACTTTAGAGGTCTGTAAGAATGGTCGTAAGTCCATAAATGATGGTCCTAAGGTATCGGAGCAAGATGGGTCCAACAGTCGATGAATGCTCATGCCTGATACTATCTCGAAGCCCCATCCAGTCCTACACCACCCGAGGGGTTCCAGAGGACTGAGATGGCTGATACTTTGCATTGCTTGGCCAGGTCACTGCAGCATACGAAAATGACCCAAAATTGGGTAGTTTTAGCTTGTTTTGGCTCCGCGCAGTGAGCGACTATTTTATAACCTTACAGACTATTTCTGCTTGCATTTTAGAGGCAAAATCATACAAAATCAAGGCAAAACATGCTATCAAACATCTATATAAGCAAACAAAAGCGATGAATGATTCGCTGAGCAAAGAGTTACGATTGAGTGATGACCATTCGTGACAAGAAGGAGATCGGGACATTGACTTTTACATCGGAAGGATCATGTCGGGTACCCCCATTCGAGCGAGACCTTTGCATAGGTCTCTCTATGCAGACATCGACTCAAGTAGAGCTCAAAGGAGCCAACTCGAGGTGCAAACTCTCGAGACGTTGAACCGACCCGAACCAGATGCCCTCGCCCCCGACTGATGTGGATGAGCTTACGCACTCGGCAAGGACTAGGCCATACTAACTCCTCGGCTATGGCACTAAAATCTCACAACAAAATACGAAGATAATACGAAGTCAGCAGGTACTTTCTCACCTTCAATTCCAGAAGGTGGGCCTTAATTTTACTACACATTAGGAAATCTTAAATGATCATCCAGTAGTATATAACATTGATAAATTCTCACATAATGTTGATGTCGGCGCTGATAGTCTTGTAGAACAATCACAATTGGCATATTTGAGAAGACCTCAAAGAAAAAGGAAACATGTTATTTCTGATGATTATGTGGTATATCTGCAAGAATCAGATTTTGATATAGGAATAAAAAGAGACCCCTTATCATTTTCACAAGCCACCAAAATTAATGATTCTGAAAAATGGTATGATGCAATGAAAGATGAGTTAAAATCAATGGACCAGAATAATGCCTGGGAACTCGTTGAATTGCCCAATAATTGTAAAAGAGTTGGTTCCAAATGTGTCCTTAAGACTAAACGTGACTCGGTGGGTGTAGCCAAAGGTCTTTTTCAGAAAGAGGGCATTGACTACCATGAGACCTTTTTTCCAATTTCTTGAAAGGACTCATTGAGAATCATCATGGAATTAGTAGCTTATTATGATCTTGAGTTACATCAGATGGATATGAAAATAATATTTCTGAATGGGAATCTAGATAAGGAAATATATATAGAATAACCTGAAGGATTCACAGAAAAGAGAAAGGAAAGTTAGGGTTGCAAACTTAATAAATTCATTTATGGCCTTAAACAAGCTTCCAGATAATGGTATATAAAGTTTCATGATACCATTAATTTCTTCAGATTTAAGAAAAATACTGTTGATCAGTGTATATATCTAAAGGTTAGTGGGAGTAAGTTTATTATATTGGTCTTATATGTGGATGATATATTGCTTGCCAGTAGTGATCTTAGTTTGTTACATGAAACCAAGATCTTTCTCAACAAGAACTTTAAGATGGTTGATATGAATGAGGTATCCTATGTTATTGGCATTGAGATATTCAGGAACAGATCTCAAGATTTGTTAGGGTTATCTCAGAAAGGTTATATTAATCGTATCTTGGAAATGTTTAATATACAGCTTTATAAAGCCAATGATACACCTATTACTAGAGGTGAAAAATTCAGCCAAAACTAGTGCCCGAAAAATGACTTAGAAAGGGATCAAATGAAGAATATTCCTTATAGGTGTGCAATTGGAAGTCTATTATATGCTCAAACCTATACAAGGCCAGATATCAATTTTGCAGTGGCAATGCTGGGTAGATACCAAAGTAACTCAGGAATGGAACATTGGAAAGCTGAAAAGAAAGTAATGAGATATCTACAAGAGACAAAAGATTATATGCTCACATATAGGAAATTAGATCAGCTTGAGGTGATGGGATATTCAGATGCTGATTTTACAAATTACCTCGATAGCAAGAACTCCACTTCAGGATTTGTGTTCATGCTGGCTGGTGGGGTAATTTCTTGGAAAAGTGTAAAACAATCACTTATTGCATCATCTACAATGGAAGCTAAATTTGTGGCATGCTTTGAGGCTACAAATCAAGCTTTATGGCTACAAAATTTTATCTCAGGACTTGGTGTAGTCGACTCAATTGCTAAGCCGCTGAAGATATTTTGTGATAATACTTGAGCAGTTTTCTTCTCTAAGAATGACAAGTACTCTAGTGGTTCCAATCACATTGAGATAAAGTACTTTGTGGTTAGATAAAGAGTCTAGAAACAACAAGTGTCAATTGAAAATTTAAGCACCACTATGATGATTGCTGATCCATTTACTAAAGTTTTATAGTGTAAAATATTTAAAGAACATATTTTTAGAATGGGGCTTGTGAGCAAGCCATAAAGGATATGGTGATGCATATTTAAGTGGATGCTATTATTGATATTTTTTGTATAATTAAAGTTATTTATTTTTGCTATCCTGTTTGTGTTTATGATTATGCATATTATAGTTGAATGCAAGAAATAAGATTGTCTTGACAAGACAAATTACAGGGGTCATTATAGACTATATAAGAAAAGACTAACAGTGTTGTAGTACATAGAAGGAAGTGTGGCATTGATGACATATATCTGCTATGACTCACATTGATAGTTGGACTGAATATAGTATTATTATGGTTATTAGACTTATTGACTTATTTTTAAAATCATGGCTATGTATAAAATAACTTTCAAAATTTTTAGAATATAATTATATAAAATTATTTTCAAATAAATTTTATTTTATTTATTTTAATTTTAGATATCTTTTATATCTTATCAATTAATGGGCCAAGTGGGAGAATGTAAGATATTAGTCAATATTAAATAAAGTTTATATTATATTGGGATGCTTTAGGGGATGTCCTTGATGGAATAAACTCTCCTAATAACATACCCTAGACCCTTTGCTCTCGCCTATAAATAGACAGGACCTACTATAAACCTAATACACGGAAAGACATGGAAAGGCACGGAAGGAATAGAGTTAGAGAGATTATGGTTATTCTCTCAATCTCCCCAAACCATCAATTATAGTGGTCCTGTGAAAGGATAGGAAGAGAGGAGAAGGGGTATAGATTCATTCTAGTTCTCCTTGAAAATCAATATTCGACGTTATTCAGATCCGACAGGTGATGCTCTTGAAGATCTAATTGGATCTCGATCAGATGACATCTAAAGGTACGTATCGTAAATAAATCTCATTTTTTTTTTATTTCAATCCTGGCATAATAGTTTTTCACATAATAGTTTACATAATTATAGTTCTTATGCCAACATAACCAAGCTAGACTAGTCTACTTACTTAAAAGTGACTGTCTACTTCATGGATATCAAATTTTTTTTTTTTTGCCTTCCGACATTTCTTATTAATGATTTTAATAAATTTATATTTACTTCAAATCACTTCAGTTTTGTTATGCAAACTATTATGTGGAAAATTATTATGCCAGGATTGAAATAAAAAAAATATGAGATCTATTTATGATGCGTACCTTTAGATGTCATATGATCAAGATCCAATTAGATCTTCAAGAACACCGTCAGATCTGAATAACGTTGAATATCGATCAGCAAGAAGAACTAGAATGAATCTAGACCCCTTCTCCTCTCTTCCTATTTTTTCACAGGACCATTGTAATTGATGGTTTAGGGAGATCGAGAGAATAATTGTAATCTCTCTAACTCTATTCCCTATTGTCGTTCCGTGTATTTCCATGTATTAGGTTTATAGTAGGTCCTATATATTTATAGGTGAGAGCAGAGGATCTATGGTAAGTTATTATGAGAGTTACTTCCATCAAGGGTATTCCCGAAGAGATCCCAATATAATATGAATTTTATTTAATATTAATTAATATCTTTTATCAAAATTTAAATAATTTATAATATATTTTATTCAATTAATACAGACAGATAAGGTTATATCATTTTATAAGTTGAGACATAAGATCTAGATATAGTAACCTCTCGATGTAGTTTCTATCTATCTCGAGGTTGAGGTTTTTACAATTTTTTTTTTTTTTTTGGGGTGCACTAAAACTATTATTCATTCGGTGATGTCGGGTGGGTCACATGTGAAGCCGAGAATGAACGGCAGTATCCCACGTATCACATTCAAAACATAAAGAAAACCCATGTCACTAAAATCTTACTGGTCCTGCCAAATTAGTCACCTCAAGCGAACAAATTCGGCGTGGCGTGCAAACTTTTTTTTATTTGTAAGCATGAATTTATTTATTGCAAGCTATACTCGAACCCAATCTCTGATAGAATAACTTGGGTTGTGGAACACCACGGTCTCTCGCATGCATTGAAAAATCACCTTTGCGTTGTTAAATTCATGAACAGTGAGAAGATCTAAGAGGAAAGAAGAGAATGTGTGATCGGTCGGTCATTTCAATTTATTAGTCATATAATAAAGAAAAAGTATTCGATTAAACCACACATGAAAGAGTATTTTGATACTTAAAAGTGTAGGTATTATCAATGCAAACTATTTAATTTAATTGGTAGATTGAATCACCAAACAATTTATGCTAAACATTGCTATCTAACTTAACTCATATGGAAAAAATAATTTATTTGTTTGTTTTTTGAAAAATAAATGATGAAGACAAATCTTGATCTTAGAGAGTTGTGATGATCTGACCAAGTTTTTTACTAGCTAAGTTCACATTATAATTTCTTTTATGCATGTTAAAAGTGTACGGATTTAACTTGCAACGTATGTAACCAATTTCTTTTGCTTCCTTTATTTTCTAAATATATCTTTAAAATGAGAAATATTTTTTTTTATAGAAAACTTAAATCTAAAACCATAAAGCTAAAGACTAAGTAAGCTATATAAAGCATGTTTCAGCCCGATTTCATCTGATCCACCCAAACTGTTCTTGGTGTTATTAGAAAATTACCAAATTTAATGACTCTGATCCTTTAGCCATTGTCTGTTAAAAACAGGTTTTTGAGTGTCTTGGAAGAATTAAACGTAAACAACTATTGATTTTCGAGTTTTCTAAAATTAAAGATTCAGTGGATTTTCGGAAAGAAAAATGAGGGAAAAATAATGCTAGAACAAGTTGAAAGTTAATATCATCTTCAGTTTAATGGATTGTTGTTCATTTTGATTTATGTTATCTTTAACTTTTTATAACATTAATTATTTACTTACTTTATGTGTGTGTATATATATATATAAAGTGGTTCCAAACCAAATAAAATGTTAAAATAACATTAAAAAATTCTCAATTTATTTCTATCAGATAGGTTTGCTTCGAACTTAGGTTCCAAAGAGTGGAGGGTGAACGCAATAAAAAACTATGACGTCTCGAGATGGCGTTTGTACTGATAGAGATAATTATGGGCCACTTTTTAGTTATTATTATTAATTAACCTTTTTTTTTTTTTTTTTTTGGCTTTATGTTTCTTAATGCCCGTTGTCAACATGTTCACTCCAAAGGTTCTCATCCCTAAGCCCAATCAACATCATGTAGTTATATGCGGCATCAAGTGCTCAACTCCTTACTTTTTTTAGTAAAATTTAAAATTCGAGTGGAAAATGCGCATATATATATATATATTATTAATAATTACTTTAATCTCTATCATGACCATTGAGGTTTTAAAAAATGAATCACAACAGCTCCAGAAATCGACTATAATTTAATGTGTAAATGTGGTACCCATCAATTATGTTCTACATAGTGTTATCATCTGAAAAGAACTGCTGTCTTCAATCATCAAACGGGTAGATGACCAGATATAAATTACAAAACAAATACTGTTAAATAAATAGTAAATTTTCAGAAAAAAAAACTTTTGAACTTTTGCCAATAGCTACCTTTTCATATTTCCAAAGAGCATAATGGATTATCATAATCTTTTAAATATTTTTCTGACAAGATGATCGGTACGGTGCTGATTACATTGTACATCGTATGAATCTATCTAATTCTTTGTATATGAAATTATAATCTTTTGAATAGACTTCTAATTAAGGAACTGGATTAATACACCCCATGAGATCGATTTAAATTGATGATATGAATCACTCCGGAGTTATTATTGTCTTATCAGATATATTAGGAAATATGAACAAAAAAAGTATCAATTGAAAAATATGAAAAAAAAAAGCCTTAGGAAAAAATAAAAAAATTCGCCGAACAATGAATATGACATCTATTTATTTTTTTCCGGTGAAAAAAAAGTTTTTTTTTTGTTAACGTCAAATGGAAAAAAAAAAATCACTGACGTGGCCAAGCAGAGAGAGACAGAGAGAGACAAGGAGGTCAGGTTTTTATTGGTTTCCGTGGAGGTCTGCTTTGTGCTCTTTAGCCAGTCTTCCGCTCCTCCACCTCACCGGACCTATCCCTCTGTCACTGTCTGCGACATCTCTCGGTCGTCCGCCACCGAGCGACAGAAAGCTCCCTCTCTGGTAGACAACGGCAGCACTGCTGCTGCTCCTGAACGTCCCTTCGCTGCTTCGCCTCGACGCTACTCCCAAACACATCCTTCCTTTCTCGCCTGCTATTAAATGGCATCATAAATATTTTGCACAGTTGCCGTTGCCGGCAGCAAGTACCGCCTCCCCTCGCTTGTCTTCCGTCTGCTTACTTAGAGCTATCTGCTGTTGCTATCTTCCTTCCCATTCCCACTACCTTCGCCCATGTTTTGCGCCTCTCACTGTTTTGTCATCATTTCTCTTCGAACACTGTCACACCATTACGATAAAAAAAAAAAGCTACCTTCTTTCCATCTCAGCCCTGTACGGCCGCTCCCGTCTTGAAGCGAAACAGGGACTCTTTTAGCTCCCCCTGCTTCAAGACCCAACCCATTTCCCGTCCTATCATTTCGGTCGGAACCGGAAGAGAGCAGAGCTCCTCCTCCGGTTGCCATTAGGCGGAAGCAACAGCGGCGGCGAAGGAGATGATCTCCGCCGCTGACCTTTACCACGTGCTGGTGGCCGTGGTGCCACTGTACGTGGCCATGATCCTGGCATACGGTTCCGTGAAGTGGTGGTGCATCTTCACCCCCGACCAGTGCTCCGGCATCAACCGCTTCGTGGCGCTCTTTGCTGTCCCCCTCCTCTCCTTCCATTTCATCTCCACTAACAACCCGTACGCCATGAACTACCGCTTCATCGCCGCAGACACGCTGCAGAAGCTCATCGTGCTCGTCGTGCTTACTCTGTGGACCAAGGCCTGCTCCCATGGCTGTCTCGAGTGGACCATCACCCTCTTCTCCCTCTCCACACTCCCAAACACCCTCGTCATGGGCATCCCCCTACTCAAGGGCATGTACGGCCCCGACTCCGGCAACCTCATGGTGCAGATCGTCGTGCTCCAGTGCATCATATGGTACACCCTCATGCTTTTCCTGTTCGAGTACAGGGGTGCCAAGCTCCTGATCATGGATCAGTTCCCGGACACCGCTGGTTCCATCATCTCGTTCCGGGTGGACTCGGACATCATCTCCCTCGATGGCAAGGAGACGCTCCAGACGGACGCGGAGGTCGGCGACGACGGAAAGCTCCACGTCACGGTGCGTAAGTCGACGAGCTCCCGTTCCGAGATCTGCTCCAGGAGGTCACACGGGCTCAACTCCGGCGGCATCTCGATAACCCCGCGCCCCTCTAACTTGTCCAACGCAGAGATTTACTCCCTTCAGTCATCAAGGAACCCAACGCCACGGGGCTCCAGCTTCAACCACGCCGATTTCTATTCCATGGTGAGGAATGCCAACGGAACTGCCAGCGTCAGCCCGAGGCACTCCAACTCGGGGACCATGGTGTTCGACGAGGAAAGCGACCTGAGGGCGAGTGGCATCGCAGCGGCTTGCGGCTATCCAGTCCCGCCCGCCACCGGAATATTCTCGCCGGTCATGGCGACGAAGAAGGCACGTGCGGCGGAGGGTGGAAAAGACCTGCACATGTTTGTATGGAGCTCGAGCGCGTCACCCGTGTCGGAAGGTGGGATGCATGTGTTCAGAGACACAGATTACACTAACGAGAATGGTGGGGCAACTCACCCAGCCGATCACCATCACAGAGGTTTCGATCATTTCCTTTCTCTGGTTTTGGATTCAGCTTCCTACAGTTTGCTTCGTGCGGTTCATGTTGCACTCCATGGTCTTGTGGACCCTTTGGTGCACTTCTCTAAGCTTACATCTCCTTCAAGTCACTCTAAAACACAAACTACAGTATCCCGTGTCGCTTCAGAAACCTCTTATGCTTTGATCGTGTTCTCGCACTGAAATCCCAATCTCGCAAATGACTTGGTTTTTCTTTTCTGGTCTTAGAGGCCCATCATGATGCGTATGATGTGTACGCCAGAGATGGCTTCAGCTTCAGGAACAGACCCTTCCAGGGAATTGAAAGGATGCAGAGTGACGGTCCAAGCCTCTCCAAACTAGGTTCCAGCTCCACCGCCGAGCTTCACCCCAAAGCTGGTGCTGAGGGAAATCCAAAGCCTAATTCCATGCCTCCTGCAAGTGTGATGAGCAGGCTTATACTGAGCATGGTCTGGCGGAAGCTGATCAGAAACCCAAACACCTACTCCAGCCTTCTTGGTGTCATCTGGTCTCTTGTCTCTTGCAGGTACTCTACTCTCCAGTAATGTGCATGCAAATCCATCCATATGATCTTCGAGTAAATCTCATGCTCGCTCCTCTTTCTCAAGGTGGGACATGGAAATGCCTGCTATTATTGCTCGCTCCATCTCAATACTCTCTGATGCAGGACTTGGAATGGCTATGTTCAGTCTGGGTGGGTAACTGCAAGACTTCTGCAGATTTATGTTTCCGCAGGAGCCGCAATTATGTTTATTTATCAAGAAATTTTGTTTCAATTTTACAGGTTTATTTATGGCCTTACAGCCGAGAATTATAGCTTGTGGCAATTCTGTAGCTGCATTTGCCATGGCTGTCAGATTCGTGACGGGTCCTGCTGTCATGGCTGCGGCCTCCATTGCAGTAGGCCTGCGTGGGGTGCTGCTACATATTGCTATCGTACAGGTTAGGGTTAATTGACACCCAAAAAAAAAAAAAAAATCTACAGTAGAACGTTCCTAGTGTTCATATGTTGATGACAGATGTTTTTTTTTTATAAAAAAAAAAAAAACTTTTGCAGGCGGCGCTTCCACAAGGAATTGTTCCATTTGTATTTGCAAAAGAATACAATGTGTATCCTGACATCTTAAGCACAGCGTACGATGTCTTCTTACCTGTACTTTTAATGCAATGTTTATGCCCGTTGCACACTGTATTTTTTTCTCACAGACAGCTTAATTCTTGCAGGGTTATCTTTGGGATGCTAATTGCTCTACCCATCACCTTGGTGTACTATATCTTACTCGGACTTTGAAGCTGAGCACATCTGTTATAATCACCATCATTCTGACTGAAATAGGTAGGTTTGGGCAGAGATATATGTCATGGCAAGTAGAGTAGAGTACTGTTTGGAAACTAGTGTTAGATACTGAACACCTCTGTCTTCTTCGTATCCTTGTATGTTAGTCGAAACACTTACGCTTTTGAAGAAGAATCTATCGAAATTGCAGTCTACCACTGTGATATGTTACATATATGTTGTACAACTTTTACGCCTCCGCCGCCTAGAATTGGATCATGGCATTTAAATTATGCTATAATAATTATATAGTATATAAAGGGAACAATGGTATTTTTATTCGACGAGTCTTTGGTTCTAATGGAGGGTGGTTGAACACATGAATAACAACAATCAAATAAATTAAAAAAAAAAAAAGAAGCAATCATAAATAATTTTAACAAAGTTTCAATTAAGACACAGATCATAGTAAAAAAGGGGGCCACATATGATTGACTCTCCTTGATTATAATATAAAGAAAGAGATCAAAAACAAGTTAGGAGGTATGCTATATATTATAAAACTAACACACAAACACATGGAAAAGAAGAAAAAAAAGAAAAAAGAAAAATCACTGCCTATCTTCTTAGATTAGATCAAAGCTTTCCCAAGAGGGAAAAGAGGCTTCTTCTTTTACCTACCCTTTTAATACGGACCACAATGAAGCTTGGGTGAAACTAGATTAAAAAAAAAAAAAAAGTCAAAAACATGAAACAATCAACCGATGAGTTATGGTTAGAAGGTGAAATGCCAGCTTAGTTGGTTCATGCATTGAGGAATAGCAATCACCAACCAACCAGATTATCTTCTAAGACCTATAATTGCCTCAAAAATTTCCAATATACATATGTTATTAGTCAAGAAGATAAAAAGAGATTAAAACGATAGGATTTACCTCTCTAGGATTATAGATAACGAAGATAAATCCGCAGCAAGTAATTGGGTATCTTCACAGAAAAAAGAGAAAAGATATTGGACACTCTACACAAGCATTTCACAATTGATTGACGTCATAATATAACTTTTCATTTTAAATCAGTTATAATTAATTAAATAGACCAAAGGTCGGGATCTTCTATTGCCGCAGATTTAGCTTTTAATCGTCTTAGCGGATCGATCTGCTTGTAATTAATCCCAAAGGAGCTAGCTAATGACACGTAAAATATATGTACGCAAATTATAATGATCGTACAGTAAAAGGTGTGAGGCAACATATCCGTATGTATACCTTATGCTTTTCTAAGGAATCGATCCAGTATTACGTGTATGTATACGAATACGTATCTTCTTTTGACAATTGGTTGGTTCGTCTCTGGTGGTAGTCGTGTGTCCGTTAAGATTCCGCGACTCCGCCCATCGTGTCGGAGTCGGTGGGGGGCTTACGAAGCTTGTCCTTTTTAATATGCACAGCCGCCCCTATGTGAAGGTGCTTTCTTTGTGGTCACAACTGGTAGACTTGGCACTAGTGGCAGGAGAAGACATCGCCGTCGCCGCTGCCGGCTTCCATGGGAGATGAGACGATTGGCCGCCTGTTCCGGATCCGGCGGACGGTGATGCAGATGTTGAGGGATCGGGGCTACCTGGTGGTGGACTTCGAGATCAACTTGACCAAGCTCGACTTCCTCCACAAGTTCGGGGAGGGCGTCAAGCGCGAGGATCTCCTGATCAACAAGTCCCGGAAGAACGACCCCACCGACCAGGTCCTCTCTTTGCTTCTTCGCTTCTTCTTCTCTTCTTTTTTGATCTTGATTGATTTATCTCCTCTATCTGCTTCCGATTTGTAAACTAGCTCCATTCTTTCGGCGGTTGTGTTGGATTTGTTGGAATTTTCTTTCTGAATGCCTCAGATTTGCACTATTTTCCCTCTTTTTTTTTTTTATAACTTAAGATTGTTCATAGTGGTTTTTCTGAAGGGACATGATTTTTGATCCATTGTACGGTGGGTGGGGTGACTAGCTTCAGTAGCTTGTTACTTCTCTTCTTCTTAATGTTTACCGCTTCAAATTACATATTTTAACTCATAAGAAGTGGTGGCTGGACTTACGTTGATCTAAATTGTTCTTGAACCAGTGTCGTGAAGTTTAGGATTGTTTCTGTTTAGTTCAACATTGCAGGCTGAGACTTTGTTAGATTCATTTTTAGTGTATATTATTACTACTATGCATCATCAAGGGCACAACAGAATCAAGTTTGACCTGGCCCGACCCATGCTCATGACGGCATAGTAGCCTGGACGAGGGGAACAGGAGGTTTATGGATTTTGAGCGCGCAGCAAGGGAGGAGTTTTTATTTCTGTAATAAAGCGACTGAAGTTGGTCTGCAATTTCTTATTTGTGCGCTACCAAGTATTAGAACCAAAGTAGGAAGGAGTCAAAAGGATACCTAAAGTACTAAATACCTTGATGAGTTGCTGCCTTTCTCATGTTAATATGAGGATCGACACTCCTTAATCACACAAGCGACAGATTGTGTCAACTGCACTTTTGAAGCAGTGGTATTATGTAAACATCTCCAAATGTAATAACTTTAATGTGATAAAAACTTTGACAAAAATCAAAGTAGCTACTAAAATAGACAATAGACTTTAAGCAAAACTAGGATTTCAGGAAATAAAGATGTCTATGATGATCCTAAATTCACAAGTCAAGTTATCCACTGGCAGTATTAAGGATAACTCTACATTATAAGTATATTATCTCAAGGAATCAGCAATAGTTCTGCCTGTGGGAGTCTCATAAAGGAATAATCATTCAAACTGGGCAAATGGGCTGAAGTTGACCAACAAGGATCTTGATGTTGAAGAAGCAGAGATTGATAGATCCACCAGAAATATACAACAAAACTAGCTTTCCAAAATGACTTTTCTCTACAAACCAATGTCCTTAGTCCCAATTGCACGCCTTCGAAGCAAGAGGCAACTTACCTCAGCAGTAAACATTTGGAAAGAGAGTGAAGGTTTCAAAGACATTTTTAGAATGATAAAAATAATTTTACAAGAATGTTATTTGGTTTTTATTTTTTTATTGGTTCTAACAATGCATCGTGAAATACCGCTTCTATTCCAGAATTATAAGCAGTTTGTCAACCTGCTTTTTCTGGTGTTTCTTTTTTTCTTTTTTTTCATGTTAGACATGCTTGACATGTTTTGAATTTATGTGTACAAGTCTACAAGATGAACTTTTCTTGTAACTTTTCTTTCTCCTATTAAGCAAGCTATTACATTCTTGTGGGGTCATTCATAAATAATGAAAGATTGGGGCAGATTTTGCTAGTTAAATAGTAAAAGGCCCAAAAGATTTCCTAGGGATGTTCCTATTCGAAGGAATTCTAAACATGATTTGTTTAAAGAATCTTTTGAATATAAAGAATAATTATGCACTTTTTATTCCAAATAATATTAAGCAAGTTTGTTTCTATCCATAGCATCGGAATGTGTGAAAGAAT
Organism: Ensete glaucum; assembly: GCA_021527575.1. Lineage (NCBI taxonomy): Eukaryota > Viridiplantae > Streptophyta > Magnoliopsida > Zingiberales > Musaceae > Ensete > Ensete glaucum. Next base: position 34,210,004 of record CM038552.1, read on the forward strand.
TCTAGAAATTCTACAAGTTTTTAATAATGCAACATACTTTGTCTAGTGTTTATTATCCTGCTGCGTATATTTTTTTAGTTGTTTGTATTAATATTATTAGCACATTAAAATAATATGAAAATGATAATAATTTAAATATAACAATAATGATTATGAAATTAAATTGAACAAATTATTTTCTTGAAATTTCATCAGTTTATTTAGTTGCATTTGTATTTTATTCTTGTCTTAGATTTGATGACTTAGGTGTTTATTTAACCATTTATTATTAAAGTTTAACAGTACATATTGATATTGGTGATAAAATTAGAGATGTTAAAAAAATTGGTCAATCACTTATATGATTATTATAGTGCCAACTATTGTAGAGAACATGATACCTTTGAAACTTCTAAATCTACTAATTAAGATAGCAAGGGTAAAATTTGAAGGAAGAAAAACTATTATTATGAAGTCTAAAAAGATCAAGGGGATCCTCAAGCTCGAACTCCGAGCTTGATATGTATGTAACAAATCTTTTGAGTTTGGTGATAGCATTACAAGCATAGACTTTACTATTTTAGAATGGTGGGTGCCATCAATAACAACATTTTCAATTTTGGCAAAGATCGCGAAGCAAATACAAGTGCCTCTGGTGTCGATGATAGTTATCGAGCAAATTTTTAGCACGGGAAGATGGATACTATATGAAACACGATCGAGCATGATTCTCAAATCAGTAGAAGTTCACACGTCTCGACGATTGGATAAAGATTGCGAGATAGAAACCAGAGATCATTAGCGAAGAAAAGGACCTCCTATTTGACATGTCAATTGAAGGGACTATCAATTCCAAAACGTTTGGCACTGACAGGGGTTGTGATTAAATATCTATATTTTACTCAATTTTATATCATTTTTTGGTTATGTCCTTAAACATTTACACTAATTAAGTCATTATAGATGTACATCATTTTTTTAAAATTTAAAAATAAAATTATGATTTCATAATATTATAATTATTTTTAAAAATATTTAAAAATTATCTGTTCAAATTGGAGCTGAAACCGAGGGAATCAAAATTGGAATCAGCGGTTCTGGCACCAACATCGATGGTTTCAGTTAGGTCTATTCAAGTACTCTTCGAGGGTTGAGGTGGACTTGGGTGTGCGCTCCATAGCTAACTTGCATGAAGACCGAGGTTAAGTGGGTTTTCCAGCCCAAACTCTCTGACGCTCAAGTCGGTCGCAACGAGGCTGGAGTGAATTTAGTAAAAAATAACCGATCTCGATTATCCCACATAAGGTTGATTTTTATAGTGTGTTAATGAGGGGGAATATTCTAAAGAATGTTATATATATATATGTGTATATATGTGTATATATATACATATATATATGTATATATATATATATATATATATATGTATGTATGTGTATATATATATATATATACATATATATATATACATATAATATATATATATATATACTCATACTCCTACCTATTAAGATTTACTTGCAACAAATAATTGGAGAACGTTTCCTTAGATATGAACTTTAGAGGAAGAGGGACCGCAGGCACTTAGTTAAGGTTAAGGTGTTGATGTTATATATACCTGAGATTGCAAGGCATGAAATCTTCTACTTTCTCATGTGGGCTTTGAAACTGGATTCAGATATTTGCAGGCCAATAAGCTTCTCTTTCCCTATCACCAGAATTATCATCTCCAGATTCTGTTTTGAGTTACCTTTGTTGTTATTTGTGGAACTACCTGTGATATACTGAATATGCATGTGATTAAATAAATCTTCTACTTTCTCATGTGGGAAGCCAGTGCATTCTACAAGCAGATATCATAAAGGAAAATGTGCTCTAATTCATTATTAATAGCCATTAATATCTGCAGAAAAGTATAGTTGGATATGTTTAACGATGCATATCTTTTAAGCTCTTCGTTTTTCATTGGCATGTAAACTTTCAACTTCTTACAATTCTTAGCTTTCCATGGAACCAGATATATGTTTTCTTTCCAAATGATGAGAAGGTTGGTATGAAGCACATTAAAAAGTACATTGAATTAATGAAAGCAGAGAGTGTGCCAAGAGCAATATTAGTTCTTCAGCAAAATCTGACTCCATTTGCAAAATCATATCTTCAAGAGCTATCACCAAAGTATCACCTGGAGGTTTTTCAGGTCATTAATGGAATATTCTTTTGCATTCATGTCTCCATTTTTTGAGTCTCGAATACTTTTCATCGTATGATGCGTTGGTCAATTTCCTTTTTATCTTTGCTCTAAAATAAATTGTAGAAAATGACTTTTGACACTAAAATAGGAGGCTGAGCTGCTGGTGAACATTAAAGACCATGTGCTTGTTCCAGAGCATCAGGTGCTTACTAACGAGGAAAAAAAGACTTTATTAGAGCGTTATACTCTAAAAGAAACTCATGTATGACATCATGATCACAATTTATCAAGACTTGGTCTCATTTTTTTGCTTGACACTTTAAGGAAATTGAATATTTTAGATACACAACAACATTAACAAGCTGTAATGTCCTAAGTATCTAGGCTTGTGCATGATCTTTTAGCAGTAGTGGCAATATCTCTGGTTAAATCTAGAACTTTCAAGATATCATTTTATTATTTTTAGTAAAGTGTTTCTAGGTTTTCTTTCTCTTACGACATCAATACTAATTGACTCACTACATGTGGCCACTGTGTCTATAGGTTTTCTTTGAATATATTTAGTACTATGATACTATCTTTAGATGCTTTGCTCTCAAGTTCATTTCTATCTGAATTTTACTTGAAGAATCTTCATTTCCAGAATACACATGATTTTTAGCTTATTTCTTTAGGCTACACCGAATTAATTGTTCATGAAGTATTTTACTATTTTCAAGTAACTTCATACATCTATTTTAACATTCTCATCTTATTCAAACTTTTCGTACATGTTAGTTCAGACTAATTATAGATTATCCCTTGTAATTAGTTACTTTTAGCATCTTGCTCCCTATACTTTTAAGAGATCCCTATACTTACAAAGGTGAAACATTTAACCTCGTTGCTCCAACAAAACTTTTTTCTCTTTCTTGATTTTTAATCATGTAAAATTATTTTTTAACCTTGTATAGGAATCTCAATATTTCACTTTTGTAAGTATAGGAACCCTAATATAAATTATAAAAAGATAAGGACCGGGATGCTAAAGATAGCTAATCACAGTTGGTAATATATTGCTCATTACCTGGATCCATAAGTTATAGTTGTCTTAGCCAAGGTTTTGAATCGAACACCAGACTCATGTCAGTCCAATGAGGTACGATGTACCTACAAACAATATGTTGGAACATACCTTGGTACCTTTCTGTAGGAGGAAGAAGAAGAAAGAAATAAAAAGAGAGAAGGAAGAAGAAAGGAGGAAGAGTAGATAGTAAAGAGGATGAGAAAGAGATGGAGAGGAGATGTACCATAGATGAGGCTAGCACGTGTGAGAGCAGCAGTGGATGATGGTGGTAGTCGAGCAACAAATAGTGGAGAATGCTGAGTTGTGAGCCCTAGGTAACAAAACTTTAAAGGGAAAACAAAAACTACGGACTAGACAGACCGAATCATGTGAAGTAGGACGGTTTGCATCCCATTTAACACTTGGATTGGTAAAAATTGGCCGGTATGGATCGATCTGGACAAAATTGAATTCCTTAGCCCTAACAATACCCAATAATTTGATACAAAGTTATAGTTGCCCCTAACAATTGTCATATTATTTTTTTATTTAATTGCCCCTAGTGATTACACAGAATTCAACGACACTCTCTGCTTTAGCCACCCACCTTTTTCTTTATGAATGGCATGTTCATACTCACATGAAAAGAGGACTTTACCGGAGCATGATACTCCAAAAGAAACTCTACTTTGCAATCATGATAAACTTTTAACACGGCTCAATTAGTTTCATTTTTGCTCAAAACTAAAGGAAATCATGTTTAGCATCATGATCCTAACTTGCTAAAATCCAAAATGACTTGCACTATAAAGCTTCTCATGGATGTCCTACATATTTTCTGTTTGCAAATATATTTTCTAAAGAACTTCATATTGTATATGCTTTCATATGCTAATGTTTATTGGCGATTAAGTACTAGCTTTCAATTCTTTTGTCCAGTTCTCTTTTTCTGGATAGGGCATACTAATATATGTATCTTAACCAAAGACATATTTTGATTCTAACTATTTCATGTGTTTTCACGCAAGCATATTTGTTTTCACACATTCTAGTTCTTCTGTCCTTTCGTGATAAGGATGCTAATGGATGTATCTTTACAAAAGACCATCATGACTTTTAACTATTCATTCTCATTCTAGCATATTGGTAATTCTTCAACCCATGGTAGAATAAAAACCATGCTTTTTTGTTTACGAAATTCTCATGTTTTTTTTTCATCCATATGCATTTCTAATAACTGCAACACCTGTCAAGTTAATGTAGCAGAACTTTAATTACCTCTAGATAATTGATTGGAAATTTTAAAGAAGGATTTAGAAATCTGTTTATTCTGTAACACAAGTAAAGGTGAATTTTCTTAGTGGCTGATAGAAACATTAATAATTATATTGCAGAGGACTACAGTGAATGAATCTGCATTGCCGTAATGCGAAAATTTTAATATGCTTTGAGACAAAAAGAAAAAAAAAGGGAAATGTTTGATTCTAGAGTCCTGTTAAGGGTAAATTTCCAAATGAAAATATATCTAATAAGACTTCTTAGCCTCCCACTTTATATAGTGTTGTTCTTACAATAGTCGGTTGAGCGAGAAATTTGAATGATCAATGAAGAAATATTTTCGTGGACGTTCATTGTAACATTCGTAGCAGTTTCCTCACATCTTCCGTAGCATTCAGTGCAATATTTCGTTGCACTGAATAGATTTCATGTGTCGAGTGCTGATTGATTGAAAATAACAATCAAATATGATTAAATAACTTTGATATATCAAGAATTCTTCAATTGACCACATTCATGGATCAAAGTGTGGAAACATGCATGAAAATTCTATCAAACACTGCATGATATTAGTTGAAAGGTGCCACTTTCATGGTTGTGCTTCTTCACATAAGTTTTTGGACCAAGTCTACATGCTGTACTAATGTTTTTTCTTCTTTCCTATTTTTCTTTAACCAATTAGCCTCAATTATAAACGATGGGATAAGAGGTTGCTCGGAAGCAGTCCATCTCATCGACACCCAAATATGGTGCAAAGTATACAAGGGTTCTCTTGTTGTTTTAGACCAATGAGAGTAAAGAAGTTAGTCCAAGAACATAGGATTAAGTTGACAACTTGAAATATAAGAATATTTTCTGCTTATGGGTTAGAATTGTTAGACATTATGATCAAAAGAATAATAAATATTATTTTCTTACAAAAGACTAAATTGAAAGAGAAAAAATATAGAGAAATTGATAGTGTTGGATGTAACATTTGGTATAATAAAAAAAGTTAAACACAAAAATGATGTAGGAATTGTTGTTGATAAAGATCTTAAGAACAATATTGTAGATGTGAAAAGTATTGATATGGAATTATATTCTAAAATTTATCAAAGAATAAGATGTTTTGAATGATTAGATCAACAGATAAGTGCTTATGCCCTTCAAGTTAGATTGGATGATTAGATCAAGAGAAAATTTTGAAAAAGCTTAGATGACTTCATTCAAGGAATGTTTGTAAACGAAAAATTTATAATCGTAGAAGATTTGAATGGTCATTTAGAGAAAATATATGGTGAATATAAAAGGGTGAGCTTTGGTTATTGGGAGAGGAATAAAGATGTAGTATGATTTTAAGTTTTGTAACTTCGTATGAATTTATAATTCTAAATACTCGCTTTAAGAAGAAAGATAAACATTTGATTTCTTATATAAAGTTATATGTAGGAATTGTAAAGTTAATTTGTTTAGGTTAATGTTATTAGATATTTGTTGTAGAAAATAAAAGAAGAAAATGATAGTAAAAAAATTTAGTAGGACTAGATGGTGAAATTTAAAAATGATAGTATACTTAATTTTAAGAATATGATAGAAAGGGAGCGACTTGAAACTTATACAAGGATAATATTAATATTATTTGGATTATGATGGTTAATAAAATTAAGCGCTTGACTAGAAGATCTTTGGTAAAACTAAAGGTAGAGGTGTAGCTATAAGAGAGGGTTGGTAATGGTGCAAGGATGTTCAAAAAATAAATTATTGCTAAAAGATCATATTTTAAAATTAATAAAATATTAAAAGATATAAAGAATATAAAAAAGGTTAAAAAAGTGGTTAGTATGGCAAGATATAAAGCTTATGAAAATTTTTAAAAATAAATTTGGTTCCAAGGATGGTGAAAAAGATATATCGAATTCTAAAGTTAAGGAAAATGAAGCTTAAGAATTCAGGTATTATTAGATGCATTAAGAACAAGTATCAGTGAATACTTGTTAATGATAACAAAAAAAAAAGATAGAGAAATTAATTTTATAAATTATTTATGAACATTCCACATAGGACTTAGTCTTAATAATAAATAATAGTGGTAGATTTAATAATCATATATTTGTTCATGAAATTATATTTAATAATATTTGTTATCTAACTTATTTAACAAAATTATGAGATTCAGAAAAATGTTCATATGAGAAAATATTTTTTAATGCTAATTTCCAAGAATAAGGGTGTCATAAGAAATTATTTGAATTTCAGAGGAATCAAACTCATGAGTCATATTATGAAACTTTGGGAATTAGTTATTGAAAGTAATATAAGGATTGAAATAAATGTCTCTAAAAATCAATTTAATTTTATGTCTAGAAGATCAACTATAAAAATTATTTATTTATTAAGATAATTCATAGAAAGTATAAAGAAAAAAAAGAAAGATTTGCATATGATTTTTATCGACTTAGAGAAAACCTATGATAGAATTCCTTAAGATTTAATATCATGGGTTTTAGAAAAGAAAGTTGTATCCACTAATTATATTGATGTTATTAAATGATATGTATGAAAATGTAGCTATTATTGTTAGAACTATAGGGAGTGTATCTAGTAAGATTCCTATTAGTATAAGGATTACATCTGTATTAAATTCCTACCTTTGCACATTTATAACAGATGAACTTACTAGTCATTTACGAAATAGACCTCCCTAGTATATGTTATTTACTAATGATATAATGTTAGTTGATGAAAATCTAAATATAATTAATTATAAACTTAAGTTATGGAGGCCATACTGAGAAACTAAAAGTATTAGATTAAGTAGGACTAAAATTGAATTTATGATATATAATTTCAATAATATTAAAATTAGATATAAAAATATAGTCAAGTAAGATGGACAAGAAGTTCTCTTTTAAGTATAGACTTTGGGTATCTCATATTAATTATTCAAGAAGATGGAGAGATTGATGAATATATTTTCTTATGGAGTAAAAACAAGATGGCTAAAATGATGAGGGATGTCAAGAATCTTGTGTGATCATCATATACCTTTTATATCAAAATAAAAATTTTATAAAACATATGTTAGACTAGCAATGCTTTATGGATTCTAGGGTTGGGCAGTTAAGAGAAAGCATATACAAAAAAAACTTATATTGCTAAAATGAGAATGCTAAGATGAATGTGTGGAGTTACAAGGAAAGATAAAAAAAAAAAAAAAATTTAATTTATGAATCATTGGGTATCATTTTAGTAGAGGATAAGATGTGATTAGGAGGCCTACGGATATAGTGGTTAGAAGAAGTGAAAAGATGAATGAGAATGGTATGAGGAGAGGGAAAAGAGTCTTAAAAATATTTTAATATAAAATTATAAATAAAGATTTAAATATTTTAAACTCAATTAAACATATAACATTTTACATATTTAATGATGATAAAATATTCATGTAACCGACTCAAAGTAATTTAAAAGTATGATTTTACTATTATTGTTGGATTGACCTCCGTCAAAAAAAAAAAAAAAAAAATCATACCCAAACAACAATACGAACCTCTTACGACATTGTTGTGGGTGTTTAGATTAGATGTAAAAGGAAATGGCCGTTAAGATCAGAAAGACCAGTCAAATGATTTGGGTTTCTTGTACTAATTAGTTGATGACGCAAAGTGAAACATTTATTTCTTGTGCTAATGTACTGCAGAAACTCTGGCTTTATCCGTCATGCAAGTTAGTATTATTGGTAGGAGCAGTATATTTCAGTTCCCCCCCCCCCATTCTTCAAAATGGATATCTTACATGGCCTGTATGTTTTCCTGGGTTAAACAAACGTGTAACTCAGCTGCCTCGTATTCAAGTTACTGACCCCATTGCAAGATACTATGGTCTTAAGCGAGGCCAAGTCGTTAAGATCATTCGCCCCAGTGAGACTGCAGGGAGATATGTTACCTACAGATACGTCGTGTAGCTGCTCACCTGAGATTGCCTGCTGTTGTTGATCAGCTCAAAACCATTTTCATTGTTTGATTAAGGTCTTACCCACCAAACCAAATGAACTTACTAGTAACCCATAAATTTTATGCTACATTGTTAATGTTGTTTTTATACTGAATAAACAAATAAATAAAACCCTTGTGTGACACTCTGCAAAACAATTGTTAAATGCTTTTAATGTGATATCTTGGATTGTGTGTGTGTTTCTCCAGAATGAGGAGTTGGGTTGGATTTTGGATCTCAAATGTGTAAAATGATGAATATACAGGGGATACTTTGCATATTGTTTTTCTCCTCTTCCCTGAAGCAAAGCAACCCGGCAAACCATATATTGTTTTTTTTTCCTGAGTATTAGATTTTTTTTTCTTCTTTTCTCGGGATAATTTGCCTAGAAAATCTCCGAGTTTCAAGCTTTTACCATAAGTCTTTTTATGGTCCCAACTTTCATCACAAAATGCTCTTAATTACAAAAAAAAATATATATATTCAAAGATATCCTTAAAAAGTGAAGCATTTCTTCTTTTTCTTTTTTTTTTTGGGCAGTTTGGTAAGTTTTATTGATCAATAAAATATAATAAAAATGTGCAGCTATATATATATATATATATATATATATATATATATATATATATATATATATATATATATATATATATATATATATATATATATATATATATATAAAGGAAAATTAAGTTACACCAAAGTAGTCATAGGAAAAAGAAAAAAAAAAAATAGTCTTAGTTTCTCCTTATTAATTCTTGGGCTAATTTATCCTAAGTTGATTTAATAGTAAGAAAATCAACTAGATGATTTGGCTTTCATAAAGTGAATATTAAAACTTTTTTTTTTTTTTTTTGTGAAAATAGTGACAAAGATTGTGTATCTTTGAGAGTTAGACTATACACGAATGAGTTTGGAGATTCTACCTTCTTAATAGATTGATTGCACATCATTCATGATAGAGAAATAGCATGCAGCCTAAGGAAGAAGTCCAACAGTAAAAGCTAAAATTGTTTTTACCTTAAATAGTGTCCTAAGTCAAAGACTGTTTCTGATATGTTTTCTTTCGAGTTTCAAGGTAAATAAATATCATAAATTATTTATTTAATAAATGTATCCCACTTCTTATGTATAGCAGAGTTCAAAATTAGTATAAGTGAAAAATTCAAAAGACTTTTTTTTTTTTTTTACATGTCAATATCTCCATCAGAGCACATCTTTCAAACGTCCAAACAAATACATAACTTGAACATTTCTTCTAATTATTTATTTTACTAATAAATAAGTGCTATTGATAGAAAAATATAATGCAAAGTACGTTAGACCAAAATAACTGTAGAAAAAGGAATCCAAACCCATAACCCAAGCCAGACTATCACAAACCTACAATTTGTTATTTAACTTGTAACATTCAGCATCTTGTACGATAGTTTAGTGAAAACTTTACCTTTGACATAACACGTTTGCAGCATCCATAGTAATTCTTGCGACTTCATGCAAAACTCTGAAGGTGAATGAGAAAATTACTGAGAATACATAGTGCAACTTAAGAATTAGATACTACATGACTAGGATCGATATTTCTTTATTTTAGAGATTAGAATCGTGATACAAAAAAAAAAAAAAAATCCATAGCGCATTTATAGCTAACGCTGGTTTGGCAGAATGATTGAATTGGTCACGCAACGATGCATCGGTTCGCGCAATGCAAACATGCATGGCCCAGCTCACCAATTTGGAAGGGAATAGGGATGGATATCGGTGGAATGCATGTTGATAAAAGAGCTTTACTTTTAATATAAACGAGGCATACGAATAGCACAATTTCTTTTTAGGAACATGACAACAATTCGATCACCAAGTCTTTAAAATGAAATAATAATAAATGAAAGTGATGACAAGTCGATCACCAAGTTGAAATATATTTTTTCCCCCCAAAAAAATATTCATTAAAAAGTTACTACTATTGACATTAAAAAAAAAAAGAAGATATTTATTGACGATAATAGTACACTAGAAAAATTACTAGACAAGGATGACTTTTATGGATTGATGTGCGGCTGTTGATTGGCAAAATTTTTTTTAAAAAAAACTTTGAAATTAATAAAAATTAGAAACAACCACTAAAATTTATTTTTTCTATCATATTTTCTTTGGTTGATTAAAATAATTACATAATCAATTGTAATGCAGTCTTGATTTTTTAATCTTATACAACACACTTTATTTAGGAATACAACATCATAAAGTTTATCCAACTCATCTTAATAAGATAAGATATAAAATACGCGGTGATTCTATTGGTTCCGTTTTTTTTTTTTTTCTTTTATGATTTTGTAAGTTTGTAAATCAAATTTGATCTTGATTATAGAACCGACTGTAATATAACAGTACAAAGTTCATCTGACTCATCCCAATTATTTTAGTATGACAAGCAGCACATATGGGTAAACATTAATTCCACTACTTTTATTTTTTCGATGAATTTAAGAATTTTTAATTTGAATTTGTGCATATTCATATTCAAATATTTAGTGTGCACCATATAATATAATTTTTTTAAAAAGATCAATATGAAGGGAATCCCTAATTATGGATTTTTTATGGATAAATTTAATCTAATTTAACCGATGGTCCCAAGAAAACCAATAAAAATTTCCAAAAAATAAAAAATAAAAAATAACAAATAAAAAGGAAAACTAAACCTCGTTTTCTTGCAGCTCGCAGAAGCGGCGGGACGGGGTTTTAGTACTCGAGTCGGTGGCGCTTCCGCAACTCCCGCCGCGGCGCATCTCTCGCTGTCTTATCCTTCTTTCCCACCACCTAAGAGACGGCATACTATATATCCTCTTCGAGTCTCGGATTCTCCATTCGTCGATCGTATGGCCGCCGCCGCCGCCGCCGAGACCGAATTGGATGGCCCGGCTATCCGAGCCCTGGGCGCCCTTTTCTCCGTCTCTACTGTCTACCTCCGGTGAGTCGATTCATCATCATGATCATCGTCATCCTCTTGATTTCAGAGAAATCGTTCTTTTCTTCTTTGCTGTTAGGGTTTTTGAGTTTTTGTTCTCTTTGCTGGGGTCTTAACTGGACAGGGATGACGCTAGCATTAGCGACTTTGAGGTCTCTGATCGCATTGGTAGCCTGGAAGAAGAAGAAGGTGGAGAAAGTGAATCCAGGGTAACTATCTTTTGTTTTCCTATGTAGGATTTCTTTCTTAGTTAGGATTGAGTCGGTTTTCTTCCAAGTTGTTGGAACTTAAGCTTTATTTGAGAACTAATGATGCATCATCTGCACATGGTGCATGATGATCTTCGTATGTTGACTACACTGAGTTCCGAGCTTAGCATACATTGCTTACTAGTCTCTTGACTAGATTAGAATACCCCTTCCTAAATGGCGTTCTGTGGGTGACACTTTGATGCGTGAGGAGGTCAACTGAGTTAGATGCATTCTGGAGGCGTATTTCCTTCTCTTACAAAGTCAATTCATCAAGACCATGGGAGAGATTTTTGGGTATTCAAATCAACATCAAAGGAATAGGTTGGACTTATATATTACTGTGTTGGAGCTGTCGAGGTTTATCTGCAAGCTCTTATTGTTCATGTCCGGTTGAACCATCTTATCCACTGTTTTAGCTAGTCCTCTTCCCATCCTATACACATTGACAAATTGGGCGTCCTCATGGGTATCGAAGATCTAACCTGTGGAAGAAATAAGCACATAAGATGCATATTTTCTATTGAAATTTTGCTTCTCTCTTTGAGGTCTGATTCTAGTTGCTAGGAAACTTGTAAATAAGTCAACTGTATCTTGTCCTGAATTTCAAGCTGGTAAAATTCTTTGTTTATTTCAAATTATTTTATCATCTAAATACTTATCTTATGCCAATGTCCTATAAACAGTTGTTTAATACAACATTTCCAGTTATTTAGTTGCTGGACTTATATTTATTAGATAATGGAATTTCTCTTTATATGTAACTTGTGGATGTTGCAGAGATCTATTATCACTTGTGACGCCAGCATAAGCGGCAAGCAGGAAACAGATTGTAAAGATTCTGAACTTTTATACTTTAATGTTATTTAGCTAATTTTAAATTTGTCCTTTTTTTTTTTTTACTTACATGTTCTTTTTCCAATTTCTGAACTTTTATACTGTTCCTCATTAAAAATGTGTCTCTACTAGCTTTTCTGTATCGACTAAATTGCCAATGTATATAGACCTTTACTTGGCAAATTTTCATCTACCATTTTAGAACTTCCGAGTTAGTTTAAATTTTGACCATCCCTGTTGTTGGACCTTCCAGATTGTTATTTGATGGAGGACTCGGAACTAGCTCAGCATATGGCTGATCTTGGACTCCCAGTTTCTTTCAAGACAACTAAGCAGGTAAGTGCCCACTGAAGATCAACAATCCAGTTTGTGTGAACTTTGGATTTTCTAATGGTATGTGCTTTCCATCTTTTATTTATTTGGTGTTTGCATTATATTAACCTGTTTATCCATTGTAGAGAAAGGTGTCTACTTCGGCGAAGAGAAAGGGAATGCTGGTGAAATCTAAGTATGCTCGTAATGATGTAGAGGAACAAGATCCTGGAGTTTCTAAAGGTGAACTGGAAAACTTTTCTTTCCTGAAGGTTCTTCATGAAGGCACAATTTTACCTGTTTCCACCAATAGTACAGAATCGGTAGCCTCTAATCTTGATGTTCTAGAGGAAAGTCCTAGTAGCAGTGTGCACTTTGATGTACGGTTTGTATGCCAAACTGCTGTAATCACTAGTAAGGTTGGTGACAATCAAGATTGTGATGAAATAATCACATTGGACAAGGTGGTTGATAAATTTCAAACATCTGGTGGCAATGTAGATGTTGAAATTTTAGAGCATAATAAGAAATTAGATACTGGAAGTTCTACACAAGATGTTTCAGAAGATTCGAGCTGTGGTCATTATTTGGAGTTGCCTAACAAACAGGTTCTCTCCTATACCATTTGATTTTACAAGTTAAAAGAGAAAAATATTTTTGATTGCTAGATCTGTGGCTCTGCACTGCTCTGTTGAGCCTTCTCACTTGTTCTTTGAGTGATCTTGCAGGAGTCTGATAATACTTCTGTATGCTTAGAAGTTGGTGAGTGGACGGTATTATGGGATGAATATTATGGGAGAAACTACTTTTACAACTCCATAACACAGAAGACAACTTGGTACGCTCCTCCGGGATTCGCGTATCTGCCATCCAGCCAATCTACTTCTAATGGCTTGTCTGCTGATGCAGCTGAACAGCATTCAGGCTTTGAGATTGATTGTGACACTGACAGACATCAGGATGGAAATGCAATACAAGCTGAAAGTGATCCACTCCTAGAAAATGAAATTGCTATAGATCAGATGTTATCAGATTCCTCTTATAAAAGCAACTATGTTAATTGTCTTGGTGCAAATCGTGGCTCTGATAGTCTCAACACGATCACTTCATCACATGAGATAGGTTATGATGGAGAAGGAAAAGGCTCTGTGACAGATGAGCTGGGCAATAATCATGTGACTCATAATGTCAAAAAGAAGTGGAGAGCAAGAAGGCAAAAATCAGGTGAACAAAATTATGTAGAAGAATATGCAAATGCTAGATATAGTAACTTATCGTTTTACAGTTCTTTTTGTAATTAAGGTCAAGATCAGGATGTCAAGAGGTATTTATGGGGTTAGATGAGACAAATTGCATTTGTGGGGTAGGTGTAGTATCTATTAAGGATAAAATCACAAAAAAAAAAGCTTAAGTTGAGTTGGACATGTAGAAAGGAACTATTAGATGCATCACTTAATATGATTTAGTTCCTATTAGTGGTTACTAGTTACAAGAGAAAATAGTGGTTATCACAATCTCATTTTCCATTTGCTTCACTGTTCAATCTGTATATTGATGAGGCCAGATTTGGTCATTAGTTTAATAAGCTGAATCTAATCTAACCTAGCCCACTGTCCGAGCCTGAACTTCAGGAACATTCGTCTAAATTGATCCCAGATGCGATGCTCAAGTCTTATAAAACTAGTTCTGGAGGTGTGCTCAGCATAACCTCTTTGACGCTCAAGTTCGAAATGACCTAAGGTAGAGAAATGAGTATTCAGATTGGTGAGAGAGATAGTGTTTGTTTGTCTGGTACTGAGAGATTTTTCTTCAATAAATTCATGGATTTTACTTGTATTTGTCGAAGTGCAAATGCTAGGTCATGGGTATTGGTATTTGGTAGCTTTCAACAGTTTGGTGTTGGTAACCTGTGGTCCTATTTTGGCTAAAGAAATGTGTAATGAAGTCCTAGAGTCATTAAAAATATGCTGGGAGTTATTTTTGGATTCTTGCAACTTCTTTGTGGAGAATTGTACTTTACATGAACATCTGGTGTTTTATAAATATAAGTTAAGGGAACATTGCAGATTTCATAGAATTATTGGTGTACTGAGTGAAATTTCTTGTTTGTGGTGGTTTTACAAGCTTTCTCTTATATTCTTTTTGACCTTTTCATGTCTTTCAATATGGAGTTCCTTGTCTTATGCCATGTGGTTGCTTTTGTTTTCTTTCAAGATACGTTAAACTTGTAATAAGATGATAACCGAAAGTAAAAGGCGAAAGGGGTCATCCCAGTAAATGAGGCTCCCACCAATGTGGGGTTTGGGAAGGGTCATTGTGCTCAACTTTACCGGGTTTGGGAGGTGTCATCGTACTCAACTTTACCTTTATATTTAGAGAAATTGTCTTCTAGACTCAAACTCTGATTTCCTGGTTTGCAATGGAGCAACTTTGCCGTTGTATCAAGGCTCACCTTGAGATGAAAACATAAAGTACAAATATATTTACATTTGTTAGATACTGTTGGCAAATTCTTTTGTGGCTTTTGAACGGACTAGATACTGAAACATGTCTCTGGTATACCTCCCAAGTAATGTTATATGAATTGAAGAATGGGTAAAAGAGGGCGACTTTACGTTTCAGAGAACTTTTTCATTTCTGCATACTGGGTAGACCAAGTATCAGGTCTGTTCTGATCATAATTAGAGAACTGGGAGGAGCTTTATCAAATAAGGAAGAAAGATAGAAAAGAATTAACAAAAACAAAAAAACAAAATCTCACGGAAAAATAATTGTTTTGAGAAAGATCACTGAGCATTGTGGAATTTTAATAACCCTCAGCTATGCCATTCAATGGATCATATTTACATAACATAGGGCATCTTACCCATATTTACAATGACACCTTTCAGAATCAGATTTCTTCTTTGCTTGTACTACTTTGCACCTCTTCCTGTGTTATATCTTTCTTCCTGTATGTACATTCTGCAATGAGTAAAAGAAACCTCTATTGTTCATGCCTTTCAGTGTTCTACTTTATTTTAAAGATTGTTATACGATCAAAATGCAACAAAGTTATGAAAATTATGAAAATATGCCTTTTTAAAATTCATACCAACTTTAGTATTCTTCTATATTATTGATCTTTATACCTAGGTTTGTAACACCGTATCATACCGCTCAGTATGCTCGGTACCTTAGTGTACCATATGTTGGTATGCTCGGTACAACTCGGTACATACCGTACTGATAGCTGATCGATATGTCGGTACAGTAGGTTGCGAACCTTGCTTTATACTAATATCTGTTGATGCATTGGTAGCTCTGAAATGTTGATAATGTTTCATGTTTGTGTCTAAACAAGATCTGTTTATAATTCAGTGCAGAGCTTTAAGATGCTTTATAGGATTTAGTGCAGAGCATGAGACATTTCAATTTCTAAATTTTCTTTATAGGCATTTGGACATAGTTGTGAGGTCGTAACTTTGATTCTATTTCTGTTTCATTGTAGAGCTTAAATTGCCAGGAGTTTTTGAGGGTGTCTCTGTCAGTACAAAAAAGTATTGGTACCAGAGATATTCACTATTTTCCCAATATGATAGTGGCATAAAGTTGGATGAAGAAGGATGGTTTTCTGTCACACCGGAGACCATTGCAAGACATCATGCATACCGTTGTGGTGGTGGTGTTGTGATTGATTGTTTTGCTGGTGTTGGTGGAAATGCTATCCAATTTGCCATAAAGTAAGTAATGTTATTTCAGTAGTTATTTTCTGCATTTTATTTCCATAGTGATTTTCTGCATTATGTATCAGAACTATCCTTTTGATGAAAGAAAAAAATTAAATTATTTCTTTCTCTTACTAACTTGGTAGTAGGTGTTCTTTTCTTTGGTATTCATAAACCCATAAAAGCTTCAATATGATTGAGGTTATCCATAATTAATGACTGGCTTGGCTAACTTATCTATAATCAATGAATTTGATCCTGTGAATAAGAAAAATTAATTCCTTAAAGCTGATTGCTTTTCTCTTCGATTGGGGGCCAAGTTTATCACACGTCTTCCTAACATCACAGTTCTGTTGGATGTATAAGAAAAACAATTCAGTGATGGTAGGAACTATGAAGTAACATTCACTGCTTAACAAAGAGTCACAGATGCATATGCCTCTAATACTAGTAAACAGGCTAACTACCTTTACTTTAACTCTTTCCTATGGGGATTCAACGTCAACAGAAAGAATTGAATCACCATGAACAAGGCCACTACGGCTGCTGTAAAGGATCAAATCAACGATAACTGGTATTAAACAGCGCCCCACATGATACTTTCTCTTATAATAAAGAACTCAACTAGCAAAACCGGGAATGTAACTAATGCTACCAATACTTGAACTAGTAATGGCAAGACCAGATATCACTACAAAAAAGAATCGGACAACTGATAATAAGAACCAAGCTAACTGATAACAAGGCTTGCTTTACTGCTTTTCACTCTTTAACTAATGTCTATGAGCCCGCCTTTACTGCCTTTGATTCTTCTACTGCTAACTGATTCTTCTGAGGATAGACCCAGCCCCTAGTGTCCAAATCACCCAAGTAGCAATGCTGTGGTCTATGTTAGATGATTGTTGGAACTCAATCTTTTTCACATAGTATGAATTCAAAGCTTTCCCTCAGCGAACTCTCATCTAAATCTGGCATGCAGCCTTGCTAATAAAAATGGATTATGCAGTAGTGCGAACTTATTTCCACTAGGGCTTATTGCCCTGGTCACTGCCAGTGTGCATTTGCTACCTTATTTGTGGGATAATGTTGCCAATATCATTACCCCCCTTGGAGGATGCTTCTTGATTCTAGAAACAGGTTAAGTTAGCACAGAAGGTACATGTGATGCAGTTTTGTCATTTATGAAAATCTGTTTATATAAGTTGTATTGTATGTATCTACTGTCCCTCCTTTGAATGTAATTTAAAATATGATTTTTCATTTTCAAAATCTTGATTGTGGGTATCCATTTTATTTTTCAGGAGTTATTATGTTATTGCCATTGACATTGATCCTCAAAAGGTTGAGTTCGCATGTCATAATTCTACTATTTATGAAGTTCGTGACAAAATAGACTTTGTTCAAGGTGATTTTTTCAAGATGGCAGCTTACTTGAAGGTACAATCTGCATGATAGATAAACATAATAGGATTCCTTTTGATAAATGATCAGAATGTTTTGCCTAATTAACGAACTATTCATTCTTCAATTGTCATCTGTAGCAGAAATGGCACCAACAGCTCATGGTTTTTTTTTCATTCTAAAATTGTTATCTGTCGTTAAAATAGCATCAATAATCAACTACATGCAAATTTTGGGTTCAAGACCCTTTGGTTCTTTGCTAATCATCACTTCTTTGTATTTAAGGAGTTATATTCAACTTATACAAGAGAATAATGATTACAACTTATTCTTTCTTGTAATCTGCTAAATATAATTTTTCAAACATGCTTTTATATGATTGGTTTAAGCATAATTTCTTCTCTAATGTAATTGAGGTTTTGTCTAAATTACAAAATTTTAAGTGTCCTATATTTTCTCATGTATTTCGTTTTAAGGTTTAATCATTGAGAAATCCTCTAGGATTTAGAGCTACTGAGCTCTGTAAACATTTTATTAGCTTGGCTGTTTAGATCAGGGTTTGCTTATCATACCGTACCAGTCCAATAGAGGACCAGTAGACTTGGTACAGTTCAGTATCTTAGTATATCATGTATCGGTACATTCGGTATGTACCATACCGATAGCTGATCGGTACACTGGTAGGGTATGGTATTCAGAACCTTGGTTTAGACAGCTCAGCAGTTTGCTTTGAGTGATGGTTATAAAGATGACTGCCTTCTCATTTTTTCATTTGGTTGATTTACTGTTCTAGTATAACTTTTTCTCTGAGAATACGTTAATATTAAATATTATAAAAGTGTTTTGATACTTGATGAGGTTAGTTCTCCCACCTTTTTCTGATACTTCAGTACTTTGATAAACCCTATTTTCCATGTTTTCAAGCATCTTTAACTATATTTCTCCTCTTAAGTGTTTTATTATGCAGACCATTAGGTAGATGAGATTTGGTTTTCAAAAAGGTAGTGATGACCTGGAAGTAATCAAAAGAGAAGAGCAACAATGGGAAGTTTGGGTCTTTTTTGGTCATTTGATATGGGAAGAGAGATTAGAAAATGTCACTAGAGGATTTCTACACACAAATATATTACTATTTTATCATATAAGCTGCATCGGCTTATGATTAGAACATGACAGCAAACCTTGGATCATGGTAGCATTGGCCCTCTACAACCTAGGTGTCAAGTGGTTTTAGTCATAATAAATGCCTCTGCTTCTGTAACCCACATTGGTAGGAACCTTGTATTTGGTTCTCGCCTTTCAGGTACATGATACATACATAGGTTAGCTTGAAATGTGCAACCCAAGTGAAAACATAAATGGAATAACAACCTTTTTATCTATTGATCGTGTCAGAACCTTTTCCTGTAAACAATTTAGTTATGGAACATAAATGAAATGGAAGATAATGACAGATTGACAAAGACCTATAGTTTTGCCCAGTTGCCACCATATCAAACTTTGGCAAGAGAGACTTAATTGTGAAATGTGAAGAACTAATAAAAGAGAACATAGGCTTTGTTACATAAATGAAATGGTTTTGATTCATCTGAACTAATTTACAAGTACTAGGGTCTGGAACCATCTAGGAATCCACCACTTTACAAAATGGTGCCTCTACTTCTTAAGGATGTAATTTGCATATAGTGATTCAACTAATACACTGCATTGTCTATTGTGTTCTGATGTAGGGAGACACCGTGTTTCTATCACCTCCTTGGGGTGGACCAGATTATGCAAAAGTGCAAACTTATGATATCAGATCCATGCTTAAGCCTCATGATGGGTTTGTTTTCTTTTTTCACTTATTATGCAATTATAATTATTTACTGATTTGTCCACCATCAACGAATTTTATTTTCTTTTATTGATATATCAGGTACCATCTCTTCAAAATTGCAAGCAGGATTGCCTCCAAAGTAGTAATCTATCTTCCTCGGAATGTTGACTTCAACCAATTGGCAGAGCTTTCTTTATCAGTCGATCCTCCTTGGACACTTGAGGTATATTTCATTTAAAATCTGCAGTCTTTTAGCAATTATTTGAATGATAACAAACAATGTATGCCTTTTGTTGACACAGAATGGAATTTTGTTTATAAAATGAAATGTGCATATATAATTAATTCAAACATAATGAATAATATTTTTATTTTATTTCGATAGCTGTCTTTGTAAAAGTTCAGATGTAGAACTCATTTGTGGATGCCTAATTGTAATTCTTTGTTGATCTAAAGAACTAGAATTTGGAATGTAGGAACTGTCAACATTCCAGATTGTTAACGTTTTCATCCCTGGATATGAATGAGGGAGTGACCAACTCAGATGTCGGTTGCCAAAGTTATGGGAAGTGTATCGACATTTATAAATGCAGCTGATTTTGTTGATATTAAGGTTGTAGAAAAGGATAGAAGATGATACATTTCAGATAAAAGAGACAACAGGAGGGAGTAATATTGTTGAATTAATAGGAAAAAAATATCCAGCAGTTGATAATTTGTTAACTTATGTTTGGTTGCAGGATAGACAGTTCTTAAACAGGAATAGGCTGAATCTTTGTTAGGATAAAAAAAGCTAGTAGATGGAGTTTTTAGCTATATTTCACTTATATTGTTTAGCCCTTAGACACTTCTAAATAGGCCTTGGATGCAAGCAAACATGAAAGCTAGCCATGTGGCTTTACATCACATTTTACGTTTTACTTCTTAAATAGATCATATTAAGTAGGTCTAAATCTGATTTAACACTCATTAAATGTTTTTCTTGATTGGTTGGATCACTAGTTTGATGGTTTAGTTTAGATTGTCAGCTTGGTAGAGGCAGCAAGTTTCCAACTTTTTATGTTAACAAGGAGATGAGGTTGGGTAACTGATCGAGAACAGGTTACATGGTAAGCTATTACCGAAGCAAGAATGACAAATATGAAAATTTTATGACTGTTTCCGTTGACAACTTTCAAATTATGATTGTGGAATTGGTATTCTGATTGTTAGCTGTTGCAACAGAGTCAGGAACTAGGAATAGATTTATCCAGATTACTGACCAAAAGAGACAAGCAAAAAGAGTCACCTTTGTTATTTGAAATCAACATAATAATTGCATTTTCAAGAGCTGATTGCTTCTCTTATTTGCAGCCTCATCTGGATATGTCACTAACTGCCATAGGAATCGAGAAAGCAATTTACTGGGAATTCTGTTCTTAAGAAAATTAAAAAAAAATCAATCCAATAAATCATAAACTGGATGTTGCTGCACCATGCACTTTAATAGGATGAGTGCTTACTCTAGCGTGACAATGCATTAAACTAAGGTGGTTTTCAAAAGTCCTTCCACAAAATAGTTGAATTGAGAAATAGAACTTGATGCACGTAACTCTATAATTTGATATAGGACAAGTAAGCTTTTGTAGCTTTATTGAACTTGGGTCTTAAGTTCAATAAAATGACCTACTGTTCTTTGTTTCTGTATTTATTACAATGAAGGTGGCATTCTAAGACAGGTCAGGCAACTCCTGGATGTTGGTTTCATTAATTTGTAGTTCATTTTTCTACTATAATCACATCATAGATGTGTCTTGCATTAATTCTATAATGGCCAAAATGTGCCTCTATGATTTGTGGTTATTCATGATAGGAGAATATGTATGGTATTACTGATAAAACTTCAGAAAGAGTTCTATAGATTTTGATCCTTGAGGGGGATCAACCTTTGGAATGTTGTAGGGGTTCCTCTCTCCTAGACTCGGCACAAGGCTGAATTAAAATTGTAGATTGCTTAATTCAAGAGAAGGGGGCGACTACGTCATTATAAGGATCAAAACCCTAGCATAAGGGGGTGTTTACCTAAGTAAAATTATCCCTTTGCCTCTCTTATAGCCAACCTGCCTTAATAGGAATAGGGGCGGCTAGGTTGGCTCTTTAGCCGACCTAAGCAGGGGAACCCTGGCCAACCAATCCAGTAAGGGGGGCGGCGACCACTAAGCCCTAAGAGCTAATCTAAACCCTAGTCATACTCCTTTGTAAGATAGGAATGACTTCATTACAATTTAACAGGGTTTTATTGACTACTTCTAGGGAGATTAGGACTTAACTCTGCTGGAGTCCTATCAAACTCGCCCTCTTAAAATCAGTCTTGTCCTCAAGGTTGAAGTTCCATTAACTTAGGGAACCGGGTTTTTAGCTCCTCATCAACTTGAGTGTCAGTTATAAGAACTTGAGCTGAGTCGTCATCTTTAAATTTTCATTTGAGGTGAGATACTTGGAGGATCAACTGTAATTTTGATATGGTGCACGGATCTGATCTCTAGGTTAAGGCCCCAGTGTGATCCCCAATTTTGCAAGGCCCAAAAAAATAGGGAGACTACTTTCTTGAGGCTTGAATTCCATGCTGGTGGAGCTGGAGATGAAAGGGGACTTGATCCTTCTTAGGAAACTTTCTTCTGCTCCGTTGTTTGTCAGGGGGAAGTTTCTTCCTTGCATGGGCCGTCATGTGGTTGCTCTGTAATAGTAGTTGTGTCTTCTTTTGGAGTGAGGGTTGTCCTCTGATAAAGCCTCTAGTAGGCTGAGCTCGATCTGAGTCTAAGGTGGGTAGGAGTGGTGATTTTTCGAGGCCCATTTTTTACTTCTTCGTGTTGTTGACCATCTTACATGAGGATGGTGCTGACCCTCACTTTGGATGTGTCTGTTCCAATAATAAACATCTGGCCATGATTTGGCGTGGATGACATCGTGGTTGTAAGTCCTATGAATGATCCTTCCCCTTTTCTGATTTCGCCACTAGAGGGGCTCAATTTTCTCGCGGTCTTGGGTCGTAGATTGGAGGTCATCATCAAGGAAGTCTTTAAGCATCATGGTCCGATCCTGGGGAAAGTCGTGAAAGTCACTTGAGATCTGGAAGTGCTGCATCATCAACTATAGTGAGTTCGACACGATGTAACACTTTATAAGTAGCTTATCTCTGGGGAAAAGGATGTAGGGATGTGTTGTAGCAGGAAATAAGCATGGCCGAACAATTTGTGTCTCTGTCATCTCTTGGACGATCCTTTTATCTTTGATCTTCTGAGGTTGTATGAAGCAATCTGGTCGAGCAACAATTGATAGAAGTTTTGGCCTGTTCAGCATAGGGGGATTGACCAGCTTCAGAGGAGGTAGTCGGCTCGGTTGGGTGGAGACGCCAAAATATTCAGCAAGCTGTGGGAGGGGTATTTTATCTTCAATATCATGAAACTCTTGAATTTGAATTGGGAAACCACTGGATTCTTCTTTTGGTATCCTCTCCAAGTGTGGTGTTGTGGTTGTAGTCGTTGGGCTCCCTTGTAGAACCACTTGCTTTCCTTTTCTGAAAAATTTCATGGTTAGCTTCAAAAAATTTCAGAAAATATCTCCAATCGTAGACAACCAATCAATGTCAAACACTATATCAAAACCATCAAGAGGGAGGAGGAAAAAATCAACAACTACGTCTTGCTCCTGTAGACTCAGTTTAACTCGCAGGCACTTCTGGTTGCACTTCAGAATTTGGCCGTTAGCTACCTTGACTTCGAACCCATTGTAATCTTCTTTGTGGAGCATTAAGTGGGCAACAACCTTACTGCTCATGAAGTTGTGTATGCTCTCGGCGTTGACGAGGACGATGATGGACAACTGCTCGAGAAACCCTTCGATCTTTAATTTTTACAGGTTGGTGTAGTCGACTAAGGTAGGGACCGTGCGAGTGGTCGGTTGTGGTGTATCCTTCTCCTTGGGCTCGAGAATCGTATCTTCAAGTTTGGGTTCTTTTGTCAATCTATCATGAAAGTATTCTCTTATTAGTTTCTTTGGCTGAGGAGATCAGCTGATAGTAGGGGGAGGTGAAAGCTTTGATGCCGCTGGTTGGGGAGTGACCACCTTCCTCCTCTAGGCTTCATAATTCAACCACTCCTCTTGATGTCGTGCGAAGGAGATGACTGCCCTAATTGTGTATGGCTGTCACGCTTTAACTTCTTTGTGAATCTCTAGCTTCAAGCCCTCAATAAAAGTCCTCAATATTTGCTTTTTAGACCAATCATAAATTTGATTAGATAACCTTTCAAACCTGGTTTGGTACTCTTGGATGATAGAGGTTTGACGGATCATCGTTAGTTCTTCATCATGGTTCTTGCAATCAATTGGTGCTGAATGTTTATATGCTGTTGGTTGGGATGTGGCTCTCATGCTCTGAGCATCTTGATTAAGGTGCCCTTCTTGAAGTTATGCAAAGGAGGTTGATGTCGTCGAGGTGTAGGGCTGCCGTGTCTTATCCTCGCTTATTATCTCTGATGGGTTCTTTTCACAATCATAATTTGCTCCATGTTTTGATCTTCTTGGGCTTGGTGATCGGTCCAATCTAAACTCCTCGAAGAGAGCGCGTAATTTAGCATCCATATGCGTTTTGAAAGCCTCCAATTTGGCTTTGAATAAGTCCAGCGATGTCATGACGTAAGGATCTCCAACCTGTCAAACGAACCGACTGAAGAGTGTAGCTGCAATTTTCAGGTTGAAGGCAGTGAATGGTAGCAATGTCGGGACCGTGGGGGTGAAGTCTCCAAGCGGAGGATGACAGCCAAGGGTAGCAGCGACGGTGGAGGAAGAAGATGGCAGCAACAATGTTAGTTGTGGTCCTTCGTTGATTTTGCAATGTTGATGCTGTAATGTCGTTGAGGTTGCGATTTTTTTAGGTGGTTGATATATGTTGGAAGATGACAGCCAAGAGATCTGAGTCGAAAGGCAGCAATGACGATGGAGGAAGAAGAGGGCAGCAACAATGTCGGCTGTGGCTATGGCGTAACTTCGTGGCTGCAGGTGGCGTCGGTTGCAGCAAGGGTGCAGTTGCAATAGGAGGAAGACGGGGCAGCGATGTACACGACTATTGCGGAGGAGGGTAGCAACGGTATGGAGTGAGAGATGGCTGCTGTTGTGTTCAATTTGTTACTGGCCGCAATCAAGATAATTGGCAATGAATGATTGTTGCGGGCTGCAATGTAAATAGATTGCAGCGGAAGATCGTTGTTGGTAGCTTTTTGCCACAAGGATCGTTGCTGGCTGCGATCAAGGAGAATTGCAACAAGAGGTCGCTGTTGGCAGCGTTGGGCAGCGAAAGATGCGTGTTGCGATTGAAGGGATAAGGGAGATTGGGTGGCTGAAAAGTTGGTGGACCGAATGCTATGGTTTTTGGATGCGGTTTGTGGCTGTTTTGGGTGCGATTTGGGGTTGCGGTTTCGTGGTGTTTAGGCTGCGAATTGGTGTAATTTTAGGGCTGTGATAGCAGTAGATGAAGGTTAGGGAAATAGATTTTTAGATCTAAGTAGATGGCCACAAAGGTAAGTGTATCGATAAGGAAAGTTGTCTGAAAAGGTAAGTGGATCAATAAGGAAGTAGGCTGCGGTTAGGGTTGATTGGGATGACTGTTTGTGTTCGGTTTAGGGTAAGATTTGGAAGGATTTTTGGTGAGGATGGTAGGGTTTTGAGATGAGGAAAAGAGTCCAAAATCTCACAAAAAAACAGTACTAAAATCTGATAGAATTTGGCGAAAAAAGGTGTTGTGATGTGCTGTCATGCTGAACTGGTTTTACGTCGGAGAAACGATGACTTCTTGACGTAAATTCTAGATGAAAATTCAAGGAAATTATGCAGAAACCTTTGGTTCAGATGTTATTAATATCAGTAAAAAGTTTGACGAAATTTTGACAGCGTAACAGTGGGGAAATAGGACAAAAGAGGAAAGACAGATCCTTCGTCGTAAAATTTAGAACTGCGTGATGGTGAAAGATTGCACAAGAAAATCGGTTCTAGAAGGAATTTTTTTCAGAAATCAATCTCAGATGAAAGCTAAGTTGATCTTTGGAATTGTATAAAAATTTCGACAAAAAAGGATGAACAAAAGTTCGATTTCAAGAGGCCAATAGACGGAAGGCAGATTTTGCGTTGTAAAATTTTAGTACTGTGCAATGAAGAATCGCAGCGCTATAAGTTCGTATCCAGAAGGAGTTTTTTCACGAGATCAGTCTTAGATGAAAGCTAAGATGATCTATGAAATTGTATAAAAGTTTCAACCAAAAAGGATGATTAAAAGTTCAGTTTTAAGAAGCAACAATCGGCTTAAAATTTCTGCAGCGTTTCGCCTTCGCAGCGATGATAACGTTTGTGACGGTAAAATTTTGCCAAGAAAACTTTTGGAAAAACTTCTTCGACGTGTAAGGTAAAGGATTTTGTAGTATTGAAGAGGCGTGGCGTGGATGATAAAAGTATACCATATCTTTAGATCAAACGTAGGGGGCAGTGACAGATTGATTTGATTTATGGTTGGGGTGGAAGGTGGAGGCGCGTGTCAGAGCAATTGTGGGAATTGCTTGGGAAGGTGGAGGCGGCTGAGGTGGCTATAGGGGCAGCAAGATCGCTACTCTGATACCAGATGATAGAACCCCAGAAGGAGCTCTATAGATTTTGATCCTTGAGGGGGATCAACCCTTGGAACGCTGTAGGGGTTCCTCCCTCCTAGATTCAGCACAAGGTTGAATTAAAATTGTAGATTGCTTGATTCAAGAGAGAGGGGCGACTACATCATTATATAGGGATCAAAATCCTAGCCTAAGGGGGTGCTTGCCTAAGTAAAATTATCCCTTTGCCTCTCTTATAGTTAACCTGCCTTAATAGGAATAATGAACGGCTAGGTTGGCTCTATAGTCGACCTAAGCAAGGAAAACCCTAGCCAACCAACCCAATAAGAGGGGTGGCGGCCACTAAGCCCTAAGGGCTAATCTAAACGCTAGCCATACTCCTTTATAAGATAAGAATGACTTTATGATAATCTAGCTGAGTTTTTTTTTACTACTAGGAAGATTAGGACTCAACCCTGTCGGAGTCCTCTCTCTCTCTCTCTCTCTCTCTCTCTCTCTCTACAGTAGATCATTTTTTTTGTTACAATGTCCTTCCATAATTGAGCCTATCCATGACGGGGAAACATGATTACTCTTGTATCTATTTGATGTAGGTCATTTTGCCCATATTCAACATTTATTGTTTATTATTTTATCATTTTCTGAAATAAAGGGATGTGAACATGAGGTGAAATATACAGATTAGAAGCAGTTTTTTAAATGTTTAGTTTGAAAGAGTAATAGATAAATCTGTAAGAGATTAATGATAAATGAACATTCCCCTTTCTCTGGCCTCCTAATTCTTAAACACTTCAAAATGCTTATGAAATGCTTATGAGATCGTATTATGATTTTCTTGGTTATTGATGTATGGTAATCGAGATTCGTAAGCTCGTACCATACCGATGTATCGTTCAGCTATCGGTACGATAGTATCGAGTTGTATCGAGTATATCGAGACATGATACATGAATATATCGAACTGTACTGAACGTATCGATCTTCTATCGGATCGGTACATACCGAGTGTATCTAGTTGTATGATATAGTATTGCAAACCCCGATGGTAACTATATTATTGACATATCCTATTGTATTATGATATATTGCCAAGGTACGATGGATTTGTATCATGTTCTTTATCAAACACAAGTAGATTATGGATCTTAATAAGATGTGATCAATAATATTCAAGACACCATCATCCAACGAATTTTACCCATTTCTCACAAATTTGAATCCTTAAAAAAGGGGAGAAATTATGATGTTTTCTGGTATTATGACCTTCAATTGTTTCGGTTTTTGTTTTTTGCTTTTGCAACAACAAAGCACCATTTGGAATATGTAAGACAGGCAGCTATTTTGCCTAATTATATACCCTTTTTTTTTTTTTGTAGGTTGAGAAGAATATATTGAACGGGAGGTTCAAAGCTGTGACTGCCTATTTCACTAGTACGACTTGACTCGACTCTTCTTAACACTGTTCCATTTAGGTGATGTTTGCTTCTCCTATTTATCTGTAATTGTGTCCGTCAGAAAGAATCTCCGTCCCCTCATCAGGACCAGCGAGATCCGTCTGTTGTTGTAACTTTCTCTCTCTTTTATGTTAAAAGAGTGGGTCTCCCAGAAACTGTCTTCTCTTCCAGGGAGTAAAAAAAAAAGATATAGTATTTAAAGAACAGATTTTATCAAATCAAAATCGACGATTGAGAAATGGAACGCCTTGGTTGTCCAATCCCATTTATCCAAAATCAACCCACCGTCTTACCCATTCTCGTCTGTTCTCCGCGTGGGGCCCATCCTCCTTGCTGAAACCCCCCGCCTCGCCCACCACCCCGGCTTGTATCCACGTTACAAACTTGTCGGTGGGGTTGTGTTCCCTCGGTCTTCTTCGTTTCCAGCCCCCTTTTACTTTTGCTGCTACTGCTCCTCATTTCCAGTACTCGTTTCCTCGTTTACACTCCTCAGCAAGCATGGGCTCCGAGTTCCCCGACGTGGCCGGAGAGGAGCCCTTCCGTGTGTTCATCGGTTACGACCCCCGTGAGGACGTGGCTTACCAGGTCTGCCGTCGCTCTCTCATCCGCCGCTCCTCCGTGCCCCTCTCCGTACACCCCATCGGACAGGCCGACCTCCGCGCCGCCGGCCTCTACTGGCGCCCCCGCGGCCCCACCGAGAGCACCGAGTTCTCCTTCACCCGCTTCCTCACCCCCTACCTCGCCGGCCACCGCGGCTGGGCCCTCTTCGTCGACTGCGACTTCCTCTTCCTGCACGACCCCGCCGCTCTCTTCGCCCTCCGCGACCCTAGCTTCGCCGTCATGTGCGTCCACCACGACTACGCCCCTTCCGAGACCACCAAGATGGACGGCGCCGTCCAGACCGTTTACCCCCGCAAAAACTGGTCCTCCCTCGTCCTCTATAACTGCGCCCACCGCAAGAACGTCGCCGCCCTCACCCCCGACGCCGTCAGCACCCGGTCCGGCGCCTTCCTCCACCGCTTTATGTGGCTCGACGACGCCGAGATCGGCGAGATCCCCGTCGTATGGAACTTCCTCGTCGGGCACAACAAGGTCGACCCCGCCAATCCCGACAACACCGGGCCCAAGGCCATCCACTACACCTCCGGCGGGCCTTGGTTCGATCGCTACAAGGACTGCGAGTTGGCCGACCTCTGGATCAACGAGTTGGAGGAATTGAACGCCGAGAAGGCTGCCGAGGATGAGAAGAAGAAGAATAATTAGAAGCAAAGGGAGATGCTCCCCAGATCTGGTGGAAGGTAGTAGGTAGGAGCATCCAGGTATTGTGTTTGGGTCCATTCTCCTAATTTTATTTTATTTTATTTTATTTTATCTTGTTTGCTAATCAATTTTTCTTCTTATTTATTTCATTTTTTTTTTATAAATGTCAATCTGTAGTTTGTAATATTGACAATTGCTGTGGTGTTATGGGACCGGTAGATGTATGTTCACATGATTGGAAGTGCTTCCTTTGATTTGTTTCGTTATTTATTATTTTTGTATGAAACTGTTGCAGCCGGATCTAAGGTTTTTTTGCCTCAGGGTGAAGGATGCTTCTTGCTGTGTTTGGTTGGTTGACTGGACGAACTGGAACCGGGCATTTGGATCATCAATTTATGCAGGTAAACAATCACTCACTTGCCATGGTTGTTTCCCCTCCCCCTCCTTATCTTTAGATGCCCATATAATCTCACACATGTATGCAATGAATGCAGTGCTGTGCTGTGCTGTGCCGATTTAGTCTCTCTCTTCGTATGCAAGGATGGAATTGTCTTTGGCTCTTGTCATCCTCCATGGCTGAAACTCTCGGGTTTAGTGGAAGTAATTTTAGTGTCTTTGAGAGGAGTATGCCAACTTAATTCCTCGAAATAATTCTGTGCGGTTGATTGGTGGGGTTTATTCCATTGCCTTTCTGAAAACTCAGTATAAAAATTTGGTTCTTAATTGTTCTCATATAAAAATGTAATGTACCGTACCCAAATTAAAATATGCATTATCGAACCAACTTTACAATCAGCCGAAATCTAGGGTTTAAGCAACTCTGTTATGACTCTTCCTTTACGATGATTCTGTAGTATATATATATATGGTCTAACCTACAATTCATTGAAGTTTTGAATTTTGTATTGTTAAGATAAGAATACAAAATTCCGTTTTTCCGGGTTGTTAGTGGTCAGAAGCATATGGATGGTGCAGAAGCATCAACACGAGCAAGCATATAATAAGAGTTGGCACTCACAAGGCAAGCAGATTCCAAAGAAATATGCCACAGAACACATACGCAGCACACGAAAGGTGGCACACCCACTTTTGCTGCTTCTGCATCGGAGTGGGTCTTTTTACATTCCTTCTGCACCATCGGAGTGCGTCTTTTTATATAATGTAGTGCATTGGAAGGAACAATAATCACTCAAAACCCAAGTAGAAGACAAGTCAAAAAGAGTATAATACTAATATGGAATTGCTATGAACTTTAGTAGCAGGTCTGGTCTATATGTATCCTATATGAAGCTAACCTAATATTATTCGTTTCAAATTCTTTGATTTTTGTGTGCCCAAATTAATATATAAACTAAATCTTTAAACTATTGTAGAACTTTACGTCGTGGTTGAGGAATCAACACAGCTTGATTCGGCCCGAGCATGCAAGGTTATCCATGTCGATTGGAGAGTGGGTGATGCTTGATCGGGTCAGGTATCCTGTGGTTTACTTATCTTGGCTCTTGGTCCCGTCCTACACAAAGGCCTGGGTTGGGAGCTGTGCCCGACTTCGATGATCAAGTCAATTGGTGGAATGGTTATGAGAGCTTTTTAGTCAGAGGTCTGATCCCTGGGGTTAGCCAGGAGGTCGACTTTTATACCTACGGATGAGAGAATGGTCGTACGTGGTTTCTTAACCGTAACCACATCCTCGATCGGCTCGGACGTACGTCGAGTGAGGAACGGGGGGTTAGGGACGGGGCCGCACCAAATGTTGCTGTTGGTGGACGCCGTTTTCGGGATCTCGGGCAGTTGGTATGGCTCGGGATGTCGATGTCACTTTTGAGATCTCGAGCATCTGGTATGGCTCGGGATGTTGATGTGGCTTAGAGGAGTTGACGTGGCCTTTGGGCCATGGCGAGCCTATAAATTTCCCTCTCATTTCTCTCCCCTGCGCAATCCCTGAGGAAGCACTCTTGGAGTTCCTCGGAGAAGGGCTTAGGGTAGGGCTTCACTGATTGTCTTAATTATGTTTCTTGTGATTTTGCATGCTTTTAAGTCTGGCTCTTCAGGTCATCGATCGCCTTGGGGTCGCTTGAACTTGTATGATTGGGGCGTGGAGTGTGTCCCGGGCAAACATTGAGCACGATTGATCGAGATTCTTAACCCGGGCGATGGCTAAACATAGCTGGCTAAGATATTGAACTCAAGTAAAGACTAAATATAATTGACCGAGATGCTAAACTTGGGCAAAGATTGGATAGACTGGCCGAGATACTGAACTCGGGCAAGGACTGAATTTGATTGGTCGAGATACTAAACTCGGGCAAAGACTAAACAGACCGACCGAGACACTGAACGGACTGATCGAGATACTTAATTCGGGCAAAGACTGAATGGACTGGCTGAGATATTGAACTTAGGTAAAGACTGAATATAATTGACCAAGATACTGAACTCGGGCAAAGACTGTATGGACTGGCTGAGATACTGAACTCGGGCAAGGACTGAGTTTGACTGACAAAGATAATAAACTTGGGCAAAGACTGAATAGATGGTCGATATACTGAACTCGAACAAAGACTGAATGGACTAGTCAAGATATTGAACTCGGGCAAAGACGGGATGGACTGTCCAAGATATTGAACTCTAGCAAGGATTGAATTTGATTGGCCGAGATATTGAACTTGGGCAAGGACTGAATATAATTGGCCAAGATACTGAACTAGGATAAAGACTGGATGGATTGGCCGAGAATCTAAACTCAGGCAAGGACTGAATTTGACTGGCCGAGATATTGAATTTGGGTAAGGACTTAATATAATTAACCGAGATACTGGGCAAAGACTGAATGGACTAGTCGAGATACTGAACTCAGGCATAGACTGAATAGATTGGCCGAGATACTGAAGTCGGGCAAAGGCTGAATATGACTGGGCCGAGATAGGCCTTAGATGCATTGATTACTTGGTTGTGACGTTTTGTCGTGTAGAGCAATGGCTTGTCGTTGTATGTCTCATCACCTCGAATGTCATGTTCGTCTTGACGCCTCACCCCTTTGCATCAGTTGGAGTCAAATCTCTGACAAGATGTACCGGTGCTTCAATGTTGCCGGTGACAGGCATTTGATGGGACTCACCATAGATCGAGCTCTAATGCTGAGATCTTGTGGAACGCGTGACGTGTGGAGCAGCAAGGCGCGTGTCCATTATTATTATTATTATCTCTGGTTGACGGGGAGGCACATCATTTGTTGGCAGGAAGAAACGAAGTGCGCCTTGAATGCGGCTGTTGGCTTCCCTAAGTAGCCATGATGGTGTGCGGAGTTGTTTCCTTGCTTCCGGAAGATGGAAGGCCACAAGGCTCAAAGGCGATACCTTATAAATTCCTTTTGCCTCTTGATAGAAGCTTTACTGCACTCATTTTGCTTCATCTGTGCCTTCTCGAATTGTCTTGCCTCCTCGGTCTCCCTTGGCGCTTTTGTCATTTCCCAATCAGGTCGGGATGTCTTCTTCTTCCTCGTCTTCTTCAAGTCTTTCCTCTTCTCAGGTCATTGAGAGTTCTTCGGGTAGTCCCGAGGTCGAAGTTGTGAGTTCGTCCTTGGGAGGAATGTCCTCGATGGATGTGAAGGCCAATAGGGCCTTGGAGGTCATGAGGTTGTGTCACGGTCGTGACTGACGAGTTATTGATCGTGGTCCGAGAGTACTATAGCATCCCGTGTAAGTACAGGTTGCGTGTCCGCAGTTCGAACAACACCCATACCACCTATTCCCTAATGGGTTCATGTTGTCGATCGACACGCTTGAGGTGGGGTTGCGGTTCCTGCTTCACCCCATGATCTAGGAGTGCTTCGAGTGGTGGCATATTTCGCCTTCTCAAATGACGCCCAACTCGTGGTGCTATATGGTTGCATTCCTTAGGAACGCCGAAGGGTGGGGATTATCCCGACCTTAAACTTGTCCATGGTGTGCTTCCGCCTATGCAAGGGGTAGGGTGATGACCATCTAACTGTGGTAGGACCCCAGCTAAGTCGAGTCCAAGCCGATTGAGTAGTGTCCTTAGATTGGGCCTTATTGGCTGACCTATACCTGACATTAGGTCAGCTATGAGGAGATCTTAAGTCAATTGTAATAAATAAGCCCAGATCCTAGTAGGATTAGGATTCGACTGAATTAGAGATTGATTAAGAGTCAGAGTCAAATTTGGGTCAATCGAGTTGTGATTGTAATAAAACCCTAAAGCATGCATCCACACCCTAGCTAGTCGCGACCCACCTTGCTTATGGGAGTCGGCTAGGCTTAGGAGAAGAGGCGGCTAGGGTTGAGAGAGAGGAGTTTTAGTATGAGTTGGACTCTCTCTCTCTCTCTCTCTCTCTCTCTCTCTCTCTCTCCCTCTCTAGGGTTAGGTTTTGAGTCCTATTTAAACATTGTAGCCACCCCCTTTTCTACAAGTAATTCATCTATTTTATTTTGCCTTGTGGCCGACTACTAGGAGGGAGGAACCCCTATAGAGTTCCAAGGAGGGTCGATCCCCTATAGAGATCAATCTAGCATTAGAATCTTTGGGGTTCTATCATTTGGTATCAGAGCAGCGTTCTTGGCGTCTCGCTGTTCTTCCACCTTCATCGATACCTCCATCCCACCCCCCATCATCCAAAGTAATTACCACAATTGCTGATCTTGTGCCGACTCTGCCATCCTCACCCCTTGTTGTAGATTCATCATCTACTGTCGTTACAACAATTGCAATAGGATCTTGTATTGCTTCTCTCGCAAAACCTTACTGTTGTTTCAATTATTTATCCAAAAATAAAATACAGCTACATCCTTGTTGCAATCCTTGCAATCTCTTTATCTTGCTGTTAAAAGAAAAATTGCTTGCTGCAAAAACTGCTGCAACGATCTTTCGTCGTTGATGCAATTTTTCAGCCGCGTGCTACCTTGCTACCATATTTTTGCTAATCTTGCTGTCATATTTTATTGCCATATTTTTGTCAATATTTTGCATTGGTTTGTCTCTCATTATCATCTATTCCTTGCTAAAATCATCTCCATATTATAAGCACGCTGCTAAAACTTTTCGTCGCAAGGCTGTTATCTTTACGACGAAAATTCTACTGCTAAGTTGGTGGTGTTTCTTGCTACATATCTAACCCATCTTTGTCGACTTAATTGCTATCAATATTTTTATTTACTTACTGCCATCCTCGTACACTTTTTCCTGGAAAAACTTTCTCAAAACCCTTGGCACACTATTAGAATTCCTTCATTGTAAAACTGCTATCCTTGATGAAGAATTTTGCAGCATCATCCTTCGGTATCTTTTGTTGCACCCATACTGATCCCTACCAAACCGGTTGTTGCTACTAAAAACAATCCTAAACCATCTTCCTATCCTTAAACTATTGCTACAAACCCCCCTTACAGCCTCAACAACTACCCCCAAACAATAGCCCCAACAATACCCAAAATAATAACCTATTAGCCCCAAACCACAGTCATCTACCCTTAATCCACCACTTCTTTCAGCCACGGCTCCATGCCATTGACTCGACAACAAAAGGAGGACTCAACATCATAGATCTAGAGACATACGCTATGGCATTAGAAGATCAGATCGATGCCAAGTTGGAGGCCTTCAAGAGATGTATGGAGGACAGACTACGCGCTCTTCTCACGAAGTTCAAATTGGGCCGATTACCTAGCCCAAGGAGATCACAATGTGACAAGAGTTCCTAGGGCAAGGAGAACCCACCAGAGAAAGAAGACACAACGACAGACTCACCATACCCACACGCGAGGGTGGGCTTCCCTTGTGGGAAGATGGAGACCCAACTGGGTGGATTTCACATGCGGAGCGATACTTCTGCTGTCATAAGACCTAAGAGGCTTCTATGGTTCGATGTTGCTACCATCCATCTAGAGGGAGAAGCTATTTGATGGTATGATTGGTACAAGCACACCTACAGAGTCCCAACATAGAGGCAATTCAAGATCGGGTACTACTCCGCTTCGGACCGTACGAGTATGAAAACATCGATAGCCAACTCATAAAAATCCGCCAGACCTCTACAGTTTAGGAATACCAAACCAAGTTTGAAAGACTTTCTAACCAAACAAGAGATTTGTCTAAAAAATAGTTGTTAGGGACTTTCATCGAGGGGTTGAAGCCGAAGATCCAAAAAGAAGTCACAGTGCGACGACCCTACATGATGATGGTGGCTATCTCCTTCTCGCGACTACGAGAAGAAAGGCTGGATCAAGATGCTCTGAGGACCAAAGTCACCATTCGACTAGCAACACATAGACCTTTGGTCCCATCTACTTCCAGCCGACCTTTCTAGCCGAAGAAATTAACGAGGGACCCTCGCGATAGATCTGTGAAAGCTTGTGTTAGCACTGCGACATGCCCTAGAGCATGACCATCATTGTAAGAAGGAGAGGCTCCTAATAATTGAACTTATTGAAGAACCCGAACATGAAAAGGAGGACCTCGAGCCTGAGGAGGACACGAAAGAGGACCCACAGCCAGTCGATTGCATGGCTCACGCTCTAGCTGGCTATGCGAACCTGCAAACAATGACAATTGTGGGATTCCTTAAGCAGCAACCCGTCATCATCCTCATTAACACTGGGAGTATGAATAATTTTATGAACAACAAGGTTGTTGCTCGGTTGACACTCCATAATGATGATTGCAGTAGATTCGACGTCAAAGTTGCTAATGGTCGAATCCTGAAGTGTAACCAAAAGTTGTCTCACCCATAGGTGAGATAGGGCCAAGAGATCGTTGCTAATTTTTCCTCCTCCCACTCGACGATTATGAAGTGGTGCTCGACATTGAATGGCTATCCACAATAAGTGATGTTTCATTGAACTTCTCAAGGCTAATCATGATATTTTTCAGCAAAGGAAAACATGTGATCCTACACGTGAAACATGGGAGCGAAGTGATTACGGTTGCAACACAACGCTTGGAGAAGGTACTACAGAAAGTGTACAACAGCTTATTAACTCAAATTCAAGAACCACAGATGATGGAGTTGACGTAGATTGAAGACCTGAACCCTCTCTCACATCTTGCTGAAATTTCAAGTGCCTCCGCCGAACTTAGTCGATTACCTCCTACCAAGCTGCATGACCTTCGTATACTGAGCCTACCGAGGGAACCACCAGTTGTTGCTTAGTCATATTGCTACCTAAAGCTTCAGAAGGCCAAAGCTAAGAGGATCGCCCAAATATGATAGAGGCACAGATCATTCGGTCATCGATTTCTCCCTTAGTGACACTTTGTCTCCAAAAATTCTACATCTTTGTCTACAGGGACCAGCTCTTCCTGAAGTATCACATCCAACCGAACCAGCTATAGCTTCTGAGCTCCCAGATCTCAAGCTACTTCCACGACCTCTCCCAGGAGTGGACCACACTACTCAAAGTCTTCCCTATTAACGACCTTCATTCCACTACCGACGACTGTAAGAAGATCGAGCCCCTCTAGCGGTAGTATTGATCAGGATCTCCATTTTGGATGGAGATCAAGTTCCCAAAAAAATAAATCTTAAATCAGGAGGAAGGGACCAACACATTCACCACTTACAAGAGTAAGAGAGGGATCTTCAGTAGGGCCCAACAAAACATGGTGACTGTTATGCTAGATATACCCATTCACTATAGCGAGATTATCACCCCTCTCACTATGAAGAAAGATACCCCCCTTGGTCTAGTAAAACAATAGTCCTCATGGCCACGATGCCATCTACATCGATGTTGGCATTTCTAGATTGTGGCAAGGTGTTCGTGATTAGAGCAGACGCATCAGGAGTTGGGATCGATACCACCCTCATGCATGATAGTCAACCTTTAATCTACATCAAAGCTCTCCCTATACTTCACACGAGACTTCTAATCTACAACTAAAGGGATACTAATCACCATTGAAATTGAGGTTTGGCATGATACATGTCAACAACATGAAGAAGAGACGGGAATAAGCCCGGAAGAATTACAGTTTCTACTCACTCAAGACTCCGATCGGGCTCACATCACCATGGATCTTATCAGAGGGCAGCCACAATTCCAGAAGAAAGCTCGACTACTATTAAAGAATAATCACGTGGCAGCCCATGTAAGAAAGAAACAACCTCCCAACAAACACCGGACCAGAAGAAAGTTTGTTGTTAAAGATTGAGTTCTCCTTCACCTCCAGCCCTACCAGTAGAAAGCTCGAGCCTCAAGGAAGTGGTCTCCCTATTACTTTGGACCTTATAAAATTGGGGATCACACTAGACCTATGACCTATGGATCGGACCTGCGCACCAATTCAAAAATACATCTGATCCTCTATGTGTCCTACCTCGAGTGAAAGTTTAGAGAGGATGACTCAGCCTAGATCCATCTGACATTCTAGCTGATGAGGAGGCCCACTTTCAGCTGAAAATCGCTTGGTATCATAGGATCGCGATGCATCACCATCCAGACACTACTACTACTGATAAAGAGATACAAGACAATGCTAGATTGCAGGATCAATGCGCCTAACATATGCAACCAGGAAGCCTCATGAAAAGTTGCCGACTAAGACCCGGAGTTCATGGAGCCTCAGTCTTGACAACAAGACTGACTTGAAGAGGTGGGGTCAGATAAAACCCCAGCTAAGTCGGGTCCTAGCTGATTAAGTTGAGTCCATAGATTGGGCCTTGTTGGCCGACCTAGACCTGACAATAGGTCGGCTAGGAGCAGATCTTGAGTCAATTATAATAAATCAGCCTAGATCTTAGTAAGATCAAAATTCAACTGAATTAGAGACTGATTAGGAGTCAAAGTCATATTGGGTCAATCGAGTCGTGATTGCAATAAAACCTTAAAGCATGCATCCTCACCCTAGTTAGCCATTGCCCACCTTACTTATAGGAGTCGGCTAGGCTTAGGAGAAGAGACGACTACAGTTGAGAGAGATAAGTTTTAGTAGGAGTTGGACTCTCTCTAGGTTTAGGGTTTTGAGTACTATTTAAACATTGTAGCCACCCCCTTTATCACAAGTAATTCATCTATTTTATTCAGCCTTGTGGTCGACTACTAAAAGGGAGGAACCCTTTTAGAGTTCCAAGGAGGCTCGATCCCCTACATACATCAATCCAGCATTAGAATACTTTGGGGTTCTATTAGACTGAAGTGACTTTCGGGTTAGTGGGGCAGCTTCCAACAACAAAGGTTGGAAGCCCAACATCTGTTCATTAACAACAGCCGGGGATGGGGCTTTCGACCTGAGTGGTTTGCTCGGACCATAAACAATGTTCCCCTTGTCTTTCTGACAAGGAGTTCGAGTTGGTTCGTAGGCTAAGGGGCTTCTTGTCATTGTCTCGGGCCGTAAGGGGTATGACTGAGGTTTGGCTGGTCAAGGCGGGTCTCAGCCCAACCCCTCGAGGTATAGCAAATTACCATCATGCTCTTATGTTTTATCTTAAGTGTGCTTCGGTTAGCTT
Source organism: Ensete glaucum (assembly GCA_021527575.1). Taxonomy (NCBI): domain Eukaryota; kingdom Viridiplantae; phylum Streptophyta; class Magnoliopsida; order Zingiberales; family Musaceae; genus Ensete; species Ensete glaucum. Next base: position 34,248,573 of record CM038552.1, read on the forward strand.
ATGCTCTCTTGTTGTATCGCAGATATGATGAACTTGAAGATCCTTAAGGGTATGTTATGCGTACCTGTTGGACGCCCGGCTTCGTCGCTAGTGCGGGAGGCTCCTAATGGTGTCACTAAGAAACACCATGCTGAGGGGGAAGTCATGCGCCCTAAGAAGAGGACAAAGTTGGGAACTTGGAAGTGGTTGTAGAGCGTGGCTACCTGCGAGGTTGCCAGGGAGGCTGTTCTTGAAGAGGGTGACATACAAGCATACAACCCCGAGGGAAGGAGCCGGTCGGGGTGGCCGGGGGCGAAGCCATAGTTGGAAGGCCCCAATGCCCAAAGTCGATGAGGGATTTGTGCCAGATGCAGGCCTAGGCCAAAGGTGGGCTATTTCATGCCCTTCGGATATCCGACCTATCGGAAGGGGAACCAGATGCCCCCCTGTAGGCTTTTTGGCTAACGCTACGGAACTCGAACCGTTATTGGGTTGACGAGGCCAGTGCCACGGAGTTTGGGCAATGTGTTCCCCTCCAAAGTGCTAATCGACCGCGTGGCCAAGTCGCTAGTTTAGGTAAGGGAGTCTCTCGTCTCTGCTAATTCTTTCTCGATAACTAACCTTTTATCATAGTTGTTGACATGTTTTCTTTCTTTGGTATAATCATCACTACGTGATGGCTTTGTTGACCACGTTTCTGACATGGGTTGGGTCATCAGTATCATGGGTGACAAGATCTCCACCCTTCGTGCTAAGGTCAGAGAGCTAAAGGCGAGTGATAGGACTCCAATAGGGTTAAGTTCTAATCACCCTAGAAGTAGTCAAATAAAACCATGTGAACTGTAATAAAACTCCACCTAGCCACTTCTATCCTATAAAGAAGTGTCGTTAGGGTTTAGATTGGGGCCTTAGGGCTTAGTGACTGTCGCCTCCCTTACTAGGTTGGTCGGCTAGGGTTTCCCCTTGCTAGGGTCGGCTATAGAGCCAACCTAGCCGCCACCCATTTCCTCTAAGGCAGGTAGGCTATAGAAGGGGCAAAAGGATAATTTTAGTTAGGCAAGCACCCCTTAGGGCTAGGGTTTGGAGTCCTATATAAGCATGTAGCCTTCACCTCTTTTTATCAAGCAATTTTAACTTTTATTCAGCCTTGTGCCAAGTCTAGGAGGGAGGAACCCTTATAGCGTTCCAAGGGTTGATCCCCTTCAAGGGTTAAAATCTATAGAGCTCCTTCTAGGGTTCTATCATCTGGTATCAGAGCCGCGTTCCTGTTGCCCTGTACCCATCTCTGCCACCTCCATCTTCCAAGCAATTCCCATAATTTCTTTTGACATCGCCTTCATCCACCGTCGCCCACCAAGCCGTAGATACATCAATCTATTGTCGTCCTCTGCATCAACATTATAGATTTGGTAAAAAATCCAAAACCCACGCCTCTTGCTACTGCTATTCCTTTATCTATATGTGGAAGAAGTTTTTCCAAAGTTTCTTTGCTGCAAAATTATACCGTCGCAAACGTTATCATTGTTGCGAAGGGAAAACGCTATAAAAAAATTTTAGTCAATTGTTGCTTCTTGAACCTGAACTTTTGATCATCCTTTTTTGTTGAAACTTTTAACAAATTCGTAGATCATCTTAGCTTTCATCTAAGATCGATCTCTAAAAAAAATTTCTTCTAGATCTGGACTTATAGCGCTGCTATTCTTCGTTGCGCAGTGTTAAAATTTTATGATGAGAATTGTACGATCTTGTTTACAACAATTTTCCTATCGTTACGCTGCTGAAATTTTCTTGTTCCAAATTACTGTTACTACCACCATCTGAATCGAGATTTTGATATTGAAATTCTCCATAAATTTCTCGAATTTTCGCTGGAATTAATGTCGAGAAACTACTACTTCTTCGACGAGAATTCTGTTCGGCAGTACAGCGTATACAGCAGTGATCTTTCATCGAAACTTTATTAGATTCTCTACCATCATATCAGAAACCATCTTTCCCTAACCTTCACCCTCTACCATCACAGCCCCAAAACACTACTAAACCACAGCCAAAACCCTACCCAAATCAGCCATAAAATAACCTAAAACCGTAGCATCTTACAACCAGCACTTATTGCAGTATACCCATACTGATCCCTATCAAACCTTTGCTGCCATCTATCCCAGAACCAAAACCCTTTTTCCTAACCTTCATCTACTGCTATCATAGCCCTAAAACCACACCAATTCATAGCAAAACTCTACAAAACCATAGCTCCAAATGGCACTCCAAACAGTCATAAATCGCACCTAAAAATTGTAGCCTTCGGTCCACCAACCTTTCAACCACCCAATCTCCCTTATCCCTTCAAACGTAGCACGCATCTTTCGCTGCCCAACACTACCAACAGCGACCTCTCACTGCCATCCTCCTCGATGGCAGCCAGCAATGATCCTTGTGGCAAAAAGCTACTAGCAACGATCTTTCGTTGTAATCTATTTACATTGCAACCTGTAACAATTGTTCGCTACCAACTATCTTGATCGCGGTCAGCAACAAATTGAACACGACAGCAACTATCTCTCATTCCATACCACTGTTGCCCTCCTCCGTAACAGCTGTGCACACTATTGCCTATCTTCCTCCTATTGCAGCCGCACCCTTGCTGCAACCGACATCACTTGCAGCCACGAAGTCGCAACGCAGTTGCAGCAAACATTCCTGCTACCCTCTTCTTCCTCCATCGTCGTTGCTGCCTTCTGACTCAGATGTCTTGGCTGCCATCTTCCGATAGATATCAGCCACCTAAAAAATCACAACCTCGATGACATTGCAGCATTAACATTGAAGAATCACCGAAGGACCACAACTAACATTGCTGCTGCCATCTTCTTCCTCCACCGTTGCGCTACCCTTGGCTGCCATTCTCCACTTGGAGACTTCACCACCGCAGCTCCGACAACGATGTCATTTGCTGCCTTCAACTTAAAAATTATAGCCACACTCCAGTCGATTTATTTGATAGGTTGATGATCCTTACATCATAAAATCGGTGGGCTTATTCGAAACCAAATTTGAGGCTTTCGAGACACGTATGGATGCTAAATTACAGGCTTTCTTTAAGGAGTTTAGGTTGGGTCAATCATCAAGCCCAAGAAGATCATAATGTAATGCAAATTTAAATTACAAAAAGAACCCACCAGAGATATGAATCGAAGTTAAGACATGGTAGCCCTACACCTCGACGACATCAACCTCCTTTGCACAACTTCAAGAAGGGCACCTTAATCAAGATGCTTAAAGCATGAGAGCCACATCCCAACCAACAACATATAAACCTTCAGCGCCAATTGATTACAAGAACGGTGATGAAGAACTAGCGAAGATTCATCAAACCTCTACCATCCAAGAGTACCAAACCAGGTTTGAAAGGTTACCTAATCAACTTATGATTGGTCTGAAAAGCAGATATTGAGAGCTTTTATTGAGGGCTTGAAACAGGAGATTCATGAAGAAGTTAAAGCGCGATAGCCATACATACTTAAGGCAACCATCTCCTTCGCACGACATTAAGAAGAGTAGTTAAACTATGAAGCATGGAGGACTAGGGTCACTCCTCAACCAGTGGCCCCAAAGCTTTCACCTCCCCTTACTATCAGTCGATCCCTTAGCCGAAGAAACTAATAAGAGAAGACTTTCATGATGGATCAACAAAGGAACCCAAAATTGAAGATACGATTCTCGAGCCCAAGGAGAAGGATACACCACAACCAGCCACTCGCATGGTCCCTACCTTAGCTGGCTACACCAACCTGCAAAAATTGAAGATCAAAGGATTTCTTGAGCAATAGTCTGTCATCATCCTCGTCGACGCCGGGAGCACACACAACTTCATGAGCAGTAAGGTTGCTACCCACTTAATGCTCTAAAAAGAATATTATAATGGGTTCGAAGTCGAGGTAACTAATGGCCAAATTCTGAAGTGCAACCGAAAGTGCCCGCAGGTTAAATTGAGCCTACAGGAGCAAGCCGTAGTTGTTGATTTTTTCCTCCTCCCTCTCGATAATTTTGATATAGTACTCGGCATTGATTGGTTGTCTACGATTAGAGATGTTTTCTAAAAATTTTTGAGGCTAACCATGAAATTCTTCAATAAAGAAAAACAGGTGGTCCTATGAGGGAGCCCATCGACTATAACCACAACACCACACTTGGAAGACATATCAAAAAAAGAATCCAGTGGTTTCCCAATTCAAATTCAAAAGTTTCATGAGATTGAAGATAAGAAACCCCTTCCATAGCTTGCTAAATTTTTTGGCATCTCCACCCAATCGAGCCGACAACCTCCTCTGATGTTGGCCAACCCCCCTATATTGAAGTGGCCGAAACTTGTACCAACTGATGCTTGGTCAGATTGCTTCCTACAACCTTAAAAGATTGAAGCTAAGAGGACCGCCCAAGAGATGATAGGGACATAGATTGTCTAGCCATACTTATTTCTCACTATGATACATCCCTACATCCTTTTCACCAGGGATAAGTTACTTCTAAAATGTTACATTCAACCGAATTCACCATGGTTGCTTATTTAGCACTTTCAGATCTTAGGAGACTTTCACGACTTTCCCAGGATCGGACCATGATACTTAAATACTTCCTTGTTGATGACCTCCGATCTACAGCCCAAGACCGTGAGAAAATTGAGCCCCTCTAGTGACGAAATCAAAATAAGAGAAGGATCATTCGTAGATCTCAACAAAACATCATCCCTTTTAAAGATTGGCTATTACTAAAGACTAACCACATGGCAGCATAAACAAAGAAGAAATGGTCTCTCGACAAATTACAGAATGGACAAAAAAATTAAAGATCAAGTTTTCCTATACCTCCAACCCGATTAACAGGAAACTCGAGCCTTAAGGAAGTGGTCTCCCTATCTCTTTAGGCCTTGTAAAATTGGAGATCATATTCGGGCTCTAACCTAAAGATCAGATCTATGCACCAGATCAAGATTACAATTCATCTGCTAGGTATCCCACCTCAAATGAAAATTTAAAGAAGACGACAACCCAAATCCTGCCAACTAACACCCCAGTTGATGAGGAGGCCAAAGTTCAGTTGATGATAGCATAGGAATCATATGAGGAGTTGAAGACCCAGTTTTCAGAGTTTATGGAACCTCAGCCTTGAGGACAAGGCTGATTTTAAGAGGACGGGTTTAATATGACTCCAATAGGGTTAAGTCCTAATCATCCTAGAAGTAGTCAAATAAAACCTTGTAAGATTATAATAAAACCCTACCTAGCCACTTCTATCCTATAAAGAAGTGTGGTTAGGGTTTAGATTGGGGCCTAGGGCTTAGTGGCTGCCACCTCCCTTACTGGGCTGGTCGACCAAGGTTTCCCCCTACTAGGGTCGGCTATAGAGCCAACCTAGCAGCCTACCCTAAACCCTAAACCCTAAACCCTAAACCCTAAACCTGTTCCCTTTAAGGCGGGTAGGCTATAAAAAGGGTACAAGGATAATTTTAGTTAGGCAAGCAACCCCTAGGGTTAGGGTTTTGAGCCCTATATAAGCATGTAGCCTCTACCTCTTTTTATCAAGCAATTATCATCTTTTATTCAGCCTTGTGCTGAGTCTAGGAGGGAGGAACCCCTACAACGTTCCAAGGGTTGATCCCCCTCAAGGGTCAAAATCTATAAAGCTCCTTCTAGGGTTCTATAAGCAAGTTCCGAGTTGGAAGCGATGGCAATTGTCGAGAAGTAGGCTGTCAATCTTTAGGTTAAAGTTGATCAACTGAAATCTGATCTTAAGGAAGCTAAGCAGCGACGTCAAGAACTTCAGAAAGAGTCAGATGACGACTATCGTATACTAAAGGAACTTCGTGGTCGGGTGCGCTTGATAGAGGGTGAGCTACTAAAAATATCCTGGGATGTCGAGGACCTACTTGCTAAGCTTCAATTGACACTTGCAAAGGTGGTTGTTGGTTACAAGGAATCTCTCGGGGTCCAGCTGGGGCTCCAGAGGATCAGACATGTAACCTATGAATATGGGTACTGAGTGGCCTTGGCCCGCTCCAGGCCAAATACCCCGACTTGGCAATTGAAGAGGATCCATTTGCCAATCTGCCTGAGGACGCAAATGTTCTAATGAAGGAAGAGCAATGCTTCAACGATAGTCTACCTCCCGAGAACTAAACTCTTGTGCCCTGATCTTTGTTTTGCTTTTGTTTGTCGGGCATATTTTTTATTTTGCTTCTGTTTAATTGCCCAATCAATATATCCCTCTTTATTAATGAATGATAGCAACTCCTTGTTCTTATGAATGACTTAGGATGCAAAAAATTTTTTAGCAGACATAAAACTTATTTAGGCTTGACACATATCATGTCCTTGGTAATGGCTTTCCATCCATTGTGGTCAATCGATGAGTTTCATCTTGGACTGTGTCAATGACTCGAAATAGGCGCTCCAAGTTCGAGGCCAACTTGCCCCTAGCGCAGATTAGGTCACTGATCTCGGCCTTGTGCAAAACTAGGTCGCCATCTTTGATATGTCGGGGTTGCACTTGCAATTATAGAGTTTTCACAATGGCTTTTCTGTATGCTAGGGTCTGAAGGTGTTCCTCAGCTTTGCGTTCTTCAAGGAAGTCGAGGTTTTCGCATAGTCCTCTTTATGATGCTTCTTTTTCAAAGCTTTCGACCCGAAGGGTAGGAAAAACTACCTTAGGTAGCATGCCTGCCTTAGTGTCAAATGTGAGGCTGAAGGTCGATTCTCCTATTGAAATATTTGGTGTGGTTCGAGATGCCCATAAAATGCTCGGGAACTCTTCCACCCACATGCCTCGGGCTCCAATGATCCTCCTCTTTAGTCCTTCCAGTATTGCTCGATATGTTACCTCGGCCACCAAGCTGAACCTTAACTGGATCTCATAGTTCTGGCAGAATGATTTGAAGTTCGAGTTGTTGAATTGGGTTCTATTGTCGGTGATGATAGCCCTCGAGATACCGAGCCTTGTGATGATGTTCTTCCATATGAACCCCATGACCTATTTTTTAATGATGGATGCTACGGGCTTGGCTTCGACTCACTTGGTGAAGTAGTCGACCCCAACTATCAAAAAAAATTATTATCCCAAGGTGGGGGGAAGATGACCGAGAAGGTCCATCCCCACTGCGTAAAAGGCCATGCATAGTTGATTTGGGTCAAGGGCACCGTTGGCCGATGTTGTATCCGAGCGTGTTTATGGCATTGCTAGCATCTCTAAACATATGTTGTGGCATCTTGACCCATGGTCGACCAATGGTATCCTTGCCAGAGGATTTTGAAGGCCAAGGTCCTACCCCTGATGTGCTCTTCGCATATGCCTTCATGGACCTCTACCAGGACTATCTTAGCCTCCGTTGGAGCTAGACAACGGAGCACGGGTTGGCTGAACAATATGTAGTAGAGTTGCCCGTTGACCTTGTAGTACTAGGCCTGTGTTCATATGAGCTACCAAGAAGCTACTCGGTCGGAGGGTAGTGTCCCATCCTTATTGTACCAGAGGATCTCGTCCATTTAGGTTAGTATGACTTTCATGGTGGCAATTGTTGAGTTGAAACATATCTCGACCGTTGGGGGGCATTCCCCTGAGCTGCGCGCTGAGGCGAGCCTTGCCAGTGTATCCGCTTGCATGTTCTCCACTCGAGGCACTCTAGTGATTAGAAAGTGTTGGAAATGACCGATGAGATGTCGTGCCTTGCCAGGTATTTGGTCATGGTTACTTCTTGGACTTTGTAGTCTCCATTGACCTAGCTTACGACTAGTTGTGAGTTGGTGAAGACTTTGATCTTCTCCACACGCAGCTTCATGGCTAGGGTGTTAGGACCCTAGCTAAGTCAGGCCCTAGTCGATTGAGTTGAGTCCTTAGATTGGGCCTTGTTGGCCAACCTAGATCTGACATTAGGTCGTCTAGGAGGAGATTTGAGTCCAATGTAACAAATCAACCCAAATCCTAGTAGGGTTAGGATTCGATTGAACTAGAGTCGGGTTAGGAGTCGGAGTTGGATTCGGGTTAGAGTCAATCAAGTTAAGCTTATAATCAACCCAATTGGTCGCCCTCTTGATGAGAGGAAGTCATTTAGGGTTGTGAGGAGGCGGTTAGGTTTAGAGATTGGAGTGTTTCACTTTGATAGGAGTTAGAGTCTTCCATTAGGGAATGAGTCCATATGAAGAGGGAGTCTTCTAGCCATCCCCTCCTCTTTGGAGAGGCCGACTGGGGTAGAGGGGGAGAGTTACATTTAGCCAGGACTCTCTTTTATTGATTGAATATGAGTCCCCTATTATCGGCGGCCACCTAGTTGGCTAGAGGTTAAGAGTTGAGGGGAAGAGGAGTCTTGGTTTAGTAGGAGTTTTAGTTTAATTAAAGGAGTCATATTAGGAGTTAGGGTTTTGAGTCTCTATATAAACTCATATAGCCACCACTATTTTATCATGAATAAGATCAATATTACTTCAGGCATTATGTCTAATACCTTGGAGGAGAGAACCATATAGCGTTCCAGGAGGCCAATCCCCTATAGAGATCAAACCCCAAGCTCAGAATCCATAAGGTTTCTACCATAGGGGTAACCCAAACAACAACGCTTCATACTCGGCCTTATTGTTGGTGGCCTTAAACTCAAGACGAAGGGCATGTTCTTACAGTTGGCCAACCGACCCCCTCAAGATGAGGCTTGCTCCTCCTCTTTCGGAGTTGGCCGACCCATCAATGTGCAAAGTCCATGTTTTTTATTGTCAAGAAATGTCTTCTTTTGGGTAGGTTAGCTCAGAGATGAAGTCAACAACCTTATTGTATGGGCTTTAACAATTGTTCATAAGATGTCTACTTGTCAAATTCTCCAAGCTTGACCGACCACTTGAGCATTCTCCCTGATACATTGAATTTGGAAAGGATCTGGCGGAGTGGCTAGTCAGTTACCACCCTTATTGTATGGGCTTGAATGTATAGACACATCTTTCTCGCCGCATGTACCAAGGCCAATGCGAGCTTCTCGATCGGGGGATAGCATTCCTTGGGGGCCTATTAAGAATATGGCTGTAGATAAGTTGTTGCTTCTCTTCTTCTTCTTTCATGAGGACCGAGCTGATCGAATGTTCGGAGACCGTGAGGTATAATCCGAGGGGTTCACTTGGGATGACCGAGGCGAGCTGAGGAAAATGAGCGAGGTGCGACCTGAGCTTTTAGAAAGCTTATTCATATAGTCAGGGGATCCATTGGAAATCCCGAGCGCGTTTAAGTGCCCGTAAGAAGGGTAAACTCTTTTCTCCTACAAGAATACCCTAAATTTGCACATCTCGGTCGAGATGCGCCCGATAAAGCAGAAGCCTCGAAAATTTGCACTCGACCGACAAAGGGCAATCGATGCTGAGGTAGATCGATTAATGGAGGCAGACTTCATCACTAAGGTCAAATATCCCTCCTGGCTAGCTAATGTAGTACTTGTCAAGAAATCTAATGGAAGTTGGAGAATGTGTGTTGACTACACCTATCTTAATCGAGCCTGCCCTAAGGACTGTTAGCCCCTCCCGAGGATCAACCAGTTGGTAGACGGCACCTCGAGACATGAACTACTCATGTTCATGGACGCTTTCTTGGGCTACAACTAAATCCAAATGGCTCCTAAAGATCAAGAGAGTACCATTTTCATCACTCACAGACCTGGCCTAGACATTTCAAACGCTTAAAAAATTTCAAATGTGACTTGACCCCGCCAAGTGCGTCTTCGAAGTCAATTCAAACAAATTCCTCTATTTTATCATTCAAGAATTAACACAAATCCCGAGAAGGTTTGGGTCATAACCGAGATGCAATCATCTCAATCGGTGAAAGAAGTGCAACGCCTTACGAGAAGGCTGGTCGCGTTAAGCCGATTTGTCTCTCGCCCTTGAGGCATTGCATAATTCCATGAAAATTATGTGAAATGGGCTTGTTATTAGGACTCTAGCTAGGGGAATCCTAATTTAGTTTCATTGAAGAGGGCAAATATGTAACTCCTAAGGGCATTCATGTAAATCCTATCTAGCCGACCCCTATTAAAGAAGTGAGGAGGTCGGCTAGGTTAGGCTTAGTTTGGAGGAAGATATTTTGAGGGAAAAATAAGATACATGTTACCCTGATTAACCACCCCTTATTCTAGTTAAAGAGGGGTTGGTTGAGGAGGGGTTAAGTTAAGTTATGATTAGTTTGGAGGTTGCTACTTAGAGCTGCATTAGGAGTTGTTACGAGTAGGAGTCTTGGAGTGGTTAAAAGTATAATCATTCACTTTTAATTATAAATAAATGAATATTTTCTGCAGTCTTTGAGCAACAATTTAGAGGAGGGAACCCCTATAGAGTTCCAAGGAGGTCGATCCCCTATAGAAATTACCCCAAGTTCAGAATCTGCAAGGGTTCTAACACTTGTCTAGTATTTCTTGGATATAGAGGAATCCCACCGAGGTGTCTTCCCCGAGTTCTTCCTTTGATTTGATAAACTCATTTTGGACCTTGTCCAGGCATCGGTTGACTTAGCACAATTGTGCCCTAAGGGAATCGGTTGAGTCGGATGAGAGGGTGTCATGCTCGGGCAAGCTGCGCATGGGTGTTCTAGAGAGGGGAGCCTAGCGATCGATAATTGGGCCGAGGACACCCGAGTGAACCTCAGGGGGAGGGGGAGGGCTTCTAGTGTCTGGCTATTACTCGATCGGGGGCATCTTCAGCAAGGCAAGGAAGTGATGTTGTGCTATTGGAGAAGCCTGTCATGGGGAGATCGGTTGCTACGCTAATTGTAGGATGTGGGGGATAATGGTTTAGATCATCCCGGTCAGGGCTTGGACTTAATGGATGAGTTCAAGAAAGGCTTTGGCAGAGACGACCAATAGTCCAGCACTAAGAGTGGGGGGAGAAAGCCCCGGGTCATTAAATAACCTCCAATAGCAGCCTGGGGTGAGCATCGAGGAGTCCCTTTCCCCGAGAAGGGGAAAATGAAGTTGTACCCTAGTCTCAAGAGCTTGTTGGGTGGCTGAGACGTCCTCACCAAGATACTCATTAGAGTTGTTCGACTACGGGTTCTCTTGCGACATCGGGTCCTTCCTCTAGCGTTAAAAATATTGTGAAACTTTACATTGTAGTCGAGGAGTCAACACGGCTTGGTTCGGTGGGAGTGTGCAAGGTCATCCATGTCGGACGGAGAGTGGGTGATGCTCGGTCGGGTCAGGCATCCCGCAGTCTATTTTTCCCGACCCTTGATCCCATCCTGCACAAAGGCCTGGGACGATGGGTGTGCTCAATGTAGCCCTTCTGATGATCAAGTCAATGGGTTTAATGATTAAGAAAGCTTTTTAGCCAGAGGTCCGATCCCTGGGGCTGGCCAGGAGGTTGACTTTTATACCTGAGGATGAGGGGGTGGCCGTATGTGGTTTCTTAATGGCGATCGCATCCTCAGCCGACTCAGACATACACCAAGTGAGGCGCGGGAGGTTAGGGATGGAGCTGCGCCGAACACTACTACTGAGCAACGTCGTTTTTGGGTTATCGGGTGACTGGTAAAGCTCGAGATGTCAACGTCGCTTTCAAGATCTCAGGCGATTGGTATAGCTCGAGTTGTCAACGTAGCTTGAAGAAGCTGACATAGCCTTTGGGACATGGCAAAACTATAAATTATCATATCATAAACCAATTTGTAGTTTCCAGTGTGAGGGTTTACGAGGGCAGAGTGGTAAGCCATTGGCCATGTATGTACAAATAAAAATTGAATGAATAAATTAAGTAATAATAAGATATTGGTAAAAACGGATGAGGGTTGAAATTGAGGTGGATTAATCTATTTATTGGATGATTGGATTTAAACTTGTAAATAATTTTAATATTAATTTGAAATAGTTTTTTATCATACGCATGTGATATGATGAAATAGATTAGATCTTGACGAACAAGATGAATTGTTTTGATCGATCGATTGATTACGGAATTCTATGTTACTATAATCTTATTTTTAATAAGAATAAGACGTAAGCCGTCTTTATTTTTACCAACGATGATTTCATTCAATTTCTTGGCCTTACATTTGCGTTGGTGGTCTTAGTTTCCGTCGTAGCACCCTTTTTAGCATTAGTGCATGGAAGTGTAACCTCGATGCGTATTAGCACCATATTACATACATACGCACGATATTTCCAGCATGTCTTATGCGTTTGTAATTTAATGTGTTATATTGCATAATGGATTGATGATAATTAACTTTTTGTCGATAGGGGGACTGATCGATATTGGTTGGGTAAAATTCCATTCGATGATAAATGAACTGCTGCTATATGAGGCAGCTAAACAATATTATGCTCCCACGTATGGATTTAGATCGTCCATTGTGGCACGAAGAGATTCGAGTTTGTTTGTACAAAAGAGGCCTTCGAAGAAGACGGTAAGTACTCAAAAGAGACCTTAGCGCCCTTCTCTAATGTTTGACAATTTTCCTTTTTATTCATTTTATCGACTCCATTGTTGGCAATATCTTTTCACGTTTCGTTGGTTCACCAAAGTTATTATGCCCTAAGAACAAGGATAAACTTAGTGCAATAATCAAACAATCTTTACCATTGCGTCAAAATCCAACCCTAAAGGTTGTAAATAAACAAATCTTACTGTCGTACCAAAGCCTGACATAAAAGATCTACGGCCACCCTACCCTAACCTATCCTATCCTATGATATAACCTTAACAAATTTTATTGATGCTCTGCTACTAATTTATATAGCCCCAGCCACACATTATTTTATCGGATATGGAAATAGAAAAGAGGAGATAAACGATTATTTCGAGAGGATCGAACTTCCTTAATCACTTCGAGAGGCTCTACCTCATTGATCTCTATAGGGGATCGACCCTCATGGAGTTTTGTTTATTGGCTAAAACTCATATTTTTTTATTGATTGATCATAAAAGAGTTTACAACCTCATTTATAGGGCTCTTCCAAGAGTCCTTCTACGCTTGGACTCAGAGTCCTACTAAACTTGGACTCTTAACTAACTGATAAACTTGAAAATAATAACAGACTCCATCCTAACTAAAGACAAAAACCAACTTCAACCAACTTATAACTAACTCGATTGGGCTCACCTGACCTATAACTAACTTCGACTGAACAAACTAACACGACTCAACTCGAATTAATTATGAATAGATGGACCTGACTTAGTTAGGGTCTTAACAGACCCGTCCACTTCAAATCAGCCTTGTCCTCAAGGTTAAGCAGTATCAGATTTTGGGAGCACTTTAATATTTATCATGCATCACAACTCTTTGATCGATTAAGTAGGATCTCCACTTGGTGTAAGCAATGGTTTGGGCTTTTCGTGCAATTGTCATTGTAGTCTTCTGAAGAATCCTTTTTATCCGATGGCTAGTAGTAGTACCATGTCTTCTTGTGATGATCGCCACTTTGAAATCTTCCTGGAGCATCAAAAATAAATCGATAAGTATTTGTTTTACGTTTGAGCACCTGTTATCACCCGTTAGGATTTGCCCATTAATAATCTTATTTTCAAATTTGGCACAGCATTCATGATCGGACTCCATATTGTCCATTTTATATTCCTCCTTAACTGGTTTAATCATCAGAAGTTTGTCACAGCCTTCATGATCGAACTCCACACTGTCAGTTTTTTATTCCTCTTTAGTTGGCTCGATCATCAGAAGTTGCTCTTGTTTGCGATCATCTATGTTGACCACTTTGAAGTCCTCATTTGTTGATTTTTCCTATCCATAGAAGCTTCTGTTTCGGTGAGTGTCGCATTGATTTTTCTTTCATGCAAGTTGGCGAATGATATGGCTGCTATCATGGTGCGGGGATGACGAGCTTTAACTTCGTACTGAATCTTGGGATTAAGCCCCTCAATAAATTTTCTCAAAAATTATATCTCGGACCAATCTTGGGTTTGGTTCGACATATGCTTAAATCTGCTCTGGTACTCCTTGACTATGGAAGTCTGATGGATTTTGGTGAGCTGTCCATTAATGTTCTTGTATTCCGACAGTCCAAAGTGAATCAAGAGCTCTCTCTTAAACTGTCCCCACGAAGGGACTCCGTGAAAGGTCTCATACAAATCATACCATTGGATCGTGTTACCTTTGAGTTGAGTGGAAGCTATCTCCACCATAGATTCCTCCAGAGTCCCGTGAAAATGAAAAAACTTTTCAACACTAGAGATCCAACTGGTTGGGTCTCCATCTTCCCATTTGGGAAACTCCTTGTATGGGTATCCTGTGTCTTGCCCTTGATGATACTTTTAAGATTGACTTTTTCTGAATTTACGAAGGAGTTCTTACAATCTATTTTATATGCGGGTCTCGGAGGCTTTAAACCTTACGTCTAGTGCATCATCCATAGCCATCACATTAGTAACATCATATTTGGTGTGGCTGCAAAGGAAGTGGGTGCCTGTGGGAGCGAGGGATGGCTGAAAAGGAAGATGGTGGTAGTGGCAAAAGCGGATGTGGAATCATAGCGGGAGGTAGTGCGACAGGGAAAGAAAGGGACAGTGGCAATCGACAACTATGTGGCTGCAGGAGGCGGCGTCGGTAAGGGAGGGACAACAACGATTGGCAGCGGTGAGGGTTACGATAGGGGCTAGCGATGCGGCTTCATGGCAATGGCAGTGGCAGGGGAGGTAGAGTGCTGCGGCAAGGGAGGATGGCGATAGCGTGGGCCGCGGTAATGGATCTTTAATGGAGTTGAGGAAGAGGAAGCAAAAGAGCAGCGGGGTCCAGCGAACAACAGGGTCCGACGAGGAAGAGGAAGCAGGGAAGCAACGGGGTTTTGTGAGGAAGAGGAGCGTGGTAGAGGGAAGAAGGTGATGGCTGAAGGTAGCATGTGATGGTCTCGGTGCGGTAGCAAGGGGAGGAAGAAGTGGCAACAAGGATGGCAGGGGTGGCTAGGCAATGCTGGAGGGAGCAGAAACAATAGCGTTGGATCCGTAGGCAGGAAGGGTCAACGGCCAAGGAGGGACAGCGATGACCAATGAGGTCGGCTACTATGATGGGGAGGAGAGCCCTCAGGGAAACAAAGGTGGCAGCGGCTGTGTCGCAGCGACAAGGGCTGCGAGTAGAAAGCAGCAACAGCGTGGGGAGGAAGAAGGGCAACAGAGATGACAATGACAAAAGGCGGTGGGGAGAAGGGAGATGGCAGTGACAGGTGACAACGACAGCAAGAGTATGGCCGGTGATTGATGAAGAGGAGGGGAGGAATAGAGGTGGGTAGCAAAGATGGTAGTAGCAACGGGCTAGTGGTTGGCAACGACGAGAAGGGGTGGAGGATGGTGCGATTGTTGCAGAGGGGAGGAAGACAACGATGGGTGGTAGTGACGAGGGCACTGTAGATAAAGGGAGGAGAATCATGGTTGGGCAGCGCTGGTGGAGAAAAGGGGAGCAACGACCGATGTTGAGACAGCGGGAAGCAGGAGTGGCAAGCAATTGGGCAAAGAAAGAAGAGGGGTAGCTAATGATAGACGAGGAGAAAGGAGGGGAGGAACAGAGGTGGCTAACGACAGTCCTTTGGGCAAGATGATGTTGTCGGCTTCTTTTCCTTTAGCTACAGTGAAGATGGTGAGACTACAACAAAATGGTAGCACAGAGATGAAAAAAGGTGATGAGGATGACGATAACGATGATAAACAATAGTAACGAAAATGCCGAGAACCGTTGCTCTAATACCAATTGATGGAACCCCAAAGGTTTCTATCGATGCTCTGATATCAATTGATATGACCCTACAGGATTCTATCATGGATGAAGATGAAAAAAAAAATGATAAATGATCATTTTCAAGGGATCGAACCTCCTTGATCACTTCGAGATGATCTGCCTCCTTGATCTTTAAATGAGATCAACCCTCATAGGATTCTGCCTACTAGCTAAAGCTCATACGTTTTATTGATTGATCATAAAAGATATTACAATTTTATTTATAAAATTCTACCAAAAGTCCTTCCAGGCTTGGACTCAAAGTCCTACTAAACTAATTGATAAGCCCCCAATTGAAAATAATAATTGACTCAATCCTAACCGAAGATAAAAACCAACTCCAACTCATAACTAACTCGATTGAACTCACCTAATCTATAACTGATTACGACTGAATAGACCAACACAGATCAACTTGAATTAATTATGAATAGATGAACCTGACTTAACTAAGTTACTAACACTCTAGTAGAGTGCTCCTCAATTCCATTCTTTAATTATGAACTTAAATTCTAAGTTTTTAGTTGAATTCCAAGGAAATTAAAAAAAAATCCAGCACATTTTGTCTCTAAATGGGATTAATAAGCTAAATAAAGTCGAATTTGTTATGAATCCCACGACAGCAGTCAAAGATAGCTGCAATTGCTAAATAGGGGTGGTCTTTCCTTAATAGCATGGTCAGTCCTTCCTCAGCTCCATTAGCTCCTGCCGGATACCTGATGCATTTACAACGACAATTTCCACTTTATCTCCCTGCAAAAACAAAAAAAAAACAAAAAAATACAATTGGTGAAAATAAAATGATGGACCTGTAACTGCTCAAGGAGAGCAATGGAAATCCTCTTAAAACTTGATAAACATACAGTATATATGTCTCTCTCAGTCGCAGACGCAAAAACATCTTTCACCAAATCGACTGCCTCTGTTTCCGACAAAGGTGTGACGGCGTCCTGCTCAATCATGTGAGGTTTATTTTGCCACTGACGAGGATCCCTGTCGTGAAACCCAAACCAATTCTATCAAGCAAGATTTTCTATACCTTGGCAGGTAATAGTAGAGGACTTGGAGACTTAAGCTGGTTGTCCAGAACAGGAATGATGAGTCCTGCACCCGTGCCTTGGGCACTATATCCGACTCTCTCATAAGATCCAACTGCATCATATGTGTAGACACATCCCTTTCCTGAACCAAACATCACCATGATGGTCAGATTCTAATATATTCTGGTACATGTTATAAGAACTAAGCGGTTAGTAAAAAATTCATACCATCACTGTCAAGTCCACCGAGGATGTTGAAAGTATAGTAGGGGAAGAACCGCTTGTAGTAAAGGGTGTTTGACAGAAGCTGAGCCATGGCAGGACACCTCATTTGTTTGTTGTGCTGATGCTGATAGATCTGCAGTATTAGAAATATCAGCAAGTAATTCCAGGAATCATGCTATAGATTCTTTTCTAAACAGTAACTATGGATTCCCATATTAACCAGATAACTTAGGGATTTTTCTGCTCCAAAATTCCTAGCAACAGATGCCATTATGTACAAATATGATATATTTCTGGTAAGGAAAGTGATCTCCATTTATTAAAAAAACAGTAACCATAATAATATCATAATATAGTCCACAATCAACTCCTTCCATTAGAGAATTCCACCACCTTTTCTCTTGTGATCAACTTTCACCTTTCATAAGATCGAAACACTTTGCAACTGATTAGGCAGATGATGTTGATACAATCATGACCACTATCTAGTGACTACAAATGTATGAGAATTTATTTGCTGAAATATTTATTTATCCATGCCAAGGAAGGTGACTGCTCACTGTTCATGTATATCTTCAAATAAAGATTTTTAAGGATTACATGTGTGCACAGACATAAAGCTAGCCACATAAGGATGACTTGCAAGCCAAGTCATAAGCTTCTAAAAAAGCATGTACCAAAAAGAAATTGAATATAAAACTGCTGCCAAGACACAAGCTTCTAAAAAAGCATGTAACAAATTAAAAAAGAACTTAAAATCATTGCCAAGACATAAGCTTCTAAAAAGTTTTATGGTGCTTCCTGCAATGATATTTCAAGATAAGTTCAATATATGCTTTCATGCCACAAATGAGTTTATTATTAAAAATTGCAAATAGAGTATTTCTCTGCACTTGTGCCTATGAAGATATGTATTTGGTCTATATCTTGTTCCATTCAGGTTGTAAATGGACAAATTAAGACCAACACTTCTCAGGATCAGACTTCCTCTACAGAGGCAAATCTTTCTGTTGCATGAACAACACTAGTTACAACAACTAGCCTATATTGATTATCAGAAGCAAGAATTTAAAAACCAGTACGAACAATCCTCACGAATCAGTATTTTCCAGGCCAACCAGAATACAGGACATGGACTAGGTGATTTGGTCCGGTCATAAACAAGGGTTATCACAAGATAATCCTATCAAATCAGGTGTAACATCCACTACCACCTGTGTTTAGCAACAAAAAAGAGAATCTCTTCCTCCTCCATTATTGCTTCTCCTCATTTAACTCTCTTCCTCTCTTCTAACTCCTCCTGCTTCTCTCCCTCTTTCCCTTTGGTACAAACTATCCTGTTACGAACTTAGTAAATTTTGCCTAAGTTGTATAGCACCCTTGTCCCTCACAAAGGGCCAACCTCCCTATAACCTCGTAGGATCCCATAAGAACCTACAAAAGAGAAGATGGCTTAGTAGAAGCATTAAACTCGGGTTCCCACAAGCAAACATTTAGCAAATACTTGATAGATATGCAAAATACAAAGATGGACTTTGTAAGCTCTGAATGGTCTCGCAACAAAGGGTCCAAGGTAGTCTACCACACCTAGAAGTCCCTACACATGTCCATATGACACTACTGTAGAGCCAAGCGATTGATCAATCCAAGACACTACCCCCCAAAGGCCCATTAAACCATATGCCATCCAAGTAGCTTCAAGGTGTTGAGATAGTTGACATTTTCGTCGCTTTGTGCAAATAAAAAAAACCCTAAAATGGCTGACCAAAGGTCTTGTTTTTGGCAATTTTGCCTTTATGCAATGGCCACACACTACCTGCATTTACAAGCCTAAAAAGGTCACAAAATTCAACCAAAATAAAGTTGCCAAGCCTACTACAAGCCTTTTACATGATGTCCAAAGCATGAACAAAATAAAAAAACACAAATATATAGAGACATTACATCAAACACTTTCCCTACAAGCTAAACGTGATATTCCTCCCAACTTATTTGTTTGACGTCCTCGTCAAAGCCGTTACATATGCTATATCTCCTCGCCTTTGTTGCATCTTCAATCCTCTGCTTTAGTTGTAATGTACCACTTGGCTTCCAGTTGCTCTTCATCACTATTGTTGAGTAGTCGAACTTTGATCCATTAGTGTTGCCTCAACTTGCCAATGACTTTGACTTTGGTGTGGAATCGATTAAGTTATGATGATCTTTGTTAATACTTAGGGATCCCTTAGATGAGGAAAAAGATCTTCCTTGTGAGCTAGCTGAACTGGATGAATGCCTGTCGGAGCTTTAATGAGCATCGCCTTGCAGAATTTAAAGTTTTAAGGCCTTTCCTTCTCAAAACTTTGTTATCGATTTCTCTTTTGCTTAGTCATCGCCTCTAGGTAGATTTGTATCACCGATTGTCACTACGTTGGAAAATTAAGCGAACAAGAAACCTGTAGTAGAACCGATCACTATTGGTGAGGGTTTGATAACTGTTATCTATTATTAAGTCTCTTCAAAGGGAAGTGTGTAAAGCTCCTCTACTAAATAACTAAGAAATTAGGGTACTCAGTTTCGCCAATGCTATACAGAGTTGAGAAGGCTAAGGTTATTTAACTTCGCTCGCATCCTTGGGGGTTATAGTTCATGTATCAAGCTGGTTACTAGTCTTTGCCTACTCTTTATTCACACTTCTGAAACACTTAAAGTGTTTGCACTCCTAGCTATTGTGATTCGTCTTCTTATTGCTAACGAACTTCTAGAATGCAAAAAGTATTGCCTAAAAGAGAAAAATTTTGCCCCGAATGGAGCAAGTCCATACTGGATAAAGTCGTCCCCTTACGATTGTACCATCTTGTCCATTCCCCTCGCCTACTCCTCTGAGGTAGAAAAGGATACAACACCACGTGCTTGCTGCCTATTTTGTTCTTGGTCAAGCACTCCCACACCCAAAGTCTCCATTTTTGACTATCTTGATGAGAAACCTGTAGACATCGACCCTACGAAGTTCCTTAGTCTCTTCCCTTGTACTTTGTCTTTGTACTTGAAGTTTGTCACTGCATTCTCCACCTCCTCAGCCCCTTTCACGACCACTCCCTCTCCTTCCATGAGAGTAAGAGATTAATGCTTCTATGCCTATGACACTACTATCCATAATACTTGAAGTTTATCATTGCATTCTCCAACTCCACTGAAGTCTCGCCTCTACGATACCATAATGCTTCCATGCCTATGCACTACTATCCATTGCTTTGCATTTGAGTCCTTTTTCTTCTCGCGACTAGTAGATTCACCTCTACAGCACTATGGCACCTTTTTTGACTCCACCTCTATTTTAATCGAAGCTTTGTTTTAGATAGCTAAGCCCCTAAAGATTCATCATTGTTTTCTCGCCCCTTTTGCCCCTTGCTTCAATACCTTTATGTTCCAAGCAATTCATCTTAATCGATGGAAAGACTGACTGCAACTCTCATATATGGCCTCTACCATCATGTTGTAGGACTCGCGTCGATTATGTTCCCTTTACATCCTTTGTAGCAACGCTCGCTCGCTCGGCTTTATCCTCTGACTTGTTAGGCTCCCTCAAGCGAACATGCAAACATGAGCTTTGGAGCAATCTACTCTCCTACAACATCGATTGTACTTCTGTATGATCAAGTCCCTCATGAGATTCATAGGTACTTGTACTTGGAAGTCTCGCCTTTACGGTACCATGACATTCACTTCTTAAATCCATAACCCTTCTTGCGATCGTGTTGCTCACCAAAAAGGAGCTCTAGTATCTCCAATCATCCCTCCAGATGATTAAGTCCCTCACGGGGCTTGTGTGTGGTGCATTGTCTCGAACTTATTCCACCATGATTCATAAGACCGCGTCACCTCCTAATGATGTCTCCATTGCATTCCGATCGTTATGTGGTGAACTTGAACTACGATCTCTCCCTATATGGTCTATGCCAACACATCACAGGACCTCGGCCACTTTCAATTATATTCACTCATTTGACAATCGACCTTTGTCCACTTGCACTCGAGTCACCCACAAACAAACAACACTGGGTCAATCCATCACCCAACAACTCTTGAAGTCCACCGACTTCACTAAAAATTGGTGTGTCATTGTTTGGATCTTAGGCCTTTACTCCCAGCACAATCTTTACTATCCACATCTTCCCTTTGGGACAACTCGAATAGTATCACTATGGTATATTCTTCAAGAGCACTTGCCTCCATAGCCTTTTGCCCCGTACAAGGCCTTCAAACTCCAACTTCACCGTTATAAGTTGAATCAACTTCATCCCTTTGTCAATTGCCTTGCCGAGATAAGGTGTATGTGCCTCGAAGCTCCCCTCAACTTTGGCACCATGCAAGAAGAGTTCGGTCCATCAAATGAGAAACGTAAGGAACGACATGATCTCACTCTTGCCTTTGCAAAAGTTCATATCCTCAACCTTTGTCTGAGTAAAGCTCCATAAAGTTGGTGCTTCTGCTCCATATTCCATCTTCAAAATCGACTCCCTACATGCGACTTGGGTACTTCACCAAGTCTCACCCAAATTTGCTCCACTTCGCGATTTGCATTAAGATGATGATTGCCTTCACGTCCACTATTCCGTGGGTTAGTCCTTCATTGAGCCTAATCATCTCAACGACTCCAAGTGTGTCTCCTTTGGTGATTGCCTTCAATAGCTCCCCCACTTAATCTCGTAATACATCACCTCATGTGAGATCTTGCAATAACTCCTTATCATTTGCTTGGTCCTTTGAGCTCCATGGAGCTTTCATCTTAAGGTACCTTTCTCAACATGTATGGTTTGTTGTCTTATTAGAGCAACTATCCCATTTGCATGCTTCCCTCTAAAAGTTATGGTGTCTATCTCTATGGACTACTCCACCTTGCTGAACAAAATGTGCGTTGTTCCACCACTATGAATATACTTGCTAGATTGTGACTTCGCCAATTCAGGCCTCCTCTGCGCCCTGCAAGGCCTAACAACATTCTAAAGACTGCACAATTCTACATCTGCATACAAGCCGTCACCTTAGGATGACCATGGACAATCCATTGTCTGCATACAGGCCATTGCATGAGTATCAAATTGAGTCGATAATTCCCCTAACTCTACAAATTTGCACAAACTCTTCCGATCATCGAGTAACCCATCCCTCGCACGATCTCATCTTTTGTTAAGTATCCCCCACTTGCATTGAGCACCATCAAGTTAGGTTGCCAACATCAAGTTGTAGCTCAAACTCAATCATCCAAACCTTTGTGCACTACATAGTCTTCCTAGATCGCTTATTCTTATGATGCCTCTCACATAAAGCGTTGGTCATTCCTCTGAATACCAATCTCGTATGCAAGCTCTTCTAAGTGATTTGTTCCGTAACCTCGCAAGGTCCCTTAAGGACCAAGAAAACTAGTTAGAGTTAGAAGTGTCAATCTTGGAATCCCACAAGCATCCATTTCAATAAACACGTGATACATGGTGTAAAATACAAAGATGGACTTCACAAAACTTGAACGATCGTGCAACAAAAGAACCAAAGGCAATCTGCAACGTCTAAACGTCCCCATATGACACAGTTGTGAAGCCAAACGATAAACTAACCCATGATAATGCCCCAAAGGTCCATCCAACAATATGCCACCCGGGAAGCACCAAAGTGGTTAGATAGTTGACATTTTTAGGCTACTTTGTGCACATGGAAAACGCTCTAAATGGCTAGATGGAGGCCTTGTTTTTGGACAAATTTGCATGCACAATGATCGTAGACAACTTACGGTTAGAATACTAAAACGTCCATACAACTCAACCAAAATAAGATTGCCAAGCCCCTTACATGCTGTCTAAAGCATGAATTGATGTTGTTATAAAAACATTACATCGAACACCTTCCCGACAAGTTGTCCATGATAGACCAATACAACAACATACCATGTATTGATGTTGGTACTATCAAATCTGCATTGATCTTGAAACCTTGATCAAAAGAGCTCATATATTAAGAGGGTACTTTGTTCAGACTAGTATACCTCCTCTAGAGCAGTCTTTTATGTACTTTTTCCAAGGCATAAGCATGCAGTGGAGCATACTCATTTGTAGGAGAATAAAATAAAAAGCATATAATCTGACATGGATCCTAAGTCTAAATTATAGAAAGTAGTTATAGCACATGTAAAGCATAGTTTCCGTACAGGTGAATAAGCATTGCCACTTTGCTTAACAATCCTCCAGCAGAACTTTGTTACTTAAGCAAATATTCAATGGACCTAGAAATGGGCAAAATATACTGCGAATAAAATCTTAAATTAACAAAAGGAAGACCCTTTCACATGGTTTTAACATGTCAAAGGGAGATGTATAAATCCACTGACTAGATAAGATGAAGTCGGTTAAAATTATTAGCATGGGAAGCAGTATAGAACAAGGATTGCCAAACCGGTCCATATTGGCCGAGCTCTGCTTGATATGGTACGGTACCTAGTACCGAGCAATATGCACAGGGCATACTGCTTGGTATAATATAATAAAATATAATATAAGTAAAAAAAAATGTAGCAATGTCACCTCGTTCGTTCTCCCCACGCGGGGACACGTTTCTTCTCCCCGCGCGAGGAGAAGAAATCGCTCACGAGGGATGGATCACGCGACGCGGGGAGACCAGGCGACAGATCGCGCAACGCGGGAAGAAATCCAGGTTCTCTTCTTCTTTCTCCCACCCTCGGCTGAGACCGCTCCTCTTCTTCTTCTCCCTCTTCTTCTTTCTCCCTCCCTCGGTTGAGACCGCTTGAAATCGGCCGCGACGATCGAAATCTCCCGTTACTGGTCGATTTCGCATGGTAATGTGCGAAAACAACCATTACCTGGCGGTACCGCTCGGTAGCGGGCGGTCCGAGTGCCAGTCAGCTAGTGGACCAATACGTACCGCTTGGTACAGGGCCTTACCGCCCGGTAAGACAAACCTTGGTATAGAAAGACATTAGAACACAAGAAGAAATTTGATGGCTCTTAGTTTAAGTAGTGATATTGCCTTTAATAGATAAAGTTCAATGATAGGAAAAGATCCATGAAACCAACCCAACTAAAATAGGTAGTGATGAACATATAAGAATGGGAGTACCAATTTGATACATCATAGTAATTAGAGTCCATTAGTAGCTAACAATATAACTACTTTTTATAGTTTAAAATAAGGAATGCAATACTGATCAATACCGTCCATACCAAGAGGTACGTACAGGTCCGCCAACTGATCGATACACCGGAAAAACAACCTGTGCGCTGATACCACTTGTTGGAAAAAACTATTGAAGCAAAATAATTATTTTCCCTCTTTGTGTATCAAAATCTAGTGTCTCATTTTGCGATTGATTTATTATTCTGTTGTTTATCTTGTTTTGGTTAATATTTGCTTTTGGTAACAAGTTGGACATTTAATCAGAAACTCATTTTGATACACAAAGAGGAAAAAGAATTATTCCATTTCAATAGTTTTTCCCAACAAGTGGTATCAAAGCACAGGTTGTTTGGCGCAAATTTTTTTCTTGTGTGATATAAAATGGAAGAGTCAGATGGTATGATTAAATTAAACTCATTAAATTATTCCACTTTGAGGGTATGATGGAAGATTTGCACTAATAACTTTATGGATAAGAAAGTTGCAGCCCGATTAGCCTACCGTATTGAGGAATGCAATAAGTTTGAAGTAAAAGTAGCGGACGGATGAATTTTAACTTGCGACAACAAATGTTCTAAGATAAGATTGATTATGCAAGGCCAGGAAGTACTTGTGGATTCCTTTTTGCTACCCCTAAAAGATTATGAAGTAGTTCTCATCATTAAATAGTTATCAACCTTATGTGACATTTCCTGGAACTTCTCTAAACTCATCATGAAGTTTTTTATTAATGGGAAACATGTGATTCTAAGAGGAAAGTATGGAGGCAAGATCACCACCGTCACCAGTCTACGAATAAAGAGAGTTCTCCAAAAGACACACACAGGATTTTTAGTATAATTGCAGGGCCTTGAAGGAGAATCAACAATGCTCAATCAAAATCCTGATGCTCATTCCTTAATCAGTGAGTTTGCAAATGTGTTTGCAGAACCGCAAGGGCTCCCACCCCTTCGGCTCCATGAGCATCGGATTCTTATCCTGCCAAGGAGAGCTCCAACTAACGTCCAGCCTTATCAGTACCACATTTTCAAAAGGCCGAAGTAGAGAAGATCGTTAGTGAAATACTTGAAACAGGAATCATAAGGCCCAGCGTCAGCCCATATTCATCACCGGTCTTGTTGGTAAAAAAGAATGATGGCTCATGACGAATGTGTGTAGACTACTGAGCACTCAACAGCATCACCGTCAATGATAAGTATCATATTCCAGTGGTGGATGAACTCCTAGATGAACTGAAAGAAGCCCAGATCACTAAATTGGACCTACGGCCCGATTATCACCAAATACGAGTGCATGAGGATAACATTCAAAAGACAACCTTTAGAACACACAATGGGAATATGAGTTTATAGTAATGCCTTTCAGACTAACGAATGCACCATCCACCTTTCAAAGTTTGATGAATGATATTTTCCGGACTTATCTCCGTAAGTTTGTTCTGGTTTTTTTTTATGATATTCTAGTATATAGTCCTTCCGAAAGTCATTTATTACACTTACGAACTGTCCTAACTATACTTCGTGAGCACTATTTTTTTGTCAAGAAATCCAAGTGCCACTTTATGCAGACAGAAGTTAGAATATCTCGGTCACAATTTTACAAAAGAATGTTGCAGTTAACCTCTCAAAAATCCAAGCAGTGAAAGATTGGCCAGTACCCATGGCAATCAAAGCTCTCAAGGGATTCTTGGGACTCACAGGCTATTACCGGAAATT
This sequence comes from Ensete glaucum, assembly GCA_021527575.1. Classification (NCBI taxonomy): domain Eukaryota; kingdom Viridiplantae; phylum Streptophyta; class Magnoliopsida; order Zingiberales; family Musaceae; genus Ensete; species Ensete glaucum. The sequence continues at coordinate 34,274,434 of CM038552.1, forward strand.
TATGAAAGATTATGGCAAGATTGGTGCCCCCTTGACAGCACTTCTCAAGCAGGATGCATTCAAATGGTCGGATGAGGAAACCAAGGCTTTTAACTCCATAAAGACTGCAATGACTACTATATTGGTGCTTGCCCTACCTGAATTCAACAAATTATTTGTAATTGAATTTGATGCTTCGGGAGCAAGTATTGGCGGTGTTTGAATGCAGGAAGGCCGACCACTTGTTTACACTAGTAAACCCTTCTCCCCTTCCCATTTGAATCTATCGGTCTATAACAAAGAAATGCTAGCTATTGTACATGTAGTCATGAAGTGGAGACCATACCTGATCGGCCGACGATTTCAGATACATACTGATCACAAAAGTTAAAAGTACTTTGTGGAACAAAAGATCTCTTAACCAGAGCAACAAAAATGGATAACTAAGTTGCTGAGATTTGATTATGTGATTATTTATACGAAAGGAAAAGATAACTTGGTTGCAGATGCACTCTCTCGCATCCCTGAACATGCCGAACTAGTAGCTATCTCCCTCCCTGTTTGCAACATTTAGAGGACATCAGTAAGGAATGGGCAACTGATTCCGAAACGCAGGAGATCATCAGAAGATTAGAAGAAGCTCTAGGCTTTATTCCATATTATAATTGGGATTCGAAGGACTTGCGGTATAAGGGCCAAATTGTTATAGTTCCCCATTCCCCTTGCCTGACAACAATCCTAAAGGGGTTCCATTCATCACCCGCGACTAGTCATTCCGGATTTCTCCGCACTTATAAATGTGTTCGTCAACTTTTCTATTGGAAAGGTATAAAAAGGATTATTGAGGAGTTTGTCGCTCGATGTGATGTGTGCCAATGCCACAAAGGAGAGACAGTAGCTAGCCCAAGGTTGCTCCAACCCCTCCATATCCCAGATGCAATTTGGACCGACATATCTATGGACTTCATTGAGGGACTTCAATCATCATAGGGGAAAGGTACTATTTTTTTAGTTGTGGATCGTCTTACGAAGTATGCTCATTTTTGTGTTGTAAGACACCCCTATACTGCCGCAAGTATCGCCCAAATTTTCATGGAGAACATAGCTAGATTGCATAGAATTCCCCGCTCTATTGTTAGTGATCGTGACAAGGTCTTTACCAATAAGTTTTGGATAGAACTTTTTCAATTGCAAGGTACACAACTGAATATGAGTACCATTTATCATACAAGATTGATGGGCAAACAGAGTAGTGAACGGATGCTTGGAAAACTTTCTTAGATGCTTCACCAATGATAAGCCGAAGGAATGGACTAAATGGCTTCCTTGGGCAGAATAGTGGTATAATACAACCTATCACTCTTCTATCAAGACAACACCATTTGAAGCAGTTTATGGTCGACCCCCTCCTGCAATTATAAAGTATATGCTCGGTTCTTCACGGGTTGATCAAGTTGACAAAGAATTAATTGACAGAGACAAAATTCTGCAGCTCTTCGAGGACAATCTCACAGCCGCCCAAGCAAGGATGAAGCAGAAAGCCGACAAACACTGCAATTAGAGAATTTGCTATAGGAGATTGGGTTTTCCTTCGTCTTCAGCCCTACAAGCAAACTTCCCTAAAGACCCGACCTCTATAAAATTATCTCCTCATTTTTTGGGCCTTATAAAGTATTAGAGCGCATTGGACCAGTTGCCTACCGTTTGGACCTTACACCTAGTTCCAAGATACATTCAGTCTTTCATGTCTCCTGTCTCAAAATGAAGCTAGGCGAAGATGAGATAGTACAACATCACTTACTAGACATCTCTGCTGATGGTGAAGTTCAAGTTCAAATGGAAGCCATACTGGACTGTCGGGTGGTGATGCGTCGAAGATGCCCTGTGACGGAGGTGTTGGTGCAATGGACCAACTTACCAATGGAAGATGCTACATGGGAGTCCTGCGAGGCATTGCGGGTAAAGTATCCAGAGTTCATCAATGCTCAGCCTTGAAGGCAAAGCTGATTTGAAGAGGGCAAGTCTAATAGGACCCTGGCAAGGTCGGGTCTATTGGTCCATTTAATTCGTGTTGGTCTGTTCAGTCAGAGTTAGTTATAAGTCGGGTTAGCCGGGTCGAGTCAGTTATGAGTTATTAGTCCACTATAAGTAACGAAGATGTACACACTTCTTGCTTCAATGAAAAGACTTTTGTTTTAGCCTATTGGCTGAAATCCTATGAGGATTGATCCCCTATAGAGATCAAGGAGGCTCGATCCCCTATAGTGATCGTTTATCCATCTTCTTCCACGATAGAAACCTAAGGGTTCTTATCATGTTTCCGCCTTGTTATCATCCGAAATCGATCGATAACGATCGATTTCGACTGTCAATGGCCGATTTCGGATGGTATCAGCCGAGGGAGGGAGAAAGAAGAAGAGGAAGAAGACAAACCTGGAATCCGACACTGCTCTTCGCCCGCGGACGATTTCTTCTCCCCGCGCAGGGAGAAGAAACGTCTCCTCGCATAGGGAGAAGGAACAAGGCAAAACTTATTTTTCTTTTATATTATATATATACCGAGCGGTATACCTGTGCATACCGCTTCGGTACAAGCGTACCATACAATACCGTACTGAGCTAAGGTTGGTACATTGGTACGGACCAGTACAGCGAACCTTGGTTTAAACCACGATTTTCAACACCGTATCATACCGCTCGATCGCTCGGTGCGTCTGGTCAGAGGAGAACTCGATATCGCAAGACCTAATGTATCATATATCGATATTCGGTACAACTCAGTATGTACCGTATCGATAGCTGATCGATATATGCCAATATGGTACGAGATTACGAACCTTGGTTTAAACTACAATATGCTAAATTCATTCTCATTGCAACTCTTGTCCTCAATTCTCTATACTATATTCATGAGAGAGAAATTCTTAAAAAACTAAAATAAGAGAAGTTAGAGACCACTGAACAAGTTGACTGACAATCATTGGCACTAAAATACTAGTAAAGATAGACCAACACAATCAACCAATAGGTTTGTTCTTCCTAATTTCTGTGTATGTATCACTTTGTCATTATGTTCATATAACATAATTTTTTTATTTTATTGCCTATTTTCATCTTTTTTCCATCAAGTATAATCTTAAATCCTACTTTGCTTTAGTAATCTAGATTACCTACCCTTAAATATCTGAATTTTTAAACATTGATTTTAGAGTTCTTAAACAACAAAAAGAACACACTGGCAAATATAAGGCCTTTACTGCCTAATTTCATAGAGCTCTCCTAATAATGTTCAGTTACCATAGCTTTCTTAGAGTATGCTATTTCTTATACTTCTCACTAAAAAGTTTGTGCATGCTCGATGGGCTCCCAAGATTTGAAGCAATGATATAACATTCATATCAACATATGACTAGTAAAACATCCTTGTTGTATCATTCACATAAGCATCCAAGATATCCCTGGACCTTCACAGTATTATAAAGTAAGAGGAATAAAAGATTAGTTATCAATGAGATCCATGGACCATTCATGATATATGGAAACAACAACACATCTTTTGTGGACACAAGATTGATATTTCCATTGCAGCATTTTAAAAAAGCACCAATCGTGTCAAGAATACCTTATATTTTGGAAACAAAATTCTAAATTTAAGTCTCATGTTTGTACCTTAAGTTTGTCAATGTCACCATGACATATAAAAGATTGTTTAAAGCTTATAAGATAGCAAACTAGGAGCAGACCAATGAGAAAACAAAATATTTAGTGAAATCTGAGTTCAACTAAACTGTTGCCGACATTTTTTATGAATGATAAAAAATGCAGTTCTCTGATTTGGATGTCCCCTTAAACAATTGGAACCATGAATATATTAGCTTCTGGTCATGTCCAAATGAAGCATAAAAGACAAATAAGAACAAAGGGGAACGTGACTCTGTTTCTATACCAAGATTTCTAGCATTTTTATCACATTCCAATTCCATCGTCACCATGGAGTCTATATCAGTGATTTAAAAAGCGCTAGGTGCCAAAAAGCGCCAAGGTCCCAAAACGCATGACGCGCTAAGCGCCTGCCTAGGCATTTGCTCGTGCGAACCGAGGTGCTAAAATATAAAAAATATACAATATAATTAATAAATATAATTATTTAAATAAAAATAATATTAAATTAAGAAAATCTAGAAACATGATATTAAATAAATAAATACTATTAACAACAACTGTTAACAGTATACTGTTAATATACAATATACTACTATTAATAGTAGATAGGCGAGGTGGCTGACTTTGAGAAAGCTGCTTACTAAGAGTAATGAAAGCGACAACAGCAACAGTAGCGGCGAACAGCAGCAGCAGCGGCGATAACGGAGAGCGGCGGCAGCGTAATCGCGATTCGCGAGTGGGATTAGGGTTAAGGAAGCAATTATTGATGTGTTAGTTGGTTCGATTGAACCAACTAACACGAATTCGATCAAACCAGGCTAAAAGCCTAGTTCGCGTCGCCTGGTTTAACCCGGGCGCTCACCCAAAGTGCCCAGCACCTGGGCTCGGGCGAGTGCCCAGGCGGCGCCTCTTTGAAGCGTGCTGCCTGGAGATCGAGCGAGGCGCTCGGGCCTCGCCTTGCCTCGCCCGAGTGCTTAGGCGAGCACCCAAGCGCCTTTTGCAATCACTGGGCTATATGGATCATGATTACCTGGAAAAAGAGGTATTCAGATGTCTGGCAAAGGAGTTGGAACTGTACAACACCCCACGCAAATTGTTTAGCCACAAGGCATGAGATGTAGGGCATTTGACCTACTCCAAGGGATGCCCTCTTAAAAGCATGCGAACTAAACAACTTTTTGCCACAACTATTTAATCAAAGAAATAATAAAAAGAACTTAAAGTTCATCAACCTTAGTCAGCATGTTTCTAACAGAACCAAATTAGCTCAACTTAATTTATTAAAAGTACACCCTGCATGGAAAGACTTTGGATAGCAAAATGAAGAAAGTGAAGGCAGTGAGTTCCAAATGTGAACTACCACTGCCATCGTACCCTCAGCCAATTGAATAGGAGAGATGTGTGTCTTGCAGATCTAATGGACATAAAATTACAAGGCACAAGACATAAATCACCATTGAAAAATTATAATTTTTCAATGGCAGTGTGGTAAGACATTCACCGAGGTCTAAGTGTGTGTCATATGCTTCCAGCCTAAAATGCACCTCATCACAGCATATCTGGGATTCATTGTGTGTGTGTGTGTGTGAAAGATAGAGAGAGAGAGAGAGAGAGAGAAGGAGAGTTAATGGTCTATGATCATGCAATAATCAACATCTCAGCTACTGCTTGGGCATACTTATTTCTTCTCTGAAAATGTTTATTATCCCCTTCAAAAAATTGAAGATAAATAGTTGGTCAAATGTGAGAATTTAAATTAATCATGCCTCATGGCCGGTTAAATTGTGAGGTGTGGGCTAGACTTTTGTCCAGAACTTATGTTTATATACGACACACAGTAAGATATATTTCTCGTTATGATTCATTCAAGTCTAGATTTCCAAGAATGATTAAAAAATTGGTCAATCTTCAAGTCGAGATGAGTTTGTTAAATAACAGAAAATGTTCAATTTTCCTTTTTATCAATTGGTTCTATGACATTCACCACTATGGCATTTATAAGTATCCAAAGGTGGGACTGTAGTATTTGGACTGTAAAACTTATGGTGATGCATTATGTGATAACTGTTGTCCAAAATCTACATCAGAAAACTTGTTGATGGAAAGTATATGAGAAAAAGTAATTAAGAAAACAGTTCTAGCAGGACTATGCAGGTTTTAAATAAGTGTTGATGGGAAACCTAATCAGATATATTAATATAAAGAGAAGGTAATTGGAATAGTATAATATGCAAATTATGCATAACCAGTACAATAAAAGCACTAAAACGATTTTTGCGTATTACCTATGAAGTTTAGCTAGGAAGAATTATGAGAGGCCATCTTGTAACCCCATCTCACTCACTCCAGTCTGTTTTCTATTTTTCCCATACTCAAAAATATAAATTTCTTACATTTTGATGTAATATAAGCAGCGCTACCATTTGTATCTACTAAGTATTGACTTTTTGCATTTTTTAGGCCCTATAAAAGTAATGTACAACTAACCTTCTTTTCAGATCAGAAGTTCCTAGTGCGGTCAAAGCTGATCATCTACCACATACTTGATAGGTCTTAATTGGCTGTTTTGGGGGGGTTATGTAGTTTTTAATTGTAGCTTTTCATCTTATGAAATTTAGTTTTGATCCAAAGCTTTTGAAGCATTTTGAATCAATGGACTTGTTGAAGAGTGGCAATCGCTTTTATGAGTGAAGTAATTGACTTAAAACAAGTCATTTGTTAAGTGAGGTTTCCATATCAACAATCATGAGCACCAAAATGAAATAAGAATGCAAATTAGACCTAAGATCCACATGGTCTAACGATCAAAAGCAACTTAAAGTAATAAAAACATCACTGTTTCATCGGTTACCAGGTGCCTCGCCGCCAAGTTCTTCTGCAGAGCCTTTAGATCACCCTGGAAGCCCGAAGACGCCATCACGCACTTGTCCGCACTGCACAATAACCGTAACAGACAAAACATCAAATAGCTTCTAAGCATAAACCGAAAACCCAGGCTGGAAGCCCCAGCATAACTAACGCAACACTAGGGATTCGACCGTACAGTTTGCAGATCTTGGAGTAATCGCGGGTGTAGATGCTGTAGCCGACGGAAAGCCTGGTGTCGGCGGCGATCACGCAATAGTCCGTTCCCGCGATCGCGACGCACGTCCTGCAGCAAAGACAACGAGAGGATGAAAACGCACATATCAAGAATTTGTAAGGATGGCGGAGACAGGGAGATGGTGCGCACCCTCCGTTGTTCTCGTACACCCAGTCGCGGCGCAGAGCCATCTTGATGTTCTTCTTTTTGTCGTTGATAATGATGGGGGATTGCGAGGGGGGGTCTGAAGCTATGTCGTGCTTTCTTTAAGGGGGTCTTCGTTTCTTTTTCCTCAAGGCAGGGGATGGGAAAACGATGGGCCCCGGGCCGGGCCGGGCCGGGCCGAGTTATCCTCCACTGAGCCGAAACGGGTTGGGTTGAATAGGAAAGTTGTAACGGTTTATTTCGTGATTCCTCAAAAATATTATTTAATTTATTATTATTACAACCGAAAAATCACTAATATTATATTTTAAAAATATATAACCACTTACTTAGTTGGACATTACGACTTATTATTATTATTATTATTTTATTAGTAAAAATAAAGAAAGAGTAACCCGGGCAATCAATAGTGAAATCAGACAGAATATTGGGGCTGGACCTAATCTTATTATTGCTGTTCGACGCGCCCGCGATCGACCTTCCATGGCGCATATCCCCATTCCCTCATCCATCCTCATCGTTTTCTCATATTTCTCAGCTTCTGCTTCGGTTTTTTGTTCTTTGTTTCCGTCGTCTTCATTTGTCGATGCGTGTCACTGCATCTCTACTTTCTTTTTATTTTTCGCTGTTTATTACTACTATCAATACGACGAGCATATGATGATTTACTTCGTGTCATGAGCAGGAGAACGGTGTCGATGTGGCGACGTCTCTCGGTGGAGCCTGCTCAAATTCGATGCTCTATTACTGCCCAAATCAACTTGGCGTTCCCTTCATCTCACGCCGCGCAGGTGTTTGTGAAAAGTTGCTGTTTCTTGCCCCGCTGTACTAGGCACATAATTGTAGCTCTCTTAATGTGCACAATTCCGCCCGTACATGCATATACATGGACATGCAATTATATTTTGCAAATTTTGTGTATATAAAATGCGTAACAGTTTTTACATATTTATCCTTGCAAAGTTTGGCAATATACAAATTTAATTGTAGCATATGCGGGGCTCCGAATAGTACGATGACATATAATACTTTCCGTTAGTGTTCACCGAGAAAACTCACATTGAAATCAATTGTTTCGGTTAAAAACTATTCAGCATATATATATATATATATATATATATATATATATATATATGCTGAACCTAAAATAGTGAAATTAATATAGAAATCACTGACTTTGGAGGAATATATATAATTTTGCCTAGAATATATATATGGTTAAAAAGGAAGCCATAATGCAATTCGATATACATATTTCTTTCTTTTCTTTCTTGGAATCTTAATTAACTTGCTAAGGATTCTCAGTGTAGGAAGAGAGCCACATCTGCCATTCAGCAATGCTAAGACAATCTCATGCTCATGAAAATGTCCTAAGTAGGCTTTCAACAGGCAAAATTGTTGCACCACTCATTCCATAAACATCCTATTTTCTTAGGTAGCCTTTATGTCTTTGGTATAGTAATTTCTTGTTAAAATAAATTTAGTCATTTCAAGTTTGTTTTAAATCTTCACAAACAGGTCATAATTAAGATGTTGTCAGAAAACGTTCATATAGAACCTCTGATTTTTTTTTTTTTAGGACAATATGAATTATTTATCAATTTATTAGTTAAACCAAAGAACATACAAATTTATAGACTATGCAGGATCAAAGGTCTCGAGATTCAACTATTCTCCCATCAGAAGCAAGACAACGGAGTGAGGACTTCATTCCCCAGCAAGTAATCAATAGAACCAATTATTCAGGACTTATATGTGATAGAAGATATGCTCAAATTATTAAAAAAAAATTTCAAGAAAAATAATAGTAAATAAAAAAAATTTATGCGGTTCAATAGACTTTGCTTACCTTAAGTGATAGAAAACTGTGTTTTCATTGTGTGAGAATAATCACAGTAAAAGATAAATTATCTTTTGACTTAGAAATCCTTGGTTCAGACTCAGTAGCAAAACAGTTTAAAACTCCTTAGAAGTCTCTCAAAGTGCATATTTATACAGTATTCGATCCTTAATTTCTGAAAAAAATCTTTTTTTAGGCAAAGGACTTAAAATATGAAGTCTTCTTTATTGATCTAGCAAATTTAACCACCTGCATTTTCTAAAGTTAGTTATTATTAATCAAGAATTTTCAAAAATCCATTATTGCATGAGGTGATCAATCAAGCTTCTTCTTTTGGTCGGTGCTTAACCAAACTAATGTTGTGTATGATTCTCTCTCTCTCTCTCTCTCTCTCTCTCTCTCTCTCTCTCTCTCTCTTTCTTGGAGAAAGAAGAGCCAGATGAAATGTGCACATTGAGAACACAAGAGAATGGAAAAAATGAGGTACCCATATAAACAAAGGCCAAGAGTAAATACTTCAACTCCTCACAAACCTATAAATTAAACAAATACAAGAGGAAGTCCAAGTAGCTAGGGAGGTTATAATCCTCCTTAGGCTATGTTCGTCAATGATGGACACCCAAGAATATAAAACTTGATTTTTTTTTTTTCTTTTTCCAAATAGACCACAGATCAGTAGTCTAACATTGGAAAAAGGGACGTGAGGGGCATCACCATATATGTTCCAATGAGCAGATTATAAGAAACATTCTATTCCATGCAGCTGAGATTATTATCTGGAGAGGTTTCTTCCACGTTTCCTGTGCTCCTCCTAGTTAGTCCACCCACCATCCACTTCACAGGTGACACCTACCCCCCTCAGTTTCATTATTTTCTTAGTGGGCTATAATTATACATATCAATGTTTTATTCCTTCATGAACTTTCCTTCTTTGTTCCAAGCACCTTCTGTGGATAAAGTGAAAGCTTAAGATGTCATCAGATACGCAACAAGGTTGCTTTGTAGACCAAATTAAGGACAAATCTTGCATGTGAAAGATCACATGCAAGGCTAAAAAATTAAATGGTCCAATGCATCCCCAGCACATGTAAAGTGGCACTTGATATTTTGGCAGGTGGTGCAGTTTCAACAAGCACGGTTTGAAGCCCATGCAAGAAGGATTTTATGAACAAGGAGACCTACCAACATCATGACATAATCAGCAGGAAAATCCCTGTTGGTCCAAGAAGAAAGTTGGTAGTCTACGTCAGTCATGCCATGAAGAAGGTGAGGAGCCTGACAGAATTTTATAATGTGCATTTTTCTTACTGCTTGATTAAACTAGTATCCAAACAGGCTTTCTAGCTTAGTCTTTTCCAATTGCTGAAAAAGAATAATTCTTCTTTTCTTTTCAAGTTTGACCAACAAGACATCCTCATCCAATCTACTGGTTTGAAATTGAGTTAGTTTTAGAAGACCTGGATATGACTGTCCACAAATTGAGTTAATTTTAAAATATTATCGTTGTCAGCAATCTTTAAAATATATATCTGCAAATATTAGAGAATATTTGCAGATATATAAGTTATTCTTGTCATCAATCTTAACATAGTCCATGTTTAACAGTTTTGTGTCGGCATCTCTACATGTTTAAATTTTCTAGTAGTTGAAACAAACCATCAATTTATGTTAAATGACTTCCATCAAAGAACAAAAGGTAAAGGGGACAAAGTTGGATTGGGTGGTTTCTTCTGATCTAAAAAGCGCCAAATTAAAGTGTTAAAAAAAGTTTAGCAAGATGGTAAGAGAAGTTAAAAGGCCGATATGAAACTAGATTTCTTTATGCTTTTCCCGGAAGACCAGATAGGGAAGCATGTGTTTCTCGGAAAGAAAATATAGTGTCGTCTTATTTGTCAAAAAGACATAAACAAGAATTGAGCAAGTTTGCATGTTCGTTTGCTTGGAAGTGATTAGCTAAAGATGGTTTTGTAGGAAACTATGTATATGGCTTCTGAAATATAAATTTTCATCACAAATTTGGACTATACGCACACATGATCAATACTAAATGACCTAAGAATTCTTACATGTTTTATGTCCCTCATAGGGATAATAGTGGTCTCCTTTTCAAATCGGACAGCGTGGCTCAAGACAAACCGACAAGGAAGGATAAGTCCGACTGACTAATCTCCTAGACCCGTCCTCTGACACACACGAGTAACATATCACAAACGAGCGGATAAATCCAAGATTTGATAGTCTCGGACGTTATGCAGTTGCCATCGGATCTCATAAGTACCTGAGGAAACCATACGACATCAGAGCAGAAGCAACATACAACTGACAGCATAAACAACCGTCGACGGTGCCTACAACATTGAACAGACTTACAGAGAACACCAGAAGTATAATATGGTCGAGACATGACCGATCGATGATGTACATGTATAAAAGGGGCATCCGGGGGTAGCTCAGGGGGCTCTCTCTGGCTATTGGAATCAAAAGAGAAGAAGCTCCGGCGTATGAGGGTGAGGCATCGGACGTCACCCTTCGAAACAATGCCAACTTAATCATTGGAGCGACCTCCTCAGGGACCCACCACCCAGGCGAAGGTCTTGTTTTGCAAGAATAGCTCCACAAGATCAGGAGGAGGACCCCACCGAATTGAACCCGAGCTGAACATCTGTATGCGTCATCCTCGGACTATACTGCGTTGGGCTCCTCTTGTACTCATGGCCCGAACCCCATTGTGCTAACTCCTGGATGCGATGGAGAACCCACAACATTTGATGCTGGATGAAGGGCCCAATGTCGCAAGAGCACTCAACGTCTGTCAACCATGGGGAAGATGTTCCTCCCATGACACAACCAACCTTGGGGGGAACCCTTCGACCACCGCTTACACTCCCTTCATTCGGAGATGAGAACATATCTTCCCACACCCCGGGGCGATACTAGAGCTTACTCAATGACCATGGGTTAACTCCACCCCCACCGAACCCAAGGACCCAAGTGGTGACTCCCAAGGCTTTTCAGGAGCTTATCAACTACGTCCAGGCCATAGCGGGAATGCTTCAAGCGATTATCCGCTATATCCCATAACTTACCCAACGGTCAAACCCACAACCTCAGGTAGCCTCCCTACCCCAAACAGGAGCAACGCTGCCACAGAATGAGCACTCTACCAACCCGCACCATCGACAATCTGCCCCATTTCTCCCCAGAGTCAGATCATGCCCCCTCGGGCGGTGCAGCCAAGCGTCCGGAGCCCACACCCAATGCGTCAGCCCGTAGCTTTTCAGACCTTGACACACTTTCCTCGGATTCCACTGATTCTCTATGGAAGCAACTACGCTTGGTGAACCAGAGGATCGATGATGTCTGTAAGACTCTAAGGACGAAGGACGAGCATGGTGAAGGTCCCCTCTGTAGCTCTCTCTTCGTTCAAGAAATTCAAGATGCACCTATCTCATCACACTTCCGCCTCCCAATGTTGGAGGCGTATGATGGCAACTCCGATCCAACGGAGCACATGGTTGTGTTCCACGTGTAGATGACTCTGTATGGCATGTCAGATGCTATAATGTGTCGGGATTTCCCGATGACTCTCTGAGGGATCGCCTGAGGATGGTACGGTCGATTGCCACCCTCCTCCATTCACTCTTTCGATCAACTTGCAAGAGAGTTCGAGACCAACTTTCTCTCTAGCACATGATGAAAGCCAACCGCTGAATCCCTCCTCAGGATGAGGTAGAAGGAGGAGGAATACCTCAGCCAATACCTCACTCATTTCATAGACGAAGTTAGGGCCATTCCCGATGCACACCCATCTTTGGTCATCCAGGCTTTCATGACTGGGATTAGACCTTCCCACCTATTATGGTCGCTTATGGAGCGACCCCTCACAGCTGTACTAGAAATGCTGCAGAGGGCCAACCAATACGTTGTTGCCGAGACTCTAGTGGCGGAGAAACGTGAAAATTAGAAGTGCCATCGGGCTGAGCCCTTTTAGGGCCCACCCCCTGGGCTCCCAAGAAAGAGGATGGAGAGAGGTGAGCAAATTATTCCTCGACCGCTCAATATCCTGCTTAACTCCACTCGGACGAAGATTTTTCTCCAGATCCGAGAGAAGGGACTCCTCAAAACTTCCAACCCGATGAGGTCTCGAGCTGAGGACCGGGATCGCAGACGTTATTGTTGCTTCCACCGCGACTACGGGCATGATACTGAGGAGTGCTATGATTTGAAGAACCAAATCAAGGACCTCATACATCACGATCATCTTGAACGATACATAATGAAGTCGTGCGAGCCGTTCCTCTATCTAAAAGGTCTTATGGAGAGGCAGATAGACATCATAGTGGGCGGACCAGCCACGGGTGGCATTAGCTCCTCAGCAAGGAAAGTCTATGCCCCTACGAAAGTTCAGAAGAGGTCCCGACCCTGGAGCAATCCTGGAATCACATTCGAATCTGAGAATGAATACCTAGATCACGACGACGCTGTGGTGGTCACAGCCCATATTGCAAACACCCGCGTCAAGCACATCATGATAGATACAGGAGCTCCATCGACATATTATACCTTTATGCTTTTCACAAGCTCGGAATGACTAACGGGATCCTCATGACTTCAACTTTGATAGGGTTTACCAGTGACGTAATATCTCCCGTAGGCATAGCAACTATCCCTGTAACTTTCGGCGATGAGCCAAGAATCAAGACCCTCATGATTCCTTTTATGGTGGTGGACCTCCTCTTAGGTTACAACATGATCATCGGGTGGTCAACCCTCAACAAACTAAGGACAGTCATCTCCATATACCATCGCAACATGAAGTTCCCGACTAGCGCAGGGCTGAGAGAGATCAAGAGCAACCCGTGAGAGTCAAGGCGATACTACCTAGCGGCAAAGACCATCCCTGAAAAAGGCAATGAGAGTTCGGTTCCTGACCCCAAGAACCTTACAAACCTGACACTCAACCTGAGCCCACTAAACCAATACTGGAGGTACCACTAGAAAAGGATCGCCTGGAGAGGACTGTGCAGGTTGGGTCGGCTCTACCCGAAGATCAATGCATCCAGCTCATAGATTTCCTTGGATGCCATTCTGACATCTTTGCTTGGACAATGAGCGACATATCGGGCATACATCCACAGATTGCATAGTACCAACTGAACACCACCCTTGGGGCTCGCCCGGTGCAGTAGAAGCCAAGAAAGTTTGCTCTCGATCGGCAAAAGGCCATTGAAGAAGAAGTAGATCGACTATTGGAGGTCGGATTCATAACGGAGATTAGGTACCCAACTTGGTTATCTAATATAGTTCTCGTGAAAAAGGCTAATGGAAAGTGGCGCATGTGTGTTAATTATATCGACCTTAATCGGGCTTGTCCGAAGGATTGTTATCCACTACCGAGGATTGATCATCTGATAGACTCCACCTCTGGGTATGAACTCCTCTCCTTCATGGATGCGTTCTCAGGATACAACTAAATCTAAATGGTCCCTCAGGATCAAGAGAAGACAACCTTCATCACACATCGAGGAACATACTATTTTAGAGTAATGTCGTTTGGACTAAAGAACGCGAGAGCCACTTACCAGAGAATGGTCAACCAACTATTCAAGAACCAGCTGGGTATACGACATGATCATTAAAAGAAAGCAAACACAGACACACTGCACGGACCTCGCTGAGACATTCCAAACCCTTAGAAAGTTCATAATAAAGCTCAACCCTGCCAAATATATCTTTGGCGTGGCATTAGGATAATTCCTCGGCTTCATCATTCATCAATGAGGGATAGACGTGAACCTGGAGAAGATCAAGGCCATCATTGACATGAAGACACCATAGACCATCAAGGAAGTTCAACACCTCATCGGGAGGTTAGCAGTAATAGGGCGGTTCATATCTCAGGCTGGCGATTGAAGTTACCCCATCCTGCGGACGTTAAAGCAGAATAAAGACTTCAGCTAGGGCCCCGAGTGCAAGCAAACATTCCAAGAGCTCAAGACCCATCTCGCGACCTTACCTCGGATGTCCTCAGTTAACCCAGGTGACCAGCTCGAGCTATACCTCTCAGTCTCAGAGCAAGCTGTTAGCTCGGTCCTGATAAAGCTCAACGGGAACAGTCAATGACTTGTTTACTACTCCAGCAACATTTTGCAAGGCACGAAGGAGCGGTAGCCCCCGATAGAGAAACTCGCTCTCGCCCTAGTCCTCGTGGCCAAGAAGCTAAGGCCATACTTCCAAACCCACACCATCAAGGTAGTCACTGATTAACCGCTATGTCAAATTTTCTCTAAATTTAACATTGCAGGTAGATGCTTAAGTGGTCAATAAAGCTTAGCGAATTTGACCTGGAGTACGCCCCAAGGAGGGCAATCAAAGCCTAAGCTATTGTCAATTTCTCTTCGGAGCTGACTGCCCCAGAGCCACCCCAGAGGGAGCCGGCATGGACCCTCCACATCAACGGATCGGTGAATTCCTCTAGGGGAGGAGTCGGGGTAGTCTTGAGAGACCTCGATGGGCAAACCTGGGAACATGTCGTGCGCCTGAAATTTTCAACTACTAACAATGAAGCAGAATACGAGGCATTGTTGCTCATACTATGACTAGCCACTGAGCTATAAATTGAACACCCAGAGGTGTTCACTGACTCCCAATTGGTTGTCGACCAAATTGACGGGAGCTTCAAATCTTGAGAACCGAACATGGCCCGCTATCTTGTTGAGGCTCGTTGATTGATAGGTATGACCAAGTATTTTAAAATTTTTCAAATCCCACGCCTCGAGAATGCCAGGGCTGATGCCCTCTATCGACACAACCAGCAAGTTGCCGACCATTCCTAGCCTTTGCCAGTCGACGGTCGCCACTATTAAAGCAGCAACCACGGTCGCTCATCCCAACTAGAGGGAGGAAATACTATACTACAAGAAAGATGTGATTCTCCTAACAGACGAAGCCAACGTTCGTTGAATCAAAAGAAATGAAGCATGGTTTGACACCATCAATAGGCACCTTTATAGAAGAGCTTTCAACCAGCCCCTATTGTAGTGCTTATCGAAATCTAAGGCTGATGTTGTGCTTGTCGAGGTCCATGAGGGGATATGTGGTGAACATATCAAAGGGCATACCTTAACTTTCAAAATCCTCCGGCTCGAGTATTATTGGCCGACCATGCAAGCAGACACAAAATCCTATGTCTAGAAGTGTGTGGAGTGCTAGAAACATGCCCGCATTCCTCACCAACTAGCCTTGCAACTCTCCTCGACTCACTGCGCTTGGATTTTTACGCAATGGAGGATAGACCTCCTCGGCCCATTCCAACAAGCTGCGGGGTAGCGTAAGTTCCTAATCATCAGAGTGGACTATTTCACCGAGTGGGTTTAAGCTGAGCCTTTAGCCTTAACCACCGAGAAGCAAATGGAGAATTTCATCTGGAGAAACATCATAACGAGGTTCAGCATCTCGAAGATCATATCACAAACAATGGGACATAATTCAACAACCCTAAGTTCAAGGCTTTCTGCCAAAACTATCGGATTCAACTAAAGTTTAGTTCGGTGGCTCACCCCTAGGCCAATGGATTGGAAGAGGTAACCAACAGAAGCATACTCGAAGGACTCAGAAGACGAGTGACAGGGGCTCTAATGACCTCGGTCGAGGAGCTCCCCGGTGTCTTATAGGATCTACGGACGACGCCGAAGACCCCTACGAGGGAGTCCCCATATAGTCTAGTCTTCGGCACCGAGGTCGTCCTCGTCCTCCCCCCTGAGGTGGTCTTCCTGACGCTAAGATCAAGAGCTTCACTACTGAAGCATCGGAAGCAAGCCTCAGGGAAAATCTCGACATGCTCGAGGAATGTAGGGCCAAAACACATCTGAAGAACCTACATTACTAGAAGGTGATGCCCAACTTTACAATTGGAGAGCTCGACCCTGACCCATTGGTGAGGGGGACCTAGTCCTTAGAAAGGCTGAGGCTAGTGACCCTAGACGCACCCGCGAAAAACTAGCCCTGAGATGGGAGGGATCGTATCATGTCACCCAAGTTATTCGGAACGGAACATACACCCTATCGACAATGGAAGGGAAGACACTCCCTTGGACTTGGCATGTGTCAAATTTGAAAAAATTCTACATCTAGCACAATGTTGACTTAGTATTTAAAGCCAATTAGATAAAGTGGAATGCTCAGAAATGAAACTTCATTTGACAAAGAAAAATTACAAAATGGTCAGGCAAAATAGTAGGACGCAAATATTTAAACGCCCAATACTCCAAAAAAAAATATTATTACAAGGTCGACTATTCTCGGAGGGGGTGCCGTCGTCGAAAGGCTGGTCGAGGTCCATCTCAACATTAGCATCTTCGGGACATTCGACAAAGGGGTCTCGTTCGATCGTTATCTTGGGGTGCTTCCCCCGAAGTCGCTCGAGTGTGACTTGGTACCCGAACTCATAGTTGACCCTCCCTATCTTCTCGAGGCTTGACTCGAACCCTCGGGATGCTTTGTAGGTGGCCACCACCTTCAGACCCTCGGCCTTTAGCTTGACCTCAAGGAATGCTACAGCCTTGTTCAGTGAGAGGACGCACCCTCCAAGCGAGCTCGATCGTTCCGAGCCCCATCCAAACTGGAGCGCAGGAGCCCGACTTCTTGCTTAAGCTCCCTCCGCTGGCTCCTAAGGGACTCCAGCTCAAGTCTGCATCTTCTCAACCTCGCCCACCAGCTTTTTCGCTTGATGCTCAATGACTGCGACCAACTCTTAGTCGATTCCTGCCTTCAGCTCCTTGTTTGTAGCTCAAAGAGTCAGGATCTTCTCATATTGGCTCTGAACCAGTCGGCCAGCATCATGGACCCGATCGATAAGGGCGCTGACGAAATGAAGCCCCTGTAAGCAAAGGGGAGTTAAGATTGAAGAGAGAATAATAAATGGGGAAAAGAGACATTCCTTACCCAGACAGCCGACTTGCCAGCCCAGTTCATGAGCTCCTCGGAGGAGCATTTATATACTTGCTTCGCCAAGATGGGTTGTAGAGCCTCCTGCAAGTACTCCCCGGACAATGGACCCTCGGCCTAAAACTGGCTTAATCCGGAGATGGTCGACCACCTCGACACCAGAGAGACCTCATTATCGCCGCACCTCAGCCACGTCATAATGGAGGCAAAGTACTTATCCACCCCCGCTCGGTCCTCAACCTTGCAAAGTTCCTACATGGTGTACCCCCACTCGGGGACCTCCTCAAGTTCTATTATCCCTTTGTCCCTGTCGATAGAGGCCCTTGTGGTGCTCCCTAAAGCGTCTGCAGGTTGTTCGGCGATCGCCTTCCACAGGCGCTTCCTCAAACCTGCCCCTGCTCCGGAACTAGGGCGCTTCTTAGCTATGGACGCCCCAACATCCCTTGTAGCAGACGCACTAACTACCGACAGCGTTGTCGGTCCACTACCCACTCCGTCACCGGACTTCATCTTACCGAGGTTGAACATCTCTGCACAACAAAAGGTACGATTAAGAAAAACTCGAGCCTAATACAAAAACGGGAAAGAACATACCCCCAGGGGTCGGGCTAAGACCCGCCTCGGTTAACTATGCCTCATTCATGTCCTTCAACTCCCTTGAAATAGAAAGAATCCCCCTGAGGATCTCGATTAGTTCAGTCTCATCGGCCGAAAGCATTGGTACGGAGCTGTTCACCATCCGAGAGGTCCACTAGGTCGGGAAGCTCTAGCCCCAGTGGCAGGAAATGAAGAAAAAATGTGACTTCCAGCTTTTGATGCTGGAAGGCGCATCACTCACACGAAATCTGCTGTGAGTGGCCAAGTAATACCCGGCTTGCCCTCGTCTTAGTCGGAAGCAAGCCATGAACAACTCTCGGGTCGCCACTATACCGGACCCATAGCACTCTCACAAGAAAACCACCATATACCGCCATGAGTTAGTTGCCATATGGGAAGGAGAAATCCTCCACCATTCGAGGCATGCCTCGATCACGAGATGCAGTAGGAATCTTATACCCACTTTAAGGGCGTCAGTCGACAGACTAAAACCACATGAAAAAGCGTCATAAGGATGCTCCCCCGACAGGGGTATATGGAGTTCGTACTCTAGAGGAATGAAATAGTTATTCCTCACCTCGACCAACCGACGAGTTGTCACAGTCAAGTCTACATTAAAGAAAGACCGCATCACCATCAGGGCATCAGCGGTCCCAGAGTTGCCTGGAACAGTGGACGACAGAACAACCGGTATCGACACAGAGTCCCCGAAGGGACGACTCAAAACCCTAGACCTATGGGCCGAAATTTTGATCGATCGAGACTCGAAGTGGAGGAAGCGGAAGACATCTGACCTGCTCGAGAAACCGTCAGGGGAAAAAGGAGGGGATGAAGGTCAATAGTATTGGCGTAGCCAACATCAGAGACGATAAAAAATAGTAGCAACAGAGGAGAAGCAGTGAGCAGAGTAAAGGAAGGCTGCGAAATAACAGGGGGGATTAGTACCTCACCCCAACACCCGTTGGCACTCTGCCTCCCCCAAAAGGTGGGATAGCTCATCATGACGCCTCGTGCTCCGCACCCAATGAGTTACTGTGAGGGACACACATCACCTCATGGAGGATTTCGATCAACAGATAGATCGTCCTCAATCCCAAGAAAAATCCCCCGAGCATTTTCAAGCGAGCTCTCAACCTCACCCAAGGGCTTTTAGTCCCAATCATCTATAAGTGAGCTCTTAGCCTCGCTCGGGGGCTTTCAGTCTCGATCACCTTCGAGCAAGCTCTCAGCCTCGCCCAAGGGCTTTAAGTCCCGATCACCTTCGAGCGAGCTCTCAGCCTCGCCCGAGGGCTTTTAGTCTTGATCATCTTTGAGCGAGCTGTCAGCCTCGCCCAAAGGCTTTCAGTCCCGATCACCTTTGAGTGAGCTCTCAGCCTCGCCCAAGGGCTTTCAGTCCTGACCATCTACAAGCGAGTTCTCAATCTCGCCCGAGGGCTTTAAATCTCGATCACCTTCGAGCGAGCTCTCAGCCTCACCCAAGGGCTTTCAGTCCCGACCATCTACAAGTGAGCTCTTAGCCTCGCCTGAGGGCTTTCAGTCCCGAGCACCTTCAAGCGAGCTCTCAGCCTCGCCCAAGGGCTTTCAATATCGACCATCTACGAGCGAGCTCTCAGCCTTGCCCGAGGGCTTTCAGTCTCGATCACCTTCGAGCGAGCTCTTAGCCTCGCCCAAGGCTTTTAAGTCCTGACCATCTACAAGCGAGCTCTCAGCCTCGCCCGAGGGCTTTCAGTCATGATCACCTTCAAGCGAGCTCTTAGCCTCGCCCAAGGGCTTTCAGTCCCGATCACCTTCAAGCGAGCTCTCAGCCTCACCCAAGGGTTTTCAGTCCTGACTATCAACAAGCGAGCTCTCAGCCTCGCCCAAGGGCTTTCAGTCCCGGCCATCGACAAACAAGCTCTCAGCTTCGCTTAAGGGATCAACGGACCAACCGAGGTGGCACAACCTCAAGCACGCATGTAAATCCCTTCGTAATACCAACCCCGTACCTGAAGGGCCCTTCCCCGGTGGCGGGGGGAGGGGAGAAACCACATGATAGCAGAGTAGAAGCAACACACAACTAGCAATATGAACAACCACCGATGGTGCCTGCAACATTAAACAGGCTGGCAGAGAATGCTAGAAGTATGATGCGGTCGAGACATGACCAGTTGACGATGTATAGGTATAGAAGGAGCACCCCAGGGGCAGCTCAGGGGGCTCTCTTTGGCTATTAGAATCAAAAGAGAAGAAGCTCCGACATTTTAGGGTGAGGCGCCAGACTTCACCCTTCGAAATAATGCTAACTTAATCGTCGGAGGGACCTCCTCGGGGACCCACCACCCAGGTAAAGGTCTTGTTTTGTAGGAACAGCTCCACAAGATCAGGAGGAGAACCCCCACCGAAGTGAACCCGAGCCGAGTATCCGCATACGTCATCCCCGGACTATACTACATTGGGCCTCTCTTATACTCGTAGCTCAAACCCCATTGTACCAACTCCCCGAACGCGACAAAGAACCCACAATAGCCCTGAATTATTTTCTTCACAAGTACATGTCCGTGTTGCTTGCTACTTCCAATTGTAGAACTAAAATGTAGCTTGTTTTCTGCTACAGGGCCATCATACATTGGAGCCATCCCTATATCTACCCTCACAAAAATGTGAGTGATTCCTCATCCATAAAAAGGAAGTGCCTTGTAGACTTTGAACCAAGAAACAACAAAACATAGTATATGTTTTCACCCAGAAAATGAGAACTTTAGACTCCTTTGTTGTCTTCATCACATAGATTAATTACGTAGTGCTTGATTGATAGAACTTTGCTTAGGTGGGGAAATTTTAGCTGTGACCTCATGAGGTACGCAGTGATGACAGAGTGCCGTGTGGGACAGGAGGTTGCTTGTTCTCGGGGATGTTTGACTGCCATGTATATTATTAGTTAGGTTCTTAGACAGGGAATTTAAAGGGTGTTCATGGGCTCATAGAATATTATTGGATCAATTGCCTCCTAAATTGCCACATGTTACTTCATTTGAATTAATCTACTTAGATTATATTAGTGAGTTCTTCGTAGATTAAAATAGAATGCTAATGTTAAGAATAATTTAGTATTTTTTAAAAATGGGGATTCCACCTCTCATAATTTACTTCATTAGTAATTTATTGTTCAACTTTAATCTTTACTAGATATATGAAACTACGTTATTACCCTTGATTTAAAAGGACACGTGTCTGTCAAAACCATTCTTTTAAGTTAAATCAAAAGCTTTTATGTGATGGAATCAGAAAAAGCAATAGATTTCTTAGATCTTTCTTTGGTAAAGGGTAAGTGTGAAGGTGGGATCGATAGTTAAATCCTTTACCAATTAAATTAAGTGACAATTTTCTGAATATTCATATTATGTCGACATCCCATTTAAGATGTATGGTGATGCCAAATAATGAATACCGATAAATTCATGGATGATCAATGACTGGCTGGAAACGTAGGACAAATGTATAAATAAGACCTCCAGTTGGAATATATATATATTTTTTTACAATGTTGTCGTTGTTTGGCAAGAACAATCATCGATGTCTTTGCACATAAAGTGGGAGTGATTAATCTCTTATAATTGATTTATTATCCTAATACGACTGAGTTGATTAAAACTCCATGTTGCAAACAAATCGCATGAAAAATTAAGAACAAGCAAAATTTCTTTGAAATCAGCAGTTCCAGACGCAATCCAACCATTTTTCGTTTGGAGGATTCATACCTCATCTTCTAAATTTCTTCGAAATCAAGAGATTTCAAATCAAATCATATTTTGAAGATTGGTTCAACGGTACATATCAATCAATATTTAGAGACACAATCAATTTTAAATAAAATATTAGGTAAAAACATCTATAGATATTTATATTTTTATTACTTATTTAATAATATTATATTACTATAAGTATGATAAGACGTTGAAATGAATACCCAATTGAGAGATTTTTGAACATTAATCGGTCCTTAAGTACTCCTAAAGAAGCGCTCTTGTGATGTGCATGGTTGTACCCGAACAACCCAGCCGGGGGGGATCCCCACCATCCAATCACTGGGCCACCATCTCACTATTGGTGGGGCACACCAGAGAAATGTGTAAAGGAGCTGGAAAAGAGAAAGATGCAGTGCTGCTGCATTGTGTCATTCATCCCTTTGGGGCCCGCCCTCCTTTTTTTTTTATCCTTGGAATGGTGGGTGACTCCAAGGTGTCAGAAGAGCTTGGGAAATGGAATAGGAGGAATCTGGTTGCTATCTTCCAATATAAGTTAACACCTTATTATAATTTGTGTTTTCCTTTTTTTATTTATTTACTGTTACTATTTATTTATTACATAACATGGCTTTTAACTTCATGAAAAACGAAGAAATCAACCTGTTTAATTGGTAAAATTTTTCGGCTGTTGATAGTAAAATTTTATGATCAAGTCTTGTCGTAGTCGATAAAGCTTTAGAGGTAAAACGTTTGATGGGTTAGTACATACTACTTCCAAGTTAATTAAATTGGGTGTGATTGTTAAATCACAAAGAGCTTGAGACCCTATCACATGCCGTTGGCTTATTCATTATTATACCTCTTTTAAGCCCACTCTTTGCAACAACAAATATAAGACAAACAGCAAGAATTTTAATGTCTCAAACCATGGACAGGGCCACACTGTGTTATCAACCAATAAAGTTATATCTAGTCGGGCACAGGGAGACTCTTTGTGTGTGTGTGCGCGCGCGCGCGCGTAGATTTGGAGTAAAACAAAGGTCGCATTATTGACCTGTTTTTTCTACCTTCATATTACCACCATATAGGGAGGTTAATCTATTTGAGGTTTCCATTGGTTGTCCTCTTTCCTTGTTCTGTCGCTCTCTCTTTCGCTAGAATATCATTTGAATAAATAAATAAATAAATAATATTATATCTATTAACATAATAAAACTGGAGTTATGATGGTCAAGGATACAATGCAGAATATCCATGACGACTCATATTATGGATGGGATCAGCCATTGGATGCCGGATTTATATTAACCGTTCACGTGGATTGAGGTCGTTCCAATGGTGAGACCACGTTTGGATGTTTTCTATGTACTATCATATGAGAATTGTTTTCGCTCACCTATGACTGCATGAGAAACTAAGAAGGTAAAGAAAGAAGAAGAGAATGGGAAGCCATGTTGTTGACTGTCAACCAAAGAAGAACCGTATTCCAGCTTCTTATTGGCCAATATCT
The DNA here is from genome assembly GCA_021527575.1 of Ensete glaucum. Classification (NCBI taxonomy): domain Eukaryota; kingdom Viridiplantae; phylum Streptophyta; class Magnoliopsida; order Zingiberales; family Musaceae; genus Ensete; species Ensete glaucum. The sequence continues at coordinate 34,297,941 of CM038552.1, forward strand.
GCTACTATTTCCATACTACATGCCTTCCTATCTCCACTGTGTCCATGCGTTCCCTTTTCAAGCCTTTAAATGGAGAAAAGGGTGAGGGGAAGGGAAGAAACCACTGCCAAACCAGCTGCGGCTGTCTTCTCCCAGAGCACACACACCACACAGCTTCCCTTGGTGTTTCGATGGAAGTTGAGGCACAGGCTGTGATGGCCAAGAGGCCATCCACCTCTCGGTTCAGAAGGGCCTGCGTCTTCTGTGGCAGCAGCCCTGGGAAGAAGGCCAGCTACCAGCTTGCAGCAACCCAGCTCGGCCATGAACTGGTACGTCTTCCTAACTGTGTCTTGATCGATTCTTCTTCTCAATTGAAGATTCTTAGAGCAGAAGCTGGTCACCGCCTCTTTTTTGCTATTTGGAGTCTGATGGCGAGGGATAATGCTCTGCTCCGCAGGTCCAAAGGAACATAGACTTGGTGTATGGTGGGGGAAGTATTGGCCTCATGGGTCTTGTCTCTCAAGCTGTTCATGATGGCGGCCGCCATGTCTTGGGGTCTCTCTCTCTCTCTCTCTCACTCATATATATAGATATATATATATATATATATATATACTCAATTCATGATATGTGGATATGTTGCAGAGTTATTCCGAGGACCCTAATGCCCAGAGAGGTATGTCTTGTCTGTTTTCTTATTAGCTTCTCATCATCTACAGTTTTTGGATTCTGCTGACGAACTAATTACTAGTGGAAGCATGACCGATAAGTTTGGGGACCTGCAGATTACAGGAGAGACTGTAGGAGAGGTGAGGCCTGTCTCAGGGATGCACCAAAGGAAGGCCGAGATGGCTCGCCAAGCTGATGCCTTCATAGCCTTGCCTGGTAATTCATCTCTTCTAGATCATCATCATCATCATCTTTACTGTAGTAGCTTTTCTTTAGATGTTCTACCGTTAATTTTGACCTCATGCTTAGTGTCTCGAGTTCCTTAGTTCTTCATGTGATTAACCATACAGGTGGCTATGGAACCCTGGAAGAACTCCTGGAAGTCATAACCTGGGCTCAACTAGGGATCCACGACAAGCCGGTAAACCTCCGTTAATTCCTTTATCTACTTCCCTTCCATTAACCCTAACCTGCATGCATACATACATACATACATACATACATATCATTTGTTGCTGCTGCACAGGTAGGCTTGCTGAACGTTGATGGCTACTACAACTCCCTGCTCTCCTTCATCGACGAGGCCGTGGACGAGGGATTCATTGCGCCCTCCGCGCGTCATATCATCATCTCCGCACAAACAGCCCATGAGCTACTGTCGAAGCTCGAGGTACGGAACTACTTGCTTGCTCGCTCGCTCGTCTTCTTGGCAGTACTGTTCTTCTTGCTCTTCTGCCAATGGTGGCAGAAGGTAATCTGCATGATTCAAGCTGCTTCAAGGAAAGCGTTTGTTTTCAAGCAGGAGTACGTGCCGACGCATGATGGAGGTACACCGAAGCTGAGTTGGGAGGTGGAGCAGTTAGGGCACTCTCCCAAACTGGACATTGCCCGTTGACCACCTGCCCCTGTGTGCATGTTGACCAAACCTCACTCCCACTCCATTCTCAAACCCGTTCTTCTCAATCTCTTTCTCCCTTCCTTCTTCCAAATCTAATGTTAATGTGGACACGGTCAACGCTGTTCTGGTCATTAGTGTTAAAGATGACTCGTCTTCTTCACCTTCTTTTCTGGTGGTTGACCTTTTGACCTCAAAGCATGGGGAACAGAGGATGCGAAAATGACTCACTTATTGTCGGCAAACTTTTTTCTTCTTCTCTCTCCCTTCTTAAAGCATGAATAAAATTTGTCACTTTTGTTTTTAATTTTAATTTGTCAGAAGTCGGAATATACCATGCAATTAAATTGTAGTTATTTTAAAATCAAAATATTAGCAAAAAGATCGATTGTATTTTTTGTCCATTTAAGCCTTTATACGAAGTAATCAATTGTAGATATTATTTTTCTATTAATCATTCATAAATGATAAATATATTCAGTATGGTACCGATATAATCGATTATAAAAAAAATAATACTAATTAGATTGAGATTTAAATCCTGATGCGGACTGCACTTCGGTGAAGAAATATGTAAGCCGATGTACACCCAACAAAGAGACACGTGGAAGGGACATTGATGTCCTTCCCGGTGAGGATGCCGAGGGGGATAGGAACCTGTGCTCGCGTGAAGGAATCCTGTGGCGCTTATAGCTGTATAATGGAGTGTGCTACTGGTTGGAGGAGGAGGAGAAGGAAGAAGAAGAAGAGACTCCTCAGGGATCAATCCAATCATTCCCCCTCCATTTGGAACCTTCTCTCGGTGGAAAATGCCAGATGTCGTGCACTTCCAAACCCTCGCACAGCTTCGTGTGGCAAGTTGGTTCAGAGAAGAAGTCCGTTTTCTTGTAGACATCCCAGCTCGGTACGCAAATAGAATTCATGGTAATCTTCTTCTCATCTATGTCTTGACCTTTGCGTTTGTGCTGGACTTGCGACTACTATGGCATGTAAGCCCTGCATCGTGATGATATCCACTGACATGAGAAATTAAAATCATGGTCTCCAAGTATGGAAGGCCTGATTAGCACATTGATTACCGAGGTCAACAGGAATATAAAAGACCAAGGTCAAGCTCTTTTCATGGAACTAAAACATGAGAGAGTACTCCGATTTATATATATATATATATATATATATATATATATATATATATATATATATATTTATTTATTGGCAGCCTTGATGGCTCCCGTAGGGGCCTGACAGTGGTTGGTTGCAGGTGACTGCCCCTGCAGAGGGCCTAGTGATGGTCGGTTGCCCTCTTTTTTTGCTACAATAATCCAGCAAGAATGCATAAAATAGTTCTACATAATTATACACAATAACCTTAGCTCGATACCAAGTAGGAGCATCACATGTGCAGTGGAAGATCAAAACAAAATAGGTTTCCAACGTAAATCAAATCATCATGTAAAAGATTGGATCACGAGAAAGCCATAAAAATTAAAAAACCACATCATGTGAGAGATTGTTTTACCAAGGGAGATCATATATTGCTGTGTTTCAGATTTGGATGGAGAGGATGAAGGAAGTTAAGCTTCTTCCTCTCTAGTGATATCCACATGATGGATCTTTGCAACGAAACTCCTCCAATCAGATCATGCAAAAGATTGGATCATGAGAAAGCCATAAAAATTAAAAAACCACATAATGTGAGAGATTGTTTTACCAAGGGAGATCGTATATTGCTGTGTTTCAGATTTGGATGGAGAGGATGAAGGAAGTTAAGCTTCTTCTTCTCTAGTGATATCCACATGATGGATCTTTGCAACAAAACTCCTCCAATCAGATCTCACAACTCTTATGTAGAGGGAGAGAGGAGAATAGGAGGGGGTGACCAAATCAGAACTTATCAACCATGAGTCTCTCCTCCTATTTATGGAGAGCCATCAAAAACCCTATGAGTCCTGCTTAAGTGGGTATTGGATCTTCATCCAATTACCCACTAACTTTATATTACTGGATCACTATTAATAATCTTCTTAGGTCTCTAATTAGGTCTCAAGGAGTCCATTAGTGTAGGGTCTCATCTAATGAGAATAAGGGCCAATTGGATCTCCATTCGATCCTTTATTTGCTAAAACATCCACCATATGTGTGTGACCTTTTAGACCCAATACCAAGCTGGCCGTAAGTCACTCCCATCAGAACTCCTTTTGATATAGTGAATTATTATCCCCATAATAATTCACTCGACTCATCGACTATGGATGTATTAGGCCACTACGCCATAGTCCTCAAACGGTGTAGGAGAATCGAATCTATCAGGCCTGTTCGTCCATAGTTACCGTGTATCTATAATCTCTTATCCAACTAATATCCCAAAGATCATATATTGGATATGGTACTGTCAGGTCACATACAAAATCCGTCTATGACTCGCTCTAATCGAATTCTCCTGGAGAACTCTTTCTCTCTCAATTCGAATGATCCTGGCTATGGATTTGTCTAAGCAAGTATATATGAGATATTCCTCTCGCGATACCAAAAGTATATGATCCTTTATTAATATTTAATTGTCTTTGTAAGGTTAGCTACCAATCTAGATAACCAACTGTACCAGATTTGAAACCTTACAAACTTGTAACTCTGGCATTAAAGAAAGGAGTACTCAGACAAGACATCCTTGGTGTCTCAAGTCTAAGGACTAGATACACAACTAGGACTATAGAATCATTATCTGACATTAGGTATCATTAACCATATAGCATTCCATACATGGATCAATCAGTAAACTCATTCTCTAATGGGCACATGTATTATATCCTTAGTGTCTCCACATAAGTAGCTATAAGGCCAGTTGCCTCCATCATATGTATAGTTATATAGTACACTGGTCTATCTAGTTATCTCGATGTTCTTCTCGAGTAACCTATGACTGGAATTATTCAGGATCTGTGTTTAAAGGTGAATCGATCTCATTATCATGATCTTATCACAATCTGATTCCCATTACATAGAACCAAAGACATCACAATATATATATATATATATATATATATATATATATATATATATATATATATATATATATATATATATATATATATATATATATATATATACACACACACACACACACAACATATAATATAATGTGACCATCATTAATGCCATAATAAGTCATTTACTCGCTTTGGTGTTAGTCTAATGAGTATAACGTGACTCTGATACCAACTATTAGGATCAATTGGTACTAAGAGGGGGAGGGCGTGAGGGTAGGGAGGGTGAATTAGTGCAAGTATTAAAAACCTTAGTTTTAAAAATATTTGCTTGAAATAAAATTAAAAATTAAAAGCATTTTGTTTAAGTTGAATAAGTGAGCATTTAAACTATGAACAATGGTAAGTTACTATATTGCTTAAAGAAAGCTCGAGCAGGAACATATAAATTCAAAAAGGAAAGTTAAGGAAGGCTTAAAGTAATAGTGGTTCTTCCAAAAATTAGCCTACATCCACTTTTCAGAGTCCTCCTCCTTAAGGCTTGCCGGTGTCTATTATTGACTTTCTTCTGGTGAAGATCAAACTCTTACACTTCTCTCTCTCCCTTTCACTTGTTCAGGAGAGGAACCTTCTTAAAAGAATCTTTCTTCCATTAGTCTCTCTTTTCACTTGTAGTTCACAAGGGAAGCTCTTAAGATTTTTACAACACTTTTCATAATAATTTTCTTCCCTTTTCAATCACCACCATTGTTTCTTTAAACAAAAAAACTTGGGGTATTTATAGACTCCAATTGATTTTAGAAATAGAGCCAAAATCTAATTAATCCCGAAAAATTTGGGTACTATGGTACTACTATCGGTGCCGATGATACTATCACCGAAAGCAACCCTAAAACAGGGGCAACAACGGTACTACTACTGCTTGGGTGGTACTACTATCGAGAATCCCACAAAAGCCACTTTTTTTCTCGTACTTTTAGATACCCGACTCGTACCTCATGTTGACCTCTTCCTTGGTCAGCAAATGAGCTCAACCTAAGCTCAAATCCAATCCAAAGTGGATCCAATTGCCTCAAATTGAGTTAATTTGGATTCTATCTAAATCTAATTCAATTATGATGCAAAACCAACTAATGTTGACTATGACATATTAAAACATATAAATATAATCACCCTTGTTGTCCAACTTGTCAAATTACCTTCCTAACTCCCAATAATCTTCCTGGTAACCTCCAGCAAACTCCTAACAAGCCTCTTGGTCATCTTCCGGTAAACCCCCGGAACATTCCCGGTAACTCCCGATCACCTTCGATGAGCTCTCGACGAACTCCCGTCAAGCCCCAAATCACCCTCGGTGAGCTCTCGGTGAACTCCTAGTAAGCCCTCGATACTTTTAGCGAGCTTCTGACGATCTCTCGATGAGTTCCCACTGCATCGTTCGAACCCTAGCCCAATGCCCAAATTTGACTCCAGCCCAATATTTGATTATATTGCCTTGTCATAGTTAATCCTGCATTGATAGAACTCCAGCAAGGTTGAGTCATAATCACCCTAGAAGTAGTCAATAAAAACCCTATGGGATTATAATAAAACCTTATATAGCCACTTCTATCTTATAAAGAAGTGTGACCAGAGTTTACATTAGGGCGTTAGGGTTTAGTGGCCGTCGCTCCCTTTAATGGATTGGTCGGTTAGGGTTTTCCCTTGCTTAGGACGGTTATAGAGCCAACCTAGTCGCCCCCTATTCCTACTAAAGTAGGTCGGCTATAGAAGGGGCAAAGCGATAATTTTACTTAGGAAAGCACCCTATGGGCTAGAGTTTAGAACCCTATATAATGATATAGTCGCCCCCTCTCTTTTATCAGGCAAGATTAATCTTTTCTTCAGCTTTTGTGCCGAGTTCTAGGAGGGAGGAACCCCTATAACGTTCCAAGGGTTGATCCTACTCAGATATTAAAATCTATAGAGCTCCTTCTATGGTTCTATCATGTATTATTCATCTCTAACACATAGGTTAGATCAAACACCCATCAATTGATTTCATTATCAAAATCCAAGATTCAATAGGAGATGCCTCGATACACACATAGATTCTATTGTGAGTGATTGAACCCACTAGCTCGAGCCTAATCACATTAGGTGATGGTTCATGATCATCCGATGTGGCGTACATATGTGATATGTTATTATACACCTACTATATATATATGTATATATATATATATATATATACATATATATCTGCTCTATATATGATTTTATATCCTTTGTTGCACCTACGCTAGTTGCTTCTTTAACTCTACCTCCTACTTGTCGTCCGCTGGTTACTTTTTCATTGAATTGGGGCAATGGAACAGCTCCACTTTTGCTCCTTTTCATTTCACACTAGATCGCTTATTCCGGTGTTAAGTAAATTGTTTCCTCTTACCTAGTAGCTTGTTTTGCTATGAAACCCGGTATTCCTCACGAGCTCGCACCCCGGTGCATGTCCTCCAAGACTCATTGATTTGACACTTAGTAATGAATGAGTTGTCTAGCTTGTAAGGTAGACGCAGACTTTCTTATTTGAGTCGAAGATTGATCGCTATTACTTTCAGAGTGATTGAATGACCTAGCGGAATGAGTGAGTGAACCTACTGTGCTTTATTGAAGACCTAGTGAACCTACCTTGCTTAATTATATATATATATATATATGTATATATATATGTATATATATATACATATATATATATGTATATAGATAAATAATAAATATGTATGTGTGTGACACGACATATTAGGAGATCAATACAAAATAAACAAAACCCCTCCTATGATAATACTAAGTTAGTGAACCCTGAGCTAATAAGATTAACCCACATGGTCTTCCATCGTTATAGGAAAAAATTGAATCACAACATAGGTTGAGTTGGTCAAGTCCCTCGAAGCTCACCTCTCTACGTGATCGAGATCTTGCCTACGACATAGAGATGTCACTGATGACTTGAGGACATGGTATCCTTAGTCGAGTCATTCGAGAGCATATCATCAAATCAAACTTATTTTGTAACGATAGTGGTGACTTAACTAAACTTCATGGTTGGTCGAGCAATTGAGACCATGATGATTCAGAGGCCAAACATGATGGGAATCACAAGAAGTTGTGATTGATATGAGTTGCATACCTTTTTGGGCTTAGTGTGATTAGTCGAGTCCCTCGAGGTTACACTAAGATGCCGATTGGATCTTGATCCCCACTAGAAGTCTGTTGGAGACTTACGTTTTACATGCCGTGGGTGTCGTTTGATTTGCTAAAAAAATAGTGAGAGTAAATTAAGATAGAAGTATGTATCTTAATTATTAATTTTTTATAAAATCTGTATATTATTTATTCATACTACATCTTATTTGTTAGAAATATATCATTTGTAAACCCCCTATGTGGCATACTTAATGTCAACCACTTCATTAGTCTAAACTATATGGATTGACTTCGTAATTTGAGAATTATTCTCATGATGGAGAAAATCACATATGTTCTTGACACCACTCTACCCTAGAAAGAGAAGCTAATTCTTTATGTTGGTGAGACCAACAAAAAAAAAAGAAGGCTGATAAGTCCCTTGAGAAGGGTAAGGGCAAGGGTAGATCGAGTAAGACAAAGGTTACTAAGAAAGACTCGATAAAGGATAAAGGCCAGTGCCTTCACTATGATAAAGTTATGCACTAAGAAGAGAAACTACAAGGATTACCCTGTAGAGAAAGCAAAATAGAAGCTTAGAGAAACTTTAAGTACTGATAAGAACCCCTAGGGTTCTATCATAGAAAAGGAGGGATAAATGATCATTTCAAGGGGAACACCTCCTTGATCATTTTGAGGGGATCGACCTCCTTGATCACTATAGTGGATCGGGCCTCCTTGATCACTTCGAGGGGATCGACCTCCTTGATCACTGTAGGAGATTGACCTTCTTAGGGTTTTGGCTTATTGGCTAAAATAATACTTTCTTCATTGGTTATTAAAAAAAATAGTTACAACCCTATTTATAGAGTTCTACTGAGAGTCCCTCTAGACTTGGATTCTTCCACCTAGAGTTTTTCTAGAACTTAAACTTTTAATTAAATAATAAAAAATTAAATAAACTCCTAACTAACTCTAACTAATCTACCCAAAATACATATTACATGACTCAAACTTGACTCAAAAATTTAAAAACTTGGGTTTCTAACAATTCCTTTCTTCTTCAAATCAGCCTTGTCCCCATAGCTGAGCAGTATTAAATCTCGGGAGCACTTCAGTATAGGATATTTGTCACACATCACAACCCTTTGATCGATTAAATAGAGTGTCCACTTGGTGTAAGCAATGGGTTGGTCTTCTCATGCAGTAGTCATTGAAGTCTTCTGAAGAACCTTCTCCATTTGGTGGTTACTAGCAGTTGTGACCTTGCTTCCACGTCTTTCATTGAGTATCACCTGCTTTCTATTAATAAAGAACTTCATAATTCATTTAGAAAAATTCCAGGAGACATCACCCAAGGTTGACATCCATTCAATTTCAAGCATCACTTCGAAGTCCTCCAAGAGTATCAGAAAGAAATCAATTAGTAGTTCTTGACCCTGTATAATCAGTTTGATCTTTGAGCACTTGCTATTAGAAGTTAAAATATAACTTTAACCTCAAATTTGTCACAGCCTTTAATGTGATAAGTCAATCAATCAACAAGCTTTTTGTCCATAAAATTATTAGTTCTACTAGTATCGATTAAAATAGTAATAAGCTGATATTTTTAAATTTCTTTAATTTTCATAATTTGTAGCTTAGAATAGTCGATTAATGCATGCACTGTATATATGATAGGTCCAATATCTTCATCAGAATAAATACCTTTATGATAAGAGTCTACATTATCAGTTTTCAATTCCTCCTTTATTGATTTAATCATCAAAAGCTGGCATTGTTTGTATTGGTGTTCCTTACTCTATTTTTTATCATAATGCCATTATAACCCTTTTGCTTATCTTTACGTGAGCTCTTCTCTAGTAATTCTTTGAGGGTTAGGGTTTTGAGTGGGGGTAGATGGAGCCGATGGGTTGCTTATTACTTTCTGTTGATGTTTCTATTTATGCGATTATCCATATTGAGTTTTCCCCATGCAAGCAGATGAATGATATGACAACCATCGTGGTATGGGGTTGACGAGCTTTAACTTCACACCGAATCTCCGGGTTGAGCCCCTTAATAGTTATTCCCACCAGTTGTCTCTCAGATCAGTCTATGGCTTGGTTTGACAATCATTCAAAATTTACTCTAGTATTCCTTTACTATAGAGGTATGGTGGATTTTGGTGAGCTATCAATCAATATTCTCATACTCCAATGGTCCGAAGCGAATGAAGAGTCCATTCTTAAACTACTTCTATGAAGGAACCTCGTGATAGTTTTCACACCAATCATACCACTGGATCATATCTCTCTCGAGTTGAATCAAAGCTATATCCACCTTGGATTCTTCCGAAGTCTTGTGAAAATGGAAAAACTTCTCAGCCATGAGATCTAGCCATTTTGGTCTCCATCTTTCTATCAAGAGAACTCCACTCTCATGCATGAGTATCCTATGTCCTACCCTTGATCATATTTTTCAGATCCGCTACCCTTGAGGTGAGAGCTTTCACCATATTGAGATTTCTTAGGGCTTCGATAGACTTCTTCTGAATTTGCTGAAGAGTTCTTGCAATCTTTCTTCCATGTTAGCCTTGAAAGCTTCAAGCTTTACATCTGTTGTATCATCTATAGCCATCACGTAGGATTATAGATCAGTGATGTTCAGTTCTTTTTTCTGCTGTCAAGTCAGGGGCATGAGTTTGCAACATGGATGAATAGGACTTGGTCGCAATAAGGTTGCCAACATAGGGATCACTAATATGATGAATAGGCTTATTGGAGATGGTGGCTGCAATCTTGAGGTTGACGGCAACAGTCAGGGGAGGACGATGCTAGTGACAAGAGTAGCGTTGATGATAGGAGTGGCCGACAGCGTGGTTGCATATGCTACAGGTGACAGTAAGGGCAGGGAATAGATCAATCTGTACAGATTGAGGATGGTGGCAGTAGGGGTAGGAGGCGACGACAAAGGAAAAAGGGGGGTTGAGGGAAGACCAGGGGCTATGGCACCATTGCAGATTACAGAGGAGGTGGTAGGGCATAGTTAGAGCGGAAAGCAGCGATGACGACGCGGCTAGGGACAATCGAGATCTATGATCCTAGTCGCATGGGTAGTGATGCTTGCTATAGCTGCTGCGAAAGGGATCAGGTGGTTAAGGACGCGGCTGCGACAATTGTTGAGGAGCAGTGCTAGCGATGCAATTGCGTAATGGATGTCAGAAGGAGATGCTGATAGCGTCATCTCCTATAGAGGCACAATGTAGTAGTGGTGACATCTAGGGAAGGTGATATGGATGGGACCAGCTATAAGCGGGCAGATGTGGGCAACGATAGCGATAGGGAAGAAGCAGTGCTGGGATAGATGGTATCGAGAGATCGCTGCGGTAGAGGCTGGCAATGTCGTGCATGTAGCAATGCTCACTACGATTGAAGGGGAAAAGGGAGATCGTGTAAGGAAGGAAGAAACACTAAGAGATCAAGATCGTGAGTGGCTGAGGCGCAAGGCTATTGTTAATGATAGAGGAGGAAGAAGGCACGGGTAGAGTGGAAGGCAATGGTGGTGTCATGGCTGGGAAGTAGTGGCTAGCGGCTAGCGAGTGATGAGGGGGTATATGCTTTGTTTTGAGGCAGGAAGAAGGCTAAAGGAGAGGAAAAGGGGGCAACGGGAGGCAGCGACCATGTTGCTAGTGCAGGTGGAGAAGAAGGCAGTAGCAACAGCAGCGACGATTACGTGGGCTATATGGGGAGATGGTGGCTGTCTGCAGGCGATGGTAGATGGGGGCGACAGATGGTAGGGAAGGACAATGACAGTAGGGTCATGTAATTGCAACAGAGGGCTGGAGGTGACAGCACTGGTAGAGGAAGGCTGGAGGAGAGGTAGAGGAGGTAGCGATAGTGGCGGCACTGGTGGATCAGTAAGATCGCGTGGTTGTGAAACAGGATGGTAGTGACAGGTTAGAACAGAGATGGCAGAGGTGCAGGGAAGCAAGATCCTAGCTAAGTGGGCTGAAGATGCACTGACAACACTGGACAAGGTGAGGACCAGGGATGACAGCACTGGATCTATAGGCAAGGGAGGAGTTGATATTTGTGGTTGAGGAAGAGGGAGCAGGGTGTAGAGGGGTGCGGGTGGGGGTGGGGAGGGGTTCTGGAGGGTGGTGGGGCAACGCGGTAGGGTGGGGTAGCAGCGACCAAGGGCTGTGACGAGTGGTGGCTATGCGCGAAGATGGCTGCAAAGCTACAAGATCTTGGAGTGGAGATCGGTTGTAGAATTATAGCAGGAATGACGAGGATCGTTGCTTTGATAGTAATTTATAGGAACCCTGTCATGCCTCCCGAATTATATCGCATTTGAGAAGGGTGACCCTGTCTTAATAAAAAATATAATATAATTCATCCACAATTCGAACCCAGGATCTAAACTAAATTTGAGGATACTGATTAAATATTTTTAAAGATCATTCACATCTATTCAGAAAATCTGTGCAGTTTATAAATCTTACACCACATCACTTGATAATTCACAAAACTCGAAGATTAACTTAACCAAAAATATTAACCACACTTATAAAACCATCAATCTTAGAAATCTATACAAATGCAAAACCAATCATTTTCCACCACTTCATATGATTGTAAAACTTAACATTCAAAGATTTCACATTAAGAGGTATTATAAACTTTTTACAAGATATATAAGTTCATATTTATCTACAATATTTCATTATATACAAAATATTCTTATACAATATCTCCCAACAAGACTTGCATAGCTTTCCACTATCTTAGCTCAGTTCTAACTTTTTCTATAAGCGACAAGTTAACTTGTAAAATTTATATAGCAATAGGGTGAGCATATAGAGCTCAACAAGTAACTAACATATCCAAGACCAAGAATGATAGTTTTCAAAATAAACTTGATATCAGATAGCAAGGCAAGGGTGTAAGAATCCATAGATAGTGTCTTATAGATACATAATCACAAATCATTTCATTCGAAATATACTTTAATCATAACGGTAGAGAAAGAGTAGCTGGAGCATATTATTGGGAATATGAAACATTTCAGAGCGTATCAAAAATATATAAAGTGTTTCGAAATATATCAAAGACATATGTAACATTTCAGAGCATATCACACATGCTTAGGACATTTCAGAACATGTCAATGGCATATGAAATGTTTCAGAATATATTAATAGCAAATGAAATATTTTAAAAACATAACAATGACATTTGAAACAGTTAGGACCATATCAAATACATATAAAATGTTTCAAAACATATCAATGGCAAATGAAATATTTCAGAGTATATCAAAGATGCATAAAGAGTTTCAGAATATATCAACAGAATGTGAAATGATTCAAAGCATATCAAAGGTGCATAGGACATATTTCGAAGCATATCAATGGTGTAGGAATAATCTCAAAGCTTATCAAATGAATAATTAAGGAACATAAGCTTAATATCATATTAGACATAACATTCATTTATTCTTATTCAAAGCACGGAAAGAAACTTATAAGCAATGCTCTGGATATCATATCAAAGACATAAATAGTTAAGTGGGGCTATAAACAGAATATGGATCATCCATCGTTGAATGACCACTAAAATAAATCTCCCACGTTTAGGAGCTCCATCCACCCACGTCTGAGTGAAGTCAGTGGGATCCACAAGAGCATAATTGACTTTGCACACAATACCCTTTACCATTTTTGGTAAAGGTCCAGAATATCCCATAAATACCAAAGTACAAAAGGACATGAGCAATACAAGTAGCAAATATCAGAAGCACATGTAGAATAGTGAAATATACATGTGCTAATATGAAGCAATACGATGTCAACATAAACATTCATAATTTGTATTCAGATAATTAAAGAATATAATAATTTAAGCAATACCATAAGGCTCAATTGAAGGATGGGATTTAATTAAATCATAGACAAAATATGATCCGATAACATATCAAAAATATAGATGGTGAAGTAGGATCATAAATATAGTGTGGTCCATCTGACCACCAAACATAGTAAAGCCTCACAAGCTCCAATCATAACATACTCTTTATCATTCTTGGCAAATGTCCAGAATATCTCACAAATACTAGAGTACAAAATGACATGAGCAATAAAAGTGACATATATCGGAAGCACATGTAGAATAATGAAATATACATGTGCTAATATGAAGCAATACGATGTCAATATAAATATTTATAATTTGTATTCAAATAGTCAAAGAATAAGAACAAGAGTGCATAAGAATTTAAGCAATACTGTAAGACTCAATTGAAGGATGGATGAAGCAAGTATAGGTAAAATTGATACAATTCCTATTCTGGCATAATTCTGAAGGCAAATCGTAAAGTTATTCAAATGATCAAACACACTCTAAATTACTCAAAGAAAATATTATTGGAAATATGAATCAATATAGTTTCAAACAAAATAAGTTTCAAATTGAAGGTCTATACAAAAAGTTATAAATGATTTGGTAGCCCAAGATCATAAATCATAGTCCCTATTTTATAGAATCCATAAGGTCTAACAAAATAGAAATTTTGATAGTTATTTGGACTCTAAATCTTTTAATCCTAATATAAAATGAAAGATCTATGAACCTATTTTCTAATGAATCTAGTGTTGCATTAATTAGAGACTCCAACAGAAAGATATAAGCAATATAGTGATGAAAGGTCACGAGGTACATACTCTATTTTACAGATTTTATATACTCAATTAAAATAAATGTTTGGCTAGCAAATGAACTCTAAAATTTTTAAACTTAGTTAAAAAGAAAGATATATGAATCTATTTTTGAAAAAGTTAAGTTTTATCCAAATAAGAGGTCTGTATTAAAAGTTACAGTAGGGTTAGAACACTTGTCTTTACAAATTTTGATCCCAAAGATGTGGATTAGATCACAATCTCAAAATTTTTACTTCTTTCCTGCTCTTCTTCTTCTTCTTCTTCTTCTTCTTCTTCTTCTTCTTCTTCTTCTTCTTCTTCTTCTTTCTTCTTCTCCTCAAGTTCACGTTGCAACGAAAATTCTTTTTTCTCTAATTGTTAATTAATTAAGCTAATATATGGGTTGATAGGTGGTAAACATGCATGCAATGTGCTTATGTGTCACCTATGCACATGCACAAGTAGCACTACTTTTCACCATGTTTTCTTTATTTTTTTATTAACTTAATATGATTTTATATTTTTAAGAGTCACATTTAGGTCCCTAGCAAACAATTTTTTAATATAAAATTATTTTAAAAGAATTAATAAATAAATCCTCAAATTTACAAATGGATCCTCATAAATAATTTAAAATATATCATTATAAATATTTCAGAAATAAGAGATATTACAAACCCTTAGGGTTCTATCGTGGAAAATGAGGGATAAACGATTACTTCGAGAGGATCAGGCCTCCTTGATCACTTATAGGGGATCGACCTTCTTGATTGCTACAGGGGATCGACCCTCATAAGGTTTTAGCATATTGACTAAAATAATATTTTTTTATTGATTGATAAAAAAGAACAGTTACAGTCATATTTATAGAGTTCTACCGAGAGTTCCTCTAGATTTTGCCTCTTCCAATTAGAGTTTTCTAGAACTTGGACTCCTAATTCAATAATACAAATTAAATAAACTCCTAATTGACTCAATTGGTCTAATCAAACCATATATTACATGACTTAAATATGACTTAAAATTTTAAAATTTTAATAGGTTCCTATTAGGTACATTCATGATTAATCTCCATTATTAGATTTTTGTGATAGCACATAAGTATTGGATACCAAGAATGCTTATCATATTTGTAATTCATTGTAAACTTTAGCAAAGCCTAGAAGATTGGAAAGAGGTGAGATGGACTTCAAGATGGGCAATGAAGCAAGAATTGCTATAGTTGTTGTTAGTGAGATCACCCAACATCTGCATAATGGGCAAACTCCTGGCGTGCCCCTGGCGAGCTCCCGATCACCTTCGATGAACTCCTAGCAAACTCCTGGTTAGCTCCCACTACATCATCTAAACCTCGGCCCGATGCCCGAACTTGACTTTGGCCTAACATCAAATTGTATTATATTTTCACCATTGTAGTTAATACTGCATCACTTTCTCTAACACATAAGTCAGATCATAAAACCTATCAATTGATTTCATCATCAAAATTCGTTATTTAATAATCTTTTTCTTTTTGATGATAACAACCAATTGATGATGGAAGTTAACTTTAACTCCCTCTATATATATGCCATAGGACAAAAGAGCAAACTTGGGGGGTTGTTTAGAGATCCAAAAATCAAGTTAAAGAAAATGTTAAATATCAAAAGGGGGATACATTTGAAAATATTTCATCAAGGATTTAAAAGATCCATGAATCGAAATAATTTTTGAGAGAGAGATTGAAAATGAATCTTATCATAAAAAGAAATTTGAATCATATTTTCTCTTTTATAAATATCAATTTCAAAAGGAAATAATCATTCAAAAGAGAGCTTAAAAAGTTGAAAAATGTGAGAGGAATATAAGAACTACTTATTGCATTTTAAAAGATCATCTCATATAAATATCAAGAAGAAGCTTAAGAAATCTGAAAAATAATATAATCAAAAATCATGCATTTGGACTTAATAAGATGCTTAATTTGCATAAATTAAGAAATCCAAAATAATATGATACCAAATCAAGCTCAATTTGAAAATCATGCATTTCTCATTCATTTAGAAAATTTAAAATTCCTAATTTTCTTCTAAGCAAATTATTCCTCATTTAATATTTTTTTAAGATAATGATTTTATCATATCTAATTCTTTTCTTTATTTATCATGTCTAATTTAATTATTCCTTATTTAATATTGGATGATTTATTATATGTAAATTTTTTCTTATAAAATCAAATTATTCTTTAATCAAAGGCTTTGTTGTTAAGATAGCAATTTAATCTCTCCCTTGGTCATTATAAAAAAGAAGGAAAGAATATAATAGTACAAAATTAATTTTAAGTAATTAATAAATATATATAGGGGTTATATAATGGAAATCATGTCATTAAGGATATAATATAAAAGATCAATTCACAAGTACCAAAAGACATTATTTATTTTAATAAATATTTCTCTTTTTTTTGTAAATAACGAAAATGAGTCCTAGGAGAGTAAATAATCTTGATTTATTTAAGATAAATCTTAAGACATATAATTCATTTAGATAGTTCTTCTGAATAAAACAAAAGAATGATCTTAATTAAAAATCTCAAAATTTTAATTATTAAGATCATAATTCTCTTTTTTATTAAAAATAAAAATCATAAAGGTTAAAAATAATTCCGATAAAGGATAAGTAAATTAAAGAAATCAACAAAAAGTTCATGAAGAAAATCTCATTCAATTTTTAACTCATCATAAATTTAAGAAATATTAATTTGGTGATAAGATATACCATTCTTGAATATAAGGAAGTCATAAATAAATCATGTCACGAAGGATATTAATATCAATTCATGAATATCAAAAGACATGATTTAATTTTGACAAATCTCCTCTTAGATAACAAAAAAAAAAAAGAATTTAGAAGATCAATTAATAAGAAGGACCTTGATTCATATATAGATAGCCAAGTCATCAACATTGAGAAGTCAAGATCACAATTTGAATGAAAAGAAAAAAACTTCTCTATAGTAAGTTGCAAAAAATGATATAAGAGAATGAATAAAAAATCAAGATCATAGTTCATGATAAAAATCTCAAGTTATAAGATCATAAATCTCCTAGTAAATGGAAAATTATAGAAGTAAAAAGTTAATTTCGTTAAAAGATACCTTAAGAAAGCAAAAAAATCATGGGAAAGTTCATGATTTGGTTGAGAAAAAAATCTCATTCAAATTTCAATCATCAAAATCATCATTGTAGTTTAAGAGATTCAACAATAAGGATATTACTTTATCACTCTTTCAAAGCTTGATAGGAAGTAGTAAACCCACCATGGAATATCTCTTGAAAGCAGTAAAGGGAATATCTCTTGAAAGCAGTAAAGTCGAAATTCAACCAATAAGTTAAAGGTATTTTCAAGGAGACTTTTTTCTTTTTTTGTTTCAATTTATGTGATTTATTTTATACAAAAATTTCTTTATCTTTTATGTCAAATTCAAGCATAGTCATTTAAAACAAAAAGTACAATTTTAAAAAAGCATCAAGATCATTATAATAAAATATTTTCAATCAAGTAAAATATTTTTAAATATTTTAAAACTAAAAACTAAGTAACATTTCCAAGGAAATTATCAAGATTATTGCAATAAAATATTTTCAAACAAAAGCTTCAATTTTGTTTAATTCCAATGATTTGTCTTTCTTAAGTGCTCTTTAGACTTAGTAAAATGAGTTACTATGCTCATTTCAAAATGTTTTTCTTTTACTTTAATTCAAGCCCTGATTTAAGAATGATCTAATATTCAATCATACAACATTCAATCATATTTCAAGTCAATCATTCAACATTAACATTTACATTTAAATCAACCAATATAATATCATAAAAATCCCTTTTCCAAAAATCAACCAATATAATTTTTCATTAACAATAACTAAGTTTCTTCGGTGTATGTCATTTTTGTACTAATATGCTCTAGCTATGCGTAAGTCATCATTAAAAAGTAATCATGAATTATCAAAATATTTATTACTAATAATTTTAATTTTAATAATTTTTCTTATTGCTATTGTTTAGGTTAGTGAGGTTGAAATGTGTTTTAGATCTTAAGTCATATGCCTTGAGCATCCACTATCAAGTTACCATTTTTTGCTCTTAGTTTTTGCTTGGAGATAAATTTATAATATAGGGGGTTTTGATTTAGGTTCCCATTTGACTTTGGGTCCCTCATGAAAAGCTTTATCTAATTTAACTAAATATATTTTGTTATTTATGGTTTTTTTTAGGAACCTAAATCAAATTATATGAACTATACTTTCTAAATAGGCATCTATATGCAGTATCCACATCCACCACAAAAATTATATCTATTTTCGGGTGAAGAATACAATATGGGTCTTCTAACAAAAATAATTGGTTTTTGATGAGAATTATCCACAAAGTCAATACCTTCCTTATGAACATGACCCTTATTAACAAAAATCATGTTTAGAGATTTGTTGCATATCTTAAACTTTTCTAAGGTTTGTTTTAATATGATATTTTTCTTTTTAATTTCATCCAGCATTTCCCATTTTGAGCAAGAAGTACATGGTATTGATGTATCATTCAAAGTTTCAAGTTTACCAGAGAGTGATGCATAACCCTTTCTGAGTGATTTATAATTTTTTGCTAATCTTTTTATACTCATCAAATAATTCATGAAAGATATTTAATAACTCATCAAAAGTAAAGGAGGCTTTAGGTGAGCTACTTATCTCATCGTTAATAGTCATAAGTGTGAGATTCTCTACTTCTTCTTTGTTATCTTCTTGATCTTTGGAGTGCCTCAGTTTTGTGTTCATAGCAAAAAGTTGTGTCCTTTTTAAGTTTATTTTCATATTTTTTATTTTTTTCATGAATCTTTTTAGTTCTTTTATCATGAGTTCAAGATCATAGTCCTCATCACTTGAGGTTTCACTCGATGAGTTATCTGTTGTTCTTAGTTCAATTTCCTTCCTGTTCTTGGGAAGGTGTCGTTCTTATGTTCTTAGTTTAGTATCCTTCATGTTCTTTTGAAGTTGTTCTTCTTATTCATTTTTGCAAGTTATTTTATTTATTAATTTCTTTAATTTAATTGTGCTTTCGTGTATGATTTCTAATGTGTGTCATATATCAATAGCCGAATCACAAGCAAAAATCCAATTAAATTCATTTTTATCTAAAGTGTAAAATAGAGCATTTATAGCTTTGGTATCTAAAGAACTCTTTTGTCTTTCATGATCATTCTAATCATTTATAGGATTGAATGAATTCTGAAATCCATTTTCGATCATGTTCCATAATTCAAAATCTATCAAAATAAAAAATATATGCATTCTAGTTTTTTAAAATGTGTAATCCATCCCATTGAATATGGGTAGACGTGTGATAGAGTGTTCCTTGTTAATGCCAAATGTAGTCATTTACTAGCTTGGATGTTAATCCAATTAAGTATAACCCGCTCTAATACCAACCGTTAGGATCGAGTTTGCACTACGAGTGGGGTGGGGGGGGCCGGGGGTGTCAGTCGTGATTTAGTGCAAGTGCAAAAATAACTTATTTCAAAAAATTTGCTTGAAGTAAAGAAGAAATCATAAACATTTCTTAGAATTTATTAAAAATAAATAAATGAGTAATTTAAAATAAATTTGAAAGAAGAATATTGATTTAGTTAAGAACTACTAAAATTAGAAAATAAGTTTAAAGGAGAACATGAAAAGGAAGGCTTAAAAATTTATAGTGGTTCGGTCACCAACTTGACCTAGCGTCCTCATTCGTTGAGGCCCGCTGGTGTCCACTAATGATCTTCTTTCACGGGTGAAGATTAAAACCCTTTATACCTTTCTCCTTTTCCTAAGCTCAGGAGAAGAACCTTTGCACTCTCCTTTTCATAGGTTCAAGAGAGAAACCTTTACAATCTTCTACTCTTCTCTTAACCTCACTTTACACTTTAAACACTCATGGGAAGTTCTCAACAAATTTTAACTGTATTTTCATAGTATTTTTACCTCTTTTTCTTGCCTCACCATGTAAGAATTCTTGGTGTATTTATAGACCCCAATTTGGCTTCAAATTGGAGCCAAAATTCAAACTATTTTCGAAAAACCCGAGTACGGGCAGTACTACCATCGACATTGATGGTACTACCACCAAAAGTATCATGAAAATATAGGCGATATTGGTACCATCGCAGCCCACTGATGGTACTACCATCAAGAATCTCGAAATAACACTTTTCTTGTATGGTTTTATACCTGACTTGTAACTTATGTTGACCATTTTTCAAGTCAATGAAATAAGCTAAAATCTAATCCAAAGTGGACCCAGTTGCCTCTCATTAAATTAATTTAGATTTCTTAAAATCTAACTCCATTAGGACTTGAAACGCATGATGCTAACTACAATATACTAAGACATAATTATAATCATTCTTATTGTTTGACACGTCAATCAATCTTCCGAACTCCCAGTGAACTTCTCGGCATCCTTCGGTGAACTCCCAGCGAGTCTCTCAATCATCTTTCAACAAACTCCCGGTATGCTCTGAGTGAGCTCCCGATCGCCTTCGGCGAACTCCTAACGAACTCCCGATGAGCTCCCACTGTATTGTCTGAACCCCGATCTGATGCTCAAACTTGACTCTAGTCCAACATCAAATTGTATTACCTTTTCACCATCATAGTTAATCATGCATCACAATCTCTAACACATAAGTTAGATCATAAAACTCATCAATTGATTTTATCATCAAAATCTGAAATTCAATAGAGAGTATAGAGTTCACTCATTTCCTCAAGGACCATGAGATTCTATCACAATGAATACCTCCTTATACACTTAATCTCAATGGTGTGTCAAAAAGAAAAATTGTATGTTGTTAGATATGGTGCAGTCCTTGATGAGTTTTACTGACCTACCTATCTCATTCTAAGAATACGCCTTAAGGATCATAGCTGACATTCTAAACAGAGTTTCATCTAGGTCGATAGTGTCTACGCCAAACGAGATATAGAAAATGAAGTAATCCGATTTAAGGTTATTAAGATTTGGCACTGCCCTACCCACATTAAAAGACATAACTGTGATAAGTTGGAATCAAGAACAGAATGGTACAAGTTGGAGGGATACCTCAAGGAAACTTATGGGTATTATTTCTATCATCCCAAGGACCATAATGTCTTTGTTGCCAAGAGAGCTATGTTCCTTAAGAAAGAACACATTCTTGGTGGAAACAGTGGGAGTAAGATAGAGTTGAGCGAGGTTGGAGTGTTGAAAAACCTCAGCGGGTGCATTACATACGCAGCAAAAATTAAAACAAAATTTGGTTTCCCATATAGATCAAATCGTCATGCAAAAGATTGGGATTGCAAGAAAAATGTAAAACTAAAAATCCGCATCATGTGTGAGAGATTGATTACCTACGGAGATCATATATCTCTGTATTCCAGATCCAAATGAAGAGAATGAAGGAAGTCAAGCGTCTTCCTCTCTAGCGGTATCCACACGATGGATCTCTATAGCAAAACTCCTCTAATATGATCTCCCAACTTGACTTATAGCCAATCACCTATATGTCTGATCCCCACCAGACCCCTGTGATGCTAAAATATAATCTAAGCCAGCAGCTTTATTAGTGGATCTGCAATATTATTTTCGGATAGAACTCTTTCTATTATTATATCTTTATAGGTCATGATCGCTCTAATCAGATTAAACCTCTTCAGAATAATTCTGATGAGACCTGGGTTCCCTTGATAGAGCTATTGCCCTATCGCTGTCGTAATATATGGGAATCAGCTCTATGTTACTTGGTATGACTCTCATATCATGATGAACTTCTTCATACATACCCCTTCTTTTGCTACTTCTGCTACAATAATGTATTCTGCCTCTATGTTCGAGTCGGTAGTAGTATTTGCTTGGAACTCTTCCAGCTTACTACTTCTCCATTTAGGGTGAAAATATACGTTAAGTTTGACTTGCTATCATCAATGTCAAACTAGAAACTCGAGTCTGTGTAGCCCTCAGCCTAGAGGCTACCTCCTCCATATACTAGTAAAATATCCTTAGTCTTTCTTAAGTACTTAAGGATAAACTTTATGCCTTACAATGTTCTAAACCTGGATATGTCTGATACCTACTCATGACACTCAGAGCAGAGCATGTGCTATATCAAGCCTAGTACATAATATAACATACATGATAAACCCTATAGCTGAGGCATAGGGTATCTTATCCATGTCTGCCCTTTCTTTAGGAGTTTTTGGAGACATACTCCTATAAAGTGATATTTTATGTCTCATCGGTATGAGACCTATCTTAAAATTCTCCATGCCAAATCTTTTGATAATAGAGTCTATGTACTAGATTGGGACAAGCCAAACATCCTCTTAAATCTATCTCTATAGATCCGGATCCCCAAAATATAGGATGCTTCCCCTAAATCTTTCATGGAGAAGTTTCTAGATAGCCAAGTCTTTACCGTGGAGAGCATTTCTACATCATTCCCAATGATTAGGATGTCATCCACATATAATACCAAGAAGGTGATAACACTCCTACTTACCTTCCTATATACACAAGGTTCATCTCTGTTCTTAACAAAGTCATAATATTTGATCGTCACATCAAATCTTAGGTTCCAACTTTGGAAAGCTTGCTTTAGTCCATAAATGGACTTGAGCACTTTATCTGGACTCTTTTTGGATACGAATCCCTCTAGTTGTATCATATATATCTCCTCCTTGAGATTGCCATTGGGGAATGCTGTTTTGACATCCATCTGCCAGATCTCATAGTCATAGTATGCTACAATAGCCAAAAGAATTATAATGGACTTAAGCACGACTACAGGTGAAAATGTTTCATCATAGTCAACTCCTTGTCTTTAACGATATCCTTTAACTACTAGCCTTGCCTTATAGGTCTCTACCTTTCCATCTACTATGATCTTCTTTTTGAAGATCCATTTGTAACCGATGGGTACGATACCCTCAAGCACATCCTCAAGGTTCCAAACTTCATTAAAGTACATGAAATTCATCTCAAAATTCATGGCTTCTTGTCACTTCCCGGAGTCTACACTCATAATAGCCTCCTCGTAGGTCTAAGGATCAACATCTTAAGAGTCCTCTCCACTGATATGTCCCACATATCTTTCAGGAGGGTGAGATACTTTGCTAGACTTACACAAAGTTGGAATTTATGTGTTAGGTACCTGAATAGACTCGGGCTCTAGAATGGTACTTGAGTTAGGTTCTCCAACCTCGCTCAATTCTATCTCACTCCCACTGTTTCCATCAAGAATGTGTTCCTTCTCAAGGAACACAGCTCTCTTGCAACAAAGATCTTTCGGTCCTCGGGATGATAGAAATAATACCCCAAACTCTCCTTAGGGTATCCCACAAACGTGCACACTCTATCCTTGATTCTAATTTGTCAGGGTTGTATCTTCTAACACAGGCAGGACAACCCCAAATCTTAACTACCTTAAGATCGAGCTTCTTTCCTTTTCATATCTCATATGGTGTAGACACTACCAATTTTGATAAAACTGTTCAGACGGGAAGCTGCGGTCTCTAGGGCGTATCCCCAAAATGAGATGGGTAGGTCAGTGAAACTCATCATGGATCATACTATGTCTAACATGTGTCATTCCTCCTTTCTGATACACCATTAAGCTAAGGTATATAAGGAAGTGTCCATTGGGATAGAATCCCATTTTTCTTGAGGAAATGAGTGAACTCTGTATTCAAGTACTCTCCTCCTCAATTTGATCGAAGAGTCTTAATACTCTTTCCAATTTGGTTCTCCACCTCATTCTTATATTTTCTAAATTTCTCAAAGGCCTCAGATTTGTACTTTATCAAGTACACATGTCTATACCTAGAGAAATAATCAATAAATGTAATGAAGTATGAGTAATCAACTATAGCCTAAGTCGACATGAGATCACATATATCACTATGTATGAGTTCCAATAACTTAGTGGCTCTCTCTCTAGTTCTACTAAAAGGAGAGTTGGTCATCTTCTCATGAATGCATGGTTCGCAAGTTGCATATCACTCATAGTCAAATGGATCTAAGTATCCATCTTTCAGCAACTTTTGAATTCTTCCCTTATGTATACGACTTAGCCTACAATGTCATAGGTATGTATTATTCACCCTATCTCTTTTCCTCTTAGACATATTTATATTCATGATACGTGGAGAAGTATCTAACATATATAAGCTATTTATAAGGGTCCCTCTAGTGATGATCTCATCATCCATAATTATTAAACAACTATTGTTCTCAGAAACTAATTTATATCCACTAATTTTCAAACAAGAGATGAAAATAATATTTTTGATAATGGAAAGGATAAAATAGCATGCATCTAATGCAATAATAACTCCACCAAGCAGATATAAGATGACCTCCCCAATAATAATTGTAGCAACTCTTGCTCCATTGTCCATCTTGAGATCTATCTTACCTTTGGAATCTCCTAGGTCTTGCCAGAATCTGCAACGAATTGCATATATGATAAGCACTCATAGTATCCAATACCCATGTGTTATCATGAAAATCTGACAAGTAAAGACTGATCATAAATATACCTGAAGCTTCTCTAAGTTTCTTTGTCCTTGCCCTTCTTAAGGGTCTTGTTGGCCTTCCTTTTCTTTTTGGTCTCACCAATATAGAGAACTGACTTCTCCCTCTTGATGGCACTCTTAGTTTCCCTCAATATATTGAGGAGCTTAGGGAGAGTCACCTTAAACTTGCTCATGTTAAAATTCATGATAAAGTGAGAAAAGGTATCTGGTAGAGATTGAAGTATAAGATCAATGCATAGGTTATCCTCTAGAACTATTCCTAGACCTATGAGTTTCTCGATCCACTCTATCATCTTTAGGATATGGTTCTCAACCGATGTCACTTCTATCATCTTAGCTTGGAAGAGTCTCTTAGATATCTCATATCTTTGAGTTCTTCCTTGTTTCTCAAACAACTGATGGAGATAAAGAAGGATAGAATCTGTATCCATGTTCTCATGTTGTCTCTGTAACTCATGGGTCATAGAGGCTAACATGTAATATTTTATCAACGTGGAATCATCTATATACTTCACATAACAAGTGATTTTATCCTCGCTTGCCCCTTCTTGCGGTGTGGGCACAATTGTATTAAGGATGTATACGATTTTTTCTGTAATAAGAATAATTCTCAAATTACGGAGCCAATCCGTGTAGTTTGGATCAGTGAGGCAATTGACATCAAGTATGTCATGCAGGGGGTTTGCGAGCGACGTGTTTATAACAAAACAAGATATAGCAAAAATAAATAACATGCAGATTTTATAGAAAATACTAATTAAGATATGGACTTATATCTTAATGTTCTCCCATTATTTTTCTAGCAAATCACATGACACCCTCGACACGTGAGACGAAAGTCTCCGACAGACTCCTAGTGGGGGTTGGGATCTAATCGGCATATTAGTGCAACATCGAGGGACTCAACCAATTCCACTAAGCCCAAAAGGTAGACAACTCTTGCCAATCACAACTCATTATAATTCCCGTCATATTCGGCCTATAAATCATCATATTCTCGAGGGACATGACTAACCATAATGTTCAGTTAAACCATTGTTATAAGATGAGTCTAATTCGATGATATACCCTTGAGGGACTCGACCAAGCATACCATGTCCTCAAGTCACCAGTGATATCTCTATGTCATAGGCAAGATCTCGATCACGTAGATAGGTGAGCCTCGAGGGACTTAACCAACTTAACCTATGTCGTGATTTAATTTCTTCCTATAATGATGGAAGGCCACATGGGTCAATCTTATTACCTCAAGCTTACCGACTTAATATTATCATATGAGGGGTTTTATTTCATATTGGTCTCCTAATATCTTATGTCATACACATACATATTTAATATATATGTACATCGCATGCAAATATATCTATATATACATATATCTAGTAGGTGTATAACACATCACATATGCAAGCCACACCAGATGATTATGAACCGTCACCTAATATGATTAAGACCGAGCCAATGAACGTAATCATTCATAATACGATTTATGTGTGCATCGGTGCATCTCTATGCCCTGTGATTGTTGATCTTATCATTATCGATTCCGTTGGATCATTGCATCACCATGCGTCGTAATCTCCTGCTACGGTATCGTGGGTCCCGCTATCACCTCCACGCTCCCGTCGCACCTCTCTATATAATTACAAATAATCACAAGCATGTAGGCTCGATAATAAACGAGTAAAATGGAGGCTCACATGCTCCGATAATAATAATAATAATCATAATTGCACACATCACAATACATGGCTTATGATCATCCATCCACATCATACATCACATCATATGTAGGATTACTAGATATATATAATAATTAATTAAATTATTTAATTAATTATTTTTTTGAAATGAGAACATTCTTAGAATTTTTAGAATTGTCAAGGGTATTTTCCTAATTCTGGATAAGAGGACAGTCCTCAGAATTATTGAGAGTATTTTTGTAACTCTAAAAGGGAGGGTAGTCCTCAGAATTTCTAGAATTTGAGAGTATTTTAGAAATTCTATAAAGTGGGATAGAGTTAGAATTTGTTTTTATTAAAAGTGCCCTAGCCCCTTTGCCTTCACTGTGTCACCGCCCCCGCGTTGGTAGCGGCAGCCCCTTGCGGCTGGTCGTTGGTGTTTGCCCCTTTAGGCACGCCATGGGCAGTCGTCCCTTGCGGCCTGGCTATGAGCGGCACAACCGCCTTTAGCTAGCGGCTACCCCCGTAGCCTTGGTCGCAGTTGATCGCCCCTATAAGGGGGTTGGCCATGGCCTGCCACCCTTATAGAGGGTCTGGCCATGGCCGACCACCCCATTTCCTCACTGCTTTCACTGCTTTCACTGCGAAAACGTAGCAAGAACACATAGAACGATTCTACGTGATTCAATCTCATCCCATGCAGTTTAAAACTAATCTTTCACATGAAAACCTTAGCTCTGATACTACTATTAGGAAACCTTAACGAGTGTATCACATGCGCAGCGGAAATCAAAACAATAAATCGATTTCCCACGTAGATTAAATCATCATGCAAATGATTGGGATCACAAGAAAAACATAAAATTAAAAATTTACATCATATATAAGAGATTGATTACCTAGGGAGATCATATATCCTTGTATTCCAGATCCGGATGAAGAGGATAAAAGAAGTTAAACATCTTCCTCTCTAGCGGTATCTATATGATGGATCTCTATAGCAAAACTCCTCCAATCTGATCTCATAACTCTCGTGTAGAGGGAGGAAGGAGAATAGGAGGGGAGGCTAAAGCTGTAGCCTATCAACCATAAGTCTCCCTTCATATTTATAGAGAGCCACCAAAAACCCTAGGGCTTCTTCCTTAGTGGGTATTGGATCTCTATCTAATTACTCACTAATCTTGTATTATTGGATCTTTATCAAATAATCTCCTTAGGCCTCTAATTGGGCCTTAATCAAAAAGTCAATCAGCATAGGGTCTCATCTAATGAGAATAGGGGCTAATTGGATCTCCATCCAATCCTCTATTCGCTGAAGCATTCACCATATGTGTATGACCCTTTAGGCCTGATATCAAACTGGTCGTGAGTTGTTCTCATCAGAACTCCTTCTGATATAGTAAATTGTTATCTCCATAATAATTTACTCGACTCATTGACTATGGACATACTAGGACACTACGCTATAGTCCCCAGATGGTATAGGGGAGATCAAATCTATCGAACTTATCTGTCCATAGTTACCATGTATCTATAATCCCTCATCCAACTAATATCTCAAAGACTGTATATTAGATATGGTATTGTTAGGTCACATACGGAATAAGTTTGTCTTGCTTTAATCAGATTCTACCAAAGAACTCTTTCTCTCTCAATCTGAATGACCCTAGCTAGGGATTTATCTGAGCAAGCACATATGGGATATTCCTCTTGTGATACCGAGAGTGGATGATCCTTTATTGACACTCAATTGCCTTCTTAAGTTTGGCTACCAATCCCAATAACCAGTTGCACCAGATCTGAAACTTTCTAAACCTATAAGTCTAGCGTCAAAGAAAGGAGTACTTATATAAGATATCCTTGGTGTCTTAAGTCAAAAGATCAGATACACAACTGAGACTATGGAATCCCTGTCTGACATTAGGTATCATCAATCATACAATATTCTATAAGTGGATCAATCAGTGAACTCATTCTCCAATGAGCACCTGTACTATATCCTTAGTGTCTCCACACAAGTGGCTATGACACTATCTGCTTCCATCATATAGACGGGTATAGGTACACGGGTTTGCCCAGTTATCTCGATGTCCATCTCGAGTAATATATGACCGGAATTATTTATGATCTATGTTTAAAGGTGAATTGATTGCATTATCATAATCTCATCATGATTTGATTCTCATTACACAGAACCAAAGACATCATTATATATATATATAATATAAGAATATGCCAATATTATTCATAAGCAAAAAGATCATGCAGTGTGTCACATGTGTCATCACCCATGTGATTGACTTGTAGGGCACCTATAACTAGCATAGAGAACCTATTTCAATTACCATTCTAGAGTTGAAGTTTGTTCAAGTACCTAGCACACAAGTTCCAACTTTGTGTAGGTTCCAGCAGAGTATCTCACCCTCCTGAAAGATATGTGGGACATATTAGTGGAGAGAGACACTCAAGATGTTAATCCCCAGACTTACAAGGAGACTATTATGAGTATAAACTACGGGAAGTGGTAAGAAGCCATGAATTCTGAGATAGATTCTAGGTACTCTAATAAGGTTTGGAATCTTATAGATACACCTGAGGGTATTATATCCATCGGCTACAAGTGGATCTTTAAGAAAAAGATCAGAGTAGATAAAAATATCGAAATCTATAAGGCAAGGCTAGTGGACAAAGGATATCATTAAAAGCAAGGAGTCGACTATGACGAAAACTTTTCACCTATAGCCATGCTAAAATCCATCATCATTCTTTTGGCCATTGTAGCACACTTTGACTATAAGATCTGACAGATGGGTATGAAAATCGTATTCCTCAACGACAACATTGAGGAGGAGGTGTATATGATACAAATAGAAGGATTCGTATACAGAGAGAGTTCGAATAAAGTATGTAGGTTACTTAGGTCCATCTATGGACTGAAGCAAGCTTTCCGAAGTTGAAACATAAGATTTGATGAGATGATAAAATCTTATGACTTCATTAAGAAAAAAGATAAGCCTTGTGTGTACATGAAGGTAAGTCGGAGCACTATCATCTTCTTGGTGCTATATATGGATGATATCCTAATCATTATGAATGATGTAGGAATGCTCTATGGTTAAGGTTTAGCTATCTAAAAACTTCTCCATGAAAGACTCAAGGGAAGCATTTTATATTTAGGGGGTCCGGATATATAGAGATAGATCCAAGATGATACTTGGCTTGTCCCGGTCCAGGTACACAGACTCTATTGTCAAAAGGTTTGGCATGAAAAATACCAAGAGATGCCTCATATCGATGAGACATGAAATATCACTTTATATGAGTATATCCCCAAAGACTCCTATAGAAAGAGTAAACCTGGATAGGATACCCTATACCTCAGTGATAAGATCTATCATGCATGTTATACTATGTACTAGGCCTGATATAGCACATGATCTGAGTGTCTCGAGGAAGTATCAAGCGGATTTAGGCTTTGAACACTAGAAGGTAGTAAAGTGTATCCTTAAGTACTTGAGAAGAACTAAGGATCTTTTACTGATATATGGAGGAGGTAGCCTCTAGGTTGAGGGCTACATGGACTTGAGTTTTGAGTCCAACATCAATGATAGCAAGTCAAACTCAAGGTATGTCTTCACCCTGAATGGAGAAGTAGTAAGCTGGACGAATTCCAAGCAAGATACTACTGCTTAAATAATTCTGTGCAATTTAATTTCATGATAGATAATATAATATATAAATATACCAATAATAATCATAAGCAAAAAGATCACATAGCGTGTCACATATGCCATCACTTATGTGATTGGCTTGTAGGGCACTTGTAACTAGTAATTTTTTACTTGACCTAATGCCAGTCACCTATATGTTTAATCCTCATCAAACCTTTGTGACGCTAAAGATAGTTTGAGCTAGTAGCTTTGTCAGTGGATCTACAATGTTATCTTTAAATAGAACTATTTCCATTGCTACATCTTTATGGGCCATGATCTCTCTAATCAATTAGAACTTTCTTAGAATAATCTAATGAGACATTAGTTCCTTTTCTTGAGCGCTCACCCTGTTATTATCACAGTATGTGGGAATCGGCTCTACGCTACTCGGTATGATTCCCAAATCACTTTTGAACTTCCTTATCCACACCCCTTCCTTTGCTACTTCTATTGTATCAATGTATTCCGCCTCTGTGGTCGAGTTAGTAGTAGTATCTTGCTTAGAATAACTTACTACTCCTCTATTCAGGGTGGAGATATACCCTGAGTTCGACTTGCTATCATCGATGTCGGATTGGAAACTCGAGTTCATGTAGTCCTCAACCTAGATACTACCTATTATATATATCAGTAAAAGATCCTTAGTCCTTCTCAAGTACTTAAGGATACACTTTACTGTCTTCTAGTATTTAAAACTTAGATATGCCTAATACCTACTCTTGACACTTAAAACATACGTTATATCAGGCCTAGTACATAGCATAGCTGTATATGATAGATTCTATCATCAAGGTATAGGATATCCTATCTATGTCTGCACTTTCTTTAGGAGACTCTAGGGACATATTCTTAGAAAGTAATATTTCATGTCTTATCGGTATGAGACATCTCTTGGAATTTTCTATGCCAATCCTTTTGACAATGGACTCTATGTACCTGGACTGGGATAAGCCAAGTATTCTTTTGGATCTATCTTTATAGATCCATATCCTCAAAATATAGGATGCTTCTCCTAACTCCTTCATGGAGAAATTTTTAAATAGTCAAGCTTTTACTATGGAGAGTATTCATACATTATTCCCAATGATTAGGATGTCATCCACATACAACACCAAGAAGGTGATGGCGCTCCCACTTACCTTCTTATACATACAAGGCTCACCTTCATTTTTAACAAAGTCATAAGATCTGATCATCTCATCAAATCTTATGTTCCAATTTCATAAAGGTTGCTTCAATCCATAGATGGACCTGAGTAACCTGCAACCTTATATAGACTCTCCCTCGATACGAATCTCTTTTGTTATATCATATACACCTCCTCCTCGAGGTTGCTATTAAGGAATACAGTTTTCACATCCATCTGCTAATCTTATAATTATAGTGTGTTGTAATATCCAAAAGAAATATGATAGACTTTAGCATGACTATAGGTGAGAAGGTTTCGTCATAGTCAACTCCATGCTTTTGATGATATCCATTAGCCACTAGCTTTGCCTTATAAGTCTCCACCTTTTCATCTACTTCAATCTTCTTCTTGAAGATCCACTTGCAGTCGATAGGTACAATACCCTCAGGTGCATCAACAAGGTTCCAAATCTTATTCGAGTACATGAAATTCATCTCAGAATTCATGACTTCTTACCACTTCTTGGAGTCTATACTCATAATAGCATCTTCGTAGGTTTGAGGATCAACATCTTGAGTGTCCTCTCCTAATATTTCTCATATATCTTTTAGGAGGGTGAGATATTTTGTTAGACCTGTGCAAAGTTAGAATTTGTATGATAAGTACCTGAACAGACTCAGGCTCTAGAATGGTGCTTGAGCTAGGTTCTCCAACCTCACTTAACACTATCACACTCTCATTGTTTTCACTAAGAGCATGTTCCTTCTCAAGGAACATAGCTCTCTTAGCAATAAAGACCTTCTGGTCCTCAAGATGATAGAAACAATACCTTTAGGTTTTATTAGGGTATCTCATGAACTTGCATCTTTCCGTCCTTGATTCCAACTTGTTGGGGTTGTATTTTTAACATAAGCAGGATAGTCCCAAATCATAACTAACTTAAGATGGATTTTTTTTCTTTTCATATCTTATATGGTGTAGACACTACTGACTTTGATGAAACTATATTCAGAAGGAAAGCTGTAGTCTCTAGGGCATATCCCCATAATGAGATAGGTAGGTCAACGAAACTCATCATGGACTGCATCATATCTAATAGGATACAATTTCTCCTATCTAATACACCATTGGGAGGTGTCCATTGGGATAGAATCCTATGGTCTTTGAGGAAATGGATGAACTCTGTACTCAAGTACTTCCTCCTCGATCTGAACAAAGAGTCTTAATATTCTTTCCAATCTAATTCTCTACTTCATTATTATATTCCCTATATTTTTTGAAAGCCTCGAACATGTACTTCATCAAGTATATATATTTGTATATAGAGAAATTATTAGTGAATGTAACCAAGTTCGAGTAACCACCTATAGCCTGAGTTGATATAGGACCACATACATCACTATGTATGAGTTCTAATAACTGAGTGGCTGGCTCTCTAGTTCCACTAAAAGGAGAGTTGAATAATTTTCTATGAAGGCAAGGTTTGCAATTTGAATATGACTCATAGTTAAATAGATCTAAGTATCCATCTTTCAATAACTTTTGAATCATTTCTTCATGGATATGACCTAGCCTATAATGCCACAGGTACTCTTTATTCACCTCATCTCATTTCCTCTTGGATGTATTTATACTTATGATATATGAAAAAATATCCAACATATATAAGCCATTAATCAAGGTCCCTCTTGTGATGATCTCATCATCCATTATTAATGAACAACTATCATTCTCAAAAACTAATTTATATCTACTAACTGTTAAGTAAAAAATAGAAATAATATTTTTGATAATAGACAGAACATAATAGCGTGTATCCAATGCAATGGTAGCTCTGTGATGCAGATGTAGGGTGACCTCACCAATGACAACTGCAGCTACTCTTGCTCCATTACCCATCTTGAGGTCTATTTAGCCTTTCGCCAGTCTCGTGGGCCTTACTAAAGCCTATAATATATTGCAGATATGATAAGTAATCCCGGTATCTAATACCCATGTGTTATTATGAAAATCTGATAAATGGAGACTGATCATGAATATACCTGAAGCTTTTTCAAGCTTTTGTTTTACCTTTTCTACAAGATAATCATTATAGTTCCTCTTCCAGTACACATCTTTGCCATAATGGAAGCATTGTCTTTTATCCTTTGCTGGGTCTTTCTTAGTAATCTTTGTCTTTCCTGGTCTTTCCTTGCCCTTGCTCTTGCCCTTCTTAAGGGTCTTATTAGCCTTCATTTTCTTCTTGGTCTTACCAATATAAAGAATTGACTTCTCTTTCTTGATGGCACTCTTAGTCTCCCTCAACATATTGAGTAGCTCAGGAAGATTAAACTTGCTCATGTTGAAGTTCATGATGAAGTGAGAAAAGGAATCTGGCAAGGACTGAAGTATAAGATCAATATGCAAGTTGTCCTCTAGGACTACTCCTAAACTTATGAATTTCTCGATCCACTCTATTATCTTCAGGATATGACTCTAAACCAATGCCCCTTTTGTCATCCTAGCTTGGAAGAGACTCTTAGATATCTTATATCTTTGAGTTCTTCCCTATTACTCAAACAGCTGATGAAACTAAAAAAGGATAAAATTGACATCCATGCTCTCATGTTGCCTCTGTAACTCGGGAGTCATGGAGCCAACATATAGTATTTTGCCAAAGTGAAATCATCTATATACTTCACATAGCGAGCGATCTTATCCTTGCTTGCCTCTTCTTTTGGTGTGGGCACAATCGTATCATGGACATACATGATTTTCTCTATCATAAGAATAATTATCAAATTATAGAGCCAATCCATGTAATTTAGACTAGTAAGGCGATTATCATTAAGTATGCCATGTAGGGGGTTTACGGCTACATGTTTCTTATAAACAAACAAGATATAGCATAAATAAACAACATGTAGATTTTACAGAAAAAACTAATTAAGATATGGATTTATATCTTAATGTTCTTGCATTATTTTTCTAGTGAATCATGTGACACCCTAGGCATATGAAGCGGAAGTCTTCGATAAATGTCTAGTATCAAGATCCAATCAATGTCTTGGTGCAACCTCGAGTGACTTGACCAATTGCACTAAGCCCAAAAGGTAGGCAACTCTTACCAATTACAACTCCTTATAATTCCTGTCATGTTTGACCTCCAAATCATCATGGTCTCGATTGCTCAACTAACCATGAAGTTTAATTAAGTCATCATCATCGTTACAAGATGAGTCTGATTTAATGATATTTTCTCGAGTGACTCGATCAAGCATACCATGTCCTCAGGTCATCGGTGACATATCTCGATCATGTAGATAGGTGAGCCTTGAGTAACTCGACCAATTAGACTTATATCATGATTTAATTTCTTCTTATAATGATGGAAGACAATGTGGGTCAATCTTATTGTCTCATATTTTCTGATTTAATATTATCATAGGAGGGGTTTTGTTTGTTTTGTATTAGTCTCCTAATATGTTGTATCACACATATGCATATTTAATATATATCTACATCGCATGTAAATATATATATTTATTTATTTATATATAATAGGCATATAATTATATATCACATATGCAAACCATACCGGATGATCATGAGCCATCACTTAATATGATTAAACCTGAGCCAACGGGCCTAATTACGTATAATAGGATCTATATGTGCATCGATGCATCTCCATGCCCTATGATCATTCATCTCATCATCATTGATTCCGTCGAGTCCTCGTCGCATCACCATGCATCGTGATATCTCGTCACGACATCGTGGGTCCCGTAATCACCTCCATACTCCCACGATGTCTCTCCATATAATTATAAAATAATCATAAGTATGTAGACCCCACAATAAATGAGAAAAATAAAAGGCTCGTGAGCCCCAATAATAATAATAATCACATGTACACACATTACATTACATGGCTTATGATCATCCATCCACATCATATATCATATGTACACATCATCATGTAGGATTACTAGATAATAATTAATTAATTAAATTATTTAATTAATTATTTCTAAAATTTTTGGGATATCTTATCATAGGGTTCCCAATATGGCAGGTAGAGACTCTTTATATGGCTAGGAAACCCTAGCCGCTAGGAAACCCTAGCCGCTAGGAGTCCCCTGTGGCTAGGAGTCCTTGGCCATAGGGGATCCTTGGGAGGCTAGGAAACCCTAGTCCCTAAGGAACTCCTTTTGCAACCATCCCATGGCTACAATTTGCCATGGGTGGCCAACAAACCTTGGCCAACTAAATAGTCCTTGCGGCGAGGAATCCCTAGCTACAGGGTTACCTCTGGTGGCCACGGAACCCTAGCTGCCATGATACCTATGCAACCACCACTTTTGGCTGTATGGAGGTTGCTACCATGGCCGAGAGGTTGTTGCTCTCTGCCTTGTAGGCTTCGTCTAGGCTAAGAGCAACATCCTTGCTCTCAGCCAAGGCTGTAAGCTGCCTTTGACCATGCCACAGGACAACAATAGTTGCTGCTCTTTTCCCTCTTCTTTATGCTAACAATTTTGACATTAAAAAACCTTTGAACATCTCTCTACAACATGTCTTTTCAGTGAGAAAAGGTGATGTCCACATTTAGTTAATCATAAAAAATCACAGTAAGGTACATAAAAAGTAATTTACACATTTCAATCTTATCACACACAGTTTAAACCCAATCTTTTGCATGAACAACCTTGGCTCTGATACTACTATTTAGATCTTCACATACATATTGCAAGATCAAAACAAAACTAATTTCCCATGCATATAAAAATCATCGTGTAAAGATTAGTGCGCAAAAAATCATAAAATCAAAAACCATAACATGTGAGAGATTGTTTACCTAGGGAGATCGTATATCTCTGATTTTTTAGATTTGGATGGAAAAAATGAAGGACGTAAAACATCCTCCTTTCTAGCAGTATCCACATGATGGATTGCTATAGTGATGCTCCAATCGCAACCATGAATCTCGTAACTTATGCGTAACTTCTCACAATGAATGTGGAAGATGATTCTCTATCTTCTTCACTTCCCTCTCACACTAGAGAGAGGCTGGTTAGTTGAGAAGGTTAGGAAGAGGAGGAGAATACGAAGGGATGGTCAAGGTGTAGCCTATCATTTATGTGCCGCCCCTATCTCCTATTTATAGAGATCCTCCATAAACCCTAATGGATCCAGCCTTAGTGGGTATTGGATCTCCAACCAGTTACCCACTAATATTAGATTATTTGATCTCTATCCAGACGGTATAGGGAATCTTATCCATTAAATATATCTATCCTCAGTTACTATGTATCTATAGTCCCTCATCCATCTAATATCCGTATATTGAGCATGGTACTATCAAGCCACATATGAAATCCACCTGAGGCTCGCTCTAATAGAATTCTTTTGGAGAACTCCTTCTTAATCTAAATAACCCTATTAGAGATTTTCCTAAGCGGGAGCACATGAGATATTACTCTTATGATACTAAGAGTGGATGATCCTTTATTGACACTTAATAGACTTTGTAATGTGACTAGCAATCCCGATAATCAATTGTACTAGATCTGAAACTTTCCAAAACTATAAGTCTAGTGTCAAAGAAAGGAATACTCAAATAAGGCATCCTTGGTGTCTCAAGTCTAAGGACCAAACACACAACTAGGACTACAGAATTATTATCTGACATTAGGTTTCATTAACCATACAACATTCTATAAGCGGATCAATCAGTGAACTCATTCTCCAATAAGCATCGATAGTGTATCTTTAGTATCTCCAATGAGCGCCAATATTGTATCTTTAGTATCTCCACACAAGTGGCTATAAGATCAGTAACCTCCATCATAGGATGGGTATATAGTACACTGGTCTATCTAATTATCTCGATGTCCCTCTCGAGTAACCTATGACCGAGATTCTTTAGGATCTGTGTTTAAAAGTGAATCAATCTTATTATCGTGATCTCATCACGATCTAACTCCCATTGCATAGAACCAAGAACATTACAATATATATATATATATATATATATATATATATATATATATATATTCAACAGATAATATAATATAAGAATATGCCAATAAATAAAAATACAAAAAGATTATGTAGCGTGAGTGTCACACATAGGATTGACCGAGACTTAGTCAGTATAGGATTGATCGAGACTTAGTTAGCATAGGACTGGCTGAGACTTAGTCGATATAGGATTGACCGAGACTTAGTTAGCATAGGACTGGGTGATACTTCATTGGCATGACTGGTCGAAACTTAGTCGGCATGACTGGCCGAGATTTGTTAGTAGGATTAGTCAAGACTTAGTCAGCATAGGACTGTTAAGACTTAGTCAATAGGATTAGCCGAGACTTGTCGGTAGGACTGGTCAAGACTTGTCGGTAGGACTGGTCAAGACTTGTCGGTAGGACTGACCGAGGCTTAGTCAACATGATTGGCTAAGACTTAGTCGACAGGACTAGTCGAGACTTAGTTAATATAGGACTGGCCGAGACTTAGTCGACATAAGACTGGTCGAGACTTTAGCTGGTATAGGACTGACCTAGACTTAGTTGGCAAGTCTAGTCGAGACTTGTTGGCAAGACTAGCCGAGACTTGTTGGCAAGACTAGCTAGACATAGTTGACATAGGACTGAATAGTCGGTAGGACTGGTTGCTCTTGAGCGAGAAAAATTAAACTAAGACAGTTGTTAATGTGCCTCATTGATAGGGTGCTGATTTGTCGTGCTACGAGCAAGCAATTCTGCAAGCGGGGTGCTTCTCTACGATGGCCCAGGCTTAAGCCTTGCATCCTAATATATTGTTGCCGTCAAACGCCGGACCACCGATGATGATGTTTATTTGTTTTTCCACTAGCTCTGGGGGTGGGGAGAAGGTTCTTGAGGCCAACTGATGTAGCGCCCGAGATACCCTTTGTTGATATGCTCTTTGATCTGATTTCGGAGGTCGTTGCATTCCTCTATGTCATGGTCATAATTTCGATCAAATCAGCAATACTTTGCCCTGTCCCTGAGCTCTTTGGTACTCTTTAAAGGTTTGGGCATTCTCAATAGTCCTTTTTCTTTGATTTGGATGAAGATCCCTATCCGAATCGAGTTCAGGGGGGATGGGAGTAGGCTTAGGTAGGATGGCTCTGGTCACTCGGGTCATCTTCTTCGGGGCACCGGAGGATGGCCCCATGACTTCTCAGTGCATGGCATCTTATGATCTTCGTGCTTTCCTACCACCAGCACCTTGGCGGTCGTGTATTGGTTGGCACACTAGAGCATATTTAGGACGATCATTGGTGGTCATTCGATCAACGACTAAAAAAACCTAGATAGTAATAGCCCCATAAAAAATGCTTGCATAATCAAGGAAGGATGAGTGTCAGGTACTACCTCGATTTTTGTGATAAAGCATAAGATGAAGTGGGAGAGGGGCTCGTTGTCTTTTTAGCTTAGGTTGAGGAGCATCGCTATAGATAGCTTTCACTAGGCGTTGGCCACAAAATTGAATTTGAATTCTCGTGCCAACTGGTTGAAGGATGAGAGCGAAAGGGGCTTTAAACGGTTGTACCACATCTAGGCAGGTGATAGAACCCCAAAGGAATTATATGGAGATTTGATCTTTGAGGGGGTTCAACCCTCGAAATGCTGTAGGTGTTCCTCCCTAATAGACCACAAGGCTGAATTAAAAATTGATCTTGCTTATTCCAAAAGAGGTGGAGGCTATATGCTTATATAGGGCTCCAAACCCTAGCCCTAGGGACTATTTTCTAAGTAAATTACCTATTTTGCCCTCCACTCTAGCCGGTTTGCCCCATAGGAGCGGTGGCCTAGGGGGCTGCACTAATAAAGGTGCCCTTGCTAGAAACCATAGCTGACCTGGCCAGTAAAGGGGATGGCGTCTAGGAAGCCCCAAGGCCTCAAATATAAATACTAGTCACTCTTCTTTATAGGATAGAGGTGGCTAGGTGGGGTTCATTACAATCTCAACGGTTAGGAAGCCCTAAGGCTTCAACACTCTTTCCTTAAAACCCTAACCGACTCCTCAATTAAAGGGGATGATGGCAAGATCAGGGGGATATTATATGACTCAAGACTTTATTGACTCCTTGACTTATTGAGCTTAGGACCCATCCAAGCTAGGGTCCTAACAGACCTGCCCTCTTCAAATCAGCCTTATCCTCAAGGTTGAGATTCCATATCTCCGGGTCTTGGTCTACAACTCCTCATTAGCTTGGGTGTCGGTTGGAAGGATCTAGGCTGAGTCATCTTTAAACTTTCATTTGAGGTGGGATACTTGAAGGATTAGTTATATTTTTGATTTGGTGCACATATATGATCTTTAGGTTGGGGCTCCAATGTGATCCCTAATTTTGTAAGGTCCAAAGTAGTGGGGGACCACTTCTTTGAGGTTTGAATTTCCTGCTGGTATGGCTGAAAATGTAGGGAAGCTTGATCTTTAAGTTTGTTAGGAGATCGTTTCTTCTTTGTATTTGCTGTCATGTGGTTAGTCTTTAGTAGCTAATATTTCTTCTAGAATGGTGACTGCTCTCCGATATGGTTCAGGATGATAAGAGCTCATTCTGACGTGAGCATGGATTGTAATTTTTATGGGCTTACTTCTCTTTCATGCCATGGACCTGTATCGAGCCAAAATTTAAGTTTAGTAGTAATTAGTATTTCCTTTAGACACCTCATGTAGAATGTGGGGAAATCCTAAATGTGGATTAAGAGTTGGTTATCTTGCATAAGGGCAATGTCGATCCTAACTCTTGATGTGTCTTCTCTAATTATAAACATCTAGCCATGATTTGGTGTGGACAACATCATGGTCGTGAGGGCTATAGTTCCACTCGGCCAAGGTGGTGCATCTTTCTTCATAGTGAGAGGGATGATGTTTATTCTTTATTGAGTCTTGCAAATGATCCTACCCTTACTCTGATTCTGCCACTGGCGGGACTCAATTTTCTTGTGGTCTTGGGCCATGGATCAAAGGTCGTCATCAATGAAGACTTTGAGCAACATGGTCCAATCCTGGGATAAATCATGGAAGTCATCTAAGATCTGAAAGTGCCGCATCAACAACCATGGTGGGTTCAGCGAGATATAACACTTCAAAAAATACCTAGAGACAAAGATGTTGGGATGTGTCATATTGGAAAAAAAGTATGGTTGAATAATCCGTATCTCTATCATCTCCTAGGCAACCCTCTTAGCTTCGATCTTCTGATGTTATAGGCAGCAATTTGACTGACCATCAACTGGTGGTAATTTTGGCTAGTTCAGCATAGGGGGGTTGGGTAGCTTGATAGGAGGTAGTTGGCTCAGTTTGGTGGAGACACCTAAAATTTAAGCAAGTAGTGAGAGAGAGTTCTTATCTTCAATATCCTTAAACTCTTGAATTTGAATTGAGAAGCCATTGGATTCTTTTTTTGGTTCCTTCTCCAAGCATGTGTCTCTTTGCTTCCTCGTTTTTATGTAGATTGCCTATTTCCCTTTACTGAAAAATTTCATGGTTAAAAAAGTTCTAGAAAACATCTCTAATCATGGATAAATAATCAATGTCGAGCATTACTTTAAATTCATCGAGAGGGAGGAGGAAAAAATTAGCAATTATGTCTTAATCCTATAAAATCAATTTTACCTGTGAGCACTTCTGGTTGCACTTCAAAATTTGGTCGTTAGCTTCCTTGACTTCAAACCTGCTATAATCTTCTTTTTAGAGCATCAAACATGCAACAACCTTGCTGCTCATGAAGTTGTGTGCTCTAGGTGTCGATGAGGATGATAATGGGCTGCTGCTCGAGAAACCCTTCGATCTTTAATTTATGTGGGTTTATGTAGCCGGCTAAGGTAGCAATCGTGTAGGTGGTCGGTTATGGTGTATCCTTCCTCCTTGGGCTCAAGAGTCATATCTTCAAGTTTGGGTTCTTAAGTGGGCACAATCATCAGAGGTCTCTCCTTCTTACAATAGTGTATAGGCTCCAAAGTTTATCATAACACCTACATAGTTTATCGATCCGTCACGAAGCTCTTCTCTTGCTAATTTCTTCATTAAGGGGGTTGGCTAATAGTATGAGGGCTTGAAAGCTTTGGTGCTACTAGTTAGGGAGCGACCCTAGTCCTCTGAGCTTCATGGTTCAA
The DNA here is from genome assembly GCA_021527575.1 of Ensete glaucum. NCBI lineage: Eukaryota > Viridiplantae > Streptophyta > Magnoliopsida > Zingiberales > Musaceae > Ensete > Ensete glaucum. The sequence continues at coordinate 34,339,552 of CM038552.1, forward strand.
TCACTCCTCTTGATACTGTGTGAAGGAGATGGCTGCCATAAGTGTGTATGGTTGTCGTACTTTAACTTCTTCCCGAATCTCCAGCTTTAAGCCCTCAATAAAAGTCTCTTAATAACTTCTTCTCAATCTAAACTCGCACCATATTGTGATCTTCTTAGGCTCGGTGATCGATCCAATCTAAACCCTCAAAGAGAGTGTATAGTTAGCCTTCATACGCGTCTCAAAAGCTTCTAATTTGGTTCTGAATAAACATACTGATGCCATGACATAGGGATCTCTAACATATCAAATAAACCAATTGAAGAGGGTGGTTGCAATCTTCAGGTTGAAGGCAATAGTGGCAGTAAGAGGATGAGAAATGGTAGCTGCGATGATGCTATAAAATCGTCAGGGCTGCGATGGTGTAGTTCCCAAGTGGCTACTATGTTGATGGAGGATGGTACCCAAGGAGATCTAGATCATGAAGCAACAGTGACACTAGAGGAAGAAGAGGGCACAATAACACCAGCTATGGGTCTGTGGTGATGTTGCAAGTTCGTTGAGGCTGTGATAGTGTAATTTTTCAAGTGGCTGCTATGTTGCCGGAGAATGGTAGTCGAGGGATATGAATCGAGAGGCAGTAGTGATGGTGGAGAAAGAAGAAGGCAATAGCAACGTCGGCTGCAACTACGGTGCGACTTCATGGTGACAGGTGGAGATGGTAGCTATTTACAGGTGGCTGTGGTAGAGGTGGTTGCAACAAGGGTGTGGCTGCGATAGAGGGAAGAAGGGCAACAGAGTGCACGGTTGTTGCCGAGGAGGGCAACAGTGGTGTGGAGCGAGAGATCCCTTTTGGTAACTTGTGCAACGAGAGATTGCTGCTGGTTGTGAACAAGGAAGATGGTAGTGAAAGATCATTGCTAGCAACTTTGGTATGGCAAGAGATTGCTGCTAGTTGTGATCAATTTGTTGCTAGCTATGATCAAGGCAGATGGCAATGAAAGATCACTGCTGGTAGTGTTTGTGTCGCAAAGAGAGCACTGCTAGCTATGATTACAGCAAGAGATCACTGCCAATAGCATTGTGCAATGAGAGATCACTGCTGATCATGATCAAGTCGCTACTGGTTGCAATCAAGATAGATGGTAGCGAGAGATCACTGTTGGCTATGACCAAGGAGGATGGCAGTAGTAGATTGCTGCTGGCAGTGTTGTGCAGTAAGAGAATACTATTGGTTGTGATCAAGGTAGATGACAACGTTTGTGTAGTAAGAGATGCATGTTACAGTTAAAGCGATAAGGGGAGATTTGGTGGCCGAAAGATTGGTGGATCAGTGGATGTATAGGCTACGATTTAGGCTTATTTCAAGGTTATTTTCGATGTGGTTTTGACTACGATTTTGTTGAGTTTTGGGGCTATGATGGTGGAGGATGAAGGTTAGGAAAAGGTTTTTGGATCTGGGGTAGATGGTAGTAAGTGTTTGAGAGAATTCAGTGAAGCTTTATGGTGATATATGTTGTCTTCGTAGAAGCAGAATTGTCACAAAAAAAATAACAGTTTCTCGATGAAATTTTCAGCAAAAATTGAGAGATTTTAGGAGGAATTCAACAATAAGATCTTAGTTCAAATAGCAGCAATAATGACAATTTAGATCAAGGATATTTTAGCAGCATAACCATAAGGAATTCGATGCAAGTTGTGATAGGTAGAATTTTCATCGAAAATTTTTAGTAGTTTACGACAAAAATTTATAGCAACAAAAGAGTGTTTCATAGATGAATTCCATAATAGATCAGATGAAAGCTAAAACAATTTACGAAAGGTATAAGAAATTTCATTTAAAATGGATGGCAAATAGATCGGCTAAAGGCAGCAATATATGGCTGAAAATTTCTATAATAATCCTTCGAAAGATGATAACTTTTTTTTTGAAAGGAATTCACAGCTAGGGATAGATCAAAAACTTTTTTTTTTTTTTTTAGATATAAAAAAAACAACACAAAAAAAATTGGTGATAGGAAAAAAAACAGATTTTGATGCAATTGGTGGTGGCGTAGGCATTTTTTTTTAATCGAGATGATGGAGACGATGATGTTAAGAGCAATTATGGGAATTGCTTGGTTGATGGTGGGTAGCAAAGATGGCAGCAAGATCACTGCTCTAATACTAGATGATAGAACCTCAAAGGAATTCAATGGAGATTTGATCTTTGAGGGGATCAACCCTTGGAACACTGTAGGGGTTCCTCCTCCTAGTAGTTAGCCACAAGGCTAAATTAAAGATTGATCTTGCTTAGTCCAAAAGAGGTGGAGGCTATATGCTTATATAGGGCTCTCAACCCTAGCCCTAGGGGTTGCTTTCTAAGTAAATTATTCATTTTACCCTCCACTCTAGCCAGCTTGCCCTGTAGGGGGTGACCTTGTTAGGATCAAAGCGGCATTAAGAGGAGGGGGTGGGCGGTGGGGGTGGGGGCGGGGGGTGAATTAGTACTTATAAAAATTTCACTTTGATTTAAATACTCACTCAATAAAAATTATATCGAAATACATTTAAGCATAGAGATGTGTTTAAGCGTAGAGATACATTTAAGCATAGAGATATTTGTAAGAGTGTAAGCAAAGATAGTAGATAATTAAGCAATGAACATAAAAGGCAAAGAAGAGGAATTAAATTGATTTTATAGTGGTTCAGTCCCCTTGACCTATGTCCACTCCCGATTCCTCTTCACTTGAGGCCACCGGCTTTCACTCTTGATCTTTTTCAATAGGCAAAAATGAAACACCCCTCTTATAGCTCTATTCTCCTTTTTCAGGTTTAGGAGATAACCTTTACAATTCTCTCAGCTCTCCCTTAAACAAAAACTACACAAGAAGAAATGAGGGGAGCTCTTAAAGGATTATAATAGTGTTTTCATAAGTTTTTCAGTCTTGATTCTTACTCATTCACTAGCAAGAAAGGGTGGGATATTTATAGGCCCCAAATGGCTTCAAAAGTGGAGCCAAAACTCAATTTTTAAGTGTTCTCGAGGTGCTAGTCTCGAAGACCGCATTCTAGGCAGTTCAGTCGCCTGACATAGTTTGGGAGACTGTTTTCTCGGTAATTCAAGCCGCTTGATAGTCTGGGAGACTGTGTTTGGACAGTTCAACCTCCTAATACACCTTTGAAGACTGTGTCATCTTGGAGACCGTGTCTTTGAAGACCGTGTCTCATTTGACCTTGGGTTACTTAAATGACTTTTATAATGAACTCAAATCAGCCCCAATTAAGGCCTAATGATCTCTTAATTGAGTTAGAAAATTAGCTCTCATTATGATGCTAACTATGACACTTAATGTATAATCTTTATTGTTTGGTCGTCTCTTCGGCAAACTCCCGACATCTTTCCGATGAACTCCTGATTTCCTTCGGTGAACTTCCAATGAACTTTCAGCATTCTTCCGATGAACTCTCGACGAGCTCCCGATAACCTATCAGTGAACTCCCGACGAACTTCTCAGTAAACTTCTGGTGAGTTCTCGACGAGCTCTTGATTTCCTTCAGTGAACTCCCAATGAACTTCCAGCATTCTTCCGGCGAACACCCGGTAAGCTCCCGACAACTTGTCGGTGAAATCTCGATGAACTTCCTGGCAAACTTCTGGTGAGTTCTCAGCGAGCCCCCAATAACATCCTCTGAACCTCGGCCAACCTTCGGTGAACTCACGGCGAGCTCCCATTGCATCGCCCGAACCTCGGTCTGATGCTCGAACTTAACTCCAGCCTAACATCTGATTGTACTGCCCTTTACTAGCGTAGTTAATGCTACATCATTTTCTTTAACACATAAGTTATATTATAAAACCCATCAATTGATTTCATCATCAAAATTCAAGATTCAACAGGCCTAGGGGGCTGCACCAAGATAGGCGCCCCTGCTAGAAACCCTAGCTGACTTGCCCAGTAAAAAGGTCGATAGCTATGAAGCCCTAAGGCCCCAAATACAAACCCTAGTCACTCTTCTTTATTGGATAGAGGTGGCTAGGTGCGATTTATTACAATCTTAATGGCTATGAAGTCCTAAGGTTTCAAGACTCCTTCCCCAAAATCCTAGTCGACTCCTTAATCAAAGGGGATGATGGCAAGATTATAGGGATATTACATGACTTAAGACTATATTGACTCCTTGACTTATTGAGCTTAGGACCCATCTAAGCTAGGGTCCTAACAGCAAGGCCCTAAAGCATGTCGGGAAGGCTCGACACATCAACACGTCGGATGTGTTGCACAATACCATTTGGGCTCAAAACGTGGTGACATGCTCTTCAAGGTTGGAGCTTCCATTATAGGCTTCCAATGAAGGTAGGTGGAAGCTCGAGAGGATCGGTTTGTCTTGAATCTCCTGGATGAAGGGGATCAATTGAGAGTGCCTTCTGTTGAATCTTGGTTTGATGATAAAATCAATTGATGGTTTGTTAATCTAACATATGTGTTAGAGAAATTAATGCAGGGTTAACTATCACAGAGAAAAGAAATTACAATCAGATGTTGGGCCAGAATCAAGTTCGAGCATCGAGCCGAGGTTCGGATAATACAGTGGGGGCTTGCCGGGAGCTCACTAAGAGTTCACTAAAGGGATTGGGAAGCTCGTTGGGAACACACTGAGAGATCATCGGAAGAAAACCATAAGACTTGCCGAAAGATTGACAGAGGTTATTAGATTACCGAGGGTTAGGTTGATTATTAAAATTAATGGTCTTATATGGTTATAATCAGTGGGTCGTAGTTAGTCCTAATTGAGTTAATTTTAGAATGAATCAAAATTAACTTAAGTGAGACAAACCAGGTCCACTTTTTGGTTTAGGTTGAGCTCATTTGTTTGACCTAGGAAAAGGTCAACTAAAGGTACAAATCAGGAATAGAAAAGTATATGAAACACCTTTTTGAGATTCCCAGTGGTAGTACCACCTAGGTCAATGATTGTACCATCACTATACTATTTTTAAGGTAGCTTTTGGTGGTAGTACTGCTGACACTAGTGGTAGTACCGCTTGTACCTAAATTTTTTGGATATGTTTGAATTTTTAGCTTAATTTTCTAAAGTCAATTAGGGTCTATAAATACCTTAGGTTTTCTTGTATTAAGCACAAGAAAATTAACAAGAAAGTAAAAAAGAAAGGGGGCAAGAGAGTGAATAAGAAAGTGATCGTAATCCTTGTGAAAATCTTATAAAAGCCTTGAGAATCTCCCTTGTGAATTGTAAGTGAAATAATTGCAAGATTTCTCTCCTGAACCTATGAGAATGAGAGAGTGAGTAGTGTAAGAGTTTGATCTTCACCCAAAGAAGGTCATTAGTGGATATCAACATGCCTCAAGGAGGAGGACTCCGAAAAGTGGACGTAGGCCAGGTTTCAGCCGAACCACTTTAAGCTGTGAGCCTTCTAACTTTACTTCTTGAGTTTATCTATTTTTTCTTTAAGCAAAATAGTAACTTAGCATTATTCAAGATTTAGTTGCTTATGTACTCATCTTAAACAAAACACTTCTGATTTTCGGTTTTATTTTGAGCAACTCTTCAACCCTTCCACTAATTCCCTCTCCCCTCCCCCTCCTCCTCCCACCCACCCCCCCTTCTCTTACTATCAATTGACTCTAAAAATTGGTATTAGAGTAATATTATACTCATTAAATTAATACCCAAGTGAGTAAATGACTTCATTTGGTATAAACGAGGGACATTTCATTACATGTCCTACTCCCATGTTCAATGGGATGAATTACACGTATTGGAAAATAAGGATGCACATTTTTCTAATTTCTATAGATTTTGATTTATAGCACATCGCTGAGAATAATTTTTAAAAGTCTTTCAAACCAATGAACGAATTGAATAATTTGGAAAAGAAGACTTTTTCTTTAAATGTAAAAGAAATGAATGCTTTATTTTGTGCTCTTGATAAAAATGAGTTTAATCGAGTTTCTGTTTGTGAAACTACTAACGAGATTTGACACATTTGAAATCACATACGAAGGCTCTAGTCAAGTTAAAGAGTCTAAAATTAACCTTTTAGTGCATAGTTATGAAATGTTTCGAATGAAACCAAGTGAGATCATTGGAGACATATACACCTGATTCACATATGTTGTCAAAGGTCTAAAAGCTCTTAGTAAAGTTTTCTAATTTTAAACTTGTTAACAAGATATTAAGATACTTTCTAAAAGTTGGGATCCTAAAGTAACTTTAATTCAACAAGCTTAAGATTTAAATAATTTTTCTCTTGAAGAACCTATTGGATCACTCATAACTTATGAACTGAGTTGTAAAGCTCATGACGAACTTGAAAAACCCCTTCTAAAGAATAAGAAGGACTTGGCACTGAGAATTACATATGACTCCTCGAGTGAAACCTCGAGTGATGAGGACAATGACATTGCACTATTGATAACAAAAATTAAAAAATATTAAAAAGAATAAAAATTATAAAAATAAAAATAAACCAGGGTATTTCAAAATTGAGTATTCATAATTGAAGAAGAAGGTATCATACAAGAAGAAGACTCTCTTGGCAACTTGGGATGACTCAAGCTCATCAGATGAAGAAGACCACACCAAGAAAGAGGTTGCCAACTATGCTCTCATGGCCATCCATGATGAGGTAAGTGACTCTTTCGATATCTCTTTTACTAAATTATTGAATATTTTTTATGAGCTTTATGATGAATTTAGAAAAAAATAGCAAGTGTTATAAACTACTTAAGAAATAGTATAATTCACTAGTTAATAAACTTGAAGAAATACATGAAGCATCACCATCATATAGTTCATACACCAAATGTGAAACTTTAGAGGAACTCTGAAAGGAAAATATTATATTACAACAAATATTAAAAAATTTAAAATAAAGTATAAATCCTTAAACATGATCCTTGCAAATAAGGGTCATGTTCATAAGAAAGAAGGTATATGCTTTGTGGATAACTCAACAAAATTTGACTATCTTCATTAAAGGACCCATTATAAATTCGTCACCAAAAATTAAATATAACTTTTATGGTAGATTAAGATATATGTCTTGCAAGTGTTCATTTATAAAGTATAGTCTTCATAAATTAATTTAGGGTTCCTAGAAAAACCATAAACAACCAAAAATCTCTAGTTAAATTAGGTAAAGCTCTTCATGAGTGACCCAAAGTAAAATGGATATATAAATAAAAACCATCTTTCTTGTAAGCTTATCTCCAAACTAAGGCTAGGAGCACGAAATAATATCTTAATAGTTGATACTTAAGGTGCATGATCAGAGATCCAAGTTACTTTTTTAAGCTCACTAGTCTAACTGAAGGAGTTGTCATCTTGGGAGACAATAATAAAGGACAAATCATTAGAAAAGGAAACATAGGTAACAAATCAAACCTTTTGATTGAAGAAGTGCTATTAGTTGATGGTTTTAAATATAATCTACTTAGTATTAGCCAATTATGTGATAAAAGATATATTATTAAATTTGAATCTAATACTTTTATGATTGAAATACCACACAAAACTAAATATTTAATTGCCTTAAGAAACAATAATGTGTATACTATTAATATTGAAAAGATGATGCTTGGATTTGGCATAGGAGACTAAGTCATGCTAGCATTAAGTTACTAAACTAAATCTCAATTAAAGATTTAGTAAGAGGATTACAAAGCCTGAAGTTTGTTAAAGATAAAATGTGTGATACATGCTAAATAGGAAAGCAAATAAAAAGTAACTTTTAAGTCAAAAAATCAAATAAGCACCTCTAGACCACTATAATTAAATCCATATAAATTTTTTAAATCAATTAATACTACAAGCTTAGGAGAAAGCAAATATGTGTTTGTCATAGTAGATGATTATAATAGATATACTTAGACTTATTTCTTGACACACAAAAATAATTCTTTTAAATATTTTTTAAAATTTTATAAACTTGTTCAAAATAGAAAAGGTTTTATGATTTTGTTAATACATAGTGATCATGTAAGTGAATTTCAAAACAATGGATTTTAAAATTTTTGTGAGTCAAATGGGTATATCCATAACTTCTCTACTCCTAGAAATCCATAACAAAATGAAGTAGTAGAAAGAAAAAATAGGAGTTTACAGGAAATAGCTAGAATCATATTAAACAAATATAGTCTACCAAAATATTTTTAGGTCGAGGCAGTTAACCCGGCATACTCTATTATGAATAGGGTTCTTGTAAGACCATTATTTTCTAAAACTCCTTATGAATTGTGAAATGATAACAAAAACCCAAATATTTCATATTTTAAGGTATTTGATTGTAAATATTTTATTTTGAATGAAACTGATACCTTAGGAAAATTTGATGCAAAATTCAATTAAGGTATTTTTCTTATTCTTCTATTTCAAAAGCTTATCATGTATTCAATAAAAGAACTTTAGTAATTGAAGAATCTATTTATGTTGTTTTCAATGAGATTTTTGAATATAAGAAAATTGATTTTGATGATGAATTTGATTTTGGCACTTTGAATTTAAATGATAATCCTCCCAAAAGCAACTTGGATGAATCTACTTCTAAATCCTTACCCAAGGAATGGAAGTATGTAAATACTCATCCAAGGAGCTTATAATAGGATTCAAACTCATTCTTCTTTTAAATTTTTTTGTGCTAATGCTGCATTTCTTTCTCAAGTTGAATCAAAATGCATTAATAGAGCCCTAAGAAATGACTCTTGGGTTATTGTAATACATAAATAGTTAAATTAATTTAAGAGAAATAAGGCATGAGAGCTTGTTTCTAGACCCAGTGACCATTTAGTGATTGGTACTAAATGGGTCTTTAGAAACAAATAAGATGAAAATGAAATCGTGATTAGAAACAAAGCTAGATTAGTGACCAAAGGTTTCAACTAAGAAGAAGGGATCGATTATGAATAAACCTTCGCTTATGTGGCTAGACTTGAAGTCATAAGGATACTTCTTACTTTTGCATCTTTCAAAGATTTTAATTTATTTCAAATGAATGTTAAAAGTGTTTTCTTAATGGTTTGATTTCGGAAGAAGTATATGTTGAGCAGCTTCCTGGTTTTGAAAATAGTATTTTCCCGAGTCAGATTTTTAAACTTTCTAAAGCTCTTTATGGATTGAAACAAGCCCCTTGGGCTTGGTATGATAGATTTAGCTCTTTCATTATTTCGAATAATTTTTTGAAAGGCAAGATTGATCCACATTATTTTTTAACTATTTTAAAAATAAATTTTTTATTCAAATTTATATTGATGATATAATTTTTCTTTTTGCCAAAAGTATGAGCCAAGAATTTGAGATGAGCCTAATGGGTGAATTAACTTTTTTCTTAGGATTATAAATAAAATAATTAAATGATGGTATCTTTATTAGTTAAACTAAGTATACCTTAGACTTATTAAAACATTTTGGTATGAAAAAATAAATGTTATAAATACACCCATGAGCACTTCTACAAAATTAGACTTAGATAATGAGGGAGAAAATTTTGATCAAAGAACTTATAGAGAAAGGATAGGTAGCTTATTGTATTTAACTGCTACTAGACCAGATATAATGTTTAATATTGGATTATGTGCATGGTTTCAATCTAATCCTAAACTTTCTCACTTTAAAGTAGTTAAACGGATATTTAGATATTTAAAAGGAACCTCTGACTTAGTTTTATGGTATCCTAAATATAGAAACTTTGATTTATTTGCATATGCGGATGTCGATTTTGGAGGTTATAGAATAAATAGAAAAGTACTATCGTGACATATCAATTTTTAGGGCATGCTCTTATTTCTTGGTCTTCCAAAAAATAAATTTAATTGTTTTATCTATAACTGAAGCTGAATATATTACAGCTGGTGCATGTTATGCCAAAGTAATTTGGATAAAAAATACCTTAGAAGATTATAGAATTCATTTAAAAAATATCTCTATAAAATGTGACATGCAACATATTTAAATAAAAATCTTGTTCAACACTCAAAAACTAAACATATTGATATTAGGCATCACTAATTAGAGATTATGTAAATAATCATGACATATCTTTAGAATTTATTGATACTAAGCATTAATTAGTGGATATTTTCACTAAAAACTATTAAATGAATGTTAGGACTCTAGCTGAGTCGGGTCTTTAGATTAGACCTTGTTGGCCAACCTCGACCTGACATTAGGTCGACTAGGAGAAGATTTGAGTCCATTATAATAAATTAGCCTAAATCCTAGTAGTGTTATGATTTGACTGAATTGAAGTCAAGTTAGGAGTCAAAGTTAGATACGAGTTAAAGTCAATTACATCATAAATATAATAAACCCTAATCTAACCATCACCCCATGGTAAAGAAGTAGTTGACTAGGGTTAAGGAGGAGTCCTTATGGGTGAAGAGTCTCTAGCCCCTCCTCCTCTTAAGAGAGGCTGGCTAGGGGTTGTTTTTTAGAGAAGGGATTAGAGTTATTGGAAGTAGGAGTTGCCTTTTAGAGTTGGAGTTGGAGTTGTTGGAAGTAGGAGTTGCTTCTTAGAGTTGGAGTTGTTAGAAGTAGGAGTCCTATTAGAAGTTAGGATTTAGAAGCCCTATAAATAGCCTTGTAATCAGTTACTTTTATTATTAATAGATAAATTATTTTTTAGCTATTGTGCAGAAAACTAAGAAGGGAGGAATCCTTATAAAGTTCCAAGGAGACCAATCCTCTATAGAGATCGCCTCAAGTTTAGAATTCACAAGGGTTCTAACACTTAGTATCAAAGCAAGTATCCATCATCCTACCCTTCCCACTACCCTTCTACAACTGTCCATCATCCTCCATAGCCGTCCAAGCAATTCCCACAATTGCTTAAAGGTCATCGTCGAATTCCGCTGTCATCTCCATTATTGTAGATCATCCTTTAATATCCCCATGAATTACAACAGGTTCTAGTTTCCAACCTTAGTGCTACTATAATTCAGTTATCCTTATTCCAAAAACTCAAAAAAAATGTTCTTATCTTGCTGCATAAACTTTTCATCACAAAGTTTCCATCTCTACGATGAAAGTTGTGTTGCATAATTTCAACCGGATAGCACTAACTATTTGATCTTGCTACTATGATTTTTCTATCCAATCTTTCACGAGTTTTTTATGCCGACTTTGGAACTCTTTAATAGCAAATTTTCTTTTAGTTTTGTTAAAAAATTCTCAATATAAACCACTGATCTTTTTTATCCATACTGCTATACTTTAGACGTAAAAATCTGCCGTAGTACCTTCCCATGATCTTTGATCTTGTCAAATTTTTTGCTGTCATTTTCTTCAATGAAATGTTTGATGGCATTATCTCTCCCTTACCAGTGGATTACTATTGAGATTTTACTTGAATCCTTGTTTTGAATTATTAGGAAAAATTAAATCTATACTATTAAAAATTTTTTGACAAAAAAATCTGCTATTGTGCCTTTGTCTTTCTTCTTCTCTAAACCCACCAAACCCTAATCATCTTGGTGCCACCAACTATGACATATTTAGGGCACCCCTCTAGCCTTAAGATATAACTATCATAACTTATTTTCATAACCCTAACAGCACCCAAAACCGCAGCACCAATAGCAACCTAAACTATAAGCTATCAACCCTAAATCGTGACCTTGATCTATCACCCTTTCGACTACCCATCCCTACAAAACTGGTTGCTGTCATCAATAGCAACCGTAAGCCATCCTCTAACCCTAAACCTCTATCACTAAACCCCCCTTACAACCTCTTCAACAGCCCCAAACAACAACATCAACAACACCTGCTTTGCCAAAAAATTTTGATGCACTACCTTCGTTACTACTTACTGCATCCACACTCGATCCATACCAAATCCATTGCTATCATCAATAGCAACCCTAACCCATTCCTTTAACCTTAAATCTAGGCCATTATACCCTCTATACGACCCCTATAGCAGCTGTAAATCATAGCCCCAATAGCAACCTATCAGCCCTAAACCGCAGCCATCTACCTATGATATGCCATTCCTTTCGGCCACCAATCCACCTAATTGTTTCATACCACTGACCCAACAATAGGAGAAGGATATTGACATCTCAGATCTTAAGGCATAGGTAATGGCATCTCAAGGTTCAATCAATGCCAAGTTTGAGGCGTTTGAATCACGTATGGAGGATAGATTGTGCGCCTTATTCGTCGAATTCAGATTGGGCCAATCTCCGAGCCCAACAAAATTCTAGCAAGGTGCAAGTGCACAAAGGCCTCCTAAAATGAAAGTACGAGCCACTGATACAATATAGCTATACATGAGAGTAGACTTCTCTCGATGGGAAGAAGGAGACCCGACAAGATAGATTTCGCACGTCGAACATTATTTCTGTTATTACCGAACACCAAAGGATTCCATGGTAGACACCACTGTCATCCATCTCAAAGAGATACAATTCAGTGATACAACAGCTTCAATATACCCATTAGGCTCTGACATGGATACAATTCAAGAACGTACTGTTAAACCACTTTGGGTCGACCAAGTACGAGAATATCAATAGACAACTTGCCAAGATCCGACAAACCTCCATGATCCAAGAATACTAGACCAGGATTTAGGAATTATCTTACCTTGCTTGTGATTGGTCTGACAGACAATTATTAGAGATGTTCATCGAATGTCTCAAGCCAGAAATTAAAAGAGAGGTTAAAGCGCGACAGCCCCGCACCGTGATGGCCACAATCTCTTTCACCTGAATCCAAGAAGAATGGCTTATCCAAAATGCTTGAAGGATAAGAACCACTCCTAGACTAGTAGCATATAAACCTCTCTCTACTCCTAGTCATCCTTCAGTGCCAAAATAATTGATGTTAGAAGAGCTACATGATAGATCGGTGAAGGAAATTTATTGGTATTGCAACGAAATTTGGAGCCGCAACCATCACTATGAAAAAGGGAAGCTTTCCATAATAAAACCTATTAAAGAATATAAAGAAGAGGTCCAGGGACCTAAGGAGAAGAACATAAAGGAAGAATCATAGCAGGTCGATTGCACAACTTATACTTTAGCCGACTATACGAACCCGCAAGCAACAAAACTTGAAGAATCTCTTAAGCCACAACCTGTCACCGTCCTCATCAAGAATAAGAGTACCAACAACTTTATAAACAATAAGGTTGCTACCCAATTGATGCTCCAAAATAAAGATTGTAGTAGGTTTGACATTGAGGTCACCAACGGTCAAATTTTAAAGTGCAACCAAAGATACCCGCAAGTAACATTATTGTGGCAGGACCAAAAGATACTTGTTGATTTCTTCCTCCTTCCTCTTGATGATTATGAGGCCATCTCGATATTAAATGACTAACTACACTAGGTGATATTTCCTGAAATTTTCTCAAATTTATCGTGAAAATTTTTAACGATGAGAAATAGGAGATCCTACGTAGGAAACACGGGAGCAACATAACGACGATTTGCACGCAGCAAATGGAGAAAGTTTTGAACAAAGTGAACAATGGCTTCTTGATGCAACTTCAGCAGCATTGTATGTGGGAGCCATCACTGAAGACCCAAACCTTCTTCAATCACTTGCTAAATTTTTAGACATTTTTGCCGAACCGGGCAACCTACTTTCTACCCACCGGTATGACCACTGAATTCTGATTGTCTCGGAAAAACCAACAGCAAACACTCAGCCATGTCATTATTTTCACCTCTAGAAAGTTGAAATAGAGAGGATTGAAGAAGAAATGCTTGAAAGAGGGGTCATCCGGCCAAGTTGCAGCCCCTACTCTTTGCTGGTGCTTGCTTTACCTGACCTCGACAAAGTGTTTGTAATTGACATATCGGGAGCTAGAATTTGTGTTATTCACATGCAAGATGACCAATTCCTAGCCTACATCGGCAAAACCCTCTCCTCATACTACCTAAAGCTATCAATCTACTATGAGAAAATGCTGACTAATGCTGAATTTGTGGCTTGGTATGATATAGGACAACAATACAAAGAGGAGATAAAATTAAATTCTAAAAAATTATAGCTTCTACTCCCTCTAAACTCAGATTGGGTTCATCTTACCATGGACTCTACTATAGGGCAACCATCATCACAAAGGAAAGCCTATCTACCATTAAAGAACAACCACATGCTAGCCCGCATAAGAAAGAAATAGCCACCCGAGAAACATCGGAGTAGAAGGACGTTTGCTATTAAAGATCAAGTCTTCCTTTATCTTCATCTCTACCAGTGGGAATTTATGAAAACTCGAGCCTCATGGAAACAGTGGCCTAGTTTCTTTAGACCCTACAAAATTAGAGATCACATTAGAGCCGCAACTTGTGGATCGGATTAGCACACTAATTCAAAATTACAATTAATTCTCTAGGAATCTCATCGCAAATGAAAGTTTGGAGAGGATGACTTAGCCCAGATCTATCCACCAAATACCCAAGTTGATGAGGAGGCCTATGTTGTTGATGATCGCATGGGATCATAAGATTGCGACACATTATCATCCAATCACTACTACTGATGCTAGATCGCAAGAGCAGGATGTGTCTACTATAGGTCCATGAGGGAGCCTCGTGAGAAATTACAGATCAAGACACGGAGATATGGAGCTCAACCTTGAAGACAAGGCTGATTTGAAGAGGGCGGTTCTGTCAGGACCCTAACTGAATCGAGTCCTAATCAATTGAGTCGAGTCCTTAAATTAGGTCCTGTAGGGTAACCTAGACCTGATATTAAGTCAGCTAAGAGAAGATTTGAGTCCATTATAATAAATCAGCCTAAATCCTAGCAGGGTTAGGATTTGACTGAACTAGAGTCGGGTTATGATTTAAAGTTGGATACGGGTTAAAGTCAATTGCGTCATGAATGTAATAAACCTTAATATAGCTACCACCCCCTAGTAAAGAAGTGGTTGGCTAGGGTTAGGGAGAAGTCCTTATGGGATGAAAGTCTCTTAGATCCTCCTCCTATTAAGAGAGGTCGGTTAGGAGTTGCTTCTTAGAGAAGGGACTGTAGTTGTTGGAAGTAGGAGTTGCTTCTTAGAGTTGGAGTTGGAGTTGTTAGAAGGAGTCTTGAGTATGAGTCCTATTATAAGTTAGGGTTTAGAAGCCCTATAAATAGCCTTATAATCAATCACTTTTTATCATCAATAGATCAATTATTTTTTAGCCATTGTAAAGAAAACCAAGGAGAGAGGAACCTCTATAGAGTTCTAAGGAGGCCGATCCCCTATAAAGATCACCCTAAGCTTAGAATCCACAAGGGTTCTAACAATGAAGAACAATTTGATTTTATTAGAATAGAGTTAGGAATGCTAACTCACCTGAATGCATAATTGCAACTTTCTTAATTTGCTATTATTTTATAGATTTCTTGTATAACTCCTAGATTTTTTAGATTTTTGAACCCATCTTCGAAATAATCTTTTCAAAATTTACATCTACAAGTAATATGATATTTTTCACACCCTTCCCTTGTTTCTTCTTCTTTCTTATTCAAAAAAGGAAGAAAATTTTTAAAGAGAAAATTATGTCTCTCATCCTATTTTACTAAGGAGGAGCAATGAAATAACTTCTTTATGCACTATATATTTAGATATATAATCAATATTTATTTTTTAATAAATATAAAGAAATTTGACATATGATGAGATTATGTGTCTTGAGATTATTTGCTCAATATTTCATATTTTTGTTGATGACCAAAGGAGATAAATGACATATTGATGACACATGTAGAAAAATAGTAAAATGAGCATTTCTCTCTTTTGTTGATAAACAAAGGGGAGAAATAATTGATGACTTAAGGGAGAGAAGTTCAAATTAATATATGATTGATGCATGAATTTTAATGTAAAATTTTAATATAACGTTGTATACTTTGAAAATCTTTGATAAGTTGATGGTTGATGACTTAAAATAAAAAAGTTTGAACTTGATATTATATCATTTATTAAATTAATGAATGAATGTAATTTTGTATCCTTGATGTATCGATGAAAATTGTTTGAAATGTTATATCATAATACTTGAATTTAATAGTGTTTGGTTCTCTTGAATTTAAGTTTACTTTATTTTAATGGGGGAGTAAAGGTTAACTCCCATCATCAATTGATTGTCATCATCACAACGAGGGAGATTGTTGAATCTCATATTTTGATGATGAAATCAATTGATAGTTTGTTAATCTAACATCAGGCCAAAGTTCGGACGATACAGTGGGAGCTCATCGAGAGTTTGCTAGGAGTTCACCGAAGGGATCGGGAAGCTCGCTAGGAACATGTCGGGAGATCGCCAGAAGATGACCATAAGACTTGTCGAAAGATTGTCAAAGGTTGTCGAATTACCGAGGGTTAGGTCGATTATTGAACTTGATGGTCATGTATGGTTGTAATCAGTAAGTCGTATTTAATCCTAATTGAGTTAATTTTGGAAGAAATCTAAATTAATTTAAGTGAGATAATCCAGGTCTACTTTTGGGTTTAGGTTAAGCTAAGGTTAAGTTCATTTGATTGACCTAAAAAAGGGTCAACTAAAGTTATAAGTGGGAATATAAAAGTGTAAAAAACATCTTTCCGAGATTCTCGGTAGTAGTACCATCGGTGGGCAATGGTAGTACCACCCAGGTCAGCCATTGTACTACTAAGGTTAGTGGTTGTACCATCATCACCCTATTTTTAGGGTAGCCTTCGGCGGTAGTACGATCAGTGCCAGAGATAGTATTGCTCGTACCTGAATTTTTTAGATATGTTTGAATTTTTTACTTTATTTTCTGAAGTCAATTAGGGTCTATAAATATCCCAAGTTTTCTTGTATTGAGCATAAAAAAATTGGTAAGAAAGTGAGAAAAAAAAAAGGGGGGTAAGAGAGTGACCAAGAAAGTGGTTGTAATCCTTATGCAAATCTTGTAAAAGTCTTAAGAAACCTCCTTGTGAGTTGTAAGTGAAATACTTGTAAGGTTCCTCTCCTTAACATATGAAAATGAGAGAGTGAGTAGTGTAAGGGAAGAAGGTCATTAGTGGACACCGGCGTGCCTCAAGGAGGAGGACTCCGAAAAGTGGACGTAGGCCAAGTTTCGACCAAACCACTATAAACTATGAGTCTTCTAACCTTACTTGTTGTGTTTATCTATTTTTTTTCTTTAAGAAAGGTAGTAATTTAGCATTGTTCAAGTTTTAGTTGCTTATGCACTCATCTTAAATAAATCGCTTCCAATTTCTGGTTTTATTTCGAGCAACTCTATCCAAACTAAGGTTTTTCAACCTTTGCACTAATTCTCTCCACCTTCCTCTCCCCCCCTCCCCCCCCCCCTCTTAGTGTCAATTGATCATAACATCTTCTCCTTATTCCTCTTTTGATATGTGGAACTCTTTTTGGATTTCGTTCAGCCTTTTGTTGACCTAGCATAACTGGGCCTGAAACGAGTTTGAAGAGTCAGATGACACGGTGTCCAGCTCGGGCAGGCTTAGTGGAGTTGGACGAGCTTCCGAGGTCCCGTGTTTAGGAGGAGGTCGTCTAGTCCTGGATGATTCTTCGGTCGGGTGGCAGCCTTCCCAGGCCATCTTATCGGGTGTCGATGGATCTGGTGGTGCTTAAAAGGGGAGTGGTTAGGGAGTGCGAGGCGCTTGGAAGAAGTTTAGTGGTGGTGGCCACAATGGCGTGGTTTGCAATGTGAGCTAGGGGAGGAGGCTTATTTGAGGAACAAGGGGGATGATGGACTTGATCATCCCAGTTAGAGATTGGACTTGTTGTGTGAGGCTAAAGAACACCTCCGGCAAGATAGCAGCTTATGTCGTTCCACTCCCGGGAGGTGAAGGCCTCAGGTCATTAAATAGTCTCCAATATCTGCTTAGGGTCTACGATGGAGCATTCCCATCCTAAGAGGGAGGAAAGGGGACCAGTCCCCCAAGGCCAGGGACTAGGTTTGCAGCATAAGTATCTTCTCCTAGGTGCTCCATGGGGTTGGATAGCTATTGGCATTCTTGTAATATTGACCCTCCTTCTAGCACTAAAAATATTGTGGTCCTTTACACTGAGTCTGAGGTGTTGTCTTCAGCTTAGCTCATGCCTAGTGTGCAAGGGCGTCCATGCAACTCAAACTTACTAGGGAGAGGGTGCGACAAATAGATGGCTCTACTTCTGGATCCTTAGGTCCGCTGGCACTCGTCTCCTCCTCCTCGTGATCATGTCCTGCAGAAAATGCTTGAGTCGAGTGGAGGGTCCTTCTAGCTTGGCCCTTCCTCTAGCGCCAAGTGTGCAAGGGCGTCCACGTAGCCCAAACTTACCGAGGAGAGGATGCGATGGACAGATGGCTCTACTTCTGGATCCTCAGGCCGCCTTTCCAAGCTTGGGCTAGCACTTATCTCCTCCTCCTCGCAACCATGTCCTGTAGAAAAGACTTGAGCTGGGTAGAGGGTCTTTTCAGCTCGGCCCATCCGATGATTAAGTTAGTCGCGAGCCTGAGCTCTATGAGGGGTGTTCCGAAGAGATCCCTTTCACTATTCACTATGGTGGCTTTTATACCTCCTGCCCGGGGGGAGGGGGTTCACTGTACGATGATGTTTAATGACCATCGACATCACCATACATGGATATTAATGTTAGGATCGAGTTGGCACTAAGAGGGTTAGGGGTGAATTAGTGTAAGTGCAAAAATAGCATATTTCAAAAAAATTTCTTGAAGTAAAGAAGAAGTCAGAAGTGTTTCTGGGAACTTGTTAAAAGTGAATAAGTGAAAATTTTAAAATAAATTCAAAAGAAGAATTTTGATTTAGTTAAGGACTACTAAATTAAGAAAACAAGTTTAAAGGATAATAAGTAAAGGAAGGATCATCAACTTGACCTACATTTACTTCCTGAGTCCTTCTTCATCGAGACCCATCGGTATCCACTAATAATCTTCTTTCCTGGGTGAAGATCAAAACCCTTTACACTTTTCTCCTTTTCCCAGTCTCAGTAGAAGAACCCTTATACTCTCATTTTCACAAGTTCACGAGAAAAACCTTTATATTATTCTACTCTTCCTTTAATCTCACTTTACACTTGAAGCACACAAGGGAAGTTCTCAACAAATTCTAATATTATTTTCTTAGTATTTTTACCTCTTTTTCTTATCTTCCCATGTAACAATTCTTAGGATATTTATAGACTCCAATTTGGCTTTAAATTGGAGCCAAAACTCAAACTATCTCCCAAAAATCTAGATACTAGCAGTACTACCACTGACACTAATGGTACTACTGCTGAGAGTGTCTTGAAAACAAAGGTGGTGATAGTACTACCAACGCCTGGGTGGTACGACCACCATCCACCAATGGTACTACTGCCAAGAATCTCGAAACATCACTTTTTCTGTACTAGTTTATACTCGACTCGTATCTCCTGTTGACCCCTTTCCAAGTCAACAAAATGAGCTCAACTTAAGCTCAAAGCTAACCCAAAGTGGACCTGGTTGCCTCTCATTGAGTTAATTTGGATGTTTCCAAATCTAACTCAATTAGCACTCAAAAAACATGATGCTAACCATGATATACTAAGACACAATTACAATCATTCTTGTTATTTGGCATGTCAATCAATCTTTCGAACTCATGGTGAACTTCCTGACATCCTCCGATGAACTCCTGGAGAGTCTCTCGATTATCTTTTAGTGAACTTTGAACGTGCTCCCAACGAGCTCCCAATCACCTTCGGTGAACTCCTAGCGAACTCCTGACAAGCTTCTACTATATCGTCTAAACACCGACCTGATACTAGAACTTGACTCCGACCTAACATCATATTGTATTATTTTTTTCACCATCGTAGTTAATTATACATCATTTTCTTTAACACACAAGTTAGATCATAAAACTCATTAATTGATTTTATCATCAAAATTTGAGATTCAATAATTTCTTCCTTTTTGATGATGACAACTAATTGATGGTGAGAGTTAATCTTAAGAGAGCTCAAAAAGCTGAGAAATCTGAGAAGAATATAAGAGCTACTCAATGTATTTTAAAAAATCATCTTATGTAAATATGAAGAAGAAGCTCAAGAATCTAAAAAATAATATGATTGAAAATCATGCATTTGCACTTAATAGGAATCTCAATTTGTAAAAATTAAAAAAAATTAATAAACATGATAGCAAATCAAGCTAAATTTGCAAATCATGCATTTCTCATTCATTAAGAAATTTTAAAATTCTTAATTTTTCTTTAAGCAAATTGTCTATCATTTAATTATTTTGTTGCAAGATAGTAATTTTATCATATCTAATTCTCTTCTTTGTTTATAATGTCTAATTTAATTGTTCCTCGTTCAAAGTTGAAAGATTTATCATATCCAATTCTTTTCTTATAAAATTAAATTGCTCTTCCTTTAAAGACTTTGTTGTTAAGATAGCAATTTAATCTCCCCATTGGTCATTATAAAAAATAAGAGAAGAATATAATAGTACAAAATTAATTTTTAAGTCATTGACAAATATATATAAAGGGGTTATATAATGAAAATCATATCATTAAGGATATAATATGATAGATAAATTCGCAAGTACCAAAAGATATGGTTTATTTTAATATCTTTTTTTATAAATAACGAAAATGAGTCTTAGGAGAGTAAATAATCTTGATTCATTCAAGATAAATCTTAAGACATATAATTTATTTAGATAATTCTTCTTAATAAAATGGAAGAATGATCTTGATTAAAAATCTTAAATTATAATTATTAAGATCATAAAACTTCTTTTTATTAAAAAGAAGAAATCATAGAGGTTAAATATAATCCCCATAAAAAATAAGTCAAGTGAAGAAGTCAATAGGAAGTTCATGAAAAAATATTTTATTCAATTTTTAACTCATCACAAATTTAAGAAATATTAATTTAGTGATAAGGAATATCATTTATGAATATAAGAAAGTCATAAATAAATCATGTCATGAAGGATATTAGTATCAATTCATGAATGTCAAAAGACACGATTTAATTTTGACAAATATCCTCTTTGATGATAAAAAAAGAATTTTAAAAGATCAATTAATAATAAGAATATTGGTTCATGTAAAAATAATAAAGTTATCAACATCGAGAAGTCAAGATCATAATTAGGATGAAAAAAAAATACTTCTTTATAGTAATTACAAAAGGGGACATAGGAGAATAAATAAAAGATCAAGATCATGGTTCATAATACAAATCTAAAGTTATAAGATCATAAATCTCCTCTCTAGTAAAATGAAAATTATAGAAGTAAAAAGCTAATTCCCATAAAAGATACCTTAAGAATAAAAAAATCATGAGAAAGTTCATGATTTGGTGAGAGAAAAAATCTAATTCACATTTCAATCATCAAGATCATCTTTGTAGTTTAAGAAATTCAATAATAATGATACTACTTTATCTCTTTTTGAAAGTTGAGGTATGTTTAAGAAGAATTTTTCTCTTCTTTTGTTTCAATTTATAGGATTTATTTTATATAAAAATTTATTTATCTTTTATGCCAAATTCAAGTATTATCATTTAAAACCAAAAATCGAGTTTAAAAGAAATCATCAAGATCATTACAATAAAATATTTTCAACAAAGTAAAATATTTTCAAACATTTTAAAACTAAAAACTAAGTACTATTTCCAAAAGAAATCAATAAGATTATTATAATAAAATATTTTTAAAAAGCTTAGATTTAGTTTAGTTCTAATGATTTTTTTTTAAGTGAGTCTAACTCTTTAGACTTAGTGAAATGAGTTACTAAGCTCATTTCAAAGTATTTTTTACTTTATTTCAAGCCCTAATTCAAGAATAATCTAATATTCAATCATACAACATTCAGTCATATTTCAGATCAATCATTCAACATTAGCATTTACATTTAGATCAACCAATATAATATCATCAAAGTCCTTTTTCTTAAAAATTTCATCGTAGATAATTTTTTATTAACAATAACTAAGATTCTTCAGTATAGTTCATTTTTGTTAGGATCAAAGCGGCATTAAGATGGGGGAGGGGAGTGAAATTAGTGCTTATAAAAATTTACGTTAATTTAAATACTCACTCAATAAAAATCATACTGGAAATGCGTTTAAGTGTAAAGATGCGTGTAAGCTTAGAGAAGCGTTAAGCATAGAGATATTTGTAAGAGTGCAAGCAAAGGTAATAAATGGTTAAATAAGAAAGCAATGAAGATGAAGAACAAAGAAGACGAAGCAAATCGATTTTATAGTGGTTCAGTCTCATGACCTACTCCACTCCCGATTCCTCCTCCGTTGAGGTCACCGGCTTTCACTATTGATCTTCCTTCAACGGGTGAATATCAACTACCCTCTTACAACTCTATTCTCCTTTTATAGGTTTAGGAGATAACTTTTACACATATCTAAACTCTCCTTTAAGCAAAAATTCTACACAAGACGAAAATGAGGAGAAGCTCTCAATTCCAATAGAGTTTTCATAAGGTTTTTACTCTTAATTGTTTGTCTACTTTTAGCAAGAATAGGTGGAGAATTTATAGGCCCCCAGTGACTTCAAAAGTAGAGCCAAAATTTAAATTCTAAGTGATCCCCAGGTGCTAGTCTCGAAGACTGCATTCTGGGTGGTTCAGTCGCCTAACACAGTCTGGAAGACTGTGTCTGGGTGGGTCAACCATTTAGTTTGGGTGGGTCAATCGCCTGACACATCTTCAAAGACTGTGTCATCTTAGAGACCGTGTCGTCGAAGATGGTGCCTCATCTGACCTTGGGTTACTGAATGACTTTTATAATAAGTCCAAATCAATCCTAATTAAGGCCTAATGGCCTCTTAATTGAGTTAGTAAAATAGACTCTTATCATGATACTAACTACGATACTCAATGTACAATCTTCAATGTCTGATCGTCTCTTTGGTGAACTCCCGATATCTTTTTGATGAACCCCCAAAGAGCATTCTTCTGGCAAACTCCTAGTGAGCTCCCAACAACTTATCGGTGAACTTTCGATGAACTTCCCGGCAAACTTCTAGTGAGTTCTCGGTGAGCTCCCGATAACATCGTCCGAACCAAGGCCGACCTCGAGTGAACTCTCGATGAGCTCCCATTGCATCATCCGAACCTCGGCCCGATGCTCGAACTTGACTCAGGCTCAACATCTGATTATACTGCCCTTTACTGTCTAAGTTAATCATGCACCATTTTCTTTAACACACAGGTTAAATCATAAAACCCATTAATTGATTTTATCATCAAAATCCGAGATTCAACAATCTCCCTCTTTTTGATGATGATAACCAATTGATGATGGGAGTTAACCGTAACTCCCCAACTGTATATGCCATAAGATAAATACAACTAACTTGAATTCAAAAGCACCATCACTTTTGAATTCATGCATTTTGATAATTTTTATAATTTAACCATACATTATACCATACATAATAAAATTTTTAGAGATTCATTTTCTTGGTATCACATAAAATTTTTAATAATTATATTCATAAAATAACCATGTCATTATAAAAATTTTAACTATTTCAAAGATCTCAAAATATCTCTCTTATGTCATTAATTATATTATTTATCCCCCCTTTGTCATCAATAAAAAGAAAAAAACATATAATTCATATTTGAACATTTATCACAAATATCCATCATTTGAACATTTATCATTTTTAAATATTTATCAAAAATATTCAAACATACCATTTATCATTTGTCATCAATATACTATTTCTCCCCCTTTTATCATCAAAAATGAGAAATACTCAATAATTGTTCAAAATAAATATTTATTATATGATAAAATTTCAAACACAACATTTATCATATATCATCAATCATGTCATCCCTCCCCCTTTGTTATCAAAATGGAGAAATATTCACCATATATTTGAATACTAAGTGTTCAATACATATATCAACATATTTATCATAAATATTCATTACATAAAGAAAGAAATC
Organism: Ensete glaucum; assembly: GCA_021527575.1. Lineage (NCBI taxonomy): Eukaryota > Viridiplantae > Streptophyta > Magnoliopsida > Zingiberales > Musaceae > Ensete > Ensete glaucum. The sequence continues at coordinate 34,363,424 of CM038552.1, forward strand.
TAGTCAATTTCTCCCCCTTTGTAAAATAAGAAGAAAAATTAGGATATAGTTTAATCCATTTCGTATCAAATTGATTTCTTCCCCTTTGTAAATAAAATAGAAGAAGAAGAGGGGGAGGGGGGATGTCAAAGATCCAAAAATCAAGAATCCCAAAAGAAAATAAATTATTAAGAGGGGGATACATATTCATGAATCCAAGAATTATTTTGAAAGAGATCTTAAAACACTGAGAAATCCAAGAAGACTATAAGAGCTACTCATATATTCAAAATCATTTTATGTAAATTTCAAGTAAAAACTCAATAAATCTTAAAAATAGTAAATCATGCATTTTTTATAGTTTAACATTCCTAACTCTCTTCTAACAAATTAAATTATTCTTCATTTAATGGCTTGGTGAATATATCAGCTAATTGATGGTTATTATCAATAAATTCCAAAGACATATTATGATTATTTACATAATCTCTAATAAAGTGATGCCTAATATCAATATGTTTAGTTCTAGAGTGTTGAATAGGATTTTTAGTTAAACATATTGCACTAGTATTATCACAGCTGATAGAAATATTTTTCAAGTGAATTCCATAATCTTCCAAGGTGTTTTTCATCCAAATAACTTGTGCACAGCATGCACCAGCTGCTATGTACTTAGCTTCAGTTGTAGATAATGCAACCAAATTTTGTTCCTTATAAGACCAAGAAACAAGAGCATGTCCTAAGAATTGGCATGTTCTGGTTGTACTCTTTCTATATATTCTACAACTTCCAAAATTGGCATCTGCATAGGCAACAAAATCAAAGTTTAGGATACCATAAACCTAAATTGAAAGTTCCTTTTAAATATATAAATATTCATTTAATTGTCTTCAAATGAGAATATTTATGATTGGATTGAAATATTATATATAATTTAATACTAAATATTATGTCCGGTCCAGTAGCAGTTAAATACAATAAACTACCTATCATTCCTCTATATGTTTTTATGATCAAAATTTTTACCTTCATTATCCAAGTCTAATTTTGTAGAAGTGCTCATGGGTGTGTTTATGGCCTTAGCATTATCATACTAAAATGTTTTAACAAATATAAGATATACTTAGTTTGACTTATGAAGATATCATCATTTAATTATTTTATTAGTAATCCTAAGAAAAATATTAATTCATCCATTAGACTCATTTCAAATTCTTAGCTCATACTCTTGGTAAAAGATTCATATAATGATTTATTTGTTGAACCAAAAATAATATCATCAATATAAATTTGAATAACTATAAAGTCATTATCAAAATACTTAAAATAATATGATATCAACCTTGCCTTTCAAAAAATTATTTGAAATAAGGAAAGAGCTAAGTCTTTCATACCAAGTTATAGGGGCTTATTTCAATCCATAAAGAGCCTTAGATAGTTTAAAAATATGATTCAAAAAAAATTATTTTCAAAACCAGGGGGTTGTTCAACATAAACTTCTTCGAAAATGAAACTATTAAGAAAAGCACTTTTGACATCCATTTGAATTAATATTCTTAAAAGAGACAAAGGCAATGAGCATTCTTATGGCTTCAAGTCTAGCTACAAAAGGTCTCTTCATAATTAATCTCTTCTTTTTGGTTGAAACCCTTGGCCACTAATCTAGTCTTGTTTCTAACCATGATACCATTTTTATCTTACTTGTTTCTAAAGACTCATTTAGTACCAATCACTAAATGGTCATTAGGTCTATCAACAAGCTCCCATACCCTATTTCTCTCAAATTGGTTTAACTCTTTATGCATTGAAATAACCCATGAATAATCTTTTAGGGCTTCCTCAATGTACTTTGGTTCAATTTGAGATAAAAATGCGACGTTAGCATAAAAATTCTTAAATGATGAACAAGTTTGAACACCTTTTGATGTATCTCATATTATTAACTCCTTAGAATGAGCATCTACATACTTCCATTCCTTAAATAAAGATTCCTTGGAAGCACATGCATCCAAGTTTTTTTAGAGAGAAAATTTATCATTCAAATTTAAAGTATCAAAATCAAAATCTTCATCAAAATCAATTTTTTAATTTAAAAATCTTATTAAAAATAATATGGATGGATTCCTCAATTACTAGAGTTCTTTATTAAAGACACGATAAGCTTTTGAAACTGAAGAATAACTAAAAAATATGCCTTGATCTGATTTTGCATTGAACTTTTCTAAGGTATCTTTTTCATTCAAAATAAAATATTTATGATTAAATACTTTGAAATATAAAATATTAGATTTTTTATTATTTCATAATTCATAAGGAGTTTTGGAGAGTAATGATCTTTCGAGAACCCTATTCATAACATAGCATGTCGTGTTAACGGCTTCGGCCCAAAACTATTTGGGTAGGCTATGTTCGTTTAACATTGTTATAGTCATTTCTTGTAAGCTCCTATTTTTTCTTTCCACTACTCCATTTTGTTATGGATTTCTAGCAGTAGAGAAATTATGATTATATACCCATTTGAGTCACAAAAATTTTAAAAATCATAATTTTGAAACTCATCACCATGATCACTATGTATAGATGAAATCATAGAACCCTTTTCATTTTGAACAAGTTTACAAAATTTTAAAAAATATTTTAAAAATTTACTTTTGTGTTCCAAAAAATAGGTCCAAGTATATCTACTATAATCATCTACAATAATAAATACATATTTGCTACCTCCTAAGCTTGCAGTATGGATTAATCCAAATAAATCCATATGGATCAATTGAAGTGACTTAGAGATGCTTATTTGATTTTTTGATTAGAAACTACTTTTTATTTGTTTTCCTAGTTGACATGCATCATAAACTTTGTCTTTAACGAACTTAATGCTAGACATTTCTCTTACTAGAGTTTTAGTTGAGATTTGGTTTAATAGTTTTATACTATCATATCCGAGTCTCCTATACCAAATCCATGCATCATCATTTAAGACCGATAAATATATTTCATTACAAAAATCATCAATGTCAATAGTATACACATTATTGCTTCTTAAGGCAATCATAGAACTATTTTTGTGTGGTATTTCAATTATACAAGCATTAGGTTCAAATTTAATAATATATCCTTTATCACACAATTGGCTAATGCTTAGTAGATTATGTTTAAAACCATCAACTAATAATACATATTCTATGAAGATGTTTGATTTGTTACATATGGTTCCTTTCCCAATGATTTTTCCCTTATTATTGTCTCCAAAGGTGACAAATCCTTCATTTAGCCTAGTAAGCTTGGAGAAATGAGTTAAATCTCTAGACATATACCTTGAGCATCTACTATCAAGATATCATTTAGTGGTTCTAGCCTTTGTTTGGAGACATACCTATAAGAAAGAGGGTTTGGTTTAGGTACCCATTTGTCTTTAGGTTCCTCATGAAAAATTCTACCTAATTTTACTAATGGTGTTGAGTTGTCTATGGTTCCTTTTGGAATCCAAATTAATTTTTGTGGACTATATTTTTTAAATAAATATTTATAAACATAGTGTCCAATTCTTCCATAAAAATTATATTTATTTTTAGGTGAAACATATAATGTAGATCCATTAACGAAGATGGTTGGGTTTTGTTGAGTGTTACTCAAAAAGCCAATTCCTTCCTTTCTACAAACATGACCCTTATTAACAATGATCTGTTTAAGGATTTGTTACCTATTTTAAAATTTTTTAATGTCTCTTGTAATGAAATATTTTCTTTCTTGAGTATATCTAATTCTTCACATTTAGTGCAAAGAGCTATCATATGTTCATCATACTCTCTTTTTTAATTTTTAAACTCACTAACTAATGAAGCATGATCTTTCTTTAATAATTTATACTTTTTACTAACTAATTTAAGATCATCATACAAGTCATTAAATATATTAAATAATTCATCATAAGATAAAGAATAATCGTTTAGGTTACTTACCTCATTGCCAAATGTCATTAAAGTGCAATTTGCTACTTCTTCCTTGTTGATTGGCTCATCATCTTTAGATGAACTTGAGTCATCCCAAGTAGCTTTGAGCGCCTTCTTCTTCTTTGGTTGCTTCTTCTTCACTCGGGGACATTCATTTTTAAAGTGTCTCAACTTCTTATATTCGTAACATATTATTGAGTCCTTTTTTTATTCACTTTTGTTCTTAGCATCTTGTTTTGTCTTAGTCAGTTTTAAGATTTTCTTAAATTTTCTTATAAGAAGTGCAAAGTCCTCATCATCATCGTCACTTGAGTTTTCTCCCAAGTGGTCTTCCTTGGTTCTAAGTGTTATGCCCTTCCTGTTCTATATAAGGTTGTTCTTGAGTTTATCATGTACTATACATGTTATTTTGTAAGTCATCAAAGACCCGATTAGTTCTTCAATCAAAAAATTATTTAGGTCATTTGCTTCTTGTATTGTCATTACTTTAGGATCCCAACTTTTAGGAAGGGATCTTAATATTTTGTTAATAAGTTTAAAATTAAAAAAAAAATTTACCAAGCCCTTTTAGACCATTTACGACATCCATAAAACGGGTGTACATGTCTCTTGTGGTCTCACTTGGTTTCATACGAAACAACTCATAGTTATGCACCATAAGATTAATTTTTGGCTCTTTGACTCGATTAGTGTCTTCGTGTGTAACTTCGAGTATGTGTCAAATCTCGTGCGCAGTTTCATATATAGAAACTCGATTAAATTTATTTTTATCAAGAGCACAAAATAAAGTGTTCGTCACTTTAGCATTCAAAGATAAAGTCTTCTTTTTTGAATCATTTCATTCGTTTATAGGTTTGAAAGACTTTTCAAAACCACTTTCAACAATATGCCATAATTCAAAATCCATAGAAAGTAAAAAAATTCTCATTCAAGTTTTCCAATACGTGTAATCCGTCCATTGAACATGGGAGGACGAGTAACAGAAAGTCTCTCTTGATTGCCAACAAAAGTCATCTCTCTTGGATTTTAAGCTAAATAAAGAGAAATGTGATCTTGATACCAATTGTTAGGATCAAAGCACCACTAGGGGTGGGGGGGTGAATTAGTATTTATAAAAATTTACATCGATTTAAATACCTGCTCAATAAAAACTATATCAGAAATACGTTTAAGTATAAAAATACGTATAAGCATAGAGAAGCGTTTAAGTATAAAGATATTTATAAGAGTGCAAATAAAGGTAATAGATAGTTAATTAAGAAAGCAATGAAAATGAAGAGCAAAGAAAAGGAAGCAAACTGATTTTCTAGTGGTTCGGTCTCGTAATCTACTCCACTCCCGATTCCTCCTCTATTGAGGTCACCGGCTTCCATTATTGATCTTCCTTCAATGGGTGAAGATTGACTACGCTCTTACAATTCTATTCTCCTTTTACATGTTTAGAAGATAACCTTTACAAGTCTCTAAGCTCTCCCTTAAACAAAAATTCTACACAAAATGAAAATGAGGAGAATTTCTCAATTACAACAGTATTTTCACAAGGTTTTTGCTCTTAATTACTTGCCTACTTTCAGCAAGAATGGGTGGGATATTTATAGGCCCTATATGACTTCAAAAGTGAAGCTAAAATTTAAATTCTAAGTGATTTCTAGTCTCGAAGACTGCGTTCTGGGCGGTTCAGCTGCCTAACACTGTCTATCAGACTATGTCTATGCGGTTTAGTCGCTTGATATAATCTGGAAGACTATGTCTGGGCGGGTAAACCACCCAATCTAGGTGGGTCAATCGCTTGACACATCTTCGAAGACTGTGTCATCTAGGAGATCGTGTCTTCGAAGATAGTGTCTCATCTGATCTTGGGTTACTGAAATAATTTTTATAATAATTTCAAATCAGTCCCAATTAAGGCCTCATAGCCTCTTAATTAAGTTAGTAAAACTAACTCTTATCATGATGCTAACTATGACACTCAACGTACAATATTTGTTATCCGATCGTCTCTTTGGCGAACTCCCGGCATCTTTCCGATGAACCCCCGATGAGCTCCCAATTTCCTTCAGTTAACTCCCAACGAACTTTCAGCATTCTTTTGGCAAACTCCCGACGAGCTCCCGACAACTTATCGGCAAACTTCTAATGAACTTCTCGACAAACTTCTGGTGAGTTCTCAGTAAGCTCCCGACAACATCATCCGAACCTCGGCCGACCTCCAGCGAACTCTTGACGAGCTCCCGTTGCATCGTCCGAACCTCGGCTCGATGCTCGAACTTGACCCCAACCCAACCTCTGATTGTACTACCTTTTATTATCGTAGTTAATCCTTGCATCATTTTATTTAATATATAAGTTAAATCATAAAATCTATTAATTGATTTCATCATCAAAATATGATATTCAACGTATTTTTGTACTAGTATGCATTAGCTATGTGTAAGCCATGCATCATCGAAAATCTATCATAAACTATCAAAATATTTATTGTTAATAATTTTAATTCTTATAATTTTTGTTGTTATTATTGTTTAGGCAAGTAAGTCATGTGTCTTGAGCATCTATTATCAAGTTATTATTTTTTGCTCCCAACCTTTGTTTGAAGACAAATCTACAATATAGGAGGTTTTGATTTTAGCACCCATTTGACTTTGGGTGTATTATAAAAAGCTCTACCTAATTTAAATAAAGGCATTGTATTGTTTATGATTACTTCATAAATTCAAATTAACTTATATGAAATATATATATATATATATATATTTTTTGAAGTACGAGGGAAGGCATAGCTTTCACTTATTATTATTTTTTGCTTTCAATCTTTGTTTAAAGATAAATCTATAATATAGGAGGTTTTGATTTGAGTACCCATTTGACTTTGGGTGCCTTATAAAAAGTTCTTCCTAATTTAAATAAAAGTATTGTATTGTTCATAATACCTTCATCAACCTCAATCAACTTATATAGATTATATATATATATATATATATATATATATATAATAAAGTACAGAAGGGAAGGCATAACTGTCACTTAGATTGATTTAAGGTACGGGGACCCTAGGCATTATAATAGGGAGTTCTGATTTGATGTGTCAGTGTTGAAGAATGAAATGAACAAACGCAAGCTTATACTAGAGCTTAGGTCTTTTACCTCAGTATTAAATTCATAGAAAAGTATTGGTTCTATCCCAGTGTCTCTTGTTTGAGCTCACTGAGTTCAATTACTTGAATTATTACCGGGTTTGCTTCTTATAGGCGTTATTTGATTTCCTGGTTTTGAGTTTGTTGTCTATGGTTCTATCCCATAGACAAGTATTGGTTCTATCCCAGCGCTAGTTGTTCGTTTAATCTTTATTAGTGGTAGCCCACCTAACTATTTATAATAGTTAGGAGTTTATTGAAGCTAACGAGTTGACAGGTCGAAGAATGAACATAGGGACGTTAGGAACAAATATAAGTTTATTTTATTATATATATATATAGTAAGAGATTATTTTTAAATATAAATTTATGATCGACTCTTGTATGATTATTCAATAATTCAATTATCTTTCAAGAACTAGTGCAGTGATTATAACTCTTCTTGTATCGCACTATAGTTCGTTTTTCATAGCTTGTGAAATAACAAAGGATATTCTTGATTCTTATTATAAAAAATAATAGATCTTCTTTTATTTTGAAAATTTTTCAGAACTATTAATAATGATTATTCCACAAGTTCTTCAATAATGATATCAATGTTATATTAGAGTTTGTTAATATTATTTTATTATTTGACTTTATCAAATCATTAAGTGATTTAAGAAACAGCATCTTAAATAGAAAATAATAAAAGGAGCTTCAACTTATATTTTCTCAATATTAAATACGAATATAGTTAAAAGAGCAAAATCTTAATCCTCGTCCATAAAATTTATCGATCTTGTTGAATTTGATAATTTTTTATTTTTATTTAATTATCTTTCAATTTTATTTATATACACGGTATCAACTACATGAGATATTATATATATATATATATATATATATATATATATATATATATATATATATATATATATATAATCATATTTTAGCATATCATCTATAAAGATGGTAAAATATTTGTCTTCATATAATAAGAAACATGGAATGATCCATAAATATAGGTATATATAATCTCACATGAAACTATGTATCGTTTTAAATATTTGATCGTAGGATCACTGTAAATCTATAATTCACATTAGTGTAATATGGTATATCATATAGATTTTTATAATTAATTTTTATTGAGTCATAAATATATTACATGCTCCCTTAGTTTTTCTAATTTAAAATGAAATTATATCGATTACTAGTGAATATAATTTACAGAATATTAGAAGAGACTTATGTGATATTTGATTTGAAAATATAAAGGTTTGCTTATACCTTTTCTTTAAAAGCAAATCTTATAGTTCTTTTTCACACTATCTTTTTTATTATAAAAATATTTTTTACTATTAAAATTTTTTTATGAGTTGCTATAGTATTTATAAACTAAATTGATTTTTTAATAAATTATGCTTCAACTATTTATATTATAAATCACTCTTCAAATAGTAATCAGAATATTATAAAATATTTTTTTATTATAATCTTAAGACAAGCAATTACAACACGTAATTTTCATTGTCCGACATGTTAATCAATCTTTAAGTGAACTCTTAGTATACTTCCAATGAACCCCAGCGAGCTCCCGATCTCCTATTGGCGAACTCCTGGTAAACCTCCGACGAACTCCCAACTAGCTTTAAACCACCTATCAGTGAACTCCCGACAATCTCCAATGAATTCCCAACGAACTCCCGATCACCTATCGGTGAACTCCCAACAGCCTCCGGCGAATTCCCGATGAGCTCCCACTACATCATACAAACCCTCGCCCGATGCCCGATCTTGACTTTCGCCCAACGACAGATTCTTCTTTAATTGTTTTATCTTTTTTCATCATTTATCTCTAACACATATGTTAGACTATAAACACACTAATTAGTTTCATCATTAAAATATGAGATTCAATAATAGTGTTGTAATATTTGGGTATACAATCTTAAACTGCAAGAATATATAATATAATATCATCCTACCCATCACATAATTATTTGAAATAAATATAAGTGATATTATCTAGATCTTCTAACTATGAGTTTTTATGAATATTATTTTTATTAATATCATAATATAAAATATATTTTAAATACAATATAAATGATAATATATTGATTATAATTTACACCTTATAAGCTTATCATCTCAAGTCACTTTGGTGACTACAAGTCAAATAAAATTTAGGAATATAAATTAAAATAATATTTGCTAAAAATTTTAATATAATTCATGTAGAAATAGTTTAATAATAAAACATAATCATAACAATTATTAAATATTAATCATCATAAAAAAAAATATGGTTACTGTAATGTTGATAAAATAAAAATCATTTCATGAAGTGAAAAATAAATATTATTTCATAATTGTTGTAATATGATAACTATGTAGATATCCAAAAATACTAATTGAAATTTAAATATCACAAACAAATAAAAAATTATCAATAGTTCATATGAGAATATTATAAAAGAAATTTTTATTTTATATTTTTTAAAATTATTTATAAAACTCTAAATTAGGTCAATTAGACAAGCCTAGAAATAGACTCATATAGTTAGGCCAAATATCAACCCAAGTAGTATAGTCAAAATTAGAGTTGACCAAGGTCAAATTGATAGAAATTAGGATTGAATCAAATAAAAGTTGAATGATGTAAAAATAAGTCAAAAAGTTTAAATTATGACGACAAAATCAGGTTGCGATCAAAATAGGATCAAGCTATAATCAAAATTAAGAATCGAACCAAAATTGAGGCTTAGTAAAAAATGAAAGTTTGACCAAATCAAGATGATCCAAATTTAAATTTGAACAATAACCAAGTGCAATGGGGGCAAATTAGGACTTGACCAAGTCAAAATTTAAGTTAACCAAGTCCAAATCAATCTAAAATCGAATTTAGGTTAAATTATGATCAAATGAGTAAATGAGGTCAAAAACACTTAGTGGAAATCCTTCCACACTATGTGTGGCTTTCCTCACCAGCAGACCCTTGTTGGTAAATCACCACCAATGCTTCGTCGTGAGTCATGTCTCTATTCCACGACTGACAATATAAGAAATTGCCACCATCCATCATCCCATCACAAAAGGCCCTGCTAAGCCCCATAATATTCAAACATCCATTGTCGAAACACTATGGCAACGAGGTTATTTATTTATTTATTAATCTTGCTTTTTCAACTACTTGCTAACCAGCGTTCCTCATCCATGAATGAACACAAAGAGCTCTGACAACCAACCTCTCCGGCATGTACCTTTCACGATGAAATAACACTGCCATTTGTCGCCCACCTACGCCCTCCTATGAGCCATCGTCGCAATTTGCGTACGCTAAATCCCATCACCACACCCTTTCATCCCCCATGGCATCTAGCGACGCCTTTGCCTATTTATCGACCGACCTATACCACATGATGCATCATCCTTATGCTGCTCAAACAACAATTGTTGTAAGCGGTGATGTCGTTGACATGCCATGCCATCAAGCTGTGTGGGTTGCTCATCGTTAGTGCTTGAAACATCACGATCGGTGCCACACCGCCTTCGTAGGGTTGTTTGCCTCCACCACCACTCTCAGAGAAGTCGATAAACATAGCGCCGCCAATAATATATACAGTTGTTGCATATATCATTGTTGCCCACACAGCCCTTTGCCCTTTGCCCTTTGCCCTTTGCCCTTGCTCACATTGGCGGCGACGACCTTCGATAGTGCCACAAATAGCAACCTAACCCATCGATCAAGATACAGCAACAATCTTCCATTTGTGGTTTCATCCGTATGGATGAGTAAACTTTCACCATAGTTATACTATTATGTGAAATTTATTTAATGTCATAATCTAAAATCAAATAACAATTGAATAAATATAGATTGTATACCTTTGAATATCATTTAAAATACATTTTTTTTTTAATCTATAAATACACCATTGTCAGTTTGAAATTGAGTGTCCGGGGAGATAAAAAAAAAGTAGATCTGTAATTTTTTTTTTTTTTTACATATAGTCCTTAAATGATCATGTCTAATTATAAGTAAAAACAGAAAATTTAAAATAAATAATTAGAATAATCCCCCTAATCAAAATCGTCTTCAGTAAAAAATTCTATCTATTTGTGGATACTCTAATCAAAATTATAATATATCTTATACAATTAAATAAGACTATATAATTTAATAGATCGATCTTGTACTTTTATTTTTTTTATTTTCGCTTCTCCTAAGCAAGTACGTTATGAGATCGAATGATTGTTATATTTGAATAAATATTCAAATGAATTTTGTTTATTTTTATTTCTCAACATATTGGGCAATTGAATGTTCAAGAAAAATGGATTTTGCGTAGCCTATCTGATATTGATTAGGCTTCCTTTTATTTAGTTTTGTTGTATCTATTATTTTTTTTTTTTTTGTTTGATATGATAATAATGATAGAAGTGAGAGTAATAGTCCAATAAAGTGAAGTGTACATACTGTTGTTTATTTATTGACTGTTGTTTATTTATACAAAGGAAGAGAGGGATAGAGGCGTTAGACATTGAGGATTTCCCTTAACAATCTAACTATTTTGGTACTAATTGTTACAACAATGCTAACAACTCTATCTTTCAACATATCCCCGCAAGATCGCGCTCCTGCCAAGGATGTCGATTTTAGACCGATTAAGTGAGAATAACTTGCGGGAGAATGACTTTGTGAGGGAGTCCGCCAGTTGATCTGCTATATGAATATAAGAGACACGTAGTTGATGATTCATCACTTGATCTCATACAAAGTGGAAGTCAATTGCTATATGTTTAATACGAGAGTGAAACACCGGATTGGCACATAAGTAGGTAGCCCCAATATTATCATAATATATTATAGAAGTAGCAGAGGAGCGGATGTCAAGCTCTTTGAGTAGATTCATCACCCAGTTAAGTTCAGAATTGCGTATCGAACGATACTACGATGAATGAGCAAGCTCTTTTGTTTCTTGGAACTCCAACTGATTAGATTGGCTTCGAGAAATATAATATACATAAATGTTGATGTTCTATCTTCAATGTTCCCATCCTAATCAGCGTCAGCATAAGCATAAAGTTGAAGTTGAGAGTTTTTGTAGAAAATGATGCCATAGTCAAGAGTACCCTTAAGATATCATAATACTCGTTTAACAACTGACCAATGAGTGGCAGATGGTCTATGCATGAATTGTGACAGCTTGTTAACTACAAATGAGATATCTGGGTGAGTGAGGGCTAAATATTATAAGGAGCCAATCACTTGCTGATATTGTGTAGAATTCGTAGCGGGACTGCCATCATTTAACCAAAGCGATTCACTAGTGGAAAGAGGAGTCGAAACAGCATTTGTATCCTTCATGTTTATCTTTACTAATAAGTCTTGAGTGTATTTCCATTGAGAGAGAAAAAGTCCCGAAGATATAGATGTTGCCTCCACACTCAAATATAATTCAAGGGACCGAGATTTTTAAGGAAAAATCTGACGGCCAATTGGTTAATAAACTTTATAACCTCCATAGAATTACTACCTGTCACAATAATATCATCAACATATACCAGAAGATATATTGTACAACTATGTTATTGATGGAGAAATAGGGAGGTGTCAGACTTAGAGTTAGAGAAGCCGACGAACATTAAAGATAAGCCAAGTTCATTGTACCAGGCTCTCGGAGCTTATCGAAGATCATAAATAACCTTGTGGAGTTTGCAGATATGTTTCGAATACTCAGGATGAAGAAAAACATGAGGTTGCTCCATAAAGACCTCGTTAGTTAATGTTCCTTGTAAGAATGCATTGTTCACATCAAGTTGTATCAGTCTCCATCCTTTTGAAATAGTTAAACTCAGAATCAGTCGGATTATTGTGGACTTAACAACAGGACTGAATGTCTCTGTAAAATCAACACCAGGATGTTGATGGAAACCTTTGGCCACTAAGCAGGCTTTGTAAGAATGCATTGTTCACATCAAGTTGTATCAGTCGCCATCCTTTTGAAATAGTTAAACTCAGAATCAGTCGGATTATTGTGGACTTAACAACAGGACTGAATGTCTCTGTAAAATCAACACCAGGATGCTGATGGAAACCTTTGGCCACTAAGCAGGCTTTATACTTAGCAATGGACCCATCAGGGTTCCGCTTAACTCGAAAAACCCACTTACACCCGATGACATTTTGTACAGGATGAAACGGAACAAGTGTTCAAGTAGAATTATAAAGTAGGGTGTCATATTCAGCAGACATAGCTTGATGCCAATGAGGGGACTTTTGGGCTTAAGTGATCGTGGTAGGTTCACAGGTCTCAACAGAGGGAGTCACAATCGTATTGAGATCGAGAACCTGACGTGGCTTGAAAATGCCACTTTTAGAGCATGTTGTCATTGGATGTCCAAGTGGTTTAGGAGATAATGGTGGAATGAGTGTGGTGTGAAGTAGTAAAATAGGGTGAGTTGGACTGTGGAACAACAGTGGTAGTAGGCTGAGGCGAGCGAAATGCTAATTGTTGAGTGTCCGACGATTGGATGTCTATGGTAGCAGAAGAGGGAGAAAGAAAAGAGGGAGTGAGATGTTGTATTGGGGGGATGCTCCACTCATGAATTGGAGTGGGTGATTTGTGTGGAGGTTTATTGGATGATGGCATGTGCCACTGATGCATATTCACCGGAGTGGTTGATATAGTGGAGGATATGGGGTGTTGAAATGGAAAGGAAGACTCCACAAAGATAACACGACAAGACACAAAGACCTTGTGAGTTGAAGGATCATAGCATCGGTAAGCATTGTGTTCAAGAGAGTAACCAATGAAGGTACAAGGCTTTGACCATGGGACTAGTTTATTTGATGCATAAGGACGCAACCAAGGATAACAGACACAACTAAAAACCCTAAGGTTTTGAAGATTTGGGGATCGATGAAATAGCTTTTCAAATGGTGATTGATTATGGAGGACAAGAGTAGGCATGCGATTTATCAGATAGACGACGGTCTAAAAAGCTACAGACCATAAGGTAGGTGGCATGGAAGCATGATAGAGAAGTGTGAGACCGGTTTCAACTATATACCGATATTTGCGTTCGGTAGAGCCAACTAGCTGAGGAGTGTACGGAGGAGATTTGAGATGCTGAATACCATAGGCTAACAAGTGTAATGTTAGTATTTGGTATTCACCCCCACCGTCAGAAGAAACTATTTTAATAAAGGACTGAAAGACATTTTCTACCATTTTTTTAAAAGTAAGGAAGATTGTGGAGACCTCAGACTTATGTTGAAGAGGATAAAACTAAGTATATTTGGTAAAATAATCAGTAAAGATAATATAAAATATGTATTTATCAAAAGAAATACTTGGTGTAGGGTCCCAAACATTAGTATATAGAACTTCAAATGGATATGTGCAAGAAATAAAAGAATGGGCAAACGGCAGTCGATGACTTTTATTACTAAGACATGCATTACAATGAGTAATAATATGACTTGCTTTAAACGAAGGAAAAGCATAACAGGATAGAAACGTTTGTAGAGTAGAGGAAGAAGGGTGATTGAGATGATGATGCCACACATACGTGGAAGCAGTAACAGAAGAATAGGCAGTAGGCTGAGAGGTGGATGGCCACTAGTAGATGTTATCTTTACTCTGGCCTTGAACTAACGATGTCCCCGTATTCAGATCCTTGACAAGAAAGTAGTTAGGAAAAAAAATCAATAGAGGTATTATTTTGTTTACAAAATTGAGAGATAGAGATGAGATTCCATTTGATATGAGGAGCGCACAACACATCACCGTGTGTAAAGTTAAGGTAATGTGAATTAAGCATTGTAGAACCAGTATGAGTAATAGGAAGACGCTTATCATCACTAATGATGATGTCATCAGTACCACCATAGCTATTAGAAAAAGACAAGTTCTAGAGATCCGAGGTGATGTGATGAGAGGTGCTAGAGTCCATAACCCAAAAGTGTTGATCAGAAGATAGAGCAGTAGTGAGATGTACCTGGGGCATGATAGCCAAAGGTCGAGGACGAGAACAATAGACCTTGGCAGAGTGACCAACCTTATCACACAGTTGGCAAACTATTCAGTGTTGGGGCATAGGAGCATGACGCCAAGACTAGTGATAATTGTTGTTGCTACCTTGAGATATGAAAGTAGGACGCCAGGGCTGGTGGTAAAGGATGCTGCTATCGTCGGGCATGGGAGCAGGATGCTAAGATGGTTGGGTACCATAGTTGCCACTTGGATTGTGATAAGATGGTGCCTGCTCTAGACCCTTGTTAGTAGACTTATAGTACTGATTGTTTTTTCATTTGAATTTTTGACTTACTTGAGCAGTAATAGATTGTGCTGGTGCTCTATCTTCGCGCTTCAGATAAGTCTCGTAGTCAGTCAACTTGTCATACAGCTTTTCAAATGATATTGGGGAGTCACGTGCTCGGATTGCTGCTGTTAATTCTTTGTATTCAAACCCAAGACCATTGAGGGTATGGATGATAACTTCATCATCACTGAGATAATATCCTATTAAGACTAAGTCATCGATAATTACCTTGATAGTTTGGAGATAATCAGCGATGGTACTTTCCTCTTGTTTTATGTTCATAAGTCTGGAGAGAAGGCCGAGCATGCGAGTGCGCGAGCGATTTGCCAAGGTAGTTTATAGCTTGCACCAAGCTTCGGCAGCAGTAGCACATGAAGATATAAGTGGTGTGACAGAGCCAGCAACTGAGGCTTGAATCGCTTGAAGAATAAGACGGTCCTATCGTAGTCACAGTTTATGCTCTGGATTCGGTATTTGACTTGTTGTTTCCGGGATATCAATCATTGTTGGTGGGCAACTGAAGGATCCATCAACATATCCTAACAAATTATATCCAAATAGGAGATTACTGAACTGAGCACACCATAAAGCATAGTTCTCTCTGGATAATTTGAAGAGGATGATAACGGCAACATTAATGGAGATTGGTCTCGTACTCTGAGAAGTACTAGTGCTTCCTGTAATAACACTGACGGAAATCGAAGAAGTAGTCGATGAAGACATTGTAGAGGAAAGGAATACCGAATATTTTTGTGCCCTTTTTTTTGTTTTATTATTATTTTTTTTTGGCTGGTTCTATCGACTTGTGTCTCATTGGGTTCCGCTGTGCAGTTGCCATGGGGGGCTTCTTGTAGAAGGAGCCTCTAAAAGGGAAGAGCGACCCGCTGCTCACTGTGGTGAGCAAGGGCAGGAGGCGACAGTAGAGCAACAGTTGGTGCAGAAGAAGAGCCCCACGTAGGCTTGTGGGTTCAATGCCACAGTGAGCGAGTGAAAGAGAGATCTCTTTGAGGGAAAGAGAGATCTGGAGCAATCCGCTCACTTTGATTGCTGAAAGCTGACCGGCTGACTGTATAGATCGAGCAAAGAGGTAGGGAGTAGCGTAGCGGACCTGGTTGAAGATGGCTACAAGCGGGAGGAGGTGGCGCGGTGGAGAAAAGACAGTGGTAAGCAGCGAATGAAGCGCTCGCTGTGAGAAATTGTCCAGTGGTTTCATCGATAGAGGAGGCGAAAGTGCCGCGATGGTAGATGGGTAGGAGTCGAGCGGCTGAGGAGGGTTTGTGATGGCCGAAGATTTACCGGAGGAATACGTCTCTGGCTTCCATAGATGTGGTTTGAGAGAATGGTGAAAACTTGCTACCGTTTGATAGCGAGAAGAGAGTGATAGAAGTGAAAGGAAGAGTTGAATGAAGTGAAGTGTATATACTTTTATTTATTCAATGATGTTTATTTATACAAAGGAAGAAAGGGATAGAGGGGTTAAACGTTGAGGATTTCCCTCAATAATCTAACTATTATGGTAATGCTAACAACTTTATCTTTCAACACTATTGGCTTGTGTGTGGTTTATTTGCTAACAAGATTGAGAGCAAGAACCAAATGTACAATATTAAGAAAACAATCTTAGGAATCTGAAAGATGTATAGTGCCATAACAAATAATGTGTGGACGAACTAAAAGGAAAGGGAATGACAAGAACTCTGAAATGTTCACAAATGCTGGTAGGATTTTCTAGAAAATCAAGATTTAGCTGATGTTTATCCTTATTAAAGGTCTAAATATGCCATCGACATGAGGGAATAAAAGGGATAATTTCCAAGTGGGAGTGTGTTCTTGATCAAAACCTTCAGTATGAACTAGATTATTTGGAATAGAGAAAGTAGTTCTTGGTGTGAATTATGGTATTTGTCAATTGATGTTTCTTGCTTGTAGTAGACCTTTCGTCAAAGCTCTGGAAACTTAATGTGGGCGTGGGGTTTTGATTTAGAGCCTGATTTCAGCAAAAAAAAAAAATGTTCAAGGTTTTCTTCTTCCATTTGCTTGTAGTAAGTAGTTGACTGCGACCTATCTAAAGTCGAGCAGTTCTTCTTATGATATATATACCAACAATATACATAAGATCTTAGTTGACATATCTTATATGAAGCATATTGATGGATGACAATATACTGGAGCATGCATCGGAATTCGAGGTTTATCCAGTGTGTTTTAGATGGATGTGTCAAAACTCTCCTGCATCGAAAGAAATCAAACTCGAGACGTCAAACATTTGGCATAGCTGCAAGAGAGTGAGTGACCTGAAAGCTGGGAGCCATTCATTCGTTCGAAGGAGACATTTGCCATTCATTCGTCAAACATTTGGCATAGCTGAAATAAATCAAACTCGAGACGTCAAATATTGACGGAGGGAGGTGTTGAAGTTGATAAGAAGAAAGAAACTCGAGACGTCAAATATTGACGGAGGGAGGTGTTGAAGTTGATAATAAGAAAGGACAGAGTTAGCACATTAAGGAAGAGTAGGAGAATCTTATGTATTTCTCTCAATATTTTTATAATTTTATAAATTCTATATTTTTCATGACTTAACATAGAAGGTTTATATAGTTCCCTAAGATACATTACATTTATGTAGATTTATGCAGTAAGAATGAATCTTTCTTTCAATAAACTCTTTCAAGAATCAATAACCAATTTGACTTGTCCTTCCATAAATATTTTCTCTTGAAGAAATGAACTTTTCTTCTGACGAAATTAATCTATTCATGATAATTACATAAGTTTAATTCCAACATTCTCCCCCCTTAAATTTGTTTCATCCAACATGCCAAGTTTTCTTCGAAGATATTGAAATATTTTAATTTTGAGAGATTTTGTAAAAATGTCAGTCACTTGTTCACTTGTCTTGATATGGTGTAGCTTCACTTATTTGTTTTTGACATAATCTCTTATAAAATGAAATCTTGTGTCGATATGCTTTGATCTTTCATAGTAGACTGGATTCTTGGCTAAGGTAATAGCTGATTTATTATCAATATAAATTTTGGTTGACTTCTCCTGTGGCATATAAAGTTCCTGAAGCAATCTTCTTAGTCATATTGCATGACAAACACAAGAAAATGCTGCTATGTATTTTGCTTCACAACTTAATAGAGCAACTATATGTTGTTTTTTTAAAGACCAAGTAAATGTAGCTCCACCAAAATAAAATACAAATCCAGTTGTACTCTTTCGATTATCGTAGCTTCCAGCCCAATCATTGTCACTATATCCAATAAGATCCAGTCCTTTTGATGATGAATAGAATATTCCATACTCAATTGATCCTTTAATATATCACAAAATTCTTTTAGCGACATTTAAATGAGAAGTCTTAGGAGATTCCATGTATCTACTTATTAAACCAACTCTAAATAATATATCAGGTCGAGTGCATGTCAAATACCTTAAATATCCAACTAGACTTTTGTAATAAGTTGGATTAATATATTTACCTTCGCCTTCTTTAATCAACTTAGTGCTATACTCAATAGGTGTATCTGTAGGATACCGATCTTCCATAGAAAATTTCTTTAGAACCTCTTTTACATAATTTCCTTGTGAAATAAAAATTCCTTCATTGTTTTGTATAATTTCGATACTAAGGAAATAAGACATTAAGCCCAAGTCAGTCATCTCAAACTCCTTCTTCATAAAGTATTTAAAATCTTTAATTATGGAGCTACTACTACCTATAAATATTAAATCATCTACATATAGGCATACAAACATGATATCTCTATCAATGTTAGATTTTGTATAAAGAGCATCTTCATATGGACATTTAGAAAAATCGTTTTGAATAAAATAAGCATCTATCCGAGAATTCCATGCTCGTGGGGCTTGTTTAAGCTCATAAAGAGCTCTCTTTAACTTGTATACTTTGTCTTCTTGTTCATAAATAATAAAACCAAGGGGTTGTTGAACATATACCTCTTCTTCAAAAACTCCATTAAGGAATATTGATTTGACATCCATTTGTAAAATTTTCTATTTCATTTGAGCTGCTAAGAAGATAAGTAATCTTACCATCCCCAATCAAGCAATTGTTGCGAACACTTCTTTATAGTCGATCTCATATTATTGTTTATATCCCTTTGCAACCAATCGTGCTTTATATTTATCCACTTCTCCTTGTGCATTTTTTTTTATTTTGAAGATCCACTTAACACCGATCGCTTGGTGGTCTTTTGGAAGTGTAGTGAGCTCTTATATATCATTTTATTGATTGCATTAATCTCCTCCTTCATAGCTTGTCTCCATTTTTCTTCTTTATAAACTTCTTCAAAAGTTAATGGATCATATCCTGCAAAAGATAAAATAGAGAAAGTTTATTATTAGTAGTATCAATTCTCTGTGTCACATCATATAGCTCTTGGATCAGTTTTGTCCTTCTTATAATCGGACTTTTTGAATCATGTGACCTAGCTGATCTCGGTGATGATTCTAATAAAGCCTCTTCTGTGCTTGTTTGTATTATATCATCCTCTTCTGAAGATATAGCTTTCCTATATTGTTCATTACTTTTCCAGTCCCAAATCTATTGTTCATTAAACTCAACATCTCTTGACATCACAACTTTATTTGTGATAGGATTGTAGAGTTTGTATCCATTGAAATTTTCAGCATAATAATAAAATGCATTTCTGACTTTTATCTTCAAGTTTTGTTCTCTTTTCTTCTGGTATCTTGGCAAATGCAACACTTCTAAAAATTATTAAATGATCAACTCTTGGTTTATGTAGGCTCCATACTTCTTCTGGTGTAGAATTACCAATTCGTTTTGTTGGAAACTTGTTAAGTAAATAAATTGCACAAACAATAGCATCCCCCCAAAATTCTTTAGGAATCTTTCTTTCCTTTAACATGCATCGGACCATATTAATTATAGTTCTATTTTTCCTTTCTGAAACACCATTTTGTTGAGATATGTATGGCATAGTAAATTGATGTAAAATTCTATTATTTCTACAAAAACTTTTAAATTCATTTGATGTATATTTACCACCTCTATCTGTTCGTAAACATTTAATCTTGCAACCACTTTGTCTTTCAACTAAGTCTTTAAATTCTTTGAATTTGATTAACACTTCTTTCTTTTCCTTTAAAATATAGACTCAAGTTTTACCACTATGATCATCAGTGAAGGTAAGAAAATACCTGCCTCCTTCAAGTGATACTGGGCTAATAGGGCCACAAACATCCGAGTGTACTAGATCAAGTCGATACCATGCTCTTTTTGTTCTACTGATTTTGAAAGGCTTTCTTTCTTGCTTACTTATAACACATACTTTACATAATTTTGATGGACGGTCAATTCTTGACATTCCTGTCACCATATTAAACTTCTTTAGAAGTCTTAAAGCTTCAAAATTTAAATGTGCATATCTACGATGTTATAATATAGAAATATCCTCAATATCAGTCTTAAAACAACTTGATCGATCAAAAATACATAAATGTAGAGGAAACATTTTATTCTTCGCCATTTTCACATATGAGATTAATGTCTTAGTATTATCATAAATTGAAAGAGTCATATCTTTCATCTCAATATTATAATCTTTTTCAAGTAATTGTCCCAAGCTAAGAATATTATTTTTCATATCAAGCACATAATAAACATCTGAAATACATAACTCTTTGTCATTATGGAGTCCAAGAACAATTTTACCTCTACCTCTTACTGGTCTTTGAGATAGATCACCAAATGTAATATTTCCAGAATAGCTTGTATCCATTTCTGAAAATAATTCTTTAATGTCACACATGTGATTTGAAGCTCCTGTATCTAGATATCATGTCATAGACTGATCTTCCTTCAAATTATCATACGTTATTAATAAAACTTGATTTTCATTCTTCTCTTATTTTTAATAAAATTTGCCTTATCACCTTGATTATTAGGATTATAATAGCATTTAAAGGAGTAATGCCCATACCTTTTGTAAATATAGCATTGTATTTCAGACCTTTTAGAAATTCAGCCACGTCCACGGCCTCGACCATAACCTCGCCCTCTTTGGCTAGAATTTTCTCTACCTACTTCATTGTTTGGAGATTCTTAATAGGTCTGATTTCTGCCACCTCTTCCTCTTTGTCCACGACCTCTTCCTCTTTGAAAATTTGATTCACTTTTATTTTCTAGAGTAAGCTTAGTCTGTAGTGCTTTTTCCACAGTTCTTTCTTCTGCTCTTTTTGTAATCTTTTGTTCATGTACTTGAAGGGAACCCATAATTTGTTCTAAAGACATTTCTTCCAAATCTTTAGACTCTTCAATCGCAACAGTAATAAAATCAAAATTTGAATCTGGTAATCTTAATATCTTTTCTATCACTCTTTGATCACTTATTTGTTCACAATTTCTTCTCATTTGATGAACAATAGAAATAACTTTTGTGAAATAATCAAAAATAGTTTCAGAGGTATCTTGTTATAATTTTTCAAAATCGACTCATAAAACTTGTAGACGGAGTTTTTTACCTTATCAATACCACCAAATGCTTTTTGGAGCATTTCTAAAGCCTCTTTTGAAGTATCTGCTGGAGCGATAATCTCGAATATCGTATCATCAAGCCCTTGATAGATTGTGAACAAGGCCTTTTTCTCCTTCTTTCTTCTATCTTTGAGTTGCTCTTTTGCTTTTGCATTCATCGCTCCTTCTTCTGCTTGACTTGGTTCAATAAATTCATCTTCTACAAACTCCCATACATCCTGGGAGCCTAGAAGAACCTTCATTTGGATGCACCATATGTCATAATTTTCTTTTATCAATCTAGGGATTTGGAGTTGGAAGGTGCTTGAGGATGAAACCATAGCTCTCATACTAATTGTTGAAGTTGACAAGAAGAAAGGATAGAGTTAGCACACTAAGGAAGAGTAGGAGAAGGTTAAATCTTCTGTATTTCTCTCAATATTTTTATAATTTTATAAATTCTATATTTTTCATGAGTCAAACATATGGGGTTTATATAGTTCTTCAAAATATATTATATTTATGCAGTAAGAATGAATCTTTCTTTCAATAAACTCTTTCAAGAATTAATAACCAATTTTACTTATCCTTTCATAAATATTTTATATTTAAAAAATAAATTTTTGATGAAATTAATCTATTCCTGATAATTATATAAATTTAATTTCAACCCGAGTCTGCAGACGGTCCCTCCTCCTCTGTACACTGTTGTACATTTTGGCGCAACCTTGGGTTTATGTAGATAAGTGGAAGAGAGCTGCTCCAAAGGAAAAAAAAAAAAAAAGACCAAAAACCGGCAGGAGGGTTGCTTTTTTGCTTCCGAGAACAACAAAACAAGAATCCAAGGAAAAACCAAAAAGGAGGGGGTGGGCAGCAAGATTTTTGTTCGGGGGATTGGAGGTGTGTTTGGGGACCAAAAGGTTGGACATACATAAAACAAAGGTTTTGAATCGCAAATAGTGAGTGATTTTGGATTTACGGTTCATCACGTAAACAAATAAATATCTATAAGAAGAAAAAAAAAAAAGTCTTTATGTTCTAACGAGGTAAAAACTAAAAAACCAACGTGTGTGTGTGTGTGTTTATTTTTTTCGTTTTTACAGTGTCGGTAGGAGTGTGTAAAATATTACAAATCATACTACAACACACATCTTCTCCACACTCGGTTCCACTTTGGATAACAATGCTGTGTTATGTTTTGAATCGGGTCAAGAGATGTGACAATTTTTTCAGCTTATTATAACGACGAAGCAGGTCACCACCAACCACCAACCCACAAGATTGGCGAACAACGCCGACACTGTGCAATGAGAGATTTATTATACTGTGTGTTTAAAAAAACCTCAGATGCAAACAACACAGTATGTCCGTCCCTACCTGTGTTTCATAATTCAAACTGATCTGCCAAACCACTTCAATATCTTAGAAGCTCATGAAGGAAAAGGGAAGATTCCTACACAAATATGGTGGAAGGTCGATTCCCCCGCACTGACCACAGCCATCCCGCCGACCTGCATTGCAGCAGGGGAAGAATCTATTGCCCTTTGCCCTTTGGGAGCTAATCACCTGTGTTTGGATGTCATGAGTTGAGTCACGGAAACTGGGGAGTCGGGTGTCCATTATTTGTGTCTAAACTCGTGTTGCGACGCCTCATATTATATATCTATATATTTTTATTTTTATAATTTAGCATGCAATATGCTCTTTTCTTAACATTATTACTAGTAACTATCATGATCACTGATTAGTTTTGATTACAAATAAATAATGAAGTAACTGAGGTACTTCTACTAATAAAACATGGTAATTACATTTGATGGAAAATGTATACAAAGAATTTCTTTATGATAAATATTTTTGAGTGTAACTGTTGTATTCTTGGATAATTTTTCACATAAAATATACTAAAAAAGTTCTTTTCGCAAAAGATTTAGTCGTGGAAAATAAAATAAAATAAAATTAGATATCTGTCATTTACTAAAGTTTCAATTGATCGTAATATGTTCTTTGGCAATAATGTAACTAACTACTTCAATCTTAAGTTTGTGTAACAACCCTAATCTTAAGCTATGGTGAAGTAATGCAGTACTTAACACTGTTTCCACGAGATCTTATAATTTATCATAATTTGACTAAATAGCATCTAAATCTGCCCAATTCTTATAGCTTTTGGGGAACATCCTTGTTTCTTAAATGCATTACATATTTTAGCTCAAAGGTGAGGTGGAAAATTACCGTACCTTTCTCTCTCTCTCTCTCTCTCTCTCTCTCTCTTTTTTTTTTTGGTGTAATTTGATTATTCAGAGGAAAAAATATAGGATGAATTTTAAAAAAAAATTCTAAGACTCAAAAGTGCTTTAACGTTGAGAAATTTTTATAAAGTATATATTTTTTTCAAATAATTATTCTTTTGTTATCGGTCACCGTCTATCCCTAATCACTTACCCACACTTCTACTTCATTGCTCATCTCTTTTGCCCTAGACAATTGTCTGTTGCTCGCAGCGTAAGGGTAGTCACGTACAAAGTTGACTAGTAACATAGGTTTTGTCATCACTAGACCCCAACAATCACTTTTCTTCCCCGCTAACTCATTGCACCTATCAGCCATAGCCCTCTCACAAGGAAGGAGGGAGTGTGAAGGTCATCATTGTCTCCTTCCTATATGAGGGTTATGAGCAAAGTACGTAGAAGCATAGTTCACAGAGACAACAATCCACGCCCCCTCATTCCTCGCGTAAGATCTATGATCGACGAATTTAACGGAGCGAAAGAGAAGAGGAAACTGCTATTAGGATTTGACAAAAAGTGTAAGACAACAATACAAAGGAGGAGGACTCGATCAAGCTATGGATAAAATAGTCTTTTTATATGGTATGAGACATTCTATGGAATTTTTTAAAATTAAAATTTTTATCATAAATTATTAAAATTAGAATTTTTTAAAGAATATTAAAATATATATATTAAATTAAAATGAGAAGGATATATATGAAAAAATATATATAGAGAGAGATGTTAAAATAAAGTGAAAAAGGAGGAGCCAAATCCCCCTCTTTCACACGCACGCATCTATCACTGAAGAAAAAAGCGCTCACGCACACACTCACACACGCCAAGGGAGACATAGTCGTGCAGCAGAAGGAAAAGGGAGCGGACTTTTTCGCCCATTCCCTTTTCCGACTCTCATATATCCTCTCTGCTTTCGGAGACGAGGACGCATTGATGCCTTCCCGTCCGCCGCCGGCCGAACCGCCGGGTCCCCACCGGACCACCCACAACAACCACCATCACCACCACCGCCACCTCATTCCCATAGCGCCCATCGCAGGTGCTGCCGCCGTCCTGACCATCGCCCTGGTGGTGCTCCTCTATCGCCGTTTCGCCCGCGGCAGCCCCACCCCCACCGCCCCTTCACCTCCGCCGCCCCTCTCTGGCCCGCTCCGTCGGTTTACCTACGCCCAGCTCCGGCGCGCCACCGCCTCCTTCGCCCCTTCTCTCCGCCTCGGACAGGGCGGCTTCGGCCCCGTCTTCCGCGGCGCCCTCCCGTCCGGCGAGGACGTCGCCGTCAAGCTCATGGACTCTTGCGGTTCCCTCCAGGGTGAGCGCGAGTTCCACAACGAGCTCGCTCTCGCCGCCAATATCCTCGCCGTCCCATCCTACGCCGCCGCCGTCGTCCCGGCCATCGGCTTCTGCTCCGACGACGGTGGCCGACACCGGCGTTGGTGGCCTTGGTGGAGGCGGCGGGAGGCCGAAGAGCCGCTGGAGCTCTCGGAAGCCGCCGCTGCCGCCGCGCCTCCCGGTCGGAAGCTTCTCCTGGTCTACGAGCTGATGCACAACGGAAGCCTCCAGGACGCGCTGTTGGACCGCCGGTGCCCGGAGCTGATGGACTGGCAGCGGCGGTTTGCGGTGGTGCTCGACGTCGCTCGCGGCCTCCACTTCCTCCACGCTGTCTGCGATCCAGCGGTGATACACGGCGATATCAAGCCTAGCAACATCCTCCTTGACGCTCACCACTCGGCCAAGATCGGCGACTTCGGCCTCGCCCGGCTTAGATCCACCGCGACGGAGGATCACCTCCCTTCCGAGGAGGAAGTCAAAGTCGACATCGATCTAGACAAGTACGCGGTGAACGATTCGAAAACGTCAGGAAAGGAGAGGAAGAAAGACTCGGTGTCCGTAGGAGGACAGGATGACGCCTCGGTCGTGACCATGGGAGAGACGGCGGAGAGCATAACAACGACTACTACTGGGTTCGAGGAGCAAGCTCTGAACGCTGGGGCGAATGGCATCGCCACCACCGACAGATCGGCGGAGGAAGATGAGGATTTCATGGTGGCATCGCCAGCTACCGCCGTGGACGTGGCTTCGGTTTCCGAGGCAGGAGCAGGCTTCGATAGAGTAAGCGTCGATAGTGGAAAGGACGCGGCCGCGTCGCGGAAGGGATGCAGCAAAAAGAAGGCCGGGGCTTCCTCGGGCAAGGACTGGTGGTGGAGGCAGGACATCAATGGTGGAGGGCCAAACTCCGAGTCCGGAGGCAGTGTGAAGGACTATGTGATGGAATGGATTCGATCAGAGATCAAGAAGGAGAGGCCGAAGAGCGACTGGGTTACAGCCTCGACGGCCACTGCCGTCGAGGAGTGCTTGCCGAAGCCGTCCAACGGTGTGAGATCAGAGCGGAAGAAGACTCATCGAAGGATGGAGTGGTGGGCGTCATTAGACGAGGAGAAGTCGAAGAAGAAAGAGAAGAGCCGGCCCGCCCGAGAGTGGTGGCGGGAGGAGTTCTGTGAGGAGCTGATGAAGAAACAGAAGCGGCAGCCGATGGCCAAGTCCAAGAGCAGCCATGAATGGTGGCAGAATGATGACGACTTTGCTTCACCTTCTGAGAAGAGTAATAGGAGGAAGAAGAATAGGAGCTATAGCCGTGGTAGTCGCAGCAGTATAGATTGGTGGATGGATCGGATCAGTGGGGAGATCAGGCCATCCGGAAGGAGAAGTAGCCGGGACTGGGCTAGTGGGGATATCCCAAAGAGCGGAACAGTGAGCAGCACACCGAGCATGAGGGGCACCGTCTGCTATGTTGCTCCTGAGTACGGTGGTGGGGGGCCACTATCGGAGAAGTGCGATGTTTATAGTTTTGGTGTTCTTCTGTTGGTTATAATCTCAGGCAGGCGACCGCTGCAAGTGACAGCCTCGCCCATGTCAGAGTTTGAGCGAGCAAACCTCATCTCGTGGGCACGACATCTTGCCCATTTGGGAAGGCTTCTGGAGCTTGCTGATCCCTGCCTTCGGTGTGTGGACAAAGAGCAAGCTCTTCTCTGCATCACCGTTGCACTGCTCTGTCTGCAGAGATCTCCTGCTCGTCGCCCCTCCAGCAAAGAAATATTGGGTATGCTTACTGGTGAATCAGAGCCTCCACCCCTCCCGCTTGAATTCTCACCATCACCGCCAGGTGGGTTTTCATTCAAGTCGCGGAAGAAGGCTCGGTGAGTTTAGACTTACTTCAGCATGACCATTTTAGCTACCTATAGCGTCGATTGTACATTTTAGAATTTCATTTATTTGGAGTTGGCTGTAGAAAAGTCTGAAGAGAAAGTTCTATTTCGATTATGAAAGACTGATCCACATAATTGAAATATGAACCTGATGGAAGGGAGTGCTCTGAATCAGTTGTCACCATATCTGGTATCAGAACCTCATGCATAACTTACTAGAAACTCCTGCCAGTAAAGGTTCCTATGATTCTGCCACATCTTTTGCTTGTCTTTCTTTTAGACATGCATGATGGTAATGCTTTCTGGGCCACGTGAACTTTTCTGTCTCTTCATTTTTTTCAGTTCATGCAACTTTTGGTAAAGTAACCCAAGCTCTGGCCCATTATATACCATGTCTTTTTTGCATCAACCTTTTGTAATAAAGGGAAATAAGATCTAGAAGATCATCTTACTTCTTTCTTTTGCAAATTTAAATGCCTTGTCAAGTTCTTTATTACTGGTGTCAGCAAGTAATCTAACTTCCAACTATTCATGCATTTTAAAATGGATTCACCTTTTTCTTTTATGTGCCCTGGTTGTTTGGTTTCATCAAACTCTTCTGCTAGTATGAGATGGCCTTGGTACTTGGTCTTCCAAACAGATGTTACTGATAGTGCCAGGATCCATATCCCCAAGAGAATTCTATACGAGAAGAGCAGAGAACATGTGTACAGGGCCAGATACTTTTGAAACTGGTTAAAAGAGAGTTTAGAAGTCATGCCATATATTTTATATAGTCAGTAGTCTAATTGAAGAGCCATGGCCAATACAGTTTTATGGAACTGTAATATTATAATTTATGGCAAGACTCTTTTCTAAGTTCCCCCAACCTCCATCTAACCAATATAAATGATGGTCCATTGAATGGACTTTTTTTTATTGGAGGTCTGTGAATGACATTGACTAGATTCTGTCAGCTAGTTGATGTACTCTTTTTCATATATTGGCATCTTGAACAGGAATCAGGCAAAAAATAGTATTCAATTCAGGCAATGGGATTACTGCGATTACATCTCTTAAATCTTTATTTATAATCTTGGGCTATAATAAAGAAATTGCAAGTCAACTTGGTATTGTTGTCTCGAAGGCAAAGCATCTTATGGGATTGTTGGTATGAGTATTTTATTCTTTGAAAAGTCATAGCAGATACAGGTATGTTTATCCTTTTTTTTTAAAAAATTGAATATAACCCTATTTCTGGACAGTACTTATTGTTTCTGCAAGCTAGAATCCTATATTTAATTTCTGATACTGAGATATGACGGAAATTTTGAGGACATTAAGAAATATGTTAGTCAATACAATTCATTCTACAAGAATTTGTTGCTGATATATGACTACCAAAACACTGTAGGCCTTCACTGACATTTCTCTGTTTTTCTCTTACGTTTCTTATGTGTAGTAATTAGCTGTTCCTGTATTCTGTCCCATGGTGAAATTTGTCTTGTACTCCAGGTAGAATTTAAGTTTGGGTAGCCTTTTACAAGAAATATTTTCATCCATTTTCTGGACCTGATGCATGCTTTTATGTGTATCTTTGCTTTCCATTCTGCAAAAGGAATATGTCATTGATTTTGTTGTTATGGCCTAATGTTTTAAGTCTCTGAATCTAGCTAGTGATACAGTATATCTGTTATTTTCTTAAAATTTAACAGTCCTTTAATGGCAAACTGTTACAGGATAGTATGACATAGCAAGCTCCAGGCTCGATTCAGATTGTCCTTTATGTTGAGTCTTATCTGGTCTAGTCTAGAACATGCATGCTGTGACTTGCTACTACACTGCAAGCAATGAAGCTGAAAATAGAACAGAGGTACTTGTATTATGTTATGTCAACTATCACAATGGTGCTAGACATAAGAAAATTATGTTATAATGTTATTATCCATCCTATATTTCCTAAGGTAGCTTCATTTCTTTCGTTTTTTTACATATTTTGTCACTTTTTTCTTATTCTGCCTTGATGTGCTCCACTTTGGCTATATAATCTTCCTGAAAGTGTCACTTTAAAGTGATATTTTTTACATCAACCTCTTGCTGGCAAACAAGGAGGGCTTTAATTGATGGTTTGGAAGTATTATGAGTTGAAATAGTTGTCTGGATTTTTATCATCATCAGTTGTTTGAAAAGATATAACCTAGACACCTAGTGCTTGATAAAAGGCCAACAGAATCAAGCTCTTTTAGATAAGGAATAGGCATGGGGATAAACAGGAAGATCTAATGATTGTGTGCTCATCCTTTTTAAACTATCTGTGCATTAGGCTGGTTAAGTGTTGTCAAACTGGTACGTCATTTGCAGGGTGACCTTTCTGGAAGACTAAGAGATATCAGATGTAGTCACTTTGTGGCCCTTCCAAGCCACCTTTCTATACTTAAATGTCAGTACAGAATCTATTTAAACCTATTCTTGGTCAATTTCTGCTGCAGCTCTGCATGCAACAAAGTTCCAGTTTGTGCTATACTTGTCAAAGAATATGATGGGCGACAATTCTGTACAGTTATTTGGAAGTTCCAGTATGTACTATACTTCACAATCACCAACGATTGCCTTTTTGGGCACCGGACCCGTTTTGGCAATCTGTCGGACCAGTACGTACCAGTCGGTATCGGTATACCGACACATGATATGCCAGTACATATTGGTGTTTTGATGAAGAAGAAAAAGAGGGTGAAGAGGAAGGGGCGGTGGACGAACAGAGGAGGGAGGAAGAAGAAGAAAGAAGAGGGGGAGGAGAAGAAGCAGCAGTAGTTGCAGTGTAGCTGGGAAGCAGTGGCGAAGTGGTAGTGGAAGTAGAAGCGGCAGCAGTGAGGGCAGCATCATCATATGCGAGGAGAACGCGAACCCTAATTTGTTAATACTGAGTTGGATAGAGGCTTTTTTTTATTTTTTATTATTTTATCCGGATCACCCGCAATGGGGGTGATCTGCATATTGGTCCATGCCCAAATCGGCATCGACTGTTTCTGGTGGTACAGCAGTCCATGTCAATGACCGCTGTCTAGGTTTTGAGTCATCTTCCTGGGGCACACGTGCAAAAGTGATTATTATGGTGAACTTCCACCAAAACATATCAGAGGTAAGAACTTGTTCAGTATCATTCTTGTTAAAATTTCTGAAGATCTAACACAGATGAAGGAAGGCATTCTCTTTGGCTCTTTCTTGGCTAAACCTGCATGTAAAACCTTACTGAATGGCTGAAGACTTTTTCTTCTGAGCTAGGTGTTTGTAGTACATTTACATGATCTTTCTTTACCTTTCCCAGGAATCACGGTACAAATTGCATTACTAATGTAGAGATCTATACTTTTCCTATTGGTGAATATTTTGCATTATTTAGTCGGCACATATCTTATAGAGTTGTTCTGGAGCAGGGTGGACAACCATTGGGTGAAACCATTGGAAGGTGAAGTCTGAGAAAGATGCAGCCGAACTCATGAAGAACATCAAATGGTGATGATCCATTTGCTCAAGTCTATTGCTTCATCGATTGTGTTAGGTGAAGATCCATCGACGGTGATGATTATTTTCAAACTCTTGTAGTTACCAAGTTTTAAGAATTTAATATGAAAATTGTCATTTCTGAGTTCTGATTGGATAGGATCAATCATTCTTGTCACTCGATCGGTCTGGTTCGAATTGAAGACTTATTGCTTGTTTTATATGAAAAACTAGAGTATATGGTTTTGAATATGTATCAGGTGGAATGCTACCTATCCACCCTATTGTCTGATATTTTTATTTGTTCTTGATCCAAAATCTGATATTCATATCATTCTGGTCACTCCATCGGTGGGTCTACTTCGAATTTAAACATTTATTGCTTGTTTTGAATGAAAAACCATAGTATATGATTTTGGATATCAGGTGGACCACCACCTACCATCTAAAATCTATTGATCGATCCAAACTCATCAATAATAATAATGATGTGATGATAGATCTTTTTTGTTTTGTTCCTCCCATGCTTCTTTGCCTCCGATTGCTCCTCGCTGGTGGTCGTCTCTCTTCTTCTCTCTCTCTCTATAGGGTCGAGCACACGGGGGATGTGATACATATTAAAAAAAAAAGGACCTGCACTAGTCCAGACTTGAGACTAATATAGGTTATTAGTATATCGATTTGGAAAAAAGTATATCTAACAGGGTTTACTGAGAGTATGGAGTGTGGTGAAGTTTGTGGAACAATGTTGACGAGATCGAGTGGTCATTACTGGGATATGGCTGAAGGGGAAAGATTACGTGTGCTAGCAAAACGATATGGCACATTGTCCTTTGCAAAAATATTTTATCAATGAATACTATTAGTTGGTCTCACATATTCCCTTCAAGTTTCTGTTTAGCCTTTCATGTCAAGTCTAATAGATTATGTCTCCCTTTTTTTGTAAACACTATTTTGCTTTTAAGTCAAGTCATTTCTTCAACCCAAAAGAAAAAAAAAAAAATTATTTCTAGATATACATTAAAAAAAAATACTAATGTTTTGATCAACATAAAAAAGAAAAAAATCCACGTGAATCCTACGTCAACATCACTGGTGCGAATTAGGATTCATTTAGACCCATTCTAATAATGCATAGAGTTACTGCTCGAGTGTTGGTTCCACAATCATGCAAAAAGAAGAGGGTTGGTGGGTTGGTCAAGGCAAGGAAGAGTTACTGCTCGAGTTTAATGTCATTACATAATGGAGGGTGAGCCACAGTCGACTAATCCAAAGCTTGCTACTTCATCGATGAATGAATGGGATCACTTGCTAAACCATCGCCCTCGGAATCAGAACCATCTTCAATTTTTCTCGAAATCGTGCATTAATTTTCTTTATGGCGCGCGCGTATTTGAACGACGACGATGACATACAATGTATTGCTTTACATCATTTGCTTATTGTTCTCCTTGAGATGCTATCAAACTTGAGGATCCCATCAAGCTCACGAATGTATTGCTTTACATCATTTGCTTATTGTTCTCCTTTAGATGCTATCAAACTTGAGGATCCCATCAAGCTCACGAATGTATTGCTTTACATCATTTGCTTCTTGTTCTCCTTTAGATGCTATCAAACTTGAGGATCCCATCAAGCTCACGAATGTATTGCTTTACATCATTTGCTTATTGTTCTCCTTGAGATGCTATCAAACTTGAGGATCCCATCAAGCTCACGAATGTATTGCTTTACATCATTTGCTTATTGTTCTCCTTTAGATGATATCAAACTTGAGGATCCCATCAAGCTCACGAATGTATTGCTTTACATCATTTGCTTATTGTTCTCCTTGAGATGCTATCAAACTTGAGGATCCCATCAAGCTCACGAATGTATTGCTTTACATCATTTGCTTATTGTTCTCCTTGAGATGATATCAAACTTGAGGATCCCATCAAGCTCACGAATGTATTGCTTTACATCATTTGCTTCTTGTTCTCCTTTAGATGCTATCAAACTTGAGGATCCCATCAAGCTCACGAATGTATTGCTTTACATCATTTGCTTATTGTTCTCCTTGAGATGCTATCAAACTTGAGGATCCCATCAAGCTCACGAATGTATTGCTTTACATCATTTGCTTATTGTTCTCCTTGAGATGATATCAAACTTGAGGATCCCATCAAGCTCACGAATGTATTGCTTTACATCATTTGCTTCTTGTTCTCCTTTAGATGCTATCAAACTTGAGGATCCCATCAAGCTCACGAATGTATTGCTTTACATCATTTGCTTATTGTTCTCCTTGAGATGCTATCAAACTTGAGGATCCCATCAAGCTCACGAATGTATTGCTTTACATCATTTGCTTATTGTTCTCCTTTAGATGCTATCAAACTTGAGGATCCCATCAAGCTCACGAATGTATTGCTTTACATCATTTGCTTATTGTTCTCCTTTAGATGCTATCAAACTTGAGGATCCCATCAAACTCACTTCAACACCTCCTGCTTGTTCGAGGCCACCAAAGTACACCGACTTTGCTCTATTTTTGAGACGGTAACCTACTCGATTTAAGGCAAAATATATATGACTTGTTCGATTTACGGCCGTGGGGGGGCATAAATAAAGGGAATAATTCAACTCGTTAATTCCCAAATTCAATGAATATTAGATTTCAGCATGATCCGGATTTGGTTGAACCGTAGGCTAAGAACATTGCGGATGTAGAAAGACACATAAAAATAAAAAGGAGAGAGAGAGAGAGAGAGAGCCGTCAAGGCCAGAAAATAATTTACAGTAATGGTGCATGTCCAACATGATACTACATTCTATACACAAAGGAGCTAGAAGAAAACTGCTCCTGCTATAACACAAGGTCAAAAAACAAAAATAGGCAAGTAAAAAACGTTGCACAATCTAGCTTTGGGAGCTCAGAGAAAACATTTTTGTCATCCTTTGATGAAATCGTCTCTGAGGCTAGCCCGGCACATATGGCTGAAAGAGGGTGACACTGGGGTTTAAGTCATACTGCAATATATCTGCAGCTCGTTCAAATTCCTCCCTCAGGATTTTGATGCTGTACTTATCAACCACACGACCAAGGTCATGCGAGATATCAAATGGGTCCTCGATGCATATCAGGTGTCGATCGTTTCCGATTCGTCGTGTCCAGTCCTTTGCCCGCTTACTGAAAGTTAAATCCTTGGATTATTCTTTTTTCATAAAGGAAATATGAAACCAGCTACTACATTGGAAGATTCCTTGAGAGAGCAACAGTTGATAGCTTTAAAGAAAAGCAGTAACTGAGAATTTGATAAGTGGATAAAAAAAAACATATACATGAATATTCAATCGACAATAGAAACAAAATTCTAAGCATGCTGCAGCGGTAACTTGTTAAAAGATGACAAAATAGAGACTGAAATATTGCTGCATCATAAAGCCAGTAGGGATTAAATGAAATCGTATTTGCTTATGGATTTAGCAAATGAAATGCAAAGAAACCATCATTAGTTCTGATGATCCATGTTAAAGTTGTCTTTTAACTCAATTCCGGTGTCAAACTATACCGATTAATCATATACCATGAAAAAAACAAGGTTCATGCAAATATTTAGTGAGGTACATGTCGCTGTTACCCAAAACATTCTTCAAATCTTCTCTTGCTTAACTATTTGTCAAAACCTTAATTGTGGTGGAAGCATCTCCGGTCAGCTCTAGATGACATCAGTGGGCACCTTTACAATCACAAACTTTCAGAATCTTCTGTCAATTCTATTCAACAATAAGAGGTGCATTGCAATCGGAATGCAGATGCACTAGGGTTATGGACGAGTATCTAGAGAGGTTAAGAATGGTTGTGGATGATGGATGACATGGGCAAATGGTAGAAAGACTGAGTCAAGAATGGAGGAGCAAAATAATTTAGAGAATAAATAAGTAAAAACTAATACACACCCAAATAATTAAAGCCGACAAGAACTACAATCCAGTAAATTTTCTGACTGCTATCCTCTGCTAATTGTTAACAAAAAAAAAGTGCTGAAAAAAATCTGCCAGATCTTTGGAACTCTGGATGGGAATCTGTATATAGCTGTTTCTATTCTCTTACTAAGATGTGACATGGAACATTAATATTTCTTTTTTTTTTTGGCTTTATTGCATTCACATAACATGGATCCTTTTAGGATGTCCAAGAATATACAGCCAACCCTTGGAAGAAATAGTCTTCAGTTATTAGTCGTGCCATATGGGTAAGGTCTCTTGTCATCCAAGAAAAGATCACTGCATGGGCTTAAAAGTGAACAAGCCAAAGACACAACCCAAACATATTTTACATGATGTTAATTAATTTCTTGTTATCCTGAAATAGGAAAGGCATATCTAGTTAAATTCATTAAAGCAAAAATAAAATAATATACATATAGAAAACCTGTGCTTCAAGATCAAACATGAAAAGTATGAAAATGCAAGCTGGAAGACAGAATCTAGCTTTGAAATGAAACTATGAAAATATTGACTTCATAATT
Source organism: Ensete glaucum (assembly GCA_021527575.1). Lineage (NCBI taxonomy): Eukaryota > Viridiplantae > Streptophyta > Magnoliopsida > Zingiberales > Musaceae > Ensete > Ensete glaucum. The sequence goes on from CM038552.1 coordinate 34,398,799, forward strand.
CGATGACAAAATATATTAGTATATATAGCAGCAAAAGTATAATGCATTCATATTAGATATTGCATTCTCTTTATCTTAAACTACTGATTTGTTTTTGAAGTGATAAGGTATTACCTAATTATGCTCCCTGTGCGAATAGATATAACAGCGTCTGTGTAGTCATGGTGATACGCCCAGTAATGGAAGAATCCCCACAGCAATCGTGCAATACTTTCCTTATTCCTGGCACCAAAAGCATGCAGTTTTTCCACTCGATCAAAGTAAGTGCACTTTGTATTTTCTACTGTTACAGTGTACGTAGCATCCATTGCCTGTCAAAGAATCAAACTTTCTATATTCTTAAAACAGATGTACCAAGATTTTAATAGAAAACCATTTCATGGATAAGCAAACTAACAATGTCATGATATTTGATATGACAATACTTTGGAATGTGCATAATCATATAAAGGTTTTAAATATCGATCAGACCATCACATATTGACCTAATCGTTACTTACTGATCCAGTTAAGGATGATTTGGTACCAGTGGTTTTTTATAATTATAACAAATGGTGTATAGGCCAGTGTAACAATACCACATCAATCCAACAAGTTGTCGCAAACCAAGATTTTAAGACATGATCATATCAATGATTGAATTATTGATTTTCAAAACGTTTTGGTCTTTGACTAGTCAAGAAATCACCTTTCTGTTCATTCTTATAAGAGTCACACCCCCTTCATATGTGTGGTGTGTGTGTGTATATATATATATATATATATATATATGAAGGGAGGGAAGGAGAGAGAGAGAGAGAGAGAGAGAGAGATTTGTCTAATAATATTAGCCAATTCATTGAATTGTGCTAGGATTAATAAAGCTAAGCTGCAACTACTGCTAGGGGTGTATTATGGTTGACCATGGAACATTTTCATAATGGTTTCAGCCTCATCCATGAAACATTTTCTTGGTATAATTAGCATCTTTAACTTGTCTATTATCTCAGTTCATAACAAAATTCATTATTAGGTATTATGACTGCTGTCTACTGGACTTTGGCATATTAGCTACTTGGAAATGACCTTTTTTAAGTATCTGAAAGTTTATGAATGAAAATAGAGGTAGTTAACAGTCCAGATGATAACATGGATTGGCAAAAGTTCTATAAGCCAATTGACATAATTCAACCAACTAATATCATATTAGAAAATGAAAAGATAAATCTGCATCCATTTTAGGAAAAAAAAGAATTTTAATTTGTCTCTTTATAAATATTAGAAATTTGATCTGAAGTTACTGAAAATGTGAAACCTTCTAGAACTGAAGAACTATCATAAAAACACTTTTGAGGTTATGTATTATATATAACTCTTGTGTTAACATATGACAAATCTGAATTTTAAAAAACAAATCTCCTGCATATATCATCCTGACCCATGGAAACCAAAAGCCAGCATACCTGTAAACAAGGAAGAATTGCAGGTCTTCGTAATTGTAGAAAGTGAATGCACATCAGCACATAGCTGGAAAGAAATCAAAGTTCATAATCAACATCAGTACAAGGCCAGTGCAAGGAAAGAAAAAGGACATTTGACCATGTATAAGTGATGATGCAACTCACGCATAACTAGAAAGAGTCCCTTGATATGTTTCATTGACTCGTCGTGACCTGGCCCAATGTTTCACAATGAAAGCCAACTGGCATAGTCTTTCATCAATTTGTGCATAATCCTTAAGAAGCTTTGTGTTAACAACTGCTAAAAGATTGTTCACACATATGTCACAAGAAAGTCCGGTATCTGGATCCTTCAACTTCACTATGGGGACTCTAGCACGAGTTAGTGCCTGAATCAATGAGAAACTTCAAGAGAGTTAGTATGGAGTGTACCAAAAAAAATAGAACAAAAATTATCTCATCTCAGCTATCTCTGGACCATGTTCACATGTTGCCTATCTTTTATATATGTTTTTAACTTCTCATGTCAACTCTTCGAGAAATTATCAAGTGGGGGCCAATACTTACCAGGGGAGAAAACCCCCAAAGCAAAAACCCAGCATACAGAATGGAAAAAATCAACTATAGAAGAAAATACCAGATCTGTTCAACCTATGAATGAGAGGATATAAGTCATGCTAATGGTACTCAAAAAATGTGAAGAACAAGAGATTATTGCCTATCCATCATGATCTCATTTTAAGAAAATGATTAAGATATCAATCCCTTTATGCAACTTTACGGTGGCTGCATGTCATATCCTGTATGGAAAATAAATATATCTGCAAAGATTACCACCAAGACTTGAACCTGAGTCTCTGCACAAGGTGAGCTGAGTTATCTAATAGGAGGAACCAGCTCTTTTGACCAGGGATTGGGTCAAATCCAATCCAACAGATGATATAGATTATAAAACCTGCCTTTTGCTTTAGAGTTCTCTTACTAATAATTTTGCAGTCGCATTTAGACTTGGCAAGGAAAGATGAAGACAAGAAATGCTTCATTTATGTTTTGTTGTTTTTTTAAGGGTGGATGCCAACGACACATGCCATCTATTTGTCAAAATTGGGATGCAAGAAGCAATTTAATCCTTCAACCGCAGAATAATAAATGTTTCTACTGCTTTTATAGTCTACATTGTTGCTTCCTCCTTCGCAGGCTTCCATTTTGCATAAAATAAGAACTTAAAAGAGAGTGCGAAGGAGAAAGCCCTCTAATAATATGTTTGTGTTAAAGATTGATCGATAATAAGATAATACTCTATATTTAAATGAACAAGACAGTCTTCTGTTTTCTTCTTTATTTTTCAATAGACATAGGAGCTGTGAGAAGAGAACTGGTGGTGGTGTGATGGTTATGTTTATGAAAAGATACATATACAACCAACATAATCTGGGTAAAGCCTTAACATGTACTTTTTGATAACTATGTTGTTGAACATAAAACACAGCATTAGTTGTAAAATGCAATTTTCTAAAAGATTCATCAGATGAAAAAAGTATAGAAGAAATTAATATCCAATCAAGAATGTAAATTATTTTCTTGATCCAAAAAATAGGCCTATATTACTGAATAATACCATTCAGTGCATTTAAAAATTATATGAGATTTTATGCAGGTTACCTGGACATTTTGCAGGTTACCAGACTGTAAAATATCTGCCAACCTCAACAAGATATCGGATTTGCTCAAGTCATGATCATCAATAGCAAGACAGACATCAATGTCACTTTTTGAGACCCCAAAACAGTTGGCACATGATCCATAAAGGTGCAGCTTGGCATTTGGCCATTCTTTAGTCACCAAATTCTGCAGTGACAGTAATAGTTCCTTCTGCTTGGCTTTTTCTTCCTCTGCAGGTACTAGGGCCTTAAAAATCGTAATAAAGCTGGAATTCAATGCCTCTATGTCATGGCGGCATTGGATTGTCCTTCTTTGAATCCTCATGCGTTGAGTTGATACATGATGCCCTCTGAAAGAATCTGACCTGAAGTCCTGAACAAAAAAATAGAAATACCACAAAAGCACTCAAAATATAAAGTAAGAAATAAAAAAGAATGGTACCCTTTGTCACAGTTAGGCCCAACTGGAAAACAAAATTTCACACAATCATATAGGGGTTTGTATCAGCTTAAAAACTTCAATGAGTTGTCCATATAATAACTATAGCTTTTCAATAAGAATTTTGTAAGTATAACACAGAGGTTTAAATAGGCACCCGGGCGCTCGCTTAAGTGCTTGAGCAAGGCAAGGTGAGGCGAGGCTCGAGTGTCTCAAGGGTGAACCAGGTGGTACGCTTCAGTGAGGTGCCGCTTTGGCACTCGCCTAAAACCAAGCGGCAGGTGCCTCAAGTGAACGACCGATTTGAATAAAGCAACCAAATCAGACTTCTAAGTTTGGTTCGGTTCACTTTCTTACCCGCAGAAGCCACCCCTATGTGACACAAAAGCCATCAACCGCTTCTGCCTCCACCACTAATGCTTTCTGTCGTTGCCTTCACTGTAGACGCAACAAATCGAGGCTTCCTCTGTCGTTGACGGCCTAGCCTTCATCCGCAACTTCCTTCTGTCGTTGCTGCTTCCATGTGCAATTCCTTCCACCATTAAGGGAGAGTACCGTAGCTTCCTCTGCCACCGACGTACATCTCCGAAGCTTCCTCCGCCCATGACATCACCATTCGTAGCTTTGCTACTGTCATTACTGCCGTCAGTAGCTTCCTCCATATAAGCAGCTGCAATTCGCAACTTCCTCTGTGGCTGTCGCCATCGACCAAAAGTTTCTCCGTCACTACTACCCTCTCCTTCCCCACTTTCCATTGTCAGTGATACTTCCCTCCCCCCTCTAACTACTATTAATAGTAAATAATATACTAAAGTAATGGTAGATTGTTAACTACTGCATAAAGCAATCTCTATTTAGATTGCTAATATACCATTTAGATTCTAACACTACTAATCTCTATTTATTTAAAATTATTATTAGGGTTTCAAGATTAATGAAAAGTGTACAAAGCAATTCAAAAGATTCTTTAAAAAATTCAAGAAAGAATCCTACCTAGAAATACAATTATCTAAAGGATCCTAAAGATCCTAATGTAGTTACTTGTATCTTTTGTGATAAGACTACCAGGGATGGTATTTTTTGTGCAAAGTAACATTTAGTAGAAAATTTCAAGAATACATCAGCCTGCAAGAAGTGTCCATCTGATGTAAAGGAAGAGCTACTGAAAGATACAATAGAATAAATCTTACTTATGGGATTTTACTAGAGGATAATGTTGAACATATTAGAGATGATAAAGAAGAAGATTATTCTGAGAGTGTCAATTCAAGTGGGACAAGAATATATGACAGAAAAAAAAGAAGTCATGGTTGTTAATAAGAGTACATAAAAAACGATAGACATATATGTATCAAGGATCACAAAAGCAACAAGGGCAAGCAAGAGTAAAATTAAGACAAATAAATATAAATGATGCTTGTAATTAGGAAATAAGGAGAAGAACAATTCAACACATTCTTGCTTCTTCTATCAGGAAGGCCTTCCCTTTAGTATTTGTCGTTTAGACAGTTTTAAGGAGATGATTAAAGCTATTAAAAGATATTATAGGAGATTAAAACCTCCAAGTTATTATAAGAAGTGAGTTCTATTACTAAAAAAAAAGTTGGATTATAGAAATGACTTATTAACAATGATTTAAAAAGCACTAAGCACCAAAAGGCGCCAAGGTTCAAAAATGCCCAAGGCGCTAGGCGCTCGTCCTAGCGAAGTGAGACGCTAAAATACATAAAAAATACTATTAACCAAGGATTACCATACAAGTCTGTACCAACATACCAAGCTCAACTCGATACGGTACCTGGTACCGAACGATACGCACAGGGCATACCTCTCGATAGAATATATAATATAATATAATATAAATTAAAAAATAAAAAGGGGCGACATCGCCTCGTTCCTTCTCCCCACGCAGGGAGAAGGAATCGCATGCCGTCGAAGAAATCGCCCACGAGCGACGGATTGTGTTGGCGATTCTTCGCTCGCGGGTGATAGATAGCATGGGGGAACCGAGGAAGAGCAGCACGCGGGGGAACCTGTTTTTTCTCTCTCTTCTTCTTTCTCCCTCCCTTGACTAATACTAGTCGAAATCGACCGCCGATGGTCGAAATCGATCGTCGATGGTCGATTTCGATGGTACCGCCCAATACCAGTACCGATCAACTGGTGGAGAGGTACGCATCAGGGCTTTTACCACCCGATAAGGCAAACCTTGCTATTAACAGTATATTGTTAAGTGTTAACATATTGTTAACAGTATACTGTTAAGTGTTATACTGTTAACACTTAACAGTATATTATTAACAGTAACTGTTGATATATTGTTAACAGTTTGAATCGATGTGAGAAGTGTGAAACTAGAGACTGAAGTAACGACAACAGCAACAGTAGCGGAGAGAGGCGGTGTCGAGAGGTAACGACAGTGACAGCAGTAGTGGAGAGAGGTAACGACAGAAACAACGGGAGCGAGTCGCAAGTAGATTAGGGTTGGGGAAGTCTTGCACGGGGTACTGATATCGATGCGTTAGTTGGTTCGACTGAACCAACTAACAAAAAATACGATCGAACTAGACCTAAAATCCTGGTTCGATCACTAGTTTAACTCAGGGGCTTGCCCGAAGCGCCCAACGCTTGGGTTCGGGTTGAAGCGTGCCGCCTGGAGTAGAAACGAGGCGCTCGAGCCTCGCCTGAGGGCCTAGGTGAGCACTCGAGTACCTTTTTAAATCGTTGCTTATTAAAGGGCCACAAAGAATCATGGGTAAAGCATGGTTGCTCTATTATGTCAGATTCTTGGACCAACAGGAGATAGGAGTATAATTAATTTTATGTCAACTATTCTTTAGGAACCATATTTGTGAAGTCAATAGATGTATAATCATTTGCGGAATATGGAGAAAAGATATGTGATTTGCTTAACAAGTTTGTGGAAGAAATTGATGAATAAAATGTCATCCAAGTTATAACCGACAATTAAGGCAACTATGTGTTAATTGGTAAGATTTATCTTTTGAATTTTTTAATCTTTTAGTTACTCTGTTTTCAATTTAAATTGAAGAACTATGTGACTCCTAAAACTTATCAATTTTGTTATACTTTATCGTAGGTAAATTACTTGAAGCAAAAAGACAACACTTATATTGGACTCCATGTGCGACACATTGCATTGATTTAATGTCGGAGGATATTGAAAAGATTTCTAAAATCAAGAAAACTTTAGAAAGGACAATCTTTGTTGTTGGATTTTTCTATAATTATATTGGGGCTTTAAATATGATGAGAAAATTCACAAGCAACAAAGAATTGGTGAGATATGGTGTCACATAATTTGTTACTTCCTTCTTGACATTACAAAGCGTGTAACATCAAAAACATAATTTAAGAAACATATTTAACTCGGAGAAATGGGTGATAAGCAAATGGGTAAAGAAGCGAAAGGCAAGAGAGCCAGTGAAGATGATCTTAATGTCATCCTTTTGGAATCTTATAGTTTATATATTAAAAGTAATGGACCCTCTTATTCGAGTCCTTCAGTTGGTAGATAATAAAAAAAAGTTTACAATGGGATATATTTATAAGGTTATGGATAGAGCAAAGGAGACGATTCAAAAGTCTTTTCATGGAAATGAAGAAAAGTATAAAAAAATATTTACAACCATTGACGAAAAATGAAATTATCAACTTCATCGTCTATATTACATACAACGGGATATTGTTTGAACTCAGAATTCTTTTATAAGAACACCACCGTTGAGTTTGATGTAGAAATTGTAATTGGGTTATATCAATGCATTACAAGATTGATTCCAAGTCTTACGGTGCAAGATAAGATCATACATGAATAATCTTAATATAAGAATGTCGATGGTCTTTTTGGATTTTCAATGACAGTTCGATCTGGGACAACTACATCCCTATGTATTAATAAATTGATATAATTAATTTCATGTATAGTATATTATTGCTAATAAGAAAATAAATTTTGCAGCTGAACGATGGAGTCTATTTGAAAATTTCACCCTAAACTTACAGCAATTAACTATCAAAATTTTTAGTTTAACATATAGTGCTGCGGGTTATGAGCGAAACTGAAGTGTCTTTGAGCAAAGGATCACATAATATTTTTATTTCAATTAATCTATTCTTTTATAGATAGATATATTAATATATTTTAAAATTATATGACATGACAAATTCATATAAAGAGACTAAATCGATTAAAGTATCAATGATTACATGATCTTGTTTATATAAAGTAAAATCAAACATTGAAGCTCGATATAATTTGCAAAATAACATTAATCCAATCTCATTATAAGACATTGATAATTCAAATAAATGGTTAACAAGAGAAATGAATGCAAACTTACAAGATACTGAAGATGAGCTTGTATTTAAAGATGATAGCTTAACATGAGGAGATGTGACAACAAGCCTCAATTGTTGGACAATTATAGAAATATACAAGATAGATAGCGAAGGAAAAAAAAATGCAAAAACCTCAAGCTCATCTCCTACCATTGTCAAAGAGGAGAGAAAACATATTTTATGAAAATAAACGAGATGAAGAGAAAGATTATAATATATTTAGGAATGATGATGTTGATTATGATGATGATTGAATTTGATGTAAAACTATATTGTTTTGAGTCTTTTAACATTTTTGTTATTATAAGATAGATAATGTGACTTGGTACGTTAGAATTTTTTAATTTAACGTTATATTTTAATTTATATAATCATATTTATCAATTATATTATATATTTTTTAGATTTTAATATTTTAGAGCGTCTCGTTTTGCTCGGGCGAGCGCCTAGCACCTTAGGCATTTTAGGACCTTTATGCCTATAGCTTTTTAAATCACTAGGATAATGTCACCAAGTTCATTTGGTAGAAGTTCCAGGTAAAATCACTTAATACGACTTTATTTTTTAAAAAGAACATCAAGGAACCCATGTTGCATTAGCATCTTTACCCCTTTAGAAGCTAAAATTTGAAGTAAAAAATAATAACAACCAACATAAAAATAGGTTAAATGTAGAATTTAGAAAAAACCTCGAAAATGGCAATGGAAGTATGTATCCATTGCAAGTGGATCTGGGAAGGTCCAATTGCTAGATAGTATAAAATGAAGAATTCTAAAGAAGACTACAATGGTATATCAGAGAACAACTCAAGTTCAATGCAATCTATAAAAAATGTCCTCAAATTTTATTCAGCTTATTAGATAACTCAGTTAAAACTTCCCATAGATGGACACTAATTTTGCAATCTAACTATATGAAATTTAATTGTTTTGAGTTCTTATTATTATTTTTTTTCATCTAGGGCAAGCATCGAATATATTGCACCAGTAGCAACAGAACTAACAATGAATTTGTCTTAAAGGAACTGCTTCTGCTATAGCAAAATGTAGTCCATCCTGACCTTTTAGTTCCTGATTAAAAAAAAAAGAACAATCTCAATACAAAATAATTGGTCCAGAAGAGAATCTGCAAAACTAAGACAAGTACACCTGATTTTCAAAAATTGCTGGTGGGATCAGCTCAAATTGGACAATCCATGTTGATATTGGTTTACCAATGCTATGAGAAGTGTTTTACGTATTATTATTATTCAAAAAAATGTACAAAAATATTTTTCACCACCTTGATTAGTTCCTTAAACTTGTGATTTTTTTTACTTCTATGTGATTTCTCTAATTTTTTTCTAATTACCGCTAGGAACTTCAGAGCTTAATGTAACTTTTAGGTCCAACAGTTGTTCAAAGATAATGAAAACTAAATTTCTAGTGGTTGACATCCCCTCAACTGACAACGCCATTATCAACTGCCTCACACTCTACTGTATATGGATCGTTGTGCCAACCTACTATATAACCCGATTCCCCAGAAGCTCAAGAATTGGTGAACTAAAAGAGCGATCTGAGAGAGTCAAGGCAATCCTATCTGACATTGATCACCCTACCCAAAAAGGCGACATTGAATGTCCAACATATAATCCAGTCTAATTGAGAACCAAGCTTACCACCTGCAAATTTATTGCATTGGGCCTATTATCATGTTACATTGGGTGGTAAGCCTACACCCAATACAGATACCTATTGAACCTTTATTTTCTCCTTTCACTTCGTCTCTTCCACTGTCAATTCTTCTCCATCTACTACTCATCCAAGTTGCTACATTGCTACCTCCTCCCTATTGCCATTGACTGCTCCACCTCCTCTGCCTGCTCTCATTCTCTCTCTACATTAGACTACACAGTACCAGTTGGACCAAGATTTGATCCGTAATTGATCATACTCATGTGCCATGCTCCAAGCACAATGATTATGATGACAGGAATTATAGTGAATGATGGTGGAACATACAACAATAATTTCATGGCATCTGAAGATGGTGATGTTGGAAAATTGGAAAGATCAAACTAGCTATGGGTATTGAATCCAGGAATAAGTCTCTATTTGTAAAATAAACTGCGTAAATCTTGGTCAAGGAGTAACCTTCATGCAACTATCAGAGACCAAATAACAGAGAATTAAAAAAACAAAATCCATCACAAGGGCATGGAATAAAAAAGTGTCTAAAGAAAATATAAATGACAACTCAAAAAAATACCAGTAGAATGTTTACACATCTTTAGCTTCCCATCAGAATGATATTGAACCTAAAGATGACATAAAATCTGGCCATGATCCTTATATTGATATGATCATAGCCAAGTCCATGCACTTATATCATCATACCACAATTTGCTTCCACATGTCAAATCTCCAGAACAAAATCTAATATTGGAAAGCACATGGAGATTTATCATCTTATCCATATTGACCTTGTAAATAAGGTTGCTGCCAATCATAGCAGCAAATATATGTTCCTGTGCTAGAGCTTAAACTTACTGTTCTAGTCTCTGTCCACCACAATCACATGCAACACAGACTACATGAGAGAACGTCCAACAGGTGCCACACAATGGATGAGTTTCCACATATCAGTTTTACCTCCATGACAAATCCAATCTCAACTTGTGGAGGACAAAAGGAGTATAAGACTTCACTCACGCATTGCATCTGTAATATGGGATCTAGAATCAATAACGTAAAAATATGTTGATTACCTAGATGACCTCATTTACTATGCTTACTATCAACGTTTATGTACTATGATATGATGATTATTTAAGTTTTTTATTATCTTGACATGGAAGCTGGAAAAGGTTAATTTGATAAATTGTGATGCATGAATCAAACAACATAATTTGCAAACGTCCCAAGCAACAAATTCTAACAGAACTTCAATAATCTAAAATGCAAGAAGAAAATTATAAGCATTAGAAGTTAGAAAGACTGAAATCAGAAAATAGAATAGATAAAATTAAATTAAATATCCCACCACATTGTGAAGTGAATGTGTACAACACAATATTTATCATAAAACAGCTACCATGACCATATTAAATACCTATAAAGCTTGAGTTGAACAATTTTAAGTAATGACCATTGCACGACAAAAAGAGAAGTTAATAAACCAGCATATTTGAATTAAATTCAACAAGAATCATATACATCATATGAGTTAATAAACATTCAATGCAGATACACATATAGGTCGCTAGGTTAACACCATAGACTAAATTTTATTCAAATAATAAAATTTATTTAAAGATAAAATATTAACAAAATAAACATTTATTTTTCCTCTTTTTACTCTAAATACTTTCAGTCAAGGTTCACTGTATCGGTCCGTACCGACATACCGAGTTTATCTTGGTATAGTATGGTACCCGACACCGAGAGGTACACAGTGCATATCGCTCGGTATATTATAATATAAATATAATATAATAATAATATATATCAAAAATATAAAGATGAAGAAACGAGGCGTTGCCTCGTTCCCGCACGGGGAATTCCCTTCTCCTTTCTCACCTCGTCTCCCCGAGCAGAGAAGGAAGCCTGCTAATGAAGAATCGCTCGCGGGTGACGGATCGCGCGAGGAACCGAAAGAGCAAGTATCTCTCTCTTTTCTCCCTTTTCTTCTTCTCACTCTTCTTCTTTCTCCTTTAATCGACCACCGACGGTCGAAATCGACTGCTGATAGCTGAAATCGACCATCGACGGCAGATTTCGACGGTACTGCCCGATAGCGAGCGATTCACATATCGGTATCTTGTCGAACCGGTACATACCGCTCGTGCCGAGTGGTACAGATCAAAACGGAGAACCTTATCAGCATTTAATAACTTCGAGAAAAAGAATCCCTTGCACAAGGAATCACACTAAATCAAAACTTATAAAGCTCAGGTTTTAGCTATAGACTAATCCTAAATTTTGCATCTGATGGGAGAAAAAGATAAAACAAATGTATTCTAATAATCAATAGAACAATGTTTAAAGGATCGGTGGTATATGCATAGGAAGATGAAAGATTGAAGTAAGGATGCAAGAAAAGAAAGAGTCTTAAATTATATGACTCATAACTAATAGGAGAATCATAAAAAGTTTAAACTACTGATAATCTTTTTCGTGAAATTTCTATCATAATCCATGATCACATTATATTAAAGTTAAAAGAAATGATAATTATCCTCTGCATTGATGGCTACTTAGAGAAAATCCAAGCGATACTTGAGGAAAGGACCTCCATAAATTCCACATTTAATAACTTAACAGCCACAATTAATTGATTCCAATTTTAAATTACAATTAAATCTTAGACTGACTGCTTGTATGTCAAATCTCACATATAATAATAATAGCCAGAGTAACAGCTTCCAGTTTAGTAGTATGATTTACCTTAGACCGAGAGCTGCTTGTATGTGACACTATATTTTGGACTTCAGAATCAAGCCTCAACATTACATAATTCTTCTCTGACTTGCATAACTCATCTTCTTCACCTGAAGATTTGCTTTTGGAGGAAAATTTAACAATTGCACCCTGGCCTTTGATCTCCAGCTTTTGCATGCTTACTTTGTTTTCTTCTTCAAGGGCCTCATACTCTGAATCTTGATCAGATTCCTCAGTATCCTTATCCCCGACAAAACAAGAAGTCTTGCCATGTAAAGCAGAATTAAACATCCAACTCCTACGCTTATTTTCATCAGGAGAATTGTCATGTTTACCTAGAGAATCCCCAGACGATGTAGCTCTTCTCGGCATAGCATCTGCCATGGGAGAATGAGACGCATGGTCCTCTTCCTTCTGACTTCTGGCTACCACCCGCAGATCATGATTCCCATCCCTCCTCCCATGTTCACATCCCTGTTCTTGGCGTGTGTGATCCAGTGGCCTCTGCTGCCCTTCCTTCATTGTTAACCTCTGAAACACTGAATTCCTATCTCGCTCGCGATGGAACTGGTGGTTCCTCTGAGTAGACCAACTTGATCGCGTTTTCTGCTGAATCAATCTGTCGTCACTACTCCAACTCCCTGATTTCCTATTAACCTCAACTGCACCGCCATCCTGCAACTTCTGAAACCCCGGTGGAGGTCTCGAAGAACTCCGATCTTCCCCACCCCGAGGGCCCAAAACCTTCCTGCTTGGCACCATCTGATCCACAAGAACCCTATCACTCAACGGGCGACCAAGATTTTGAACAAAATCGCTCCTTGGAGGAGAGGCAGCAAAAGGATGGACGCCGCCAGCTGAAAACCCTAGTCTTTGGTGGTCGAGAGGAAAGAAGGGGTGCTTCTCTGAACCACCGGAGGGCATGACATCGCGGCCGACGAGAGGAACGAAGCCCGACGGTGGAAATAGGCCCGGTGGAAGGCCTTGAGGCAAGGAGAAGGGAGGAGAGGGGAAGACGAGGGACTCCGGGAAGTGCCCCGGCGGCGGAGGATGAGGATGGCGGATGTCATGGGGGAAGAAGGGGTGGCTGGGACCGACGGCGGCGACGGCGGGGTCGATGTGGTGGCGGGGAAGGGAGACGGGGGAGGCGGAGGGTGAGGCGGGTTGAGGAGGTTTTTGGAGGAGTTGGAGGAGGAAGGCGCCGTCCAAGGGGGTCGGAAGGGTGGTATTACCTTGACGGCCGGTGGCAGCATCAGAGGAGGAGGAGGAGGACGAGGCAGCACCGCTGCCGCGGCCGTCAGCCATCCGCTTTCGCCGCCCACGTCAAACGGGATGGAGAGATCAGAGTTGATGATGAATTCGATGCGAAGTAGTTTTTGGGAAGAGAAAGACAGTTTGTGTTTTGCTTTACTTTATATGTGCGCTTTCTTTTCTACGCCTTTTGACCATTGGAACCTTTAGACATATTTATCCCTATAATTATAGTTATATTTTTCTTTTCATATCATATATATATATATATATATATATATCAATCTAAGGATATTGAGTGTTATACTACCTGAAAAATTAAGTTTGCGAGTTACTTATTTACGGGCCATTTTTGGAAAACGCCTCAAATCTTTTTTGATTTTTTCGGATCAGACATATTATTTTAATATTATTTATGCAGAGCCCAACTTCTCCACACGGATGAAATTGATCCATCAACCATTAATTTTATAGTTTAATCCGTCCAATGTTTACCAAAATTAATTATAATATTTTTAAATAGGTTTATATTTTTATTATTAAATCAAAATGTTATTACTTTACTACACAACATCATGATCTGCTAAAATCTTCATCAATTTTTTTATCCTATATTATATAGGTTTTGAGGTTGGAATAATTTATTAAAAAAGGCCGCCTAATCATTTCTTATCGAGAATACTAGATAGTTTTTTTTTTCATAAATTAAGCTACATGTAAACAAATCTAATGTTTTTTTTAAATCAAACCAGTCCATTTTCTATCAATGAACTGGGTCGAGTCAATTTAGAACGAGTAAATTGTGATGAGGTAGAGGAGGGTGAGAGGAGAGAGACGTAGGATAAGAGAAAGGAATATTAGATTTTTGATGATAAAATTATTTAATAAATTTGATGAATCAACAGTTTTCATGATAACTGAGGTATGTTTATTGGTCTAAAGTTATCTTGATTAAGATATTGACACATCAATCACTCTTGACATACACTCAAAACTTTTGACACATTGATTACTCTTCTTTTATCGTGTTCCATGATTACTCTAAACTTCTAGTATATCGTTTTATTTAATAAAATATTATCCAATCTTTCATCATATTAATTTTGTTACGATATCTAATCTTTTGATATCATATTCGATCATTTTGACATGATATTTAAATCTCTTATATGAAGTTTGTTTTTGTCACAATAATCTTCTAGCATATTATTCGATCTTCTACTTAACATTTGAACTTTTGATGATCCGAGTCTATGATGAAAATATTTTCTTTGTTAATTATTTTAAAAATATATTAGTTCATTAAATTCATGATTAATTTTATCATCAAAATTTATGATTCAATCATTTTTCTTTTTTAATGATGACAGTGTCTTATCCAAACTCTTCCTATTTATATAACATTTTAAAAGATTATGATTAACTTGAACTCAAAATAAAACATATATCTTTTAAATACTATTTTGGAATTTAAGTTGATTGATATCATTTAAACCTTAAGTATCAATGTTTAACCCAGTTTCAAATTTGACAATATATTATTTATTTCAAGTTTTAAGTTTTAACCATTATCATTATATAATATTAGGGAATGATGAATATAAGTTAACCATTTGTATTTATCAAGCATGAGTCATTACTTTCTCCCATTTGTCATCAACAAAGATTAAAATAAAATTAGGCATGAGTCACTATTTCTCATCCTTTATCATCAATAAAAGAAGAAATATGCATATAATTACAACTCAAGCTAAAAATCTGAGATGTCTAAATAAAATATAAAAAATATTCATAAAATCTCAAGATACTAATGAAGATATATATTTTTTATTTCAAATCTAATAATTTGGTTAATGTCATGTATCATCATTAAAAGAAATTTAATAGGTTTCTTATAGTAAAATAAAATTATTCTTCAGCAAAGCAAAGGGATTTAATAAAAATATCTGAATAAAGTAAAATGGTATGTCATGATTGATAAAATGATACATAATGTCAATATACGTGGTTTGAGAGTACTAAATAAATTTTTTTGTCAAGCAAATTATATTACTGTTATCATACTTTATAATAATAATTTTTTTAGCAGAGTCTATAGTCTTCTAAAACATGTTTCATTCAAATTACGTATGCACAACATGTATTTACTATAGATAGTATAATAAATTTTTACTTATTAGATGATCAAGAAATAGGTGCATGACATAGAAATTTATAAGTTTTAAAAATATTTTTTATCTATTTTATATCATATAAAGTCAACATAAGTAATCAAATTAAAATTATTAGATTTGAGGTACTATAATCCCATAGATAATACTTTTTAAAAATATCTACGATTTTTATTTTTGCACAATGGGACTTTTGGGATTTGATTGGAACTAGTACAAAGACCTTCATAATATTAGATCTGGTAGCATTAAAATGGAATAAACTTTTTATCATATGTCTGTAAGTCTTTTGATTAAAAGGTTTACCATTATTATTAATATCTAATTTAAGAAATTAATTTCATACTAACCAAAAAGTAAGTTACATCATGAAAATCATCAAGATGAATAATGTAAACATTATCACTTCTTAAAGTAATTAATGGTTTATTTCTATTTTCTATGATGAGTTAAATTTAATTTTATATATTTTGTTATAAAATTATCTAATACTTATTAAATTATATTTTAAACCATCTATCAAAAGCACATCTTTAATCAAAAGTTTTGATTTATTATCAATATTTTTTATGTCAATGATTTTTTCTTTATTGTTATTTTCAAAATTAACATATCTTTCATTTTAGCTAGTGAATTTTGAGATGATGATAAGATCTTTGGTCATATACCTTGAGTATTCACAATCAATATAACACATTTTGCTCCTAGCTCTTGCTTGGAGAACATACAAGGAAAAACTATTAATTTTGGTACCCATTTAATTTTACTTCCTTCAAAATTATATTTATCTTTATTGCTTTCAAGTTTTAGATTTAAAATGGTTCCTTTGAGAACTCAAATAATTTTTGTATATATGTTAAAATTTTAAAGACACCTCATCAAACATATATGTTAGCCTTTTAACAAACTTGCACCATATTTGATTTTGTTTGAATAAAAATGGATGTCCTCTCTTTTAAATGTTTGAATTTGCTTAGTTAACATCATATCAAGTGATTTATTTTTAATATTAAAATTTTTAAAAGTTTGTCATAGAAACATACTTTTCATATTAAGAGATTCTATTAATTATCACTATAAAAAAATTCTAATAATATTTTAGTTATTCATGATAGTTATCTTTTTTTATTTTTTAAACATATAATTCTAGTGATTTTTGAATTAACTTCTTTTTAAATTCAAGATTAAATGAGTCTAAATTTTATGCGTAGGAGTAGAAGATATATCAAACTCATAATAGATAATGCATAATCACTTTTTAGTAAATTATATTGTTAGCTAAGCTTTTCTAGTTTACCATATAATTAATATAAGAATACTTTATGTAATTTTTTATTACATTGAAAAGTTTCAAGAGTGTCAAATACCTTACTATTGAAAGTTATTAAGGCATAATTTATCAATTTTTGATTGTTGATCGGTTCTTCCACCCCAAACTTAATTTATCTCATATAGCTTTGAATGTTTTCTTTCCTCTAATGATGACGAATTATTTTTCAATTATGAATATTTATTCTTAAAGGTCCTTGTCTGTTGTACTCATAGCATATGATTGCATATTTCTTGGATTCATTTTTTATCTTACCTTTTCCTTCTACTTAATTTATCTTTTTTTTTGCATGAGTTTTTAAATTTTTTATAAGAATTATCATATCTTTATCATGTTATTTGAGCTTTTGCTTGAGTAATCTTCTTTTAATTTGAGAGTAATATTTTTTTATTTGATAGAATTTTTTTTCTTCAACATGAACTATGTATATCATTTCATAATTAATTAGAGATCCTATGAGTTTTTCAAGAAAAAAATTATTCAAATTTATGACTTTTTTAATCATTGTTGGATCCTAACTTTTAGGAAAAGATCTTAGTTACTTACTCACTAATTTAAAATTAGTCTAATTTTTTACCAATTGATTTTAATCCATTGATAATATATGTAAAGTGGGTATATCTGTTACCAATGGACTCTCTTGACTTTTTTTATATAATTTATAACTACGAATAAGAAGATTAATTTTTAGATTCCTTTAATTTTATTAGTTCTTTTCATGTGTGACATTAAGGATATATCATATACAATATCTAATGTCATAAGTACAAATTTGATTAGATTTATTTTTATCTAAAGGATAAAATAAAATATTCATAAATTTAGTATTTAAAAAAATATTTTTTTAAATCATTTCATTCATCCATCAATTTAGTAGATTTTTAAAAATCAAACCTAACAACATTTCATATATCACAATATATATAAAGCAAGATTATCATTATTTTAATTTTTTAATAAATATAGTTTATGACATTGAACATAGAAGGATATGCGATGAAGTAACCCTTTTGATTGTTTGAAAAAGTTAATAAATATTTCTTAGGAGTTAATCCAATTGAGATAAATATGTTCTGATACCAATTTTATGTCATGGGATTAGGTGATATGCTAAAGAATAAAGCGATGTGTTAAAGGTTTGTATAAAGTGTCAAAAGATCAAACGGCATACCGAAAGGGTGGACACATGCCAAAAGCTTCAAAGATATGCTAAATTAGTGGTTGATGAGTTAAGGTCTTGGTCAAGGTAACTTTAAACCATTTTGAGTCGGTATTAGGATGAAATAAGAATTATAAATCATAAAAATCATTAGGCTCAATGTTAGATTGAATTTAGATTGTTAAAATTGTTAGGATCAATTAGCACTAAGAGGGTGGAGGGGTGAATTAGTACAAATGTAAAAATACTCAATTTAAAAAACTTACTTGAAGTAAAGAAGAAATCAAAATAATTTCTTGGACTCCATTGAAATCGAATAAGTGAATGATTTAAAACAAAGTTGAAAGATGATGCTCATGCCTTTATTCAAACTAATTAAGAATAATTAAGTATAATAGAAAAGATAAGAGTAGAGATGCTCATAGATTTTATTATTGTTCGGTCAAAACTTGACCTATTTCTAATTTTCAAAGCCCTTCTTCGTCGAGGCCCACCAGAGTTCACTAAATGATCTTCTTTCATGGGTGAAAACTAAACCCTTACGCTTCTCTCTCTACTTTTCACATCAAGAGAGGAATCTTCTTACAAGAGTTTCTCACTTCCCTTAGACTAGATTTACAATTTGAAGCATTCAAGGGAAGCTCTCAAAGTTTACAACTCTTTAACATAATTTTATCCCACTTTTTCATTCACAATCCTTGCTTCTCCAAGCAAGAAAACTTGAGATATTTATAAATCCAAATTGACTTCATATTGGAGCCAAAATTCAAAGCTTTTCGTAAAATCGAATAATGGATAGTACTACCATCAACGTTGGTGGTAAGACTGCTAAAAGCATCCTGAAAATAAGACAACGACGGTACAACCACCGACCTAGGTGGTACAACCACCACGAGCGATACTACCACCACTTAGACGGTACTATCACCACCCACCAGTGGTACTATCACCACTCACCAGCGGTACTACCATCGGGAATCCCGTAAAAACTACTTTTTATATACTTTTACGTACTTGACTCGTACCTCCTATTGACCCCTTTCTAGATAAATGAAATGAGTTCAACCTGAGCTCAAATCTAATCCAAAGTAGACCTGGTTATCTTACATTGAGTTAATTTATATTTCTTCCAAATCTAACTTAATTTAGACTCTAAACCAAAGCAATACTAACTATGGTATACTATGACATACCAATATGTCAAATGACCTTCCCATCTCCTGACGATCTTCCTGGTAACCTTCGACAAACTCTTAGTGAGTCTCAGTTATCTTCTATTGAACCCTCGGTATATTCTTGGCAAACTCCCGATCACATTTGACAAGCTATCGATGAACTCTTGACAAGTCCCTGATACTTTCGGTGAGCTTCCGACGAACTCCAGTAAGCCCCCAATACCTTCAACGAGCTTTCCGCAAACTCCCGATACCTTCGGTGAGCTTCCGGCGATCTCCTAATGAGTTCCCACTACATCGTCCGAACCCCTACCTGATGCTCGAACTTGACTCGGACCCAACATCTGATTATATTGCTTTATCCATCAATTTCTCTAATACATAGGTTAGATAAAAAATTTAACAATCTTTCCCTTTTTGATGATGACAACTAATTAATGATGGGAGTAAAACTTAACTCCCCTTATCTAAACTCTATAGGATAAAACAAACTTGAATTCAAAAGAACCCAACACTTTTGAATTCAAGCACAATACCATGAATAAATATTTCAAAATTTTTTAAAACATACATACATATAATAATTTTCCCCCTTAATTCATCAACTATCAATATATCAAAGATTTTCAAGGCATACATTCCTACATTATGAAATAACATTAATTTCAAACAATTTTCTTTTTAAGTCATCAACAATCAATATATCAAAAATTTTCAAAACATATATCCATTCATCATGAAACAACATTAATTTTAAATTCATATATTAATTTCAAATTCTCCCCCTTAAGTCATCAATCATTAATTCTTCCCATTAATTCATCAATCATTTCTCCCCCTATGTTATCAATAATAAAAAAATCAATTTTACCATTTTTTATTAATATTCTATATTTGTCATCAATATCCCATATCTCCTCCTTTGTTATCAAAAAAAAAAGTGAAATGTTAAACAAATAATTTCAAGACAAATGTTCATCACATTTAAAGTTTCTTCATATTTGTTATCAAAATGGATAAATATTGATTATATATCTAAGCATAAAGTGCATGAAGAAGTTATTTTATTGCTCACCTTTAGTAAAATAGGATAAGAGATATAAATTTTTATAAAAAAATTTTCTTACATAAGAAAGAAGAAAAACCGATAGGAGGGTGTAAAGACAAACATCACATCATGAAAAGCTCTTAATCTCTTATAGAATTAAATTCTAAAAAGATTATTTCGAAGATGAGGTCAATATCCAAGAAATCCAAGGGCTACTTATGCATTCATCTTATATAAATTTCAAGTAACTCAAAAAAATAAACAAAAAGTTTTATTTTATATAAATTTATCTTATGTAATTATTTATTCCATCAAAGATTTGATTAGACAAAAAGCTTATGAATCACATGATGTGAAACAATCTTATGCATTCCAAAGATTTGAAATAATCTCATGTAAATTTTGAGAAGAAACTTATTTTGTAAAAATAAGAATATAATAACAACTAATGCATTTGGAAGATTCAAAATCATTTCAAATTTTCTTATAATCAAATTGTTCCTCATATATTAGCTTTGTTGTTAAGATATCATTTTTCTCTCTCTTTGTGATTGTTAAAAGTCAATATGATGGTAAAGTATTCTTTTACATCCATGTTCTAATTACACCCAAAATTACAAGGGGATTATATCATTAAAGATGAAAAATCAAATCTTTAAGTACCAAAATACATGATTTAATAACTTTGCCCTTCCTTTTTTGTTTTAGAATTTCAACATAAGTAATCAAGAAATCTTATATATTTAAAATTTCAAGTAAAATAGAAATAAAATCATACAAATCTCATGTATTTAAAATTATTAATTTTCTTTTAAGCAAATCACTCCTCATCCAATGTTAGAAGATTTTTTATATCTAATTTTTTCTAACCAAATTAATAATTTTGTCTCTCCCTTTTTTTATTGTAAAAAAGGATTATGACGACATTTTTTTTATAAGCATAAGTACAAACGGATCATGTCATTAAAGATGAAAAATCAATTTTTTAAGTACTAAAAGACATGATTTAATTGAATAACTCTCGTAACAAGAAATCTTATGAGATCTAAATAATCTTAATTAAAAAATCTTAAATTAAGAGAGGGGTGGGGGGTAAATTAGTGTAAGTGTAAAAATACTCAATCTAGAAAACTTGATTAAAGTAAAGAAGAAATCAGAAACATTTCTTGCACTCTATTAAAAATGAAGAAGTGAGTGATTTAAAATAAAGTCAAAAGATGATGCTCGTGCTTTTCTTCAAACTAATTAAAAATAATTAAATATAATAGAAAAGGTAAGAGTAGAGATGCTCACAGATTTTATAGTGGTTTGACTAAAACTTGACTTACATCCACCTTTCGGAGTCCTCCTTCATCGAGACCCATCGAAGTCCACTAAACAATCTTCTTCCATGGGTAAAAACTAAACTCTTATACTTCTCTCTCTCCTTTTCATAAGTTCAGGAGAGGAATCTTCTTACAAAAGTTTCTCACTTCCCTTAGATTCGATTTACAATTTGAAGCACTCGAGGAAAGCTTTCAAAATTTACAACTCTTTAATAAAATTTTATCCCACTTTTTCATTCACCACCATTGCTTCTCCATATAAGAAAACTTGAGATATTTATAGACCCCAATTGGTTTCAAATTGGAGCTATAAAACTTTTCACAAAACTGGGATATGGGTGGTACTATCGCCGGTGCAGGTGATGAGTTAGCATCATAATTTAAATCCTAATTGAGTTAGTATTGAAGAAATCTTAACTAACTCAATTAGAGGCCAACTGGATCCACATTGAGTTAGATTTGAGCTTATGGTACCGTCGGTTGGTGGCGTTAGTACCACCTACGTAGTGGTGATACTGTTGAATCTCGAATTTTGATGATGAAATCAATTGATAAGTGTTGAATATAACATGTGTGTGTTAGAGGAAGTATTGTAGGTCTAACTATGATGGAGGAATTAAGTTACAGTCAAATATTGGACCAAGATCAAGCTTGGGCATTGGGCCAAAGTTTGGACCATTAATGGGACCTCGTCGGGAGTTCGCCGAAGGGATTGAGACGCTCACTAGGAACACGCCAAGAGATCGCCGGAAGAAGACCGTAAGACTCGTCGCAAGAATGTCGAAGGCTTCTGGATTGGCGGAAGTTAGGTCATTATTTAACTTGATGGTTATTATGGTTATAATCATTAAGTCATAGTTAAGGATTGAGTCCTAATTAAGTTTGATTTAGAAGAAATCTAAATCAACTCAATGAGGTAACCAGGTCCACCAAAGGGGTTTGATTAAGCTCAGGTTGAGCTCTATTAGTTGACTATAGAATTGGTCAACATAAGGTTCAAGTCAAAATTCAAAAAGTGGAGAAAACCACTTTTTCAAAAATTTCGGTGGCTGAACCGCTACCATCCAGAATTTCGGGCGGCTGACGGTGACTGAACCTCTCATACCCTATTTTTAGAGTGCGTTTGATGGCTGCATCGCTAAAGCTAGTGGGTAAATCACCAATACATAGATTTTTCGTATATATTTAAATTTTGGCTTCAAATTTTAAAGTCATTTGGGTCCTATAAATACCCTAAATTTTTTTACATTCTACACAATAATTTTTGGGATTAAATCTCTCTGAAAAACTTATGTGAATTATAAGAAAAATAAAAGAGAAGGGAGTAAGTTTATAGTTAAAATTTTTTTGTAAAGGATCTCCCTTATAAGCTCATGTTGTAAGAGTTTGGTCTTCACCAAAAGAAGATTGATAGTGGACACCAGCGTGCCTCAAGGAGGATGACTCGGGGAGTGGACATAGGTCGGTTGAGGCCAAACCAGTATAACTGTAAGTGTGCTTTAATTGTTTTACTTATTACATTTGATTGCTCTTAATCATTTTCTATTTAGATACGAGTCTTAATCTCTTTATTTCTTTCAAATCAGCTTTAAATCGATTTTATCAAAATATAAAGAAAAACTTCCATTATTTACTCTCTACTTTACGAAACAAAGTTTTTAAATGAGCATTATTTCTCTTGCACTAATTAACCCCCCGCCCCTCCTACTACCAATTGATCATAACAATTGGTATAAGAGCCAAGGATGCATATTTCACGTCCTCTCATATTCAATGGGACATATTACATATA
Organism: Ensete glaucum; assembly: GCA_021527575.1. Lineage (NCBI taxonomy): Eukaryota > Viridiplantae > Streptophyta > Magnoliopsida > Zingiberales > Musaceae > Ensete > Ensete glaucum. Next base: position 34,422,372 of record CM038552.1, read on the forward strand.
TTGAAAGACAAGGATGCATATTTTTCTCATTTCTTTAGACCTTGATTTATGGAACATTGCAGAGAATGGATTTGAAAAATCATTTAAACTAATGAATGAGTGGAATGATTTGGAAAGGATGATTTTTTCTTTGAATGTAAAGGCTATGAATGCCTTGTTTTATGCTCTTCGCAAGAATGAGTTTAACTATATTTTTGTTTGTGAATCGCCTTTTTATATTTGGCACACACTAGAAATAACACACGAGGGGACTAGTAGAATAAAAGAATATAAGATTAATATTTTAGTTCATAATTATGAGTTGTTCGAATGAAACCAAGTAAGTCCATTGGAGACGTGTACACCTATTTCACGGATGTCGTTAATGGCCTTAAAACACTTAGAAAATATTTTTAGAATTTTAAACTTGTGAGTACAATTTTAAGATCTTTACTTCAAATTTGGGATCTTAAAAGTAACCGCTATACAAGAAACCAAAGATTTAAATAATTTACCTCTTAAAAAACTTATTGACTCACTCATGATATATGAACTGACCTATAATGAGCTTGATGAACCCCTTCTTCAGAACAAGAAGGATGTAGCACTTCAAACGATAAATAACTCCTCGAGTGAAACATCGAGTAATGAAGATAATGATATTACACTATTATCAAGAAAGTTTAAAAATTTTATGAAAAAATAAAAACTATAAAAATAAAAAAGAACAGAAGAAAGACAACATCCTATGTTATGAATGCAAAAAATTGAGATATTTTAAAAATGAATATCCTCAATTGAAGAAGAAGTTGACGCACAAGAAGAAAGCATTTTCAGCCACTTGGGATGATTCAAGCTCTTTAGATGAAGAAGACCACTCAAAAGAAGAAGTTGCTAACTATACTCTAATGGTGATCCAAGATGAGGTTAGTGATTCATTAAGCATTTCTTTTTTGGAGTTATTAAATATGTTCCCTGATTTGTTTGATGAGTTTAGAAAAATTAGCAAATCTTTTATGTTGCTTAAGAATGATCATGATTTATTAATTAGTAGACTTGACGAAATATATGATTTATTAGTATTATATAACCTATGTTCTAAATGTGAGATGCTAGATAGTATTAAAAAAGAAAATATCATGCTTAAGACAATATTAGAAAAATTTAGAATTGGAAACAAATTCCTAAATATGATCCTTTCCAATAGGGGTCATATTAATAGAAGAAAGGACATAGGCTCTGTTGGTAACATTCAACAAAAGCAAACTATCTTTGTAAAAGTACCTACCTTAAATTTGCCACCAAAAATCAAATATAATTTTTATGAAAAATTGAGATATAAGATAAATAAATGCTTATTTAAAAAACATAGTCCACAACTTCATACAATAAAAAATAATTAGAAAAAAAATGTAAAGTTCTTTATGAAGGACCCAATGAAAAATGGGTACCTAAATAAAAAATATCTTTCTTGTAGGTTTGTCTCTAGACTAAAGCTAGAAGCACCAAGTGGTATCTTGATAGTAGATGCTCAAGGCACATGACCAAAGATCCAACTTATTTTTTAACTCATTAGCTTAAGTAAAGGAGTTGTCACTTTCAGAGACAACAACAAGGGTAAAATTATTGTAAAAGCAACTATAGATAACACATTAAACCTCTTGATTGAAGATGTGTTGTTAGTTAATGGCTTGAAACATAATTTACTTAGTATTAGCCAATTATGTGATAAAGGATATATGGTTAAATTATAACCTAATGCTTGCATAATTAAATTGCTACACAAAAATAAATCTTTGATTTCCTTAAGAAACAACAATGTGTACACCAAATATATTGAAAAATTTTACGATGAAACTTATTTTTCAGCTTCGAATGATGACGCTTGGATTTGACATAAGAGACTAGGTCATGCTAGTATGAAACTTTTAAACCAAATTTCTATCAAAGATCTAGTAAGAGGCTTATCTAATCTTAAGTTAATCAAAGACAAAATATGTGATACTTGTCAATTAAGAAAACAAATAAAGAGTAGCTTTAAGTTGAAAAATTAAATAAGCACCTCTGGACCACTTCAATCAATCAATATGGATCTATTTGGACTAATTGACATTACAAGCTTATGTGATAGCAAAATATGCATTTATTATAGTGGATGACTTTAGTAGATATACTTGGACCCATTTCTTGACACATAAAAAGGATACATTTAAATGTTTTATAAAATTTTATAAAATTATTCAAAATAAAAAAGAATGTATGATTTCTTCAATACGTAGTGATCATGGTGGAGAATTCCAACACAATGATTTTTAAAAATTTTTTGAATCAAATGAGTATATTTATAATTTTTCTACTCTACGAAATCCACAACAAAATGAAGTAGTAAGAAGAAAAAATAGGAGCTTACAAGAAATGACTAGAACAATGTTAAATGAACATAGTCTACCCAAATATTTTTGGGCTGAAGCCATTGATACGACATGCTATATTTTAAATAGGGTTCTTGTAAGATCATTACTCACTAAAACTTCTTATGAATTATGGAATGGTAAAATACCCAATATTTCTTATTTTAAAATTTTTTGGTTGTAAATGGTTTACTTTAAATGAGAAGGATGCTTTAGGAAAATTTAATACAAAATCCGATGAAGGTATTTTTCTAGGTTATTCTTCTATTTCAAAAGCTTAACGTATTTTTAATAAAAAAACATTGGTAATAGAAGAATCCATTCATGTTATTTTCAACGAGTTTGTCGAATTTAAGAAGATTGATTTTGATGATGAAATTGATCTTGGTGCTTTGAATTTAAATGATAATACTTCTAAAAGTAATTTGGATGAATTTACTTCTAAATCCTTACCCAAGGAATATAAGTATGTGAATGATCATCTTAAAGAGCTTACAATAGGAGAAACATCAAAAGGAGTTCAAACTCGATATTCTTTTAGAAATTTTTATGTAAATATCACATTTCTTTCAAAAATCGAGCCAAAGTGCATTGATGAGGTCCTAATAGATGATTCTTGGGTTAATGCAATACATGAAGAGCTTAATTAATTTGAGATAAATGATGTATGTGAACTTGTTCCTAAACCTAATAACCATTTAATGATTGGTACTAAATAGGTCTTTAGAAGTAAGCAAGATAAAAATGGTATTGTGGTTCGAAACAAGGCTAGATTTGTTAAGCAGATGACCCAGATTCATCCCATAAATGAGCTTTAGTGAAGCCCATAGTCCAGAACTTTACTTATATTAATCTAAACCCTAGATTAGGTGGCTAGGGTTGAGATTAAGAGGGCAGCGGTGGTTGAAAATGTGGGAGAGAGAAAGTATACTACAGATTGACAATAGAAGCCAGAAAACAAGAGATCCAGGAAAGAAAGGAAGACAAGGACAAGAAAAGACTATTCTCAATCATTCATATCTTATGTTAGATCAGTTTGTAGTGGATTCTTATTATGATCTCTTGGGAATGTTTTGGATATTGTGTTTGGTATTATAATCCTTATATCTCTGTGATTCTCTTGTAGCTGTTGCTTTGGTTTAGGCAAGAAGCCTTGAGATCTATATATTCATTATTTTGATAGTGGATTTTCTCTGGCTTGTCCCGTGGTTTTTACCCTTCGAGTTGAAGGAGTTTTCCACATAAATCTTAGTGTTCATCTGATTGTAATTCTGTTTGATTCCACCGTGTGTGTGACGGTCTGCTAGTATTTATTCATATACAAAGTTTATTCCTGTTTAATTCCCATCAACTGGTATCAGAGCAAGATTTTGGTGGCATTTAACTTTTGTATTTGAACATGGAGGCTGGTAATATTTTTCGTATGATTAGTTTAAATAGAAACAATTGGATGATATGAAAACCAAGAATGAAAGATCTCTTATATTGCAAAGATTTGTATAGACCTTTGTAAGGGGATAGTATAAAGCCCATAACTATAACAAATGATGAGTGAAAGAGGTTAGATCAAAAAATAGTTGGATTTATTCGTCAATGGCTTGATGATAGTATCTTTCACCATATTTCTACTGAAAGTTCTACTTACTCTCTTTGGAAAAAGTTAGAAGGTCTTTATGAAAGAAAAACAGTTGGCAACAAAGCTTTTCTGATAAAAAAACTTGTGAACTTGAAATATAAAGAGGGTACTTCTATTCCTGAGCATTTGAATGAAATGAAGAGTATTACTAACCAGTTATCCTCTATGAAAATGTCTCTTGATGATGAGTTACAGGTATTGTTACTTCTCAGTTCTTTACTAGAAAGTTGGGAGGCACTGGTGGTTTTCCTTAGTAATTCTGCACCAAATGGTATTGTCATCATGAGTCAAGTAACAAGTAGTTTGTTGAATGAGGAGTTGAGAAGAAAAAATTCAGTAACTTCTCAGATTAATTCACAAGCACTTGTCTTAGAGAACAGAGGAAGGTCAAAGTCAAACGATAAAGGTAGAAGCAAGTCAAGATCAAGGAAAAATATTATTTGCTATAATTATGGTAAGAAAGGACATTACAAGAATCAGTGCAAGCAAGCATCGAAGAACAAGAAAAAAAGGAAAAGTAGTGGAGCATACAGAGTCAAAAGAGATTACCACAACTACAATGCAAGTTAGTGATTATTTAATGTCTACTTCTGATGATATTTTTTCTTGTGTGTGCCATGATCTCGAGTGGATAATTGACACAGGTGCTTCTTATTATGCTACATCACGGAGGGAATTCTTTGCTACTTACAAGTCTGGAAATTTTGGTTTATCAAGATGGACAACTATGACACAGTAAACATCATTGGCATGGGTGATATCCACATAAAGACCAATCTTGGCTGTAAGTTGGTGCTTAAGGATGTAAGACATGTGGTCGACTTAAAACTGAATTTAATTTCAGTTGGAAGGCTTGACGATGAAAACTTTGATGTTAGATTTCACAGAGGATAGTGGAAGCTCAGTAAGGGTTCTTTTATTATAGCTAATGGGAAGAAATATCATACATTATACAGATTGCAGGCTAAAGATTATGGTGAGCAGTTGAATACTACAGAGAAAGACTTCAATATAGAGTTATGACATAGGCGACTGGGACACATGAATCTTGCTTTATCTAGAAAAATACATGCCTTGGACCATGTCTATACAGATGTGTGTGGTCCTTTGAGGATAAAAATTCCTAGTGGATCTGTTAATGTTCCTAGTATCAGTGGTGCACTTTATTTTATCACTTTTATAGATGACTTTTCTAGGAAAGTTTGGGCCTATACTTTGAAGACCAAAGATCTGGTTATTAATGTCTTCAAGGAGTTTTATACCAGAATTGAAAGGGAGACAGAAAGACAATTGAAATGCATAAGATCAAATAATAGTGGTGAGTACACAGGATTGTTTAATGATTATTGCAGGTCACATGACATCCAGCATGAGTTGACAGTTCCTGGTATGCCTTAGCATAATGCAATTACAGAGAGGATGAACCATACCATCATGGAAAAGATCAGATGTATACTTTCACAGGCCAAGCTACCAAAAAGGTTTTGGGATGAGGCTTTGAGGACTGCAGTTGATGTAATAAACTTATCATCATGTACAGCTCTAGATGGTGATGTTGCAGAGCATATATGGTCAAGGAAAGATATCTCTTATAGGTATTTAAGAGTGTTCGGTTGTTATGCATTTATATATGTTCCAGACAATGAGAGGTCTAAGCTAGATGGTAAGACAAAATAGTTTTTCTTGGTTACTCATATGATTAGTTTAGTTAAATGCTTTAGGATCTAGAAAAGCAGAAGATGTTCAGAAGCAGAGATGTTGTCTTCTTTGAGGATTAAACCATTGAGGATTTGAAGAAGGAGGCACCGGCTAAGACTTCTGTAGAGGGATTTGTAGACTGTGACCCAGTTATTCCTCTAGTATATCAGGGTGATGGGGAGATGTGTAGAAAGATGGTGTAGAGCCATATGTTGATCTACCTATATGACATATTGAGCAAGAAGAAGAAAGAGAGCAAGTTCCCACAGAACCTTAGTTAAGAAGATCTTCTAGACCACGTCAACCTTCCAGAAGATACTTTACAGATGAGTATGTGATACTTACTTATGCAGGTGAATCAGAGAGTTACCAGGAAATAGTTAAAAGTAAGTAGAAAAAGAAGTGGTTTATTGCTATGCAGGAAGAGATGGATTCTCTATAGAATAACCACATATATGATTTAGTGCAACTACCAAAGGGAAGTAAAGCTTTCAAGAACAAGTGAGTTTTCAGGTTGAAAACTCAAGAATATTATTCTCAACCAAAGTACAAAGCTAGATTGGTTGCGAAATACTTTAGTCAAATAAAAGGTATTGATTTTGAAGAAATTTTTTCTCCTGTTGTTAAAATGTCTTCTATCCGTGTTGCTCTTGGTATTACTGCTAACTTAGACTTGGAGATTGAGCAGTTAAATGTGAAAACAATGTGATTTGGAGGAGGAACTTTATATGAAGCAACTAGAAGGCTTCAAAGTTAAAGGTAAAGAAAATCTTGTCTACAAGTTGAGGAAGAGCTTGTATGGGCTAAAGCAAGCTCTTAGGTAGTGGTATAAAAAATTTGATTCATTTATGATTGAAAATAAATATAAAAGAATAGCTTCAGATCATTATGTGTACATCAAACGGTTTGGTGAGGATTTTATTATTCTCTTACTTTTTGTTGATGACATGCTTATCCTTGGAAAAGATATGTCTATGGTTGACAGGTTGAAGAATGAACTGAGTGAGTCTTTTGCAATGAAGGACATAGGGCCAACAAAACAAATACTGGGCATGTACATTTCTTGTGATAGAAGAAAGAGGAAGATTCGACTGTCACAGGAGAAATATATTGAGAAGATATTGGATAGGTTCAGTATGAGTAATATAAAGCCAGTTGATTCTTCTCTTGCAGGTCATTTCAAGTTGTGCTCATATCAGAGTCCGTTAAGTGATGAGGAGAAGGAGAAAATGCAAAAGATTCTTTATACTTCAGCAGTTGGAAGTTTAATATATGCGATGGTATGTACGAGGCCAGACATCACATATGCAGTGGGTATTGCTAGTAGATTTCTTGTAAATCTAGGCAAAGAGCACTAGGTAGCAGTGAAGTAGATTTTTAGATATCTCAGAGGAAGTTCTAAAATTTGTCTAAGCTTTGGAGGTGGACCACTTGTGTTGATAGGTTATATAGATGCAGATATGGCAAGAGATATTGACATAAGGAAGTCTACATCATGTTTTGTACTTACTTTTGTAGGGGGAGCTATATCATGATAGTCCAGATTGCAAAGGTATATTGCTCTCTCCACCACAAAGGCAGAATATATTGCTACTACAGAGGTTTGCAAAGAAATATTATGGATAAAAGGATTCTTACAAGCATTGGGTCTGAAATAAGGAAACTATATGGTGTATTGTAACAGCTAGAGTGCCATCTATTTGTGCAAAAACCCAACATTTCATTCCAAGTCAAAGCATATAGATATCAGATATCACTAGATCAGAAATGTGTTTGAAGTGAAGCAGTTACAATTTTAGAAAATTCATACAAATGATAATGGGGCAGATATGTTCATAAAGACTTTACCGAAAGAGAGACAAGAGATGTGCCAACAGTTGGTCGGCATAACTTCACATTAAGGAGGCATGAGACAGCCTCCCTTATGTGCTAAAGGGGGAGGTTGCTGGGCAGATGACCCAGATTCAACCCATAAATGGGCTTTAGTGAAGCCCATAGCCCATAACTTCACTTATATTAACCTAAATCTTAGATTAGGTGGCCAGGGTTGAGATTAAGAGGGCATCGACAACTAAAAACGTGGGAGAGAGAAAGTATATTATAGATTGATAGTAGAGGCAAGAAAATAAGAGATCTAAGAAAGGGAGAAAGACAAGGACAAGAAAAGACTATTCTTAATCATTCATATCTTAGGTTAGATCAGATTGCAGTGGATTTTTACTGTGATCTCTTGGGAAGGTTTTGGATATTGTGTTTGGTATTATAGTCCTTGTATCCCTGTGATTCTCTTGTGGCTGTTGCTTTGGTTTGGGCAATAAGCCTTGAGATCTGTATATTCATTATTTTGATAGTGGATTTTCTCTGGTTTGTCTTGATTTATACCTTTCGAGTTGAAGGGGTTTTTTATGTAAATTTTGGTATTCATCTGATTGTGATTTCTGTTTGATTCCATTATATATAATGACCTGCTAGTATTTGTTCGTATACAAAGTTTATTCCTGTTTTATTCCTATCAAGATTAGTGGCCAAAGGTTTTAACCAAGAAGAAGGAATCGATTATGATGAAGCCTTCACTCCCGTAGCTAGACTTGAAGCCACAACGATGCTCCTTGCTTTTGCATCTTTTAAAAATTTTAAGTTATTTCAAATAGATGTTAAAAGTGCTTTTCTAAATGGTTTTATTTCTGAAGAAATGTATATTGAACAACCCCCCGATTTTGAAAATAATCTTCTTCCTAATCATATTTTCAAACTTATAAAGCTCTCTATGAATTAAAACAAGCCCCTTAGGCTTGGTATAAAAGACTTAGTTTTTTCTTATTTTAAATAAATTTTCTAAAGGCAAGGTTGATACCATATTATTTTTAAGTATTTTAAAAATAATCTTTTGGTTATTTAAATTTATATTAATGATATTTTTTTGGATCTATAAATGAATCTTTATATGAGTCTTTTGCTAAAGAAATGAGCCAAAAATTTGAAAGAAGCCTAATAGATGAGTTAACATTCTTCTGAGGATTACAAATAAGACAACTAGATGATGGTATATTTATTAATCAAACTAAATACATCTTGAACATAATTAAATGTTTTGGGATGAAAAATATTAAGGCATTAAACACTCCCATAAGCACATCTATAAAGTTGGACTTAGATAATAAATGAGAAAACTTTGATAAAAAAACTTATAGAGGAATGATAGTAAGTTTATTATATTTAACTGTTACTAGACCAGATATCATGTTTAGTATTGGATTATGTGTAATATTTCAATCTAATCCTAAACTCTCTCATTTGAAAGCAATTAAATAAATCCATAGATACTTAAAAGGAATCTAAAAACTAGGATTATAATATCCAAAATCAAAGAACTTTGACTCGATTGCTTATTCAGCTACCGATTTTGGTGGATGTAGAATAGATAAAAAGAGTACTACTAGGACATATCAAATTTTAAGGTATGCACTTGTTTCTTAGACTTCCAAGCAACTAAATTCAGCAGCTTTATCTACTGTGAAAGCAGAATAAATTACAACTAGTGCATATTATGCCCAAGTTATTTAGATGAAAAATACACTAGAAGATTACAGAATGAAATTAAAAAATATTCCTATAAAATGTGATAACACAAGTGCTATATATTTAACCAAAAATCCTACTCAACATTCAAGAACCAAATATATTGACATTAGATATCATTTTATAAGGGATCATGTAAATTGTCAAGATATCTCATTGGAATTTATTGACACTAAGTATCAATTAGTAAATTATCAAGTAACTAAATTCAGTAGCTTTATCTACTATGGAAGTAGAATAAATTACAGCTAGTGCATGTTGTGCCCAACTCATTTAGATGAAAAATACACTAGAAGATTACAGAATAAAATTAAAAATATTCCTATAAAATGTGATAACACAAGTGCTATATGTTTAACTAAAAATCCTATTCAACATTCAAGAACCAAACATATTGACATTAGATATCATTTTATAAGGGATCATGTAAATTGTCAAGATATCTCATTGAAATTTATTGACACTAAGTATCAATTAGTAGATATTTTTATAAAACCTTTAAATGAAGAACAATTTAATTTTCTTAGAAGAGAACTTGGAATGATAAATCATAAAAATATATGAATTGCTTGATTTGTATTACATGAGAATTGCTAATCTAAATTTCATGAGATTAAGTTTTTTTTGTGATAATGTCTTGAAAACTCTCTCCATTTTTTTATCTTATTGTTCACAAAGAGGAGAAAAAATTTACATAAAAATGATGTTTTGCTATTTTACATATTTATTTGCTATGCTTACTTAAAGATGATTTTAAATACATGAGTAGCTCCTAAATTTTTGAATCTTATTAGATTTTTGAGGTTATTTTCAAAATTTCCTTTTTAAAATTTACATCTACAAAATTGAGAGCTCTTTTTAATAATGGTTTACAACTCTTCCCTTGTTTTCTTTTCTTCATTTTCACAAAAGAAAAAAATTTTATTACGGCTCATATCTTATTTTACAAAGGGGGAGCAAAGACTCATGTGCCTCAAAATCCTTAGCTTTACATTTCACCTTCTTGTTGATGACAAAGGGGGAGAAATATATGTTGATGATTTATGTAACAAGAGTATTTCTATTTATTTGTTGATAAACAAAAGGAAAAAATAGTTAATAACTTAAGGGGAGATTTTTAAATTTATGAAATTCATAAAAATCCTTGATGAGTTAATAACTTGATAATTTAAAAGTAAATTTTTGTTGATTTATGAGTGTCTCATTGCAATCATTGAAATATTATTTTCTTGAAATATTAATTGCTTCATGATATTTGAATTTAAGAGTGTGTGGTTCTCTTGAATTTAAGTTTTTCTTATTATGACATAGATTTAAGGGAAGTAAGGTTTAACCCTCGTCATCAATTGGTTGTCATCATCAAAAATGGGAGATAGTTAAATCTCAAATTTTGATGATGAAATTAATTGATAAGTGTTTGATCTAACATATGTGTGTTAGAGGAAGTATTGTAGGTCTAACTATGATGAAGAAATTAAGTTACAGCTAGATGTTGGGCCAGGATCAAGCTTCAGCATCAGGCCAATGTTCGAAAAATGCAATGGGACCTCACTCGGTGTTCGTTAGGAGTTCACCGAAGGGATCATAAAGCTCACTGGGAATACGCCAGGAGATCGTCAAAAGAAGACCACAAGACTTATCGTAATAATACTGGAGGCTATCAGATTGGCGGGAGTTAGGTCATTGTTTAGCTTGATAATCATTATGGTTATAATCATTGAGTCGTAGTTAGGGATTAAGTCCTAATTGAGTTTGATTTAGAAGAAATTCAAATCAACTCAATGAGGCAATCGGGTCCACTAAAGAGGTTTGATTGAGCTCAAGTTGAACTTAATTAGTTGCCCAGAGAATTGGTAAATATAAGGTTCAAGTTGTAATTCGAAAAATGGAGGGAACAACTTTTCTGAAAATTTTAACTGTTGAATCGCCAGTGAGCGGTGGGTGTACTACCACCGCCCAAGTTTTCGGGTAGCTAACGATGACTGAACTGCTCATATCTTGTTTTCAGGGTGCTTTCGATGACTGCACCATCGGTATTAGTAGGTAAACCACTCGTACTTGGATTTTTCGAATACATTTGAATTTTGACTCTAAATTCTGAAGCCATTTGGGGCCTATAAATATCCCAAGTTGTCTTGTATTACACATAATAATTATTTAGATTAAATCTCAGTGAAAAACTTGTGTGATTTATAAGAAAAAGAAAAGGGGAAGGGAGTGGGGTTAAAGTTAAAAAATTATCATAAAGAGTCTCCCTTGTAAGGGTTTAGTCTTCAGCCAAAGGAGATCGATAGTGGACGCTGGTGTGCCTCAAGGAGTTGGACTCGTAGAATAGACATTGGCCGGTTGATGTCGAACCACTATAAATGTAAGTATACTTTAATTGCTTTACTTATTGCATTTGATTGCTCTTAATTATTCTCTATTTAGATATGAGCCGTAATTTCTCTACTTCTTTCAAATCGACTTTAAATTAATTTTATCGAAACATAAAGAAAAGCTTCTGTTGTTCACTCTTTACTTTACAAAAGAAAGTTTTTAAATGAGCACTATTTTTCTTGCACTAATTCACCCTCCCTTTTAGTCTCAATTGATCATAATAGGTATCGCCCAAGTGGTAGTAGTACCTGTTGAATCTCAGATTTGGATGATGAAATCAAATGATGGGTTTTATGATCTAACTTGTGTGTTAGAGAAAGTGATGTAGGATTAACTACGACGGTAAAAAGATAATACAATCTAAAATTGGGTTGGAGTCAAGTTCGGGCATCAGGTTGGGGTTCGAATGATGTAGTGGGAACTTGTCGGAAGATCATCGAAAGCTCGCCGAAGGTGATCGAGGGCTTTTGGGAGTTTGTCGGGAGCTCACCGAAGGTGATTGGGAGCTTGCCGGGAGTGCCCGGGAGTTCATCAGAAGATGATTGATCGCTGGAAGTTCGTCGGAGGATTTCAAAAAGTTCACTAGGAGTTTGGAAGATCAATTGACATTCCAAATAACAAGAATGATTGTAATTGTGTCTTAGTATGTCATAGTTAGCATCATCTATTTTGAGTCCTAATTGAGTTAGATTTAGAGAAAATCAAAATTAACTTAATGAAAGGCAACCAGGTTCACTTTGGGTTAGGATTTAAGCTTAGGTTGAGCTCATTTCATTGACCTAGAAAGAGGTCAATAAGAGATACAAGTTAGGTATAAAACTATAAAAAAAGTCTAGTTTCTGGGATTCCTAACAGTAGTACGTCACCGCCCTTGTTTTCAAGACACTTTCGGCACCGATGGTACTACTGCCCATACTTGATTTTTTTTCAAAAAGGTTGAATTTTGGCTCCATTTTTAAAGCTAATTGGGATCTATAAATACTCTAAGTATTCTTGCATAGTGTATGAAAAGTGGTCATAATCTTAGTTAAAATTTTATAAAATTTGAGAGCTTCTCTTGAGTGCTTCAAAGTGTAAAGTGAGTCTAAGGGAAGAGAAAAAAAAATGTTAATGTTCTTCTCCTGAGCTTGAGAAAAGGTGTAAAGATTTTGATTTTCACCTGTGGAAGAAGATCATTCATTAATGGACACCGGCAGGCCTTGACGAAGGAGGACTAAAGAAGTGGATGTAGGTCAAGTTAGTGACCAAACCACTATAAATTTGTGAGTCTTCTTTACTTACTTTTTATTTTAGCATTACATAGCTATATCATGATTCTTCATTTGGCCTTAAGTTTTAATCGCTCTCTAACTTGATCTTGATGAAAATACTTTTAGTTTCAGTTTTTACCTCAATCATATTTTTTAAAATAAGTTATTTTGTACTTGCACTAATTTATTTCCCCTCTCTTAGTGCCCACTTGATCCTAATAATACCACCACTTTTTCTAGGGCACTTTCAATAGTAGTACTATTGAATCTCGAATTTTGATGATAAAACCAATTGGTGTGTTTGTGATCTAACCCATGTATTTGATAGAAGTGATGTAGGATTAACTACGCCTAGAAAAAGGTAAAACAATTAAGGAATAATATATCATTAAGCTGGAGTCAAGATCGGGCATCAGGTTGGCTTCGAACGATGTGATGGGAGCTTGTCTGAGGTTGCCGGGAGTTCACCAATAGGTTATTAGTAGCTCATCGAGAGTTCACCTAAAGGATGCCAGGAGTTCACCGAAAAGAGATGGGGAGCTCGCTGGGGGTTCATCGAAAGAATGTCAGGATGGCCACGAGTGCATATTAAAGATATTAAATAGTTCATCGGAACAACGAGCATTTACATAAAGATATTAAATAGTTCATGAAATGTATTTAACAATTCATCAAAAGTAAAGAAGTCTTCAGAAGATTTACTTACCTCGTCATGGATGGCTATGAGTGCATAATTAGCTACTTCTCCATTGTTGTTGTCTTCTTCATCTGACGTGCTTGAATCATCCCATGCTGAGAAGGCCTTCTTCTTGTTTGGCATCTTTTTCTTCAACTATGGGCATTCACTTTTGAAATGCCATGGCTTCTTGCATTTAAAATATATTATATTATACTTTTTTATTTATTTATTTTTATAATTTTTATTCTTTTTTATTAATTGTTTGAGTTTTCTTATTAGTAGTGCAAGACTATTGTCCTCACCACTCAATGTTTCACTCAAGGAGTCATTTATTATTCTCAATACCAAGTCTTTCCTATTTTTTGGAATGTATTCATCTTTAGTGCTCAAGGCAATATCTTTCCTATTTTTTTGAAGGTGTTCTTCAAGTTTATCAAGAGCTTTGCAGCTCATTTCATAAGTCATCAAAGACGCAATTAGTTCTTCAAGAGGCAAGTTGTTAAATTTTTGGCCTCTTGTATAGTAGTTACTTTCGGATACCAACTTTTACGTAAAGATATCAACATTTTGTTAACAAGTTCAAGATTAGAATATAATATGTTTTGAATGCAAGAAGCCATGACATTTCAAAAGTGAATGCCCATAGTTGAAGAAAAAGGTGCCAAACAAGAAGAAGGCCTTCTCAGCATGGGATTAATCAAGCACATCAGATGAAGAAGACAATAATGGAAAAGTAGCTAACTATGCACTCATGGCCATCCATGACAAGGTAAGTAAATCTTCTCAAGGCTCCTTTATTTTTGATGAATTGTTAAACGCATTTCATGAACTATTTAATGAATTTAAGAAACTTAGAAAACTTATAAATTACTTAAGAAGGAACATATATTACTTGCTAGTAAATTTGAAAACATACATGAAGCATCAACATCAAACAATTCTTTCACTAAATATGAAACACTAGAGAAAATTAGAAAGAAAAGTGTCATACTTCAACAAACTTCAGAAAAATTTAAAATAAGGAATAAATATCTAAACATGATCTTTGCTAATAATGGTCATGTCTATAAGAAAGAAGGTATTGGTTTTATGGGTCACACTCAACAAAATGTAAGATTATGTAGTCCTTTATTAATTGAATAAGATATATTATGGATTATTTAGATTCTGATAAAAGATATTAGCCAATATTAAATAAAGTCCATATTATATTGAGATATTTTAAGGGATGCCCTTGATGGAAGGAACTCTCCTAATAACTTACCCTAGACCCTCTGCTCTCGCCTATAAATAGACAGGACCTACTCTAAACCCAATACACATGCACGAGTAGCACGGATATACAAAGGGTTGAATAGATCAAGAGATTACAGTTATCTTCTTGATCTAGATCAAGAGATTACGGTTATCCTCTTGATCTCCCAAAAACCATCAATTAAGGTAGTCCTATGAAAATATAGGAAGAGAGGAGAAGGGGTCCAGATCTATTCTAGTTCCTCTCGCAGATCGATATTCAGCGTCATTTAGATCTGTCGGGCGGTGCTCTTGAAGATCTAATTGGATCTCACGCAGATGGCATCTAAAGGTACGCATCATAAATAGATATAGTATTATTTGATTTCAATCCTGGCATAAAAGTTTTTTCGCATAATAGATTGCATAATTATAGTTTTTATGCCAACACAAAAGCCAACTATTTTCATTAAATGACCTACATTATACTCTTCACCCAAATTCAAATATAATTTTTGTGGTAGATTAAGATATTTTACCTAGAAGTGTTCATTTAAAAAGTATAGTCCACATAAGTTGATTTAGATTCTTAAAGAAATAATAAACAACACAATGCCCTTAGTTAAATCAGGTAGAGATTTTTATGAGGGACTCAAAGTCAAATGGGTACCTAAATCACAACTCTCTATATTGTAGATTTGTTTCTAAATAAAGGTTATGAGCAAAAAATATTAACTTGATATTAGATACTCAAGGCACATGACTTGAGATTTAAAATACTTTTCAAGCTTACTAGCCTAAAAATAACAATAAGAAAATATTAAAATTAAAATTATTGATAATAAAGATTTTGATATTTTATGATTACTTTTTGAGGATACATGGCCTATGCATAGCTAGAGCATACTAGTATAAAAATGAATTATACTGAAGAACCTTCATTATTATTAATGGAAAACTAACTACATTGAATCTCTTAAACTACAAAGATGATCTTGATGATTGAAATTTGAATGAGATTTTTTCCCAACCAAATTATGAACTTTACTATGTTTTTTTTTTCTTAAGGATCTTTTATGAGAATTAACTTTTTAGTTCTATAATTTTTTTTTACCAAAGAGGAGATTTATGATCTTATAACTTGAGATTTTTATTATAAGTCATTATCTTGATCTTTTATTTATTCACCTATGTCCCTTTGCAACTTACTATAGAGAAGTTTTTTCTTTTTCATTCTAATCATGATCTGGACTTCTCGATGTTGATAACTTGATTATTTTTACATGAATTAAGATTCTTCTTATTAATTGATCTCCTAAGATTTTTTTTTTAATCATCTAAAAGGAGATTTGTCAAAATTAAATCATATCTTTTGGTATTCATAAATTGATATTAATATCTTTAATGATATGATTTATTTATAACTTTCTTATATTCATGAATAGTTTACCTTGTCACCAAATTAATATTTCATAAATTTGTGATGAGCTGAAAATTGAATGAGATTTTTTCATGAACTTTCCGTTAACTTCTTCACTTGACTTATCCTTTATGGGAATCATTTTTAACCTTTATGACTTTTTTTAATAAAAGGAGATTTATGATTTTAATAGTTATAATTTAAGATTTTTAATCAAGACCATTCTTTTGTTTTATTAAGAAAAATTATCTAAATGAATTATATGTCTTAAATGGATCAAGATTATTTAATCTCCTAAGATTCATTTTCATTATTTACAAAAAAAAAGGAGAGATTTATAAAATAAATCATATCTTTTGGTCCTTGTAAATTAATTTATCATAATATATCCTTAATGATATGATTTCCATTATATAATTTATTTATATATATTTATCAATGACTTGAGATTTAATTTTATATTATTATATTTTTTCCTTCTTTTTGACAATGATCTAGGGCTAGATTAAATTGCTATCTTACCAACAAAGCCTTTAAATGAAGAATAATTTGATTTTATAAGAAAAGAATTGGATATGATAAATATTCTAATATTGAATGAGGAATAATTAAATTAGCATGATAAACAAAGAAGAGAATTAGATATGATAAAATTGCTATCTTGCAACAAAATCATTAAGTGAGGAACAATTTGCTTACAATAAAATTAAGAATTTTAAAATTTTTAAATAAATATGAAATGCATGATTTACAAATTGAGCTTGATTTTCTATCATATTTTTTATTTTTAATTTTTGTAAATTGAGCTTCTTATTAAGTCCAAATGCATGATTTTTTATCATATTATTTTTTAAATTTCTTGAGCTTCTTCTTGATATTTACATAGGATGATCTTTTAAAATGCAATGAGTAGCTCTTATATTCTTCTCAGATTTCATGGCTTTTTGAGCTCTCTTTCGAAATGATTCTTTTCTTTTGAAATTAATATTTATAAAAAAGAAAATGTGATTCAAATTTCTTTTATGATGAGATTCATTTTCATCCTCTCTCTCAAAAATTATTTCGTTTCATGAATCTTTTAAATCGTTGATGAAATATTTTCAAATGTATCCCCCTTCTTCTTCGTCTCTCTTATTTACAAAGGGGGAGAAAATAAATTTGATATGATATTTATGATGCATATAATTTTATTCTTATCCTTCTTATTTCACAAAAGGGGGGAATGGACTAAATTTTTCTTTATGTACTAAATGTTGTGATAAATGTTTAAGAATGTTTAAATATAAGTTGAGCATTTCTCATTTTGTTGATGACAAAGGGGGAGAAATGACATAATTGATGACATAAGAAATATTTTGAGTTCTTTAAAATTTTTATGTGATAGTAAGAAAATGGATGTTTTGTCATGATTGATAACACTTTTATCATTAAAACATATTTTTGGTTGAAATTCTTTATCATGTGATACTAAGAAGATAAATGCTTTAAAATTTTGATCATGTATGGTATCATGAATGGTTAAATTATGAAAATTTCAATATTATCAAAATACTATACTATTCAAAATAATGGATTCTTTTGAATTGAAGTTTGCCCTATTTATCCTATACCATATACATAGGGAGAGTTAAGATTAACTCTCATTATCAATTGATTATCATCATAAAAAATGAAAGATTGTTAAATCTCCAATTTTGATAATGAAATCAATTGATGGGTTTTCTAACCTAACATGTGTGCCAAAGAAATTGATGTAGGATTAACTATGACAGTAAAAGATAATACAATCTAATGTTGGGCTGGAGTCAAGTTTAGGCATTAGGCCAAGGTTTGGATGATGTAGTGGGAACTCACTGGGAGATCACTAAAAGCTTGTCAAAGGTGATCAGGGGCTTGCCAAAAGTTTGTCGGGAGCTCGCCGAAGGTGATCAGGAGCTTGCTAGGTATTTGTTGGGAGCTCATCGAAGGTGATCGAGAACTTGCCGGGAGTGCATAGGGAGTTTGTTGGAAGATGATCAAGATACTCGCTAGGAGTTCGTCGGAAGATGCCAAGAAGTTTGCCAGGATTTCAAAAGATCAATTAACATGTTGGACAATAAGAACAATTATAATTGTGTCTTAGTATATTATAGTTAGTATCATCTTTTTTGAGTCTTAAAGTGAGTTAGATTTGGAGAAATCTAAATTAATTTAATGAGAGTCAACTGGGTGCACTTTATGTTAGGATTTTAGCTAAGGTTGAGCTCCTTTCGTTGACTTGGAAAGGGCTAATAAGAGGTACAAGTCGGGTATAAAACTATAGTTTTTGGGATTCCCAATAATAATACCACTAATGGGTGATTGTAGTACTGCCAAGCAATAGTAGTACCACCATTGCCCCTATTTTTAAGGCACTTACAATGATAGTACTGCCCATGTCGATGATAGTATCACTTGTACTTAATTTTTCTAAAAGTATTAAATTTTGGTTCCATTTTTTAAAGTCAATTGGGGTATATAAATACCCCAAGTATTCGTGTATTGGATAGTAATTACAAGAAAAGTGGTCATAATCTTGGTTAAAATTTTATAAAATTTGAGAGCTTCCCTTAAGTGTTTCAAAGTGTAAAGTAAGTATAAGGAAAGAGAAAAAAATTATAAAAATTTTTCTCCTAAGCCTAGGAAAAGGAGAAAGGTGTAAAGGGTTTTGATCTTCACCCGTAAAAGAAGATAATTAGTAAACACTGGTGGGCCTCGATGAAGGACGACTCGATAAGTGGATGTTGGTCAAGTTGGTGACCAAACTACTGTAAATTTTTTAGCCTTCTTTACTTGCTTTTTATTTTAATATTCTATAGCTAAATCGTATTCGGTTTTAAGTTTAGTCGCTCTCTAACCTGATCATCACAAAAAAAAGCACTTTTAGTTTCAGTTTTTACCTCAAGTATATTTTTCAAAACAAATTATTTTTGTACTCGCATTAATTAATTTCCTCTCTCTTAGTGCCAACTTGATTCTAATAATACCACCATTGCCTAATTTTCCAAGGCACTTTCGACAGTAGTACTATTGAATCTTGAATTTTGATAATGAAACCAATTAGTGTGTTTATGATCTAACCTATGTGTTCGATAAAAATGATACAAGATTAACTACTACTAGGAAAAGGCAAAGCAATTAAGGAATAATTTGTCGTTAAGCTGGAGTCAAGATCAGGTATCGGGTCGGGTTCGGACGATGCGATGGGAGCTCGTCAGAGGTTGCCGGGAGTTCATCGATAGGTTATTAGGAGCTCACCAGGAGTTCACTAAAGGATGCCAGGAGTTCGCCGAAGGGAGATCGGGAGCTCGCTAGGGGTTCATCGGAAGGATGTCGGGAGTTCGCTGAAAGATCGATTTACATGTTGAACAATAAAGATTATGTTTATAATTATTTATCTTAAGTGTCATAGTTAACATCATGATTATAGTTAGTTTAATTAACTCAATTAGAGGCCAAACGGGTCTAATTTGGGCTTAGATTTGAGCTCATGATAGAGTTCATTTCCTTGACCTAAAAAAGAGTCAAAATAAGGTACAGATCGGGTATAAAATAGTATTGAAAAGTATTGTTCCAAGTATTTGGGTGGTGGTATCATTAGCTGTCGATGATGTTATTGCCCAGGCAATGGTGGTACTATGGGTGCCGACAATAGTACCCCTCGTACCTAAATTTTTTGAAGAATGGTTGAATTTTGGCTCTAATTTATGAAGCTAATTAAGGTTTATAAATACTCCAAATATTCTTACTTGAGATAGTAAGAATGTGAAAGAAAAATTTAGTAAAATTCTGTTAAATTGGGTTGAGAGTTTTCCTTTTTCTTTTAAGAGTGAATTAATTATGTAAGGGAAGGGCTGAAATTGAGTTGAAAATATTGATCTCTTGACCCTAAGAAAATGAGAGTGTAAAGGTTATTCTCCTGATCTTGTGAAAAGCAGAAAGGTGTAAGGTGTGTTTGATCTTTGCTCATGAAAGAAGATCGATAATAGACACTGGTTGACATCAAGTGAAGAGGGATCGAGAATGGACGTAGGTCAAAGTTTTGACCAAGCTACTATAAAATCTGTGAGTATCTCAACCCTTGTCTCTCTTTACTATTGCATTTTAATTTGATGATTCTTAATTATGCTAGTTACAGGTGCCCTGCAAGCCAATCACGTGAGTGATGGCACGTGTGACACGCTGTGTAATCCTTTTTACTTATGATTAATATTGACATATTCTCATATTATATTATTTGTTACATATATATAGTGATATCCTTAGTTTTATGCAATGTGAATCAGATTGTGATGAGATCATAATAATGAGATCGATTCACCTTTAAACACATATCCTAAATAATCCTGGTCATAGGTTACTTAAGAGGGACATTGAGATAATCGGATAGATCGGTGTACTATATACCCATCCATATGATAAAGGCGACTAGTCTCATAGCCACTTATGTGGAGACACTAAGGATATAGTACAGGTGCCAATTAGAGAATAAGTTCACTGATTGATCCACTTATGGAATGTTGTATGATTAATAATATCTAATATCAAACAACGATTCCATAGTCCTAGTTGTGTATCTGGTCCTTAGACTTAAGACACAAATGATGCCTTGTATGTGTACTCCTTTCTTTGATACTAGACTTACAGGTTTGGAAAGTTCTAGATCGAGTACAGTTGGTTATCGGGATTGGTAGCCAACCATACGAAGGCAATTGAGTGTCAACAGAGGATCATCCACTTTCGGTATCACAAGAGGAATATCTTATATATGCTTGCCCAAATAAATCCCTAGCCAGGGTCATTCGGATTGAGAGAGAAAGAGTTCTCCGGTAGAATCCAAATAGAGTAAGACAAACTGATTTCGTATGTGACCTGACAATACAATATCCAATATACAGTCTCTGGAATATTATTTGGATGAGGGATTATAGATACATAGTAATTGTGGACAGATAGGTCCGATGGATTTGATCCTCCCCCGTACCGTCTAGGGACTATGGCATAGTGGCCTAGTACGACCATAGTCGATGAGTCGAGTAAATTATTATGGGGATAATAATTCAATATATCAGAAGGAGTTCTGATGGGAGTGACTCACGGCCAGCTCGGTATCGAGCCTAGAGGGTCACACACATATGGTGGATGCTTCGATGAATAGAGGATTGGATGAAGATCCAATTAGCCCTTATTCTCATTAGATGAGACCCTATACTGATGGGCTCCTTGCTTAAGGCCCAATTAGAGGTCTAAGGAGATTATTGGATAGAGATCCAATAATACAAGGTTATTGGGTTATTGGATGGAGATCCAATACCCACTAAGGCAGGAGCCCTAAGGTTTTTGGTGGCCCTCTATAAATAGGAGGGGAGACTCATGGTTGATAGATTGCAGCTTTAGCCACCACCTCCTATCTCCTCCCTCCCTCTGAGCAAGAGTTACAAGATTAGATTGGAGGAGTTTCGCTACAGAGATCCATCGTGTGGATACCACTAGAGAGGAGGATGCTTGACCTCCTTCATCTTCTCTATCTAGATTTGAAATACAGGGATATACGATCTCCATAGGTAAATCAATCTCTCACACATCACGATTTTATCGGTTTTTATATTTTTCTCGCGACCCCAATCTTTTACACGACGATTTGATCTATGTGGGAAACCAATTTTTGTTTTGATTTCTATTGCGTATTTGATGCACTCACTGAGGTTTCCTAATAGTGATATAAGAGCTAAGGTTTTCGTGCGAAAGATTGATTTTAAACTACGTGTGATGAGATTAAATCGTGTAGAATCGTTCTATACATTCTTGTTGTGTTTTCGCAGTGAAGGCAGCGAGGAGGAGGGGCGGCCACCAGCCCCCATATAGGGCCGGCCACCCATGGCTAGGCCGGCTACAAGGGCTTGCCGGCTACAGTCGAGGCCCCCCTACAAGGGAGAGACCGGCTATGGCGGGCCCCTGAATGGCGGCCACCAGAGCGCCGCCGCGAGCACTGCGTGGTGCAGCAGGAAGGCCACAGTGAGCACCACTCCGCCAGCAAGAGGTTGCTTGCCCGCAACGAGGTCGCAGGGCAACGCGGCACCACACAGGGGCGGTTTGGCAGGGCAACCGCGTGGCAGAAGGGGTTAGGGCATCCTTTGGAAAAAAGAACGATCCCGCCCTTATGAATTCAGAAAATTCTAAGGACTATCCTCGTGTACATAATTCTGTAAATGCCCTCAATAATTCTAGAAATTTCGGGACTGTCCTCTCATCTAGAATTATGAAAATACCCTTAATAATTCTGAAAATTCTAAAGACTGTCCTCTTATCCAGAATTATAAAAATGCCCTTGATAATTTTAAAAATTTCGAGCATATCCTGATTTCTAAAAAATAATTAATTAAATAGTTTAATTAATTATTATATATATATCTAGTAATCCTACATATGATGTGAACATGTGATGTATGATGTGGATGGATAATCATGAGTCATGTGTTGTGATGTATGTAATCATGATTATTATTATTATTGAGGCCTGCGAGCCTACATTTTTCTCGTTTATTGTTTGGCCTGCGTGCCTGTGATTATTTATAATTACATAAGAAGCATAGCGGGAGCGTGGAGGTGACAGCGGGACCCACGATGCCATGACGGGAGATTACGACGCATGGTGATGCGATGATCCGATGGAACCGATGATGACGAGATCAACAATCACAGGGCATGGAGATGCGCCAATGCACACATAGATCCTATTGTGAGTGATTAGGCCTATTGGCTCAGGCTTAATCATATTAGGTGACGGCTCATGATCATCTGATGTGGCTTGCATATGTGATGTGTTATACACCTACTAGATATATGTATATATATATTTGCATGCGATATAGATATATATTAAATATGTATGCATGTGACATGATATATTAGGAGACTGATATGAAACAAAAACTCCTCCTATGATAATATTAAGTCGGTAAGCATGAGACAATAAGATTGACCTACGTGGCCTTCCATCGTTATAGGAAGAAATTGAATTATGACATAGGTTGAGTTGGTCAAGTCCCTTGAGGCTCACCTATCTACATGATCGAGTTCTTACCAATGACATAGAGATGTCACTGGTGACTTGAGGACATGGTATACTTGGTTGAGTCCCTCGAGGGCATATCATTAAATCAGATTCATCTTGTAACGATGGTGATGACTTAACTGAATATCATGGTTGGTCGAATCCCTCGAGACCATGATGATTCAGAGGCCGAACATGATGGGAATCACAAGGAGTTGTGATTGGCAAGAGTTGCCTATCTTTTAGGCTTAATGTAATTGGTCAAGTCCCTTGAGGTTGCAATAAGATGCCAATTGAATCCCGATCCCCACTAGGAGCCAGCCGAAGACTTCCGTCTCCGTGTCAAGGGTGTCACTTGATTCGCTAAGAAAATAGTGGGAGTACATTAAGATAGAAGTCCATATCTTAATTAGTATTTTCTACAAAATCTATATGTTATTTATTTTTGCTATATCTTATTTTGTCAGAAACATGTCACTCACAAATCTCCTATGTGGTATACTTGATGCTAACCGCCTCACTGGTCTAAACTATATAGATTGGCTTCGTAATTTAAGAATTATTCTCATGGCAGAGAAAATCGCATGTCCTGGATACAATTCTGCCCATGCCGGAAGAAGGGGTAAGCGAGGATAAGAACGCTCGCTATGTGAAGTATATAGATAATTTCACATTGGTAAAATGTTACATGTTGGCCTCCATGACTCTTGAGTTACAAAGGCAACATGAGAGTATGGATGTAGATTCTATCCTTCTTCATGTCTCCCAGCTGTTTGAGAAATAGAGAAGAACTCAAAAATATGAGATATCTAAGAAACTCTTCTAAGCTAGGATGACAGAAGGGACATCAGTTGAGAACCATGTCCTAAAGATGTAGAGTGGATCGAGAAACTCACAGGTCTAGGAATAGTCCTAGATGATAACATATGCGTTGATCTTATACTTCAGTCCTTACTAGATTCCTTTTCTCACTTCATCATGAATTTTACATGAGCAAGTTTGAGATGACTCTCCCTGAGCTCCTCAATATGTCGAGGGAAGCTGAGAGTGCCATCAAGAAGGAGAAGCCAGTTCTCTATATTGGTGAGACCAAAAAGAAAAGGAAGACCAGCAAGACCCTTAAGAAGGGTAAGGGTAAAGAAAGATCAGGTAAGGCAAAGGTTGCCAAAAAATACTCAGGAAAAGACAAAGGATAATGCTTCTATTGTGGCCAAGATGAACATTGGAAGAGGAACTGCAAGGACTACCTTGTAGAGAAGGCGAGATAGAAGCTTGGAGAAGCTTCAGGTATATTCATGATCAGTCTCCACTTGTCAGATTTTTATAATAACATATGAGTGTTGGATACCGGGAGTGTTTATCATATCTGTAATTTATTGTAGATTCTGGGAAGACCTAGGAGATTGGCTAGAGGTGAGATAGACCTCAAGATGGGCAATGGAGCAAGAGTTTCTACAGTTGCTATTGGAGAGGTCACCCTACGTCTACCTGGTGGAGCTATTATTGCATTAGATGCATGTTATTTTGTTCCCTCTATTATCAAAAATATTATTTCTCTCTTGTTTGACAATTAGTGAATATAAATTAGTTCTTGAGAATAATAGTTGGATGAGGAGATCATCACTAGAGGGACCCTTATAAATGGCTTATATATGTTAGACACTTCTCCACATATGGTGAATATAAATATGTCTAAGAGGAAAAGAGATGAGGTGAATAATACATACCTGTGGTATTGTAGGCTAGATCATATATATGAGGGAAGGATTCAAAAATTGCTGAAAGATGGATACTTAGATCTATTTGACTATTGGACATATGTAACTTGTGAACCTTGCCTTCATAAAAAGATGACCAACTCTCCTTTTAGTAGAACTGGAGAGAGAGCCACCGAGTTATTAGAACTCATTCAAAGTGATGTATGTGGTCCCATATCGACTCAGGCTATAGGTGGTTACTAATACTTCATTACATTCACTGATAATTTCTCTAGGTATGGACATGTGTATTTAATGAAGTACAAATCTGAGGCCTTCGAGAAATTCAAAGAATATAAGAATGAGATAGAGAACTAAATTGGAAAGAGTATTAAGTCTCTTCGATTAGATCGAGGAGGAGAGTACTTGAGTATGGAGTTCACCCATTTTCTCAAGGATAATAGGATTCTATCCTAGTGGAGACCTCCTTATACATCTCAGCTTAATGGTGTATCAGAAAGGAGGAATCGCACGCTGTTAGACATGGTGCGGTCCATGATGAGTTTCGTTGACCAACCCGTTTCATTTTGGGGGTACGCCTTAGAGACTGCAGCTTACCTTCTGAATAGAGTTCCATCGAAGTCAGTAGTGTCTACACTATAGAGATATGGAAAGGAAAGAAGCCTGATCTTAAGATTATTAAGATTTGGGGCTATCCTGCCCACGTTAGAAGACACAATCCCGATAAGTTGGAATCAAGGACAGAATGGTGCACATTCGTGGGATACCCAAAGGAAACTTGTGGATATTATTTTTATCATCCCGAGGACCGAAAGGTCTTTGTTGCCAACAGAGCTATGTTCCCTGAGAAGGAATATATTCTTGGTGGAAACAGTGGGAGTGAGATAGAATTGAGCGAGGTTGGAGAACCTAGCTCAAGCACCATTCCAGAGCCCAAGTCTGTTCAGGTACCTAACACACAAGTTCCAACTTTACGTAGGTCTAATAGAGTATCTCACCCTCCTGAAAGATATGTGGGACATATCAGTGGAGATGACTCTTAGGAGGTTGATCGTTAGACCTACGAGGAGGCTATTATGAGTATAGACTCTGGAAAGTGACAAGAAGCCATGAATTCTGAGATGGATTCCATATACTCTAATAAGGTTTGGAACCTTGTGGATGCACTTGAGGGTATTGTACCCATCGGTTGTAAATGGATCTTCAAGAAGAAGATTGGAGTGGATGGAAAGGTAGAGACCTATAAAGCAAGGCTGGTAGCTAAAGGATATTGTCAAAGACAAGGAGTTGACTATGACGAAACCTTTTCACCTATAGCCATGCTTAAGTCCATTAGAATTATTTTGGCCATTGCAGCATATTATGACTATGAGATTTGGCAGATGGATGTCAAAATGGTATTTCTCAATGGCAACATCGAGGAAAAGGTGTATATGATACAACCAGAGGGATTCGTATCCAAAAAGAGGCCAGATAAAGTATGTAGGTTGCTTAGATCCATTTATAGATTGAAGCAAGCTTCCCGAAGTTGGAACATAAGATTTGGTGAGGTAATCAAATCTTATGACTTTGTTAAGATCAAAGATGAGCCTTGTGTGTATAGGAAGGTAAGTGGAAGTGCTATTACCTTCTTGGTGCTATATGTGGATGACTTCTTAATCATTGGGAATGATGTAGGAATGCTCTCCATAATAAAGGCTTGGCTATCTAGAAACTTCTCCATGAAAGACTTAGGAGAAGCATCCTATATTTTGGGGATCTGGATCTATAGAGATAGATCCAAAAGGATACTTGGCTTGTCCTAGTCTACGTACATAGACTCCATTGTCAAAAGGTTTGGCATGAAAAATTCCAAGAGAGGTCTCATACCGATGAGACATGGAATATCACTTTCTAGGAGTATGTCCCCAAAGACTCTTGAAGAAAGAATAGATATGGATTACATACCTTATGCCTCAGTGATAGGTCTATCATATATGCGATGCTATGTACTAGGCCTGATATAGCACATGCTCTGAGTGTCACGAGCAGGTATCAGGCAGATCCAGGTTTAGAATACTAGAAGGCAGTAAAGTATATCCTTAAGTACTTGAGAAAGACTAAGGATCTTTTACTGGTATATAGAGGAGGTAGTCTCTAAGTTAAGGGCTATACAAACTCAAGTTTTTAGTCTGACATTGATGATAACAAATCAAATTCAGGGTATATTTTTACCATGAATAGAGGAGCAGTAAGCTGGAAGAGCTCTAAGCAAAATACTACTGCTGACTAGACCACAGAGGTATAATAATACATTATTACAATAGAAGCAGCAAAGGAAGGGGTGTAGATGAAAAACTTCATCAAGGATTTGGGAGTCATACCAAGTAGTATGGAGATGACTCCCATATATTGTGATAGCGACAGAGCAATAACACTAGCAAAGGAATCCAGGTCTCATCAGAATTATTTTGAGGAGGTTCCATCTAATTAGAGCGATCATGACCTGAAAAGATATAGCAATAGAAAGAGTTCCATCCGAAGATAACATTGCAGATTCACTAACGAAGCCATTGGCTCAAATTGTATTTAAGCGTCATAGGGGTTTGATGAGGATCAGACACATAGGTGATTGACTTTTGGTCAAGTGGGAGATTGTTGGTACAGGTGCCTTGCAAGCCAATCACGTGGGTGATGATATGTGTGACACGCGGTGTAATCTTTTTTGCTTATGATTAATATTGACATATTCTCATATTATATTATTTATTACATATATATTATGATGTCCTTGGTTCTATGCAATGAGAATCAGATCATGATGAGATCATGATAATGAGATCGATTCACCTTTAAACACAGATCCTAAATAATCCTGGTCATAGGTTACTCAAGAGGGACATTGAGATAACCAGATAGATCGATGTCCTATATACTTGTCCATATGATGGAGGCGACTGGTCTCATAGCTACTTGTGTGGAGACACTAAGGATATAGTACAGGTGCTTATTAGAGAATGAGTTCACTGATTGATCCGCTTATAGAATACTGTATGGTTAATGATACTTAATGTCAGATAGCGATTCCATAGTCCTAGTTGTGTATCTGGTCCTTAGACTTGAGACACTAAGGATGCTTTGTATGAGTACTCATTTCTTTGACGCCAGACTTACAGGTTTGGAAAGTTCGAGATCTGGTACAACTGGTTATCAGGATTGGTAGCCAACCTTACGAAGGCAATTGAGTGTCCATAGAGGATCATCCACTCTCGGTATCACAAGAGAAATATCTCATATGTGCTTGCTCAGACAAATCCCTAGCCAGGGTCATTCGGATTAAGAGAGAAGGAGTTCTTCAGTAGAATCCGAATAGAGCAAGACAAACTAATTTCGTATATGACCTGACAGTACCATGTCTAATATATGGTCTCTGGGATATTATTTGGATGAGGGATTATATATACATGGTAACTGTGGACAAACAGGTCCGATGGATTTGATCCCTCATGTACCGTCTGAGGACTATGACATAGTGGCCTAGTATGTACATAGTCGATGAGTTCAGTAAATTATTATGGGGATAATAATTGACTATATCAGAAGGAGTTATGATGGGAGTGACTCATGGCTAGCTTGGTATCAAGCCTAGAGGGTCACACATATTTGCTGGATGCTTCAGCGAATAGAGGATTGGATGAAGATCCAACTAGCCTCTATTCTCATTAAATGAGACCCTATGCTGATGGACTCCTTGCTTAAGGTCCAATTATAGGCCTAAGGAGATTATTGGATAGAGATCCAATAATGCAAGGTTACTGGGTTATTGGATGGAGATCCAACACCCACTAAGGCAGGAGCCCTAGGGTTTTTGGTGGCTCTCTATAAATAGGAGGGGAGTCTCATGGTTGATAGGCTGTAGCTTTAGCCACCACCTCCTATTCTCCTCCCTCCCTCTGAGCAAGAGTTGCAAGATCAGATTGGAGGAGTTTTGCTACAGAGATCCATCGTGTGGATACCGCTAGAGAGGAGGACACTTGACCTCCATCTTCTCTATCAAGATCTGGAATACAACGATATACGATCTCCCTAGGTAAAATCAATCTCTCACACATCACAATTTTATCGATTTTTGTGTTTTTCTCGTAACCTCAATCTTTTAAATGATGATTTGATCTACGTGAAAAACCAGTTTTTGTTTTGATTTTTACTGTGTATGTGATGCACCCGTTGAGGTTTCCCAACAAATTAGTCATAAGAAAAGCATGAGCATCTTCTTTCGATTTTCTCTTTATTATTATTCTTGAATTTTGTTGCTCTCAATTACTTCTAAGAAAAGAACTCACAATTTTGATTTTTATTTCGAGTAATATTTTTTAAACCGAGTTTTTTTAGCACTTGCACTTAGTGTCAACTCAATCCTAATAAGGTGTCAGCCGTGGTATTGCCTATACCTAAATTTTTTAGAGAAAGATTCAATTTTGGCTTTAATATTTAAAGCCAATTGGGGTCTATAAAAACCTTAAGTATTCTTGTATAGGAAAGTAAGAAAGTGCTAAGATAATGAACAAAATCTTTGAGAAAATTTTGTAAAAATCAATTGAGAGCTTCTCTTATGTCTTTTAAGTGTAAAGTTAGTTTAAGGAAGAAGTGAAAGATTATAAAGGTTCCTCTTATGAATCTATGAAAAGAAGAAAAGTGTAAAGGGGTATTTGATCTTTGCACATGAAAGAAGATCATTAATGCATACCAATGGGACTCAGGAGTAGACATAGGTCAAGTTTTTGATTGAACCACTATAAAATCTTTGATCATCTCTTTTCTTACCTCTCTCTACTGTTAGGATTAATTGGTACTAAGATCATTAATGACCAATCAAGCTAAATCAAGACCTAACTCCTGTCAATCTGATAGCCTCCGATATTCTTATGGTGAGTCCTATGGTCTTCTTCCGGCAATCTCCCGACATGTTCCTAGCGAGCTTCCTGATCTCTTCGGCGAATCTCCTAACGAACTTCGGTGAGATCTTACTACATCGTCCGAACCCCGGCCCGAGTCTCAAGCTTGATCTTGGCCCATCATCTAGTTATAACTCCATTGCTCCTGTCATAGTTAGTCCTATAAGATGCTAATTACGACTTAATTAAATATAATCACAATTGCCAAACATCTATTACAAGACCATCCTAACTCCCGATAAACTTTTCGGCTACCCCCGATAATCTTCTGGTAAGTCTCGATCTTCTTCTGGCAAACTCCTTTGCGCCATCCTAGCAAACTCCCGGTATCCTCGGTGAGCTCCCGACGTACTCCTACCAAGTTCCCAACTGCATTGACCCGATGCATGGACTTGACCTTAGCCAATCCTAATTGTAATAATCATTCTATCGTAATTAATCATACATCAATTAATTCTAACAATCCTGTTAGATCAATAACTCATCAATTAATTTCATCATTAAAATCTGAGATTCAACAATCTCTCCTTTTTTATGACAACAATCAACTGATGGCAGAAGTTAATCTTAACTCCCCTAAATTCATGCGACTTAAATTTAAGAGAATTACACACTCTTAAATTTAAGCAATCAAAATTTTATGTAAATTTTAACATAAATTTGCATATCCAAGATATCAAATCATGAGTAAAAAGGAATTATGCATATCCATATCCAAGATATATCAATCCATATCCATATCAATGTATATCATTAATATCAAGTGTTATCAATATATATTTCTCCTCCTTTGTCATCGATAAAAAGGTAAAATATAGGGCTTAAAATTTTAAGGCATATGAGTTTTTGCTCCCCTTTTGTAAAAATATGACATGAGTAGTAATGAATTTTCTTTCTCTTATGAATAAGAAGGAAAGAAAATAAGGGAAGAGTTATAAAACATCATTATATATATATTTCAATTTGTAGAAATAAATTTCAAAAATAAACTCAAGGATCCAAGATATTCAAGAAGATTTAAGAATTTAAGAGCTACTCATGTATTTAAAAACATCTCATGTAATTTCAAGCAAGGGTAAAAAATAAATTTGTAGGGTAACATCATGCAAATTTTCTCCCCTTTTTATTTTTGTAAACAATAAGATAAAAACATGGAGAATGTTTTCAAAAACATTATCACAAAAGGCTTAATATCATGAAATATAGATTATCAATTTATATATTTTCATGAGTTAACATTTTTAACTCTCATCCTCAATCTTGTAGATATAATATTTTAAAAATTTTAAATATGAGCTCAACAAATCCATCTTATATAAATTTCAAGAAAATGTAGTAAATAAAGCTAGTAAGTTCTTTCTTCTCTTTTGAGAAGTGCAAGCTAGCAAATGTTTGATTTCTTTATAATATTCAAGCTAGCAATTTACATCATGCAAGCAAATAAGTTTTGCAGCCCTTGATAATTTTCTTATGAAAGAATTTTTTTTCTTGTTTTGAATAATAAATAAGAAACAAGGGAGTGGGGTGAGAGACATTATATCACAAAAATAGGGCTTAATCTTTTAGATGTAAATTCTAAAATTCAAGAATTGATATCTACCCATGCAATTTAATTCATTTAAATCAAGAGTAGCACATCAAGTGATTCATCAAAGATTTAATATCAAAGACTTATTTCAAGCATCATAGAAGTTTATGTTATATATATTTCCCTTTGTAAACATTTATCAAGATTCATGAAACAAGAATAATCTTTTAAAACTATCTTATCACAAAAATTTGAATCCTCTTCTTATGTTCATTTTAACTAGAGTGATTTCAAAAATGAGCTAAAAAATCTAAGAAATCCAAAAAAAATTAAGAGCCACACATACATTTAAATTATGTGATTTTCTAACATAAATAGCAAATCATGTATTTTTGTAGATCACCTTTCATTTATATTTTGATAATAAGCATCAAAAATTCCAAAAGAAAACATGATAGCTTAAATTATTAATCAAGAATTTTGCATGCATATTTTGATAAGGAGTATAATTTATAAAATTCAAGAAATCCAAAGGAAAATATAATAATACATCAAGCTCAAATTATAAAATATGCATTTTGCATATATTTAGAAAATTTTAAATTTTCTTTTAAGCACATTATTTCTCATTCAAGGTTATCATATCTAATTTGCTTCCAATCATATTGATAATTTTATCTCTTCCCTTGTTAATATCAAAAAGAAATATGATTATATAATTTCTTTTTAACATCCATATTCAAATTACGCCAAAAAAATAGAAGATCATGTCATTAAAAATAAAATTAAAATTTTAAATATCAATAGACATGATTTTGTTTAATAAGTTTCTTTTCCTCTTTTTGTAAATAATAACAATGAGTCTTAGTGGTTTCTATTAATTCATCCAAGATAAATCTGTTTAATAAAATAGAAGAATGACCTTGATAAAAATTTTAATTATAATTATTAAGATAATAAATCTCCTTTTTATTAAAAAGTGAAAATTATAGAGATTTAAACATGATTTCCTAAAGGATAAAGTCAAGGAATCAAGGAAATTATTCATAATAAAACAAATCTTATATAATTTTCAGCTTATCATAAATTTAAGAAATATTAATTTTAGTGATAAGTTATGTCATTCATGAGTTGTAAAATAAATCATTTCAAGATAAATATTGATATCAAAAGATATTTATGAATATTAAAGATATGATTTAATTTAATAAATATCTTCTTAGATGATAAAATAGAATATTTTCATGTTTTATTTTCTAAACTTGCCAAAATCATGATAATAATTTATTCAAGTTCAAATCATCAAATCATCAAAATCACTTTCATAGTTCAAGAGAGTCATAAAAATAACATAATCGATTCATTAATCTTTTTTTAAAATAAAATCATTTGAAAACTTATCCAAAATCATCATCAAAATTCATTTTTCGAAAAATTCAATGAAAAATCATAGATTATTTTTCAATAACTAAAATTCTCTAATCCATTTTTGTAGTTTAATAGATTTAACAATAATAGTATTATTTTATCTTTTATTGAAGGATTAATAGAATAAAAATTATTTCAAGAATAATTGTCCTTATTTTGAAATTTATTTCAAGAATGCAATGTCATTTAAAATCAAAAATATAATTTCATCAACATCATTGTAATAAAATATTTTTAAATGAAAATTTTAATTTATTTTAATTCCAATAATTTTTGGACTTAGTGTAGTGAGTTACCATGCTCATTTCATTCTCATTAAATATATTTTTAATTTACAAAAATAGTAGACAATAAAGCATGATTTTTCTCTCTCTTTTCTATATTGTTCTATGCTAAAATTACATCATTTAACATAATCATTCAATCATAGTATTTCAATCATTTAAATCAATTATTCCATAGACTTTGTCAATATTTAAACCATTTAACAATAGTGTTTACATTTAAACAAGCCAATGAGTTTAGCATTCACTCAAAATATGTTCTTCAATAACTAAAGTTCTTTGGTTCTAATTCATTTTCATACTTGTATACTCTAGCTATGCATTATCAATATTAATTGTATAATGATAAATCATTAAAAGATTTACTATCAATAATTTTAATTTTAATAATTTTTTATTATTATTTAGGCTAGTAAGCTTGAACGAGTATTAGATCTTAAGTAATATGACTTGAGCATCTACTTTCAAAATATTTTTATTACTCCTAGCCTTGTTAGGAAACAACTTTATATTATGGGAGGTTTTGACTTAAGTACCTATTTAATATTATGTCATTCATAATATGTTCTTCCCATTTTCTCTAATGGCATAAGATTGTTTATGGTTCCTTTAGGAACCCAGACTAATTTGTGAGGACTATAGTTTTTAAATGGACATTTATAAGCCATATGTCGTAATCTACCATAAAAATTACACTTAATTCTTGGTTACACATTTAAAGTTACCCTTTAACAAAAATAGTTGGGTTTTGTTGGTATTTAACAAAAATAGTTGGCTTTTGTTCGGTATTGCTTACAAAGCCTATTATATTTCTTCTATTAATATGACCCTTAGTGACAAGAATTATATTCAAGGATTTATTACTAATTTTAAAATTTTCTAATATTATCTTAAGCATGATATTGTTTTATTTAATGTTGTCTAGCATTTCACATTTAGAACTAGGATTGTATGATGCTAATAACTCATGCATTTCATCAACTTTACCAACTACCAAATCATGTTCATGTTTAAGCAACTTAAAAGATTTACTAAGTTTTTCAAATTCATCAAACAAATCATGAAGTATATTTAATAATTTTGAAAAAGAATTTCTTAATGAATCACTAACCTCATTATCGATGGCCATAAGAGTAAGGTTCTCCACTTGGTTATGCATTTGATCACTGGAGCTTCTCGGCTTCTTGTATTCATAGCAAGAGGTTTTATCCATCTTTATATTATTTTTAAGGTTTAATTTCGTTAAATTTTCTATTCATTTATCAAAAGTTCAAGGTCCTCATCACTCGAGATTTCACTCGAGGAGTCATATTCTTCTCGGTTCACATTCCTTCCGGCTCTTAGGAAGGTGTTCTTCTTATTAATTTTTAGAATTATTTTTATTTAATAGTTTATTTATATTAAGTATGCTTTCATATGTTATTTCTAATGCATGCCATATATCAAAAGTTGAATCAAAATAATAAACCCGATCAAATTTATTTTTATCAAGAGTACAAAGCAAGACATTCATAGCCTTTGCATTTAAAAAGAAAGTCTTCTTCTCAAAATCATTCCAGTTATTCATTGGAAAAGAAGACTTTCTAAATCTGTTTTCAACAATAGTCAATAAATCAAGGTCTAAAGAAAGTAAGAAAACTCTCATCTGAGTCTTACAATAAGTGTAGTCCGTCCCATTGAATATGGGAGGATGAACGATAGAAAAGCCCTCTTAAAAGCTAATAAGAGCTATTTCTCTTGGGTGTTAAACCAAATGAGAATAATCGAGGTTCTGAAGGAAATAACTTATTGTGGAAACTTTGCTTTCAAAGTGTTGAGTTAAAACGGAAGCATCAATACAAAAATATATAAGCAAGGAAACACTCATAATTTTTATAGTAGTTTAGTGCCAACGACCTATGTCCACTTCCGAGACCTCATTCTTAAGGTACACCGACATCCACTACCGATCTTCTTTGGGTGAAGACTAAACCCTTACACTTTGCTTATAAGGGAGACAAGATTACACTCTTTGATCACTCCTTTATCCCTTTTCTTTTTCTTATAATTCTCACATAATATTTTCTCAGAATATAATCCCTAAAAATTATTATTTAGAATACAAGAAAACTTACCTATCGACCTGGGTGGCTCAGCCGCCTGAACACCAGGGTATAGGCGGTTTACCCGTCGATCCTGGGTGGGTCAACCGCCAAACTTACCTAGATTTCTGGGTACGGGTGGTTCAACTATCCAGTTTGAGCGAGTCAACCGCTGTCAGCCGCCCGAAAGCCTGGGCGGCGGTGATACACTCGCCTGTCATGGACTTAGTTGAATTTGTCTAAGCTATGTGATACCCTAGCGGCACTCTCAAATACTTAGCTAAAATTGCCTAAGTCGTGAAATAACCCTACCCACTATTTCGGACTTAGCTGGGATTGCCTAAGTCATGAAATGCCTAAAGTGTTATCTGTCCACAAAGGGTCAGTCCACTTGCAACCTCGTGCAGGTTCTGTAGGACCTGTAAAGAAGAAGTTGATTAGCTTAGAAATGAGCGACGGACAAGTCCTGACTTATCACAAAGAGGGAAGTTGTACAAGTAATTCATCGAACACCTTGAGTGCAACAGAGATAAGAGAGAAAGAGCGCGAAACTGGACTTTAGAGGGTTTTAAGATGGTCACAAATCCACAAATGACGGTTCCTAAAGTATCGAACATAAGACAAGTTTAATTGTTAATGAAAGTGTACGCCCGACATATACCCAAAGCCCCATCTAGCTCGGTGCCACTCAGGGGGTTTCAAGATGCTGAGATGGCTGACATTTTGCGCCACTCAGAGTGAATGCCATAACACACGAAAAATGCCCCAAAATGGAGTTGTTTTGGGCATTTTAGCTCTGTGTAGTGAGCGATTATTCTGCAACATTCTAGACTATTTTCGCTCCCATTTCTTATGCCAAAACACATAAAATCAAGGCAAAATAAGTTGCCAAACATCTGTACAAATAAGAAAAAGCAATGAATGGTTCGCTGAGCGAAGATGTTATGGTTGAGTGATGACCTTTTGTGACAATCTCCCCCACTTAAACTGTTGACGCCCTCATCAACGCTTATTGGTAGGCTTTGATGTGGTTTCTTCATGTCGTAGGACGTCTTCTGGCTCCCAACTGACTTATGTTCGAGGAAGCTTTTTTCACTTTACCAAGTACTCAATTTACTCCGCTCCATTGGGTAGCTTTGTCTAGTGATCCACCAGAATAGTTTTAACTCACTTCTCATAGGAGGCTCTTGTGGGGATAGTCGAGTTAGAACATTTCAAGAATCATCTTACGAATATGAGTGGTAGGCTTTCAATTTGCTCGCATAGAAGATATTATGAATTCTGAGCCATGCTGGCAGTTGTAACTTATATGAGACATTGCCTACCCTACTGATAATTGGGAAAGGCCCTTCGTACTTGCATACCAATGCTTTGTGCACTTTTTGCCTAAAAAACTAGAGTGATGCTGGTTGGAGCTTCACCAACACTATGTCACCAACTTTGAACTCCTGTGCTTGCCTTCCTAAGTTAGCCCACTTCTTCATCTTTTTGGTTACCTTCTCCAAGTAAGCCTGCGCAATATCTGCATTGTGATGTCATTCCTTTGCGAAGTGATATGCTGATGGGTTACTCCTATATAACTAATAACCAAGGTGTGAGGAGTCGATGATTGTTATCCCATAATAATCTCGAAGGGGCTCTTGTTGGATACAAAGCTCCATTGCAAGTTGTAGGAGAATTGGGCTATGTCTAACAGCTTTACCCAACCTCGTTGGTTGGCACTCATACAGTACCAGAGATATTGCTCAAAGAGCAAATTGATTCATTTAGTCTGGCTATCCATTTAAGGGTGGAGTCTTGTGGAGAAGTATAATTTAGATCCCAACAACTTGCACAATTTAGTCCAGAATCGTCCGAGGAACCAAGAATCTCTATCACTAATGATGTTGTATAGGACTCTCCAATACTTTACCACATTCTTCATCATCAACTTAGCCGTCTCCTTTGCTAAGTAATATAGGGGTGTAGCAATAAGTGTTGCATACTTTGAAAATTAATCGACTACCATGAGTATCGATCCAAGTTCCCCTACCGCAGGTAAGCTTGATATGAAGTCCAAGGAAATGCTCTCCCATGGCCTTTTTGGCATGGGCAGCGATTCCAAAAGTCCCACTGGCTTCTACTGCTTTACCTTGTCCTATTGACAAGTAAGACATATTCGAACATATTTCTCCACATCTGTCTCCATCTTCGGCCAATAGAAGGGCCTCTCCATGAGAGCCATTATTCGGTGGATACCTGGATGTCCTGCCTAAAGAAAATTATGACACTCTTTTACGAGTTCATATCTCAATTTATCCACTCGCAGAACCTAAATTTTGTTCCTTTTGGTATAGATGAGTCCCTCCTAGACCCAAAATCGTCGTGCCATGTCCTCTTTGATGAGTTGCATTAGGGTTACTACCTGAGGATCATAGTACAGTCTATCCCTGATCCTGGAAAGGAAGTTGGAGTGCAATTGACTTGCTTGGCCTCTGCTCTCCAACTGTATAGCATTCACTAGTTTCATTTTCTAGCTCAATGCATCGGCCACGACGTTTGCTTTTATGAGCTTATGCTCCATTATCATGTCGAACTCAACCAAAAAGTCCTACCATCATGCTTGCTTTGGGGAGAGTTACTTTTGAGTTTGGAAGTAATTCAATGTGACATTGTTTGTCCTTAGCACGAATAGTACTCTCAGAAGGTAGTGTCTCCACACTTATAGATAGTGGACTATCATTGTTATCTCCTTCTCATGCATAAGATATTGCCGCTCGGTCTCGTTGAGCTTATGACTCTCATAGGCCACTAGATAACCCTCTTGCATAAGAATGCCCCTAATAATAAAGTCAGAAGTATCTGTATAAACTTCAAAAGACTTTCTATAATCTAGTAATCTGAGTATAGGTTTCTCCAACACAGCATCCTTAGGTCTTAAAATGCTGCCTCACATTTGTCCAACCATCTCCAAGACTGCTCCTTTTTTAGCAACTTCATCAGCAGAGCTGCGTGCTTCAAATATCCAGCTATGAAGTGCCGATAATAATTGATGAACCCAAGGAAGGATCTCAACTCTAGCACCTTCTTAGGTGTTCACTAGTCCGCCATAGCTTACACCTTAGACTTATCCATTTGGATGGAACCATTGTCGATGTGATGCCCCAAGAATAAAATTTTCATCTAGGCGAAGTAGCACTTTTCCCTCTTTACAAATAATGTGTTCTCCCTGAGAACTTTAAAAATTGTTTGAAGGTGCTTAAATGCTCCTCAACTGTTTAGCTATAGATGATGATATCATCTAAGTAGACGATCACAAACTTGTCCAGATACTCATTGAACAGTTGGTTCATTAAAGTGCAGAATATGGCCGGAGCATTCGTTAAGCCAAAAGGCATCACCAAGAACTTAAATGCTCCATACCTGGTTATAAAGGTAGTCATCGCCTCATCACCTTCTGCAATGCGCACTTACCAATACCCTGACCAAAGGTCGAGTTTCGAGAAGTATTTTGCCTTGCCCAATTGATCGAACAAGTTCACGATGAGTGGGATGGGGTACTTGTTCTTCACCATCACCTTGTTGAGGACTCAATAATCAACGCATAATTGGAGGCTCCCATCTTGTTTCTTCTAGAAGAGGATTGAAGCTCTGAAAGGTGCTTTTGAGCTATGGATGAGACCACTGCTTAGTAGTTCATCTAATTGCTTTCTGAGTTCCGTTAACTTTAGAGGGGCCATACAGTATAGTGGTCTCACTGGAGGCTTAACTCCTAGCTCCAGCTCAATCCAATGATCCATGCCTCTGCGTAGTGGTAGAGTTCTCGGTAACTCCATTGACATCACATCTGAGAACTCCTTCAGGATGTTCACCACAATAGTAGGTTCTTGAATGACCTCCCCATCAAGTGTCTCTAGCTTTATAGCAGCTACAAAGGTTGATTTACCTTTTTGTACTCCTTTCTTCAATTGTAAAGTCGAGATTTATTGTGGGTCCTTAGTTCCTCCTTGAAAAATTGACACTACACAGGGATCGTCGCCTCCTATTAGACATAGGAAGTTTAAAAATGACATTGGCACCAACTTCGCCACATGCATGAACTCCATTCCAAGAATTACTTAGAAGTTGTCTATGGCACCGCCATCAAGTTTGTGCTTCAGCTCCATATTTTGATCTTGATAGGGACCCCATTTGCTCGTCCGTAGATCCGCTTGGCCTTCGAGTTTATAGCCTTCATATGACTTGGACTCTTCTCCAAGATTAATTCAAGTCACTTAGCTTCACGATCGATAATAAAATTGTGGGTAATGCCCATGTCCACCATTGCACGGGTTGTTCGGGTATTAAGCTTGATGTCCACATACATCAACTCACTACTTTCTCCCTTCGATGGCTTTGCATTAGTGTTCTCCCCCACTTGACCTTGCAACGCATTCAACAAATACATTGCTCCCATCTTGGGTCCTTGCGATGCCTCACTATCGCTACTGGATGCAAAACTACTCAAATTAAGGGTGACAACTTTACCCTTGTCCGACTTATGAGGATATATTAATGCAGTTAAAGCATTGAGTGCCTGCTTTTGCGAGCACTCCCTCATCATGTGCAGTCCTCCACACAAGAAGCATCCACCAGACTTTGAGACTTCACCTTTTGAGCTCGGTCCCTTGTGAAAATTCTTCTTCTTTTGTTCACCCCCAAACTCCTTCGCTCGAGAGTATTTTGTTGGGCGATTTCCCAAAGATTATTTCTTATTTCTCAAATCCTCCAAGGAAACAAAGTCAGTGAGCCTTTCTGTGACTGCAATTGCCCCAACTACGTCGCTGGCATTCCTCCAATGTAGTTCTTATTGTGCCCATGGCTTCAAGCCATCGAGGAAGCTGAATAACTTATCCTTCTCAAACATGTCATATATATCCAGAATCAGTGCTGAAAATTATTTCACATAGTCTCAGATTGATGTACTTTAGTAGAATTGTCTCAGTTTCCTTCTTACGATAAACTCTATGTTCTCGGGCAAGAACTGAGTTCTCAACTCTCGCTTCAAGTCTTCCCATGTATCCACTCGACATCGACCTTGTTGGATCTCCTCCTAACGGGTTTGCCACCAAAGTTTTGCATCTCCATTCAGATACATTATTGCTATAGCAACTTTGGTTTCTTCAGAATTGAGCTTCGTAGCACGAAAATAATGTTCCACATCGAACAAGAAATTTTTAAGCTCTTTGGCGTCCCTAGCACCTCCGTAGCAATGAAGCTATGGTACCCTAAAGCTTTGTGGTGGCGCAACATGAGTATTGTTCCCTCCCACATCAAGAGTCCTTGTTAACACCATCACCTTAGTCGTCAGTTCCGCTACAACTTCGTGTAGATGTTGTTGTCCTTGATTAATTAATTGACCATGGATTCAACTTTCTTGATCTGAAATTCAGCTTCTTCTTGTGAGCTCTTTACCCCAAGGAGCCTTCATTAACTTTAGTAGAGTTCCTCCAAGCTCGCTTCGAGAACATTAAGGCGGGTTTCTACCATTGTAAGTCTCTTCTTATGGCTCTTTTCCTCGATTGGCGCTCCAGATGGTGCCTCCTCAATTCACAGAGAATACCTGACTTCATGCTCATCTTGTTCACTACCATGCTCCTCATGAGTGACTCTAACAGTTTATGAGTGAGTTTACACTTGTAGCCCACTTGCGGCTGCTTGGAGCAAGGGTCTAACTTGCCCCATCTTATTCGATTCACCATGATATTTCATCATGGCGGGATTGCGAATCTTCTTCGCTGTTCATTTAAACTATTTGTTGCTTTGATACTACATTGTCACAGACTTAGCTGAATTTGCCTAAGCCATACAACACCCTAGTGGCACTCTTGAAGACTTAGCTGAAATTGCCTAAGTTGTGAAATAACCCTGCCCACTATTCTGGACTTAGCTAGGATTATCTAAGTCATGAAACGACCAAAGCGTTATCTATCCGCAAAGGGTCAGCCCACTTGCAACCTCATGTGGGTCTTGTAGGACCTGCAAAGAAGAAGTTGATTACCTTAGAAATCAGCGACGGACAAGTCCCGACGTATCGCAAAGAGGGAAGTTCTACAAGCAATTCATCAAACATCTTAAGTGCAATAGAGAAAAGAGAGAAAGAAAGCAAAACATGACTTTAGAGGGTTGTAAGAATGGTTGCAAGTCCACAGGCGACGATTCCTAAGGTATCGGGCGCAAGACAAGTTCAATTATTGATGAAAGCCTATTCCCAACGTATACCTAAAGTTTAATTATTGATGGAACCGAGGGGTTCCAAGGTAGTGAGATGGCTGACATTTTGCATCGCTCAGAGTGAACACCATAGCTGTGAAAAATGCCCCAAAATGGAGCTGTTTTGGGTAGTTTTAGCTCCACGTAGTGAGCGGTTGTTCAGTAGCATACTAGACTATTTTCACTCCCATTTCTTATGCCAAAACATATAAAATCAAGGTAAAACAAGCTGTCAAACATCTGTACAAATAAGAAAAAATAATG
Source organism: Ensete glaucum (assembly GCA_021527575.1). Lineage (NCBI taxonomy): Eukaryota > Viridiplantae > Streptophyta > Magnoliopsida > Zingiberales > Musaceae > Ensete > Ensete glaucum. The sequence goes on from CM038552.1 coordinate 34,464,176, forward strand.
AACGGTTCGATGAGCGAAGATATTACGATTGAGCGATAATCGTTCGTGACATGCCACTCACTGGCGATTTACTCGTCAGAATTTTCACAAAAGTGTTTCCCTCCACTTTTCAAATTTTAGCTTGAACCATCAGTTGACCATTCCCTTAGTCAACTAATTGAGTTCAACCTGAGTTTAACCAAACCCTATGGTGGATCTGGTTACCTTATTGAGTTAATTTGGATTCCTTCCAAATCTAACTCAATTTGGACTCAAACTCTAACTATGACTCAATGATTACAATACTTAATGACCAATCAAGCTAAATCAAGACCTAACACCTACCAATCCGGTAGCCTCCGGCATTCTTACGGTGAGTCCTATGGTCTTCTTCGGGTAACCTCCGGCACATGCTCCCAGCGAGCTTCCTGATCCCTTTGGTAATTCTCTTAGTGAACTCCGACGAGATCCTACAACATCGTCCGAACCCTGACCCAATGCTCAAGCTTGATCTTGGCCCATCATCTAGTTGTAACCCCATTGCTCCTATCATAGTTAGTCCTACATGATGCTAATTATGATAATTAAATACAATCATAATTGCCAAATATCCATTATAAGATCATCCTAACTCTCGGCAAGCTTTTCAGCTACCCACGATAATCTTCTGACGAGTCTCGGTCTTCTTCTAGCGAACTTCCTTCCACCATCCTAGTAAACTCCCGATACCCTCGGCAAGCTCCCGATACACTTTTAGTGAGTTCCTAATCGCATCGACCCGATGCATGGACTTGACCTTAGCCAATCCTGATTGTAACAATCATTCAGTCATAATTAATCTTGCATCAATAAATTTTAATAATTTTACTAGATCAATAACCCATCAATTGATTTCATTATCAAAATTCGAGATTCAACATCTACTATTACTTTCAAATCTAATTTTCTTAATTAGTTCAAATAAAAGCTCGAGTATCTTCTTTTGGTTTTCTCTTGCTTTTAAACTTTGTTGCTCTTAACTACCTCTAAGAAAAGAACTTACAATTTCGATTTTACTTTAAGCAAAATTTTTAAAACTAAGTTTTTTTAGCATTTGGCCTAATTCAACACCCACCCAACCCCCCCCCCCCCCCCACTCTTCTTAGTGCCAACTCGATCCTAACAGTTAGTAATCAAAGCAAGGCTCACTCAATTAGATTAACACTCAAGCGAGTTCAAATGGCTTTCTCTGGTATTAACGAGGGTCATTCAATTACACGTTCACCTATATTTAATGAGATAGACTATGCCTATTGGAAAGCTAGAATGCAGATTTTTTTGACATTCGATAGATTTTGAATTGTAGAACACTATTTAAAATGAATTTCAAAAGTCATCTAATCCTATAAATGATTAGAATGATCATGAAAGAAAGATGTTTTTCTTAAATGCTAAAGTTATGAATGCTTTATTTTATACTTTAGATAAAAATAAATTTAATCAGGTTTCTACTTATGATTCTGCTTATGATATATGGCACACTTTAGAAGTTACACACAAAGTTATAAGTAGAGTAAATGAATTGAAAATAAATCTCCTTATATATAATTATGAATTATTTAAAATAAGACCAATGAGACTATTGGTGACATGTATACCTGCTTTATGGATGTCATTAATAGTTTAAAATCTCTTGATAAAGTTTATACTAATATTGAACTTTAAAATTTTGAAATCTTTACGTAAAAGTTGGGACCCGAAAGTGTTATATAAGAGGCCAAAGACTTGAATAATTTACCTATTTAATAAGAACACTTACCAAAGAACAGGAAAGACATTGGATTGAGAACCAAAGAAGAACACTTTCTAAAGAACAAGAATGACATAACATTGAGAATGACAGATGACTCATCCAGTGAAACCTTGAGTAATGAGGACAATGATATTGTACTTCTAACAAGAAAACTAAAAAAATTCATGAAAAAGAACAAATATCATAAAAATAAAAATGAACCATAAAAAGATAAAATAATATGTTAAAGTCAACTATTTTCATTAGAGGACCTACATTATATTTTTCACCTCAAAACATATGTATTTTTTGTGATAGACTTAGATATTTTTCTTATAGATGCTCACTTAGAAAATATAGTCTACACAAGTTAGTTTGAGTTCCTAAAGGAACCATAAATAATTCAATATCTTTAGTAAAATTAGGTAGAGCTTTTCAAAAGGGACCTAAAGTCAAATGGGTACCTAAAGTCAAATGGGTACCTAAATCAAAACCCCGTTCTTATAGGTATGTCTCCAAACAAAGGCTAAAAGCACAAATGATACCTTGATAATAGATGTTTAAGGCACATGATCGGATATCCAACTCATTTCTCTAAGCTCACTAGCCTAAATGAAAGATTTGTCACATTTGGAGATAACAAGGGAAAAATCATTAGAAAATGAACCATAGGTAACAAATTAAGCCTCTTGATTAAAAAATATATTATTAGTTGATAGTTTGAAACACAATCTATAAGCATAAGCCAATTGTGTGATAAAAGATATATTATCAAATTTGAATCTAATGCTTGTATAATTGAAATACCATACAAAAATAAATTTATGATTGTCTTAAGAATTAATAATGTGTATACTATTAACATTAATAATTTTTGTGATGAAATATAATTTTCGACCTTAAATGATGATGCATAGATTTGACATAGGAGACTAGGACATACTAGTATAAAACTATTAAACCAAATCTCAACTAAAAATCTAGTGGGAGGATTGCCTAGCATTAAGTTTATCAAAGACAAAGTTTGTGATGTATACCAAATAGGAAACCAAATAAAAAGTAGTTTTAAATCAAAAAAATTAAATAAACACCTCTAGGCTACTACAATTGATCTATATGGATTTATTTGGATCAATTTATACTACAAGTTTAGGAGGCAACAAATATGCACTTGTTATTGTAAACAATTATAGTAGATAGACTTAGACTTATTTTTAATATATAAAAATTATTCTTTTAAATATTTTTCAAAATTTTACAAACATTCAAAACAAAAAGAGTTTTATGATTTGATATATATGTAGTGATCATGGTGGTGAGTTTTAAAATCATGATTTTCAAACTTTGTGTGAGTCAAATGGGTATAATCATAATTTCTCTACTCTTAGAAATCTATAACAAAATGGAATAATGGAGAAAAAATAGGAGCTTACAAGAAATGACCAGAATCATATTAAATAAACATAGTCTACCCAAATATTTTTGGGCCGAAGCCGTTAACATAACATGCTATGTTATGAATAGGGTTCTTGTAAAACCATTACTCTTTATAACTCCTTACAAATTATGGAATAATAAAAAACTTAGTATTTTTTATTTTAATATTTTTGGTTATAAATACTTCATTTTAAATGAAAAAGATGCATTAGGAAAGTTTGATGTAAAATCCGATGAAGACATTTTCCTTGGTTATTCTTCAACTTCAAAATCTTATTATATTTTTAATAAAAGAACATTAATTATTGAAGAATCTATTCATATCATTTTTAGTGAGGTTTCTAAATTAAAAAAATTAATTTTAATGATGATTTTGATTTTAGCACTTTAAATTTGAATGAAAATCCTCCTAAAAATAACTTAGATGAATCGACTTCGAAATTTTTACCCAAAGAATGGAAGTATATAAATGCTCATTCTAAGAAGCTTATAATAGGAGATATATTAAAATGTATTCAAACTCGTTCCTTTTTTAAGAATTTTTGTACTAATGTCATATTTTTATCTCAAGTTGAACCAAAATGTATTGATGAATTTCTAAAAGATTATTCTTGGGTTATTATAATGTTTGAAGAGTTGAACTAATTTGAGAGAAATAAAGTGTAGAAGCTTATTCCTAGACCTAGTGACCATTTAGTGATTGGTACTAGATGGGTCTTTAGAAACAAGCAAGATTAAAATGGTATCATGATTAGAAACAATACTAGATTAGTGGCCAAAGGGATCGATTATGAAGAAACATTTACTCCTGTGGCTAGACTTAAAGCCATAAGGATGCTTCTTGCCTTTGCTTCTTTTAAGAATTTCAAGTTATTTCAAATGGATATCAAAAGTGATTTTCTTAATGGTTTCATTTCTGAAGAAGTTTATGATAAATAATCCCCCGATATTAAAAATGGTTTTTTTATGAATTATATTTTTAAATTATCCAAGACTCTTTATGGTTTGAAATAAGCCTATAGGACTTGGTATGAAAGACTTAGCTCTTTTCTTATTTTAAATAATTTTTTGAAAGGCAAGGTAAATAATATATTTTTGGCCATTCTAATGAATCCTTATGTGAATCTTTAGCCAAGAGTATGAGCCAAGAGTTTGAAATAAGCTTAATGGATAAATTAACCTTTTTATTAGGACTATAAATAAAATAATTAAATGATGATATTTTTATAAGTCAAACTAAGTACACTTTAGATTTGTTAAGACGATTTGGTATGGACAAAGCTAAGGCCATAAACACACCCATGAGTATTTCCATGAAATTAGATTTAGATAATGAAGGGAAAAATTTTTATCAAAAAACTATAGAGGAATGATAGGTATTTTGTTATATTTAATTACGACTAGACCAACATAATGTTTAGTGTTGGATTATATGTAAGATTTTAATCTAATCCTAAATATTCTCATTTTAAAGTAGTTGAATAAATATTTAGATATTTAAAACAAACTTTTAGTTTAGGATTATGGTATCTTAAATCCAAAAATTTTAATTTACTTGCCAATACAGATGCTATTTTGGAGGTTGTAGAATATATAGAAAGAGTAAAACTAGAATATGTTAATTATTAGGAAACATATTTGTTTCTTAGACTTATAAGAAATAAAATTTGGTTGCATTATCCATAGTTGAAACTGAGTACATAGCAATAGGTGCATGTTGGGCACAAGTTGTTTGGATGAAAAATATTGAATATTAGATTTTGATAATAAAATCGATTGATGGGTTTTATTATCTAACTTGTGTGTTAGAAATGAATAATGCAAGATTAACTACAACAAGACAATACAATCAAATGTTGGGCTAGAGTCAAGTTTGGGTATTGGGCCCGGGTTTGGACGATATAGTGGGAACTCGCTGGGAGATCGCCGAAAGCTTGCTGAAAGTATCGGGAGCTTAACGAGAGTTCATCGAAAGCTTACCAAAGGTGATCGAGGGCTTGCTGGGAGTTTATCGGGAGCTCGTCGAAGGTGATCGAGAGTTTATCGGGAGTTTGTTGGGAGTTCGCTAAAGGCAATCGGGAGTTTACCGGGAATCTATCGGGGGTTTGCTAGAAGATGATCGAGACTCACAGGAAGTTCGCTAGAGGTTGCCGGGAGTATGGAAGGTCACTTGACATATTGCTCAAATTTATTTATTTGTATACCTTAGTATGTCGTAGTTAGCATCGATTTAGTTTAGAGTCCAAATTGAGTTAGATTTGGAAGGAATCCAAATTAACTCAATGTGAGGCAACCAAGTTCACTTTGGGTTGGATTTGAGCTAAAGTTGAGCTCATTTCATTAACCTGGAAAGTGGTCAATAGGAGGTACGAGTTGGGTATACAAAAGTATAGAAAAAATGACTTTTGTAGGATTCCCAATGGTAGTACTGCCGGTGGGTGATGCTAGTACCGCTTAGGCGATGGTAGTATCATCATCGTCCCTAGTTTAGGGGTGATTTTAGTGGTAGTACCATCATTACCTAAATTTTTTCGAGATTGGTTAGATTTTGGCTTGATTTCTGAAGCCAATTGGGGGTCTCTAACTAACCCAAGTTTTTTTGCTTGGAGAAGCAAGGTTGGTGAACAAACAGGTGAGATAAAATTTTGTTAAAGAGTTGTAAAATTTGAGAGCCTCCCTTGAGTGCTTCAAAGTGTAAAAGCTAGTTTAAGGGAAGGGAGAAACTCTTAAAAAAAGGTTCCTCTCTTGAACCTATAAAAAGGAGAGAGAGAAGTGTAAGGATTTGATCTTCACCCGAAGAAGGTTATTAGTAGACACCAGTAGGTCTCAAGGAGGACGACTCCGAAAAGTGAACATAGGCTAAGTTTTAGCCAAATCACTATATATTATGAGTCTTTCTTAACTTTCCTTTTTGAATTTACATGTTCTTGCTCGAGCTTCCTTTAAGCAAGATAGTAACTTGGTATTGTTCATAGTTTAATTGCTCACGTATTCAACTTAAATAAAATGCTTCCGCTTTACAGTTTTATTTTAAGCAAGTATTTTTGAAACTAAGATTTTCAATACTCTCACTAGTTCAACCCCCTTCTTAGTGCTAATTGATTATAATAATTGGTATCAGAGCCACATTGTACTTATTGGATTAATACCTAAGTGAGTAAATGACTTATTATGACATTAATGATGGTCAATGCATCACAAGTCCTCCTATGTTCCATAGGATGTACTACACCTCTTAGAAAATTTGAATGCATATTTTTTTTTATTTTACTAGATTTTGATTTATGGTATATTATCAAAAATAATTTTTAGAAGTCATCCGATCAAATAAATAATTGGAATAATCATGAAAAATATATATTTTCTTTAAATGCCAAAGCTATGAATGCTTTAGTTTTTGCTTTAAATAAAAATGAGTTTGATCACGTTTCTACATGTGATTCGGCTTTTGAGATTTGACATGAATTAGAACTGACATATAAAAGTATGATTAAACTAAATGAATCGTTAAATGAAAAGGCTTGCAAAAATGAATTTGAAGAACACCTCCAAAGAATAAGAAGGAAATTACTTTGAGAACATAAGAATAAGACATTCCAAAGAATATGAAAGATATTGAACTAAGAATAGAAGAACATCACCTTCCAAAGGACATGAAGGAATTTGAACTGAGAACGATATATAACTCATCGAGTGAAACCTCGAGGTGATGAGAACTATGAAATTGAACTCTTGACAAAAGAAGTGAAAATTTTAATGAATATAAATAAAAAATATAAAATGAACTTAAAATGGATAAAACCTCTTGCTATGAATGCAAGAAGCCAAGGCGCTCTGAAGATAAGAGCATAATAAAAAAGAATTAGAGAATCCTACGGTTATGGCTATCAACAATAAAGTAAATGATTCCTCTAAGGTCTCTTTTACTTTTGATGAATTATTAAATACCTTTCATGAATTATTTGATGAGTATAAAAATGTTAGCAAAACTTATAAATCACTTTAAAAAGATCATACATTACTTTTTTGTAAACATGAAACTTTGAATGATGCAACATCATCATATATTTCTTGTTCTAAATGTGAGTCACTAGAAGTAATTAAGCAAGAAAATGACATACTACAATAAATTCTAAAAAGACTTAAGATAGATAATAAGTCTCTAAACATGATCCTTGTTGATAAGGGTTATGTTCATAAGGAAGGTATTGGCATTTTGAGCTATACTCATCAAAAACCAACTACCCTTATTAAAAGACCCATATTGCACTCTTTACTCGAAAATAGATGTAATTTTTGTGGTAGCTATGGACACTTTACTTATAAGTGTTTATTTAGAAAGTATAATCCACATAAATTAATATGGGTTCCTAAAGGAACTATAAACAATCAAATACCCTTAGTGAAAATAGGTAGAGATTTTCATGAGAGATCTAAACTCAAATGGGTACCTAAATCAAAACCTCTCATATTATAAAGTTACCTCATAAAAAGGCTAAGAGCACTAAGTAATGTTATAAAAGTTGATGCTCAAGACACATGACCTGAGATCTAACACTCTTTCAAGCTCACTAGCCTAAGTAATAACCAGAAAAATTATTAAAAATAAAATTATTGGTAATGAATCTTTAGATGATTTATTATTATAAAGTTAATCTTAATTGCTTTCAATGATGCATGGCTTTTGCATAGCTAGAGTATGCTAAAATTATAACAAAGAAACTTTAGTTATTTTAATGTAAAATTATCTAAGTTAAAATTTATGGATTTTGATGATAGGTTAAAAATTAATGGCATGAATGATTAAAATATTAGATGAGTTATATGTTGACCTAAAGTAATTTGTATAATTGAATAATGGATTACTTTTGAATTTGAACTTAGAATACATAAAAATTTAGAAATGAGCTTGATAACCCCTTGCACTAAGTGTAAAGAGTTAGACTCACATATATATTAGAATTAAAATAAATTAAAATTTTATTTGAAGATATTTTATTATTTTAATGTGTTATATTAATGATCTTTTTGATATATTTTGAAATGATACTTGGTTTTCAATTTCAAATGACAATGCATAGATTTGGAAGCCATTTTTGAAACATGTCACATAAAGTGAAACAACTAAAAAGCAAAAAATCATTCTTCTTGAAAACATCTTTATTATATCAAACATTCGATAAGAGATGAAGTGATATAATTATTGTTGACTCTTTTAAACTATAAAAATGATTTGATGATTTAAACTAGAAAAGCTATTGTCCAAATGAAGATCTTGATATCCTGAAAATTGTAACTTGAGATCTTAATATAAATCAACATCGTTTACTATAATTCTTATATTTTATTAAAGAAAATTATTTAAATGAATCATGATTTATTTTTTTGATATTTCAGAATTATAAATATTTTTTATGAATCATGATCTTGATGAATTTTTTATACATGAATCAAGATCTTTTATTTTCTCCTATGCAACTTATCATATAAGAGTTCCAATAATGATATTATTTTCTCAATATTTATAACTTGGTATGAGTCAAGTTCTCTTTATTATTTAATTCCTTTTTATCTTCTAAGAGGAAATTTACCAAAAGAAATCATGTCTTTTGGTATTCATAATTTGATATTAATATCTTTCATGACATGATTTGTTTATGACTTCCTTTCATGAATGATATAATTAATCACCAAATTAATATTTCATAAATTTGTGATAAGTTAAAAATTGAATAAGAATTTCTTAACTTAACTTATCCTTTATGAAAATTATTTTTTTAATATCTATAATTTCTTCTTTTTAATAAAAAGGAGATTTTATCATCTTAACAATTATAACTGAGGGTTTTTTAAGATCATTCTTTTATTTTATTAAAAAATTTATCTAAATAAATTAGGTGTCTTAAAATTTATCTTGGATGAATCATGATTATTTAATTCCTAAGACTTATTTTCATTATTTACAAAGAAAAAAAGTGAGATTTTTTAAAAGAAATCATATCTTCGGTACTTACAATTTAATCTTTCATCCTTAATGATATGATTCCTTTATACTTATGATCATAATTAGGATATAGATATAAAAAAATCATTTCATTATATTCCTTTTTAACAATCACAAAGGGAGAGAAAATTGATTTCTTAACAATCAAACCATTAAATAAAAAATAATTTGACTTTATTAGAAGAGAGCTAGGAATGTTAACCTATTCAAATGCATGCTTTACTATTTTTTAGATTTTCTGAATTGCTTGAAATTTACATAAGATGAATGCATGAGTAGCTCTTGGATTTCTCAAATTTTTGAGCTCATCTTCGAAATAATTCTCTTTGGAATTAAATATATAAGATTGAGATTCAAAGCTCTTCTTTTTATATGAGATTTTTATGATCCTTTATAAATATTTAGAGTATTTTTTATCCACTTAATATCTTTGGGATACTAAATGCTTGGATCTTTGATTTCACACACCCCTCTTTTTCTTCTTCTTCTTCTATTCTATTTACAAAGGAGAAGAAAGGAATTTTGATGAGAAAATTCTATACTTGATCCTATTTTACTAAGGGAGAGCAATTAAATAAATTCTTAATGTACTGAATGTTTGTATTGAACATTTAGTGTTTAAAAATATGATCAATATTTCTCTTTTTTGTTAAAAATAAAGGGGGAGAAATTTGAATTATGATGGACATTTATCTTAAATGTTTGCTTAGAAATTATATACTAAACATCACACCTTTTTGTTGATAACAAAGGGGGAGAAATGACATTATATATGACATGACATAATATTTTATTTGAAATGTGATGAACATTTGCTTAGAAATAATATACTAAACATTTCACATTTTCTTTGATGAGAAAGGGGGAGAAATGGTATATTGATGACAAATGTTGAATATTAATGAGAAATATTAAAATGGGTATTTCTCCTTTTTTTGTAGATTTCAAATTGGGAGAAATGATTAATAATTTAAAAGGGAGAAATGATTTATTGTTTTAAAATCTTTAAAATGTCTAAAATTGATGAATGTATGATTTATACTAAAATTTTGAGCCAGAAGATGAAAGTTTAAATTTTGTCATCAATGGTATCATGCTTAAGTATTGGGTTCTTTTGAATTCAAGTATGTTTTTATCCTATGACATTTACATAGGGAGGGTTAAGGTTAACTCCGTAATCAATTGGTTGTAATCATCAAAAGGGGAAGATTGTTAAATCTCGGACTTTGATGAATAAAGCAACTGATGGGTTTTATTATCTAACTTGATTGTTAGGGATGAATAATATAAGATTAACTATGACAAGGCAATACAATCAGATGTTAGGCTGGAATCATGTTTGGGCATCAGGCCGAGATTTGGATGATGCAGTGAAAACTAGCTAGGAGCTCGCCGAAGGTATCGAGGGCTTGCCGGAAGTTTGTCGAAAGCTCGTTGAAGGTATCGGGGGCTTGTCAGGAGTTTGTCGAGAGCTCGCCGAGAGTGATCGGGGGCTTGCTATGAGTTCGCCGGGTGCTTGCCCTAGGTGATCGAGAGTTTGCTAAGAGTTCATCAGGAGCTCGCTGAAGGTGATCAAGAGCTTGCCGGGAATGCGCCGAAGCTTCGACAAAAGATAATTGAGACTCATCAGAAGTTCACCGAAGGTTGCCGGGAAGATCGCTAGGAGTTAGGAAGGTCACTTGACATGTTGGCCAAATTGATTATATTTGTATATCTTAATATGTCGTAGTTAGTATCAGTATAGTTTAAAGTCCAAATTGAGTTAGATTTGAAAGAAATCCAAACTAACTTAATGTGAGGCAACGGATCTACTTTGGGTTAGATTTGTGTTCAAGTTGAGCTCATTTGTTGACTTGGAAAGGGGTCAATAGGAGCTACGAGGTGGATATGCAAAAGTATAAAAAAGTGATTTTTGTAGGATTCTCAACGATAGTACCGCCGGTGGGTGGTGGTAGTACTGTCTAGGCGATGGTGATACTACTCAAGTGGCGTAGTATCATTGTCACTCCTATTTTAGGGGTGCTTTCGGTGGTAGTACCATTGGCGCCGATGGTAGTACCGCTAGTACTAAAATTTTTCAGGATTGGTTGGATTTTGGCATAATTTCTAAAGCCAATTGGGGTCTCTAATGATCCCAAGTTCGTTTGCTTGGAGAAGCAATAGTGGTGAACGAAAATATGGGATAAAATTCTATTAAAGCATTATAAAATTTGAGAGCTTCCCTTGAGTGCTTCAAAGTATAATTAGTCTAAGGGAAGTGAGAAACTCTTGTAAGAAGGTTCATCTTTTGAACTTGTAAAAATGAGAGAAAGAAGCGTAAGGGCTTGATCTTCACCAGAAGAAGGTTATTAGTGGACACCGGTGGGCCTCAAGGAGGACTTCAAAAAGTGGATGTAGGTTATGTTTTGGCCGAACCACTATAAACTGTGAGCCTTCCTTAACTTTCCTTTTTGAATATACATGTTCTTGATCAAACTTTTTTTAAGCAAAATAATAACTTGGTATTGTTCATAGTTTAATTGCTCATGTATTCAACTTAAATGAAATGCTTCTAATTTCCGATTCTATTTCAAGCAAGTATTTCTGAAACTAAGGTTTTCAACACTTACACTAACTCAACCCCCAGCCCCCCCCCCCCCTCCACCTAGTGCCAATAATATTTAATTCACTTAAAAAACATTCATATAAAATATGATAATACCAGTGTAATATGTTTAACTAAAAATCTCATTCAACACTCAAGAACTAAACATATAGATATTAGGCATCACTTTATTAGAGATCATGTTAATAATCATAATATATATTTGAAATTTATTGATACAAAACATCAATTAGCTGATATTTTCATAAAGCAATTAAATGAATAATAATTTGATTTTATTAGAAGAGAATTAGGAATGTTGAATCTTTCAAATTCATAATTTGCTATCATATCTTTTTAGATCTCTTAATTTTTACAAAATGAGCTATATGTTGAAATGATTTCACATTATTCTTGAAATTTACAAAGAAAATTTATGTTTCATAAATTTTTGTGATGTTTACGTGATTCATGAGCTCTCTTAATTATCCCTTGTAAAATATTTTGATTCTTAGATTCATGAATCTTTGATATAATGCTATCAAATGTAGCCCCCCCCTCTTGATATTAGATTTTTTTTGGGATACTTATATTTGATTCTTGGACTTCTTAATACACTTGACACCCCCTTCTTCTTCTTCTATTTTATTTACAAAGGGAGAGAAAGAAATTTGATGTAGCATTTGTGATGAACAAAATCCTCTCTTTATTCTTCTTCTTATCTTATAGAGGGGGAGAAATGGGCTAAATTCCTCTCTTTATGTGTTAAATGTTGTGATAAATGTTTAAAAATGTTCAAATATGAGTTGAACATTTCTCTTTTTTTTTTTATGACAAAGGGGGAGAAATGACATGATTAATGACACAAGCCAAATGTTTAAAATGTTTATCATGTGAAACATATTTTTGGTTAAAATTTTATCATATATGGAATCATGGTAATGAATGGTTAAATTATTAAAATTTTAATAATTAGTCAAAATGGTCAAAATGCAATACTTAAATTCAAAGGTGATGGTTTCTTTTGAATTCAAGTTTTCTCTATTTCTCTTAATGGCATATATATAGGGGGAATTAAAGTTAACTCTATCATCAATAATGGTTGTCATCATAAAATGAGGGAGATTATTGAATCTTGGATTTTAATAATGAAATCAATTAATGGAGCCAAGTGATGTAGGATTAACTATGATGTGTAAAGGTAAAACAATCTGATGTTGGGCCGGAGTCAAGATCGGGCATCGGGATAGGGCTTCAGATGACTCAGCGGAAGCTCGTCGGGAGGTTGCCGGGAGTTTGAAAGATTGATTGACATGTAAGACAACAATACCAATTATAATTGTCTTAATGTATCATAGTTAGCATCATAATTTGAATCCTAATTGAGTTACTTTTAGAGAGATACTAACTGACTCATAGAGACCAACCGAGTCCACTTTAGGTTAAATTTGAGCTCATGATAGAGCTTATTTCATTGACCTGAAAAATGATCAACAGAGGGTACAACTGGGGTATAAAATAGAAAAATAATATTCCGGGTATCCGAGCAGTAGTATTGCCGAGGCGATGATAGTACTATCCCCACCCAGTTTTTCGGGGCACTTTCGACGGTAGTACCGCCAGTACCTAGATGTTTTGAAGAAAGATTGAATTTTGGCTTCAAATTTTGAAGTCAATTGGGGTCTATAAATATTTCAAGTATTCTTGCATAGGAAAGTAAGGAAGTGCTAAGATAGTGAATAAAATCTTTGAAAAAAATATGTAAAAATTAATTGAGAGCTTCCCTTATGTCTTTCAAGTGTAAAGTGAGTTTAAAGGAAGATGTGAAAGATTGTAAAGATTCCTCTCATGTACCTGCGGAAAGGAGAAAAGTGTAAAGGAGTGTTTGATCTTTGCCTATGAAAGAATATCATTAGTGGACATCGATGGGCCTTGACGAAGGAAGACAGGGGAGTGAATGTAGGTCGAGTTTTTGTCTGAACCATTATAAAATCTATGAGTATCTCTACTATTGCCTCTCTCTACTATTGCATTCGAATCTAATTATTCTTAATTAATTCAAAGAAAAGTAGGAGCATCTTTTTTCGATTTTTTTTTGCTTTCAAACTTTGTTGCTCTCAACTATTTATAAGAAAAGAACTTACCATTTAAGTTTTACCTCAAGCAAAATTTTTGAAATTAAGTTTTTTAGCACTTACACTAATTCACCCACGCCCCTCCTTTCGATGCCAACTTGAACCTAATATTATAGATTTGTGTCAAAAATTATGATGATAGTACAATCCGAAGTCAATAGTTTTGCTTGTATCCTTGAAATATCAACAATCTCAATTTTGGCTCTATTTTTATAACCTTTTAGATGCTATAAATACCACAATCAAGCTTATTAATGGAGTATCAAATTTCGAGCTTGTAAAGTGTTTAGCTCTCTCTTTGAACATTATCTAAATTTTTCATCTCTTTTGAGTTTATTTATAATACTAAAGATATGAGATGAAATGTCACTCGTAAAAAAGTGAGTCTAATGATTATTTTGTAAGTCTAGAAAAAGAAAGATTATAAAGAGTTATTGATCTTTATTTGTTATAAGCAAGATCGATAGTAGAAAAGAAATAAAAATAAATATAGATACAAAATGTAAATCATTATAAATTAATTTATATTTATTTTTTTCTAATGACTTTTATTCATATTTGTTTATTTATTACTATCCACTTTGCTCGTAATCCTTATTAGTACTTAATATTTAATTTATCATATTTTCAAATATATATTTTCTCGATCAAATTTTAAAATTTATTAAAATATACTGTAATACTAATTTATTCATTCTTAATATCATTAAAATCCTAACGACAAGAAGACAAACGATGATTAGAGAATGTAAGTGTGAGGAGACGAAAGTGGAGCTGAGAAAAGAGGAAGATGGGGGAAGGCATAGAATGGTTAAGGAAATTTTAAATCGGTTAGCTGATCCAAAAAATTTAAGAGAAGAAAATTGATACTTATAAAAGAATTCTTCATAAGTAAAAACTGCAACATTATCCGGTAAACACGACTATGAGTGACTTTATTAGGCAAATTATCATTGAAATTTTATAAGATTATTTGTAGGATATTTTTATTGGTTTTAATAACATTAGAAAGGTTTTGATGTATTTCAAAATAAAAAAAATGACAAATCCTCATCTTATCCACTTAATTACATATATATATATATAATATTTTTGGTCATTTATTATGGAATAATGATTAAAAAAGTATCTATTATTCATTTTAATATTTGTTAGTAGAATTATAATGTTTTGTAGTTGCTAAATACTATACCCATGCTCAAATATACTATAACTGAATTTCAATTATTTCAGGTTTTATTCAGTCTTAATTTTTAACTTTAATATACATCTTAAAATTTTATAAAATGATTTATATTGAGAGCCAGAGGAGATTTCTTCCAGTCTTGACACATTTCAAAGTAAACAATGACAATTTCCAGTTTCTTTGTAACTACATATTTGTGTTCATTTATTGTAAGCATGACAATAAAAATGGGTTACGCACTTCGTAGTCACGTTCTTCTTAGTCAGTAAACTAAACATCTAAGCAAAACTCACTGAAGAGTTCGCAACAAAAGAACTACTTTTGGCAAGTGGAGGAGTGCCGAATTTGAAAATTGAGAGTGACGACTTAAATCTTAATCAACATTTTGAATAAAGAAGAATCACCTCTTTGTGCATCACGAAATTATATTAGCATTGTCGAAGATATGATCTACAACTTTGGGCATATATAAAAAAAATATATTTAAGATACATTAAAAAACGCACCCTTAATTATGATTATTATAATATATGGAAGAAGGGAGCAAAAATTTTTGAAAGGCACATTTATATAGTCGGGCATTATAAAATTATTCAGAGTTTTCGCATCACTAATTTAATAGTTAATTAAGGTTAACGCATGAATATAAATTTTCAAAATTACACATGTTAGGTAAATAAATAAATATAAAAAATTTAAAATTCAAATCCAGGTAATATTTAGGAGATCATTATTTGCAACCCCTTTTTACTATTTATAAATCTATTTTAAAATTTTTAATTATTTTAAATTATCCTTTTACAAATGGATGTAAATATATTCTTGTTATTTCTCTCGTTCTTTTCTTAGTTCTAGAAGAACAACGTAGAGAGAGCGATAAGTGACGTCGACAATGCTAATGAGCATATTTGGGTAAGGAACAACGATGACATTAACATTGGTGGGGGAGTGAGATGAAATAAGGAGGTATGAAGAAGATAAAAAACGAGATAAAATCGATAACACTGGGTAGTAAATGATAAAATAATATTTGTATTATTTTTTTAAAAAATAATCCAATAGCAATATGAATAGTAAATAGGAGATGCGAACAGTAAGCTTCAATATTTATGATGAAATATCAAAAAGATATGAATGTACTTAACGTACTCTCTAAATCAAACACACGCAATTAATCATACTCACCTCCTTTCCCGTTCCGTTCGGATTTATCCATTACCTTCTCTCCATCTTCTTGAGAACTATCCTTCTTTTCATTTTTATAATATGTAGAATCGTAGTTCTTGATCTTTCTTCCGATCCTATACACCGATCCTATACACAAGAGGTTGACATATCGAAAAAGGGGTTGTAGAGTCTTTTTAGTGTGAATTACTATCATCCAGTAGTTGTATACTTTTTGAAATTTTTTGATTTTATTAAAAGATAAAAAATTCAGTATAAGTTGGAGACCAAAGTCAAGATAGGTTCAGATAGATAAGAAGAATTTGCTGCATGCAAAGCCAACAAGAGAAGATACAGATTTGCTTAGCGCCTGGCCTCAACCCGAAAGTAATAATTTATTTTTACCTATTTTCTCGAGGATTTGATAGGTCTACTAAATTGGGATACCACATGTTTGCTCAAATCACTAGTATCGGCGGTTAGTGAGGTTCCCCAGTCTTCCTCTCTTATGTCATTGAGGAAGAGCAGCTCCACAAGAAGAGAAAGATTTCGTTTCCCTCTTCCCACATCCGGTAAACCGATTGATTGGAAATCGGTTTAATACTATTGTGCATAACTCGAAGTCGTGGATTCGGAGGCAATTTAGGGGTCGTTCGGGATTGACACTTTTCCATCTTAGGCAAAGTCTAATAGAGCTTGCGTTTTGCTTTCGGTGTTTGGAAGGCAAGAGTAACTGGGTCACTTTCTCAAAATTGATTGCTTGGAACTCTCTGTTTGTTCGGCATGTAACATCATGATAAAAAAATTATAATAGAGCTATACATAAAATAATATTTTTTATTTTTTATATTCTTAATTAATCTATGATTTAAGGATCAATCACATATTTGAATAATTGATTTGACTATGAAATTTGAGCAATTGATTGAGAAAAATTCCTCCCTTAACATCTATATAAATGCTTATCACCTTTATGAATAAAATTAATCTCTTTTACAAATTATTTCTTGTGAGACCTACTCTTATTTGAGCAAGGCTCCACTTTCCCACCGTCCGATGACAACATCCTTCCTCTCTACACTATTGGTTTTTTCCCTACTCGATAACAATTTCTCCATCGATTGGCCTGTCACCTTCTCGACCTAGGTCCACACCACTACCACCATCGCTTGTGACTTCGTCGCTATCATGTCACGAATTTAGTTAGTTTTGCCTAAGTCGTACGATACATCACGTGTCTATTCATAAATGTCAGCATCTCCGAAACTTTCTATGGTCCTTTAGTACATACAAAAGAGAAAACGGGTTAGAGAAAATATTTTTCACGCAATCCACAAGCAACCAATTCAATAAACACTTTATATTGCCAGTGCAAATTATAACCACAAACTTTACAAACTCTGAACAGTTGTACACAAAGGATTAAGGTCTATTATAGATCGAAGTTCCTACAAGTGTCCACATGACACAACTCTCATTTACAAGTCGAAATCAGTCATAAAAGCTAATCAAACTAGGCTGCCAAGCTTACTACTAACTCGCTACTTATTATATAAAGTATGAATAGAACTTGAAATACACGGACATACATGAACATTACATTGAGCACCCTCTTTATATTTTTATCTGTGATATTCTCCCCACTTATTCCTTTCACCTCCTCGTCAAAGCCGCTATAGACGTTGCATCACCTCACCTTTTGCTGAGTTTTTAATCTTCTACTCTGGTTGCAACACGCCTCTTGGTTCCCAACTGCTCTTCATCACTGTTGTTGAGTAGTCGAACTCTGATCCTGTTAGGATCAATTAGCACTCAGAGTAGTCAAACTCTGATCTTACAAGTGTAAAATCATATTTTAAAGAAAACTTTTCATTTAAGTAAAATCAGAATCAGAAACGTTTCTTAGACTTAAAGATGAATAAGTAAATGATTTAAAATATAATCAAAAGATGATACTCTTGCCTTTCTAATTAAGAATAATTAAAAGTAGTAAATAAGATTAGTAAAGAGCAATCATAATTTTATAATGGTTTGGCCCCAATCTTGGCCTATGTCTACTTCCGAGTCCTCTTTGTTGAGGCCCACCGGTGTTCACTACCGATCTTCTTTGGGTGAAGACCAAACCCTTACAAGCTTTTCAATCTCAACTCACAAGGGAGACCTCTTACAAGAAATACAACACTTGACTCACTCCCTAGCTCTTTTTCTTTTTCTTGCACACTTTTAAAACACTTTTTCATAGATTTTTTACCCAATGACTTGTGTGAGTGCTTGTGATAAATGTAAAAAAACTTAGGATATTTATAGATCTCAATTGGCTTTATAAGAATAAAGCCAAAATTCAAACACACCCGAAAAAATTAGGTACGGGCAGTACAACCATTGGTGCCAGCGACATCATCGTCAAAAGCAGTTTGAAATACTGGGTGGTGGCAGTATAATCATCGGCTTGTGCAGTATAATCGCCGACTTGGGTGGTACGATCGCTACTCACCGGTGGTACAAACGTCGGGAATCTCAGAAAAGTGATTCCCTTAACTTTTCAATCTGACTTGTACCCCCTGTTAACTAATTTTCAAGTCAGTCAATTGAGCTTAATCCATCCCCTTAGTGGACCCAATTGCCTCTCATTGAGTTGATTTGGATTCCTTCTAAGTCAAACTCAATTAGGACTCAAACCTAATTATGTCTCATTGATTATAATCATACAGGACTATCAAGCTTAATAAACAATCTAACTCCTATTAATCCAGTAACCTCTGGCATTCTTGTGATGAGTCTTACGGTCTTCCTCCAGTGATCTCTCGGTATATTCATAGTGAGCTTTTCGATTCCTTTAGTGAACTCCCAACGAGCTTCCACTACATCGTTTAAACCTTAGCCCGATGCCCAAACTTGATATTGGCCCAACATGTGGTTGTAACTATTTTTCTTCGTTGTAGTTAAACTTGCATTACTTCATCTAACACATATGTTAGATTAAACACTCAATAATTGATTTCATCATCAAAATATGAGATTCAACAATCTCCTCTCTTTTGATGATGATAATCAATTGATGACGGGAGTTAAACCTTACTCCCTCTCAATCCATGCCATAATAAGAAAAATTTAAATTCAAGAGAACCACACACTCTTGAATTCAAGTATCATGAACTAATTTTTTAAGCAATTAATATTTCTAGGATGTGACAAAACACTTATACTTCAATTTCAATAAAAACTTACTTTAAATTATCAAGTCATCAACTCATCAAAGATTTTCATGAATTTCAAAAATTATGCATCAGTTATATATTTAAAAATCTCTCCTTAAGTCATTAATCATTTCTTTCATTTGTTTATCAACAAACAAAGAGAAATGCCTATGTAAAGATTTACATATATCATCAATATCCATTTATCCCTCTTTGTCATTAATAAAAAGGTTAAATGTAGAACTAATAATTTCAAGTCACATATGTCATTTCTCCCCCTTAGTAAAATAGGATATGAGCCATAAAATATTTCCTCTTCTTTATGAGTAAAGAAGAAAAAGAAACAAGGGAGGAGTGTGAAAATATTACATCATTAAGAAGATCTCTCAATTTTATAGAAATAAATTTTTGAAAAGAATATTTCAAAGATGATCTCAAAAATCTAAGAAATATAAGAAGATTAAAAAATTTAAGAGCTAGTCATGCATTTAAAATTATCTCATGTAAATTTCAAGCAAATGTAGCAAATAAAACCAAAAAATAGCAAATCATGATTTTGAATATTATCTTTATATAAATTCTCTTCCCTTTGTGTAAACAAGAAGGTAGGAATAAGGAAAGGGATTTGAAAGGCATCATCACAAAAGTAGATCTTAATCTAGTAAATTTGAAATCCAAAGTTAGGAATTATTCATACATTTAAAACAAACAAATAAATCAAACATTCATACAATTTGAGTTAAAATAGTCAATAAATCATGCATTCTCATGGTTTAGGATTCCTATATCTCTTCTAATAAAATCAATTTACTCTTCATTTAATGGTTTTATAAAAATATCCACTAATTGGTGCTTAGTATTAATAGATTCCATTGAAATGTCTTAACTATTCATATGATCCCTAATACAATGATATCTAATGTAAATATATTTAGTTCTTGAGTATCGAATAAGATTTTTGGTCAAGCATATGACACTTGTGTTGTCACATTTAATAGGAATATTTTTCAATTGAATTCTATAATCTTGTAAGGTATTTTTCATCTAAATAACTTGGCAAAACATGCACTAGCTGCAATATATTCAGCTTCAATAGTAGATAAAACAACCGAATTTTATTACTTATAAGACTAAGAAACAAGTGCATATCCTAGAAATTGACATATGCTGATAGTACTTTTTCTATCTAATCTAGATAAGCAAGCAAGTCAAAGTTCTTGGATTTTGGATACCATAATCCTAGGTTTGAAATTCCTCTTAAATATCTAAATATTCATTTAACTCTTTTAAGGTAAAAAAGCTTAGGGTTAGATTGAATCTTGCACACAATTCAACACTAAATATGATATCTGGTCTAGTAGCAGTTAAGTATAACAAACTACCTATCATTCCTCTACAAGATTTTTTGTCAAAATTTTATTCTTCATTGTCTAAGTCTAACTTTATATATATGCTTATAGGAGCATTTATAGCTTTAGTATTTTCCATTCCCAAAATTTTTTAACAAGTCTAAGGTGTATTTAGTTTGACTAATACATATGTCATCATTTAATTATTTTATTTGTAGTCCTAAGAAAAATATAACTTATCCATTAGACTCATTTCAAATTCTTAGCTTATATTTTTGGTAAAAGATTCATATAATGATTCTTTTATTGATCCAACAATGATAACATCAATATAAATTTGAACAATAATAAAATTATTTTTAAAATACTTAAAAAATAATGTGGTATCAACCTTGCCTTTCAAAAAATTATTTGAAACAATGAAATAACTAAGTCTTTCATATCAGGCTCAAGGGGCTTATTTTAATCCATAAAGAGCTTTAGAAAGTATGAAAACATGATTAGGAAGAAGACTATTTCAAAACTAGGGGTTGTTCAACATACGTTTATTTGTAAATGAAGTCATTAAGAAAAGTACTTTTAATATCCATTTGAAACAACTTAAAACTTTCTAAAAATGCAAAGGCAAAAGGCATCCTTATGGCTTCAAGTCTTGCTATAGGAGCGAAGATTTCTTCGTAATCGATTCTTTCTTTTTGGTTGAAACCTTTGGCCACTAATCTAGCCTTGTTTCTAACCACAATACCAATTTCATCTTGCTTGTTTCTAAAGACCCATTTAGTACCAATCACTAAATGATCATTAGGTCTAGGAACAATCTCTCATACCTTATTTCCCTCAAAGTAATTTAATTCTTCATATATTTCAATAACCAAAGAGTCGTCTCTTAGGACTTCATCAATGCATTTTGGTTCAACTTGAGAAAAAAATGCAGCATCAACACAAAAATTTTTAAAAGAAGAACGAGTTTGAATATCTCTTAATGAATCTTCGAATATAAGTTCCTTAGGATTAACATTTACATAATTTCATTCCTTGGGTAAGGATTTAGAAGTAGAATTATCAAATTGCTTTTAGGAGAGTTATCATTCAAATTCAAAGTGCCAAAATCAAATTCATCATCAAAATCAATTTTCTTAGGTTCAAAAATTTCATTAAAAATAACATGCATAGATTATTTAATTACTAAAGTTCTTTTACTGAATACATAATAAGCTTTTAAAATAGAAGAATAACCTATAAAAATTCCTTCATTTTTATAGGTTATTCTTCTATTTTAAAAGAAGAATAACTTTTAAAATTTTTATAGCTTTTAAAAGAAGTTATTCATTTTTATAGCTTTTAAAATTTTCCTAAGTTATCATTTTCATTCAAAATAAAATATTTATAATCAAATATTTTAAAATAAGAAATATTAGGCTTTTTATCACTCCATAATTTATAAGAAGTTTTAGTGAGTAATAGTCTTATAAGAACCCTATTCAAAATATAGCATACCGTATTAATGGCTTCGACCCAAGAATATTTGAGTAGACTATGTTCATTTAACATGGTTCTAGCCATTTCTTGTAAACTCCTATTTTTTCTTTCTATTACTCCATTTTGTTATAGATTTCTTAGAGTAGAGAAATTACGAATGTATCCATTTGATTTACAAAAAATTTGAAAGTTATTATTTTGAAATTCACTACCATGATGACTATGTATTAATGAAATCATAAATCTTTTTTCATTATAAATAATTTTATAAAATTTTATAAATATTTAAATGTATCACTTTTGTATGCCAAGAAATAAATCCAAGTATATCTACTATAATCATATACTATAATGAAGGTATATTTGCTTCCACCTAAACTTATAATGTCAATGGATCAATTGAAGTACCTAGAGGTGCTTATTTGATTTTTTAGTTTGAAGCTACTCTTTCTTTGTTTTCCTAATTAAGACAATCAAAGATTTGTTTTTATGTAGAAATTAAATTATGCATGCATTAGGTTAAAATATAACCACATAACCTTTATCACATAATTGCATAATGCTAAGCAAATTATGTTTCAAGCCATAAACTAATAACACATCTACAATCAAATATTTGATGTGTTACCTATGGTTCATTTTTCAATGATTTTACCCTTGTTGTTGTCTTCGAAGGTGACAACTTCTTCACTTAAGCTAGTGATCTTAGAAAAATAAGTTGGATCTCCGGTCATATGCCTTGAGCATCTACTATCAAGGTACAATTTGGTACTTCTAGCTTTAGTTTGGAGACATACCTACAAGAAAGATGGTTTTAATTTAGGTACTCATTTTATATTGGATCCTTTATAAAGAACTTTATCTTTCTTTTCTAATAGTTTTTTATTGTTAGCAGTTCCTTTGAGAACCAAAACTAATTGGTGAGGACTATAATTTCTAATAAATATTTGTTGGCTTTATGTCTTAATTTTTTACAAAAATTATATTTAACTTTTGATGGTAAATTTAAGGTAGGTCCCTTAACAAAAATGGTTGGCTTTTGTTGAATGTTACCAACAAAGCCTATAATATTTTTTCTATTAGCATGACCCTTATTAGCAAGGATCATATTAAGAGATTTATTCTCTATTTCAAATTTTTCTAACGTTTGTTTAAGCATGATATTTTCCTCTTTAACATCATCTAGCATTTCATATTTCGAGCAAGGATTGTGTAATGGTAAATTATCATGCATTTGATCAAATCTACTAACTAAAGAATCATATTCTTTTTTAAGTGACTTATAAGATTATTTTTCTAAATTCATCAAAAAATTCATGAAATATATTTAATAATTCTGAAAAAGTAATACTTGAACATTCACTAATCTCATCTTAGATGACCATTAGAGTATAGTTGGCTACTTCTTCCTTGGAGTGGTATTCTTCATCCCAAGTTATCAAAAAAGCCTTCTTCTTGTGGGATGCCTTTTTCTTTAATTAAGGATATTCATTTATGAAATGTTCAGGCTTCTTGCATTCAAAGCATATGATGTTATCCCATTTTGGTTCATTTTTATTTTTATGATTTTTATTTTTTATGAATTTTTAAAATTTTCTAGATAATAGTGCAATGTCATGGTCCTGATCACTCAAGGTTTCACTCGAGGAGTCATCTACAGTTCTTAGTGCTACATCCTTTCTATTCTTTGGAAGAGGTTCATCAAGCTCATCAGGAACTTTATAGTTCAATTCATATGTCATAAGAGATCCAATAAGTTCTTCAAGAAATAAGTTATTAAGATCTTTGGCCTCTTGAATATTAGTTATTTTAGGATCCCAACTTTTGCGAAGAGATCTTAATATTTTACTAACAAGTTTAAAATTAAAAAAATATTTACCAAGAGCCTTAAGACCATTGATGACATCCGTGAAACGGGTGTCCATGTCTCCAATGGACTCACTTGGTTTCATTCGAAATAATTCATAACTATGAACTAAAATATTAATTTGGACTCTTTAACACAACTAGTGCCTTCATATGTGATTTTAAGGGTGTGCCAAATTTCATAAGTAGTTTCACAAATAGAAACCCAATTAAATTCATTCTTATCAAGTCCATAAAATAAAGCATTTATAGCCTTTGCATTTAATGAAAAATTCTTTCTTTCCAAACCATTCATTTCGTTCATTAGTTTGGAAGATTTTTTAAAGCCATTTTCAATAATGTGCCATAAATCAAAATCCAAAGAAATGAGAAAAATATGCATCCTTATTTTCCAATACGTGTAATCCATCCCATTGAACATGAGAGGACATGAAATAGAATGACCCTCATTCATGCCAAACAAAGTCATTTACTCAAGTGAGTGTTAATCTAATGAGTAAAATGTCGTTCTGATACCAATTGTTAGGATCAACTGGCACTAAAGGGGTGGGGGCAGTGGGGTGAATTAGTGCAAGAATAAAATTATATTTTAAAGAAAATTTTTTATTTAAGTAAAATCGGAATCATAAGTGTTTCTTAGACTTGAAGGAGAATAAAGTAAACGATTTAAAATATAGTTGAAAGATGATGGATGCTCTTACCTTTATAATTAAGAATAATTGAAAGTAGCAAATAAGATAAGAAAAAAGTACTCATAATTTTATAGTTGTTCAGCTCTATTCTTTGCCTACGTTTACTTGCGAGTCCTCTTCATTGAGGCTCACTGATGTCCACTACCGATCTTCTTTGAGTGAAGATCAAACCCTTACAAGCTTTTTAATCTCAATTTACAAGAGAGACATCTTACAATAAATATAATACTTGACTCACTTCCTTATCCCTTTTCTTTTTCTTACACACTTTTTTATCTAATAACTTCTGTGAATGCTTGTGCTAAATGCAAGAAGACTTAGGGTATTTATAGACCCCAATTGACTTCAAAAGAATGGAGCTCAAATTCAAACACACCTAAGAAAATCGGGTATGAATGGTACAACCGTCGGTGCTAGTGGTGTTGCCAAAAGCAGCCAGGAATACTGGGTGGTGATGGTACAACCATCGATCGAGGTGGTACAACCGCCAGCCTAGGTGGTACGGTTGCCACTCACTGGTGGTACAACTGCCGAGAATCCTAGAAAGGTAGTTCCCTTCACTTTTTCAATCCTGACTTGTGCCTCCTATTGATCAATTTTTTGGTCAACCAATTAAGCTCAACTTGAGCTCAATCCATCCCCTTAGTGGACTCGGTTGCCTCTCATTGAGTTGATTTGGATTTCTTCTAAATCAAACTCAATTAGGACTCAAACCTAAGTATGACTCACTAATTACAACCATTCAGGATCATCAAGCTTAATAAAAGACCTAACTCACATCAATCTAGCAACCTCCGGTATTCTTGTAATAAGTCTTATGGTCTTTCTCTCGTGATCTCCCGGCATGTTCCTAGCAAGCTTTTCGATTCCTTCGGCAAACTCCTAGCGAACTCTCGGCGTGCTTCCACTGCATCGTCTGAACCTTGGCCCGATGCCCAAACTTGATCCTGGCCCAATATCTAGTTGTAACTCCTTTTCTTTATCATAGTTAAACCTGCATTACTTTCTCTAATACACATATTAGATTAAACACTCATTAATTAATTTTATTATTAAAATATAAGATATAAAAGAACTGGGTACTAATTTTGTCCATTATCTTAAGAGTTGAGAAGATAAAGGTTACTTGACTTCGCTCACCTCCTTGATATTGTACTTTATGCATCGAGCTGGTTACTAATCTTTGCCTACTCTTTGCTTACACTTTTGAAGCTCCCGAAGTATTTGCATTCCTAGCGTTGAGTAAGCTACTATGGTTCGCCTTCTCACTACCATCGAACTTTTGGAATGCAAGTTTTGCCTAAAAAGAGTAAAATTTTACTAAACTTAGAGTAAATCTTTGATAGTTTTGGTCGCATTTTGGATTTTACCGTCTTCTTCATCATCTTTGTTGTCTACTCCTCTAAGTAAAAAAGGTACAACACCACATACTGTCTACTTCATTCCTTAGTCGAGCACTCCTGCATCAACCTAAAGTCCCATACTTTTAGTTATCTTGATGAGAAGCCTGTTGACATTAGTTTTATGAAGTTCTCTAGCCTCTACCCTTCAGGCTTGTCCTGGTACTTGAAGTTTGCCACTGCATTCTCTACCTCCTTGGCCCCTTTCACAACCAATGCTCTCCCTCTATGAGAGCAAGGGATCGATGACTCCATGGAAGTCCCGTCTCTATGGTACCATAGTACTGCCAAGCCCATGACCCTACTATCCATTGCCTTGCATCTGTGTCCCTTTCTTCGTGATCGATAGATTTGCCTCTACCATATTGGGGACTCCTTCGAGCCCACATCTGTTTTGACTGACACTTTATTTTTGGGTAGTTGAGCCCTTCTAGACTCATCGTCGCTTCCTCGCCCCTTTCGATCGCCTACTTCAACACTCTTGTGTTCTCTGAGCAGTTTCCCTTAGTAAATGGAAAGTAGTCTGCAACTCCCAAGCATAGCCTCTGCCATCTTATTGTAGGGTTCATGCTGATTATATTCTTTTTAGCTTCCTCAGTAGCAACGTTTACTTACTCGGCTTTGTCCTTTGACTTGGGCCCCCTTAAGCAAATATATACACTAGAGTAGTCCAACTCTCCAGTCACTCCGATCATACCTTTGTATGATCAAGTCCCCCCATGGGACTCACTGGTACTTGCACTTAGAATTCTCCCTAAGTGGTACACAGCCCCATATGCTGATGACTAAGGCTTTTATCTGATGCAAAATTTGATACACGCATGGAAGACCTATCTCTGTGGTACCATTATGTTCACTCTTTGAATTTATAACCCTTTTTGTCATTGTATTGTTCACTGAAATGAAGCTCCTAGTAGCTCCTAATCATACCTCTACATGATCATATCCCTCACGGGACGTCTCCCGCATGTGTTGTATTGTCTCAAACTATTCCACCATAATCCGCTGTATCATGTCACCACTTAGTGACATCTCTATTGCATTCAGA
The DNA here is from genome assembly GCA_021527575.1 of Ensete glaucum. Classification (NCBI taxonomy): domain Eukaryota; kingdom Viridiplantae; phylum Streptophyta; class Magnoliopsida; order Zingiberales; family Musaceae; genus Ensete; species Ensete glaucum. Next base: position 34,491,467 of record CM038552.1, read on the forward strand.
TTCTTGTGGGATAAACTCGGACTACGATCTCTCCATATGTGGTCTTTGCCAACACATCGTAGGGCCTCTGTCACCTCTAATTATGTTCACTCCTTTAGTAATTTACCTTCGCCCATCCATTCTCATGTCATAACTGGATGAAGCATCACTCTAGGATACCCCATTACCTAGTAGCTCTCGAAGTCCCTAGACTTCGCTAAAATTTATGCACCATTGTTTAGATCCTAGGCCTTTATCCCCCACTAGCACAATCTCCACTGTGCACCACTTCATGACAACTTGAATGGTAGCACTGTGAGATATTCTTTAAGAGTATCTGCCTCTACATTTTCTTGTCTCATGCTAAGGCCTTTGGATCCTAACTTTACCTTATTAGTTCATCTGTCAAATGTATCTTTCAGACAAGGTGCATTTGCATCTCTCACGCAAAGGGTTGGCCATTCCTCTGAATACCAATCATGGATGCCCACTCCTCTGAATGACTTCCTTTCCCTAAATCTCAATATCTATTTTTCCCAAATGATCATGCATACTGGCTGCCCTCCACATCGCCCAGCTTGGTCCCCCACATTTGCATGGCAAGTGTTTCTATGTGTGCTTGTCCTGCTCTAAAACCAAATATCATGAACTTAGCTAGATTTGTCTAAGTTGTGCGACACCATCACGTGTCCATCCACAAAGGTCATCCTCCCTAAAATCTCCTATGATCCCTTAAGACGTACAAAAGAGAAAATAAGTTAAAAAAAATATTTCATATGGGATCCACAAGCAACCAATTTAGCAAACACTTTATATAGCTAATGTAAATTATAATCATGGACTTTACAAACTCTGAATAGTCGCACACAAAGGATCATGGTCCATTATAGACTGAAGTCCCTATAAGTGTCCATATGACATAACTCTCATTTACAAGCTGAAACTGGCTATAAAATCTAATCAAACTAGGGCTGCCAAGCTTACTACTAGCTCGCTACTTCCTGTATAAAGTATAAACAAAACCCGAAAGATACAGACATACATGAACATTTCATTAAGCACCCTCTTTATATTTTTATCCATGATAGCCCTCACTAGCCTCGGTGCTGAAGTCCACTGGTGCTCCTATAATATCTTCTCCCTGAACTGCTAGGTGGAGATTTGTTGCTATCATTGTAGTAACAACCCCCTACCCATAAAAGAGCATGGCCTACCTTTGCATCGAGCACTTGCTTCTGTCGCTTCTCCCCTGATCTGCCTTGTCATAATCGTCTTCTACCTACATCGACAATCCTTCTATTGGTTGCCACCATCAATCTACTATAACAACAACAACCTATGTGTGGAAGAGTGTGACCTACCTCCTCAGTGAAGCTCCCTCTGCCTTATCGCTACCGTCTTCCCCCCTTCCTCTTTGTATCGACAACCACCTTCTCCTCCCTATGTCAGTGTCTTCCCCTTTCCTCCCTAAGTTGACGGCTTTCTCTATCGCCACCTCCTTCTAGACAGCCTCCTCCTCCTTCGGCGGCTACAATCCTTTGGTCGTTGGCCGACCTCCATCAATCTTCCTCACTAACATATTGTAGGAGGCGAGCGCCATCAAGAAGAAGCAGGAAGCAACTCTCACCATCTACTTTTCCCTAAGCAATGGTTATTGTTGGGAAATGTTAATAGAGCATCAAACGCATAATGAAAAACAAAACCAAAATCTAGATTTTTTAAAGAATAATATATGGTCATTATGCAAAGATTAGTCTGTGAGAAACTATAAAATTGAAAAACTATGCATCACGTATAGGATATTTGTTTTACCTAAGGAAGATCGTATATCATTGAAAAACTAAATATATACATATAGATGAAGGAGGTCAGATTTCCTCCTCTCTAGCAATGATCCACATGATAGATGGTGAGGCGACACTTCTTTCATAGTGTTTTTCCTCTCCTTTGTGCACCATATGGTTGAACCAACATCAAGAAAGGGTCGATCCTTCTTGCTATCCACACGCCCCTAATAGGGCTATTAGGGAGGAGAATAGGAGGGGGCAGCCAAAAAACGTCTAGCCTATGACTCTTTGGTCCTCTCCTATTTATAGACGTTTATTGCTACTTAACTCTAATAGATCATACCACATTGGGTACTGGATCTCCATCTAATTACTTAAGCTTATTGGATTAGTGGATTTCTACCCAATATGTTTCTTATTAACTCTTATTGGATCTCATTCATAGGATCCAATAAATGTAAGGGTTTATTGAATATCCAATAAAATAGAGGCTCGACGGATATCTTATATTCAAACTTCTACCCGTTGTAACATTTGTCATATGTGCATGACCTTCTAGGCCCAATACCGAGCTGGCTATAAGTTGCACGTATCAGAATTTCTTTTAACTCAGTGAATTATTATCCTATAATAATTCACTCAAAGATCAAGCATCAGGTGGAAAAATTTAGACATTGTGTCAAGATTGGATGTTGCGGAAGTCAACATGCCGATGGATCGAGTAATATGCCGAAGGAGAGAATGATGCACCGAGGGTTCAGATGAACCAATGACATACCAGGCAACAAAAGATTAAAGCTTTGTAATCATTTATGTCATGATCGCCGTAATCTAAGCCTTAATTGAGTTAGTTTTTGGTGTATCCTGGCTAACTCAATTAAGGGCCCATTAGACCTTAATTAGGTCTTAATTAAGGTTGATTTGAGCCCATTAGAAGGCTTATTTCATTGACCTAGGAGGAGGTACAACCAAGTCAAGAAATGGTACAACTCATGGTATAAAAAATACTAGAAAGTATTTTTTAGAGCTTCTTAGGTGGTGGTACTGCCTTTCTCTGGTGGTGGTATCGCCAGAGCACAGAATCCTGGGCTCTGTTCAATGGTGGTACCGCTGGTGCTGACAGTGGTACCACAACCCAAAATCTCGAGGTATTTAAATTTTGGCTCTAATTTTTGAAGCTAATTGAAAGAAGATCAATAGTAAAAGTTGGTGACCTTAACGGAGGAGGAATTGGAAGTGGGCATAGGTCACGTCGACCAAACCACTCTAAACTCACTGTGCAATTCCTTTTATGCTCTTTATTATTATTGCTTTTTGATTTAACTACTTTTCACTCTTTTCAACTTAAAGTACACTTTCATATCATTTTTATCAAATAAAAATTTTAAACCAAGGTTTTCACGAAAGTACTAATTCAAACCGCTCCCCCCCCCACCTCTCTCCTCTTAGTGTCAACTCAATTCAATTAGATTAATACTCAAATGAGTTTTAATGGCTCTTTCTAGCATTAAAAAGGGTCACTCTATCACTTGTTCTCCTTTGTTTGATGGGACGAACAACAATTACTAGAAAACAAGAATGAGAATTTTTCTGATTTCTATGGATTTTGAATTATGGAACATTATTGAAAATGACTTTAAAAAATCTTCTAATCCAATGAATGATTAGAATGATTTTGAAGGAAAATATTTTCTTTGAATGCCAAGACTATGAACGCTTTATTTTATGTCTTAGATAAAAATAAATTTAACCGTGCTTCTACGTGTGATTCTGCATATGATATATAGCACACACTAGAGGTCACACACGTAGGCACAAATAGATTAAAAGAGTCAAAATTAATCTCTTAGTATATAATTATAAACTATTTAAAGTGAAGCTAAGTGAAACTATTGATAACATATACGCCAAATTTAAGCATATCATCAATAGTTTGAAATCTCTTAGTAAATCTTATACTAACCTTGACCTTGTAAATAAAATATTTACCCAAATGTTGAGATCCAAAAGTAACTACCATATAAAAGACAAATGATTTGAATAATTTTCCTCTAAAAGAACTTATAGGGTCATTGATGTCTTACAAAATGATTTGTAAAGCTCATGACGAACAAGAAAAAAATCTTCCAAAGAATAAGAAGGATATTGCACAGAGAACAAAAGAAGACTCCTCGAGCGAAAGCTAGAGTGATGAGGACAATGACATTGCACTTTTAATAAGAAGACTTAAGAAATTCATGAAAAAGAATAAGAATTACAATAATAAAAATGAATAAAAAAGATACTATAATTTGTTATGAATATCAGAAGAACTCAAAAGAATAAGAAGACATTCAAGCCAACTTGGGATGATTTGAGCTCATCAAAAGATAAAGAGCATAACAAAGATGAAGTGGCAAATTAGTACTAATGGCTCTTAATGATGGGGTATATGGCTCACCCGAAGCTTCTTTTACTTTTGAAATTAGCTAATGATTTTCATGAATTGTTTGATGAGTTTAAAAAGATCAGTAAAAAATATAAATCACTTAAAAAGGATCATGCATTACTTACTAGTAAATTAGAAACTTTGCATGAAGCATCAATGTCATGTACTCCTTGCTCTAAATATGAAAAGTTAGTTGTAATAAAAAAGAAAAATATGTTATTACAACAAACCTTATAAAAATAAATCCTTAAACATGATTCTTGCCAATCAAGGTAGTATCTATAAAAAGGAAGGAATCAATTATGTGGGTAGTAATACTTAACCAAAGCTAACAAAATTTGTAAAAAGCTTCACACTACATATTCCTCATAAAGATAAATGTAACTTTTGTGGAAGATTTGGTCATTATGCATATACATATTCTTACAAAAATTATAGATCTCATAAATTAGTTTGGGTTCACAAAAGAACAATCAATGACCTAATGCCAAAGATCAAAAGAGATAGATCCAATCATGGACTCAAAGTTAAATGAGTACCTAAAGTAAAACTTTTTTTTTTAGGTATGTTCCCAAATAAAAGCTAGGAGCAAAAAATGGTATCTTAATAGTAGATGCTTAAGGCACATGACCGAAGATCTACCATAATTTTTAAAGCTAACTAGCTGAGATAGAGGTTTTATCACCTTCAAAGCTAACAATAAAAGAAAAATGATTAGGAAAGAAAATATAAGTAACAAATCTAACCTTTTGATTGAATATGTCTTACTAGTAGATGACTTAAAACACAATCTATAAGTATTAGTAAATTATGTGATAAGGGTTATTACATAAAATTTGAATCTAATGCTTGTGTTATAGAAATACCTCACAAAAATAAATCAATGATTGCCTTAAGAACCAATAATGTGTACACTATTGATCTTGATGACTTTTATAATGTAACTTATTTTTCAGCTTTAAATGATAATGTATGGCTTTGGCATAGAAGACTAGGTCATGCAAGCATGAGACTGATTATATAAATAACAACTAAAGAATTTGTAAGAGGCATGTCTAGAATTAAGTTTGTAAAAGATAAAGTTTGTGACACATGCCAATTAGGTAAATAAGCGAAAAGTAATTTTAAATTTAAGAATCAGGTAAACACCTCTAGACTATTATAATTAATATATATGGACTTATTTGGACAAATAAATACCACAAGTCTCGAAGATAGTAAATATGCTTTTGTAATCGTAGATGACTATAGTCGATTTACTTGGACGTATTTTTTGGCACATAAAAGTGATTGCTTTAAAAGTTTTTTTAAAATTTTATAAACTGGTTTAAAATGAAAAAACTTTTATGATTTCATCTATTCGAAGTGATAATGGTGGTGAATTTAAAAATTATGATTTTTAAGAGCTTTGTGAGTTAAATGGGTATGACTATAATTTCTTCACTCTAAGACCACTACTTTCTAAAACTCCCCATGAATTGTGGAACAATAAAAATCCAATATTTCATATTTCAAAGTTTTTAGTTATAAATATTTTATTTTGAATTAAAAAATACCTGAGGAAAGTTTGATGCAAAATCGGATGAAGGCATATTTCTTAGTTATTCCTCAAGTTCAAAATATTATCGTGTATTTAATAAAATAACTTTAGTTATTGAGGAATCCATCTATATTATTTTTAATGAGGTTCCAAAATTGAAAAAAATTGATTTTGATAATATTTTAATTTTAATTCTTTAAATTTGAATGAAAATTCTCCTCTCTAAACTAACTTAGATGCATCTACTTTCAAAGAATCATTACCCAAGGAATGAAAGAATGTATATGCTCATCCTAAGGAGTTAATAACTGGAGACACATTAAAAGGTGTTCAAACTCGTTCATCATTTAAAAAATTTTGTGCTAATGCTGCATTTCTATCTTAAGTTGAACCAAAATATATTTGCGATGCTCTAAAAGATGAATCATGGGTTCTTGTAATGCATGAGGAGTTAAATCAATTTGAGAGAAATATGGTATCGACGTTTATTCGTAGACCTAGTGCCTATCTTATAATTAGCACTTTTGGTATCATGATTCTAAACAAGGCTAGATTAGTGGCTAAAAGTTTCAACTAAGAACAAAGTATTGATTATGAAGAAACCTTTACTCATGTGGCTAGACTTGAAGCTATAAGGATACTCCTTGCCTATACTTCTTTTAAAAAATTTAAACTATTTAAATTGGATGTTAAAATTGTATTTCTTAATGGTTTCATTTTTGAAGAATTTTATATTTAACAACCACCTGACTTTGAAAATAATTTTTTTCAAAATCATGTTTCTAAGTTAAATAAGGCTCTCTATGGATTGAAGCAAGCTCCTAGGGCTTGGTATGCGAGATTAGTTTTTTTCTCATTCAAAATAATTTTTTGAAAGACAAGGTTTATTAAATAATTTAAAAATTATTTTCTTCTTATTCAAATTTATATTGATGATATTATTTTGTTTCTACTAATGAATCATTATGTGAATCTTTTACCAAAACTATGAGCCAAGAATTCGAAATGAGTTTAATAGATGAATTAACTTATTTCTTAAGATGATGAATCAAGCAACTAAATGATGAAATCTTCATTAGTCAAACTAAGTATGCTTAGATTTATTGAAAAGATTTCACATGGATATTACTAAAGCTATTAACAGACCCATGAGCACCTCTACAAAATTAGATATGGACATTGAAGGTGAAGGCTTTGATTAAAAAACTTATAGAGAAATGATAAGTAGTTTGCTATATCTAACTACAACTAGACTAGATATTATGTTTAGTGTTGTTCTATATGCAAGATTTCAGTCCAGTCTTAAACAATCATATTACAAGGCAGTTAAAAGAATATTTGGATACTTAAAAGGAACTCCAAATCTAGGACTATGGTATCTAAAATATGAAAATTTTGATTTGATTGTGTATGCTGATGTCGACTTTAGAGGATGTAGAATAGACAAAAAAAATACCTTCGAAACCTGTCAATTTCTATGTTATGTACTTGTTTCTTAATCTTTTAAGAAACAAATCTCTATTGTATTATCCAAAGTTGAGGTTAAATATGTTGTGGCAGGTGCATATTGTACATAGGTAATATAGATGAAACATACTTTAGAATATTATGGACTTTGTTTTAAAGACAACCCTATAAAATACAATATACTTATTAAAAATTCCTATTCAACATTCACGAATCAAGAATATTAACATTACACATCATTTTATTAGAGACCATATAAACAATCATGATATATCTTTAGAATTTATTGATACTAAAAATCAGTTAATAAATATATTCACTAAACCATTAAGTGAGGAACAATTTGATTTTATAAGAAGGGAATTAAGCATGTTTAATATACTAAATGTATGAACTCATTTTTTATCATTATCTTGATTTCTTGATTTTTATAACTTAAGTTTTTCTTTTGAATCAAGATCGTTTTCTACGATCCCTTCTTCTTGTTATTTACAAAAAAAGAGATTTATCGTAATGATTCATAGCTTGATCTTTCATGTGATAACATTTTTACACCATTGAATCCTTCCCATCTCTTTGTTGTTTTGATAATGACAAAGGGGAGAAAAAGAATCAATAATGTTAGTTGCACTCCTCTCCTTTTGGTTGATGACAAAGGTGGAGAAGTAATGATGATGTGAACTAATGATGCTTTATAAACTAATCTTTAATGACACTTTGATATACTTTGATATTTTGATGTACTTTTATGTTTTGAGAATATGATGATTTGGAAGTATGCATGTTATAACAAAACTTGATGAGTTGATAGTATGCATGCTCACTCTTGATATTATGACATTATGATGTATTTTGACACTTTGATATACTTTGATATCTTGATGTACTTTAATGTTTTGAGAATATAATGATTTGAAAGTATGCATGTTATAATAAAACTTGATGAGTTGATATTATGCATGCTCACTCTTGAGATTATGCCATTATGTTGTACTTTGATGTTTTGATAATTTGGAAGTATGCATGTTATAATAAAACTTGATTAGTTGATATTATGCATGCTATACGCATGATGGTGCTTATGTTGGATGCATACAAAGTGTGAAAGTCATCTTTATGAAAATTGTTATGACTTAAAAGCAAAAATTCTATGATCAGAAAGCTATCATTCTATGAATTCAAGTTTATTTCAATATGGCATATAGATAGGGGGAGTTGAGTTTAAAATCCATCATCAATTGGTTGTTATCATCAAAAAGGGAGAGATTGTTGAATATCTAATTTTTAATAAAATCAATTGATAAAGTCATGATCTAATCTATTTTCAAAATAAGTGATGCAGGACTATCTTCGATCATGAAAAGGTAAACCAATTGAAGTAGTAAAATCATACGTTGGGCCAGAGTTAAAGATAAGACATCAGGCCAAAAAATTCAGACACTGCGTCAAGATCGGATGTTGTAAGAGTCAACATGCTATTGAATCAAGCAATACGTCGAAGGAAAGAATGATGCACTGAGGGCTCGGATGAACCAATGACATGCCAGACAATACAAGATTAAAGCTTTGTAAATGTTTATGTCTTGATTGTCGTAGTCTAAATCTTAATTGAGTTAGTTTTAGGTGTAACCATGCAACCTCAATTAAGGGCCCATTGTGCCTTAATTAAGGCTAATTTAAACCTATTATGAGGCTCATTTCATTGATTAGAGGAGGTACAATTAGGTCAAAAAATGGTACAACTCATGGTATGAAAAATATTGAGAAGTACTTTTCTGAGATTCCTAAGCGGTGGTACCGCTAGTCGGTAGTAGTACCACATTTCTTGGGCAATGGTACTATTAGAGCCAAGAATCCCATGCTCTATTCAGCGGTGGTACCACTTGTACCTCAAAATATTAGGGTGTTTGAATTTTTAGCTCTAATTTTTGAAGCCAATTATGGTCTATAAATATCCCAGATATTCTTGCTTGGGATACAAGAATGTTGAATGAAAACTTGTGAAAACTCTATTGTAATTCCTTGAGAGTTTCCCTCCTCTCTCTAAGTGTGCTTTCTATTTAAGGGAGGGCTGAAAAAATTGTAAATATTATCTCATAAACTTATGAAAATGAGATTAGAGCTGTAAAAGAGTGGTTGATCTTCCTCCATTGAAAGAAGATTAATAGTGGAAGCTAGTGATATCGACGAAGGAGGAATCAGAAGTGGACGTAGGTCACATCGACCAAACGACTCTAAACTCGATATGAATATCCTTTTATACTCTTCATTATCATTGCTTTCTAATTTAACTGCTTTTAACTCTTTTCATACCAAAGCACACTTTAAATATCATTTTTGTTGAATAAAATTTCTAAACCAAGGTTTTTCATGAAAGCACTAATTCACCCCCCCCCCCCCTCTTAGTGCCAACTCGATCCTAACACTCAACTCATTGACTTTGGAGGTACTAGGCCACTACATCATAGTTCCCAGACAAGACAAGGGTATCTAATCTATTAGATCTTTCTGCCCTCAGTTATTACGTACCTATAGTCCCTCATCCATCTAATATCCTCAATATCGTATATTGGGCATAGTATCATCAAACCTATATGAAATCCATCTAAGTCTCGCTCTAACTTGATTCTCTCCAAAAACTCTTTCTCTCTTAATCTGAATGACCCTGGCTAGGGATTTGCCTGAGTAAGAATATACATGATATTCCTCTCATGATACCAAGAGTGGATGATCCTCTATTGATACTAAATTATCTTCATAAGGTTAGCTGCCCCTCTTGATAACCAACTATATTAGATTTAGAACTTCCGGACCTGTAAGTTCGACATCAAAAAATGAAGTACTCAAATAAATATCCTTGGTGTCTCAAGTCTAAGTACCAAACATACAATTGAGACTATGAAATCGTTGTATGACGATTATATATCATTAACCATCTAACATTATATAGGTGAATCAATCAGTGAACTTATTCTCTGGACTATATCCTTAGTGTCTCCACACAAGCAGCTATGAGACCAGCTATCTCCATCATATAGATGGGCATATAGCACACCAGTCTGCCTGGTTATCTTGATATCCCTCTCGAGTAACTTATGATCGAGATTATTTAGGATTTGTGTTTAAAGGTAAATTGGTCTCATTATCATAATCTTATCATGATCCACTTTCTATTATACAGATCCAAGGATAACATAATATATATAATAAGCAACATAAAGTGAAAAAATATTAATATTAATAATAAGTAAAAAGATCGTACAATATATCACATGTGTCATCACTCATATGATTGGCTTATAGGGCACTTATAACTAGCAATCTCCCACTTGACCTAAAGCCAATCACCTATATGTCTGATCTCCATCAGACCCCTTTAATGCTATAAAATAATATGAGATAATAGCTTTGTTAGTGGATTTGTAATAATATATTTGGATGTAACTTTTTCCATTGCCATATCTCCATGAGTCACGATCTCCCTAATCAGGTGGAACCTTCTCAAAATGTGCTTGAACTTCTAATGAGACTTAAGTTCCTTCGCTTGAGTAATTGCCCTATTGTTATCATAATATATGGGAATCAGCTTCTCACTGCTTGGTATGACTCCCAGATCAGCAATGACCTTCTTCATACAAACTCCTCCTTTATTGCTTCTGTCGTAGTAATGTACTCTGCTTCTATGGTCGAGCCAACAATAGCATCTTACTTGGAACTCTTCTAGCTTACTGCTCCTCCATTTAGGATGAACATGTACCTCAAGTTCAACTTGCTATTATCAACATCAGGCTAGAAACTCGAGTTTGTGTAGCCCTCATCCTAGAGGCTACCTCCTCCATATACCGATAAAAGATCCTTAATTCTCCTCAAGTACTTAAGGATGCACTTTACTGCTTTCGAGTATTCCAAGTTTGGATCCGCCCGATACACGCTTGTGATACTCAGAGCATATACTATATCAGGCTTGATACATAGTATAACATATATAATAGGCCTATCGCAGTAGCATAGGGTATTATCCTATCTATATAACCCTTTATTTATGAGTTTTTAGGGACATACTATTAGAAAGTGATATTTATGTTTCATTAGTATGAGACATCCCTTAGAATTTTTATATCAAACCTTTTAATAATGGTGTCTATGTACCTGGATTGGGATAAGTCAAACATTCTTATGGATTTATCTCTATAGATCCGAATTCTAAAATATATGATGCTTCCCCTAAATTTTTCATTAAGAAGTATTTAGATAGCCAAGTCTTAATTATAATAGCACTCCTACATCATTCCTAATGATTATGATGTCATCCACATAGAATACAAAGAAGGTGATAGTGCTCCCACTTACCTTCTTGTACACATAAGGCTTATGTTCATTCTTAACAAAGTCATAAGATCTAATCACCTCATCAAATCTTATGTTCCAACTTCGGGAAGCTTGCTTTAAAGTATAGATGGACCTAAGCAACTTGTACACCTTATCTAGACTTTATTTAGACATTGAATCCCTCAGGCTATATCATATACACCTTCGAGAGGTTGTCGTTATGAAACTAATTTTTAAGTCCATCTGTCGGTTCTTATAGTCATAGTGTGTTACAATGGTCAAGAGAATTTTGATCATTTCAGCATGGCTACAAGTGAAAAGGTTTTATCATAGTCAATGCTTTGCCTTCGGTGATAGCCCTTAGCCACTAGCCTTGCCTTATAGGTCTCTACCTATTTATCTACTCTGATCTTCTTCTTGAAGATCCACTTGCAACTAATAGGTATAATACCCTTGGGAGTATATGAAGTCCATATCAGAATTCATAGCTTCTTGTCAGTTCCCAGAATCTATTCCTACTCCCTCTTGATGGTCTTAATATAGTGCTCAACATTGATTGGTTATCCATACTAGGAGATATTTTTTGAAATTTTTTAAAGCTAACCATAAATTTTTTTAGCAAAGGAAAATAGGTAGTGCTACGAGGGAGCCAAGTGACTACAAACACAATATATCATCTGGAGAGGGTACCAAAAGAAGAGTCTAGCGGCTTCTCAATTCGAATTCACGAGTTTCAAAAAATGAAGCCAACAGAGATTGAAGATAAGAACCCTCCCCTACAGTTGAAATTTTGGGATTCTCCACTAAATCAAACCTATTATCTTTTATCAAGATGCTCGACTCCCCTAGGTTGAACTGGTTGAAATTACCACCATCTGATACTTGGCCAGATTGTTACCCATGGAAGATTAAAGATATAAGGGTCGCCTAAGAGATTATAGAGACAGATTATTCGATCGTGCTTATTTCCTACTATGACACATCTTTACATCCTTTTCCCTACGGATAAGTTACTTCTAAAATGTTACATCCCACCGAACTTACTATAGTTGCTGATACAACACTTCTAGATCTTAGTTGACTTCCATGACTTTCCCTAGGATCAGACCATGATGCTTAAAGACTTCCTTGATTATTACCTCTGATCTATAGCCCAAGACCGTAAGAAAATTAAGCCCCTCCAGTGGCAGAATCAGAAAAGGGGAAGGATCATTCGCAAGACTCGACAAAACATGAACATCATCCCTCTCACTATAAAGAAAGATACATCACCTTGGCTGAGTGGAATTGTAGCCCTCATGACCACAATGTCTCTTCACCAAATTATGGCCAGATGATTATTATTGGAGTAGACACATCCAGAGTAGGGTCAGCACCATCCTCATGCAAGATGGTCAACAACATAAAGAAGCGAAAATGGGCCCCGAAAAACCACCACTCCCACCCATCTCAGACTCGAATCAAGCTCACACCACCGAAAATTTTATCAGAGGGCAGCTCTCATTACAAAAAAAAGGCACGAGTACTATTACAAAGCAACCACATGGCAGCCCATGAAAGAAATAAACTTCTCCTTGATAAATGTCAAAGCAGAATAAAGTTTTCTGAGAAAGATCAAGTTCCCCTTCATCTCTAGCTCCACCAACACAAAATTCAAGCCTAAAAATAGTGGTCTCCCTATTTCTTTGGGCTTTAAAAAAATTGGGGATCGCATTGGGACCCTAATTTAGAGATTAGATCCGCATAGTAGATCAAGATTATAGTTAATCCTCCAAGTATCCCACCTCAAATAAAAATTTAAAGAAGACAATTCGGCCCAAATCTATCCAACTGACACCCGAGCTGATGAGGAGGCCAAAGTCAATTAATGATCTCATGAGAATCATATGAGGAGTTGAAGACACGGTTCTCAAGATGTTGGGCCGGAGTCAAGTTTGAGCATCAGGCTGAGGTTTGGATGACGCAATGGGAGCTCACCAAGAGTTCGTCAGAGATCGACCGAGATTCAGACGATATTGTCAGGAGCTCGCTAAAAACTCACCAAAAGTTTGCTAGGAAGTTCGTCGAGAGTTCACCAACAGGTTGTCGGGAGCTCGCCGGAAGTTCACCGGAAGAATGCTGGAAGTTCGTTGGGAGTTCACCGAAGGAAACCAAGAGCTCGTCGAGGGTTCATCGAAAAGATACCGAGAGTTCACAAAAGAGACGACCAGACAACGAAGATTGTACCTTGAGTGTCATAGTTAGCATCATGATAAGAGTTAGTTTTATTAACTTAATTAAGAGGTCATTATGTCTTAATTGGGATTGATTTAGACTTCTTATAAAAGTCATTTCAGTAACCCAATGTCATATGAGACACGGTCTTCAAAGACACGGTCTCCAAAATGACGTAGTCTTCGAAAATGTGTTAAGTGGTTGATCCGCCTAGACATAGTCTTCTATACTGTGTCAGGCCATTGAATCGCCCAGAGTGAAGTTCAGTCTTCTATACTATCTCAGGCGGTTGAATCGTCCAGAATGAAGTCTTTGAACTAGCACCTCCGGATCATTTCGATATTACCTTTGTACCAAAATCCACCACTCTAGAGGCAGTTGTGCTATCTTGGCGGCCAAACTATCACTCTAGAGGCACTCTAGAGGCAGTTAAATCACATCACCTACCATCTTGAGGATGATTATGTCATGTCACTAGCCATCTTAATAGTAGTTTCAACTATCCCAACAAAAATGATTAGAGACCCTAACTACTAGTAGTTTCTCTTACGAGACAATTTTCTTTTGCATCCCAAAATTCATTATATTGGAGGGATTGAGTTGATAATTTTTTATGTTAACCTTATACAAGTATTTGATAAATTTTTATGTTAATCTTATACAAGTATTTGTATAAGACTGATAGTATCTCGAGAATGATAATACCGCATTCATAACTCACATTTACCTTGTCCACTCATCCTGAATGACTTCTCGATACCTCATATCAAATCAGCCTACTTCCATCTCAAGTCTAAACCAACTTTAAGTCATCCTGGCATCATATCTTGTGATTGACTTTGAAGATAACATCATCTAACTCTATGGTTGATGCATATTGTCTTTCATTGACTTCAATAACTATCATCTTGAATGGCAATTCAATCAAAGTGCAACATGTCTATCATTGACCTCAGCACTTATTCCTCTCTTTTTCTCACCAAAAAAATGACAATCATTAGGAGATGACAGCTAATCTGAATGAAGTAAATAACCAAGAAAAACTAAGTAAAAAAGAAGATAATATGATTGATGGAAAGAAGTTTATTGACTTTGTCGAGCATTTTCATAATAATAAATTGATAGCTTTGTAATATTTTTAGTATAGTTTTGTAATAACAAGTTTTTCTGATAAAGATATTGTAGCACGTCTCCTTTCCATATTGAGTGTGACTGTGTACTAATTGAAATTGTATTGGATTCGAGTTAATTATGGTTATTTAGTTAACGTAATTGCTCAATGATGCGTGGATAAAAAGTGAATTAGAATTCACGAAAAAGACTCATATGTTTAGTATTATTATGTTAGATTTTGATTGTCTACGTAAGATATTGATTCGGATGAAATAGAAGTCTTTTTCCACTCTTATCTCGAAAGGTTGATAATAGTTTATTCTTACATTCTTTCAAGGCATCCCAAAACTATTATTATGATCAATTAGTACTAAGGGAGGGGGGAGGGGGTTGAATTAGTATAAGAGAGATAGTGCTTGATTAAAAACTTTTCTTTCATAAAGTAAAAAGTGAACAATGGAAGCTTCTTTTGATATTTCGATAAAACTGATTAAGAGCCAATTTAAAAGAAGTTAATAGATTAAAAATTTTGTATCTAACTATCAAGTATTTAAAAAAATCAAAAATAAAATGAAAGTAATTAAAACACACACTTATATAGTGGTTCGGCCTAAACCTGGCCTACGTCCACTCTCGAGTCCTCTTCTCCGAGGCCCATGAGCATCTACTATCAGCATGCTTTGGGTGAAGATCAAACCCTTATAGCTTCCTCTCTCCTTTTAACAGACTTAGAAGATGAACCTTACAACCTTACAAGGAAAAACTCCAAGTTTTATAAGACTTTCGTCTCTCCCTTACCTTTTTTTTTATTTTATAATTTTAGCACACAATTTATCATAAAATTTCTATCCAAAAATTATTGTCTGAAATATAAGAAAACTTGGGGTATATATATGCCCTAATTAACTTTAGGATTTGGAGCCAAAATTTAAACGTATCCAAACAATTTGGGTATGGGTGGTACAACCACCGGTGCCGACAGTACAACCACTAAAAGCCACCCTAAAAATAAGGTACGGGTGGTACAATCATCAGCCTGGGCAGTCCAACCATCGCTTACTGCCCGGATATCTAGGTGACATTGGTACAACAGCCACTCATAGGTGGTACAATCACTAAGATTTCCGGAGAAGTGATTCCCTTCACTTTTCCAATCTTGACTAGTATATTATATTGATCAATTTTCAAGTCAACCAATTAAGCTTAACCTAAGCTTAATTCATCTCCTTAGTGGACTTGTTTGTCTTACATTAAGTTGATTTGCATTCCTTCCAAATCAAACTCAATTAATACTCAATCCCTAACTACGACTCACTGATTATAACCATAAGGATCATTAAGCTAAACAATGATCTAACTCCTATCAATCCGGTAACTTCCAATATTCTTGCGGTGAGTCTTGCAGTCTTCCTCCAATGATCTCCCGGTGTGTTCCTAACGAGCTTCCTGATTCCTTCGGCGAACTCCTAGCAAACTCCCGACAAGCTCCCACTGCATTGTTTGAACCTTGGCTCGATGCCGAAACTTGATCTTGGCTAATCATCTGATTGTAGTTTCTTTTCTCCATCATAGTCAAACCTTAACGATGCCAACTATGACTTAACTAATTATAATTAACATGGTCAACAAATCCACTTCAAGACCTTCCCAACTCCCGATAAGCTTTTTGGCTTCCCCCAATAATCTTCCGGTGAGTCTCAGTCTTCTTTCGATGAACTCCCTTGCGCCATCCTAGCAAACACCCGATACCCTCAACAAACTCCCGACACACTCTAGGCAAGTTCCCAACCGCATCGTCCTCACTCCGGCCCGATGCTTGGACTTGATTTTGGCCAAACTTCTGATTGTAATATTCTCTTTGTCGTAGTTAATCCTATATCAATCAACTCTAACAACATTGCTATTTAAATAACTCATCAATTAATTTCATCATCAAAATCTGAGATTCAATAATCTCTCCCTTTTTTATGATAACAACCAATTGATGATGAGAGTTAACCTTAACTCCTCCTATGTCCATGCCATAATCTAAATAAAGTAAACTTAAATTCACAAGTACCAAGCACACTTGAATTCAAGTATCATGATATAACATTTCAAACAATTTTTATCTATACATCAAAAATTTTCAAAATATACAACATTACATTCAAATTCATGCATTAGTCATATATTAATTTGAAATTCTCCCCTTTAAGTCATTAATTATTTCTCCCTCTTTGTTTATCAACAAAAAGGAGAAATGCCCATTTTACTATTTTTCTACATGCGTCATCAATATATCATTTTTTCCCCTTTATCATCAACAAAAATGTGAAATGTTGAGCAAATAATTTTAAGACAAATGCTCATCATATATCATATTTCTTCGTATTTGTTATAAAAAAGGATAAATATTGATTTAAACATTAAGTGCGTGAAGAAGTTATTTCATTGTTCCCCCTTAGTAAAATAGGATAATAGATATAATTTTCTCATTAAAAAATTGGGGGGAGGTGTAAAGACAAACATCACATCACTAAGAAGAGCTCTTAATCTCTTATAAATGTAAATTGCAACAAGATTATTTTGAAAATAAGCTCAATATCCAAGAAGTCGAAGGACTACTTATGCATTCATCTTATATAAATTTCAAGCAACTAAAAAAAATAGACAAAAAGTTTCTTATATTCATCTTATGTAATTATTTATTCTATCAAAGATTCGATTAGACAAAATATTTATGAATCATATGATGTGAAACTTTCTCATGCATTCGGAAGATTTAAAATTATCTCATGTAAATTTTGAGATATAAATTTTGAGAAGAAGCTCATTTTGTAAAAACAAGAATATAATGACAACTCATGCATTTAGAAGAATTAAAATCATTTTAATTTTCTTATAATCAAATTACTCCTCATATATTGGTTTTGTTGTTAAGATATCAATTTTCTCTCTCTTTGTGATTGTTAAAAATAAATATGATAGTATAATTTTTCTTTTACATCCAGTGTCTAATTACACTTAAAAGTACAAGAGGATCATGTCATTAAAGATGAAAAATTAAATCTTTAAGTACCAAAAGATATTTAATAAATTTGCCCCTCCTTTTTGTTTATTAATTTCAACATAAGTAATCAAGAAATCTTATGTACTTAAAATTCTAAATAAAATAAAAATCAAATCATGCAAATCTCATATATTTAAAATTTCTAATTTTCTTTTAAGCAAATCGCTCATCATCCAATGTTAGAAGATTTTTTATATCTAATTTTTTTAACCAAATTAATAATTTTATCTCCTCCTTTTTTTATTATCAAAAACAATTATGATGATATGTTTTCTTTATGACTATAAGTACAAAGGGATCATATCATTAAAGATGAAAAATCAAATCTTCAAGTGCTAAAAGATATGATTTAATTGAAAAACTCTCATAACGAGAAATCTTATAAGATCTAAACAATCTTGATTACAAAATATTAAATTATAATTATCAAAATTATAAATTTTTTTTAGCAAAACAAGAAATTATAGAGATTAAAAATTTGATTTTCATTAAGGATATAACAAGTCTACAAGTCTAGAGAATGTTCACGATAAGAAAATCTCATTTAATTTTCAACTCATCATAATTTTAAGATATATTAATTTGGTAATAAGTTATACTAAGAAGGAAGTCATAAATAATCATGTCAAGAAGGATATTATTATCAAATAATGAATATTAAAGGATATAGATTATTTTGACAAATCTCTTCTTAGATAAGATTTAGAACTTTAGAAATATTAGGAGATTAAATAAAAAGAATATTCATTCATAAAAATATCAAATTGTAAGTATCAAAATCATGAATAAATTTTAAAGAAAAAAGATAGAAGATCTTGATTTGTATATAGGAAACTTCAAGTTACTAAGAATATGGTTCATAAGAAGATTTTCAATTTATTGTTCTAAAAAGATAAATTATGATTTATCTATATAATTCTCTTTGAATGAACTTAATTTATATAAAGATTTCAAGTTTCAATTTCTTAAGATGTCAAGATCATTATTTAAGTTATCAAATCATTAAAATTGAGAAATATTGATAAAGTTAAATAGATTCATCAATCTCTTTCATCAAAAACAAAATCATTTGAAAATATATCCAAAAAATTATTTTTTTGAAAATTTCAATAAAGGCAACATAGATTGTTTTTCAAAAAAAACTAAAATTCTCTAATTCATTTTTGTACTAGCATGCTCTACTTATACATCATCAAGATTAGTTACATATTTATGAACCATTTTTAATAAAAAGATTTATTATAATCGAAACAAAGATCATTAAGTTTCAGTTATCTTAATTCAATTTTTTTTTGTCATTTTGACTAGAGAGCTTGATAAGTGAGTTAGATTTCAAGTCATATGGCTTGAGCATCCACTATCAAGATATTAATCACTTTTGCTCCTAGTCTTGTTAGGAGATAACTCTATAAGATGGGGGGTTTTGATTTAGGTATCCATTTGAGTTTGGTCCCTCATAAAAGGTTCTTCCGTTTTTATTAATGGCTTGAGGTTGTTTATGATTCTTTTAGTAACCCACATCAATTTATGTGGACTATATTTTCTGAATAACCACCTATAAACTCTATGTCCTAATCTACTATAAAAATTACATCTAATTTTATATAAAGAGTTTAAAGTAGGTCCTTTAACAAAGATAGTTGACTTTTGTTGACGATTGCCCGCAAAGCCTATACCTTCTTTCTTATGGTCATGACCCTTATTTGTAAGGATCATGTTTAGGGATTTATTTTATATCTTAAGCCTTTTTAGGTAGCATGTCAATTTCTTATTTAATTACCTCTAGTGACTCAAATTTAGAATAATAAATGCATGATGTTGATATATCATTCAAGGTTTCATATTTAGAGGAAGGTAATGAATGATCTTTTTTAAGTGATTTATAAGTTTTGCTAATATTTTTAAATTTATCATAAAGCTCATAAAAATATTTAATAATTCATTGAAATTAAATGAGACATTAGGTGAGTTACTTATCTCATTTTGGTTAGCCACGAGCGTGAAATTCTTCACTTTCTAGTTGTGCTCTTTATCTTTGAAGTATATCTGCTTCTTGCATTCATAGCAAGATGTATTGTTTATTTTAATATCATTTTTGTAGTTTTTATTTATTAATTTTCTGATTCATTTATTATAAGTTCAAAGTTCTCATTACTCGATGAGTCATATGTTGTCCTTAGTTCTATTTTCTTATTATTTTTTAGAAGGTATAGTTCTTTTGTTCTTAGTTCATAATCTTTCTTATTCTTTGGAAGGTTTTATTCTTGCGTTCTTAAAGTACTTCCATTCTTATTCTTTAGAAGGTGTTCTTTAAATTTATTTTTATGAATTATTTCATTTAATGATTCATTTAATTTAGTTGTGCTTTTATATATAATTTTTAATATATGTCATATATCAAAAGCCTAATCAAAAGAAGAAACTCGATCAAACTTGTTTTTGTTTAAAGCATAAATTAAAGTATTTATAGCTTTTATATTTAAAGAAAAAGTCTTTTTTTTTCAAATTATTTCATTGTTTGGAATACTTTTCAAATTCATTCTTATAAATGTGCCATAAATCAAAATCCATAGAAATAAAAAATATGTATTCTTATTTTCCAATAAGTGTAATCCGTCCCATTGAACATGAGAGGACTTGTGATGCATTGCCCGTCGTTAATGCTATAATTAGCCATTTACTCATTTAGGTGTTAGTCCAATGAGTATAATGTGGCTATGTTACTAACTGTCAGGATCAATTAACACTAAGAGGGAGAATGAATTAATACAAGTGTTGAAAATTTTGGTTTATGAAAACTTTCGCTCAAAGTAAAATCGAGGTAGGAAGTGTTTCATTCAAGTTGAGTAAGTGAGCAATTAAACTATTGAATGATGCTAAGTTATGATCTTGCTTAAAGAAAGCTAGAGTAAGGTCATGTAAATTCAAAAAGAAAAGTTAAGAGATACTCATAGTTTATAGTGGTTTAGTCATAACTTTTTTTCACATGAGATAACTTTTAAGTATTTCACTTACCTTACCCGGGTTGATAAGCTAATTATTCTAATAACTTCAATTTGGCCTAACCACTAGCCAAAATGCTCAAGCTGAAAATTAGTAATAGTACACTCATCAACCCTTATAAGAGTATCATGTGTTCCCCAGTTTTCCAATGTGGGGTTAAGGGGTGTTACACCTTAGTCTCTCTTACGACTTGTAGCTCACAAGGGAAGCTCTCAAGTTTTTACAATACTTTCACCATAATTTTTCTTACTTTTTCATTCACCACCCTTACTTCACCAAGTAAGAAAATCTGGGGTATTTATAGATCTCAATTGGTTTTAAAAATAAAGCCAAAAATTTAAACCTTTTCATAATTCCTACGTATGGGCGGTACTACTACTAGTGTCAGTGGTACTATTACCGAAAGCACCCTAAAAATAGGGCATTTGTGGTACTACCACCACCTGGGCAGTACTACCACCACCCACTAGTGGTTTTATAGTTGGAAATCCCGTAAAAGCTACTTTTTTTATACTTTTGCATACTCGACTCATACCTCTTATTGACCCCTTTCTAGGTTAATGAAATGAGCTCAACTTGAGCTCAAATCCAACCCAAAGTGGACCCGATAGCCTCACATTGAGTTAATTTGAATTTTTGTCAAATCTAACTCAATTTGGACTCTAAACCAAACTGATACTAACTATGAAATACTAAGATATATAAATACAATCAATTTGACCAATGTGTTAAGTGACCTTCTTAACTCCCAGCGATCTTCTCGATAATCTCCGGCGAACTACTGATGAGTCTCGATTATATTATGGCGAACCCTCGACGCATTCCTGACAAGCTCCCGATCACCTTCGATGAGCTCCTAGCGAACTCCTAGCAAACCCCCAATCACCCTTAATGAGCTCTCAATAAACTCCCAGCAAGCCCTTAAAAGCTTCAATGAGCTTATGACAAACTCCCGGCAACCCCTGAGACCTTCCGCGTGCTTCTATCAATCTCTCGGTGAGTTCCTGTTGAATTTTAGTAAGATTAACTATAACAGAGAGAATATTACAATTAGAAGTTTTACTAGAGTCAAGTCTAGGCATCGGGTCGGGGTTCAGATAATGCGATTGGGAACTCACTAAGAGTGCATCTGAAGTTCGTCGAGGGTATCAGGAGCTTGCCAGGATGGTGCAAGGGAGTTCGCCAGAAGAAAACCGAGACTCATTGGAAGATTGTCAGGGGTAGCCGAAAGGCTTGTCAGGAGTTGGGAAGGTCTTAAAGTAGACTTATGGCTATGATTGATTGTAATTAATTAAGTAATAGTTAGCATCATGCAGGTTTAACTATGACAGAGAAAAGGTATTACAGATCAGACATGGACCTAAGATCAAGCTTAGGCATTGGGCCATGGATTAGACGATGTGGTAGGAGCTCGCTAGGAGTTTGCTAGGAGATTCATTGAAGGGATCGGGAAGCTCGCTAGAAACACGTCGAAAGATTGCCAGAGGAAGACCATGAGACTCACCACTTGGAATGCTGGAGGTTGCCGGATTGCGGGAGCAAGGTCATAAGCTTGGTGATCATGTCTTGATTGTAATCTTTAAGTCACAGGTTAAGTTTGAGTCCTAAATGAGTGTGATTTAGAAGAAATCCAAATCAACTCAAATTAGCAACGGGGTCCACTATAGGGTGTGATTGAGCTCAGGTCGAGCTAAATTAGTTGACCAAAGGATTGGTCAACTGATGGTTCAAATCGAATTGAAAAAAGTGAAGGAAATCACTTTTCTAGAATTCTCGGTAACTGAACCATTGGTGGGCAACAGTTCAACCGACCATACCAGGATTCCAGGCGACTGTCAATGGCTGAACCGCCTAGGCTGAGCGGCTGAACTACCTATACCTAAGAATTTGAGTATTTTTAGCGGTTGACACATCTAGACCGATGGGTAACCGCCCGTACTCGTATTTTTCGAGTGAGTTTGATTTTTGGCTCCAAATTCTGAAGCTATTTGGGGCCTTTAAATACCTCAAATTTTCTTACATTCAAAATAATAATTTTTTGAGATTATATTCTGAGAAAATATTATGTGTGAATTATAACAAAAAGAAAAGAGTTAAGGGAGTGATCCAAATATATAATCTTATCTCCCTTGAAATGTTGTAAGGGTTTGATCTTCACCAAGGAGATTAATAGTGGACATCGGTGTGCCTCAAAGAGGAGGACTCGGGAAGTAGACTGAGGCCAAGGTTGAGGTTGAACCACTATAAATTGTAAGTGTTCCTTACTTGTTTATTTACTACTTACAATTGTTGGGTTCTTAATTGTGTTCAACAAAATATCAAGTGACGCTTTCGATTTTATTTACTCTTTGAAAGCAATGTTTCAAGTCAAGCACTTCCAAGAAACTTCACATTTTATGTTTGAATCATTCATTTGCTTTACTTGAATAAAAAGCTTCTGATTTTCTTATCTTACTTAAAGCAAAAAAATTTCATTAAAATGAGAATTTACACTTGCACTAATTCACCCCCTCCCCCCTCGTGCCAATTAATTATAACAATTGATATCAAAGCCACGTTTTTCTTATTTTATTTAATACCTAAAAGAAATAGCTCTTTTTAGCATTAACAAGGGTTAATGCATCATAAGTCCTATATTTGATGGGACTGACTACACATCTTGAAAAATACGAATGAATACTTTTTTATTAGATAGATCTTGATTTGTGGTGTATTGTTGAAAAAGGTTTTCAGAAATCATCCAATCCAATAATAATTAGAATGATTATGAAAAATAAATATTTTCGTTGAATGCAATGCATATGAATGTCTTATATTGTGCACTTGATAAAAATAAATTTGATAAAGTTTCTTATTTTAATTCGGCTTTCGATATATGACATACATTAGAAATAACATATGAAAGCACAACTAATCTAAATGAATCATTAAATAAAAATACTTCTAAAATTAAATTTGAAGAACACCTTCTAAAGAACATGAAGGAATTTGTACTGAGAAGTTATGACTCCTCGAGTGAAATCTATTTTGAACCCTTGACAAATGAACCAAATAAATTAATGAACATGATCCTTAAAAATGATCTAAATATAGACAAAATCTCTTGCTTTGAATGTAAGAAGACGAGGAGCTCCAAAGATGAAATGAACAACCAAGAAGTGGATAACCTCCCTCTTATGGCCATCGATGTTAAGGTTAGTGATTCATTAAATATTTTTTTTTGAAATTATTAAACATGTTTCATGATATGTTTGATGAGTTTAAAAAACTTAACAAATCTGTTAAGTTACTTAAAAATGAACATGATTTGTTAGTTGGTAAAGTTGATGAAATATGAGTTATTAGCATCAAATAATCCTAGTTCTAAATGTGAAATGCTAGACAACATTAAAGAAGAAAATATCATGCTTAAGTCAACATTAGAAAAATTAAAATTGGGAACAAATCCTTAAATATGATCATTACCAATAAGGATCATATTAATTAAAAAAATGACATAGGCTTTATTGGTAGTGTTTAACAAAAACTAACCATCTTTGTAAAAGGATCTACCTTAAATGTGCCACTAAAAATAAAATGTAATTCTTGTGAAAAATTAGAACATAAAGCCTATAAATGTCCATTCAAAAATTATAGTCCACATAAATTAATTTGGGTTCCTAAAGGAATCATAAATAATCTTAAGCTATCAGAGAAAATGGAAAGAACATATCATAAAGGACCCAAACTTAAATAGGTAACTAAATCAAAACCTCTCATAATATAAAGTTACCTCATAATAAGGCTAGGAGTACTAAGTAATGTTTTAAAAATCGATGCATAAGGCACATGACTTGAGATCTAATACCCTTTCAAATCTCACGAGCCTAAGTATTAACAAGAAAATTATTGAAATTAAAATTAATGTCAATGAATCTTTTGATGGTTCATCATTATACAATTAATCTTAATAATACATAGCTAGAGAATGAACTAGAACTAAAGAACCTTATTTATTGAAAAATATGTTAAATCTTACATAAATGAGATTTTGATGATAATTGAATAAAAGGTTCAAAATTATTAGCTTGGATGTTAGTATAAATGTAAAGACTATTGTTAAATGGTTCAAATATTGATAAAGACTATGGAATGATTGATTTAAATGTTACATTGATTGAAATGTTATGATTGAATGATTATGTTAAATAATAAAATTTTAGCATAGAAAAATCTATAAAAGAGAAAAAAATCATGCTTCATTGTCTATTATTTTTGTAAATTAAAATATATTTAATGAGAATGAAATTAGTACGGTAACTCAATATAATAAGTCTAAAAATCATTGAAACTGAAATAAATCAAAGTTTTTGTTTGAAAATATTTTATTACATGATCTTGATGAAATTTCATTTTTGACCTTAAATGAGATTGCATTCTTGAAAATTTCAAAAGCAGGACAATTATTCTTGAAAGAATTTTTATCCTATTAATCCTTCAACAAGAGATAAAATAATACTACTATTATTGAATCTCTTAAACTATAAAAAAACATTAGAGAGCTTTAGCTATTGAAAAATAATCTGTGATGCCTTCATTAAATTTTCTAAAAAGTGATTTTCGATGATGATTTTGGATAAGTTTTCAAATGATTTTGTTTTAAAAAGAGATTAATGAATCTATCCAATGTTATTGATATTCTTGATGATTTTATCATGATCTTGACAAGTTAAAAATTTGTAACTTGAAATCTTTATATAAATCAAGTTATGGATAAGTTTATAAATGAATCATAAGTTAATCTATTTGGAACTACAACATGAATCTAAACAATAATCTTGATGATTTGAAATCACATAAATAAGTTGAGATCCTATATTTCCATATCTCATTTTGTAAAATCATACTTGTAACTTGGCAAATTTTGTGAATTAAGATTTTGCTTACAAAATTGATCTCCTAAAAATTTTTATTATCTAAGAGGAGATTTATTAAATTAAATTATATCTTTTGGTATTCATGAGTGTCTTTTGATATTAATATCCTTCTTGACATGATTTATTTTATAACTCATGAATGTGATAAGTTGAAAATTAAATGTAATATGCATGATTTGATAATTTTACTTAGAAATACATGATATGTCTTGATTACCTATATTCACAAACAAAAAGTGGGGCAAATTTATTAAATCATGTCTTTTGGATTTGAATTTTTATTTTTAATGACATGATACCCATTATACTTTTGGGAGTAATTTGAACATGGATGTAAAGAAATTATGCCATCATATTTCATGATAATAAGGGAAAATAAAATTACCAATATAATTAGGAGAAAATAGGATATAATAACATTGAATGAGGAACAAGTGTTTACAAGAAAATTAGAACTTTCTAAATGCATGCAAAATATTGGATCTATGATTTGAGCTTAATCAACTATCATATTTTCTTTTGAATTTTTTTATTATTATCAAAATCTATATGAGATATGATTTGCTTGATTTGCTACCTTACTTGAAATTTGCATAAGATTGTTCCATTGCCAGGATTTTGAATTAAATTTCATGGGTAGTTCTTGTTTTTACTTAGATACTCGAATTTTACATCTATAAAATTGAACATTTTTATGATATGATGATTTTCACTTTTCTTCCTTGTTTCTACCTTCTTGTTTATAAAAAAAAGAAAATATAAATGAAAGGTGATCTACAAAAATACATGATCTACTATTTATGTTAGAAAATCATATAATTTAAATATATAAGTGGCTCTTAATTCTTTTTGGATTTTCTAGATTTTTGAGCTCATTTTCAAAATCACTATAGTTAAAATGAACATAAGAAGAGG
Organism: Ensete glaucum; assembly: GCA_021527575.1. Classification (NCBI taxonomy): domain Eukaryota; kingdom Viridiplantae; phylum Streptophyta; class Magnoliopsida; order Zingiberales; family Musaceae; genus Ensete; species Ensete glaucum. Next base: position 34,518,210 of record CM038552.1, read on the forward strand.
ATTCAATTTTTTGTGATGAGATAGTTTTAAAGATTTTTCTTGTTTCATGAATCATGATGAATATTTACAAAGGGAAATATATATAACATAAACTTCTATGATGCTTGATATAAGTCTTTGACATTAAATCTTTGATAAATCACTTGATGTACTACTCTTGATTTAAATGAATTAAATTGCATGGGTAGATATCAATTCTTGGATTTTTGAAATTTACATCTAAAAGATTGAGCCTTATTTTTGTAATAGAATGTCTTACACTCCCCTCCCTTATTTCTTCTTTATTATTCAAATAAAGGGAAGAAAATTTTTCAAAAGAAAATTATATTTTTATTCTATTAAGGGGGAGCAAAACTTAGTAGCTTATAAATTACTAGTTTGAATATTGTAAAGGAAGCAAAAATTTGGTAACTTGCATTTCTCAAAAGAGAATAAATAACTCACTAGTTTTATTTGCTATGTTTTTCTTGAAATTTATATAAGATGGATTTGTTGAGCTCATATTCTAAATTTTCTTTTAAAATCTTATATCTACAAGATTGAGGTTGACAGTTAAAAATGCTAAATCATAAAAATATATAAATTATTAATCTAGATTTCATGGGATTAAGCCTTTTAGTGATAATATTTTTGAAAGCTTTCTCCATGTTCTTTATCTTATTATTCACAAAAGGGGAGAAAATTTATGTAATACTTTGTGATTTTACGGGTTTATTTGTTATGCTTGAAATTACATGAGATGATTTTAAATGTATGAGTAGCTCCTAAATTTTTGAATCTCTTTGAATATCTTAGAGTTTTGAGCTTATTTTTGAAATTCACCTTTATAAAATTGAGAGCTAGATTTAATGATGTTTTACAAATCCTCCCTAGTTTTCTTTCCTTCTTTTTCGAGAGGAAAAAAATTCTTTATGACTCATATTGTATCTTAAAAAGAGGGAGAAAAAACTCATCTGCCTTAAAATCCTTAGTCATATATTTTACTTTTTTGTTGATGACAAAGGGGGAGAAATATACAATGATCACACATGATATTGAGAAATATATATTGATGACACATGATGAAATATATTGATAATACATGATATTGATTATATACATTGATGATATATGATATTAATGATATATATTGATGACACATGATATTGATGATATATTTGGATATATTGGATATGGATGCATAATCTTTTTGAAACTTATGATTTGATGACTTGATGTAAATTTATTTTAAAATTTGTTTGAAATGTTATTGCTTAAAAATACTTGAAATTTAAGAGTGTGTGATTCTTTTAAATTTAAGTGGCATTGATTTGGGGGGTTAGGATTAACTCTTGTCATCAATTGATTGTCATCATAAAAAAGGGAGAGACTATTGAATCTTGAATTTTGATGTTTAAATCAATTGATAGATTATTGATCTAATATATGTTATTAGAGTTGATTGATACAGGATTAACTACAACAGAGAGAAAATTACAATCAGAAGTTTAGCCAAAGTTAAGTCCAAGCATCAGGTCGGGATTCAGACGATGCGGTTGGGAACTTAGTGCGTCAGGAGCTCGTCGAGGATATCGGGAGCTTACTAGGATAGCATAAGGGAGTTCACTGGAAGAAGATTGAGACTCATTGGAAGATTGTCGGGGTTAGCCGAAAGGCTTCCCGGGAGTTGAGAAGGTCTTGAAGTAGACTCATGGCTATGATTAATTATAATTAATTAAGTCATAGTTAGCATCATGCAAGTTTAACTACAACAGAGAAAAGGTGTTATGAATCAGATATGGACCTAGGATCAAGCTTAGGTATCGGGCTAAGGATTGGATGATGCGATAGGAGCTCTCCAGGAGTTCACTAAGAGATTCACCGAAGTGATTGGGAAGCTCGTTAGGAACACGCCGGGAGATCGTCGGAGGAAGATCGTGAGACTCGCTGCTTGGAATACCGAAGATTGCTAGATTGCAGGAGTAAGGTCATAAGCTTAGTGGTCATGTCTTGATTATAATATTTAAGTCATAGGTTAAGTTTAGATCCTAAATGAGTGTGATTTGGAAGGAATCCAAATCAACTCAAATTGGCAACCTAGTCCACTATGGTGTGTGATTGAGCTCAAGTCGAGCTCAATTAGTTGATCAAGGAATTGGTCAACTAATGGTTCAAATTGGGATTGAAAAAGTGTAGGGAATCACTTTTTCTGGATTCCCTATGGCTGAACTGTCGGTGGGTGGTGGTTCAACCGATCATACCAGGATTCCGGGCAGTTGTCAGTGGCTAAACTGCCTATACTTAGGAATCTATACACTTTTGGTGATTGACCCACCCAGGTAGGTGGGTGAACCACCCGTACCTGGATTTTTCGGGTGAGTTTAATTTTTGGCTCTAAATTCTGAAGCCATTTGGGGCTTATAAATATTCCAAGTTTTCTTATATTCCAAACAATAATTTTTGGAGATTATATTCTGAGAAAATATTATATGTGAATTGTAAGAAAAAGAAAACGGGTAAGGGAGTGATCCAAATGTGTAATCTTATCTCCCTTGAAATGTTATAAGGGTTTTATCTTCACCCAAAGGAGATCAATAGTGGATGCTGGTGTGCCTCAAGGAGGAGGACTCGGGAAGTGGATGTAGATCAAGGTTGAGTCTGAACCACTATAAACTGTAAGTGTTACTTACTTATTTCATTTATTACTTACAATTGTCAGGTTCTTAATTGTATTTAATAAAATATCAAGTGACGCTTCTGATTTTATTTACTCCTTGAAAACAAGGTTTCAAGTCCAGCACTTCTAAGAAACTTTTCATTTTATTTTTGAATCATTCACTTGTTTTACTTGAACGAAAAGCTTTCGATTTTCTTATCTTGCTTAAAGCGAAAAGTTTCGTTAAATTTACACTTGCACTAAATCAACACTCTCCCACCCTCTCTTATTGCCTATTGATCCTAACAGTTCCCACTACATCGTCTAAACCCCGGCTCGATGCTCGAAGTTAACTTGGCTCAATATTTAATTGTATTGCCCTAGTTAATCCTATAGCATTCATCTCTAACACACATTATATCAAACACCCATCCATTAATTTTATTATCAAAATCTGAAATTTAACAGAACATTCTTAGCAATTACTTTACAGACCAATTACAAGTTTAATTCGAAAGACGTTCAAACCTAGTTTAGTATTCTTGCACGATAGAGGTTTGATAAATCTTTGCAAGTCGGCCATATATGTTCTCATACTCTGACAGTCCAAAACGGATCAGTGGCCTACTTTTGAATTATCCCTACATGGGTACGCCATGTGTGTGCTCGAACCAATCATACCACTAGATTGCATCTCCCTTGAGGAGTGTGATGGTGATGTCCTCTATAGATTCTTCTGAAGTTTCATGGAAGCGAAAGTACCTTTCAACACGTGAGATCCATCCAATTTGGTCTCCAACTTCCCATCTAGGGAACTCCACTCTCATGCACGGGCATACAGAGTCCTGCACTTGATCACCCTTCTCAAATTGGTTCTCCTTGTGATATAAACTTTCTTCATGGTGAGATCTGTTTGGGCTCTCCGATCGACCTATTTTGAATTCTTGGAAGAGTACTCACAACTTGTCCTCCATGCAAGCCTCAAAAGCTTCAAGCTTCGTGTTAAGTGCATCATCTGAGGCCATCGCGTAAGATTGAAGATCGGTGATGTTCAACTCCTTATTCTATTCACAAGTCAGGAGCATGAGATGATAGATGGTGTTGGCGGCAACAACATGAAGGGAAGAGGCAGTAGTAGCAATGATCTAGGGTTAGATGGCTATGATAATTTGCTACTGATGGTGGTGGCAGCAAGGGGTGAAGATGGTTGCAATGGCAGTAATCTAGGGCTAGATGGCTATAATAAATATTGCTGGTGGTGGAAACAATAGGAGATAATGATACCAGATAATAAAAACCCATAGGTTTCTTTCACAGATAATTAATCTCTTTAGGGGATTGACACTTATTGATCCCTATAGGGGATCAGCCCTCCTAGGGTTTCGATCAAAAGATTGAAAGGAAAAGTCAATTCTTTAGTATATTTTTGAAAAGAAGAGAACCCTAACCCTAGACTCCTAATAAAAGTCCTACTAAAAATAAAATTTCTATTTCTACTATACTCCTATTTCAACTGAATCTTACTTCATCTAGGATTTGGGCTAGTTTATTCAAATCAACTCTTAGTTGACTCAATGTCAGGTCTAGGCCAGTCAATAGGACTCAATCAGTAGACTCGACTTAGTAGACTAGGACTCAACCATGCTAGGGTCCTATTAGAGGAAGAGCTATAGAATTGTCAACAGGAAGAATTGACTAGGTTGCAAGAGAAGCTTGCCGAGTTTCAAGTAAGGAAATCCACAAGATCTGTCGAGGTAGTTGTAGGAGGAGGAGGAGCTGGCGTAGGTAACCTTACTGAGGAAGCAGTTCCAAAGACGGAAAGGAGACCGTCGAGGGAGTAGAGGAGGAAGGGAGTAACGGTGGTGAATAAAACCTCGTTGACGAATGCAACGACCAAGAGAGAGAGGATTTGTCGACGAGAATTTACTATGGTTGAAACATAGAAATAGATATCATTGATAGTGTTGTACATCATCTCTATTTATAGGAAATGGTTGAGAAAGAGGATTTCCCTCAAAGCAACGAGATTTTCTAAGAAAATCATATCTAAATCATATATGTTATACAACTAAACTTTAAAAAAAATATCTATGAAAATTGAAGAAGTTTATTAACGTTGAAGAGCACAGTATGATGAAATAATATATTCTAGAAAGATGAATTTTGCATATTGCACTATACAATTGATAATGGATCCTGTAAATTCAAAAGAATATTTCACCTAAAAATATTGATGTCAAATTTATTCAGGAAAATGGAGTTTTGCTTCTTATACACCATCCCGACACTCTTACCCAACCTTGTGGAGGTGACATGATATATCCATTAGCTATTTAAGGTAGAATCGATGAAAATAGTTTTCTCATAAAAATTAATCTTGACATGAGATGTCAAGATTAGAAAACAAATTTTTGGATGATGTACAATGCTACAAATATATGAAGGTAAAAAGAACGAAGAAACACGAGATTAATTGTGATTATTATGCTACAATGGATGGTAATTGATTTGCTTCGGTAGGCTATAAGTGTTGGAATAGCAAAAATAAAAATGTTGGATAGAGTGACTTATATTGGATTACTTAACTTGTGTTCCAATAATATAAAAGACATTTTATTTTTTAAATTCTCATAATCAATGTTATAGAAGTTGCTTAAGTTTCCCTTCTTTTTATAAAGGAGAAGATTTCATCAAAGTTATACTGACTAGAAAAAAAAGGATACAATAAAAATCTAAAGAATTAGTAACAAGTTGCGTATATAAGAAAAGACAGCTATCTAAAATACAGTGAGCTAAGTATATCATAAAAAATAATGTGATGTGATTAATTTCCAAAAACTATATAAAAAGTGAGATAAGGTAATTGAGATATATCTCTAAAATCAAATAATATCATTTGGTTCTATTCTAGCTAAGACATGATGTATTTTATGTTTTTTATAAATAGGTATTAGATCATGAACTAATTTGTATTTATGTAGTAATGATGAATTTTTACATAAAAGAAAAGGTAACTACTTAAAATGACGAGTTCCGTTTGTGATAGGAAAAACATACGATAATGAGTGGATTCCAAATTGTGGATAATTGTGTAAATTAAAATCCTACTAGTAATAAGATGGAAATATGAGCTGATTTATAAAATTTTATATTAACTATCTTTAGAATCAAGTAGCACTATGGTTTGTAATGCGTACACATGATATATTGGCTATGTATCATACTTTGATATCTGATTCTTGTTGTTTATCGATGATATATTTTTCAAGCTAATAAAAAAATTATAAATTCAATACAAAAGGATACATAGTGAGCAAAGAATAATCACCAATGTGGTGATTATTGGATAGACAAATATTTTCTGAATTTTTATTTATTAACAGTTTTCTTGTGGATAATAAAATCTTATTTTTAAAAGACATTTGCTCAAAAATACCCTATGGGCTTGACTGTTTTGATGTGTGAGGTAGAAGATACTTTGACAATCTGCTAAGTTTTTAGGAATTTATTCAAAAGGATCTATAACATGCCAAGAATTAACTCATCCTTGGTCTCTCAAAAGTATATATATTCTTATCGAATGCAGACAAATGGACCATATAGATCTTATATTAAATATTTTTTATTTTATGTTTTGCATTATTGATTGCTAAATTATTCTTTTAGTATCAAAGTCTTCTCCAACCTATACATTGACACATATCATTCCCACTTTTTGTAACCCTATTCGTTTTGGGAGTCAGATAAATATTGAAGTATGTGAAATTACAATCTACTTTTTTTTTTTTTTTTGTAGCATATCAATTTGAACTAATGTTTCTTAGAATCGATTTCCAAGGTGTTATAGCTTATGATTAATATACATAAAATGGTGGTGGTATACAATGCTCTCTTATTGAAAATTAAGGGTTCGAGATCTCAATTGATATATTTTATGAAAGTCTCAATTAATTCAGCTAGTAAAGATTTTAATAATTTATTATAAGATCTTAGGATTGAAATCATGCCCATATCACTTACCGTTTGAAAAAATTATGATCGCTAGTTCCAAATATAAGAATCTTGGAATACAATTCAATTCTGTCAACCATAGGTAGCATTTATTTCTCCCTCTCCATACCAAAACCATAAATGTAGGATTAAAAGAATTCCACCCTAACATCTAGAAAATAAGAAAATATCCAAGAAAATTAAGATAGTAGAATAAGAAACTATACGATGGGAAGAACTTTAGTAACCTTTGACAAGTACAATAACAATATTAATGTTTCTGAATCAACAATAACAGATTCTGGAATGATGGACTTTTTCTTATAGCTCTATAGAAATATATGCATATCTTGTACAAAGACTCTTACAAGACTATAACCAAAGAGTGTTAATCTATGTTTGATCTTAATCTTGATCATCTCCTTTTTTTTTCCTTTCTTTTTTTGAGAAAAGACTAGAAAGACTATATTCCACCTCAGAATGAACCAAAACATCTAACTCTACCGATCAATCTAAAGAATTCATAACAGTATTCAAGATGAGCCAATTAGAGGAGAGTTCTTTATCAATATTACTATAAATCCATGAGTCTGAGTTAAACTAATCAGAGCTAAGCTTAAGTTATTAGGTTGTGGACTAAACTCAATATATGCATTAAGTTTTTTGCATTATGAACATTTGGCTCTGATACTATGTTAAAAATTTATTAATGATAAGTTTCAGTCAAAGTCAATATATGTTATCCAACTCTCACAATATTTATTATTTGAAATTATTCCTTTAGTTATCTTCTCCATCTCTCCTGGTACATAAATATTTACTAACAAATATATCAATAATAGTCATCAAATCTATTATAACGTACAATCGAGAAATTCATCAATCCCTAGCTAACCAAAGTCTTTCCAAGATCACAAAAGATTCAGCATCATCCCTAGCTAATTGACTCTCAGTAGTCAAACACACAACATAAGCTGATATGATAATGGCTGTATCAAATACTGTCAAGTGGAGATGCAGAAGTTAAACCACAGTTTCAAATGTTACTAAAACTGCATACGAAATAAACATTAAAAATCAGGTTTAGAGATGGTTAGGTAAACCTAGCTATACAATACCTTGATTACTTGGTCATAGCATTCCCTTGGAGGAATGCTACATTTTTTAGTATAAAACTTGGTCAACACAAATCACAACCATTGACTAATATCAATTGTTCGTCACCAAGAAGATAGACATCTGTCGATTAATATTACCAAAGCAATACCAATTCATGTAGTCAATTACACAAAAGAAAAGTTGCAATAATGTTGAGACATATATTATCGATTGTGTATGTTCATAGAGATATATTACGGTGCAAATAACATATGAGCAACACCTCCCGTTGTTCTTCTTCATTAAGAGCTTTGAGTCTCTCTCTTTCTTTCTTTCTTTGTCTTCATATAATTTATAAAATATAGTGATGAGAGCCTCTTGACTTTGAAGTGTTTGTAAACTGACCGGAGTAATAGCACGTTGACGGGTTCGCTCTAGAGAAACTAGCAATAGATTACCTTGGTCATCCCTTTATCTTTTGTCAACTCTTATCAAACTATGCGTGTTGCCTACATAATCCTTCACATAATCTCTTTTGTCGTTCTTCTCCATTGTAGGTTTCGAGTCTCTTTCTCTCTCTTTATTTATATTCACATGATCTGTAGAAGATGCTTGTGAGAACTACTTTACTTGAAATGTTAGCAGCAAAATGATTCAAGTAAAATAGCATGTTGAGTCGCTCAAAAGAAATTAGCAATCGTCTTAGTTTTTGTCAACTCTTACCAACTACGTGCATGTTGTCCTTTGGTGATGGCAATTCATAGCTAGTTTAACGTGTGACCTTCTTTGAAAGCATTGTACTTGATCACTAATCTCAAATATTATTTATTCTTATCAACGCTATCCGATTGACCGAATCCAATTTGACGTACCGATGAGAAGGAAACGAAGATTGCACCGTAAGCCAATTAAAATGCCATCTTAGCATGAATTCAAAAAATATCCAGCGGATAGTTGACTTTACATTGATTTGATGCAAATAAACTCTAACCACCCCATTTCTTAATATTGCATTGTTTTTTTATAAATGTATATCACAATCCGAAAATAATCAAAATGACGGAAAATAGATTTGTGCAATATTATTGTCAAAGAATGCCAATAGTATCTAGAGAAGACTAAGATCTATTTGACCTTAAGAATTGTCAGTAGCGTGTGTGAAGAAGATTGCCAATAGATTTGTTCTACACAGTCAATATATATATATATATATAGACATATATATACGTATCAAAAATCTATTTAACCAAAAATATACTTAAGTATAGTAAGTAAAGTAAATCAGTAACCTACAACAAAACAAAAGAAGGATGCAAACCAATTTATAAAGGTTTTAATTTTCTGACCTACTTTCATTCTCAATTCCTCTTCCCTCGAGGTCATCAGTTTTCACTACTGATCTTTTTTCTAATGAATGAATATCAACTACCTTGTTCCAACCCTTTTTCTTTTAACAGACTTAATAAAGAACCTTTACACATCTCTTTTATCAGAGACCTCACAACTTCTACAAATAAAAATCACTTCTAAACTTAATGAGGAAGAAGAGACTGAATCAATGTTTAAAGAGAGTTTATAACATTTTGTCCACTAGAATTCTTACTCCATCAAGCAAGCATGAGTAGAGTATTTATATACCCCAAAAGGCTTCATGAATAGAGCTAGAAACTTAAATTCCTAAGATTTTAGGGTACTTGCAATACTAGCATCGGCGTCGAGTGGTATTATCACCGAAATAGAGCGAGTAATCCTAGCTCTAGTAATACCATCGCCGACCTAAGTGTTGCCATTGTCGACCATAGGTGGTACCATGCTAGAACGCCTAAAAAAGCATAAACAATATTTTTTTGGTTCTCAGGTGGTACCACTGCCTAAGCCAATCTTAGGTCATCGAGTTGGCCTTCCAACAAGCTCAATTTGACCTTAGTTTAGGCCCAATAGGTTTCTATTTAAGTTAGCATAGTTTTGACTCAATACCAACTCAATTTGATCTCAAACAATCTTAATCAAGACTTAACCACTCAAATATCTAACACGAATAGGAAGCTTTCATCATATTGTCCAGTATTCCAGCATATCATTTGATCATTCGATTCTTCGTCCGAACCTCCAGCCCATTGTCATTACCTTCGATATCTCACTCGATCTATCGACATGTTGACTTCCCACAACATCTGATTTTTTATCATAATACTCGATCCTTTCGACCTGATGCTTGAACTCATAGCACGAATTTCATCTTTCGACACATCAATCAATCCTCTGGGCCAATGTCCAATATTTGACATAATACTTCTTCGACCCAATATCTGATTCTCTTACTTTGACAATTTGTTATATGATGATTTGTGTCCGCAATCAAAATATTTCCTATGTCATCTCAAAAGCACAGTAGTTAATAAACTTATTAATTGATTTCATCATCAAAATTGGGATTCAACAATCTCTCTCTTTTTTATGATAGTAACTAATTGATAATAAAAATTTAACTAAACTCCCCTTGTTTATATGTCATTTTGAAATATTATAATGAACTCGAATTCAAATGATCATACATCATTTTAAATAATATGTACTGAATTTAGGTTAAAATAAATTTGATCTTATCAATATTATGATTCAATTATTCAAGTCCAAAAATCAATATTCGATCAGGTTTTAAAAATCATAATCATTTCAAGTTTTAAATTTTAATAATTATCAATGTATCATATCAATCAAAATATAACTATAAATTTGTCATTGTATAACCAAGAATTATAAGTAAGATATCATGATTCTCTCCGGTCAACAAATAAATATACTTCTCCCCTTTTTGTTAAAAATATATTTCTCTCTCTTTATTAGTAAAAGATATGATTTACTACTTCTCCCCCTTTCTAGTCATTAAAAGGAAGAGAGTTATATCTTGGTATCATAATGTTACTTCTCCCCTTTTATATCAATATTCCAATTGTAAAATAAAAATACTTTGATATCATACCATTAAGGATATTAATATGAAAAATAAGTTTAACTTATCGACACTAAGAGGTCAATTGATGATAGGGTATTAACAAAACTCCCCCTATCTATATGTCATCATAAAAATGTAATGAACTTGAATTCAAAATAAAAGTTTTTTCAATGATACTCTTAAATTAAAGTTGAGATAAATTCCATCTTGATATTATCATTTCAAGCCCACATATTCAATTAAGTTTCAAATTTTAAAAATAGTTAATAAAAGTTAGGCATGAGTCACTACTAATAAAAAGTTACATCATAAGTCTATTTGTTCAACACATAAGCTAGGCATGAATTGTTACTTCTCCCATTTTATCACTAAAACAAATATAAGTCACCTTTTCTCTTTTGTCATCAATAAAATAAAGTATACAATTCATGAATACAAAATACTCATACAAAATAAATCTCAGGTTGTGAATAGCGAAAAATCATGATTAATTTGGATAAATTTCCTCCTTAGTCACTAGGAAAAAGAAAGAATTATAGGATAAAAATAGTAAAAGGTCTTAATTCATACAAAATAAATATCAAATTATAAAAACTGAAAAGTCAAGTAAAAGATCATAATTCATTTAGAAATTTTTTTTAGTAAATAGTAAAATAAAATAATCATAAGAGAACATATAGTAAAAGGTTTTAATTTATACAAAATAAATCTCAAGTTATAAATATCTAGAGGCCAATTGAACGATCATGATTAATTTAAATAAATCTCCTATTTAGCAAATAGCAAAAAAGAAAGAATCATAGAAGAATAAATAATAAAAGTTCTTTAATGATGCATTGTCAAGACACATGAGTTATCTTTAAGAGTATCATCAATGCATTTAGGCTCAATTTGAGATTAAAAAAATAATATTTTACATAAATATTTTTTAATAAAGAATGAGTTTGAATATATTTTAGTGTATCTCCAATAATCAACTCCTTACAATGTGCATCTATATACTTTCATTCCTTAGGTAAGGTTCCTTTGGAATTATATGTATCCAAGTTACTTTGGAAAGAAGAATTATAATTCAAATCAAATTATTAAATTTAAAATCATCATTAAAACTATTTTTCTTAACTTTAGGAGATTCATTAAAAACAACATGGATAGATTCCTCAATAACTAAGGTTCTATTACTGAAAACTCGATAAGCTTTACAAATAGAGGAATATGTAAGAAAAACACTTTCAAATTTTACATCAATTTTTCCAAGACATCCTTTCATTTAGAATAAAACATTCACATTCAAAAACTTTAAGATATAAAATGTTGGTCTTTTATTGTTCGACAATTCATAGGAAGTTTTAGATAGTTGAAGTTTTATGAGATATCTTATTCATAACATAGCATGTCGTGTCAACAATTTTAGACCAAAAATATTTGGATAGACTATGTTCATTAAGCATATTTCTTGTCATCTCTTGTGAAAATCTATTCTTTTTCTCAATAACTCCATTTTATTATTGATTTATTGGAGTGAAAAAAATTATAGTCATACCCATTCAAATCATAAAATTCTTGAAAATTATGATTTCTAGACTCATAAGATCACTATATAACACCTTTTTTATTTTGAATTTATTTACAAAATTTGATAAAATATTTAAAATAATTACTTTTATGTGCCAAGCAATATGTCTATCTACTATAATCATCAACAATCTCAAAAGCATATTTACTACCTCTTAAATTTATGATATCAATTGGTCTAAATAAAAATCATATGAATTAATTATAATAGTCTCAGTTGATTTTTAGGTTTAAAGCTATTCTTTATTTATTTTTCTAGTTGGTATGCATCAAAAATTTTATCTTTAACAAATTTAATTTTAAGCATTCCTCTTATATGTTCTCTAGTTCAATTTATGAGATCAATTTCATACTTACATGTTCTAATCTCCTATGCTAGAGGTACGCATCATCATTTAAAATCAAAAAAATAAGTTTTATCATAAAAATCATCAAGATCAATAGTATAAATATTATCGCTCCTTAAAGCAACTATAGATTTATTCTTATTTGGTATTTCTATGATATAAGCATTAGAATCAAATTTAATATTATATTTCTTGTCACATAGTTGACTAATACTTAATAAGTTATGTTTTAAACCTTTTACAAAAAGAATATTTTCAATCAAAAGATTTTATTTATTACCAATATTTCCAATACCGATAATTTTTCTTTTGTTGTTGTCTTCAAATGTCACATATCCTTTATCTCAGCTATTGAGCTTTGAGAAATGTGTTGGATCTCATGTTATATGCTTTGAGCATCTAATGTCAAAATATTAGCTTTTGCTCATAGCTCTTGTTTGGAGACTACCTACAAGAAAGGAGGGGGGGTTTGCTTTAGGTACACATTAAACTTTTGGTCATTTATGGTTAAATCTTCTCTTCTTAACTTTTGACATCAATTAATTTATTATTCTTTTAGGAACTCAAATTAATTTATGAGAACTATATTTTCTAAGAGAGCATGTATAAGTAGAGTGACCAAATCTTTCATAAAAATTATATTTTACGTATAGAGGAATTTGTAATGTGGGTCCTTTTATAAATTTAGTTGGCTTTTAATATATGCTATTAATTATGAAATCGATACCTTCCTTTTTAAATCAATAGTCTTGGTTAGTAAGAATCATGTTTAATGATTTATTTTTAATTTTAAAATTTTCTAAATTTATTATAATAATATATTTTTCTTTTTAAGTGAACCTAACTCTTCACATTTAATGTAAGATGTTAACATACAAGTGTCATTCTTATTTTTTAATTTATCAAATTCGTTAGAGATAGATATATAATCCTTTTTAGCAATTTATATTTCTTACTAACTTTTTTAAGCATATCATACAAATCATGAATTGGATCAAGTAATTTATCATAAGATAATGATGTTTTAGCAGAGTTAAATACCTCATTGTTGAAAGCCATTAAAGCATAGTTTGCCACTTCGTCTTCATTGATTTGCTCTTCGTGCACTTGATTCATCTCATATTGTCTTGAATGCTTTCTTCTCTTCTTTTGGAATGGTAGCTTCTTCTTCAGTTGTGGATACTCATTTTTGAATTGCCCTGACTTGTTTGCATTTATAACATTTAATGTATTTATTTTAGGTTCACTTTTGTTCTTATATTCTCGTCTTATAGAATTAGTCATGTTCCTTTTTATGAACTTTTTATGTCTTTTTGTAAGAACCACTTTGTCATCAGTGTCATCAATTAAGCTTTCGCTCAAATAGTTTTTTCTTTGTTCTAAGTTTAATATTATTTCTATTCTTTAGAAGGTTTTCCTCTTGTTCATCATGTGGTATTAGGTCATTTTATAGGTCATTAAAGAACCTATAAGTTTTTCAAGAGAAAGGTTGTTCAAGTCTTTTGTTTCTTGAATTGTATTTACTTTTGGATCCCAGCTTTTAGAAAGAGATCTTAAAATTTTATTTACCAATTCAAGATTAGTATATCTTTTGCTAAGAGTTTTTAAACCCCATAAAATGGGTGTACATATTACCAATGGTTTCACTTGGCTTCATTTTAAATAATTTATAACTATGTACCAAAGATTAATGTTAGTTTCTTTAACTCTATTTGTACCTTCATGAGTAGCTTCATATATGTGTCAAATATCATGTGAAGTGTCATAAGTAAAAACATAATTAAACTTATTTTTGTCTAAAGCATAAAATAAAGTAATTATATTTTTAGCATTTAAGAAAAATATTTTATTTCAAAATCATTCCATTCATTCATTGGTTTAGAGGGCTTTTGAAAACCGACAACATTCTATAGATTCAAAATTCATAGAAAGCAAGAAAATCTATATTCATGTTGTTCAGTAAGTGTCGTCTGTCCCACTAAACATAGGAGGATGAATGATAGAGTGACCTTCTTGATTGCTTGAAAATATCATTAAATCTCTCTTGGGTGAATTAGTGCTAAAACAAAATTCTATAACAAAAAATCACTAAATTCTAATGCTAATTGTTAGGATCATGATAGCACTACGAGAGGGGGGTGAATTAGTGCTATAACAAAAAGGATCTTATTTATAAAGTTTGATCAATAAATCTACATTGGAAATAGGTTTAACCAAAAGTACAAGTAAGGATAATGAGTAAAGTAAATCAGTAAGCAATAACAGAGTACAAGACAAGGATGTAAATTGATTTATAGTGGTTCGATCATCCGACCTACAATCACTCTCGATTCCTCTTCCCTTGTGGCCACTAGCTTTCACTATCAATCTTTTTTCCAATGGATGAAGATTAACAACCCTTGTCACAACACTTCTCCTTTTAACATGCCTAGGAGAGAACCTTTATACCTCTCTTTTACAAGAGATATCACACCTCCTACAACTGAGAATCACTTCTAAACTCAAGGACGAGGAAGAGACTCAACAAATGCTCAAAGAGAGTTTACAATACTTTTTTTCTCTAGAATTCTTGTCCATCAAGCAAGCATGAATGAAGTATTTATGGACCCTAAAAGGTTTCAAGAATGGAGCCAAAAACTCAAATCCTTGAGATTTTGTAGTACTTACGGTACTAGCACCAGTGTCGGGTGGTGCTATTGTAAAACAGAGCCAGTAATCCTAACCCTAGTGGTACCATTGTCGGCTTAAGTGGTGCCACCATTGGCCATAGGCGGTATCACCGCCAGAACTCTTAGAAAAGCATAAACATTAATTTTCGATTCTTAGGTTGTACCACCGCCCAAGCCAATCTCAAGTTATCAAATTGGTCTTCCAACAGGCCTAATTTAACTATAGTTCAAGCCTAGTATGCTTTTATTTATGTTGGCATAGTTTCGATCTAATACCAAATTAATTTAACTTTAAACAACTTTGATTAAGACTTAATCACTCAATCATATATCTAATATAATCATGAAGCTTTCAAAATATTGTCCTGTATTCTGATAGTTATCTGTATCGAATCTCAAATTTTGATGATAAAATTAATCGATAAATTTTATGATCTAACTTATGTGTTAGAAAAAGTAATGCAGGATTAACTACGATGGTGAAAAAGAATTATAATCAGATGATGGGTCGGAGTCAAGTTCAGGCATCGGACTAACATTTGGATGATGTAGTGGGAGCTCACTAGGAGTTTGGTAAAGGTGATCGAAAATCTTATTGGGAGCACATAGAGAGTTCCTTAGAATATGACTAAGAGACTCACCGGAGGATGTCGAGAAGATCACTAAGAGTTAGGAAGATCATTTGATATATCGATCATAAATGTTTGTAATTGTGTAGTGAGTCGTAGTTAACATCATAAATTAAATCCTAATTGAGTTAGATTTGAAAAAATCTAAAGTAACTCAATGTGAGACAACTGAGTCCACTTTGGGTTAGACTTGAGCTCAAGATTGAGCTCATTTCATTAACCTAAAAAAGGGTCAATAGAATATATAAGTTGGTTATATAAAAAGTACTAAAAGTACCTTTTGCGAGATTCTTGGTCGTAGTACCACCGGTGGGCATTGGTAGTATTGCCTAAGCTATGGTGGTACCATCGAAGCAGTGATAGTACTACCATCGCTCCTATTTCTAGGGTATTTTCGATGATAGTACCACCGATGCCGGCGGTAATATCACCCATACCCCAATTGTATGGAAATGGTTTAAATTTTAACTTCAATTTTTTATGCCAACTAGGGTCTATACCCCAAGTATTCTTGCATTGGAGAGTAAGAAAGTACAATAAAAGAGGTGAAAATTCTATGAAAAAGTTGTAAAATTTAAGAGTTTCCCTCGAGTGCTTTAAGTGTCAAGTGAGTAAGGAAAGAGATAAATCTTGTAAAAGGTTCATCTCTTGAACTTGTGAAAAGGAGATAAGTGTAAAGGGTTTCGTCTTCACCTATAGAAGAATATCTTTAGTGGACTCTGGTAAACCTCGATGAAGGAAGACTCCGAAAAGTGAATGTAGGTCAAGTTTTGGCCGAACTATTATAAAATATGTGAGCATCTCTACTATTGCCTCTTCTATTGTATTTGAATTTAATTATTCTTAATTAGTTTGAAGAAAAGCATGAGCATCCGCTTTTGTTTTTGTCTTTACAAATTGCTCTCCAACTTATTACTTTTAATTACTTCTGAGAGCTTTTGATTTCGGTTTTACTTCGAACAAAATTTTTTTAAACTAAGATTTCATCAATTGCACTAATTCAACCCTTCTCTTAGTGCTAACTTGATCCTAACAGTTAGTATCAGAGTTGATTACACTCGATCATATTAATAATTAAGCAAGTTAATAGCTTCTTTTGGCATAAATGAAAGTCACTTTATCAAACGTTATCTCATGTTTAATGGGATGGATTATACTTATTGGAAAACTAGAACGTGTATTTTTTTTATTTTAATGGATTTTGAACTTTAGAACATTATCGAAAATGATTTTCAGATGTCATCCAATCTAATGAATGATTGGAATGATTGGAATGATCATGAAAAAAGGATGTTTTCATTAAATGCCAAAGCTATAAATGCTTTATTTTGTATTTTAAATAAAAATAAGTTTAATCAGGTTTCTGCTTGTTATTCGACTTATGATATTTAGCATATCTTAGAAGTCACACATGAAGACACAAGTATAGTGAAGGAATCGAAAATAAATCTTCTTGTACATAACTATGAATTGTTTAAAATGAGAGAAGTGAGACTATTAGTGACATGTATACCTGCGTTACATATGTCATCAATAATTTAAAATCTCTTTGATAAAATTTATTCTAATCTTGAACTTGTTAATAAAATCTTGAGATCTTACCTAAAAGTTGGGACCTAAAAGTTTATACAAGAGGCCAAAGACTTGAACAACTTACCTCTTGAAGAACTAATTGGGTCTTTGATGACGTATGAAATAAATTGCAAAGCTCATAATGAACTTGAATAACACCTTCTAAAAAATAGGAAGGATATTACCTTGAGAACTAAAGAACACCTTCCAAAGCATATGAAGGACTTGGCATTGAGGATAGCAGATGACTCCTTAACTGAAACCTCGAGTGATGAGGACAAATATATTGCACTACTAACAAGAAAACTCAAAAAAATTCATGAAAAAAAGAAATCACAAAAATAAAAATAAACCTAAAAAATATTATAATATATTTTGAATGCATGATGCTAGGGCATTTCAAAAGTAAATACCCATAGTTTAAGAAAAAGGTGTCAAACAAGAAGAAGACCTTCTTACCCACATGTCAAGCTCGTTAGACGAAGAAGACAACATCAAATAAGAGGTTGTTCAACTATGCTCTCATGGCCATCCATGATGAGATAAGTGAATCTTCCGATGTCTCATTTATTTTGGATGAATTATTAAATACATTTCATGAACTTTTTTGATGAATTTTAAAAAATTAGCAAAACCTATAAAACGCTTAAGAAGGGACATTAATCACTAATTAGTAAACTTAAAAAATGCATAAAGCATCAACATCACACAATTCATGCACTAAATGTGAAACAAACTTTTAA
This sequence comes from Ensete glaucum, assembly GCA_021527575.1. Taxonomy (NCBI): domain Eukaryota; kingdom Viridiplantae; phylum Streptophyta; class Magnoliopsida; order Zingiberales; family Musaceae; genus Ensete; species Ensete glaucum. Next base: position 34,536,424 of record CM038552.1, read on the forward strand.
AATATTAAAATATAAAATAAATCTGTAAAGATGATCCTTGCAAATAAGGGTCATGTGCAAAGGAAAAAATGTATTGGCTTTATGAGCAACTCTCAACAAAAGCTATCTTCATTAGAGGACCTATATTAAACTATTCACCTAAACCTCAATGTAATTTTTATGGTAGATTAGGACATCTTACCTATAAGTGTTCATTTAGAAAGTATAGTCTATATAAATTGATTTGGGTTTCTAAAGGAATCATAAACAATACAATGTCCTTAATTAAATTAGGTAGAGCTTTTTATGAGGGACCCAAAGTTAAATGGGTACCTAAATCAAAACTACCTTTATTGTTTGTTTGTCTCAAAATAAAAGCTAGGAGCATAAAATGGTACCTTGATAGTGGATGCACAAGGCACATAACTAAAGATCCAACTTATTTTTCTAAGCTCACTAGCCTAAATGAAAGAGGTGCCAACTTCGGAGACAACAATAAGGGAAAAATCATTAGGAAAGGAACCATGGGTAACAAATCAAACCTTTTGATTAAAGATGTACTATTAGTTGATGGTTTGAAATATAATCTACTTAGCATTAGTCAATTATGTAATCAAGGATATATTATTAAATTTGAATCTAATGTTTGTATAATTGAAATACCACATAAAAATAAATCTTTAATTACCTTAAGAAATAATAATATGCATACTATTGACATTAAAATTTTTTGTGATAAAATATGTTTTTCAGCTTTGAATGATAATGCTTGGATTTGAAATAGGAGACTAGCTCATGCTTCATGAAACTACTAAATCAAATCTCAACTAAAGATTTAGTAAAAGGATTATCTAGTATTAAGTTCATCAAAGACAAAGTTTGTGATGCTTGTCAAATAGGAAAGCAAATAAAAAGTAGTTTTAAGTCAAAAAATCAAATAAGCACCTCTAGGCCACTACAATTGATCCATATTAATTTATTTAGAATAATTAATGCTACAATCTTAGGAGATAGCAAATACACATATGTCATTGTAGACTATTATACTAGATATACTTGGACTTATTTCTTAGTACACAAAATCTTTTAAATATTCTTCAAAATTTTACAAACTTGTTCAAAACGAAAAAGGCTCTATGATTTCATCAATACGTAGTGATCATAGTAGTGAGTTTCAAAATAATGAGTTTTAAACTTTTTATGAGTCAAATAGGTTCAATCACAATTTCTCTACTTCTAAAAATCTATAACAAAATATAGTGGAAAGAAAAAATAGGAGCTTACAAGAAATGGCTAGAATCATATTAAACAAACATAGCCTACCCAAATATTTTTGGGCCGAAACCATTAATACGACATGCTATATTATGAATAGAGTTCTTGTAAGACCATTACTCTTTAAAACTCCTTATGACTTGTAGAATGATAAAAAATCTAATATTTCATATTTCAATTTTTGGTTATAAATGTTTCATATGAAAAAGATATCATAGGAAAATTTGATGCAAAATCCGATGAAGGTATTTCTTTTAGTTATTCTTGTACTTCAAAAGCTTATCATATTTTTAATAAACAAATATTATTCATTAAAGAATCTATTTATATTATTTTTAATAAGATTTTTAAATTTAAGAAAATAATTTTGATGATGATTTTGATTTTGGCACTTTAAATTTGAATGACAATCCTCTTAAAAGCAACTTGGATTAATCTACTTCCAAATCTTTACCTAAGGAATGGAAGTATGTAAATGCTCATCCTAAGGAGCTTATAATAGGAGATATATAAACAGGTGTTCAAACTCGTTCTTCTTTCAAAAAGTTTTATGCTAATGCCATATTTCTATCTCACATTGAACCAAAATACATTGATGAAACCCTTAAAGATGATTCTTAGGTTATTGAAATATATGAAGAGTTGAACCAATTTGACAGAAATGAGGTATGGGAGCTTGTTCCTGGACCTAGTGACTATTTAATGATTGGTACTAAATGGGTCTTTAGAAACAAACAAGATAAAAATTGTATCATAGTTAGAAACAAGATTGGATTAGTGGCCATGAGTTTTAACTAAGAAGAAGGGATCAATTATGAAGATATCTTTGCTCTTGTGGCCAAATTTGAAGCCATAAGGATATTTCTTAGCTTTGCCTCTTTTAAGAATCTGAAGTTATTTCAAATGAATGTCAAAAATATTTTTCTTAATGGTTTTATTTTTTAATAAATTTATGTTGAACAACCCTCCAGTTTTGAAAATGGTCTTTTTCCAAATTATGTTTCAAATTATCTAAGACTCTTTATGGGTTGAAACAAGCGCCTAAGGCTTGGTATGAAAAGCGTAACTCGTTCTTTATTTCAAATAATTTTTGAAAGGCAAGGTTGATACCACATTATTTTTTAAGTATTTTAAAAATAATTTTCTTATTATTTAAGTTTATGTTGATGTTATTATTTTTGGTTCAACAAATGAATCCGTATATGAATCTTTTGCCAAGAGTATGAGCAAAGAATTTGAAATGAGCCTAATGGGTGAATTAACTTTTTTCTTAAGATTACTCAAATCAAGTATATCTTAGATTTGTTAACATATTTTAGTATAGATAATGCTAAGGCCATAAATACACCCATGAGCACTTCTACGAAAGACTTGGATAATGAAGGTGAAAATTATGATAAAAAAATATATAGAGGAATGATAGGTGTTTATTATATTTAACTCCTACTAGATTGGACATTATATTTAGTGTTAGATTATGTGCAAGGTTTCAATTCAATTCTAAACATTCTCATTTTAAGGTAGTTAAACAAATTTTTAGATATTTAAAAGGAACACCTAATTTATGATTATGGTATCATAAGTCTAACAACTTTGATTTATTTGTATATACAGATGTCAATTTTAGAGATTATAGAATATATAGAAAGAGTACAATCAAAACATAACAATTCTTAGGACATACTCTTATTTCTGGATCTTCCAAAAAACAAAATTCAGTTGCATTATCTACACTCGAAGCTAAGTACATAATAGTTGGTGCATGTTGTGCACACATTATTTAGATGAAAAACACCTTAGAAGATTATGAATTCACTGAAAAATATTTATATCAAATGCGATAATACTAATGTAATATATTTAATTAAGAATATCATTCAACACTCAAGAACTAAGCATATTGATATTAGGCTTTACTTTATTAGAGATCATATGAATAATCATGATATATCTTTGGAATTATTGATACTAAGCATCAATTAGTGGATATCTTCAACAAGCTATTAAAAGAAGAATAATTTGACTTTATTAGAAGAGAGTTAGGAATATTGAACCATCCAAATGTATAATTTGCTATTTTTTAGATTTCTTTGATTTGCTATGTTTGCTTAAAATTTACATAAGATGAATTTAAATTTATGAGTATTCTTGACTTTTTAAGCTCTCTTCCAAAATGATTCTTTTTTAAATTGATATTTACAGGAATGAGATTCGAAATTATTTTTGTGATGAGGTATTTATATCATTTCTCAAAGATTATTTTGATTCATGGATCTTGATGAATATCTTCGTATGTATCTCCCCTACTTGATATTTGATTTTTTTATATACTAAATTTTTGGATCTTCGATATCACCCCCTCTCTTCTTATTTTATTTTATTTATAAAGGGAAAGAAAACAATCTCTTCATGTGGTTAATGGTTAACAATGTTAAAATATAAGTTGGGTATTTATTTTTTTATGATAAAGGAGGAAACATGACATATTTGATGACATAAGGAGGAGAAATATTTTGAGATCTTTGAAATGTTGATGAATGAAAATTTTTAAGATGAAAGTTGTATGCCTTAAAAATTTTGAGTTCTATGCTTTGAAAATTTTGTTATTGTAACAAATTCAATATTATCAAAAGTGATGGGTTCTTTTGAATTCAAGTTTATTTTATGCACATACATAGGGGGAGTTAAGGTTAACTACGTCATCAATTGGTTGTCATCATAAAAAAGAGGAGATTATTGAATCTCAAATTTTGATGATGAAATCAATTAATGATTTTTATGATCTAACTTGTGTGTTAGAGAAAATAATGTAGGATTAATTATAATATTAAAAAAGAATTACAATCAGATGATGAGCCAGAGTCAAGTTCAGGCATCGAGCCGAGGTTCGGACAATGCAATAGGAGCTTACTAGGAGTTCGCCAGGAGTTTACCGAAGGTGATCGGGAAGCTCGCTAGGAGCATGTTAGGAGTTCACTAGAATATGACCGAGAGACTTGCGGAAGTTCATTAAAGGATGCTAGAAAGATTATTGGGAGTTAGGAAGGTCATTTGATATGTTGGTCACAAAAGATTATAATTGTATTGTGAGTCATAATTAGCATCATAAATTAAGTACTAATTGAGTTAGATTTGGAGAACTCAATGTGAGACAATCGGGTCCACTTTGGGTTAGACTTGAGCTCAAGATTGAGCTCATTTCATTGACCTGGAAAGGGTTAATATGAGGTACAAGTCGAGTATGCAAAAAGTATTGAAAGTACCTTTTGCAGGATTAATAGTGGTAATACCACTGGTGGGTGATGGTAGTACCATCATCGTCCTTATTTTCGAGGCACTTTCGGTAGTAGTACCGTCGGTGCCAGTGGTACCACTGTCCGTACCCCGATTTTATGGAAACAATTTAAATTTTTACTCCAATTCTTTAAGCCCATTGGGATCTATAAATACCCCAAGTATTATTTCATTAGAGAGCATGAAAAATAGGTAAAAGTTCTGTAAAAGTTTAAAAATTTTGAGAGCTTATCTTGAATGCTTCAAGTGTTAATTGAGTCTAAATGAAGAGATAAAATATTATAAAAAGTTCCTCTCCTGAACTTGTGAGAAAAAGAGAAGTGTCAGGGGTTTGGTCTTCTATGGAAGAAAATCTTTAGTGGACTCTAGCGGGCCTCGATGAAAGAGGACTCCGAAAAGTGGACATAGGTCAAGTTTCGGTTGAACCATTATAAAATATGTGAACATCTCGACTCTTACCTTTTCTATTACATTTAAATTTAATTGTTCTTAATTAGTTTAAAGAAAGGCATGAGCATCACTTTTTATTTTTTTCTTTACAAATTACTCTCAAACTTATTTGCTTTTAACTGCTTCCAAGAAAAGCTTTTGATTTTTATTTTACTTTAAACAAAATTTTTTTAAACCGATATTTTAGCACTTGCACTAATTCACCTCCCCCCCTCTTAGTGCCAACTTGATCCTAACAATCTGATCATTTGACACTTTGTTCAAACCTTCGATGCATCATCTTTTCCTTCGACATATTGCTCGATCTATTGAATTTTAAACCATTGATAATAATCATAAAACAAATGTATATGTCATTAATGGTTTCGCTTGGCTTTATTTTAAATAATTCATAACTATATATTAAAAGATTGATTTTAGATTCTTTTACTCTATTTATACCTTCACGAGTAACTTCAAGTATATGTCAAATATCATACGTAGTGTTATAAGTAGAAACATGATTAAATTGATTTTTGTTAAAGCATGAAATAAAGTGTTCATAGCTTTAGCATTTAAAGAAAATATTTTCTTCTCAAAAGTATTTCATTTATTCATCGGTTTAGATAATTTTTAAAAATCACATTCAATAATATTCCATAAATCAAAATCCACAAAAATCAAAAAATTCCTCATTCGTATTTTCCAATAAGTATAGTCTATCCAACCGAACATAAGAAGATGAGTGATAGAGTGACCTATTAGGACCATATCGGCACTAAGAGGAGGGGTAGAATTATGATGATTTGAAAACTCGTTCAATCAAATATGTATAAAAAATATGTTTAACTAAAAAATATTTGTAGTGAGCAAGTAAATTAGTAAGTAATAAGAATAAAAAGTATAAAAAAAATACACACTGAATTTATAATGGTTCGATTGTCATGACCTACATCCACTCTAAATTCCTCTTTTATTAAGGCTATCAACTTTCACTAACAAGCTTTTTTCAATGGGCGAAAATCAACTACCCTCATTATAACTCTTTCTCCTTTTTATTGGCTTAGGAGATAACCTTCACACCTCTCATTTACAATAGACCTCACTCCTCCCTTAGAAAACTTTTAACTCTAGGAGGAAGAGACTTACTAACTTAAGATATATTACAACTCTGTTTTTCTCAAGTATTCTTTCCCTTTTTATTCTTTTTCTTGCTACCTCAAGCAATAAAGAGTGGAATATTTATAGGCCCCAAATGGTTTTAAAAATAGAGCCAAAATTTAATTTTTGGGTTTTCAAGGTACTAGCAGTGTCATCGCCCATACTGGGCATTACTTCTACCTGGCTAAGCATGGGAGATTGGGTCGTGGTGGTACCATCACCAGCCTAGGAAGTACCACCACTTGCCTACATTAAATGCCTAGTTGGTAGTATTGCTTGGCAACATTAGAGACCCTGTTGCTTTCTTTCTAGCTTATAGGCATTTCCGCCACCTGATCTGGTGGTGCCATCGCCTATCTAATGTAACATTCAAATCATATAACTATTCAACCATCAATCATTCATAACATTTAGATTATTCAATAATAGCCTTTTCAAATATTTAAACCACTGATTTTAAACATATTATTTAATTATCATCAAAATCTCATTTATGTAAATTTCAACATATTTTTCAATAACTATGGTTCTTTGGTTCTAGTTCGTTTTCACACTTATATATTCTAGCTATACATTATCAAGATTAATTATATAATCATAACTATTTTCAATAAAAGGATTTGTTATAATAGAAAAATAGCTTATTAAGCTTCAAACATCTTAATTCAAATAATTTTTCTTATTTTTTACATTTTAGCTAGGAAGCTTGATAAGTTAGATCTCAAGTCAAATATCTTGAGCATCCATAAGATATCATTCTATTTTGCTTCTAGCCTTAGTTTGGTGATAAACCTATAAAAAATATTTAGGTATCCATTTTACATTGGGACCTATATGAAGAAATTTATTTTTCTTATCTAATGGTTTTTGGTTATTTGTTATTCCCTTAAGAACCCAAACTAATTTGTGAGGACTATAGTCTTTTAATAGACATTTGTAAGCTATATGTCGTAAGTTATCATAAAAATTATATTTAATTTTTGATGACAAATTTAAGGTAGATCCTTTAACAAAAATAGTTGGCTTTTGTTGAATGCATCAACAAAGTCTATGTCATTTCTTCTATTAATATATCCCTTGTTGACAATGATCATATTTAGGGATTTGTTTTCAATTTTAAATTTTTAATGTAGTCTTAAGCATGATATTTTTTTCTTTAACACTATCTAGTGTTTCACATTTAGAGCAAAAATTATGTAATTGTAAAGTATCATGCAAGGTTTCATGTTTGGTGCATGTATTATATGATGGTGCTACTTCATGCATCAAGTTTACTAACTAATGATGCATACTCTACCTTAAGTAATTTATAAGATTTGCTAATCTTTCTAAATTCATCATAAGCTCATGAAAAGAAAGTAATAACTCATTAAAAGTAAAGAGCTTTCGGGTGGGTTACTTACCTCATCATGGTTGGCCATGAGCGCAAGATCTTTCACTTCTTCCTAATTGTGTTCTTCATCTTTGGAGCACCTCGGCTTCTTGCGTTCACAACAAGAAGTTTTATCCATCTTTAAATCATTTTTATGGTTCATATTGATTAATTTATCTGGTTCATTTATCAAATATTCAAAGTTCATATCACTCGAGATTTCACTTGAGGAGTCATGTGTTCTTTTTAGTTTCAATTACTTCCTATCCTTTGGAAGGTGTTATTGGGTTCTTTTTAGTTTCTTGTTCTTAGGAAGGTATTCTTCTTGTTCATTTTATTAAGATATTTTGTTTAATAATTCATTTATATTTAGTGTGCTTTTATGTGTTAATTCTAATGTATGTCAAATCTCAAAAGCTGAATCACAAGAGGAAATCCGATCAAATTCATTTATATTGAGAGCACAATATAAGGCCTTGGCATTTAAAGAAACATTTATTTTTTATAATCATTCTAATCATTTATTAAATTTGATGACTTTTGAAAACTTTTTTCAATATTACACTAGATATCAAAATTTATCGAAAGAAAAAAGATGCGCATTCAAATTTTTCAAAATGTGTAGTCCATCCCATTGAACACATGAGGACATGTGATAAAAAGTCCCTCTTGATTGCTAACAAAAGCTATCTCTTTTAGATTTTAAGCCAATTAGAGAAAAATGTGACTCTGATACCAATTGTTAGGATCAAAGCAACACTAAGAGAAGGGGGGGTGAATTAGTGCTTATAAAAATTTCACTTCGATTTAAATACTCACTCAATAAAAATCGTATCGAAAATATGTTTAAGCATAAAGAAGCATTTAAGCTTAGAGATATTTGTAAGAGTGCAAACAAATGTAGTAGACAATTATGGAATGAATATAAAGAGGAAAAAAGAGGAAGCAAACCAATTTTATAGTGGTTCGGTCCCCTTGACCTACGTCCACTCCCTATTCCTCTTCACTTGAGGCCACCGGCTTCCACTCCTAATCTTTTTCAATGGGCAAAGATCAAACACCCCTCTTATAGCTCAATTCTCCTTTTACAAGTTCAGGAGATAACCTTTATAATTCTATCAGCTCTCCCTTAAACAAAAACTACACAAGAAGAAATGAGGAGAGCTCTCAAGGGATTACAACAGTGTTTTCATAAGTTTTTCACTCTTGATTATTGCTCATTCACTAGCAAGAAAGGGTGGGGTATTTATAGGCCCCAAATGGCTTCAAAAGTGGAGCCAAAAATCAGTTTTTAAGTGTTCCCGAGGTGCTAGTCTCGAAGACTGCATTCTGGGTAGTTCAGTCGCCTAACAGTCTGGGAGACCGTGTCTGGGCGGTTCAACCACCCAGTCTGAGCGGTTCAACTGCCTGTCACACCTTCGAATACTATGTCATCTTATAGATAGTGTCTTCGAAGACTGTGTCTCATCTGACCTTGGGTTACCGAAATTACTTTTATAATATATCCAAATCAGCCCCAATTAAGGCCTAATAGCCTCTTAATTAAGTTAGTAAAACTTTCATAATGATGCTAATTATGACTATGAACACATAATCTTCATCGTCCAATTGTCTCCTGATGAACTCTCGGTGAGCTCCCGATTTCCTTTGGCGAACTCCAAACCAATCGTAATATTCTTCTGACGAGCTCTCGATAACCTATTGGCGAACTCCAGACGAACTTCCCGACAAACTTCTAGTGAGTTCTCGATGAACTCCAAATTTCCTTTGGTGAACTCCCAACGAACTTCTAGCATTCTTTTGGTGAACACCCGGCGAGCTCCCGACAACCTGTCAGCAAACTTCCGACGAACTTCCTGGTAAACTTTTAGTGAGTTCTTGGTGAGCTCTCGACAATATCATCTGAAACTCAGCCAATCTCTAGTGAACTCTCGGTGAGCTCCTATTGCATCATCCGAACCTCAACCCGATGCTCGAACTTGACTCCAACCCAACATCTGATTGTACTGCCATTTACTGTCATAGTTAATCCTATATCATTTTCTTTAACATACAAGTTAGATTATAAAACTCATCAATTGATTTCATCATCAAAATTTGAGATTCAATAGGTTGGGATATGGCTCTTATGCTTTGCGTATCTTGATTGAGGTGCCATTCTTGAAGTTGTGCAAAGGAGATTGATGTTGTCGAGGTGTAGGGCTGAAGTGTCTTAACTTCACTTCTTATCTCAAATAGATTCCTTTTGCAATCTGAATTGCTCTATGTTGTGATCTTCTTGGGCTCAGCAATCGACCCAATTTAAGCTCCTCGAAGAGAGTGCATAGTCTAACGTCCATATGTATCTCAAAGACCTCCAATTTGGTTTTGAATAAGCCTAATGATGTCATGACGTAAGGATCTCCAACTTATCAAATAAACTGATTGAAGAGTGTAGTTGTGATAGGACTCCAGCAAGGTTGAGTCTTAATCACTCTAGAAGTAATTAATAAAACCCTGTGAGATTATAATAAAACCCCACTTAGCCATTTTTATCCTATAAAGAAGTGTGCCTAGGGTTTAGATCGGGGCCTTAGGGCTTAGTGGTCCCTGCCCTCTTTACTGGGCTAGTCGGCTAGGGTTTCCCCCTGCTTAGATTGGCTATAGAGCCAACCTAGCTACCCCCTGCTCCTATTAAGGCATGTCAGCTATAGAAGGGGCAAAAGAGTTATTTTACTTAGGCAAGCACCCCTTGAGCTAGGGTTTAGAACCCTCTATAATGATATAGCCACCCCCTCTCTTTTATCAAGCAAGATTAATCTTTTATTCAGTCTTGTGCCGAGTTCTAGGAGGGAGGAACCCCTATAGCGTTCCAATGGTTGATCCCTCTCAGAGATCAAAATCTATAGGGCTCCTTCTAGGGTTCCATCATCTGGTATCAGAGTCGTATTCCTGCTGCCATATAGCCATCTCTGCCGCCTCCACCTTCCCAAGCAATCCCTATAATTGCTGTGACACACGCCTCCATCTTCCACCCCAGCCATAGATCAAATTAGTCTACCGGTGCTCCCTATGTTTGATCAGAAAATCTGGTATATTTTTCATCACCCATGTCTCTTCAATACTATAATATCCTTTATCTTACATATTGAACAATTTTTCCATATTTTATCCATTGCAAATTTTGTTCGACACAAACGTTATCATTATTGCGAAGGCAAAACATTGTAGAAATTTTCTGCCACATATTTGCCTCTTGAAACTGATTTATTGCTTCTCCTTTTTTGCCAAAATTTTTACACAATTCTCTAGATCAATGTAATTTTTATTTAAGATTGATCTCTGAAAAAAATTCCTTCTATAATTGGTTTTATTATGCCTTCTGTCGTCATCATGCAGTGTTGGAATTTTACGATGAAGGATCTATCTTCTGTCTTTTACCTATTTTCCTACCGTTACTCTATCAAAATTTTGTCAACTTTATACTAATATTGATGACATCTAAACTGAGGATTTTTGCATATTTTCCTTGAGTTTTTTTCTAAAATTTTTGTCGAAAATTTATCATTTCTCCGACGTAAAATCTATTCGGTAGGATAGCACATCATAGCACCTTTCTTTATCAAATTTCATCGGATTTGAGTGCTATCTTTTGTGGGTTTTCTGACTCTCTTTCTCTCATCTGCAAACCCTACCATTCTCACTAAAAATCATTCCAAACCACACCCTAAATAGCCACCCAAGTCAGCCCTAAAACGCAGCCTACTCCCATTTAAACCGATCCACCCATCCAACCAGCCATCCTTTCTCTAAAAATTCTCATGCCACTAACCTAATAATAAAAGAAAGATCTCAATATTACATATTTAGAGGCATACACCATGGCATCAAAGGAGGCCATCAACGCTAAGTTCGAAGCCTTTGAAAGTCGTATGGAGGAGAAGATGCAATCCCTTTTCGCTGAATTTAGCATGGGTCGACCACCTAGCCCAAAAAAATTGTAGCAAGGAGAAACTTTAGATCGGCGAGATGATCCTCAAGAGCATGGTCATATCATCCCTGATCCAAATACTTCAAGCATAAAGGTTGACTTCCCTAGATAGGAAGAAGGAGATATGATTGGATGGATCGCACACCTGAAACAATATTTTTGATTCTACCGAATCGTTGATGCTACAAGGGTGGAGATTACTGCCATCCACCTCGAGGGAGATACTATTTAGTAGTTTAATTAGTATGAGCACACTCATGGAGGTCCCTCTTGGTAGCAATTCAAGGAAGGACTACTTAATCGCTTTGGACCAATCGATTTCGACAACATCGATGGACAATTGATGAAGATTTGGCAAACCTCGATAATACATGAATACCGAACAAGGTTTGAATGTTTATATAACCAAACTATGGATTGGTATAAAAAGTAACTTTTAGGAACTTTTATCGAGCCTAAAGACAAAGATTCGAGGAGAAGAAAAGGTGCGGTAATTTCCTTCATGAGAATCCAAGAAGAACAATTGAACCACGAAGCATGAAGGACAAGGGTCGCTCCCCGACTAGCCATGCCAGAGCCTTCAGCCCCCTCTACTACCATCCAAGCTCCTGCACTAAAAAAATTAACAAGAGACAAGCTTCGTGAACGATCGACCAAGGGGTTGTGTTGGCACTATGATGAATTGTGGAGCCGAGAACATCACTACAAAAAGGGCTGGCTTCTCATGATTCAACCAGTAGAGGATGAGGACAGCGAACCATCTGAAGAAAACCTTAAACCTAAAGATAAAGCCATGAAGAGAGAGCCCCAACTAGCCGACTATGCAGTACATGTGCAGGCCGGCTACTCCAACCCGTAGACTATGAAAGTTGGAGGACTTCTTAAATAACAACCCATCACCGTTTTCAATGATACGAGCAACACAAATAACTTCCTCAATAGCAAGCTCACTACACATATGATGCTTCAAATCGAAGGTTGTAACTGTTGGGAAACCTCAGCAGGTGCATCACATGTGCAGCGGAAATCAAAACAAAATTTGATTTCCCACACAAATCAAATCGTCATGTAAAAGATTGGGGTCGTGAGAAAAATACAAAAACTGATAAAACCACAATGTGTGAGAGATTGATTTTACCTAGGGAGATCGTATATCTCTGTATTCCAGATCCGGATAGAGAAGATGAAAGAGGTCAAGCGTCCTCCTCTCTAGCGGTATCCACACGATGGATCTCTGTAGTGAAACTCCTCCAATCTAGTTTTATAACTCTTGCTCAGAGGGAGGAAGGAGAATAGGAGGTGGTGGCTAAAGCTACAGCCTATCAACCATGAGTCTCCCCTCTTATTTATAGAGAGCCACCAAAAACCCTAGGGCTTCTGCCTTAGTTGGTGTTTGTGCTCCATCCAATAACCCACTAACCTTGTATTATTGGATCTCTATCCAATAATCTTCATAGGCCTCTAATTGGGGCTTAAGCAAGGAGCCCATCAGCATAGGATCTCATCTAATGAGAATAGAGGCTAATTGGATCTTCATCTAATCCTCTATTTGCTTAAGCATCCACCATATGTATGTGAACCTCTAGGCTCGATACCGAGCTGGCCAGGAGTCACTCCCATCAGAACTCCTTCTGATATAGTAAATTATTATCCTCATAATAATTCACTCGACTCATCGACTATGGACTTACTAGGTCACTACGCCATAGTCCCCAGACGGTACAGGGGGATCGAATCCATCGGACTTGTTTGTCCATAGTTACCATCTATCTATAATCCCTCATCTAAATAATATCCCAGAGATCGTATATTGGACATGGTACTATCAGGTCACATATGGAATCAGTTTGTCTTGCTCTATTCGGATTCTACTGGAGAACTCCGTCTCTTCAATCCGAATGACCGTGGTTAGGGATTTGTCTAAGCAAACATATATGGAATATTCCTCTCATGATACCGAGAGTGGATGATTCTCTATTGACACTCAATTGCCTTCGTAAGGTTGGCTACCAATCTCAATAACCAATTGTACTAGATCTGAAACTTTTCAAACCTATAAGCCTGGAGTCAAAGAAAGGAATACTCATACAAGACATCCTTGGTGTCTTAAGTCTAAGGACCAGATACACAACTAGGACTATGGAATCACTGTCTGACATTAGGTATCATTAACCATACAGTAATCCATAAGTGGATCAATCAGTGAACTTATTCTCTAATGAGCACCTGTACTATATCCTTAGTGTCTCCACACAAGTGCCTATGAGACCAACCGCCTCCATTATATGGACGGATATATAGTACACTAATCTATCCGGTTATCTCAATGTCCCTCTTGAGTAACCTATGACCAGGATTATTTAGGATTTGTGTTTAAAGGTGAATCAATCTCATTATCGTGATCTCATCACGATCCAATTCCCATTACACAAAACCAAGGACTCACAATATATATGTAACAAATAATATAATGTAAGAATATGTCAATATTAATCATAAACCAAAAAGATTACACAGCATGTCACATGTGCCATTACTCACATGATTGGCTTGTAGGGCACCTGTAATCAGCAGCAACAAGTTTGACGTAAAGGTCATTGACGGTCGAATTCTCAATTGCGATCAATGGTGCCCGCGGGTAAAATTGCTCCTACAAGACCAAGAAGTGATAACTGATTTCTTCTTCCTTCCCATCGATGATTATAAAGTTATTCTTAGGATTGAATGGCTCACAATATTAGGTGACATCTCTTGAAATTTTTCTAAACTAATCATGAAGTTCTATTGTAAAGGGAGACAAGTCACATTATGAGGCAAGTGCGGGAGCCATATTTTCACTGTTTCGATGCAGCGAATGGAGAAGGTGCTACACAAAATAAATGGTGGATTTTTTATGTATATCCTATAGCCATCCAAGGAGGAGAATATGCAAAATTTAGATCCTAAGCTTGCCCTCTTATTGGATGAATTCGCGGATATTTTCATGGAGCCGCGAGGGCTTCCCCCTAACCAGCCACATGACTACCGTATACCAATTTTACCGAGCAAACCTCCAGCAAATTTGAGATTGTACCACTATCTTCACTTGCAGAAGGATGAGATTAAGAACATTGTCAAAGAGATGCTTGACACCGAAGTAATTCGACCAAGCTGCGGCCCTTACTCTTTACCGGTGTTGCTAATGCGCAAGAAGGATGGTACGTGGCGGATATGCATTGATTATTAGGCTTTGAACACCATTACCATCAAAGACAAATATCCTATACCAGCTATAGATGAGCTCTTGGATGAATTAAAAGGAGTCTAAGTCTTCACTAAATTGGATCTCTGTTTCGGTTATCATCAAATTTGGGTATGCGCTAAAGATGACTTGAAAATTACATTTCACACACATAATGACCACTACAAGTTTCTGGTAATGTCTTTCAAACTTATGAATGCTCCTTTCACTTTTTAAAGCCTAATGAATGACATCTTCCGGAGTTTTCTATGTAAGTTCATGTTGGTATTTTTTTATGATATTCTCATTTATAGCCCTACGCTTGATATGCATTTTTAGCACTTACGAACTGTTCTAACGATTCTTCGGAAGAACCCCCTTTTTATAAATAGTTAAAGTGTAATTTTTTATAGCATAAAGTAGAGTATCTAGGGTACATTATATCAGAGGATGGAGTGGCAGTAAACTCGACGAAGATCGAGGCAATGCAAAGATGGCCGAGACCTACAAATATAAAATTGTTGTGCAGCTTCCTTGGACTCATGGGCTACTACCAAAAATTTGTGAAAGATTATGATAAGATTAGTGCCTCACTCATGTCTCTACTGAAGAAAGACTCCTTATGATTAGATAAAGCCTCCACAGCCTTCGAACGATTCAAGGCAACCATGACGACTATGCCGGTCCTAGTGCTACCCGATTTTAGTTGCACCTTTGTGATTGGGGCCGACACATCCGGAGTTGGAATTGGGGCTATTCTAATGCAAGATGACCAACCCCTTGCTTACACCAGCAAAGCTTTAACTCTCTCACATCTTAAAATGTCCATGTATGATATAGAAATGCTTACCATTGTACACGCCATCACAAAGTGGAGACCCTACTTGATCGGTTGACGCTTCCAAATTAAGACTGACCACTGAAGTCTTAAATATTTTTTAAAGTAGAAATATCTTTCCCGAAGTAGCAACAATGGGTAACTACACTTTGTGGCTTTAATTATGAAATTACTTATCGAAAGGGGAAAGAGAATATTGTTGCAGATGCTCTATCATGGCTACCTCGATAAGTTAAAATTTCAGCTATCTCCCTTCCCTCCACCGACTTCCTCAAGGACATTAAGGAGGAATGGATGAATGACCCAGAGACCCGAGACATCATAAAAAAATTAAAGAAGGATCTGGGTTCCATGGGCCACTACACTTGGGATTCGAAGGACCTACACTATAAAAGCCAAATTGTGATTGTTTCTTCTTCCCCTTTCATTCATATTATTTTGTATGAGATTCACTCTTCACCTTCAGTAGAGTACTCTGGATTTCTCAGAACATACAAGAGGGTGAAGCAAAACTTCTTTTGGAAGGACATGAGAAAATCGATTTATGATTATGTATCCAAATGTGATGTATGCTAGCAATAGAAAGGTGAAACAAAGGCAAATGCGGGTAAAGTACAACCACTACCTATACCAGACTCAGCATGGACTAACATCTTCATAGATTTTATCGAAGGGCTACCATCATCTCAAGGTAAAAGCAAGATTTTTGTGGTGGTAGATCGTCTAACTAAATATGATCATTTTTGTGCTGTGAGACATCATTATACTACTACCAGCATTGCTCAACTTTTTACGAAAAATATTATAAAACTATATCATTATACTTACGGTGCTTCACCAGTGATCGGTCCAAAGAGTGGATAAGGTGGCTTCCTCGGTCCGAATGGTGGTACAACACAACTTATCATTCATCAACTAAATGTACCCCTTATGAGATATGGTATGATCGATCGCCCCTGTAATACTTAAATATGTAATTGGTGTGGCTAAAGTAGATCGGGTTGACCAAAATTTAATTAATAGGGATAAGCTTCTGTAGTTGCAGAAGGACAACCTAACTACCACTCAAACCTAACCTAAGGCTATCCTTGATCAGAGGATTGTGATGTGCCGGTGATGCCCTTCAACTAAAGTGTTGGGAAACCTACAGTGGGTGCATCACATGTGCAGCGAAAATCAAAATAAAAATCGATTTCTCACATAGATCAAATCATTGTGCAAAAGATTAGGGTCACGAGAAAAACACAAAAACTGAAAAAATCACGATATGTGAGAGATTAATTTTACCTAGGGAGATCTAACATCCTTGTATTCCAAATCCGGATGAAGAAGATGAAGGAGGTCAAGCATCCTCCTCTCTGGCGGTATCCACACGATAGATCTCTGTAGCAAAACTCCTCCAATCTGATCTTGCAACTCTTGCTCAGAAGGAGGGAGGAGAATAGCAAGTGGTGGCTAAAGTTGCAGCCTATCAACCAAGAGTTTCCCCTCTTATTTATAGAGAGCCATCAAAAAACCCTAGAGCTCCTGCCTTGGTGGGTATTGGATCTCCATCCAATTACCCACTAACCTTGCATTATTGGATCTCTATCCAATAATCTCCTTAGGCCTCTAATTGGGTCTTAATTAAGGAGCCCATCAGTATAGGGTCTCATCTAATAGAATAGGGACTAATTGGATCTCCATCCAATCCTCTATTCACTGAAGCATCTACCATATGTGTGTGACCCTCTAAGTCCGATACCGAGCTGGTCGTGAGTTACTCCCATCAGAACTCCTTCTGATATAGTGAATTATTATCTCTATAATAATTCACTCAACTCATCGACTATAGACATACTAGGCCACTACACCATAGTCCCTAGACGATATAGGGGGATCAAATCCATCGGACCTGTCTATCCTCAGTTACCGTGAATCTATAATCCCTCATCCAACTAATATCTCAGAGATCGTATATTGGACATGGTACTGTCAGGTCACATAAGGAATCAGTTTGTCTTGCTCTAATCGGATTCTACCGGAGAACTCCTTCTCTCTCAATCCAAATGACTCTGGCTAGAGATTTGTCTAAGTACATATGGGATATTCCTCTCATGATACCGAGAGTGGATGATCCTCTATTGACACTCAATTGCCTTCGTAAGATTGGCTATCCAATAACTAGCTATATCAGATCTAGAGCTTTCCAAACCTGTAAGTCTGGCGTCAAAGAAAGGAGTACTCATACAAGACATCTTTGGTGTCTCAAGTCTAAGGACCAGATATACAACTGGGACTATGGAATCGCTGTTTGACATTAGATATCATTAAGCGGATCAATCAGTGAACACATTCTCCAATAAGCACCTGTACTATATCCTTAGTGTCTCCATACAAGTGGCTATGAGACCAGTCGCCTCCATCATATGGACGGGTATATAGTACACCGATCTGTTCGATTATCTCGATGTCCCTTTCGAGTAACCTATGACCGGGATTATTTAGGATCTGTGTTTAAAGGTGAATCGATCTCATTATCGTGATCTCATCACGATCCGATTCTCATTGCACAGAACCAAGGACATCACAATATATATGTTACATATAATATAATGTGAGAATATGCCAATATTAATTATAAGCAAAAGATTACACGGTGTGTCACATGTGCCGTCACTCGCGTGATTAGCTTGCAGGGCACCTGTAACTCGTAATCTCCCACTTGACCTAAAGCCAATCACCTATGTGTCTGATCCCCATCAGACCCCTATGACGCTCAAATACAATCTGAGCCTGCGACTTCGTTAGTGGATCTGCAATGTTATATTCGGATGGAACTCTTTCCATGCTATATCTTTACGGGTTATGATCCCTCTAATCATATGGAACCTCTTCAGAACAATTCTAATGACTTGTGTTCCCTTGCTAGAGTTATCACCCTATTGTTGTCATGGTATATGGGAATTGGTTCTACACTGCTTGGTACGACTTCCAAATCTTTGATGAACTTCTTTATCCATACCCCTTCCTTTGCTACTTTTGCTGTAGCAATGCATTCTCTGTGGTCGAGTCGGCAGTAGTATCTTGCTTGGAACTCTTCCAGGTTACTGCTCCTCCATTCATGGTGAAAATATACCATAAATTTGACTTACTATCATCAATATCAGACTGAAAACCTGAGTCTGTGTAGCCCTCAACCTGGAGGCTACCTCCTCCATATACTAGTAAAAGATTCTTAGTCCTTCTCAAGTACTTAAGGATACACTTTACTACCTTCCAGTATTCTAAACATGGATCTGCCTGATACATGCTCGTGACACTCAGAGCATGTGCTATATCAGGCTTAGTACATAGTATCATATACATGATAGATCCTATCGCTAAGGCATAAGATATCTTATCCATGTTTACCCTTTCTTCAGGAGTCTTTGAGACATACTCCTAGAAAGTGATATTCGATGTCTCATCGGTATGAGACCTCTCTTGAAATTTTCTATGCCAAACCTTTTGACAATGGAGTCTATGTACCTAGACTGGGACAAGCCAAGTATACTTTTGGATCTATCTCTATAGATCTGGATCCCCAAAATATAGGATGATTCTCCTAAGTCTTTTATGGAGAAGTTCTTAGATAGCCAAGCCTTTGTTATGGAGAGCATTCCTATATCATTCCCAATGATTAGGATGTCATCCACATATAGCACTAAGAAGGTGATAGCGGTTCCACTTACCTTCCTCATCTTTGTTCTTAACGAAGTCATAAGATCTGATCACCTCATCAAATCTTATGTTCTAACTTCGAGAAGTTTGCTTCAATCCATAAATAGATCTAAGCAACCTGCACACTTTATCTGGACTTTCTTTGTATATAAATCCCTCTGATTGTATCATATACACCTCTTCCTCAAGGTTGTCATTGAGGAATACCGTTTTGACATCCATCTGCCAGATCTCATAGTTATAGTGTGCTGCAATGGCCAAAATAATTCTAATGGACTTAAGCATGACTACAGGTGAAAAAGTTTTGTCATAGTCAACTCCTTGTCTTTGACGATATCCTTTAGCTACCAGCCTTGCTTTATAGGTCTCTATCTTTCCATCTACTTTGATCTTCTTCTTAAAGATCCATTTACAGCCGATAGGTACAATGCCCTCCGGTGTATCCACAAGGTTTCAAACCTTGTTAGAGTACATGGAATCCATCTCAGAATTCATGGCTTATTGCCACTTCCTGGAGTCTATACTCATAATAGCCTCCTCGTAGGTCGGAGGATCAACATCCTAAGAGTCATATCAACTGATATATCCCATATATCTTTCAGGAGGGTGAGATACTCTACTAGACGCACGTAAATTTAGAATTTGTGTGTTAGGTACCTGAACAGACTCGGGCTCTGGAATGGTGCTTGAGCTAGGTTCTCCAACCTCACTCAATTCTATCTCACTCCCACTGTTTCCACCAAGAATGTGTTCCTTCTCAAAGAACACAGCTCTCTTGGCAATAAAGACCTTTCAGTCCTCAGGATGATAGAAATAATACCCACAAGTTTCCTTTGGATATCCCACGAATATGCACCATTCTATCCTTCATTCCAACTTATTTGGGTTGTGTCTTCTAACGTAGGTAGGACAACCCCAAATATTAACAATTTTAAGATTGGACTTCTTTTTTTTCCATATCTCATATGGTGTAGACACTACCGACTTTGATAGAACTTTGTTCAGAAGGTAAGCTACAGTCCTTAGGGCGTACCCCCAGAATGAGACGGGTAGGTTAGCGAAACTCATCATAAATCATACCATGTTTAATAGCGTATAATTCCTCCTTTCTGATACACCATTGAGCTAAGGTGTATAAGGAGGTGTCTATTGGGATAGAATCCCATTGTCCCTAAGGAAATAGGTGAACTCCATACTCAAATACTCTCCTCCTCGATCTGATCGAAGAGTCTTAATACTCTTTACAATTTGGTTCTCTACCTCATTCTTATATTCTCTGAATTTCTCGAAGCCCTCAAATTTGTACTTCATTAAGTATACGTGTCCATACCTAGAGAAATCATTAGTGAATGTAATGAAGTATGAGTAACTACTTATAGCTTGAGTCGACATGGGACCACATACATCACTATATATGAGTTCCAATAACTCGGTGTCTCTCTCTCCAGTTCCATTAAAAGGAGAGTTGGTCATCTTCCCACGAAGGTAAGATTCGCAAGTTGCATATGTCTCATAGTCAAATGGATCTAAGTATCCATCTTTCAACAACTTTTGAATCCTTCCCTCATGTATATGACCTAGCCTACAATGCCAAAGCAATTATTCACCTTATCTCTTTTCCTCTTAGACATATTTATATTCATGATATATAAAGAAGTGTCTAACACATATAAGCCATTTATTAGGGTCCCTCTAGTGATGATCTTATCATATAAATTATTGAACAACTATTATTCTCAAAAACTAATTTATATCCACTAATTGTCAAACAAGAGATAGAAATAATATTTTTGATAATAGAGAAAATAAAATAGCATGCATCTAATGCAATAATAACTCCATCAGGTAGATGTAGGGTGACCTCTCCAACAGCAACTACAACAACTCTTGCTCCATTGCCCATCTTGAGGTCCATCTCACCTCTAGCCAATCTCCTTGGTCTTGCTAGAACCTGTAACGAATTACAGATATGATAAATACTCCCGGTATCCAATACCCATGTGTTATCATGAAAATCTGACAAGTCGAGACTAACATGAATATACCTGAAGCTTCTTCAAGCTTTTGTCTCGCCTTCTCTGCAATGTAGTCCTTACAGTTCTTCTTCCAATGTTTGTCTTGGCCATAGTAGAAGCATCATCCTTTGTCCTTTATCGGGTATTTCTTGGCAACCTTTGCCTTACCTGGTCTTTCTTTGCCCTTGCCCTTCTTTAGGATCTTGTTGGCCTTCCTTTTCTTTTTGGTCTCACCAATATAGAGAACTGGCTTTTCCTTCTTGATGGCACTCTCAGCTTCCCTCAACATATTAAGGAGCTCAGGGAGAGTCACCTCAAAATTGCTCATGTTAAAATTCATGATGACGTGAGAAAAGGAATATGGTAGGAACTGAAGTATAAGATCAACGCACATATTATCCTCTAGGACTATTCCTAGACCTGTGAGTTTCTTGATCCACTCTATCATCTTTATGACATAGTTCTCAACTGATGTCCCTTCTGTCATCCTAGCTTAGAAGAGTTTCTTAGATATCTCATATCTTTGAGTTCTTTCCTGTTTCTCAAATAGCTAGCGGAGATGAAGAAGGATAGAATCTGCATCTATGCTCTCATGTTGCCTTTGTAACTCAGGAGTCATGGAGTCCAACATGTAATATTTTGCTAACATGGAATCATCTATATACTTCATATAGCGAGTGATCTCATCCTCACTTGCCCCTTCTTCCGGTGTGGGCATGATTGTATTAAGGACGTATGTGATTTTCTCCGCCTTGAGAATAATTCTCAAATTACGGAGCCAATCTATATAGTTTGGACCAGTGAGACGGTTGGCATCAAGTATGCCACGTAGGGGGTTTGTGAGCGACATATTTCTGACAAAACAAGATATAGCAAAAATAAATAACATATAAATTTTGTAGAAAATATCAATTAAGATATGGACTTCTATCTTAATGTACTCCCATTATTTTCTTAGTGAATCACGCGACACCCGTGACACATGAGACAGAAGTCTCCGGCAGACTTCTAGTGGGGATCAGGATTCAATTGGCATCTTAGTGCAATCTCGAGGGACTCGACCAATTACACTAAGCCCAAAAGGTAGGCAACTCTTGTCAATCACAACTCCTTGTGATTTCCGTCACGTTTGGCCTCCGAATTATTATAGTCTCAAGGGACTCGACCAACCATGATATTCAGTTAAGTCATCACCATCGCTACAAGATGAGTCTGATTCAATGATATGCCCTCAAGGGACTCGAGCGAGCATACCATGTCCTCAGGTCACTGGTGACATCTCTATGCCGTAGGCAAGAACTCAATCACGTAGATAGGTGAGCCTTGAGGGACTCGACCAACTCGACCTATGTCGTGATTTAATTTCTTTCTATAATGATGGAAGGCCACGTGGGTCAATCTTATTACCTCATACTTACCGACTTAATATTATCTTAGGAGGGGTTTTTGTTTTCTATCGATCTCCTTATATATCATGTCAAACACATACATATTTAATATATATCTACATCGCATGTAAATATATATGCATATATCTAGTAGGTGTATAACACATCACACATGCAAGCCATACCGGATGATCATGAGTCATCGCCTAATATGATTAAGCCCGAGCCAATGAGCCTAATCACTCATAATAGGATCTATGTATGCATCGGCGCATCTTCATGCCCTGTGATTGTTGATCTTGTCATCATCGGTTCCATCAAATTATCGCATCACCATGCGTCATAATCTCCAGCCACGGCGTCGTGGGTCCCATTATCATCTTCACGCTCCCGACGCGCCTCTCCATGTAATTACAAATAATCACAAGCATGCAGGCCCGATAAAAAAGAGAAAAACAAAGGCACGTAGGCCCCAATAATAATAATAATCACAATTACACACATCACAACACATGGCTCATGATCATCCATCCACATCATACATCACATGTACATCACATCATATGTAGGATTACTAGATATATATAATAATTAATTAAACTATTTAATTAATTATTTTTTGAAAATCAGAACATGCTTGGAATTTCTAAAATTATCAAGTGTATTTCCATAATTCTGGATGAGAGGACAGTCCTCGAAAATTTTTAAATTATTGAGGGCATTTTCAGAATTCTCACATGAGGACAATCCTTGACATTTTTTAAAATCAGAGGGGCAGGATTATCCTTTTTCT
This sequence comes from Ensete glaucum, assembly GCA_021527575.1. NCBI lineage: Eukaryota > Viridiplantae > Streptophyta > Magnoliopsida > Zingiberales > Musaceae > Ensete > Ensete glaucum. Next base: position 34,559,860 of record CM038552.1, read on the forward strand.
TAAAAGGATGCCCTAGCCCTCACCTTGCCCCATCTACGTCGTCGCCACTATTGCCCTGTGCGGTGGCGGTGTTGCACATCGTCGGCTTAGGCAACCGCCCCAGGTGGCGTGCGCCGAGCGACCTTGCCGGGCACGCCTGAAGGCCCGCCGGCACCGCCTTGCCAACGCCGCCGGCCGTAGGGCTGCCCTGCGGCCTTGCAGGCGCCGCCACCGCGGTCTAGCGAGCGCCGCCTTGCGGCCGCATGCGGCAACAGCGCTCGTCATCGCGCACCTGCCAGCCATAGTCGGTCATGCCCATGGGGCTACTGCTCTTGCGGGTGGCCGCCCCTTGCAAGGGGCCTAGCCGCAGCCGGCCGCCCCTTTGCAAGGGTCCTTGGCTACTACTGACTGCCCCTTGCAAGTGGTTAACCTCCCTTTGCAAGGGGGCTGGCCATGGCCATGCCCAGCTGCCCCTTGCTAGGGCTTCCTTCACTACGAAAACGCAGCAAGAACGCGTAGAATGATTCTATGTGATTCAATCTCATCACACATAGTTTAAAACTAATATTTCACATGAAAACCTTGGCTCTGAAACCACCGTTGGGAAACCTACAACAGGTGCATCACATGCGTAACGGAAATTAAAACAAAAACTAGTTTCCCAAGCAGATCAAATCGTCATGCAAAAGATTGGGGTCACGAGAAAAATACAAAAACTAAAAAAATCACGATGTGTGAGAGATTAATTTTACCTGGGAAGACCATATATCCCTGTATTCCAGATCTGGATGGAAAAGATGAAGGAGGTCAAGCGTCTTTCTCTCTAGCGGTATCCACACAATAGATCTCTACAGCGAAACTCCTCCAATCTGCTTTTGCAACTCTTGCTCAGAGAGAGGGAAGAGAATAAGGGGTGGTGGCTAAAGTTGCAGTCTATCAATCATGAGTCTCCCCTCCTATTTATAGAGAGCTACCAAAAAATCCTAGGGCTCCTACCTTAGTGGATATTGGATCTCCATCCAATTACCCACTAACATTGTATTATTAGATCACTATCCAATAATCTCCTTAGGCCTCTAATTCAGCCTTAATCAAGGAGCTCATCAGTATAGGGTCTCATCTAATAAGAATAGGGGCTAATTGGATCTCCATCCAGTCCTCTATTCGCTGAAGCATCCACCATATGTGTGTGACCCTCTAGGCCCGATATCGAGTTGGCCGTGAGTTACTCCCATCAGAACTCCTTCTGATACAGTGAATTATTATCTCCATAATAAGTCACTCAACTTATCAACTATGGACGTACTAGGCTACTACACTGTAGTCCCTAAACGGTATAGGGGGATCGAATCCATTGGACCTGTCTGTCCTCAGTTACCATATATATATAATCCCTCATCCAACTAATATCTCAGAGACCGTATATTGGACATGGTATTGTCAGGTCACATACGGAATCAGTTTGTCTTGCTCTAATTAGATTCTACCGGAAAACTCCTTATCTCTCAATCCGAATGATCCTGGCTAGGGATTTGTCTAAGAAAGTATATATGGGATATTCCTCTCGTGATACCAAGAGTGGATGATCTTCTATTGACACTCAATTGCCTTCATAAGGTTCACTACCATTCCCGATAACTAACTATACCAGATCTGAAGCTTTCCAAACCTGTAAGTTTGGCGTCAAAGAAAGAAGTACTCATACAAGGCATCCTTTGTGTCTCAAGTCCAAGGACCAGATACACAATTGGGACTATGGAATTGCTGTCTAACATTAGGTATTATTAACCATATAGCATTCCATAAGTGGATCAATCAGTGAACTCATTCTCTAATGAGCACTTGTACTATATCCTGAGTGTCTCCACATAAGTGGCTATGAGACCAACCGCCTCCATTATATGGACGGGTATATAGTACGCCGATCTGTCCGGTTATGTCGATGTCTCTTTCGAGTAACCTATGATCGAGATTATTTAGGATCTATGTTTAAAGGTAAAACGATCTCATTATCGTGATCTCATCATGATCCGATTCTCATTGCATAGAACCAAGGACATTACAATATATATGCTACATATAATATAATGTGAGAATATGTTAATATTAATTATAAGCAAAAAGATTATGCAGTGTGTCACACGTGCCATCACTCGCGTGATTAGCTTGCAGGGCACCTGTAACTAGCATAAAGTACTCATGAAGTGGAATAACTTACCATCCGAATATACGACATGGGAGCCATACAAGGAGCTGAAGTCTCAGTTCTCAAAGTTTGTGGACCCTCATCCTTGATAACAAAGTTGATTTTAAGAGGACAAGCTTGATAGGACTCCAGTAGGGTTGAGTCCTAATTACCCTAGAAGTAATTAATAAAACCCTATGAGATTGTAATAAAACCACGCCTAGCCATTTCTATCCTATAAAGAAGTGTGGCTAGGATTTAGATTGGGGCCTTAGGGCTTAGTAGTCGCCGCCCCCTTACTGGGCTAGTCAAACAGGGTTTCCCCATGCTTAGGTCGGCTATAGAGCCAACCTAGCTGCCCCTTGTTCCTATTAAGGTAGGTCAACTATAGAAGGGGTAAAGGGATAATTTTACTTAGGTAAGCACCCCTTGGGCTAGGGTTTAGAACCGTATATAATGATGTAGCTATCCTCTCTCTTTTATCAAGTAAGATTAATATTTTATTCAACCTTGTGTTGAGTTCTAGGAGGGAGGAACCCCTATAGCGCTCCAAGGGTTGATCCCCCTAAGATTTCAGAATCTATATGGCTCCTTCTGAGGTTCTATCAAGCTACAATCTTTAAGTTGAAAGCACCAATGGCAACAAAAGGATGAGAAAGTGCTATTGTGATGTTGCTATAAAATTATTGGGGCTGTGGTGGTTAAGTCTCTAAGTGCCTGCTGCGTTGATAGAGGATGGCAGCCAAGAGTAGTAGTAACGGTGGAGGAAAAAGACAACAATAATAACATTAGCCACGATTCTATGGTGATGCCACAAGGTCATCGAGGCTGTGATTTTTCAAGTGGATGATATTTGTTGGAAGATAGTAGCCAAGAGATATGAGTTAGAAGGTAGCAGTGACTGTGGAGGAAGAAGAGGGCAGCAACTACGTTGGTTGCGGCTGCAGTGCGACATCGTGACTGCAAGCGGAGTTGGTTGCAGCAAGGATGCGATTGCAATATGAGGAGGTCGGGGCAACGGGGTGCACAGCTATTGTGGAGGAGGCTAGTGGTGAGAGACCACTGCTAGTCATGTTTCTTTCAATGCTGGCCGCGATCAAGGCAGTTGACAACGAAAGATTACTGCTAGTAGCATTTATGTCACAAGAGATTGTTGTTGGCTACGATCAAAGAGGATGGTAGTGAAAGATTACTACTGGCAGCATTATGTAGTGAGGGATCATTGTTGGATGTGATCAAGTTGCTGTTGGTCACCATCAAAGTAGATGGCAGCAAGAGATTGCTACAACTGCGATGAAGATAGATAGCAACGAAGGATCATTCCTGGTAGCATTTGTGCTGCAACAGATCGCTGCTGGTTACAATCAAGGAGGATGACAGCAAAAGATCACTGCTAGCAACATTGTGCAATGAGAGATGCATGTTACGATTAAAGGGATAAGAGAGGTTGGATGACTGAAAGGTTGGTGGACCGAAGGTTGAAGGCTGTGATTTTTTGGGACTTATTTTGTGGCTGTTTTCGGTATAGTTTGGGCTGTGGTTTTATAGAGTTTTAAATATAATTTAATATAATTTTAGGCTATGATAGTAGTGGATGAAGATTAGGAAAATAGATTTTAGATCTGGGATAGATGGCAGTAAAGTTTTGATAGGGATCGGTGGGGGTATGTTGCGAATAAGTGCTGATTGTAGAATGCTACAATTTTAGGCTATTTTATGGCTGATATAGGTATAGTTTTAGCTATGATTTGGTAGGGTTTTTAGGGCTATGATGGTAGAGGGTGATGGTTAGGGATAGATGGTTTTAGATCTGGAAGAGATGGAGTGAAGGTTTGATAGAATTTGACGAAGTTCACTGTAGTGTAAGCTGCCTTGCAGAAGCAGAATTGTCATTAAAGAAACAACAGTTTCTCATCAAAAATTCCAGCTAAAATTGTAAAATTTGGGGCTATAGTGATATGGGAGGAAGATGAGGAAAAGAAAGTTTCAAATCTGAAAAAAAAAATAGCAGTGAAAATCTGATAGGATTTAACAAAAGATTGTTGTGTACTTGACATAAATTTCAGAAGAGAATCTAAGGAAAATATATAAAATTTTGACAGCCAAACCTCGATTCAGATATGGGTAATATCAGCAAATAAGATCAACAAAATTTTGGTAGCATAACGGTAGGAAAATAGGTGAAAAGAAGGTAGGCAAATTCTTCATCATAAAATTCTAACAATGCATGACAAGGAATTACAGCACTATAAGTCTGATTTCAGAAAGAATTTTTTTAGAGATCAATCTTAGATGAAAGCTAAGATGATCTATGAATTTGTATAAAAGTTTCAGCCAAAAAGGATGAGCAATAGTTTGGTTTCAAGAAGCAACAATCACCTAAAATTTTTTTATAGTGTTTCCCCTTTGTAATGATGATCACGTTGACGATAGTAGAATTTTACAGTAAAGATAATATAAAAAAACTTCTCCAACATATAAGGTAAAGGAATAGCAATAACAAACAGGCATAGGTGATGAAAATATACCATATCTCCAATTTTAAACGCAGGGGCAGCAGAAGATTGATTTGATCTACGGTTTAGAGTGAATGATGGAGGCACATGTTGTAGCGATTATGAGAATTACTTAGAAGGGTGGAAGTGGCAGAGATGGCAGTAGAGGCAACAGGAATATGACTCTAATACCAGATAATAGAACCTCAGGAGGAGCTCTATAGAATTTGATCTTTGAGGGGAATCATCCCTTGGGAATCATCCCTTGAAACACTATAGGGGTTCCTCCCTCCAAGGAGTTGGTCACAAGGCTGAACAAAAGAGATTACTTACTTTATGAAAAGAGGTGGAGGCTATAAGGTTATATAGGGCTCAAACCCCTAGCCCTAGGAGGGTGCTTCCTAAGTAAATTCTCTATTTTACCCTTCTTATAGCTAACATGCCTAAGTAAAGGGGGCAACGGCCTAAGTGGCTGCACAAGCCACACCCCTTTGTTAGAAACCCTAGTCGACCAGCCTAGTAGAGGGGGTGGTAGCTAGAAAGCCTTAAGGCCCTAAAATAAATACTAGTCATACTACTTTATAGGATAGAAGTGACTATGTAGAGTTTTATTACAATCTCACAAGGTTATTATTAATTACTTCTAAGGTAATTAAGACTCAACCCTGTTGAAATCCTATCAATGTTATATTCTCATAATCATTCATCATTTTATGTCACTAGGATATCTTGTCTATTTATAGATGAGAGTAGAAGATCTAAGATAAGTAATTAAGGGAGTTACTCCCATCAAAGACGTCTCCTAAAATAATCCTACATTAATTAGACTCTTTTCTATTGATTAATAATTATAATCTAATTATATCCATAATATATATTACTTAATTAAATATGACTATGTAATGTAACAATCAGATTAAAAAAATACAGACATATAGGGAAAGTTTTACTAGACATAATATAAGAAGACTTGAAATTTACAATAAACAAGCAATTCAAGGAGAGATATAGAATTTACAAAAACTTAAATCTTTATTAAAAACAACAAACTAGATTTTGCTGAATCTTTGTTGAGTTAAGAGTGGAAAAAGTCATCCTATGATCTTGTCTATGCATTTTTGGTAGGTTTGAGTCGACATAATGTATAAAGTGAAACTAACAAAGTCATGAGAAGTTAATCAGTTAGAATATTCTCTATAAACAAGACATAAAATATAGGTAATTTATTTTTTGGATTTCGAAACGTCAGCACCAATTGTACGAAATGGGCTGTTGGTAACTGTTGAGTATGATGCTGACCTCAGTGGAGACTCTTCCAAAGTTTGACCTATAATTTCTATTATCACGTATAGAAATCGATTACACATCAAGAGTAAGAGAAATTTGACCAACTCTATGAGAACACTGATACATTTTGTTAACTGTGTATATTTTGTGTTGCTGGCTTATTTCTGGTTGAGTCTATCTTCCATAACTTGTCATTTGTAATCTTCATATCATTTATTTAAGCCATCATGCAAAATTTTATGTCCTGTACCTGTCAACCAATCTAATAATTTATGCTGGAATCAATTTCTTATGCTACAACTTGTGGATTGTGGGTTCCAATTAAGCAACTGTTTCCGACAACAGGTGTCGGTGACATCGCCAAATATGACATCACCCCTTCCAAAGGCTTTTCCTTGCGTGCTTAACTGTCTGTCTACATATACGCACCAGTAACCCATTGACACCATCGTCTGCGTACCATCACCATCTCCATGGCTCTCGACATCGTTCTCATCGCCGGCATGCTCTTTGGAGTTGTCGTCCACCTCCTCCTCCGTCGCAGGCTCCAGTCCATCCATCGGCTCCGGCTCCCCCCTGGCCCTTCGGGCGTTCCAATCCTCGGCGCGTTGCCGCAGATCGGTCCCATGCCCCACGCATCCCTCGCTAACCTAGCGGCGCGCTACGGCCCCATCATGTACCTCAGAATGGGCACTACGGGGGTCGTAGTTGCGTCCTCCGCTGGCGCTGCCCGCTCCTTTCTCAAGGCGCTCGACCTTCAGTTCGCCAACCGCCCCTCGCCCATCAGCGGGAAAGACGTCACCTACGACGGCCAGGACTTCGTGTTCGCCAACTACGGGCCTCGGTGGAAGCTCCTCCGCAAGCTCGCTAACCTCCACTTTCTCGGCAGCAAGGCGCTGATCGAGTGGGTCCCAGTTCGCCGCGACGAAATCGGTCGCATGCTCCGCGCCATGCTCGAGTCCAGCCGGAACTCGCGGCCAGTGATGGTGTCGGAGACATTGGTGTGCGCCAGCGCCAACATCATCGGGCAGGTAATGCTCTCGCAGCGGGTGTTTGAGTCGCAGGGAGAGGAATCAAAGCAGTTCAAGGACGCCATCACGGAACTGCTGGCTTGGTCGGGGAAGTTCAGCATCGGTGACTTTGTGCCGGCGATAGCATGGATGGACCTGCAGGGAGTGCAGCGGCAGCTGCGCCGGGTCCATGTGAAGTTAGACGCTCTGATCACGGCCCTCATGGAAGAGCACGAAGCGACGGCGCACGAACGCGAGGGGAGGCCGGACGTGCTGGATCTTGTGATGGCCAACAGGGTTGACGCTGATGGGGTGTCGCTTTCTGATGTCAACATGAAGGGCTTTATCTCTGTGAGCTCTCTTTCCTCTCTCTCTCTCCATCCCTCCCTTCCACACACCCCCGGCGTCTTCTTCGCTTCGGACAGCCAATTAGCGACGTACGCGAATTCTATTGACCTCCTATCTCCAAAACGTTCCTATTTTCTCTAGTCATTGTTCTCAATCGACCAAGAGTGATGGTCGATGTCCTCTCAGAACATGTGTTTGATCCCACAACAAAACCAGCACTAGATATACATGTAGATAGAGGGCCACAAAACGTAAGCATATGAGTTCCGCAGGAATTCCTATGTTATCTGCTCGATTATGGCACCATTATTTGAGTCAGATAAGATTCTCCCAGTAGGGGAAAAGATATTACCCTAATGCGTACTTCATTGGAGGCTCTCCTGTTTTATAGGTTCATCATGCATGTTTGCTACCACGCCAATACCTCAACAACTTCTTCTCCTGGCAGGATATGTTTATTGCTGGAACCGATACATCATCCATTATAATAGAATGGGCGCTCGCAGAAATGCTAAGGAACCCAACCATCCTGCAGCGAGCTCAAGATGAGATGGACGCAGTAATCGGGAAGAACCGTCGGCTTGAAGAGTCTGACATGCCAAACCTTCCCTACTTACGAGCCATCTGCAAAGAGGCATTGCGACTGCACCCTTCCACGCCGCTCGGCGTCCCACACTACACCTTCGAAGCATGCGACGTGGATGGCTACCACATTCCCCCAGACACACGGCTCATCGTCAACGTATGGGCTATCGGTAGAGACTCCGACGTGTGGGAGCATCCCCTGGAGTTCAAGCCGGAGAGGTTCTTAAGCGGTAGAACCGCCAAGATTGAGCCACTGGGGAACGACTTCGAGCTGATACCTTTCGGCGCCGGGAGAAGGATCTGCGTGGGAATGCATGCAGGACTCATCATGCTACAATACGGGCTCGGGTCTTTGTTGCATTCATTTAATTGGGAGCTTGCCGATGACGTCGAGGAGCTCGACATGAAGGAGAAATTTGGCGCCGTGCTTCCTAAGGCAGTGCCTCTCAAGGCTGTAGTTAAACCACGTCTCCTCGAAAGTGCCTACCTGTGATATGTGTGGGTTAAACATGTATAATATGCATTAGGTATATTATACACAACCTGGAAAATAAGGTAGATGATATATGCATGTAGGTGAATTGACATAGAAGGTTTATTGTCATGATCTCATTAGTAAAGGAAGTGCTTCAGAATAAAAACTTTCTGCTGATGTATTTTTTTCATGTTGCGATCAAATTAAGAGCACAGTTGTGAAGCTTTCTGTATTTCCCCTTGTGGAGAGTCTTGTGATGAAGATATGTTTGATTAGAGTTATATCCCGTCAAATTCAACTTATGAGAGGAATTTTTTATAGCTTTGCTAGAGGCATATCTCGAACAGGTACAAGATTGAGGTCGATCATGCCTTAGAATATAAAGAATTTAGTCAAGCATGACTTGTCAGTGATGCACCCTTTTGTTTGGTTCATCATTTTGGAAACTTATGAGGAAAGAATTTATCCCAACACACAATAAATATTTTCAAGATGAAATATCTATTTTCAAACTTGGATAAGAATCAGAACATTATCTCAACAAATATTTGATTTTAAAAAATATATAAATGAAGATGCTGACTAATTTAACTAATACAAACTTTGATAGTTTATTAGAAGATTCTAAGCCCAAATTTTATCTTCATCACTTATCATTTACAGTATATATATATATATATATATAAGATTGACCTCAAATTTGACTTCGAGAAATATAAAACTAACTAACGTTCTAATTGACTTTTTAAGAATCGAGAATTTAAACTCTATACTTAAAGATTTTTTTGTTTTTGGAACAGCATCACAAATTTTGTGTTGGTATATTTGGATAAATTCCTTAAAAAGGTCCCTATATTTTTTACTATATCACTCAGATCGTCTCTATTTTCATCCTAAGAAGTTTGTGATTGACAACCTTCTTACTATTGATAATCCATTTAAAATAATAAACAATAATTTTTACTATTTATGGTCCTTCAATTATTAAAGGGGGCAGGGGTAGCGGAAGTAGATGGGAAGAAAAAAGGTATTTAAATCCATTTGCAGTGGGGCATCTTTGGAATATTAAAATTTAAAAAAAAATTTATAAATAGCAAAGATGAGGTTGTAAATGGAAGTCATCTTTTCCTAAATAGAGATCCTGTTTTTAAATTGGATTAAAATACCCTTAACGACCCGTTTGGCCTTTTCCAAACTAGCCATTTGATCGATCCTAAATTAATAATAGTCAATAAAACAAATAATTATAATATATTTTATATAAATTTTAAAAATATAAATAAGATAAAAAACATATTACTGAATATTAAAAATATTATATAAATAATATTATTTATATATTTTAGATGGATAAAATTAAAGTCACTAACAGTAGATGATAAATACATGATTCTAAATTTTTTAAATTTAAATTTTCATGAAAACTTGCAAATAACTTACAAAGGCCTAAATCATTAATTTTTTATTTTTAAGTCAACAGAATATATTTTTTTATTAATTTTAGACCTTTAAAAATCTAAAAATTACGTTTTCAATTTTACCAAATTCAAGGTGAATTTACTCTCTTCTAAGATAAAAACCACTTGAATATTATTATAGAAATTTCTTTTAGATCTTAAGGCATCAAAAACCTTTTTGAAAACCTACGTTTTTTGGGTCCTTATTTAAAAAATAGTGTAACTCATATTTTAAAAATTCATATAGTTTCAGAAAACCTTAAAAATAACTTACAACAGCATAAATGATGATTTTTCATATTTTTGAGCCATTAAAATAGATATATTTATTATTTCAACTCTTTAAAATATGAAAGTTGTTTTTAAATTTTATCCAATTTAAGATGAATTTACTATAATCTTGGTTTCGAAATCAAATATAATTATATAAGTTTTTTTTGACATTTTAAAGATACCAAGATGTTTTTTAAGAATTAATTTACATTATTGAGGTTGCTTGGCCCTATTAAAAAAATATTGTAACTAATATCCAATATACTCCAATGTTGAATCTCAGATTTTAATGATGAAATCAATTGATAGGTTTTTCATCTAAGATAGATTGTTAGAAATTGATTGATGCAAGATTAATTATGACAGAATAATTATTACAATCAGGATTGAATAAGGTAAAGTCCATGCATCAGGTCGATGTGGTTGGGAACGTGCCAAGAGTGCGTCGAGAGCTCACCGAGAGTATCGGGAGTTTGTTAGGATGGCGCAAGGGAGTTTGCCAGAAGAAGACCGAAACTCGCCGGAAGATTGTCAAGGGTAGCCGAAAAGCTTGTCGGGAGTTAGGATGGTCTTGTAATAGATGTTTGGCAATTATGATTATATTTTATTAAGTCGTAATTAGTATCGTGCAGGACTAACTATGACAGGAGAAATAAAGTTACAACCAGATGATGGGCCAAAATCAAGCTTGAGCATTCGGTCGGGATTCGGACGATGTAGTGGGATCTCGCTAAAGTTTGCTAGGAGATTCACCGAAGGGATCGAGAAGCTCGCTAGGAACACACCAGGAGATTGCCGAAAGAAGACTAGAAGACTCGCCGTAAGAATGTCGGAAGCTGTCAGATTGACGAAAGTTAGGTCTTGGCTTAGCTTATTGGTCATTATTAAGTGTTGTAATCATTGAGTTGTAGTTAGAAATTGAGTCCTAATTGAGTTAGATTTGTATAAAATCTAAATCAACTCAATAAGCCAATCAGATCCACTATTGGGGTTTGATTGATTTCCAGTTGAGCTCAATTGGTTGACCAGATGGTTGATCAATTTTAGGTTCAAGCCGAAATTCGAAAAGTGGAGGAAACTACTTTTGTGAAAATTCTAGTGGGTAAACTGCCGGTGAGTGATGAGTGTACTGCCACCGCCCGGGCTTTCGGGTGATTGATGGCGGTTGACTCACCCAGGTTGGGCGGTTGACTTGCCTAGGGCCGACGGGTAAACCACCCGTACCTTGGTGTTCGGGCGGCTAAGCTACCCAAGTCGGTGGGTAAACCCCTCGTACCCTATTTTTTCGAGTATATTTGATTTTTGGCTCCAATTTCTGAAGCCATTTGGGGTCTATAAATACCTCAATTATTCTTGCATTCACAATAATTTTTTTTGGACAATTAAACTCTGTGAAAAAGAAATTAGGTATGATTTATAAGGAAAATAAAAGGGAAGGGAGAGAGCTTATAGTTACAAATTTTCTCAAAGTCTCCCTTATAAGCAAAGTGTCAGGGTTTGGTCTTTACCCAAAGAAGATCGGTAGTGGACGCTAATGTACCTCAAGAAGGAGGACTCGGGAGTAGACGTTGGCCGTTGGTACCGAATCACTATAAAAATTATGAGTTTATCTTTTACTTTACTTGTTAACGCTTCCAATCTTGTTTACTCTTTGAAAGCAAACATTTCACTTATGATGTTTCTTATCTTTCAAATTTCATTTCTCTTTCTTAAGTAATTAATAAGCAAGTAACTTAGTAATATTCTTATCATTCCTTGCTTTATTTGAACAACAAGCTTTCTATCTTCCTATTGTGCTTAAACCAAATGTTTTTGTTTAAAATAAAAAAGTTACACATGCACTAATTCACACCCCCCCCCCCTCTTAGTGCCAATTGATCCTAACAATTGGTATCAGAGCCTTGATTTTTCTCATTTGATTTAACACCTAAGAGAAATAGCTGTTCTTGGCTTTCAAGAGGGCTTTTCTATCGTTCGTCCTCCCATATTTAATGGGATAGACTACACTTATTAGAAAACTCGGATGAGAGTTTTCTTGCTTTCTTTAGACCTTGATTTATGGACTATTGTTGAAAACGGATTTGAAAATTCTTCTTTTCCATTGAATAATTGGAATGATTTGGAGAAAAAAACTTTCTCTTTAAACACAAAGGCTATAAATGCCTTGCTTTGTGCTCTTGATAAAAATAAATTTGATCGGGTTTCTTATTTTGATTCGGCTTTTGATATATGGCATGTATTAGAAATAACATATGAAAGCACATTTCATATAACTGAAATATTAAATGAAAATATTTTTAAAAATGAACAAGAAGAACACCTTCCTAAGAACCGGAAATAATGTGAACCGAGAATAACACATTACTCCTCAAGTAAAATCTCGAGTGATGAGGACCTTGAACTTTTGACAAATGAATCAAAAACATTAACGAACTTGAACCTTAAAAATAATGTAAAAATGAACAAAACCTATTACTATAAATGCAAAAAGCCATGGGGCTATAAAGATCAAATGTATAACCAAGAAGTGAAAAACCTTACTCTTATGACTATTGACAATGAGGTTAGTGATTCATCAAGTACTTTTTTTAAAATTATTAAATATACTTTATAATTTACTTGATAAAATTTGAAAAACTCAGTAAATCTTTTAAGTTGACATGAACATGATTTGTTAGTTGGTAAAGTTGATGAAATGTATGAGTTATTAGCATTACACAATCATAATTCTAAATGTGAAATGCTAGACAATATTAAAGAATAAAATATCATGCTTAAGATAACGTTAGAAAAATTTAAAATTAGAAATAAATCCTTGAATATGATCCTTGCTAATAAGGGTCATATTAATAAAATAAATGAATAGGTTTTGTGGGCAATACCCAACAAAAGCCAACTATATTTGTTAAAGGACCAACCTTAAATATGTCACCAAGAATCAAGTGTAATTTTTATAGAAGATTAGGACACTTAGCTTATAAATATCTATTTAAAAATTATACATTGCGAAGGGAAAAAGCTATAGAAAAATTTTAACTGATTGTTGCCTCTTGAACCTGAACTTTCGATCGTCCTTTCTAGCTAAAACTTTTACACAAATTCATAGATCATCTTAGCTTTCATCTACGACTGATCTCTAGAAAAAATGCTTTCTGGATCTGTACTTATAATGCTACAATTCTTTGTCGTGCAGTCCTAAAATTTTACGATAAGAATTCTACGATCTTGTTTATAATAATTTTTCTACCATTATGCTGCCAAAATTTTCCTGATCCAAATTACTACTACTATCACCATCTGAACTGAGATTCTGATATTAAAATTTTTCATAAATTTCTTAGACTTTTGTTGGAATTAATATCTAAAAACTGCTGCTTCTTCAACAGGAATTCTGTTCGGTAGTATAGTATATACCACAGCGATCTTTCATCAAAATTTTATCGGATCTTACTGCCATCTTTTTCAGATTTAAGACTCTCCTTCTCATCTTCAATCTCTACTATTACCTCTTAGAAAACCTTAACAAATTCATAGCCAAACAGCCATCCTAATCAGCTCTAAATTGTAACTTCCTCGCATCTCCACTCAGCTCTAAATTGTAACTTCCCCGCATCTCCACTGATCCACCGGTCCTACCAGCCACCACCTCTCCTAAAATTCTTATGCCATTAACCCATCAACAAAAAAAAGATCTTAATATTATAGATCTAGAGGCATACACCATGGCATCAGAGGAGGCCATTAATACCAAGTTTGAAGCCTTTGAAAGTCGTATGGAGGAGAAGATATGATCCCTATTCGCCGAATTCAGCATAGGCCGACTATCAAGTCCGAGAAAGTCATAGCATGGTGAGACTTCAGAGAGGTGCGATGATCTTCAAGAGCATGGACACATCATCCTTGATCAAAATAATCCATGCATGAAGGTGGACTTTCCAAGATGGGAAGAGGGAGACCCGATCGAATGGATCTCGCGTGCGGAGTGCTATTTTCGGTTCTACCAAATCGCCGATGCTACACGGGTGGAGATTGCTGCCATCCACCTTAAGGGAGATACTATTTCATGGTTCAATTGGTTTAAGCACACCTATGGAGGTCTCTCTTGGCAGTGATTCAAGGAAAGACTACTAAATCACTTTAGACCAACCGATTCATCAAACCTCTATAATACAAGAATACCAAAAAAGGTTTGAATGTTTATCTAACCAAACTATGGATTGATCTGAGAAACAACTGTTAGGGACTTTTATTGAGGGCCTAAAGCTGGAGATTCGAGAAGTAAAGGTGCAACAATTGTACACCCTTATGGCAACGATTTCCTTCGTGCGTATCCAAGAAGAATGATTAAACCACGAGGTACGAAGGACAAGGGTCACTCCCCAACCAGCAACGCCGAGGCCTGCAGCCCCCTCTACTGCCATCTGAGCCCCTGCACTAAAGAAGTTAACAAGAGACGAGCTTCATGAATGTTCGACTAAGGGGTTGTGTTGGCACTACGATGAATCATGGAGCTGAGAACATCGCTGCAAAAAGGGCCAGCTCCTCGTGATTGAACTAGTGGAGGATGAGGACAGTGAACCATCTGAAGAAGGTCTCGAACCTGAAGAGGAAGCCACGGGGGAAGACAGGTCACATTGTGAGGCAAGCGTGGGAGCCATATTTCCACCGTTTCAACGCAACGAATGGAGAAAGTTTTACACAAAGCACATGGAGGATTTTTGATGCATATCCAACAGCCATCCAAGGAGGAAAACATGCAAAATCAGATCCTAAGCTTGCCCTCTTACTGGATGAATTCGTGGATGTTTTCATAGAGCCGTGCGGGTTGCCCCTAACCGTGTGACCACCCCATACCTATTCTGTCAAGCAAACCTCCATCAAATTTGAGACCATACTGCTACCCTCACTTACAAAAGGATGAGATTGAGAACATTATCAGGGATAAGTTTGACACTGGAGTAATTCAACCAAGCTGCAGCCCTTACTCTTCGCCGGTGTTGCTAGTGCATAAGAAGGATGGTACATGACAGATGTGCATTGATTACCAGGCTTTGAACACCATCAATGTCAAAGATAAATGCCTTATACCAGTCATAAATGAGCTCTTAGGTAAATTAAAAGGAGCCTGAGTCTTCACAAAATTGGATCTCCATTCTGGTTATCACTAGATTCGGGTATGTGCTAAAGATATTCCAAAAACTACATTCTGCATACATAATAGCCACTGCGAGTTTCTGATAATGCCTTTTGGACTTATGAATGCTCCTTCTACTTTTCAAATCCTGATGAATGACATCTTTTGGAGTTTTCTACATAAGTTTGTGTTGGTATTTTTTGATATTCTCATTTATAGCCCTACGCTTGATATGTATTTTCAGTACTTACGAACTATTCTAATGATTTGATAAGACCCCAAAAGGAGCCCTATAGATTTTGATCCTTGAGTGGGATCAACCCTTGGAACGCTGTAGGGGTTCCTCCCTCCTAGACTTAGCACAAGGCTGAATTAAAATTGTAGATTACTTGATTAAAAGAGGGGGGGCAGCTACATCTTAAATAGGGATCAAAGTCCTAACCTAAGGGGGTACTTGTCTAAGTGAAATTATCTTTTTGCCCCTTCTATAGCCATTCTACTTTAATAGGAACAAGGGGCGGCTAGGTTGGCTCTATAGTCGACCTAAGCAGGTGGAAACCCTGGCCGACTTACCCAGTAAGGAGGGTGGTGACTACTAAGCTCTAAGGGATAATCTAAACCCTACCTATACTCCTTTATAAGATAGGAGTGGCTTTATTACAATCTAATAGGATTTTTATTGACTAGTACTAAGATGATTAGGACTCAACACTACTGGAGTCCTATCAAGTCTACCCTCTTCAGATCAGTTTTGTCCTCAAGGCTGAGGGTTCATAAACTCTGGAAACTGGATCTTCAACTCTTCATATGACTCCCATGCTATTATTAACTGAACTTTGTCCACCTTATTAGCTGGGATGTTAGTTGGAATGATTTGGGTTGAGTCGTCTTCTTTAAATTTCTATTTGAGGTGGGATACCTAGCAGATCATCCTTGCATTGCCTCGATCTTTGTCGGGTCTACCACCACTCCATCCCTTGATATAATATGCCCAAGATACTCCATTTTACATTATAAAAAACTACACTTTGACTGTTTCACATAAAGTCAGAATAGGTCGTACATGCTGAAAATGTATATCAAGCATAGGGCTATAAATGAAGATATCATCAAAGAACACTAATACAAACTTACGTAGAAAACTCTGGAAGATGTCATTCATCAGGCTTTGAAAAGTAAAAAGAGCATTCGTAAGTCTGAAAGGTATTACCAGAAACTCATAGTGGCCGTTATGTATGCGGAATGCAGTTTTCAGAATGTCTTCAATGCATACCCGAATTTGGTGATAACCGGAACGGAGATCCAGTTTAGTGAAGACTCGGGCTCCTTTTAATTCATCCAAGAACGCATCTACAATGAGTATAGGATATTTGTTCTTGACGGTGATAGCATTCAAGGCCCAATAATCAATGCACATCCGTTATGTACCGTCCTGGCATACTAGCAACACTGGTGAAGAATAAGGGCTGCAACTCGGTCGAATTACCTTGGTGTCTAGCATCTCTTTGACGATGTTCTCAATCTCATCCTTCTACAAGTGAAGGTAGTGATATGGACACAAATTTGCTGGAGATTTACCCGGCAGAATAGGAATACGATGGCCATACGACCAGTTAGGTGGTAGCTCGCATGGCTCCAAGAAAACATCCATGAATTCATTCAAGAAAAGGACAAGCTTAGGATCTGAGTTTTGTATGTTCTCCCTATAGATGGCTGCTAATTATGCAAAAAAATTTTCCTTTGTTGCGATGAAACGGTGGTAATTTGACTCCCGCGCTTGCCTCGTAATGTGACCTATCTCCCTTTGTATTAAAATTTCATGATTAATTTAGAAAAGTTCCAAGAGATATCACCTAGTGTTGTGAGCCATTTGATCCTGAGTATGGCTTCATAATCATCAATGGGTAGGAGGAAGAAATCAGCTACCACTTCTTGGTCTTGGAGGAGTAGTTTCACCCGCGGGCACCGTTTGTCGCAATTAAAGATTCGGCTGTCGGCGACCTTTACATCAAACTTGTTGTAACCTTTGATTTGAAGTGCCAAACGTGCAGCAACCATACTATTGAGAAAGTTATTAGTGCTACCCGTGTCGATGAGAACCGTGATGGGTTGCTGTTTTAGAAGTCCTCCAACTTTCATCATCTACGGGTTGGAATAGCCGGCCAATGCATGCACTGCGTAGTCGACCGGTTGGGACTCTTCCTCCATGGCTTCTTCTTTAGGTTCAAGGGCTTTTTTAGATATTTTATTGTCCTAATCCTCCACTAGTTCAGTCACGAGAAGTCGGCCCTTTTTGCAGTGATGTTCATGGCTTCACAGTTTATCGCGATGCCAACACAACCCCTTGGCCGATCGTTTTCGAAGCTCGTCTCTTGTCAACTTTTTTGGTGCGGGGGCTTGGATGGTAGTAGCGGGGGTAGTAGGCCTTGGCATGGCTGGTTGGGGAGTGACCCTTGTCCTTCGTACCTCGTGGTTCAATTGTTCTTCCTGGATATGTGCAAAGGAAATCACCGCCCTAAGAGTGTACGGTTGTCACGCCTTTACTTCTCCTCGGATCTCCGGCTTTAGGCCCTCGATAAAAGTACCTAAAAGTTATTTTTCAGACCAGTTCTCAGTTTGGTTAGTTAAATGCTCAAACCTTGTTTTGTATTCTTGTATTGTAGAAGTTTGACGAATCTTTACCAATTGTCCATCGATGTTGTTGAAATCGATTGGTCTGAAACAGTTTAGTAGTCCTTCCTTGAATCACTGCCAAGAGAGTCCTCCATGGGTATACTTAAACTAATTAAACTACTGAATAACATCTCCTCGAGGTGGATGGAAGCAATCTCCACTCGTGTGGCGTCGGCGGTTCGGTAGAACCAAAAATAGCGCTCTGCGTGCGAGATCCATCCGATCGGGTCTCCTTCTTCCCATCTAGGGAAGTCAACCTTCATGCATGGATTATTGAGATCATAGGTGATGTGGCCATGTTCTTGAGGATTGTCTCACCAATCTAAAGTTTCTCCTTGTTGTGATTTCCTTAGGCTCGACGGTCGGCCAATGCTGAATTCAGCGAAAAGGGATCACATCTTCTCTTCCATGCGATTTCTAAAGGCTTCAAGCTTTGCATTGATAGCCTTCTCTGATGCCATAGTATATGCCTCAAGATCTGTAATATTGAGATCTTTTTTCTATTGCCGGGTTAGTCGCATGAGAATTTTGGAGAAGGGGTGGCCGGTTGGAAGTTAAATCGGTTTGGATGGAAGTAGGTTATGGTTTAGGGCATATTTGGGGGCTGCAGTTTTGTGGAGTTTAGGCTACAAATTGTTATAGTTTTTATGATTTTAGGGCTAGATAGTAGTAAATGAAGGTTAGGAAAATAGGTTTTAAATTTGGGATAGATGGCAGCAAAGGTAGGTGTCTTGGTAAGGAAAGTTTTCTAAAAAGGTAAGTAGATCGATAAGGAAGTAGGCTGATTTAGGTGGCTGATTTAGGGGCTGTTTAGATTCATTTTAGGGTAGGGTTTTGAAGGGTTTTTAGTAAGGATGGTAGAGTTTCATGTTGAGGAAAGGAGAGTCCAAAATCTTACAAAAAATAGCACTCAAATCTGATAGAATTCGGTGAAAAAAAGTGCTGCGATGTGTTGTCCTACTAAACCTATTTTACATCAGAGAAACAATGACTTCTTGATGTAAATTCTAGAGGAAATTTGAAGGAAATTATATAGAAACCCTTGGTTCCGATGTATTAATATCAGTAAAAAGTTTGATGAAATTTTGACAGCATAACAGTAGGGAAATAGGGCAAAAGACGAAAGGCAGATTCCTTCATCGTAAAATTCTAGAACCATATGATGGTCAAACATTGCATAAGAAAACTAGTTTCAGAAGGAGTTTTTTTATGAACTTAAATACAGATGAAAGTCAACTTGATCTTGAGAATTGTATAAAAATTTTGGCCGAAAAGGATGAACAAAAGTTTGGTTTCCAGAGGCCAATATACGGAAGGCAGATTATGCATTGTAAAATTTCAGTATTGTATAACAAAGAATCACAGCATTATAAGTCTAGATCCAAAAGGAGTTTTTCACGAGATTAGTCTTAGATGAAAGCTAAGACAATCTATGAAATTATATAAATGTTTCAACCAAAAAGGATGATTAAAAGTTTAGTTTCAATAAGCAATAATCGGCTGAAAATTTCTGCAACATTTCGTCTTTGCAATGACGATAACGTTTACGATGAACGAATTTTACAGTGGATAAAATTTAGAAAAAATCTTCAATATGTAAAGTATGGAATCTTGTAGTATTGACGAGGCATGGATGATAAAAAAAATATCAGATT
The DNA here is from genome assembly GCA_021527575.1 of Ensete glaucum. NCBI lineage: Eukaryota > Viridiplantae > Streptophyta > Magnoliopsida > Zingiberales > Musaceae > Ensete > Ensete glaucum. The sequence goes on from CM038552.1 coordinate 34,579,416, forward strand.
TATAGATCAAATGTAGGGGGCAGCGGTAGATTGATTTGATCTACTGCTGGGGTGGAAGGTGGAGGCGCGTGTCGTAGCAATTGTGGGAATTGCTTGGGAAGGTGGAGATGGCTACAGTGTCACGGACAACAATGTAAACAAGGTATTCGATGAAATGCTTGTGTTAGTCCGTGTCCTTCGGTTTAGGTATATATCTTGTACAACAAGAAGCGGGCTTGCAGTAGGCTTGGAAGCCCTAGTTTGATTTACTTTATGGCCAAGTTTGGCTTGTAAATACAAGTGTCTTATAAGCACTTGTGGGGCTTTGGTCTGTAGTGGACCATTATCCTTTGTGTGCAACCTCTCTGAGTTTGTAATGTCCTGGGGTGTAATTTGTATTTTGGCTTTATAAAGTGTTTTTCTTGAGCAGTTGCTTGTGGATCACATGGGAGTTGCTTCTTCTGGCCCGTTTTCTCTTTTTGTAAGTCTGTGGGATTTTATGAGATCTTGGGGAGGGCTGACCTTTGCGGACGGACACGCATGGGTGCCGCACGGCTTAGGCAAAATCAGCTAAGCCCGTGACAATGTGGTATCAGAGCGGGACAAGCACACGCAAAAGCACTTGCTATACAAATGTGGGGGACCTAGCTAGGCTGTGTGGAGGACAGCCAGCACGCGCAACCATTTGGGGGAAACGGACATTGAGATGTAGGGAAAGGAGTTGCTCAGAGGAGCGAGCATCCTGGTTTGGCATTCAAGGAATAGCCAACCCCTTTGCGCGAGAGGCACCACGAGGACAAGCAAGCGAAGAAGAATGCGTAGCACACAAAGATTGGGATGGTTGAGTTTGAGCTATAGCTCGACGTTGGCAGCCAAACTTGACGGTGCTTAAGGCAAAGCAGGGTGCTTGGTGAAAGATGAGACCGTGCAAGGTGGGAGGTGTTGTGTAACGACCGAAAGAGTTGTGCAAAGCTCACAGAGGTGAGGGAATTGCTAACTCAAGGATTCAAACTCATGCAAGGGCTTGTACACGGATGACAGAGTGTTCGTGGTCATCCCAAGGCGCGATTAGAACTCGGCGCCATGGAGCATCAGAACTTTCTCTTCAACATGGAAAGGATATGTCCGTAGGTGGCTGAAATGTGCAACAAGTTCTGCATGTTGCTAGACCTTGAAGGGTGCAATGGAGACTGTATTGGAGAAGAGTCGCAATCTAGCAAGTACATTTGTGGGGGCAGAACAAAGCTTGAGTTCAGCAAGACGGAGTAGTCCAAAAGGGATGATGGTCTCCGAAACTTCCAGTGGGAAGTATGTAAAGAGAAAAGTTGCTCCAGCAGGACAGATATCCAGGAGGGATAAGTCCTAGTTCTCTAGTGGGAGAATCATGTAACGATCGCATATTGAGGAAGAGTTTCTCAAGGTTATATCTCCATAAAGCTCAACGGACCGAGTGAGCGACGAAGAGTTGTCGCATAATCTCGAAGGAGGTAATGTACTGGTAGATGCATTTCGAGATCAAGTGGGGAGCAATCCAAGGCAACATCATATGAAGGCACACTTAGAGTCGAGGCGTAAATCGAACTCAACAGAGGGCTGACCCGTAAAATGGTGGACGTGAGGGCCACTATCAACTCAGTGCAAATCGAGGAGTAGAGCGACTTGGGTGGAACTCGGTGAAGTATCCAAGCCGTATGAAGGGAGTCGACATAGAAGATGGAACATGGAGCGGAGGCATGGAGCTTTCCTTTGACAGAGGTCAAGGGCATGAACTCTTGTAGAGGCAAGAGTGGGATCATGCCGTTCCATGGGTTCTTCATTCTGATGGGACAGACTTATTTTGCATGGTGCCAAAGATGAAGGGAGCTTCAAGGCACATGCAAGCTACCTAAGAGATGCATTTGATGGAGTAACTAAGGTGATTCAACTTGCGGAGGTAAAGTTAGGATCATAAGACCTTAGTACGGGGCAAGAGGACGCAGAGGCGGGTACTCTTGAAGAATATGCCACAGTGTTGCCGTTCAAGTTGTCAGGAACAAGAGGTGCATAACAAGATTATACTGGTAGGGGATAGAGGCCCAAGATCCAGACAATGGTGCACCAACTCTAGCAAAGTCAGAGGACTTCAGGAGCTACTAGGCGACGGACTGTCCTAGAGCTATACTTCGTCCAGGTATAACCCAGGAGTAGGGGGGACGAAGGGGAATTGCTAAGAGACCTATCAAAAATCGGAGATGGCGGAGGCCCTACGATGTGTTGGCAGAGGCCACACGTGGAGAAGTCATAGTCCGAGTTCATCACCCGAGAATCTGTATGCAATGGAGATGTCACCAGGAGGCGACATGGTGCAGCAGATCGTGGTGGAATAGTTCGTGGCAATGCAATACAGACAATCTTGTCCTGTGAGGGACAAAATCATGCGGAGGTATGATCAGGAGTTACTGGGAGCTCCACTTTGGTGTACGACACAACAAGAAAAAGGGCTATGGATTCAAGGAGTGAATGTCGTAGTACCGCAGAGGCGGGTCTTCGTGTGTGCATCAAAGCTTGCATTGGATGAAAGCCTTAGTCATCAGCATATGGGAGCTGTATACCACCGAGGAAGAAGTCCAAGTGCACGTACCAGTGAGTCCCATGGAGGGGGACATGATCATGTGAATGATCAGGAACTGCTGGGAGCTCCACTTCGATGGACAATGCAACGACAAGAAGGGCTGTGGATTCAAGGAGTGAATGCCACAGTACCACAGAGGCGGGTCTTCCGTGTGTATGCATCGAAGCTTGCATCAGATGAAAGTCTTGGTCGTCAGCATATGGGGGCCGTGTACCATCGAGGGAGTAGTCAGATTGCAAGTACCAGTGAGTCCCATGGAGGGGACTTGATTAACCGGAGTAGTTGGAGAGTTGGACTGCTTCAGTGCTCACATTCGCTTAAGGGAGCCCGGCAAGTCAGAGGACAAGGCCGAGTAAGCGAACGTTGCTACTAAGGAAGCTAAGGAGAACAGAATCGGCGCGAGCCCTGCAACAAGATGGCGGAGGCCATGCATGAGAGTTGCAGTCTGTCTCTCCATCGACGAAGGAGAACTGCTAGGAGGACATAGTGGTGTCGAAGCAGGTGGTCGAAAGGGGCGAGGAAGCGACGATGAGTCCAACGGGGCTCAGCTACCTAAAAGAAAAGCGTCGGTTAGAGAGGAGGTGGACTCGGAGGAGCTCCACAGTGCCACAGTAGCAGATCTACCGATCGCGAAGGAAGGGATGAAGATGCAAGGTAATGGATAGTAGTGCTATGGGCTTGGCAGCGCCATGGTACCAGATGCGGGACTTCCGTGAAGTCATCAATCCCTTGCTCTCATGAAGGGACGACATTGGTCGTAAAAGGGGCCAAGGAGGTGGAGAGTGCAGAGGCAAACTCCAAGTACCAAGACGAGGCAGAAGGGCAGAGGCCAAGAAACTTCATAAGACCGATGTCGATGTGCTTCTCATCCAGATAGCCGAAATTAAGGGACTTCGGGTTGATGCAGGAGTGCTCGACCAAGGAACGAAGTAGGCAGTACATGGTACTGTACCTTTCTACTCAGGAGGAGTAGGCGACAAAGGTGATGGAGAACACGGTACAACCCCAAAGGCGACCAAATCTATCAAAGACTTACTCCAAGTTGGGGGACTCCAAGTTGGAGTAAACTTTTTACTCTTTTCGGGCAAAACTTCTTGCATTCCAGAAGTTCAATAGCAGTGGGAAGGTGAATCACAGTAGCTAACCCAACGCAAGGAGTGCAACCACTTCAAGTGCTTCAGAAGTGTGAGCAAAGAGCAGGTGAATGTTAGTAACCAGCTCAATGCATGAAGTACAAACTCGAGGAGGCAGGCGAAATCAAGTAACCTTTGCCAGGCGAAATTGAGTAACCTTTGTCTTCTCAACTCGAGATAATGGGCGAAACCGAGTACCCCAGTTCTCTTAACTCGAGGAGGTGAGGGAAGCCACCTTACCTTCTCAACTATGAAGAGAATGGGTGAAGTTAAGTATCCTAGTTCTTTTACTTATCCAAGCAAGGGAGCTCTGCACAAGTTCAGTGACCCTTGAAAGAAAGCTTATGGAAGAGAATGGTTGTCAAATCCTCACCGTTGGTGATCAGGGCTATTGAGAGTAGTTTTTCCACTTCATTTCCCAATTGACTAAGAGGGAGTGATGCGAACATACTTGGAAGTGACAACTAACAGCGGAAGAAGGTTCAATGGGCAAACATTATGGAGAAAGGACCTTAAAAACTTCAAAGTCTGAGGCGATGCTCGTTAAAGCTCCAACAAGCATCTACCCGTTCAAGCAATATGAGTATCGCCGATCGGCACATAATAAGGCGGTCTTTTCCTTCATCGAGGGATCCGTGAGAACCAACAAGGATCAAGACAACTCAGCCAACCCCACACCGATTCAACATGGCGATTAGAGTTCGACTACTCAACAACACGGAGAGCGGCTAGGAGCCACATGGGCGTGTTGCACAAAGCGAAGATTAAAGATTCAGCAGAATGCGAGGAGATGCAGGTTGCTACTGACGAGGACGTCAAGGAATAAGTGGGGAGAATGTCACAGACAACAATGTAAACAAGGTGTTCGATGAAATACTTGTGTTAGTCCGTGTCCTTCGGTTTAGGTACATATCTTGTACAACAAGAAGCGGGCTTGCAGTAGGCTTGGAAGCCCTAGTTTGATTTACTTTATGACCAAGTTTGGCTTATAAATATAAGTGTATCTTATAAGCACTTGTGGGGGCTTCGGTCTGTAGTGGACCATTATCCTTTGTGTGCAACCTCTCTGAGTTTGTAATGTCCTTGGGTGTAATTTGTATTTTGGCTTTATAAAGTGTTTTTCTTGAGCAGTTGCTTGTGGATCCCGTGGGAGTTGCTTCTTCTGGCCCGTTTTCTCTTTTTGTAAGTCTGTGGGATTTTAGGAGATCTCGGGGAGGGTTGACCTTTGAGGACGAACATGCATGGATGTCGCACGGCTTAGGCAAAATCAGCTAAGCCCGTAACAACAGGGCAGCTAGAACGTGGCTCTGATACCAGATGATAAGACCCTAGAAGGAGCCCTATAGATTTTGATCCTTGAGGGGGATCAACCCTTGGAACGCTATAGGGGTTCCTCCGTCCTAGACTCAACACAAGACTGAATTAAAATTGTAGATTGTTTGATTAAAAGAGGTGGGGTGGTCTTGGGGCAGCTACATCTTAAATATGGATCAAAGTCCAAGCCTAAGGGGGCATTTATCTAGGTAAATTATCCTTTTGCCCCTCCTATAGCTATCCTACCTTAATAGGAACAAGGGGCGGCTAGGTTGGCTCTATAGCCGACCTAAGCAGGGGGAAACCTTAGCCAACTTGCCCAGTAAAAGGGGGGCGGCAGCTACTAAGCCCTAAGAGATAATCTAAACCCTAACCATACTCCTTTATAAGATAGAAATGGCTTTATTACAATCTAACAAAGTTTTTATTGACTAGTTCTAAGATGATTAGGACTCAACCTTGTTGGAGTCCTATTATGATTTTCCAAGAGAACACCCTTTATGTTAAATAGTGAAAGTAAAGCTTTTTATAATATAAAGTGGAGTATCTAGGGTACATTATATCAGAGGATGGAGTGGCAGTAGACCCGATGAAGATCGAGGCAATGTAGGGATGGCCGAGACCTACGAACATAAAATCGCTGTGTGGCTTCCTTGGACTCATGAGCTACTATCAAAAATTCATGAAAGATTATGACAAGATTAGTGCTCCACTCACATCCATACTTAAGAAAGATTCATTCTTGTGATTGGATAAAGCCTCCACAGCCTTTGAACAACTCAAGGCAGTCATGACGGTGATGCCGGTCCTAGCACTGCCCAATTTCAGCTGCACCTTCATCATTGAGGATGATGCATCAGGAGTTAGAATTAGAGCTGTTCTAATGCAAGATGGCCAACCCCTTGCTTACACCAGTAAAGCTTTATCTCCCTCACATCCTAAAATATCTATGTATGATAAAGAAATGCTTATCATAATACACGCCGTCATGAAGTAGAGATCTTGCTTAATCGACCGACGCGTCCAGATTAAGATCGACCATCGAAGTCTTAAATATTTTTTAGAGCAGAAAATATCTTCCTTAGAGCAACAATGATGGGTAAATAAAGTTCTTGGCTTTGATGATGAAATTACTTATCAAAAGGGGAAAGAGGATGTTATTGTAGATACTTTATCATGGCTATCGGGACAAGTCGAAATTTCGGTCATCTCCCTTCCTTCCATTGACTTCCTCAAAGACATTAAGGAGGAATGGACGAATGACTTAGAGATTGAGACATCATAGAAAAATTAGAGAAGGATCCAGGTTCTATAGGTCACTACACATGAGATTCGAATGACTTCTATTACAAAGACTGAATTGTTGTCATTCCTTCTTCCCCTTACATTCAAGTTATTTTGGATAAGATGCACTCTTCACCTTCAATAGGGCACTCTAGATTTCTAAGAACTTATAAGAGGGTGAAACAAAACTTCTTATGGAAGGGCATGAAAAAATCAATTTATGACTATGTATCCAAATGTGATATATGCCAATAGTAAAAAGGTGAAGCAGTGGCAAATCCGGGCAAACTACAACAACTACCTATAACAAACTCAGTATGGACTGACATCTCCATGGATTTTATCGAAGACTGCCATCATCTCAAGCTTAAAGTATGATTTTTGTGATGGTAGATCATCTAACTAAATATACTCATTTTTGTGCTGTGAGACATCCTTATACCGCTGCCAGCATTGCTAAGCTTTTTATGGAAAATATTGTAAAAATGTATGGGATGCCAAGATCGATTGTGAGCGACCATGACAGGGTGTTTACATGTAAATTTTGGATCAAGCTCTTCCAACTACAAGGCACCCAATTGAAGATGAGCATTGCCTACCATCCACAGACCGATGGCCAAATAGAAGTGGTAAACAGATGCCTTGAGACTTACTTACAGTGCTTCATTAGTGATCGGCCCAAAGAGTGGACAAGGTGACTTCCTTGGGCCAAATGGTGGTATAACACAACTTATCATTCATCAACCAAATGTACCCCTTATGAGGTAATGTATGACCGATCGCCCACTATAATACCGAAATATGTAATTGGTATGGCCAAAGAAGATCGGCTCGACTAAAATTTAATTGACAGGGACAAGCTTCTGTAGCTATTGAAGGACAACCCAACTATTGCTCAAGCCTGCATGAAGCAACAAGTAGATACTCATTGGAGCGAGCGAAAATTTTTAGTAGGAGATTAGGTCTACCTTCATGTACAACCGTACAAGCAGCTGTTGATTAACATCAGAGCATCAATGAAGCTATCTTTACAATTCTATGGAGCATATCAGATTTTGGAGCATATTAGAGCCGTGACATACAAATTAAAGCTTCCAGATGACTCTAAGATCCATCCCGTCTTCCATATATCCTTGCTAAAGCTGAAATTAGGAGAACGAGAGTTATCGTAGACTCAACTGTCGAACACTACAACTGATGGTGAAATCCAAGCCCAACCTAAAGCTATATTTGATCGAAAAATTATGATGCACTGACGACACCCTTCAACTGAAGTACTTGTGAAGTGGAATAACTTACCATCTAAAAATGCAACATGGGAGTTGCTTGAGGAGCTGAAGACCCGGTTCCTAGAGTTTATCGACCCTAAGTTTTGAGGACAAGGTTGATTCTAAGAGGGCAGGCTTGATAGGACTCAAGCAGTGTTGAGTCCTAATCTCCTTAGAAGTAGTCAAAAAACGTTGTGAGATTGTAATAAAGCCCTACCTAGCCACTTCTATCCTATAAAGAAGTGTGGTTAGGGTTTACATTTGGGCCTTAGGGCTTAGTGGCCATCGCCGCATTTACTAGGCTAGTCGGCAAGGGTTTTCCCCTGCTTAGGTCGGCCATGGAACCAACCTAGCCGCCACCTATTCCTACTTAGGTAGGTCGCTATAGAAGGGGCAAAGAGATAATTTTACTTAGGCAAACACCCCAAGGGCTAGGGTTTAGAATCTTATATAATAATGTAGTCATCCCCTTTCTTTTATCAAGAAATTATCATCTTTTATTTAGCCTTATCCTGAGTCTAGGAGGGAGGAACCCATACAACGTTCCAAGGGTTGATCCCCCTCAAGGGTCAAAATCTATAGAGCTCATTCTGGGGTACTATCTAACCAAGATCATGAATTGACCAGTAACCATCAAGCCTTTTGCTTCCCCTACTACTAACTGAAACTCTCAGCCCAAGGAACTTATACAAGAAGAACTCCGAGAAAGATCGATGAAAGGGCTATATTGGGACTACGACAAACCATGAAGTAGAGATCACTGGTGCAAAAGGGGAAAGCTTTTAGTCATTGAACCGATCGAGGATCTAGAACCTAAGGACGTAGATCCTAAACCTGAGAAGGAAGATGTGAAGGAAGAACCATAGCCAACCATCAATACCATACATACCCTAGCTAGCTACGCCAACCTATAATCCATGAAGGTCGATAGATTCCTCGAACACTAGTCGATCACCATTCTTATCAATACTAGAAGCACCAATAATTTTATGGATAGTATGGTTGCTACCTGATTAAATCTCCATATTGAAGATTGCAACATGTTCGATGTAAAAATCACAGATGGCTAAATCCTCAACTGCAACCAAAAGTGTCATAAGGTGAAACTAGTTTTATAGGGCCAAGAAATCATCGTGGACTTTTTCCTCCTACCACTTGATGATTATCAAACAGTGCTCAGTGTCAAATGGTTGTCCACTCTATGTGATGTTCCTGAAAATTTTCTAAATTAATCATAAAATTTTTTAGCCATAGGAAACAAGTGATCTTATAAGGAAAGCACGGGGGCGAAGTATCGATTGTTTCTACACAACGCATAGAGAGGGTGTTGCACAAATTACATATCGGCTTCCTAATACAACTTCATGGGCTCAAAATAGAGAAATTAATGATGAACAAAGATCTAATTCTCCCCTCATTGCTTGCTGAATTTTTGGATGAGTTTGCTGAATCGACAAAACTACCACCTACCCGGCCGCTTGACCACCATAAATTTATGGAGGACGTTTGTAAGATCACAGCTCCCCTCATGACATTATTGAAAAAAGATATCTTCCTTTAACCGGATGAAGCTACAATAGCCTTTCATGCTTTCATAATTATGATTCCAACTATACCGGTGCTAGCCTTACCCGACTCTTACTGGTTACAGGTGCCCTGTAAGCCAATCATATGAGTATAATAGAACCCCAGAAGGAGCTCTATATATTTTGATCCTTGAGGGGGATCAAACCTTAGAACGTTGTAGGGGTTCCTCCCTCCTAGACATGGCACATTACCTTACTGGGGGTAACGACCACTAAGCCTTAAAGGCTAATCTAAACCCTAGCCATACTTCTTTATAATATATGAATGACTTTATTATAATCTAGCAAGGTTTTATTGATTACTTTTATGGAGATTAGGATTTAATCTTACTGGAGTCCTATCAAACCCACTCTCTTAAAATTAGCCTTGTCTTCAAGGCTAAAGTTCTATGAAATCAGGGAACCGGGTCTTCAGCTCCTCATCAGCTTGGGTGTCAGTTGGAAGAACTTGAGTTGAGTCATCATCTTTAAATTTCCATTTGAGGTGAGATACTTGGAGGATCAACTGTAATTTTAATCTAATACACGGATTTGATCTCCAGGTTAGGGTCCTAATGTGATCCTCAATTTTGCAAGGCCCAAAGAAATAGGGAGACCACTTTCCTAAGGCTTGAATTTCATGCTGGTGGAGCTAGAGATGAACGGGGACTTGATTTTTCTGAGGAAACTTTCTTCTCCTCTGACATTTATCAGGGGGAAGTTTCTTCCTTACATAGGTTACCACATTGTCAGGGCTTAGTTAATTTTGCCTAAGCCGTATGGCACCCACGCATGTCCATCCGCAAAGATCAGCCCTCCCCGAGATCTCCTAGAGTCCCTTAGACTTACAAAAGAGAAAACGGGCCAGAAGAAGCAATTCCTATGGGATCCACAAGTAACTGCTCAAGAAAACACTTTATAAAGTCAAATACAAATTACACCCATAGACATTACAAACTCAGAGAGATTGCACACAAAGGATAATGGTCCATTATAGACCGAAGTCCACACAAGTGCTTATAAGACACACTTATATTTATAAGCCAAACTTGGTCATAAAGCAAATCAAACTAGGGCAGCCAAGCCTACTGCAAGCCTGCTTCTTGCTATATAAGATATGTACCTAAACCAAAGGACACGGACAAACATGAGTATTTCATCGAACACCTTGTTTACATTGTTGTCTGTGACATTCTCCCCCACTTATTCCTTCGACGTCCTCATCGAAGCTATTATAGATGTTGTATCTCCTCATATTCTACTGAATCCTCAATCTTCTACTTTAGCAGCAACATGCCCCTTTGGCTCCCAGTCGCTTTTCGCCGTTGTTGTTGAGTAGTCAAACTCTGATCCGTCATACTGCTTCAACTTGCCAATGATTGAATCTGGTGTGGGGTTGGCTGAGTTGTGCTAATCCTTGTTGGTTCTCATGGATCCCTCTGATGAAGGAAAAGTCCTGTCTGATTATACGCTAGTATCACAATATACTCATATTGCTTGGATTGGGTAGATGCTTGTTGGAGCTTTAACGAGCATCGCCTTTCAGACTTTAAAGTTTTTAAGGTTCTTCCTCCACAATGTTTACCCATTGAACCTTCTTCCACTGTTAGTTGTCACTTCCAAGTATGTTCACATCACTCCCGCTTTCGATTAGTCAATTGGGAAATAAAATGGAAAATCTACTCTCAGTAGTACTGATCACCAATGGTGAGGATTTGATAACTATTATCTTCTATAAGCTTTCTTTGAAGGGTCACTGAACTTGTGCATAGCTCCCCTGCTGGATAAGTAAGAGAACTGGGATACTTGACTTCACCTATTCTCTTTGTAGTTGAGAAGGTAATGTTACTTGGCTTCGCTCACCTCCTCGAGTTAAGAGAATTGGGGTACTCGGTTGCGCCCATTCTCTTGAGTTGAGAAGGCAAAGGTTACTCGATTTCGCCTGCCTCCTCGAGTTTGTACTTCATGCATTGAGCTGGTTTCTAACATTCGTTCACTCTTTACTCACACTTATGAAGCACTTGAAGTGTTTGCACTCCTTGTGTTGGGTTAGCTACTGTGATTCGCCTTCCCACTACCATTGAACTTTTGGAATGCAAGAAGTTTTGCCCGAAAAGAGCAAAAAGTTTACCCCAACTTGGAGTCCCCGAACTTTGAGTAAGTCTTTGATAGATCTGGTCGCCTTTGGGATTATACTATCTTCTCCATCACCTTTGCCGCCTACTCCTTTGAGTAGAAAGATACAGTAGAGTGTACTGCCTACTTCGTTCCTTGGTCGAGCACTCCTGTATCAACCCGAAGTCCCTCAATTTTGGCTATTTTGATGAGAAGCCCATCGACATCAGTCTCATGAAGTTTCTTGGCCCCTGCCTTTCTGCCCTATCTTGGTACTTGGAGTTTGCCTTTGCATTCTCCACCTCCTCGGCCCCTTTTACGACCAATGCTCTCCCTCTATGAGAGCAAGGGATCGATGACTCCATGGAAGTCCCGCATCTGCGGTACCATGGTGCTGCCAAGCCCATAGCACTACTATATGTTATCTTGCATCTTCATCCCTTCCTTTGCGATCGGTAGATCTACCTCTGTGGCACTATGGCGCTCCTCCGAGTCTGCCTCCTTTTTAACTGACACTTTTCTTTTAGGTAGCTGATTCCCGCTGGACTCGTCGTCGCTTCCACGCTCCTTTCGACCACCTGCTTCGACACTACTTTGTCCTCCTAGCAGTTCTCTTTGGTTGATGGAAAGACAGACTACAACACTCATGCATGGCCTCCACCATTTTGTTGCAGGGCTTGTGCCAATTCTGTTCTCCTCAGCTTCATTGGTAGCAACGTTCGCTTACTCGGCCTTGTCCTTTGACTTGCCGGGCTCCCTTAAGCGAATGTGAGCACTGAAGCAGTCCAACTCTCTAGCTGCTCCTATTATACCTTAGTATAATCAAGTCCCCTCCATGGGACTCACTGGTACTTACAATCTGACTACTCCCTTGGTGGTACACAACCCTCATATGCTGATGACCAAGGCTTTCATCTGATGCAAGCTTCAATGCATACACACGGAAGACCCGCCTCTACGGTACTGTGGCATTTACTCCTTCAATCCACAGCCGTTCTTGTTGTTGCATTGTTCACCGAAGGGGAGCTCCCAGTAGCTCCTGATCATCCATATGATCACGTCCCCCTTTATGGGACTTACTGGTACTTGCACTTGGACTTCTTCCTCGATGGTATACAGCTCTTATATGTTGATGACTAAGGCTTCCATCCAATGCAAGCTTCGATGCACACATGAAGACCCGCCTCTACAGTACTATGACATTCACTCCTTGAATCCATAGCCCTTCTTCTTATTGTGTCATACACTAAATGGAGCTCCCAGTAACTCCTGATCATACCTCCGCATGATCTTATCCCTCACGGGACAAGATTGCCTGTATTGCATTACCACGAACTATTCCACCATGATCCGCTGCACCATGTCGCCTCCTAGTGACATCTCCATTACATACAGATTCTTGTGTGATGAACTCAGACTATAACTTCTCCACGTGTGGCCTCTGCCAACACATCATAGGGCCTCCGCCAGCTCTGATTTTTAGTTCGCTCCCCTGGCAATTTCCCTTCGTCCACCCACTCTTGGGTCATACCTGGACAAAGCATAGCTCTAGGATAGTCCATCGCCTAGTAGCTCCTGAAGTCCCCTGACTTCGCTAGAGTTGGTGCACCATTGTTTGGATCTTGGGCCTCTATCCCCTAACAGCATAATCTTGCTATGCACCTCTTGTTCCTAACAACTTGAATGATAACATTGTGGCATATTCTTCAAGAGTACCCACCTCTGCGTCCTCTTACCCCATACTATGGTCTCATGATCCCAACTTTACTTTCGCAAGTTGAATCACCTTAGTTATTCCATCAAATGCATCTCTGAAGTAGCTTATATGTGCCTTGAATCTCCCTTCATCTTTGGCACCATGCAAAATAAGTCTGTCCCATCAGAATGGAGAACCCATAGAACGACATGATCCCACTCTTTCCTCTATAAGAGTTCATGCCCTTGACCTATGTCCAAGGAAAGCTCCGTGCCTCCGCTCCATGTTCTATTTTCTATGTTGACTCCCTTCATACTGCTTGGATACTTCACTGAGTTCCACCCAAGTCGCTCTGCTCCTCGATTTGCATTGAGTTGATAGTGGCCCTCACGTCTACCATTCCACGGGTCAGCCCTTTATTGAGTTCGATTTCTGCATTGACTCTAAGTGTGCTTTCATATGATGTTGCCTTGGATTGCTCCCCCTCTTGATCTCGAAATGCATCCACCAATGCATTACCTCCTTCAAGATCATGTGACGACTCTTCGTCGCTCACTAGGTCCATTGAGCTTTGTGGAGATATAGCCTTAAGGAACTCTTCCTCAATATGTGCAGTCTGTTGCACATGATTCTCCAACTAGAGAACTAGGACTTATCCCTCCTGGATATCTGTCCTGCTGGAGTAACTTTTCTCTTTACATACTTCCCACTGGAAGTTTCAGAGACCACCATCCCCTTTGGACTACTCCGTCTTGCTGAACTTGTGCCTTGTTCTGCCCCCGCAAATGTAGTTACTAGATTGCAACCCTTTGCTAATACAGTCTCCACTGCACCCTTCAAGGTCTAGCAACATGCTAAACTTATTGCGTATTTTAACCACCTACGGACATATCCTTTCGATGTCGAAGAGAAAGTTCTGATGCTCCATGGCGCTGAGTTCTAATCGCGCCTTGGGATGGCCACGAACACTCCATCATCCGTGTACAAGCCCTTGTATGAGTTCTGAATCCTTCGAGTTAGTAATTCCCCTCACCTCTGTGAGCTTTGCATAACTCTTTCGGTCATTATACAACACCTCCCACCTTGCACAGTCTCATCTTTCACCAAGTGGCCTACTTTGCCTTGAGCACCGTCAAGTTTGGTTGCCAACGTCGAGCTATAGCTCAAACTCAACCATCCCAATCTTTGTATGCTACGTATTCTTCTTTGCTTGCTTGTCCTCGTGGTGCCTCTCATGCAAAGGGGTTGGCAATTCCTTGAATGCCAAACCAGGATGCCCGCTCCTCTGAGTGACTCCTTTCCCTACATCTTAATGTTTGTTTCCCCCAAAAGGTTGCGCGTGCTAGCTGTCCTCCACACAGCCCAACTAGGTCCCCCACATTTGTATAGCAAGTGTTTATGCGTATGCTTATCCCGCTCTAATACCCATGCGTGTCCGTCCGCAAAGGTCAACCCTCCCCGAGATCTCCTAGAGTCCCTTAGACTTACAAAAGAGAAAATGGGCCAGAAGAAGTAATTCCCATGGGATCCACAAGCAACTGCTTAAGAAAACACTTTATAAAGCGAAATAAGTACTTATAAGACACACTTGTATTTACACCCATGGATATTACAAACTCAGATATTACACCCATGGATATTATAAACTCAGAGAGGTTGCACACAAAGGATAATGGTCCATTAGAGATCGAAGTCCCCATAAGTGCTTATAAGACACACTTGTATTTATAAGCCAAAATTGACCATAAAGCAAATAAAACTAGGACTGCTAAGCCTACTGCAAGCTCGCTTCTTGCTATATAAGATATGTACCTAAACCAAAGGACACGGACAAACATGAGCATTTCATCGAACACCTTGTTTACATTGTTGTCCATGACAATGTGGTTACTTTCTAATAATAATTGTGCCTTCGTTTGGAGTAAGGCTTGTCTTCTGATAAAATCTCTAGTGGTCTGAGCCCGATCTAAGTCTGAGGTGCGTAGGAATGGTGATTTTTCGGGACCCATTTTCACTTCTTTGTGCTATTGACCATCTTGCATGAGGATGGTGCTGACCCCCACTCTGGATGTGTTTATTTCAATAATAAACATCTGGCCATGATTTGGTGTAGACGACATCATGGCCGTGAGAGTGATAGTTTCACTCGGCCAAGGTGGTGCATATTTCTTTATAATGAGAGGGATGATGTTCATGCTTCGTTGAGTCTTATGAATGATCCTTCCCCTTTTCTGATTTCGCCACTAGAGGGGCTCAATTTTCTTATGGTCTTGGGCCGTAGATCGGAGGTCATCATCAAGGAAGTCTTTAATCATCATGGTTCGGTCCTAGGAAAAGTCATGGAAGTCATCTGAGATCTGAAAGTGCTGCATCAGCAACCATGGTGAGTTCGACAGGATGTAACACTTTAGAAGTAGCTTATCTCCGGGGAAAAGGATGTAGGAACGTGTCGTAGCAGGAAATAAGCACGGCCGAACAATCCGTGTCTCTATCATCTCTTGGATGACCCTTTTATCTTCGATCTTCTAAGGTTATATGAAGCAATCTGGTCAAGCAATAATTAGTAGAAGTTTTCGCCTATTCAGCATAGGGGGATCGGCCAGCTTCAGAGGAGGTGGTCGGCTCGGTTGGGTGGAGATGCCCAAAAATTCAACAAGATGTGGAAGGGGTTTTTTATTTTCAATCTCATAAAACTCTTGAATTTGAATTGGGAAACCACTAAATTCATCTTTTGGTACCCCCTCCAAGTGTGGTGTTATGGTTATAGTCGCTGGGCTCCCTCGTAGAACCACTTGCTTTCTTTTTTTGAAAAATTTTATGGTTAGCTTTGAAAAATTCTAAAAAATATCTCTAGTCGTGGACAACCAATCAATGCCAAGCACTATATCAAAGCCATTAAGAGGGAGGAGAAAATAATTAGCAATTATGGCTTGATCTTGTACACTCAGTTTAACTCGCGGGCACTTCTGGTTGCACTTTAGAATTTGGCCATTAGCTACCTTGAATTTGTAATCTTCTTTATGGAGCATTAAGTAGGCAGCAACCTTACTGCTTATAAAGTTGTGTGTGCTCCCGGCGTCAATAAGGATGATGATAGACTGTTGCTCGAGAAACATTTTGATCTTCAATTTTTTTAGACCAATCATAAGTTTGATTAGATAACCTTTTAAACCTGGTTTTGTACTCTTCGATGGTGGAGGTTTAACGGATCATCGCTAGTTTTTCGCTAAGGTTCTTTTTACAATCTAAATTTGCATCACGTTATGATCTTATTGGGCTTAGTGATCGGCTTAATCTAACATCCATACGTATCTTAAGAGCCTCCAATTTGGCTTTGAATAAGTCCACCGATGTCATAACATAAGGATCTTTAACCTGTCAAATCAAATCAATTAAAGAGTGTAGCTGTAATCTTCAGGTTGAAGGCAGCAATGGCAGTGATGTCGGGGCTGTGGTGGTGAAGTCTCCAAGTGGAGGATGGCAGCCGAGGGTAGCAGTAACGGTGAATGAAGAAAATGACAGTAGTAACATTGGCTGCGGTCCTTTGGTGATGCTGCAATGTTGACCTTGCAATGCCGTCGAGGTTGCAATGTTTTTGTGGCTGATATTTGTCAGAAGATGACAACCAAGAGATATGAGTCGGAAGGTAGCAACAGCGATGGAGGAAGAAGAGGGCAATAGCAACGTTAACTGCGGCTGTGGTGCGACTTCATGGCTGCAGGTTGTCACGAACGGTCGTCGCTCAACCGTAATGCCTTTGCTCCTTGAACCGTTCGTCACTTTTTCTTGCTTGTACATATGTTTGGCAGCTTGTTTTGCCTTGAGTTTACATGTTTTTACCTAAGAAATATGAGCGAAAGTAGTGTAGAAGGCTGCAGAATGATCGCTCGCTGAGCCAAAAAGCCAAAACAGCCCCATTTTGGGTCTTTTCATGTGCCACGACAACCTTTTTGAGCGGAAATGTCAGCCATTTCAGTACCTTGGAACCCCGGTGGCACCGGCTGGATGGGATTCGGGTATATGTCGTGAGGCTTTCATCAAGAATTGAACTTGTCTTGCGTCCGATACCTTGGGAACCGCTTTGTGGACTTGACGCTCCTACAACCCTCCAAAGTCCTATTTCGCTCTCTTTCTCTTCTTTGCTTCACTCAAGGTGTTCGATAAATTGCTTGTACTTTTTTCCGCGAGACGTCGGGATGTGTCCGCCGCCGCTCAATTAATCAACTTCTTCTTTGTAGGTCCCACGGGCCTTAAGAGGTTGTAAGAGGGCTGACCCTTTATGACGGAAACGCATTGGGCGTTGTATGACTTAGGCAATCCCAGCTAAGTCCGGAATAGTGAGCAAGGTTGCTCTACGACTTAGGCAATTTCAGCTAAGTCTTCGGGAGTGCCGCGAGGGTGCCGCACGGCTTAGGCAAACTTTAGCTAAGCCCGTGACAGTGTGGTATCAGAGCAGGCAAGCAATTCATACGAACAGCGAAGAAGATTCGCAATCTCGCCATGGTGAAACATCGTGGTGAATCGAGCAAGATGGGGCAAGCTGGACCCTTGCTCCAAGCAGTCGCAGGTGGGCTGCAAGTGCAAACTCGCTCGCAAACTATGGGAGTCACTCATGAGGAGCTCTATAGTGAACAAGACGAGCGTGAAGTTGGGTATTCTCCACGAGGGGAGGAGGCGCCATCTGCAGCGCCAACCGGGAAAAAGGGTCAGAAGGAGAGAATTATAGCGGCGGAGACCCGCCTTGATGTTCTTGAAGCGAGCGTGGAGGAACTCTACCAAGGCCAGCGAGGGCTACTTAGGGTAGAGAGCTCGCTAGAAGAAGTTGAATCTCGGATCGAGAAAGTTGAATCTATGATGGATCAATCGACAGAGGACACCAAAGATTCCGTACGACACCTACATGAAGTTGTGGCGGAACTCACGGCGAAGGTGATGGTGTTAACAAGGACTCTTGATGCGGGAGGGAGCAACACCCGCGCTGCGCCACCACAAAACTTCAGGGCACCAGAGCCGCAGTGCTACGGAGGTGCTAGAGATGCCAAAGAGCTCGAAAACTTCTTGTTCGACATGGAACCGTATTTTCGTGCTACAAGGCTTGATTAGGAAACCAAAGTTGCTATAGCAACAATGTATCTGAATGGGGATGCAAAACTTTGGTGGCGAACCCGTTGGGAAGAGATCCAACAAGGCCGATGTCAAGTGGATACATGGGGAGACTTGAAGCGAGAGTTGAGAACTCAGTTCTTACCAGAGAACACAGAGTTTGTCGCAAGAAGGAAACTGAGACAACTCCGCCAAAGTACAACAATCCGAGACTATGTGAAACAATTTTCAGCACTGATGCTGGATATACGGGACATGTCTGAGAAAGACAAACTATTCAGCTTCCTCGATGGCTTGAAGCCATGGGCACAACAAGAACTACATCGAAGGAATGTCACTGATGTAGTCGGGGCAATTGCAGCCGCGGAAAGGCTAACTGACTTTGTTTCTTCGGAGGATTTGAGAAAGAAGAAACAATCTTCGGGAAATCGCCCATCTAAATACTCTCGAGCGAAGGAGTCTGGGGGCGAGCAAAAGAAGAAGAATTTCCACAAGGGACCGGGCTCAAGAGGTAGAGTCCCAAAACCTACTGGATGCTTCTTGTGTGGAGGACCGCACATGGTGAGGGAGTGCCCACAAAAACAGGCACTCAATGCGTTGACGGCATCGATTCTACCCCGTAAGTCAGACAAGGGCAAAGCAATCGCCCTTAGTTCGAGTAGTTCTGACTCCGGTAGCGACAGTGAGGCGTCGCAAGGACCCAGGATGGGAGCAATGCGTTTGTTGAATGCATTGCGGGGTCAAGTGGGGGAGAATACAAAGGTGAAGCCACCAAGGCGAAGCCGAGTTGATGTATGTGGACATCAAGCTCAATGGCCGAACAACCCGTGCAATGGTGGACACGGGCGCGACCCACAATTTTATTGCCGATCGCGAAGCTAAGCGACTGGGACTAATCTTGGAGAAGAGCCCAAGTCGTATGAAGGCGGTGAACTCGGAGGCCAAGCGGATCTCCGGACAAGCAAAGGGGGTCCCCATCAAGATCGGGACATGGAACGGGAGCACTTGATGGCGGTGCCATTGGACGACTTCCAAGTGATTCTCGGAATGGAGTTTATGCACGCAGCAAAGTTGGTGCCAATACCGTTCCTGAACTTCTTGTGTCTAATGGGAGGCGATGATCCCTGCATGGTTCCAGTTTCTCGAGTAGGAACCAAGGACCTACAACAAATATCGGCTTTACAATTGAAAAAGGTGCGAAAAGGTGAATTAACCTTCTTAGCTGCGATGAAGCTAGAGACACTTGACGGGGAGGCCATTCAGGAACCTGCCATTGTGGCGAACATCCTGAAGGAGTTCTCGGATGTGATGCCAAAAGAGTTGCCGAGAACTCTACCACCACGCAGAGGCGTGGATCATCAGATTGAGCTGGAGCCGGGAGTTAAGCCTCCAGCGAGACCACCATACCGCATGGCCCCTCCAGAGTTGGCAGAATTGAGGAAGATGAACGCTAAGCGGTGGTCTCATCCGCAGTTCCAAAGCACCTTTCGGAGCTCCAGTCCTTTTTCAGAAGAAACAAGATGGGAGCCTCCGATTATGCATTGATTATCGAGCCCTCAATAAGATGACGGTGAAGAACAAGTACCCTATCCCACTCATCGCGGACTTGTTCGATCAATTGGGCAAGGCAAAGTACTTCTCCAAACTCGACCTTCGGTCAGGGTATTGGCAGGTGCGCATCGCAGAAGGTGATGAGGCGAAGACTACCTGTGTGACCAGGTATGGAGCATTCGAGTTTTTGGTGATGCCTTTCGGCTTAACCAACGCTCCGGCCACATTTTGCACTCTCATGAATCAGCTGTTCAAAGAATATCTGGATAAGTTTGTGGTCGTCTACTTAGACGACATCGTCGTCTATAGCCAAACACTTGAGGAGCATG
The DNA here is from genome assembly GCA_021527575.1 of Ensete glaucum. Classification (NCBI taxonomy): domain Eukaryota; kingdom Viridiplantae; phylum Streptophyta; class Magnoliopsida; order Zingiberales; family Musaceae; genus Ensete; species Ensete glaucum. The sequence continues at coordinate 34,599,364 of CM038552.1, forward strand.
TTAGACACCTCCGAACAATTTTCAAAGTTCTCAGGGAGAACACCTTATTCGTGAAGAGAGAAAAGTGCTACTTCGCCCAAACAGAGATTTTATTCTTGGGGCATCGAATTGGGAATGGGTCCATTCGAATGGACAAGGCTAAGGTGCAAGCTGTGGTGGACTGGCGAACACCAAAGAAGGTGCCAGAGTTGAGATCCTTCCTTGGGTTTGTCAACTATTATCGGCGCTTCATAGTTGGATATTCGAAGCGTGCAGCCCCACTGACGGAGTTGCTAAAAAAGGAGCGAGAGATGACAAATGTGAGGTGGCATTTCAAGACCAAGACTGTGTTAGAAGAACTCAGATTGCGGACTATGGAAAGTCTTTTGAAGTCCATACCGATGCTTGACTTTGCTATTGGAGGAGTTCTTATGCAGGAGGGTCATCCAGTGGCCTACGAGAGTCGCAAGCTCAACGAGACCGAGCGGCGATATCCTGTACATGAGAAGGAGATGACAGCGGACTACGAGTGTGGCGACACTACCTTCTGGGAGCACCATTTGTGCTAAGGACCGACAATGTCGCATTGAGTTACTTTCAAACTCAAAAGAAACTCTCCCCAAAGCAAGCACGATGGCAGGACTTCTTGGCTGAGTTCGACATGGTGATGGAGTACAAACCCGAAAAGCAAATGTCGTGGCCAATGCATTGAGTCGGAAAGTGGAGCTAGTGAATGCTATACAGCGGGTGGAGGCCAAGCAAGTCAATTGCGCTCCAACTTTCTTTCCAGGATCAGGGTTGGACTGTACCGAGATCCTCAAGCAGTGGCTCTGATTCAACTCATTAAAGAGGGCAAGGCACGACGATTTTGGGTCCAGGAGGGACTCATCTACACCAAGGGGAACAGAGTTTATGTCCCACGAGCGGATAACTTGAGGCGTGAACTCTTGAAAGAGTGTCACGATTCCCTTTGGGCTGGACATCCGGGTATCCACCGAACAATGGCTCTCCGGAGAGGGCCTTCTATTGGCCAAAGATGGGGATAAATGTGGAGGAATATGTTCGAACATGCCTTACTTGTCAACAGGACAAGATAGAGCAGCAGAAGCCAGTGGGACTTTTGGAACCGCTGCCCGTACCAGAAAGGCCATGGGAGAGCATTTCTTTGGACTTCATATCAAGCTTGCCCGCAGTAGGGGGACTTGGATCGATACTCGTGGTAGTTGACCGATTTTCGAAGTATGCAACATTCATTGCTGCACCCCTACATTGCTCAGCGGAGGAGGTGGCTAAGTTGATGATGAAGAATGTGGTTAAGTATTGGGGAGTCCCACACAACATCATTAGTGATCGGGATTCTCGGTTCTTGGGACGATTCTGGACTGAGTTGTTCAAGTTGTTGGGGTCTAAATTATACTTCTCCACAAGCCTCCACCCTCAAACGGACGGCCAAACAGAGAGAATTAACTCGCTCTTGGAGCAATATCTTCGGCACTACGTGAGTGCCAACCAACGGGATTGGGTGAAGCTGTTGGACATCGCCCAGTTCTCCTATAACTTGCAGCGGAGCTCTGCATCCAACAAGAGCCCATTTGAGATTATTACGGGACAACAGCCATCAACTCCTCATACCCTGGTTATTGGTTATACAGGGAGTAGCCCATCAGCCTATCACTTCGCAAGGGAATGGCATCGTAATGCAGATATTGCGCGGGCTTACTTGGAGAAGGCGGCCAAAAAGATGAAGAAGTGGGACTTGGGAAGGCGACCACAAGAATTTAAAGTTGGTGACATGGTGTTGGTGAAGCTCCAAAGATCACTCCAATTCTTTAGACACAAAGTGCATAAAGGATTGGTACGCAAGTATGAAGGGCCTTTCCCAATCATCAGGTAGGCAATGTCTCATACAAGTTGCAACCAAGATGGTTCAGAATTCACAATGTCTTCCATGCGAGCAACTTGAAAGCCTACCACTCAGATCCGCGAGATGATTCCCGAAATGTTCCAACTCGACTACCCCCCACCAGAGCCTCTTACGAGAAACGAGTTGAAACTATTCTAGTGGATCGTATAATAAAGCTACCCAATAGAGCGCAACATATAGAGTACTTGGTGAAGTGGCAAAAGCTTCCTCAAACAGAAGCTAGTTGGGAGCAAGATGCCCTACGACATGAAGAAGCTCGCATCAAAGCCTACAACAAGCGTCGAAGGCGTCAACAGTTTAAGTGGGGGAGAATGTCACGAACGGTCGTCGCTCAACCGTAATGCCTTTGCTCCTTGAACCGTTCGTCACTTTTTCTTGCTTGTACATATGTTTGGCAGCTTGTTTTGCCTTGAGTTTACATGTTTTTACCTAAGAAATATGAGCGAAAGTAGTGTAGAAGGCTGCAGAACGATCGCTCACTGCGCGGAGCCAAAACAGCCCAAAACAGCCCCATTTTTGGGTCTTTTTCATGTGCCACGACAACCTTTTTGAGCGGTGCGAAATGTCAGCCATTTCAGTACCTTGGAACCCCCCGGGTGGCACCGGGCTGGATGGGATTTCGGGTATATGTCATGAGGCTTTCATCAAGAATTGAACTTGTCTTGCGTCCGATACCTTGGGAACCGCTTTGTGGACTTGCGACCGTTCCTACAACCCTCCAAAGTCCTCGCTCTCTTTTCTTTGCTTCACTCAAGGTGTTCGATAAATTGCTTGTACAGCTTTTCGCTTTGCGAGACGTCGGGATGTGTCCGTCGCTCGCTTCTGAATTAATCAACTTCTTCTTTGTAGGTCCTACGGGGCCTTAAGAGGTTGTAAGAGGGCTGACCCTTTGCGGACAGGAAACGCATTGGGTGTTGTATGACTTAGGCAATCCCAGCTAAGTCCGAAATAGTGAGCAAGGTTGCTCTACGACTTAGGCAATTTCAGCTAAGTCTTCGGGAGTGCCGCGAGGGTGCCGCACGGCTTAGGCAAACTTTAGCTAAGCCCGTGACAAGGTGGCATCAGTTGCAGCCAAGGTGCAGTTGTAATATGAGGAAGATGGGCAACGATGTACGTGGCTATTGCGGAGGAGGGTAGCAATGGTATGGAGTGAGAGACGACTACTATTATGTTCAATTTGTTACAGCGATCAAGATAGTTGGCAGCGATTGTTGTGAACTGCGATGTAAACAGATTACAGCGAAAGATTGCTGCTGGTAGCTTTTTGCCGCAAGGATCATTGCTGGCTATGATCAAGGAGGATGGCAGCAAGAGGTCACTATTGGCAGTGTTGGGAAGTGAAGTGATTGAAGGGATAAGGGAGATTGGGCGGCTGAAAAGCTGGTGGACCGAAGGCTGTGGTTTTTGGGTGCTATTTGTGGCTATTTTGGGTACGATTTTGGGCTATGATTTTATAGAGTTTAGGCTATGAATTGATATGGTTTTAGGGCTTTAAAAGTAGTAGATTGAGGTTAGGGAAATAGATTTTAGATTTGGGATAGATGGTAGCAAAGGTAGGTGTATCGGTAGGAAAGTTGGCTAAAAAGGTTAGTGGATCGATAAGGAAGTAGGCTACGGTTAGGGCTGATTTGGGTGGCTATTTGGGTTCAATTTAGGATAAGATTTTGAAAAGTTTTTAGTGAGAATAGTAGGGTTTAGAAATAAGGAAAAGAGAGTCTAAAATCCCATAAAAAATAGCACTTAAATCTGATAGAATTTGGTGAAAAAAGGTGCTGCAATATGCTATCCTGCCGAACAGATTTTAAGTCAGAGAAACGATGACTTCTTAATGTAAATTCTAGAGGAAAGTTTAAGAAATTTATACAAAAATCCTTAGTTCAAATGTTGGTAACACCAGTAAAAAGTTTTGTGAAATTTTGGTAGCGTAACAGTAGGGAAATAGGGCAAAAGGTGAAAGGTAGATCCTTCATCGTAAACATTCTAAAATTGCATGATGTTGAAAAATTGAACAAGAAAATCAGTTCCAGCAGGAGTTTTTCTGAGAAATCAAATATATATGTAGCCAACTTGATCTTAAGATTTGTGTAAAAATTTCAGCCAGAAAGGAGAAGAAATAGACCAGTTTCAAGAGGCAAAAACATGGTTGAATATTTTTTGTAGCATTCCACCTTTGCAACAACGATAATGTTTGCAATAAACAAAATTTACAGCGGATAAAATTTGAGAAATATCTTCATTGTGTCAAGTAAGGAATCTTGTAGTATTGAAAATACTTGGATGATAAAAGAAATATCATATTTCTAGATCAAAAGCAGGGGCAGTGGCAAATTGATTTGATCTGCGACTGGGGTGAAAGATTGAGGCGACGTCAAAAGCAATTATGAGAATTACTTGGTAAGATGGAGGCGGCTATGATGGCTATAGGGCAGTAGGAATATAGCTCTAATACCAGATGATAGAACCCCAGAAGAAGCTCTATAGATTTTGATCCTTGAGGGGGAAACCCTGGCCAACTAACCCAATAAGGTGGGCGGCAGCCACTAAGCCCTAAGGGCTAATATAAACCCTAGTCATACTCCTTTATAAGATAGGAATGAATTTATTATAATCTAGTAGGGTTTTATTGACTACTTCTAGGGAGATTAGGACTCAATCCTGTTGGAGTTCTATTAGAGTGGTGGCATGTGTGACACGCTGTGCGATCTTTTTGCTTATGATTAATATGACATATTCTCACATTATGTTATCTATAGCATATATATTATGATTTCCTTGGTTATGTGCAATGGGAATCGGATCGTGATGAGATCACAATAATGAGATCGATTCACCTTTAAACATATATCCTAAATAATCTCGATTATAGATTACTCGAGGGATATCGAGATAACTAGACATATCGATGTACTGTATTCCTATCCATATAATAGAGGTGGCTAGTCTCATAGCCACTTATATGGAAACACTAAGGATATAGTACAGGTGCTCATTGTAGAATGAGTTCACTGATTGATTTGCTTATTGAATGCTGCATGGTTAATGATGCCTAATGTTAGACAGCGATTTCATAGTTTCAGTTATGTATCTGGTCCTTTGACTTGAGACATCAAGGATGCATTGTATGAGTGCTCCTTTCTTTGATGCCAGACTTGTAGGTTTAGAAAGTTTTAGATCTAGTACAACTAGTTATTGGGATTGGTAGTTAACCTTACTAAGGCAATTGAGTGTTAATAAGGATCATCCACTCTCAATATCATGAGAAGAATATCTCATATGTGCTTGCTTAGACAAATCCCTGGCCAGGGTCATTCGGATTGAGAGAGAAGGAGTTCTTAGGGAGAATCCAATTAGAGCTAGACCATGATAAATTTCGTATGTGACTTGATAGTACCATGTCCAATATATGATCTTTGGGATATTAGTTAGATGAGGGATTATAGATATATGGTAACTTTGGACAGATAGGTCCGACGGATTTGATCCCCCTGTACCTTCTAGAGATTATGACGTAGTGGCCTAATAAATTTATAATCGATAAGTCAAGTGAATTATTATGGGGATAATAATTTACTATATCAGAAGGAGTTCTTATGGGAGTGACTCACGATCAGCTCGATATCAGGCCTAGAGGGTCACACATATATGGTGGATGCTTCAGTGAATAGAGGATTTGATGGAGATCCAATTGACCCCTATTCTTATTAGATGAGACCCTATGCTGATGGGCTCCTTGATTAAGGCCCAATTAGAGGCCTAAGGAGTTTATTAGATAAAGATCTAATAATACAAGGTTAGTAGGTAATTGGATGGAGATCCAATACCCACTAAGGTAGGAGCCCTAAGATTTTTGGTGGCTCTATATAAATAAGAGGGGAGACTCATGGTTAATATGCTACAACCTTGGCCTCCCCCTCCTATTCTCCTCCTTCTCTCTACAAGAGTTGTAAGATCAGATTAGAGGAGATTCGCTATAGAGATCCATCATGTGGATATCGCTAGAGAGGAAGACACTTGACTTCCTTCATCCTCTCCATCCAGATCTGGAATACAAGGATATACGATCTCCCTAGGTAAAATAATGTCTCACATGATGTATTTTTTTGGTTTTTTTAACTTTTTCGCGACCCAATCTTTGCACGATGATTTGATCTATGTGGGAAACATATTTTGTTTTTATTTTCATTGCATATGTGATGCTCTCGCTGAGGTTTCCCAACAATCATATCAGAACCAAGGTTTTCATGCGAAAGATTAGTTTTAAACTGTGTGTGATTAGATTGAATCACGTAGAATCGTTCTATGCATTCTTGTTACGTCTTTGCAGTGAACATAGTGAGGAGGGGTGTCTAGCCACGGTTAGACCCCTTACTGGGGTGGTCGGCCATGGCCAGGCCCATTGTAGGGGCGGCCAGCCACAACGCTACAGTTGGTTGTGACCAAGGCTCCTCGCAAGAGGGCGGTCGAAAACCCACAGGCGGTTGCCTGCAAAGGCAGCAACTCGCAGGAAACCGCTGTAGAGGTAGCAACCCATAGGCAAGACCGCCCGTAGGGGTAGTAGCCACCCACGGGCACGGCCGGCTGCGACTAGCCTACAAGAGTGGCCTGCTGTAGGGTGGCCACAAGGGGCCGCCGCCTGCGGCCAACCCTGCCACTAGCAGGGGTGGCAATGCCAGCCGCAAGGGTGGCCTCCCCATGGTAGGGTGACTACCGACAGGCAAGGGTAGCCACTGCTTGTGTAGGGGCCGCGGTGGTGGCGACGACGTAATGAGGGTGAAGGAGGGCTAGGGCATCTTTTAAGAAAAAGATGGTTATGCCCCTTAAAATTTGAGAAATTCCAACTCTATCCCATTTTATAGAATTCCTTAAATACCCTTAATGATTCTAAAAATTTTGAGGACTATCCTCTCATCTAGAATTCAGAATAAAAATTTCGAGCATATTTTGATTTCTAAAAAAATAATTAATTAAATAGTTTAATTAATTATTATATATATCTAGTAATTCTATATATGATGTGATGTATATATGATATATAATGTGGATGGATAATCATGAGTCATCTGTTGTGATGTGTGTAATTGTGCTTATTATTATTAGGGCTTGCGAGCATCTGCTTTTCTCATTTATTATCAGGCCTATGTGCTTGTGATTATTTGTAATTAAATAGAGAGGCGCGGCGAGAGCGTGGAGGTGATAGCGGGACCCACGATATCGTAGCGGGAGATTACAATGCATTATGATACGACGATCCGATGGAACCAATGATGATGAATCAACGATCATAGAGCATGGAGATGCGTAGATGCACATATAAATCCTATTATGCATGATTAGGCCCATTGACTTAGGCTTAATCATATTAGGTGACGGCTCATGATCATCCAATGTGGCTTGCATATGTGATGTGTTATACACCTTATATATATATATATTAAATATGTATATGTGTGACACGACATATTAAGAGATTGATACGAAACAAAAACCCCTTCTACGATAATATTAAGTTGGTAACTATGAGGCAATAAGATTAACCCACATGGCCTTCCATCGTTATAGGAAGAAATTGAATCATAACACATGTTAAGTTAATCGAGTCCCTCAAAGCTCACATATCTATATAATCAAGTTCTTGCCTATAACATAGAGATGTCACCGGTGACCTAAGGACATGGTATGCTTGGTCGAGTCCCTCGAGGGCATATCATCAAATCAGACATATCATGTAACGATGGTGATGACTTAACTGAATATCATGATTGGTCGAGTCTCTCAAGACTATGATGATTCGGAGGCCGAACATGATAGGAATCATAAGGAGTTATAATTAGCAAGATTTGCCTATCTTTTGGGCTTAGTGTATTTGGTCGAGTCCCTCGAGGTTGCACTAAGACGTCAATTGGATCCCGATCCCCACTGGGAGTTTATCGAAGACTTCTGTCTCATGTGCCGAGGGTGTCGCGTGATTCACTAGGAAAATAGTGGGAGTACATTAAGATCAAAGTCCATATCTTAACTAATATTTTTTATAAAATTTACATGTTATTTATTTATGCTAGATCTTGTTTGTCAGAAACATGTCGCTTACAAACCCCATGCATGGCATACTTAATGCCAACCGCCTCACTAGTCTAAACTACATGGATTAGCTCTATAATTTAAGAATTATTCTCACAATGGAGAAAATCGTGTATATCCTTGATACAATTGTGCCCACACCGGAAGAAGGGCAAACGAGGATGAGATCGTTCATTATGTGAAGTATATAGATGATTCCACATTGGCAAAATATTATATGCTAGTTGACTCCTGAGTTATAGAGGCAACATAAGAGCATGGATGCAGATTCTATCATTCTTCATCTCTGCCAACTGTTTGAGAAATAGGGAAGAACTCAAATATATGAGATATCTAAGAGACTCTTCTAAGCTACGATGATAGAAGGGACATTGGTTGATGACCATGTCCTAAAGATGATAGAGTGGATCGAGAAACTCATAGGTCTAGGAATAGCCCTAGAGGATAACTTGTGCATTGATCTTATACTTCAGTCCCTACTAGATTCCTTTTCTCACTTTACTACGAATCTTAACATGAACAAGTTTAAGGTGACTCTCCCTGAGCTCCTCAATATGTTGAGGGAAGTTGAAAGTGCCATCAAGAAGGAGAAGCTGGTTCTCTATATTGGTGAGACGAAAAAGAAAAGAAAGGCTAGCAAGATCCTTAAGAAGGGCAAGGGCAAAGGAAGATCGGGTAAGGTAAAGTTTGTCAAGAAAGAGCCGACAAAGGACAAAGGACAATGCTTCCATTGTGGCCAAGATGGGCATTGGAAGAGGAATTGTAAGGACTACCTTGCAGAGAAGGTGAAACAGAAGCTTGGAGAAGCTTCAGGTATATTCATAATCAGTCTTTACTTGTTAGATTTTTATGATAACACATGGGTATTGGATACTAGGAGTGCTTATCATATCTGTAATTTGTTGCAGGTTCTGGTAAGACCTAGAAGATTAGCTAGACACGAGATGGACCTTAAGATGGTGAATGAAGCAAGAGTTACTGCAATTGCTGTTGGGGAGGTCATCCTACATATGCCTGGTGGAGCTATTATTACATTAGATGTATGCTATTTTGTCCCTTCCATTATTAAAAGTATTATTTCCATCGCTTGTTTGACAATTAGTGGATATAAATTAGTTTTTGAGAATAATAATTGTTCAATAATTATGGATGATGAGATCATTACTAGAGGACCCTTATAAATGGCTTATATATGTTAGACACTTCTTCACACATCATGAATATAAATACCTCTAAGAGGAAAAGAGATGAGGTGAATAATACATACCTATGACATTGTAGGCTAAGTCATATACATGAGGGAAGGATTAAAAAATTTACTAAAAGATGGATACTTAGATTTATTTGACTATGAGTTATATACAACTTGCAAACCTAGCCTTCGTAGGAAGATGATCAACTCTCTTTTTAGTGGAACTGGAGAGAGAAAACTGAGTTATTGGAACTCGTATATAGTGATGTATGTGATCCTATGTCGACTCAGGCTATAGAAATTGTTTTGGCCATTGCTTAAATCCATCATAATTCTTTTGGCCATTGCAGCACTATGACTATGAGATTTGGCAGATGGATGTGAAAACGATATTCCTCAATGACAACATCAAGGAGGAGGTGTATATGTTATAGACAGAGGGATTCGTATTTAGAGAGAGTCCAGATAAGGTGTGTAGGTTGCTTAGATCCATTTATGGATTGAAGAAAGCTTACTGAAGTTAGAACAAAAGATTTGATGAGATAATCAGATCTTATGATTTTGTTAAGAATGAAGATGAGCCTTGTGCATATAGGAAGGTAAGTGGCAGTGCTATCACCTTCTTGGTATTGTATGTGGATGACATTCTAATCATTAGGAATGTTGTAGAAATGCTCTCCACAGTAAAGGTTTGGCTATCCAAAAACTTCTCCATGAAAGACTTAGGGGAAGCATCCTATGTTTTGAGGATCCGAATATCTAGAGATAGATCTAAAAGGATGCTTGGCTTATCCTAGTCTAGGTATATATACTCCATTGTCAAAGGTTTGGCATAGAGAATTCCAAGAGAGGTCTCATACTGCTGAGATTTGGAATATCACTTTCTAGGAGTATGTCCCCAAAGACTCCTTAAGAAAGGGCAGACATGGATAAGATACCTTATGCCTAATAAGACTCTGGCAGGGTTAAGTCCTAATCACCATAGAAGTAGTTAATCAAAACCCTATGGGATTATAATAAAATCCCACCTAGCCACTTCTATCCTATAAAGAAGTGTGACTAGGGTTTAGATTAGGGACTTAGGATTTAGTGGCCATCGCCCCCTTTACTGGGCTGGTCTGCTAGGGTTTCTCCCTATATAGGTTGGCATAGAGCCAACCTAGTCGCCCTCTATTTTTATAGTTAGATTAGCTATAGAAGGGGCAAAGGGATAATTTGACTTAGGCAAGCACCCTATGGGCTGCTAGTTACAGGTGCCCTGCAAGCCAATCACGTGAATGATAGCACGTGTGACACACTATATAATCTTTTTTACTTATGATTAATATTGATATATTCTCATATTATATTATTTATTATATATATTGTGATATCCTTGGTTCTGTACAATGGGAATCGAATCGTGATGAGATCACGATAATGAGATCGATTCACTGTTAAACATATATTATAAATAATCTCGGTCATAGGTTACTCAAGAGGGACATTGAGATAACCGGATAGATCGGTGTACTATATCCCGTCCATGTGATGGAGGCAGCTGGTCTTATAGCCACTTATATGGAGACACCAAGGATATAGTACAGGTGCTCATTCGAGAATGAGTTCACTGATTGATCCGCTTATGGAATGCTATATGATTAATGATACCTAATGTCAGATAGTGATTCTCTAGTCCTAATTGTGTATTTGGTCCTTAGACTTGAGACACCAAGGATGCTTTGTGTGAGTACTCTTTTCTTTAACGCAAGACTTATAGGTTTGGAAAGCTTTAGATTTGGTACAGTTGGTTATCGGAATTGGTAGCCAACCTTACGAAGACAATTGAGTGTCAATAGAGGATCATCCACTCTTGATATCATGAGAGGAATATCTCATATGTGCTTACTTAGACAAATCCTTGTCTAAGGTCATTCGGATTGAGAGAGGAGTTCGTCGGTAGAATCCGATTATAGCAAGACAAACTGATTCAGTATGTGGCCTGATAGTACCATGTCCAATATACGATCTCTAGGATATTATTTGGATGAAGGATTATAAATACATGGTAACTGTGGACAGACAGGTCCGATGGATTCGATCCCCCAGTACCGTCTGGAGATTATGGTGTAGTTTAGCACGTTCATAGTTGATGAGTCAAGTGAATTATTATGAGGGTAATAATTCATTATATCAGAAGAAGTTATGATGGGAGTGACTCACGGCTAGCTCGGTAACGAGCCTAGAAGGTCACACACATATGGTGGATGCTTTAGTGAATAGAGGATTGGATGAAGATCCAATTAGCCCCTATTCTCATTAGATGAGACCCTATGCTGATAGGCTCTTTGCTTAAGGCCCAATTAAAGGTCTTAGGAGATTATTGGATAGAGATCTAATAATGCAAGATTAGTGGGTTATTAAATGAAGATCCAATACCCACTAAGGCAGGAGCCCTAGGGTATCTTGGTGGCTCTCTATAAATAGGAGGGGAGGCTTTAGCCACCATCTCCTATTCTCCTCCCTCCATCTGAGCAAGAGTTGCAAGATCAGATTGGAGGAGTTTTGTTGCAGAGATCCATTGTGTGGATACTGCTAGAGAGGAGGATGCTTGACCTCCTTCATCTTCTCCATCCGGATCTAGAATACAGGGATATATGATCTCCCTAGGTAAAATCAATCTCTCACACATCGTGATTTTTCGATTTTTCTTGCGACCCCAATCTTTTGCACGATGATTTAATCTGCGTGGGAAACCAATTATTATTTTGATTTTCGCTGCACATGTGATACACCCGCTGAGGTTTCCCAACAATGGTATCATAGCCACGGTTTTCGTGCGAAAAATTAGTTTTAAACTGTGTGTGATGAGATTGAATCTATCCTACGTGCTTGTTGCAATGATTGGCAACGAAAGTAGGTATTGCCTACGGGGGAGGGGCGGCCACATGCATCGCATGCGAGATCGGGTTACGGGCCCACCGAGGGGCCGCCATGGCCAGCTACCTACAAGGCGATCGGCAGCAGCCCGCAAGGCGGCCACCGTGGGCTCGGCCGCCACCCACGGCCAGGAGCGGCGGCGGCCTCAAGGGTGGCCGCCTTGGCGGCGCCGGCAACCCGGCAAGGGCAAGCCGCCGTGGCTGGCATTGAGGGTGAAGGAGGGCTAGGGCATCTTTTTGAGAAAAAGATGGTTATGCCCCTTAGAATTTAAGAAATTCTAGCTCTATCCCTTTTATGTAGAATTCTGAAAATACCCTCAATAAGTCTAGAAATTTCGAGGACTGTCCTCATGTACAGAATTTTGAAAATGCCCTCAATAATTCTAAAAATTTCGAGGGCTGTCCTCATGTACATAATTCTGAAAATGCCTCAATAATTCTAAAAATTCTAAGAACTGTCCTCTTATCCAGAATTATGAAAATACCCTTGATAATTTTAAAAATTACAAGGACTATTCTCTCATCCAGAATTATGAAAATGCCCTTGACAATTATGAAAAATCTAAGAATGTCCTGATTTTCTAAAAAATAATTAATTAAATAGTTTAATTAATTATTATATATATCTAGTAATCCTATATATGATGTGATGTACATGTGATGTATGATGTGGATGGATGATAATAAGCTATGTGTTGTGATGTGTGTAATTATGATTATTATTATTATTATTGGGGCTTAGGAGCCTGTGTTTTTCTTGTTTATTGTTGGGGCTGCGTGCTTGTGATTATTTATAATTAAATGGAGAGGCGCAGCGGGAGCGTGGAGAACTGTAACCCACGATGTCGTGGCGAGAGATTATGATGCATGGTGATGCGACGATCCGACCGAACCGATGATGACGAGATCAATAATCACAGGGCATGGAGATGCACTAATGTATACATAAATCCTATTGTGAGTGATTAAGTCTATTGGCTTGGGCTTAATCATATTAGGTGACGGCTCATGATCATCTGGTGTGGCTTGCATATGTGATGTGTTATACACCTACTAGATATATGTATATATATATTTGCAAGTAATGTAGATATATATTAAATATGTATGTGTGTGACATGACATATTAGGAGACTGATATGAAACAAAAACCCCTCCTACGATAATATTAAGTCGGTAAGTATGAGGCAATAAGATTAACCCACGTGGCCTTCCATCATTATAAGAAGAAATTGAATCATGACATAGGTTTAGTTGGTCAAGTCCCTCGAGGCTCACCTATCTATGTGATCGAGTTCTTGCCTACGACATAGAGATGTCACGGTGACCTGAGGACATGGTATGCTTGGTCGAGTCCCTCAAGGGTATATTATCAAACTAGACTCATCTTGTAACGTCAGTGATGACTTAACTGAATATCATGGATTGTAGAGTCCCTCGAGACCATGATGATTCGGAGGCCGAATGTGATGGAAATCATAAGAAGTTGTGATTGACAAGAGTTGCCTACCTTTTGGGCTTATTGTAATTAGTCGAGTCCCTCGAGGTTGCATTAAGATACCAATTGGATCCCAATCCCCACTAGGAGTCTGAAGGAAACTTCCGTCTCATGAGTCGAGGGTGTCGCGTGATTCGCTAAAAAAATAGTGGGAGTACATTAAGATAGAAGTCCATATCTTAATTAGTGTTTTTCTTTAAAATCTGCATGTTATTTATTTTTGCTATATCTTGTTTTGTCATAAATATATCACTTACAAACCCCCTATGTGGCATACTTAATGCTAACCACCTCACTAGTCTAAACTATATAGATTAGCTCCGTAATTTGAGAATTATTCTCATGATGGAGAAAATCACATATGTCCTTGATATAATTCTGCCCACGCTAGAAGAAGGGGCAAGCGAGGATGAGATCGCTCGCTTTGTGAAGTATAAAAATAGTCCTAAAGGATAACCTGTATGTTGATCTTATACTTCAATCCCTACCAAATTCCTTTCTCACTTCATCATGAATTTTAACATAAGCAAGTTTGAGGTGACTCTCTCTGAGCTCCTCAATATGTTGAGGGAAGCTAAGAGTGCCATCAAGAAGGAGAAGCTAGTTCTCTATATTGGTGAGACCAAAAGGAAAAGGAAGACCAGCAAGACCCTTAAGAAGGGAAAGGGCAAAGAAAGACCAGGTAAGGCAAAGGTTGCTAAGAATACCTAGGAAAAAACAAAGGACAATACTTACACTGTGGCCAAGATGGACATTGGAAGAGGAGCTGTAAGGACTACCTTGTAGAGAAGGCAAGACAGAAGCTTGGAAATGCTTCAGGTTTTGACAAGTCCTATGAGATTGGCTAGAAGCGAGATGGACCTCAAGATGGGCAATGGAGCAAGAGTTGTTATAGTTGTCGTTGGGGAGGTCACCCTACATCTGCTTGGTAGAGCTATCATTGTATTAGATGCATGATATTTTGTTCTCTCTATTATCAAAAATATTATATCCATCTCTTGTTTGACAATTAGTGGATATAAATTAGTTTTTGAGAATAATAGTTATTTAATAATTATAGATGATAAGATCATCACTAGAGGGACCCTTATAAATAGCTTATGTATATTAAACACTTCTTCACATATCATAGATATAAATATGTCTAAGAGGAAAAGAGATGAGGTGAATAATATATACCTATAGCATTGTAGGCTAGGTTATATACATGAGGGAAGGATTCAAAAGTTATTGAAAGATAGATACTTAGATTCATTTGACTATGAGACATATATAACTTACGAACCTTGCCTTCATGGGAAGATGACCAACTCTCCTTTTAGTGGAACTGGAGAGAGAGCCACCGAGTTATTGGTACTCATACATAGTGATGTATGTGGTCCCATGTCGACTCAGGCTATAGGTGGTTACTCATACTTCATTACATTCACTAATGATTTCTCTAGGTATGGACACGTGTCCTCAATGAAGTATAAATCTGAGGCCTTCGAGAAATTCAGGGAATATAAGAATGAGGTAGAAAACCAAATTGAAAAGAGTATTAAAACTCTTCAATTAGATCATGGAGGAGAGTACTTAAGTATGAAGTTCACCCATTTCCTCAGGGACAATGAGATTCTATCCCAGTGGACACCTCCTTATATATCTCAACTCAATGGTGTATCAGAAAGGAGGAATCGTATGATGTTAGACATGGTGTGGTCCATGATGAGTTTCGCTGACCTACCCATCTAATTCTGGGGGTATGCCCTAGAGACTGCAGCTTACCTTTTGAACAGAATTCTCTCATAGTCGGTAGTGTCTACA
This sequence comes from Ensete glaucum, assembly GCA_021527575.1. NCBI lineage: Eukaryota > Viridiplantae > Streptophyta > Magnoliopsida > Zingiberales > Musaceae > Ensete > Ensete glaucum. Next base: position 34,614,759 of record CM038552.1, read on the forward strand.
CCATATGAGATATGGAAAGGAAAGAAGCCTAATCTTAAGATTGTTAAGATTTGGGACTGTCCTGCCTACGTTAGAAGACATAACCTCGATAAGTTAGAATCAAGGACAGAATGGTGCACATTTGTGAGATACCCAAAGGAAACTTGTGGGTATTATTTCTATCGTCCCGATGACCGAAAGGTCTTTGTTGCTAAGAGAGTTGTGTTCCTTGAGAAAGAACACATTCTTGATGGAAACAGTAGGCTTGAGATAGAATTGAGCGAGGTTAGAGAACCTAGCCAAGCACTATTCTAGAGCCCGAGTCTGTTCAGGTGCTTAACACACAAATTTCAAATTTACGTAGGTCTAGTAGAGTATCTCATCCTCCTAAAAGATATGTGGGACATATCAGTAGAGATGACTCTTAGGATGTTAATCCTTAGACCTACGAGGCGACTATTATGAGTATAGACTTTGGGAAGTGACAAAAAGCCATGAATTCTTAGATGGATTCTATGTACTCTAACAATGTTTGAAATCTTATGGATGCACCTAAGAGTATTGTATCCTTCGACTGCAAATGGATCTTCAAGAAGAAGATCAGAGTGGATGGAAAGGTAGAGAGACCTATAAAGAAAGGCTGGTCGCTAAAAAATATCGTAAAAAATAAGGAGTTGACTATGACAAAACCTTTTCACTTGTAGCCATGCTTAAGTCCATTAGAATTATTTTGGCCATTACAACACACTATGACTATGAGATCTGGTAAATGGATGTCCAAACGGTATTCCTCAATGCCAACCTCGAGGAAGAAGTGTATATGATACAACCAGAGGGATTCGTATCCAAAGAGAGTCCCGATAAAGTGTGCAGGTTGCTTAAATCCATTTATGGATTGAAACAAGCTTTCCGAAGTTGGAACATAAGATTTGATGAGGTGATCAGATCTTATGATTTCATTAAGAATGAAGATGAGCCTTGTGTGTATAGGAAGGTAAGTGGAAGCATTATCACCTTCTTGGTGCTATATGTGGATGACATTCTAATCATTGAGAATGATGTAGGAATGTTCTTCACAATAATGGCTTGACTATCTAGAAACTTCTCCATGAAAGACTTAGTGGAAGCATCCTATATTTTGGGGATCTGGATCTATAGAGATAGATACAAAAAGATGCTTGGCTTATCCAGGTCTAGGTGCATAGACTCCATTGTCAAATGGTTTGGCATGAAAAATTCTAAGATATGTTTTATACCGATGAGATATAAAATATCATTTTCTAGGAGTTTGTCCCCAAAAACTCCTAGAGAAAGGGTAGACATGGATAAGATACCTTATGCCTCAGCGATAGGGTCTATCATGTATGCGATGCTATGTATTATGCCTAATATAACACATGCTCTAAGTGTCACGAGCAGGTATAATGCAGATCCAGGTTTAGAACACTGGAAGGTAGTAAAGTATATCCTTAAGTACTTGAGAAGGACTAAGGATCTTTTACTGGTATATGGAGGATGTAGTCTCCAGGTTGAGGGCTACACAAACTCAAGTTTTCAGTCTAACAATGATAATATCAAGTCAAATTCAGGATATATTTTCACCATGAATGGAGGAGCAGTAAGTTGGAAGAGTTCCAAGCAAGATACTATTGCTAACTTGACCATAGAGGCAGAATTCATTGCTGCAGCAGAAGCAACAAAGGAAGAGGTATGGATGAAGAAGTTCATCAAAGATTTGAGAGTCATACCAAATAGCGTAGAACCAATTCCCATATACTGCGACAAGGATTGGGCGATAGCTTAAGCGAAGGAACCCAAGTCTCATCAGAAGTCTAAGCATGTTCTGAGGAGGTTCTATCTGATAAGAGAGATCATAGCCCGTAAAGATATAGCAATGAAAAGAGTTCCATCTGAAGATAATATTATAGATCCACTATTGAAGCCATTGACTCAGAATGTATTTGAGCGTCACAGGGGTCTGATAAGGATCAAACACATAGGTGATTGGCTTTAGGTCAAGTAGAAGATTGCTAGTTACAAGTGCCCTGCAAGCCAATCACGTGAGTGATGACACATGTGATACACTACGTAATCTTTTTTGCTTCTGATTAATATTGGTATATTCTCATATTATATTATTTGTTGTATATATATTGTGATCTTCTTGGTTCTGTGCAATGAGAATCAAATCCTGATGAGATCACGATAATGAGATCAATTCACCTTTAAACATAGATCCTAAATAATCCCGGTCATAGGTTACTCAAGAGGGACATTGAGATAATCGGACAGATCGGTGTATTATATACCCATCCATATGATAGAGGCAGCTGGTCTCAGAGCTACTTGTGTGGAGACACTAAGGATATAGTACATGTGCTCATTGGAGAATGAGTTTACTGATTGATACGCTTATGAAATGTTGTATGGTTAATGATACCTAATGTCAGACAGTGTTCAGTTGTATATCTGATCCTTAGACTTGAGACACTAAGGATACCTTGTATGAGTATTCTTTTCTTTGACGCCAGACTTACAGGTTTGGAAAGCTCCAGATTTGGTACAACTGGTTATCGAGATTGGTAGCCAACCTTATGAAGGCAATTGAGTGTCAATAGAGGATCATCCACTCTCGGTATCACGAGAAGAATATCTCATATGTGCTTGCTCAAACAAATCCCTAGCTAGGGTCATTCGGATTGAGAGAGGAGTTCTCCGACAGAATCCGATTAGACCAAGACAACTTGATTTCGTATATGACATAATAGTACCATGTCCAATATATGATCTCTGGGATATTATTTGGATGAGGGATTATAGATATGTGGTAATTATAGACAGATAAATCCGATGGATTCGATCCCCCTATATTGTTTGGGGACTATGGTGTAGTGGTCTAGTACGTCCATAGTCGATGAGTCAAGCGAATTATTATGAGGATTATAATTCACTATATTAGAAGGAGTTCTGATGGGAGTGACTCACGGCCAGCTCGGTATAGGGCCTAGAGGGTCACACAAATATGGTGGATGCTTCAGCGAATAGAGGATTGGATAAAGATCCAATTAGCCCCTATTTTTATTAGATGAGACATTATGCTGATGGGCTCCTTACTTAAGACCCAATTAGAGGCCTAAAGAGATTATTGGATAGAGATCTAATAATGCAAGGTTAGTGGATTATTGGATGGAGATCCAATACCCACTAAGGTCGGAGCCCTAGGGTTTCTTAGTGGCTCTCTATAAATAGGAGGGGAGACTCATGGTTGATAGGTTGTAACTTTAGCTACCATCTCCTATTCACCTCTCTCCATCTGAGCAAGAGTTGCAAGATCAGATTAGAGAAGTTTCGTTGTAGAGAACTATCATGTGGATATCGCTAGAGAGGAGGACGCTTGACCTCCTTCATCTTGTCCATCCGGATCTAGAATACAAGGATATACGATCTCCCTAGGTAAAATCAATCTCTCACACATCGTAGTTTTTCAGTTTTTCTTGCGACCCCAATCTTTTGCATGATGATTTAATTTGCATGAAAAATTGATTTTTGTTTTGATTTTCGCTATGCATGTGATGCACCAGCCGAGGTTTCCTAACATGGGCTAGGGTTTAGAACCCTATATAATGATGTAGCTACCCCCTCTTTTTTATCAAGCAAATATAATCTTTTAATCAGCCTTGTGCTGAGTCTAGGAGGGAGAAACCCCTATAGCATTCTAAGGGTTGATCCCCCTCAAGGGTCAAAATCTGTAGAGCTCCTTCTAGGATTCTATCATCTAGTATTAGAGTTATGTTCCTGCTGCCCTATAGCTATCTCTGCCGCCTCCACCTTCCCAAGCAATTCCCATAATTGCTGCGACATGTGCCTCCACCTTCCACCCCAATCGTAGATCAAATCAGTCTACCACTGCCCCCTACTTTTGATTTAGAAATCTGGTATATTTTCATCAGCCACACCTATTCAATACTGAAAGATCCTTTATCTTACATGTTCAAGAATTTTTGCATATTTTATCCACTATAAATTTCATCCAATGCAATTGCTATCATTGTTACGAAGGTGAAATGCTGCATAAATTTTCACCCACTTATTTGCCTCTTGAAACTAGTTTATTGCTTCTCCTTTTCTGCCAAAATTTTTACACAATTCCTCATATCAACTTAGCTTTCATCTAAGAATAATCTCTAGAAAAACTTCCTTCTAGAATTGGTTTTATTATACCTTCTTTCATCATCACACAATGCTAGAATTTTATGATGAAGGATTTATCTTCCATATTTTACCCTAATTTTCTTTCATTACTCTGCCAAAATTTTGTCAAACATTTTACTGATATTGACCAAATCTAATCTGAAGATTTTTGCATATTTTTCTTGAGTTTTTCTCTAGAAATTTACATCGAGAATTCATCGTTTCTTTGATGTAAAATCTGTTCGGTAGGATAGCACATCACATCACCTTTCTTTATCGAATTCCATCTTATTTGAGTGCTAACTTTTATGGATTTTGGAACTCATATTCTCTCATCTACAAACCCTAACATTCTTACTAAAAACCCTTCTAAACTACACCCTAAATTGATCCTAAATATCCATCTAAATCATCCCTAAACAACAGCCTACTCCCATCTAAACCGATCCACCCACCCGACCGATCATCCCCTCTCCAAAAAAATTCTCATGCCACTAACCCGACAATAAAAGAAAGATCTCAATATTATAGATCTAGAGGCATAGACCATGGCATCAGAAGAGACCATCAATGTTAAGTTTGAAGCCTTTGCAAAGCATATGGAGGAGAAGATGCGATTCATTTTCGCCAAATTCAGCATGGGCCGACCACCTAGCCCGAAGAAATTATAGCAAGGAGAAACTTCAGATCGATGAGATAATCCTCAAAAACATGGCCACATCATCCCTAATCCAAAAACATTACACATGAAGGTTGACTTCCCTATATGGGAAGAAGGAGACCCGATCAGATGGATCGCGCGTACGGAATACTATTTTTGATTTTACCGAACCGTCGATGTTACAAGAGTAGAGATTGCTGTCATTCACCTTGATGGAGATGCTATTCAGTAGTTTAATTGGTATGAGCACACCCATGGAGGTCTCTCTTGGCAATGATTCAAGGAAGAACTACTTAATCGCTTTGGACCAACCGATTTCGACAACATCAACGGACAATTGGCGAAGATTCGACAAACCACGACAATATATGAATACTAAACAAGGTTTGAACATTTACTAACCAAATTATGGATTAGTCTGAAAAAAAAATTTTAGGCACTTTTATTGAGAGCCTAATGCAGGAGATTCGAGGATCTAAGAAGAATGATTGAACCACGAAGTATGAAGCACAAGGGATGCTCCTCGATCAGCCATGCCAAAGCCCTTAACCCCATCTACTACCATCCGAGCCATAGCACCAAAGAAATTAACAAGAGAAAAGCTTCATGAACTATCGATCAAGGGGTTGTGTTGGCACTATGATGAACCATGGAGCCGAGAACATTGTTGCAAAAAGGGTCGACTCCTCATGATTGAACCAGTAGAGGATGAGGATAGTGAACCATCTGAAAAAAAGCCTCAAACCCAAAGATGAATTCATGAAGGAAGAGCCCCAACCGGTCGACTACATAGTGCACGTGCTGGCCGGCTACTCTAACTCGCAAACGATGAAAGTTGGAGGACTTCTTAAATAGCAACCAATCACCGTTCTCATCGATACGAGCAACACAGATAACTTCCTCAATAGAAAGGACACTGCATGTATGATGCTTCAAATTGTAGGTTGCAACAAGTTTGACGTAAAGGTCACCGACGGCCAAATCCTCAGTAACGACCAATGGTGCCCGCGGGTAAAATTACTCCTATAAGAACAAGAAGTGGTAGTCGATTATTTTCTTCTACCTATTAATGAAGTCGTGCTTGGGATTGAATAGTTCACAACATTAGGTGACATCTTCTAGAATTTTTCTAAACTAATCATGAAGTTTTATTGCAAAGGGAGACAGGTCACATTACGAGGCAAGCGTGGGAGCTATATTTCCACCATTTCGACGCAGTGAATGGAGAAGGTGCTACACAAAATAACTAGTGTATTTTTGATACATATCCAACAATCATCCAAGGAGGAGAACATGCAAAATTCAGATCCTAAGCTTGCCTACTTGCTAGACGAATTCACAGATGTTTTCATGGAGCCGCGAGGGCTTCCCCCTAATCGGTCACATGACCACCCATACCTATTTTGCCAGGAAAACCACCAACAAATTTGAGGCTATACCACTATCCTCACTTGTAGAAGAATAAGATTGAGAACATTGTCAAGGATATGCTTAACACCGAGTTAATTCGACCAAGCTGCAGGATGGTACGTGACGGATGTGCGTCGATTACCGAGCTTTAAATGCCATCACTATCAAAGACAAATATCATATACCAGTCATAGATAAGCTCTTGGATGAATTAAAAGGAGCCCGAGACTTCACTAAATTGGATCTCCATTCCGGTTATCATCAAATTTGGGTATACACTAAAGATGATCCGAAAACTGCATTCTACACACATAATAGCCACTACAAGTTTCTGGTAATGCCTTTTGGACATACGAATGCTCCTTTCACTTTTCAAAGCCTAATGAATGTCATCTTCCAAAGTTTTCTATGTAAGCTTTTGTTGGTATTATTTGATGATATTCTCATTTATAGCCGTACGCTTGATATGTATTTTTAGCACTTATGAACTATTCTAACGGTTCTTTGGGAGAACACCCTTTATGTTATATAGTCAAACTATAGCTTTTTACAGTATAAAATAGAGTATCTAGGGCATATTATATCAGAGGATGAAGTGGTGGTAGACCCGTTGAAGATCGAGGCAATGTAGGGATGACCGAGACCTACGAACATAAAATTGCTACATAGCTTCCTTGGACTCACAGGCTACTATCAAAAATTTATAAAAGATTATGGCAAGATCAGTACCCCACTCATGTCCCTACTGAAGAAAGATTCTTTTTTATAATAAAAAAAAAGCCTTCGTAGCCTTTTAACGACTCAAGGCAGCCATGACGACGACGTTGGTTCTAATGCTACTCGATTTTAGCCGCACCTTCATGAATGAGGTCAACGTGTTCGGGGTTGAAATTGGGGCTATTCTAATACAAGATGGCTGACCCCTTGCTTACACCAGCAAAGTTTTGTCTCCCCCACATCTTAAAATGTTCGTGTATGATAAAAAAATGCTTGCCATCGTATACGCCATCACGAAGTGGAGACCCTACCTGATCGGCTGATGCTTCCAGAATAAGACCAACCACCGAAGTCTTCAATATTTTTTAGAGTAGAAAATATCTTCTCCATAGCAGCAATGATGGGTAACTAAACTTCTTGGCTTTGATTATGAAATTACTTATTGAAATGGGAAAGAGAATGTTGTTACAGATGCTCATGGCTACTAGGACAAGCTGAAATTTTAGCCATCTCCCTTCCCTCCACCGACTTCCTCAAGGACATTAGGGAGGAATAGAAGAATGACCCAGAGACTAAGATATCATAGAAAAATTAGAGAAGGATTTGGGTTCCATGGGCCACTACACTTGGGATTCGAAGGACCTGTGCTACAAAAGCTGAATTATGATTGTTCCTTCTTCCCCTTGTATTCATAGTATTTTGCATGAGATGCACTCTTCACCTTCAATAGGGCACTCTGGATTTCTGAGAGCATACAAGAGGGTGAAGCAAAACTTCTTTTAGAAGGCATGAAAAAATTAATTTATGATTATGTATCTGAATGTGGTGTATGCTAGTAGCAGAAGGGTGAAACAATGGCAAATCCGAGAAAACTACAACCACTACCTATACCAGACTCAGCATGGATAGACATCTCCATGGATTTCATCGAAGGACTACCACAATCTCAAAATAAAAGCACAATTTTTGTGGTGGTAGATTATTTAACCAAATATGCTCACTTCTGTGTTGTGAGACATCCTATACCGCTACCAGTATTGCTCAGCTTTTTATGGAAAATATTGTAAAACTGCATGAGATGCTAAGGTCGATTGTGAGTGACCGTGACATGGTGTTTACAAGTAAATTTTGGATCGAGCTCTTCCAACTATAAGTCACCCAATTGAAGATGAGCACAGCCTATCATCTATAGACGGACGACCAAACAGAAGTGGTGAACAGATGCCTCGAGACTTACCTATGGTGCTTCACCAGTAATCGACCCAAAGAGTGGACAAGGTGGCTTCCTTGGGCCGAATGGTGGTATAATATAACTTATCATTTCATCAACTAAATGTACCCCTTATGAGGCATTGTACGACCAATCGCCCCCTATAATACCAAAATATGTAATTGGTACGCCAAAGTAGACCAGGTTGATCAAAATTTATTGACAAGGATAAGCTTCTACAGCTACTGAAAAGGCAACCTAACTATCACTCAAGCCCACATGAAGTAACAAACAGACACTCACTGGAGCGAGCGAGAATTTTCAGTAGGAGATTGGGTCTACCTTCGTCTACAACTATACAAGCAGATGTCAATCAACACTAAAGCATTGATGAAGTTATCTCCATGATTCTATGGACCATATCAGATTTTGGAGTGTATTGAGGCCATGTCATACAAATTAAAGCTTCAAGATGACGCTAAGATCCATCTCATCTTTCACGTATCCTTGCTAAAGCCGAAATTAGGAGAACGAGAGTTAGCGTAGACTCAACTGCCGAACACTATAAATGATGACGAGATTGAAGCCCAACCTGAAGCCATACTTAATCGAAGGATTATGATGCACCATCGATGCCCTTCAACTGAAGCACTCGTGAAGTGGAATAACTTACCATCCGAAGATGCAATGTGGGAGCCTTACGAGGGGTTGAAGACCTGGTTCCCAGAGTTTATGGATCCTCCGCCTTAAGGATAAGGCTAATTTTAAGAGAGTTCTAATCACCCTAGAAGTAGTCAATAAAAACCCTATGGGATTGTAATAAAACCCCACCTAGCTACTTCTATCCTATAAAGAAGTGTGGTTAGGGTTTAGATTAGGACCATAGGATTTAGTGGCCTCCACCCCCTTTACTGGGCTGGTTGGCTAGGGTTTCCCCTACTTAAGTCGGCTATAGAGCCAACCTTGCCGCCCCCTATTCCTACTAAGGCAGGTCAGTTATAGAAGGGGCAAAGGGATAATTTTACTTAGGCAAGCACCTCGTGGGCCAGGGTTTAGAACCCTATATAATGATGTAGCCGCCCCTCTCGTTTATCAAGCAAATATCATTATAGGGCTCCTTCTAGAGTTCTATCAATGCCTTAGCGATAGGATCTATCATGTATATTATGCTATGTGCCAAGCCTGATATAGCACATGCTCTGAGTGTCACGAGCAAGTATCAGGTAGATCCTGATTTAGAACACTGGAAGACAATAAAGTGTATCCTAAAGTACTTGAGAAGGACTAAGGATCTTTTATTGGCACATGCTCTAAGTGTCACGAGCAAGTATCAGGCACGTTCAAGTTTAAAACACTAGAAGGTAATAAAGTGTATTCTTAAGTACGTGAGAAGGACTAAGGATCTTTTATTGATATATGGAGGAGGTAGCCTCCTAGTTGAGGGATACATAGACTCAAGTTTTCAGTCCGACATTGATGAGATAGCAAGTTGAACTCAGGGCATGTTTCATGCTGAAGAGTTCAATGCAAGATACTACTACTGACTCGACAACGGAGGTGAAATACATTACTACAGCAGAAACAACAAAGGAAGGGGTGTGGATGAAGAAGTTCATCAGAGATTTGAGAGTTGTACCAAGCAACATGGAGCTGATTCCCATATACTATGACAACGATAAGCTGATAGGTCTAGCAAAGGGACCCAGGTCTCATCAGAATTATTCTGAAGAGGTTCCAATGGATTAGAATGATTATAACCCATAAAAATATAGCAATGGAAATAGTTCCATCCGAAGATAACATTGTAGATCCACTAACAAAGCTGTTGGCTCAAATTGTATTTAAGTGTCACAAGGGTCTTTTTGCTTATGATGAATATTAGCATATTACGTAAGTGATGACACGTGTGACACGCTATGTGATCTTTTTGCTTATGATGAATATTAGCATATTCTCATAGTATATTATCTGTAGCATATATATTGTGATATCCTTGGTTCTGTGCAATGAGAATCAGATCTTGATGAGATCACGATAATAAGATTGATTCACCTTTAAATATAAATTCTAAATAATCCTGATCATAAATTACTCGAGAGGGACATCGAGATAATTGGACAGACCAGTGTACTATATTCCCATCCATCTGATTGCGGTGACAGTCTCATAGTCACTTATATGGAGACACTAAGGATATAGTACAAGTGCTCATTGGAGAATGAGTTTACTAATTGATATGCTTGTGGAATGCTATATAGTTATTGATAGCGAATCTATAGTCCCAGTTGTGTATCTGGTCCTTTGACTTAAGACACTAAGGATGCCTTGTATAAGTACTCCTTTCTTTGACGCCAAACTTATAAGTTTGAAAAGTTCCAGATCTGGTGCAACTAGTTATTGGGATTGGTAGCCAATCTTACGAAGGCAATTGAATATTAATAAAGGATTATTCACTCTTGGTATCATGAGAAGAATATCTCATATATGCTTGCTTAGACAAATCCCTAGCCAGGGTCATTTGAATTGAGAAAGGAGTTCTTCGAGTGAATCCGATTAGAGTGAGACTATGGCAAATTTTATATATGACTTGACAGTACCATGTCTAATATATGATCTTTCAGATATTAGTTAGCTGAGGAATTATAGATATATGGTAACTTTGGACAGACAGGTCCGATGGATTTGATCCTCCTATACCTTATAGGGATTATGGCATAGTGGCCTAGTAAGTCTATAGTCGATGAGTCGGGTGAATTATTATGGGGATAATAATTCACTATATTAGAAGGAGTTCTGATGGGAGTGACTCACGACCAGCTCGATATCAGACCTAGAGGGTCACACATATATGGTGGATGCTTCAGGGAATAGAGGATTGAATGGATATCTAATTGGCCCCTATTCCCATTAGATAAGACCCAATGCTAATGGGCTCCTTGATTAGGGCCAAATTAGAGACCTAAGGAGATTATTGGATAGAGATCTAATAATGCAAGGTTAGTGGTTAATTGGATTGAGATCCAATACCTACTAAGGTAGGAGCCCTAGGGTTTTTGGTGGCTCTCTATAAATAAGAGGGAAGACTCATAGTTGATAGGATACAACCTTGGCCTCCCCTTCCTATTCTCCTCCTTCCCTCTACAAGAGTTACAAGATTAGATTGGAGGAGATTCACTATAAATATCCATTATGTGGATACCTCTAGAGAGGAAGATGCTTGACTTCCTTCATCCTCTCCATCCAGATGAAATACAAGGATATACGATATCCCTAAGTAAAACTATCTCTCACATGATACAATTTTTTCTAGTTTTACAATTTTCTCGTGACCCAATCTTTGCACAATAATTTGATCTGTGTGGGAAACCTATTTTGTTTTGATTTCTACTATGCATATGATGCTCCCGTTGAGGTTTCCTAACAACTCCGACAAAGTGTTCATGATCAAATCTGACACATCGAGAGTTAGAATTGGTACTGTCCTCATGCATGATGACTGAACCCTAGCCTACATCAGTAAAGCCATATCTCTATATCACATATAGCTATCAATCTATGATGAGAAAATGCTGACCATTGCTAAATTTGTGACTTGGCATGATACAGATCAATGTATAAAGGAGAGATAAAAATAAGTTCTGGAAAATTACAACTTCTACTCACTCCAAACTCAGATCAGGCTCACATTACCATGGACTTATTAGAGGGCAGCCACTATCTCAAAGGAAAGGCTGGCTACCATTAAAGAATGACCACACGCTAGCCCACACAAGAAAGAAACAACCGCTAGACAAATGCCAGAGTAGAAGGAAGTTTTCTATTGAAGATCGAGTCTCCCTTTATCCTCAGCCTTACCAGTGGAATCTATGGAGACTCGAGCCTCAAGGAAGTCATCTCCTTATTTCTTTAGATCCTATAAAATTAGAGATCACATTGGAGCCGTGACTGTTGATCAGATCTGCGTACTAATTGAGAAATACAACTGATCCTCCAGCTCAAATAGAAGTTTAGAGAGGATGATTCAGCCTAGATCCAGCCACTCGACATCCCAACTGATGAGGAAGCCCAACTCCAACTAGAGATTGCATGGGATCAAAGGATTACGACACATCACCATCTAGGCACTACTACTGATAAAAAGATACAAGACAATGCTAAACCATAAGATCATTATGCACTTACTATAAGGGCCATGAGGGAGCCTCATGAAGAGTTACATATCAAGACTCAAAGTCAAGGAGTCTCAACGTTGAGGGCAAGGCTAATTTAAAGAGAGCGAGTCTGTTAAGACCCGAGTTGAATTGGGTTCTAGTCGATTGGGTCAAGTCCTTAGATTAAGCTTTGTTGGCTGGGCTAGATCTGACATTAGGTTGGCTACAAAGATATTTGAGTCTATTATAATAAATTAGCCTAAATCCTAGTAGGGTTATGATTCTGCTGAACTGGATTCTAGTTGGTAGTCGAAGTTGGATTCGGGTTAGAGTCAACTAAGTCAAGCTTGTAATCAACCCAATTGGCTACCTACCTTGATGAGGGGAAGCAGACTAGGGCTGAGAGGAGACAGCTAGGGTTTACGATGGAAGAGTTTCACTTAGAGTAGGAGTTTAATTAGGAGTTAGAGTCTTAGTGTGCTTAGAGTGGGAGTCCTATTAGGAATTACAGTTTTGAGACCCTATATAAAGCATGTAGCTATCACTATTTTTTCATGTAATAGATTAATCTTTTCTTCACCTCCTGTCGCTAAATACCAAGGAAAGAGGAATCCCTATAGAGTTTCAAGGAGGCAGATTCTCTACAGAGATCAATCTAAGCTTAGAATCCTACGGGGTTCTAATAACCAATTATTAGGAATTAATGCAGTAATATTGTTAACTAAATTTAAAATCAATAAATCAATATATTTTGAAATTTTGATTAATCAAGTTAAAGTTGTAAGTAAAACAGAATAAAATTAAATTATAAGTAAAATGTAAGTAAAAAGAGGTAAATCGATTTATAGTAGTTTGGTCTTTCTGACCTACATCCCATCCCAATTCCTCTTCCATCGAGGCTACTAATTTTCACTATAGATCTTCTTTCTAATGAGCAAAGATCAATTAACCCTATTACAACTTTATCTTTTTTTTAGGCTGAGGAGATAACTTTCAAACTCTATTTTTACATAAGATCTCTCACCTCTTATAACTTAAAATTATAACTAACTCAAGAGGAGGAGAAGACTCAGATTTTGCTTAAAATATGAGTTTATAATACTTTTTTGCTCAAGAATAAATGCTCTATTAATCAAGCCTGGGTGGGATATTTATATGCTCCAAAAGGTTTTAAGAATGAAGTCAAAAATCAAATCCTAAAATTTTGAAATATTGGTAGTACTACCATCAGTATCGAGTGATGCTACCACTATAACAGGGCCACAAATCTTAGTTCTGACAGTACCATCATCAACCTAGGTGATACTAACACCGCCCTAGGTGGTACTACCATTGGCATGGGCAATACTATCATTGAAATTGCCAAAAAAGTATAAATAGTGCTTTTCAACTAACTCAAGCGGTAGAACTACTACCTGACCTTAGTGGTACCACCACCCAAGCATACTTTAGGTTATTAATTTGGCCTTCTAAATGACCTAATTAAGTCATGGTTCAAGCCCAATGGGTTCCTTAACAAGTTGACATATTTTTGGCCCAAAACTAACTTAAAATAACCCATAGTGATCTCGATCAAGACTGATAAATCAACCATGCATACAACTCATTAAAGAATCTTTCAGCATGTTATACACTATTCCAGCATATCATTTATTCTTTTGGCACTTTGTCTAAACTTTCAACACATCATCCTTTCCTTTGGTATATTATACATTCCATCGATATGTCAACTTTCCAACGACGTCCTATCTTCCAGTGCAATATTCGATCCTTCTGGTATAATGCCCGAACCTATAGCACAAAGTCTGATCTCTAGTACATTAACCAATCATTCAACTCAAAATCTAATTTTTAGCATGATAATTTTTTAGCATAATGTCTGATTGCCCTACTTAATAGTTGGGCTTTTGTTGATATAAGTACATAATAAAAGTATTTTTTTACATTTTTATCTCAAAAATATATTTTGTCCAATCAACTCATCGATTAGTTTTATCATCAAAATCTAGGATTCAACAAGTGCTTCAACAATAGGTGAACTCCTTGAGGCAATCGGTTGAGGAGGTAAACGCTGATAGGATTGAGCTTCATCAAAGGGCCATGGACACCGAGTTGGATGTCGACCATCTTAGGATGGAGAGGTTAGAGCTAAAGAAGGAGGTCAACAATCTTCGATGCACCATTCAGGGGTTGACACGATGGATGGAGGAGGCCATAGCTTGCAAGCTTGAGGCAAAAGCCTAGGGGGTGATTAAGTATAAGGCCTCCTTGCTAGTTACAGGTGCCATACAAGCTAATCACATGAGTGATAGGACCTATTACATATTATGACAATCTTTTTGCTTATCATTACTAGCATTTTCTCATATTATATATTGTCTAGATGTATATTTTGATGTTCTTGGATTTATGCAATGGGAACCAGATAATGATGAGATCATAATAATGAGACCAATTCATCTTTAAACACAAATCCTAAATCATCCCGGTTATAGGTTACTCGAGAGGGACATTGAGATAACCAGACATACTGGTGTACTTTATACTAATTCATATGATGGAGGAGGTATAGTGCAGGTGCTCAATGGAGAATGAGTTCACTGATTGATCCGTTTACGGTATGCTAGATGGTTAATGATATATGATATCAGACAATGATTTCAAAGTCCTAGTTGCGTGTCTAGTCCTTGGACTTGAGACACTAAGGATGTCTTGTATGGGTATTCTATTCTTTGACACTAGACTTACATATGTAAAAGCTGTAGATCAGATATAGTCGATTATTGGGAATGACAGCCAACCTTATGAAAATAATTAAATGTCAAAAGAGGATCATCCACTCTCGGTATTATGTGAGGAATGTCTCATATATTCTCATTCAGGCAAATACCTAGCTAGGGTCATTTAGGTTGAGAGAGAATGAGTTCTCTAGGAGAATCCAATTAGAGTGAAACTCGGACAGGATTCTGTATAGGTGTATACCATGGCTAATATATAGTTTCCAGGATATTAGATAGATAAGAGGCTATAGATAAATGATAATTAAGGACAGACAAGTCTGATAGATTATACCTCTTGTATCTTTTGGAGACTATGGTGTAGTGGCTTAGTACATCCATAATCGATGAGTCGAGCAAATTATTGTAAAGATACTAATTTATTAAATTAGAAAGAGTTCTAACAGGAGCAACTCATAGCCAAATTGGTATCGGGCCTAGAGGGTCACACACATATGATAGATATTGTGACAAGTAGAGGAGCAAATATGAGATATCCGTAGAGCCCCTATTTTATTGGATATCTAATAAGCTCCTATATTATTGAATCCTATGGATGAGATCTAATAAAGAGTCAATAAGAGATTATTAGATAGAGATTCACTAGTCTAAATGGCTTGGGTAATTGGATAGATATCTAATACCCAATAGGGTAGGATCTGTTAGGGTTAAGCTACATACACATATATAAATAGGAGGAACCTTAGGATTCATAGGCTTGAACTTCTGGTGGTCACCCCTCCTGTTCTCCTCAGCCTCCTCTTCTTAGCCGACAGCTCTTGTGTGCTACGCTAGGAGAGAGATCCCGTAGCAATCTGAGGAGTGTTGTTACTGCATCTATTGTATGGATCATCGTTTGAGAGGAGCATATGAGTTCTCCATCATCCTCTCCATCGGATCTAGAAATTTTACGATGTACGATCTCCCTAGGTAACACATCTCATATGATTCATGCGGTTTTTAATTTTATAATTTTCTTGCACACTAATTGTCATATAACAACTTTGATTTTAAAAAATCTAGTTTTGTTTTTGTTTTTGGTTGTGCATGAGATACTGATCTAAGATTTTTGAGTAATGGTATCAGAGCCAGGTTCGTCGTGTGATGATTAACTTATAGACTGTGTGTATTATGTTTAATCACGTAGAATTATTTTACACATTCTTGTTGCATTTTTGATATAGTTTTCAAATCCGAAAAGTGCCTTATCTTATTGATTGAAAGGTGCTTTGGAGTGATTTTTCAATGTCAAGATTTTTGATGCAAATGAGGGAAAAAGGGCAATAACTATTGCTGCCCGATAGGTTGGCGAAAGGCTGCTTGTGGCCTTGGTGGAGAGCCTAGTAGGTACTCTTGGTTTGACCAAAATCAACATGGCTGAGAGCAGATCTTGCTGCTCTCAACCATAGTTGATTATGTAGCAATGGTTGTGAATAGGCAGAGGCCACACATGCAATAGGTGCACAGATGATAGTCGCATGAGCACTAGCTGTCCGCATGACCATTTGTGGGCAAGGGCAATGGCTACGGAGGAGATGCCTATAGTGATTGCATGTGGAGAGGCGACGTGCGCGCAAAGCTGAGGAGGAGTCGCTTACCCACAAAGGCAGTGCCTGTGGGCAAGTCACTTGTGAGCAGAGGCAACTCTTTCCCATACAAAAGGCGGTGCCTGCAAGCAGGCCACCCATGCGCAAGGTGGCACCTGCTTGCAAAGGCGTCACTCGCCTACAAAGATGGTGACTGCATGCACACTGGATAGGCGATATATGTGGGCAAGGGCGACACTCATCTGTAGAGGCAGCGTTGCACGTGAAGGCGGCACAGCCTTCGCGCAAAGGTGATGGCCACACTATCGCACCACGCAGAGATGGTGTCGCCTGTAGGGGCGACGTTACGCAAAAGGCAACTGCCTGCGTAAGAGCGACGGTCGCCTACGAGAAGGCAATGGTCACCCATAGAAAGGCGATAGCTAAAAGAAGTTGTGGTTGTTGTAAGGATGATTCTACCTTTCTAAAACATAAAAAAATAATGTTTATCTATTTATCCAAATTATATAAAATGTCCTTCATAATTAAATTTTTTCGTACATCCTAAAATTTAAAAAATATTAATTAATGAAAAGTTTAATTAACTATTGTTATTATCTACCTAATACTTTTACATGATGATGTATACATGTGATGTATGATAGGGAGGATGATCATGTGTTTATGTGATTATTATTATTGGGGCTTACGAGCCTTTATTTTTCTCGTTTATTGTAAGGCCTATGTGTCTATAATTATGTTGTAATTACACAAAGAGGTACGACAAAAGTCTGGAGGTGGTAGCGGGACCCTAAAGGCTGATTCGAGCAATCATGATGCATCGAGATACACCAAGGTGCTAATATATCTGATGATGATAATATAGATGATCTCTAGGCATAAAGATATGCCGATGCATATATAGACTATGATGTAAGTGATTGAGCCTACTGGCTTGGGTCTGATCACATTAGGTTATGTTGAATCTCAAATTTTGATGATGAAATCAATTGATAAGTGTTTAATCTAACAAAGTTGTTAGAGTTGATTGATGTAGGACTAACTATGGTAGAGAGATTATTATAATCAGAGGTTTAGCCAAAGTCAAGTCCAAGCATCTGGCCAGAGTTCAAACGATGCGGTTAAGAAATCGCCTAGAGTGCGTCGGGAGCTCGCTGAGGGTATCTGGAGCTTGCCAGGATTGTGCAAGGGAGTTCGCTGAAAGAAAATCGAGACTCGCTGAAAGATTGTCGAGGGTAGCCGAAAGGCTTGCCGAGAGTTAGGAGGGTCTTGAAGTAGATTTGTGGCCATATTAATTGTAATTAATCAAGTTTTAGTTAGCATCATGCAGGTTTAATCACGACGTTGAAAAGGAGTTACAGATCAAACATGGACTTAGGATCAAGCTTAAGCATCGGGCCAAGGATTGGACAATGTGGTGGGAGCTCGCCAGGAGTTCGCTAGGACTTCACCGAAGGTATCGGGAAGATCGCTAAGAACATATTAGAAGATTGCCGGAGGAGGACCGTGAGATTCACTGCAAGGAATGTTGGAGGTTGTCAGACTGTGGGAGTGAGGTCATTAAGCTTGGTGGTCATGTATAATTGTAATCCTTAAGTTGTAAGTTAAGGTTGAGTTCTAATTAAGTTAGATTTGGATGAAATCCAAATCAACTCAATAAAGTAATTGGGTCTACTATGAGGTGTGATTGAGCTTAGGTTGAGCTCAATTAGTTGAATAGAGGATTGGTCAATTGAGGGTTCAAATCAGGATTGAAAAAGTAAAGGGAATCACTTTTTCGGGATTCCCGGCGGATGAACCACCGATAAGTGACGGTGCAATCGGCGCCACCTAAGTTTTTGAGTGGCTGAACAGCCCAGGACAAGTGGGTAAACCACCCATAGTAGGTTTTCGAGTGCCTGAATCGCTCAACCCCGATGGATGAACCGCCCGTACTCGGATTTTTCGTGTATGTTTGAATTTTAGCTCCAAAATTTTGAAGCCATTTGGGGCTATAAATACCCCAAGTTTTCTTGCATTCTATACAATAATTTTGGGGATTATATTCTGTAAAAAAATTATGTGTGAATTGTAAGAAAAAGAAAGGGAGAAGGGAGAGAGCTTAGCATTAGAAAATTCTTAAAGTCTCCCTTGTAAGAAAGTTGTAAGGGTTTGGTCTTCACCTTAAAAAGTTGGTGGTGGACACTGGTGTACCTCAAGGAGGAGGACTCGGGAGTGGACGTAGGCCCGTTGGTGCCGAACCACTATAATTGTGAGTGTTTTATTCTTGTTGCATTTACTATTTGCAATTGTCGAGCTCTTAATCTCTTTGAACTAAATATCAATTAGACGCTTTTGATATTTTACTTACTCTTTGAAAGCGAAGTTTCAAGTCAAGCATTTTCCTTCGATGTTGCTTATATTTTAGGTTTGCTCATTGTTTCTTAAGTAATTTTAAGTAAGTTACTTGGTAATCTTCTTTTAATCATTCATTTACTTTACTATAAGAAAAAGTTTCAAATCTTTCTATCTTGCTTTGAGCCAAAAGCTTTTTGTTAAAATGAGAATTTACACTTGCACTAATTTACACCCCCCTCTTAGTGCCAGTTGATCATAACAATTGGTATTAGAGCAAGATAGTTACTCATTGGATTAATACTCACTTGAGTAAATGACTTGTTTTGGCATGAATGAGGGACATTTTATCTCATATCCTTCCATGTTTAATGGGACATATTACACGTATTGAAAAACAATGATGCATTTCTTGTCTCTTTGGACCTTGATTTATAGAATATTATTAAAAATAGATTTAAAAATCTTTCAAATTAATGAATGATTGAAATGATTTAGAAATGAAGAATTTTTCTTTGAATACAAAGGATATGAATGCCTTATTTTGTGCTCTTGATGAAAATGAGTTTAATCATGTTTTCGTTTGTAATTCGACTTTTGATATTCAGCATACATTGAAAATCATATATGAAAGCACAACAAATCTAAATAAATCATTAAATAAAAATACTTCTAAAATTGAATAAGAAAATACCTTCATAGGAATTTGACATTGAGAACCCAAGCATACCTTCCAAAGAATAGGAAGGAATGTGAACTAAGAAGAACATATGACTCGAGTGAAATCTCGAGTGATGAGAACTTTGAACCTTTGACATATGAACCAGATAAATTAATGAACATAAACCTTAAAAATGATCTTAAAATGTAAAAAACCTCTTGTTATGAACGTAAAAAGCCGAGGCACTCCGAAGATAAAGTGCACAACCAAGAAGTTGAGAATCTCATGCTTTTGGTGACCCAAGATGAGGTTAGTGATTCATTAAGTGTTTCTTTTTCATAGTTATTAAATATGTTCCATGATTTGTTTGATGAGTTTAGAAAACATAGCAAATCTTTTAATTTGCTGAAGAATGATCATGATTTGTTAGTTGGTAGATTTGATGAAATGCATGATTTATTAGCATCACATAACCCTTATTCTAAATGTGAGATGCTAGACAGTGTTAAAGAAGAAAATATCATGGTTAAGACAACACTAGAAAATTTTAAAATAAGGGACAAATCTCTAAATATGATCCTTGCCAATAAGGGTCATATTAATAGAAGAAATAACATAGACTTTATCGGTAACATTCAATAAAAGCCAACCATTTTTGTTAAAGGACCTACCTTATATTTACTATCAAAAGTTAAATGTAATTCTTGTAGAAAATTATGACATAAAGCTTATAAATGTCTATTCAAAAATTATAGTCTATATAAATTAATTTGGGTTCCTAAAGGAACTATAAACAACCTTAAGCCATTAGAGAAAATGTAAAGAACATATCATTAAGGATCCAAACTCAAATGGATATCTAAATCAAAACCTCCAATAATATAAAGTTACCTCATAACAAGGCTAGGAGCACGAAGTAATATTTTGAAAGTAGATGGTTAAGGCATATGACTTGAGATCTAATACTCTTTCAAAGCTCACTAGCCTAACTAATAACAAAAATTATTAAAATAAAATCATTGGTAATGAATCCTTGGATAACTCATTAATCTTGATTGCTCTAACTTTGTCATGCTATTATAAAAATAAATTAGAAACTTTATCTAAACTTAAATTTCTGAAAGAAATATTTTTATGATAGGTTCAAAATCATTGGCTTGAATATTTATTGATTTAAATGCAAAGACTATCAATGAATGACTTAAATATTATGGTATTTTTGGCTAAATAAAATATTCTTGTTGAGTGATTGATTTAAATATTACATGTTTTAAATACTATAATAGTGTATGGGTTGTATGATAAATGATTATTGTTAAAATTTGACATAGAACAACATAGAAAAGGGAGAGAAAAATTATGCTTCATTTTCTAGTGATTTTTAAAAAAATTATTGATCATGAAAACTGCATGTTTTATGATAAAGAAACAAAATGTTAGACTTAAATCTAATGCTTAAGATAAATCTTTTAAGAAACAATAATGTATATCTTGATGATTTTTGTATTATTTTTTATTTTGATTAAAGATACTTTATGTTCAATGAAATCATGTTTGATAATTTAATGATGCATAGTGATGAGTTTATATTTCAAAATTATGCATGATGATTTTTGTGATTTATGGCTTATTGATCTTTGTCGTAATAAAAAAATTTTTTCGATTTTAAATGAAAATATATATTTTTATTTGACTTAAAAGAGAAAGACATGCTTGTATGAAATAAAATATAAATTATTTTTTAAAAAAATTTTCTATCCTATAAATTCTTCAAAAAGAGATTAATGAATCAATTATATTATTTTTTATGAATCTCTTAAACTATGAAAGTGATTTTGATGATTTGAACTTGAATAAGTTATTATCATGATTTTTGGCAAGTTTAAAAAATTAAACTTGAAATCTTTACAAATATATTTTGATTATGAACTTTATATAAACTTCCTAATTGCTACTTGGACAATGACTAAGGGAGAGACAAAAGTGATATTTTGTAATAACAAATTTAAATACTTTGATTATGAAAAACCTTCACTGAATAAAGAGAGATTTGCTAAAAAGAAAATTATGAATTTTAAATACATAAGATTTGCATGATTGAATTTCTATTTTACTTAAAATTTTGAATACATAAGAATTCTTGATTACTTTTGTTGAAATTCACAAACAATAAGTAGGGGCAAATTTATTAATTTAAATAATACCTTTTGGTACTGAAAAATTTGATTTTATGACATGATCTCCTTGTACTTTTGGGCATAATTTGAATATGGATGTTAATAAGAAATTATAAAATCATATTTCTTTCTTGACAATAGCAAAATATGAGAGATAAAATTATCAATATATTTAGAAGCAAATTGGATATGTTAACATTGAATGAGAAACAATTTGTTTAGAAGAAAATTTAGAATTTTAAATTTTCTAAATACATGCAAAATGCATGATTTGTTTGATTTGCTACCTTATATGAAATTTGCATAAGATAAATTAAATTGCATGGGTAGCTCTTGATTTTTTCTTGGATTTTGGAATTTATATCTATAAAATTTACATCTATAAAATTAAGTATTTTTGTGATGTTTTTCACTTCTCCACCTTGATTCTACCTTCTTGTTTACACAAAGAGGAGAAAGGAGATCATTAGCATTTCAAGAGACTAATAAGTCTATTAATTTTATTTGAATCTCTTGAAAGTGATTTTGATGATTTTAAAATTGAATGAGTTATTTACCTATATCATGATTATGAATTAAAATATTTTATTATGTGTTCTAGTATTACTTAAAAGGAGATTTTTTTTATATATCATGATTTTGATAATTTGAGATTTCTTATGCATGAATCAAGATATTTTATTTGTTTCTCCCATGATTTGTCTCTTGATATTCACAAGTTGTCTTCATGAATTGTATATCTAATCATCATGTTAATTTTTCTTGATATATTTTATATGATGATTTGAAAAATGATGTAATGGGAAAAGTTTTGCACCATTGTAACCATCTCTTCTTTTTGACAATGGAGAGGGTGCAAAACTTGCTAGCTTGCTCATCTCAAACGAGAAGTAAGAAGTGTTATCTCAAGAGTAGCAAAAATTTTACTTAACCTCAAATTTTAAAAAAAAAAATACTAAAAGATGTAACACTTGTCAACTTGTTAGCTTGCATGATATAAAATTGCTAGCTTGAACATTACAAAAGAAGCAAAATTTGCTCGCTTGCACTTCTCAAAAGAGAAGAAAGAACTCACTAGCTTGCATGTTCTAAAGTGATAGAAAAATTTGCTAAATTGCTAGGCTTTCATATATCAAAAACTTGCTAATTGTACTTCTCTTTTTTGTTGATGACAAAGGGGGAGAAGATATGATGATGTGAAATCATGTATGATGATAATACATGATTGATTTTAAAAATATACATGATGATTTAGAATAATAATCATAATTTTCTTATGATGATATATTGCATATGATGTGATTAAAATAGTTTCAACTTAGACTTTTGAGCTCATCTTAATATTCTTTTCGAAATTTATTAGGAGCTCTTCTTAATGATACTTTCACAATCCCTTCCTTATTTTGTTTCCTTCATCTTCACAAAAGGAAGAAAATTCTTTATGACTCATGTCGTATTTTACAAAGGGAGAACAAAAACTCATGTGTCTTAAAATCCTTAGTACTATATTTCACCTTTTTATTGATGACAAAGGGAGAAAAATACATATTGATGACACATGCTATTGAGAAATATACATTGATGACACATGATATTAATGATATATATTAATGACATATGATATTGATCATATACTTGGATATCTTGGATATGTATGCATAATTCTTTTTGAAATTCATGATTCGATGACTTGATGCAAATTCTTGTTAAAATTTGCTTAGAATATGATTTATTTCATGATACTTGAATTCAAGAGGGTATGGTTCTCTTAAATTTAAGATTTTTTTATTGAGGCATGGATTTAGGGGGAGTCAGTATTAACTCTTATCATCAATTAATTATCATCATAAAAAAGGGGGAGATTGTTGAATCTCAAATTTTGATGATGAAATCAATTGATGAGTATTTGATCTAATAAGGTTGTTAGAGTTGATTGATGTAAGATTAACTATGATAGAGAGATTATTATAATCAGAGATTTAGCTAGAGTCAAGTCCAAGCATCGGATCAAAGTTCAGACGATGTGATTGGAAACCCAACTAGAGTGCATCGGGAGCTTGTCGAGGGTATCGGGAGCTTGCTAGGATGGTGCAAGGTAGTTTGCCAAAAGAAGATTGAGATTCGCTGGATTACAGAAGTGAGGTCATTAAGCTTAGTGGTCATGTATAATTGTAATCCTTAAGTTATAGGTTAAGGTTGAGTCTTAATTGAGTTGGATTTGGATGAAATCCAAATCAACTCAATAAGGTAATGGGTCCACTATGGGGTGTGACTGAGCTCAGGTTGAGCTCAATTAGTTGACAAGGGGATTGGTCAACTGATTAAATCGAGATTGGAAAAGCGAAGGGAATTACTTTTCTAGGATTCTCGGCGATGAACCGTTGGTGAGTAGCGGTTCAATCGACGTCGCCTAGGTTTTTGGGTGTCTGAATAACCCCACCCGTACTAAGTTTTTCAGTGGCTAAACCGCTTGTCACCAACAGGTGAATCGCCAAAGTACTTGGATTTTCCAGGTATGTTCGAATTTTGACTCCGTAATTCTGAAGTTACTTGGATTTTTTTGAGTATGTTTGAATTTTTGCTCCAAAATTCTAAAGCCATTTGGGGCTATAAATATCCTAAGTTTTCTTGCATTCCATACAATAATTTTGGGGATTATATTCTATAAAATAATTATGTGTAAATTATAAGAAAAAGAAAAGGGGAAGAGAGAGAGCTTACCGTTAAAAAATTCTTGAAGTCTCCCTTATAAGCAAGTTGTAAGGGTTTAGTCTTCACCCAAAGAAGATCGGTAGTGGACATCGGTGTGCCTCAAGGAGGAGGACTCGGGAGTGAATGTAGGTTTATTGATATCGAACTACTAAAATTGAGAGTATTTTATTCTTGTTGCATTTACTACTTGCAATTGTCGAGCTCTTAATCGCTTTGAACTAAATATCAATTTGACACTTCTGATTTTTACTAACTCTTTAAAAGCAAAGTTTCAAGTCAAGCATTTCCCTTCAATATTGCTTACCTTTTGGGTTTACTTGTTCTTTCTTAAGTAATTTTTAAGTAAGTAATTTAGTAATCTTGTTTTAATCACTCACTTGCTTTACTTGAATGAAAAGCTTCAGATCTTTCTATCTTGCTTCAAGCCAAAAGCTTTTTGTTAAAACAAAAATTTACACTTGCACTAACTCACCCCCCTCCCCCCTCCTCTTAGTACCAATTGATCCTAACAGGTTGTGGTCCATGATTATCTAGTGTGCTTTTGTATATGATTGCTATACACCTACTAGATAAGGGTGTATATATATATATATATATATATATATATATAATATATATATGTGTGTGACACATCAAATTAGAAATTGAATAAAAAATCCCCTCTTAAGACCGACATGGCCTTCCATCGTTATAGGGAGAAATCAAATCTTGATGTAAGTTGAGTTAGTTGAGTCTATCGAGGCTCACCTATATTGCAATTCAAGATATTACCTATGATATAGAGATGTCACCGATAACCTGAGGACATGATGTGCTTGGTCAAATCTCTCGAGGGCATTTCATCAAATTGGATTCATCTTATAATGATGGTAATAACCTAAATGTATATCATGGTTGGTCGAGTCCTTTGAGGCCATACTGATTCAAATGTCGAAAAGAATGGAAATCATAAGGAGTTATGATTGGTAAGAGTTATATACCTTTTTGGGCTTAGTGTGATTGGTTGACTCCCTCGAGGTTACACTACAACATCGATTGGATTCTAGTCTCCACTAGAAGTCTGTTGGAGACTTTCATTTTACATATTGAGAGTGTCACATGACTCATTAGAAAAATAGTGGAAGCAAGTCAAGATAGAAGTCCATATCTTGATTATTTATTTTTCTACAAAATCTGCATATTCTTTATTTATACTACATCTCTTATTTGTTAGAAATATATCACTTTCAAATCCTCTACATAGTATACTTGATTCCAATCACCTTACTGGTCCGAACTATATGGATTAGCTCCATAACTAGAGAATAGTTCTTATAGTAGAAAATCATATATGTCTTGGACACGATCATACCATAGCCTGAGTTAGCAGCAACTTAGGAAGAGTTCGTCCAATATATGAAGTATATAGATGATTCCTCTATCACTTAGTATTACATATTGGCCTCTATGGCTTCTGAGTTATAGAGACAACATTAAAACATGGATGCCAGATCCATACTCCTACATCTCCATAAACTATTTGAGAAATAGGGAAGGACTTAGTGATATAAGATATCAAAGAATCTCTTCCGCACTAGGATGATTGAGGGGGCATTGGTTCTGAACCATGCCCTAAAGATGATAGAGTAGATTGATAAACTTATAGGTCTAGGAATGGTTCTATATGATAACCTGTGCATTGATCTTATACTTTAGTCCCTACAAGATTCTTTTTCTCAATTCATTATGAATTTTAATATAAACAAGCTTGAGATAACTCTTCCTAAGCTCCTAGGGGTGGGGAGGGGGTCGAGGGTGTTGAATTAGTGCCATTGCAAAAGGATTTGATTTGAAAAAGTCTGAATGAGAATATGAATAAAAAATATGTTTAACATGAAAGTAAAAGTATGAATAAAAGCAATGAGTAAAGTAAATCAGTTAGCAATATCAAGAAAAAGAAAGAAAGGAAATGTAAACTGATTTATAGTGATTTAGTCTTCCGGACCTACATCCCCTCCTGTTTCCTCTTCTCTCGAGGCCACTTATTTTTATCTAAAGCACAAAACAATGCATTCATAGCTTTAGCATTCAAGAAAAATATATTTTTTTCAAAATTATTCTATCCATTCATTGAATTAGAAGATTTTTAAAAATTACTTTCAACGATGTTCCATAAATCTATATCCATATAAATCAAGATAAAATTCATTCATGTTTTCTAATAGGTGTAGTTCGTCTGATTAAGCATAAGAGGATGAGTGATAGAGTGACCCTCGTGATTGCTCAAAAAAGCCATTAAAACTCACTTGGGTGTTAATCCAACAGAAAGAACTTTACTTTGATACCAATTGTTAGGATCATAATGGCACTGAGAGGGGGGGGTGGCTTAATTAGTATTATCATAAAAAGATCTGATTTGAAAAAGTTCGAACGAGAATATAAATTAAAAATATGTTTAACATAAAAGTGTGAAAATAAGTAATGAGTAAAGTAAGTTAGTTAGTAATATCAATGAAAAGCAAGAAAGGAAATGCAAATCGATTTATAGTGGTTCGATCATCTCGACCTATGTCCACTCTTGATTCTTCTTATCTCGAGGCTACTGGCTTTCACTATCGATCTTTTTTCTAACGAGCGAAGATTAACAACTATTGTTATAACCCTTCTCCTTTTACCAGGCTCAAGAGACAATCATTACAAACTCTTTCACAAAAACCTCACACTGCCTTAGAATAACCGCTGAACTTAAGGAGGAAGAGACTCAAACACTTTTAAGAGTTTACAACACTTTAACATCAAGAATTCTTTATCAAGCAAGAATGAGAGGGGTATTTATAGACCCCCAATGGTGTCAAAATTGAAGCCAAAATTTTAAATCCTAGATATTTTAAGGTATTGACAATACTACAATCGAACAGAGCTCGAGAATCTAGGCTCTAGTGGTACTACCATTGGTCTAAGTGGTACCATCGTTATTAGGTGGTACCACCACTGGCAGTTGGTGGTACCATCATCGAAATGCCTAAAATGGCATAAACTATGCTTTCTGATAGTTTAGGAAGTACCATTGCTTGGAGTTGGTCTAGGTCACCAAATTGACCTTTAATCAAGCCCAATTCAGCCTTGGTTCAGGCTCACTAGGCTCTAATCAAGTTGACATAATTTTGACCCAATACCAACTTAATTTAACTCTGAACGATAATGATCAAGGCCTAACCACTTTAATTACAATCATAAGCACATTGTCCAGTATTCCTACATGTCATACGATTATCTAACGCTTTATTTAAACCTCCGATGCATCTTCTGACCTGATGCTCGAACTTATGGCATGAAGCCCATCCGCACGTTGACCAATCTCTTTGACCTGACATCCAATCTTTAAAGTGATACTTTTTGGCCCAATGTTTGCTTCGATGAATTGCCATCCGATGGTTCTAGTCCATGATCGAAGCTATTCTTGTATTACTTATCTTGAAGGAATATTAGTTCATAAATTCATCAATTGATTACATCATTAAAATCTGGGATTCAACAAATGAAAGGCTTGAAAGTCCCTTAAGAAGGGCAAAGGTAATGGCAAACAGGGTAAGGTAAAGATTGCCAAGAAGGACCTAGCAAAGGACAAAGGCTAATGCTTTCACTTCAACAAAGATGAGTGTTGGAAGAGGAAACAAGATGAGGTGAACAGTGTATGCCTGTGGCATTGTAGGTTAGGTCTGTTGGGAAATCTCAGCGGGTGCATCATATGCGGAGCAAAAATCAAAATAAAAAATGGTTTCCCACGCAGATCAAATCATTGTGCAAAATATTAGGGTCACGAGAAAAATGTAAAAAACTAATAAAACCGTGTTATGTTAGAAATTAATTTTACCTAAGGAGATCGTATATCCCTATATTCCAGATCTGGATGGAGAAGATGAAGGAGGTCAAGCGTCCTCCTCTCTAGCGGTATCCACACGATGGATCTCTACAGTGAAACTCCTCCAATCTGATCTTGCAACTCTTGCTCAGAGAGAAGGAGGAGAATAGGAGGTGGTGGCTAAAGCTGCAGTCTATCAACCATGAATCTCCCCTCCTATTTATAGAGAGCCACCAAAAAACCTAGGGCTCTTGCCTTAGTTGGTATTGGATCTCCATCCAATAACCTACTAATCTTGCATTATTGGATCTTTATCCAATAATCTCCTTAGGCCTCTAATTGGGCCTTAAGCAAGGAGCCCATCAGCATAGGGTCTCATCTAATGAGAATAAGGGCTAATTGGATCTCCATCCAATCCTCTATTTGCTGAAGCATCCACCATATGTGTGTGACCCTCTAGGCCTGATATCAAGCTAGCCGTGAGTCACTCCCATCAGAACTTCTTCTGATATAGTAAATTATTATCCTCATAATAATACACTTGACTCATCGACTATGGGCGTACTAGGCTACTATGCCATAGTCCCCAAACGATATAGGGGGATCGAATCCATCAGACATGTTTGTCCATAATTACTATGTATCTATAATCCTTCATCCAAATAATATCCCAGAGATCGTATATTGGACATGGTATTGTCAGGTCACAAACGAAATCAGTTTGTCTTGCTCTAATCAGATTCTACCGGAGAACTCCTTTTCTCTCAATCCGAATGACTCTGGCCAAGGATTTGTCTAAGCAAGCACATATGAGATATTTCTCTCTTGATACCAAGAGTGGATGATCCTCTATTAACACTGAATTGCCTTCGTAAGATTGGCTACTAATCCCAATAACAAGTTATACCTGATCTGGAGCTTTCTAAACCTGTAAGTCTGGCGTCAAAGAAAAGAGTACTTATACAAGGCATCCTTGGTGTCCTAAGTTTAAGGACCAAATATACAACTGGGACTATGGAATCACTATATGACATTATGTATCATTAACCATACAACATTTCATAAGCAGATCAATCAGTGAACTCATTCTCTAATGAGCACTTGTACTATATCCTTAGTGTCTCCACACAAGTGGCTATGAGACCAGCCACCTCCATCGTATGGATAGGTATATAGTACACCGATCTGTCTAGTTATCTCAATGTCCCTCTTGAGTAACTTATGACCAGGATTATTTAGGATCTGTGTTTAAAGGTGAATTAATCTCATTATCATGATCTCATCACGACTCGATTCTCATTGCACAGAACCAAGGACATTACAATATATATGCAACAAATAATATAATGTGAGAATATATCAATATTAATCATAAGCAAAGAGATTACATAGTATGTCACGCATACCATCACTCACGTAATTGGCTTATAGGGCACCTGTAACTAGCAAGGTCATATCTATAAGGGAAGAATTCAAAAGTTGTTAAAGGATGTATACTTAGATCCATTCAACTATGAGTAATATACAACTTTCGAGTCTTGCCTTCATGAAAAATTGACCAACTCTTCATTTAGTGGAATTAAAGAGAGAGTTATTAAGTTACTAGAACTTATACATAGTGATGTATGGGGTCCAGTGTCGACTCAGGCTATAGGTGGTTACTCCTACTTCATTACTTCCACTGATGATTTCTTTAGGTACGGACATATGTACTTGATAAAATAAAAGTCTAAAGTCTTAAAAAAATTCAGGAAATATAAAAATTAAGTAGAGAACTAGACTGAAAAGAGTATTAAGACTCTTTGATCAGATAGAGGAGGAGAATACTTAGTACATAGTTCACCCATTTCATCAATGACCATGAGATTTTATCCTAATGGATACCTTCTTGTACATCACAGTTCACTGGTGTATCAAAAAGGAGGAATTGCATGTTGTTAGACCTGATGCGATCCATAATGACTTTTGTTGCCTTATCCATTTCATTCTAGGGATATGCCTTAGAGACTGTAGCTTACCTTCTAAACAGAGTTCCATCTAAATCGGTAGTGTCTACTACTAGTTGTTGGTGCCCTATAAGCTAATCACATGAGTGATAGCACTTGTGACACATTGTGATAATCTCTTTGCTTATCATTACTGGCATTTTCTTACATGAAATATTATCTGAATGTATACTGTGATGTCTTTAGATTTATGCAATAGGAATTGGATCGTGATGGGATTATGATAATGAGATTGATTCACCTTCAAACATAGATCCTAAATCATCATCGTCATATATTACTCGAGAGGGATATCGAGATAACAAGATAGACTATTGTACTGTATACTTATTTATATGATGGAGGTAATTAGTATCATAATCGCTCATGTGGGGACACTAGAGGTACATTGTAGGTTCTCATTAGAGAATGAGTTTACTGATTGATTTGCTTATAGAATGCTGGATGGTTATTGACACCTAACGTCAGACAATAATTTTGTAGTCCCAGTTCTATATATGGTCCTTAGACTTGAGATACAAAGGATGCCTTATGTAAGTACTCTATTCTTTGACATCAGATTTATAGTTTTGGAAGTTTCAGATCTGGTATAGTCGAATATCGGGAATGGCTACAGTATTGGAAGTTTCTCAGATATGGTATAATCGAATATCGGGAATGACATCCAACCTTACGAAGGCAATTGATTGTAAATAGAGGATCATCCACTCTCAATATCATGAGAGGAATATCTTATGTGTGCTCACTCAAATAAGTCTTTGGCCAACGTCGTTCAGATTAAGAGAGGAGTTCTTTGGGAGAATCTAATTAGAGTGAGACTTAGATAGGATTTTGTATGAGGCCAACAATACCATTAATAGGACTCTAGTAGGGTTGGGTTCTATTCACCCTAGTAGTAGTCAATAAAAACTCTGAGAAATTATAATAAAACCCCACCTAGTCACCTCTATCCTATAAAGAAGTGTGGTTATGGTTTATTTTGGGGCCTTAGGGCTTACTGGTCGCCGCCCCCTTTACTGGGCTGGTCGACCAGGGTTTTTAGCAGGTAAAGGTGGCTATACAGCTACTTAGCCACCGCCTATCCCTATTAAGGTAGGGCGATTATAGAAGGGGCAAGGGGGTAAATTTACTTAGGAAGCACCCCTTAGGGTTAGTGTTTTTAGAGATATATAAACTTGAAGCCTCTGACTCTTTTCAATCGAGCAAGACTACTTTTGATTTCAGCCTTGTTAGCCGATCCTAGGAGGGAGGAACCCCTATAGTGTTCTAAGGGTTGATCCCCCTCAAAGATCAAATCCTATAGAGCTCCTTTTGGGGTTCTATCATCTAGTATCAGAGCCATGTTCCTACTACCTCTCCTGCCATCTCCGCCACCTCCATCCATCTAAGTAATTCCCACAATTGCTTCAATACGTTGCCTCCACCATCCACCCTAAGCCATAGATCAATCAGTCTACTGCTGCTCGCCCTTGCATTCACATTGAAGATCTAGTAAAATTCTACCACCCACACCTTGTTACTACTGTAAACCTTTGTCTTTATATACTAAAGAAGCTTTTTCATCTTTTACCTTGCTACAATTTCTACCATCGCAATGTGATCATCGTTGCAAAGGGGAAACACTATAGAAAATTTTCAACCGCATAGAGGCTTATTAAAACTAGTTTATTGAACATCCTTTATGGATGAAATTTTTACACATTCTTATCGATCAACTTAGCTTCCATCTGAGATTGATCTATTGTGAAAATTCTCTTTAAAACTGATCCTATATTACTGCAATTCTTTGCTGCATCTTGCATGATGAAGAATCTGTCTTCTTTTTTTGCATCAATTTTCCTACCATTATACTACCAAAATTTCATCATTCTAAATTAATGCTATTATTTACATCTGAACCAAGGTTTTGTTGTTAAAATTTTGATAATTCCCTTAGGTTTTCTCTGTAATTTACGTCAAGAATTTACTATTTCTTTGATGAAAATTTTGTTCGATAGGACAACATGTACGCAACATCACTTCATTAAATTCTATTAGATTTCACTACTGTCTTTCTCGATTTTTTTGAACTCCCTCTTTCTCATCTTCAACCCCTACCATCACAACCCAAAACCCTATCAAACCATAGTAAAAAATTAATCCAAATCAGCCTGCAAAATAGCCCTAACCGCATCCTACTTCCTCACCGATCCACCTACCTTTTCGGCCACCCTTTCTCCGAAACCCCTTATACCCTTAACCCGACAACAAAAGAAAGACCTCAACATCACAAATCTAGAGGCCTATATAATGGCAATAGAGGAGGCTATCAATGCCATGTTTGAAAGCTTTGAGACCCGCATGGAAAAGAAAATTTGGACTATCTTCATTGAACTCAGCATGGGCTGACCATCGAGCCCAAGGAAATCATAGCAAGATGAAACTTTAGATTAGAGAAAAGAATTCCAGGAGCAAGGAGGCACTATAACCGATCCATATAATCTATGCATGAGGGTAGACTACCATAAATGGGAAGAAGGAGATTTGATTGGTTGGATCTCATGCACAGAGCGCTACTTTCAGTTCTACCGTATTATCAATGCTTCCATGGTGGAGATTACTACTATCCACCTTGAGGGAAATATGATTTAATGGTTTAATTGGTTTAAGTATACCCATGGAGGATCTTCCTGGCATCAATTCAAGGAGAGATTATTGAACCGCTTCAGACCGATCAATTTTGAGAACATTGATGGACAATTGACAAAGATTCAACAAACCACCACTATACAAGAGTACCAAATAAGGTTTTAGTGATTATTTAACTAAACTTATGACTGGTCTGAAAAGTAACTTGATAGGACCCCAACAAAGTTGGGTCCTGCTCAACCAAGTAGCAACCAATAAAACCCTGTGAGATTATAATAAAACCCAACCCCATCAGCTCTATCTATAAATAAGAGTAGCTAGAGTTCATTTTGGAACCTTAGGACATCCTAGCCACTGCCATCTTATTAGGCTGGTTAGTTAGGGTTTCTAACAGGGGTGCAGAGCTTATGCAGCCACTTAGACCACCGCAACCTTTATTTGAGCAGGTCAACCATAGGAAGGGTAAAAGGGAGAATTTACTTAGGAAGCATCCCTCTGGGACTGAGGTTTGGAGCCTTATATAAGCTTATAGCCTCTACCTATTTTCATCAAGTAATAAATCAATTTCCTTCAGTCATCTGGCCGACTACAAGGAGGGAGGAACCCTATAGTGTTCCAAGGGTTGATTGTTAAGACTCTAGCTAGGAGAGTCCTAATTTAGTTTTATTAAAGAGGGCATATACGTAAATCCTAAGGGCATTCTTATAAATCCAATCTAGCTGACCCCTAATAAAGAAGCAAGGAGGCCGGCTAAGTTAGGATTAGATAGGAGGAAGATATTTGGAGGGAAGAATAAGATACATGTCATCCTAATTAACCACCCCTTATCCGAGTTAAAGAGGGGTTGGTTGAGGAGGGGTTAGAATAGGATTAAGATTACTTTAGAGGTTGCTTCTTATAGTTGGAGTTGGGGTTGTTGGAAGTAGGAGTTGCATCTTAGAGTTGGAGTATGAGTCTTAAGTAGGAATCTTATTAGGAGTTGGGGGTTTAGAAACCCTATAAATAACCTTATATTCTCCCCTCTTTTACTATCGAAAGATCAATTATCTTTTAGCTCATGTAGCAGAAACTCGAGGGAGGAACCCTTATATAGTTCCAAGGAGGCCAATCCCCTATAGAGATCACCCCAAGCTTAAAATCTGTAAGGGTTCTATCACTTGGTATTAGAGCAACATTCTTGGTATCTCACTGCCCTTCTATAGCCATCTATTAGCCCCCCACAGGCGTCCAAAGTAATTTCTACAATTGCTTAAAGGTCGTCACCAAATTCCGCCGTCATTTCTACTACTGTAGATCATCCTTTGATCTCCCTATGAATTGTAATAGGTTCTAGTTTCTTAACATACTACTACTGTAATTTAATTATATCTATTCAAAAAATATAAAAAATTGTTCCTATTTTTTGTACAAACTTTTCATTGCAAAGTTTTCATCCTTACGATGAAAGTTATGCTTCAGAATTCCAGCTGCACACCCCTTACTGTTTAATTTGCTACTGTGTTTTTATTGATCAAATTTTTAAGAAATTTTTACCATGGCTTTATAACTTCCTATCCTCAAATCTCCATTTGGTTTTGTCAAAAAACCATCAAGATAACTTGCTTATCTTTTATGTCCAATCTGCTATAATTTAGATGTAAGAATCTGCTATAGTACCTTCCCATGATCTTCGATTTTACCAAAACTTTTGCTGTCATTTTCTTCCATGATTTTTTTGTCAGTGTTACTTTTTCTTTACCAACGGATTCTTCTTGAGTTTTACTCAAATACTTGTTTTGAACTGCTAGAAAAAATCTTGTATATACTACTGAAATCTTTCGATAAAAAAAAAAATCTATCGTAGTACCTTCTCGTATTCCTTAATCTTGTCGAAACTTTTGCTACCAATTTCTTCCATAAATTTTTTAACAGCATTAGCTTTCTCTTGCCAGTAGATTCCTATTGAGTTTTACTCAATTCCTTGTTATGAAGTACTGCAAAATTTTTTTGACTCTACTGCTAAAATCTTTTGCTGAAAAAATTCTACAACAATACCTTCTCATAGTCTTTGATTTTGTTGAATCATTTTCTGTCATTTCCTTCCACAAAATTTTTGATGATATTACTCTCCCTTATCAATAGATTTACTTTGAGTTGCACTTAAATTTTTGTTGAAAATTTTTGGAAAAAATTACATCTTCACTGCTGGAATTTTTTTGATGAAAAATCTACTACTGCACCTTTATCTTTCTTCTTCTCCTTAACCCACCGAAACCCAACTATTTTGCTGCCACCACCCAAGATATCTTTAGAGAATCCCTTTAGCCTTAAAATGTAACTATTATAACCTATTTTCATAACCTAAATAGCACCTAAAATCATAGCCTAAAACAATGACATATCATAGCCTATCGATGCACAATTCTATAGTACTAACTTTCGATGTTTTTGCTGCACTCATATATGATCTTTACCAAAATTGTTGCTACCACCCACATCGTCTTTAGAGTACCCCTCTAGTTTTATGATGCAGCCATTGTATCCTTTTTTTTTAATCTCCATAGACAACCTAAATTGTAGCCCAAACAACGATCTTCCGTAGCCACCGAACCTTCCACCGATCCTTATCTTCCACAGCCATCGAACCGACCAAACCGGTTGCTACCCCAACAACAACCCTAAACCTTCCTTCCCAATCTCAAACCACTACCATAAAAATCTTTTGTAGCCTCCACAGCACACTCAAACTGTAGACCCAATAGAAACCAAAAAATAGTAACCATTCAGCCCAAGACCATAGCCATCTACCCTTAACCCACCACCTCTTTCGGCCATCAATCTACCAAACCATTTCATATCACTAACCCAATAGTAGGAGAAGAATATTGACATCTCAGATATTGAGGCACCCGCAATGGCATCTCAAGGTTCAATCGATGCCAAGTTGGAGGTATTTGAATCACGCGTGGAGGACAGATTACATGTCTTATTTGTAGAATTTAGATTGGGCCGATCTCCAAGCCCAACAAAATTTCAGCAAAGTGCAAGTTCGAAGAGGCCTCTCAAAATGAAAGTACAAGCCACTAATATGAGGTAGTCATACATGAGGATGGACTTCCCTCGATGGGAAGAAGGAGACCCGAAGGGATGGATTTCATGCGCCGAATGTTACTTCTGTTATCACCAAACATCGTAGGATTCCATGGTGGACACCACTGTCATCCACCTTCAAGGAGATGCTATTCGATGGTATAATTGGCTTGAATATAACCATGGGGCTCCGATATGAAAATAATTCAAGTACACACTACTGAACCACTTTAGGCCGACCAAGAACGAGAATATCGACGACCAGCTCGTAAAGATCCGATAAACCTCTATGATTCAAGAGTACCAAACTGGGTTTGAATATTTATCCTATCTTGCTCATGATTGGATTGATCAATGATTATTAGAGACATTAATCGAGGGACTCAAACTGGAGATTAAAGGATAGGTTAAGGCATGACAATGCCACACCATGAAGGTTGCAATCTCTTTCACCCGAATCCAAGAAGAACAGCTCGACCAAGATGCTTAGAGGATGAGAACTCCTTCTACTTCTGGTCATCCTTTGCTACCAAAAAAATTGACAAGAGAAGAACTACGCAATCGATCGACAAAGGGTCTTTGTTGGCATTGCAATGAACTTTGGAGTTGCAACCATCGCTACAAAAAGGGCTGCCTCCTACTGATTAAACCTCTTGAAGATATGGAGGAGGAGGTCTAGAAGCATGACGAAGAGGTCATAGATGAAGAACAGTAGTCGATTGATTTTACAACACATACTCTTGCCGGCTATGCGAACCTTCAAATGGTGAAAATGGGAGGACATCTAAAGTAACAACATATCACCATTCTTATTGACATCACGAGCACCAACAACTTTATGAACAGTAAGGTTGCTATCCAATTAATAATCCAAAATGAAGATTGTAACAAATTAAATGTTAGGTCATTGATAGCCAAATTTTGAAGTGTGACGAAAGATGTCCACGGGTGAAATTGTTACGACAAGACCAGGAGATACTTGCTGATTTCTTCCATCTTCCTCTTGATGATTATGAGGTCGTGCTTGACCTCAAATGGTTGACTACAGTAGATGATATTCCTTAAAATTTTTTAAATTTATTATAAAAGTTTTCAGCTATAAGAAATAGGAGATCCTATGTGGGAAACGTAGGAGCGACATAACGATGACTTGCACATAGCAAATAGAGAAAGTTTTGAACAAAGAAAACAATAGCTTCCTGATTCAACTTCAACAACACTCTATGAGGGAGCCAACAAAATTTGAAGACCCAAACATCCTCCAAATGTTTGCTGAATTTTTAGATACTTTCATCAAACCACGCAGCCTACTTTCTAATCGTCGACATGACCACCAAATTCTGATTCTCGAGGGCAAACCAATAGCAAACTCTCAACTATATCATTATCCTCACTTTCAAAAAGCTGAAATAGAGATAATTGAAGATGATATGCTTGAAACAGGGGTCATACATCCAAGTTACAACCCCTACTCTTCGCGGTGCTAGCTTTACCCGACTTCGACAAAGTGCTTATTATTGATATATCGAGAGCTAGAAATTATGTTATCCACATGCAAGATAGCTGACCCCTAACCTACATCAGCAAAGCCCTTGCTCCAAATCACCTGAAGCTACCAATCAACGATGAGGGAATGCTAATCTTTGCTAAATTTGTTGCTTGGTATGATACAAGACAACAACACGAAGGGGAGATGAAAATAAGTCTCGAAAAATTATAGCTTCAGCTCCTTCTAAATTCAAACCGAGCTCATCTTATCATGGACTTTACTAGAAGGCAGCTATGATCACAGAAGAAGGCCTGACTATCAATAAAGAACAACCACATGTTAGCCTCAACAATAAAGAAATAACCACCCGACAAATGCCAGAGTAGGAGGAAGTTTGTTATTAAAGATCAAGTCTTTCTCTATATTCATCCCTACAAGCAAAAATTTATGAATACTCAAGCCTCATAGAAGTGGTCTCCTTGTTACTTTGGACCCTACAAAATTAGAGATCATTTTGGAACCATAAATTGTGGATCAGACTTGCACACTAATTCAAAATTATAACTCATCCTCCAAGAATCTCACCGCAAATGGAAGTTTAGAGAGGATAACTCAACCCTAACTTATCTATCTGACACCCAAGCTGATGAGGAGGTCCAAATTTAGCTGATGATTGCATGGGATCATGGGATCATGACATATCATCGTCCAGTCACTATTACTGATGTTGGACCCCAGGAATAGGAAGTGCCTACAATAAGGCCATGTGGGACCCTCATGAGGAGTTGCAGATCACGAACCAGAGACATAGAGCTCAGCTTTGAGGAAAAGGCTAATTTGAAGAGGGCGGGTCTGTTAGGACTCTAGCTAGGAGAGTCCTAATTTAGTTTTATTAAAGAGAGCAAATATGTGAATCCTAAGGACATTCATGTAAATCTTATCTAGCCGACCCCTAATAAAGAAGCAAAGAGGTCGACTAGGTTAGGATTAGATAGGAGGAAGATATTTGGAGGGAAGAATAAGATACATGTCACCCTAATTATCCACCCCTTACCCTAGTTAAAGAGGGGTTTGTTGAGGAGGGATTAAGTTACAATAGGATTAGGATTAGTTTGGAGGTTGCTTCCTGGAGTTGGAGTTGGAGTTGTTAGAAGTAAGAGTTGCTTCTTAGAGCTAGAGTAGGAGTTGTTAGGAGTAGGAGTCTTAAGTAGGAATTCTATTATGAGTTGGAGTTTAGAAACCTTATATATAGCCTTGTATTCTCCCCTCTTTCATCATTAATAGATCAATTATCTTTTAGCTCATGTAGCATAATACTAAGAAGGGAGGAACCCTTATAGAGTTCCAAGGAGGCTGATCCCCTATAGAGATCACCCCAAGCTTAGAATCTGCAAGGGTTCTATCATTGATCCCCCTCAAATATCAAATCTCTTAGAATTCCTTTAGGGTTCGATCATTTGGCATTAGACACCTCCACCTATCCAAGCAATTCTCACAATTGCTTTAGACGTCGCCTCCACCATCAACCTCATGCTGTAGATCAAATCAATCTGCTATTGCCTCTATCGTTTGCACTGAAGATCTGGTAAATTCCTACCACCCACACCTTATTGCTATTGCAAATTTCTATCCTTATGTACTTAAGAAGATTTCCTATCCTTTTCTTACTATGAATTTATTCCATCACAAACATGATCATCGTTGCGAAGGGGAATTGCTGAAGAAAATTATCAATCGCATAGAGGCTTATTGAAACTAAACTATTTAATGCCTTTTTTAGACAAAATTTTTACATGTTTTTATAGATCAACTTGGCTTCCATCTAAGATTGATCTATCATGAAATTTCTCTCTAAAACTGATCATATATTACTGCAAATCCTCGTTATAAATAATAAAAATTTTACAGTGAAGATTCTGCCCTCTTCCTTTGCATTGGTTTTCCTACCATTATGCTGTCAAAATTTCTTTGATCCAAATTAATATTATTGTCCTCATCTGAATCAAGGTTTTACCATTGAAATTCTACACCATGTCCTCATATTTCTAGTGGGATTTATGTCAAGAATCTGCTATTTCTTCGATGCAAATTTTGTTTGGCAGAATAACATATATGTAGCGTTTCTTCATCAAATTATATCAGATTTCACTACTATCCTTTCTGAATTTAAAACTCCATCTTCTTCTCTTCATCCCCTACCATCACAGCCCAAAATCTCTTGGTTTTTTATTAGAATTTTTATTAAGAAATTATCATTTCTTCGGTAACAATTATGCTTCTGCGAAGACCATCTACCACAGCAAACCTTTACCAAATTCCCTCTAAACTTGCTGCCACCTACCACAAATCTGAAACCCTCTTCCTAAACTTCACCACCTACCATCACTAAACCAAAACCCTATAAAACTACAACCCAAACCACATCTATAACAACCTAATAAGCCTAAAATCGTAACCTTCTACAACCAACACTTATTCGCAGCATACCCCCACTGATCTCTATCAAACCCTTACTGCTATCAACACCAAATCCAAAATCCTTTTCCTAACCTTCATCCACTGCCAACAAAGACCTAAAACTCCACCAAAAATACAGCCAAAACCACACCCAAAACAGCTATAAAACAAGCCTAAAAAAAACCACAGCCTTCAACCTTCGGTCCACCAACCTTTCAGCCATCAAATCTCCTTTTATCCCTTTAACTGCAACACGCATCTCTTGCTGCACAACGCTGCCATCTACCTTGATCGTGACTAACAGTGATCCTTCGCCATATAATGTTGGCAGCAGCAATCTCTCATTGTCATCCTCCTTGATCGCAGCCAGTAGTGATCTCTTGCGGCACAAACGCTACCAATAGCGATCTTTCACTGCCAACTTCCATGATTACAGCTAGCAACAAATTGAACATGACCAGCAGCGGTCTCTCACTCCATACCACCACTGCCCTCCTCTACAATAGCAGTGCACTCTGCTATCCCTTCGTCTCTTTGTCACAGTCGCACCTTTTCTATAATCATCTCCACTTGTAGCCATGAAGTCGCACCACAACCGGAGCTGACGTTGCTGCTACCCTCTTCTTCCTCCACCATCACTGCTACCCCCGATTTAGATCCTTCAGCTGCCATTCCCCAATAGATATTAGCCACCTGGAAGTCACACCACCACAACCTCGATGACCTTACAGAATCACCATAGACCCGCAGTCGACGTTGCCGCTACCATCTTCTTCCTCCATCGTCACTATTGGTTCACAATCTAGATCCCCTTGGCTGCCATCCTTTATCAACATAGTAGCCACTTGGAGACTTCGCCATCGCAGCCCGATGACTTTTGCAGCATCATTACAGTCGCCCTTTCTCATCCTTTTGCTGCCACTACTACCTTCAACCTGAAGATTGCAGCCACACTCTTCAGTTGATTCATTTGATAGATTGGAGATCCCTACATCATGGCATCGATAGGTCTATTCGAAGCTAAATTGGAGGCTCTTGAGATGCGTATAGATGCTAAACTATGCACTCTCTTCGAGGAGTTTATATTGGGTCGATCACTGAGCCTAAGAAGATCACAACATGGTGCAAATGGAGATTACAAAAAGAATGCACCGGAGATAAGAAGCGAAGTTACAACATGGTAGCCCAACACCTCGATGACATCAATCCCCTTCACACAACGTTAAGAAGGGCATCTCAATCAAGATGCTTGGAGCATGAGAACCACATCCCAACTAACAACATATAAACCTCCATCATTAATTGATTACAAGAACATTGACAGACAACTAGCAAGGATCTATCAAACCTCCATCATCTAAGAGTACCAAATCAGGTTTGAAAGGTTATCTAATCAAACTTGTGATTAGTCTGAAAAATAACTATTGGGGACTTTCATTGAGGGCTTCAAGTCAAAAATTCAGGGAGAAGTTAAAGCGTGACAATCATACACACTTATGGTAGCCATCTCCTTCATGCAATATCAAGAGCAATGATTGAACCATGAAGCCCGAAGGACTAGGATTGCTCCCCGATCACCAACACTAAAGCTTTCAACCCCACCTACTATTAGCCGAGCCCCTTAGTCGAAAGAACTAATAAGAGAAGAACTTTGTGATGGATCGACAAAGAGCCTATGTGGGCATTGCAATAAACTGTGGAGTCTAGAATACCATTGTAAAAAGGAGAGACCTCTGATGGTTGAGCCCACTAAAGAACCCAAACTCGAGGATATAGTTCTCGAGTCCAAGGAGAAGAATACACCACAACTGGCCACCTGCATGATCCATACTTTAGCCACTACACAAACCCGTAGAAAATGAAGATCAAAGGTTTTTTGAGTAGCACCTCATCATTATCCTCATCGATATCGGGAGCATGATCAACTTCGTGAATAGTAAGGTTGCTACCTTCTTAATGCTCCAAAAAGAAGGTTGCAGTGGGTTTGACATCAAGGTAGCTAATGATTGAATCCTAAAGTGCAACTAGAAGTGCTCGTGGGTAAAACTGATTTTACAGGATCAAGATGTAGTTACTGATTTTTTCCTCCTCCCTCTCGATGATTTCGAAGTAGTGCTTGACACTGATTCGTTATCCACACTAGAAGATGTATCCTGAAACTTTTTAAAGCTAACTATGAAATTTTTCAATGAAGGAAAATAGGTTATCCTACATGGGAAACAAGGGAGCAAAGCGACTACAATCACAACATAGCACTTTGAGAAGGTACCAAAAGAAGAACCCATTGGCTTCTTAATTCAAATTCATGAGTTTCAAGAGATAAAGCCAAAAGAGATTGAAGACAAGAACCCTATACCACAACTTGCTAAAATTTTGGGAGTCTCCATCAAGCTGAACTGACTACCTCCTATCAAGATGCCCGACCCCCCATGCTAAACTGGCTGAAATTACCACCAGCTGATGCTCGACCAGATTAGTGCCCACAGAAGATCAAAACTAAGAGGGTCACCCAGGAAATGACAGAGGCATGGATTATTCGGTCGTGCTTTTTTCCCACTATAACACATCCCTACATCCTTGTCTCTAGGAATAAGTTTTTTCTAAAGTGGTACATCTAACCGAACCCACTATGGTTGTTGAAGCGACACTTCCATATCTCAGGTGACTTCTAGGACTTTTCATAGGATCATACCATGATACTCAAAGTCTTTCTTAATAACGACCTCCGATCCACGGCCCAAGACTGCGAGAAAATTGAGTTCCTCTAGTTGTAGAATCAGAGTAAGAGAAGGATTATTTGTAGGACTGAACAAAACATCATCCCTCTCACTGTGAAGAAAGATACGCCACCTTGGCTGAGTGTAACTATAGCACTTATGACTACGATGTTGTTCACACCAAATCATGGCTAGATGATTGGAGTAGACACATCAATAGTTAGGATCAGCATCACCCTTATGCAAGATGACCAACTCCTAATCTGCACTAAGGCCTTTCCCATATTCTACACGAGGTTTCTAAAGGGGATACTAGTTGCTACTAAACTTAAAATTTGGCTTGATATAGGTC
Organism: Ensete glaucum; assembly: GCA_021527575.1. Lineage (NCBI taxonomy): Eukaryota > Viridiplantae > Streptophyta > Magnoliopsida > Zingiberales > Musaceae > Ensete > Ensete glaucum. Next base: position 34,657,845 of record CM038552.1, read on the forward strand.
CATAACATGAAAGAGAAGTAAGCACAGAAAAATTACAGTCCTTGCTTATGCCAGGATGGACTCTCATTATCCTGAACTATACCAGAGGATTGTCACTATACCAGAAGAAGGATTAGCTACTACTAAAGACTGACCACATGGCAGCCCATGCAAAGAAGAAATGACCTCTCAACAAACTTAAAGATCGAGCTTCCCTACACTTTAAACCCTACTAGTAGGAAATTCAACCCTCAATGAAATGGTCCCCATACTACTTTGGACCTTACAAACTTGGGGATCGCATTAGGGCCCCAAATTGGAGATTAGATGTACGTACTAGATAAAAAATACAACTAATCCTCCAGGTATCCCACCTTAAATGGAAGTTTCAAAAAGAGGACTTAGCCCAAATCCTTCTAATTGACACCTAAGCTGATGAGGAGGCCAAAGTTCATCTAATGATCGCATGGGATCACAGGATCACGACATATCATAGTCTCGCCACTACTACTAATGCTGGATTGCAAGAGCTAAAGACCTGGTTCTCTGAGTTCATGGAACCTCAGCCTTGAGGACAAGGCTGATTAGAAGAGAGTAGGCTTGATAGGACCCTAGTAGGGTTGGGTCCTACTCAGCCAAGTAGCAGCCAATAAAACCCTATGAGATTGTAATAGAACCACACTTAGTCACCTCGGGCTTCCTAGCCATTGCCCCCATAATGGGCTAGTCGGATAGGGTTTCTAGTAGGGGCGCAAGGCATGTGTAGCCACTTAGGCCGCTGCCCCCCTTTATTTGAGCAGGTCGATTATAAGAAGGGTAAAAGGGGGAATTCACTTAGGAAGCACCCCCCTTGGGCTAGGATTTGGAGCCCTATATAAGCTTGTAGCCTCTACCTCTTTTCATCAAGCAATATATCAATTTCATTCAGCCATCTGGCCAACTATAAAGAGGGAGGAACCCCTATAACATTCCAAGGGTTGATCCCCCTCAAAGATCAAACCTTATAAAATTTCTCTGATATTTTATAACAACTTTTAGGAACTTCCATTGCAAAGGTAGATAGATCATCTTACGAGGTAAGCGCAGGAGCCATATCTCCACTGTTTTGATACAGTGGATGGAGAAAATTTTGCATAAGATATATGATAGCTTTTTAATGCATATCTAATAACCATCAGAGGAGAAAAACATGCAATTTGTAGATCCTAAGCTTGCCGAATTGGTGGAAGAATTCGTCAAAATTTTTACTAAACTGCGTGGACTTCTCCCTACCCAACCATATGATCATCACATCCCTATATTACCGAGCAAACCACTAGCAAATTTAAGACCATACCACTACCCTCACTTATAGAAGAATGAAATTAAGAACATTATTAATGAGATGCTCGACACCAAGGTTATTCAGCCAAGTTGTAGCCCCTACTCCTCACCAATGTTGCTAGTGTGCGAGAAGGACTCTTGGGCTTTTAACATCATCACCGTCAAAGATAAATATCTCATACCAATAATGGATGAGCTTTTAGATGAACTTAAAGGAGCCCGAGTCTTCACAAAATTATATCTTCGCTCCGGGTATCATCAGATTCGGATATGTGCTGTAGACATTTTGAAAATGATATTCCAAATACATAATAACCACTACTAATTTTTTAGTAATGCCCTTGAAACTTACTAATGCTCCATCCACCTTCTAAAGCTTGATGAACGACATTTTCTAGAGGTTTTTATATAAATTTGTGCTGGTATTCTTTGATAACATTCTCATTTACAATCCTATACTTGACATACATTTTTAGTACTTACGATTATTCTAATGATTCTTCGGGAGAATACCCTTTATATAAAGCAATTACAGTGCATCTTTTTATAGTGAAAAGTGGAGTACCTGGGGCACATTATAATAGAAGATAGAGTGGCGGTAGACTCGACAAAGATTGAAGTAATGCAAGGTGGCCGAGACCTACGAACTTCAAATCACTACATAGCTTTCTTGGACTTATGGGCTACTGCCGAATGTTTGTGAAGAATTATGGGAAGATTAGTGCCCCACTCACTTCCCTACTAAAGAAAGACTCTTTCTAGTGGTTAGACAAAGCTTCCACAGCCTTTGACACACTTAAGACAGCCATGACGATGGCACTACCGCCCACTTTCAATCGACCTTTCATTATTGAGGCTGATGTATTCGGAGTTAGAATTGAAGCCATTCTAATGCAAGATGGTTGACCACTTGCCTATACCAACAAGGCCTTGTCTCCCTCTTATCATAAAATGTCTATGTATGACAAGGAAATGCATGCGATTGTGTATGCCATCACAAAGTGAAGACCCTACCAGATCGGCCGATGCTTCCAAATCAAAATTGATCACCAAAGCCTTAAATATGTTTTGGAGTAGGAAATATCATCCCTAGATCAGCAAAGATGGGTAACTAAACTCCTTGATTTCAATTATGAAATTACTTATCGAAATGAGAAAGAGATTATTATCGCAGATGCACTATCATGGCTGTTGGAGCAAGCCAATATTTCAATCATCTCCCTTCCTTCCACCGACTTCCTGGAGGATATTAGGGGGGAATGGAAGGACCCAGAGACCTGAAGCATCATAGAATGATTGGAGAAGGATTTGAGCACTATAGTCTACTACACTTGGGATTTGAGGAGTCTATATTACAAGGGTTGAATAGTGCTTGTTTCAACTTCTCCTTGCATCAAAATTATTATGCTCGAAATGCACTCTTCACCTTTAGCAGGGCACTTAGGATTTTTAAGAACATACAAGAGGGTGAAGCAAAACTTTTATTTGAGAGGCATAAAAAAGTTTATTTCTGATTATGTAGCTAAATGTGATATATGCCAACAATAAAAGGGTGAAACAACGGCTAGTCCGGGAAAGCTGCAACCACTACCCATACCGGACTCAGTATGGACTGACATCTCCATAGACTTCATCAAAGGGTTGCCATCATCCCAAGGTAAAAGTATGATTCTTGTGGTGGTAGATTGCTTAACAAAATATGCCCACTTCTGTGCTGTGAGACACCCTTATACAGCTGCCAGTATTGCCTAGTTCTTTGTTGAAAATATTATTAAACTGCATGGGATGTCAATGTCGATTGTGAGCAATAGTGATAGAGTATTTACAAGCAAATTTTAGATCGAAATATTTCAACTACAGGGCACCCAACTCAAGATAAGCACAGCTTACCATCCACAAATGGATGGCCAAATAGAGGTGAACAGATGCCTAGAGACTTATATTCGGTGCTTCACTAGTGATTGGCCAAGAGAGTGGACAAAGTGACTTTCTTAGGTCGAATGGTGGTATAAAACTACTTATCACTCATCCATAAAATATACCTCCTATGGGGCATTGTATGGCTGATCACCCCTTGTAATACCCAAGTATGTAATTGGTGCAGCGAAAGTAGACCAGGTCGATCAAAGTTTAATTGACACGGACAAACTCTTACAGTTGCTGAAGGATAATTTATCTGCCGCTCAAGCCTGAATGAAGCAATAAACCAACACTCATCGTAGCGAGTGGGAGTTTTCAGTAGGAGATTGGGTCTATCTTTGCTTACAACCATACAAATAACTGTCCATCAACACAAGATCCTCGATGAAGCTATCTCCTCGATTTTATGGACCATATCAGATCACTAAGTGTATTGGAGCTATGGCATATAGATTAAAGTTACTAGAGGATGCCAGAATCCATTATATCCTCCATGTATCTTACTTTAAGCCCAAACTAGGGGAACATGAGTCAGCCCAGACTCAACTACTGAGTGCCATAAATGATGGAGAAATTCAATCCAAACCATAAGCTATTATTGATCAGAGAATTGTGATGCACCGTCGTTGCACTTCAAGCAAAGTATTAGTACATTAGAATAACTTACCACCTAAAGATGTCACATGAGAGTCTTATGAGAAGTTGAAGAGCTGATTCCCTGAGTTAATAGAACCTCAGCCTTGAGGATAAGGTTGATTTAAAGAGAGCGGGCTTGATAGGACCCTAGTAGGGCTCGGCCTATTCACCCTAGTAGTAGTCAATAAAAACTCTGAGATATTGTAATAAAACCTCACCTAGTCACTTCTATCCTATAAATAAGTATTATTTTGGTGCCTTAGGGCTTACTACGAGTCGCCCCCTTTATTAGGTTGGTCGACCAAGGTTTCTTATAGCTAGAGGAGGCTATGCATCCACCTAGCCATCGCCCATCCCTATTAATGCAAGGCGGCTATAGAAGGACAAGGAGATAAATTTACTTAGGAAGAACCCCCCTAGGGATAGAGTTATGAGCGCTATATAAGCTTGTAGCCTCCTCTTTTCAATCAAGCGAGACTACTTTTAATTTCAGCCTTATTGGCTGACTTTAGGAGGGAGGAACCCCTATAGTATTCTAAGGATTGATCTCCCTCAAAGATCAAATCATATAAAGCTCCTTCTAGGGTTCTATCAACTATGCCTGATATACAATCTCTAGGATATTAGATAGATGAGGGACTATAGATATATGGTAACTATGGATAGACAGGTCCGATGGATTAGATTCTCCTGTACCATCCGGGGACTTTGGCATAGTGGTCTAGTACATTTAGAAGGAGTTCTAATAGGAGCGACTCGTGGCTAACTCGGTATCGAGCCTAGAGGGTCACACATATATAGTATATGTTGTGATGAGTCGCTGTGTATGTTAGGAAACCTGATAGGAGCATTATATGCATAGTGGAAAAACAAAAATAAAAATATTTTCCCACATTTATCATGTCATTGTGCGTGCGTGAAAAAAATATAAAACCAAAAACTATATAACACGTGTTAGAAGTTTTGCCTAGGAAGATCATATATCCTTAAAAACCTAATCCAAAGAAGATGATAAAGGAGGTTAGAGGTCCTCCTCTATAGTAGTTATCCATATGGCAGATGCAATGATGTTGCTCTTCATATAAATGTGGGATCTCCCTCTCAACATGTAATATACAAGAGTTGTTGGCCAAGGAGGAGAGGAGGCTGAGGAGAATATAAAGGGCAACTACTAAAAGCTCTAGCCTATGAGTCCTTTTGCCCTCTCCTATTTATAGAGGCCCTTCACAACTTAACCCTAATGAATCCTACTCTATCAGGTATTGGATCTCTATCCAACTACCTAAGCCTCTCATATTAGTGGATCTCTATCCAATAATCTCTTATTAGCTCTTATTGAATTTCATCCAAAGGATTTAATAAGATAGAGGCTTATTGGATATCCAATAAAATAGGGGCTCTATAGATATCTCATATATGAACCTCTACTCGTTGTAACATCTACCATATATGTGTAATCCTCTAGACCCAATATCGAATTGGCTATGAGTTGCACTTATTAGAACTTCTTCTGACTTAGGAAATTATTATCTCATAACAATTCACTCAACTCATTAACTATGGACGTACTAAGCTACTACACCATAATCTTATGATGGTACAGGAGAATCTAATTTATTGGACTTGTCTGTCCATAGTTATTATATATCTATAATCCCTCATATATCTAATATCCTAGAGACTATATATGGGCATGATACTTTAAGGCCTCAAACGAAATCTATCTGAGTCTAGCTCAATTTGGATTCTCCCAGAGAACTCCTCTCTTAATTTCGAATGATCTTGGCCAAGGACTTTCCTGAGCAAGAACTCATAGACTATTTATCTTGTGATATCAAAAATGAATGATCTTCTATTTGCTGGTTATAGGTGCCCTACAAGCTAATAACGTGAGTGATGGCACATGTGACATCTGGAGTGATCTTTTTGCTTATGATTATTATTGACATATTCTTATATTATATTATATGTTACATATATATTGTGCTGTCCTTGGTTCTATGCAATGAGAATCAGATCATGATAAGATCACGATAATGAGATCGATTTACCTTTAAATATAGATCCTAAATAATTTTGATCATCGGTTACTTAAGAGAAATATCGAGATAACTAGATAGATTGGTATACTATATACCCATCCATATAATGGAGGTGATTGGTTTCATAGCCATTTATGTGGAGACACTAAGGATATAGTACATAAGCTCATTGGAGAATGAGTTTACTGATTGATTCGCTTATGGAACGATGTATGGTTAATGATACATAATGTCAGATAGCAATTTGTTAGAACCCTTGCAGATTTTAAACTTAGGGTTATCTTTATAGGGGATCGGCCTCCTTGGAACTCTATATGGGTTCCTCCTTCCTAGGGTTGCTACACAATAGCTGAAAGTAAATTGATCTATTGATGATGGAAAAAGGGTGGTTATATGAGTTTATATAGGGACTCAAAATTCTAACTCCTACTAAGACTCATACTCTTGGAAGACTCGCTCTCTTCTTTAACTCCTAACCCTTAACCAACTCCTAACCATGATGTGGCCAGCAGCTATAGGGGTCTCCAACTCCTAATTTGCTTTTTATTCAACCCAAGGGTGAGTCCTAGCTAAATGGATCTCTCCTCTCCTAACCCTAGCTGACCTCTCCTAAGAGGAGGGAGGCGACTTGAAAACCCCCTCTTCATGAGGACTCTTCCCTTAACCCTAGTTGACTACTTCTTTAATAGGTGTGGTAGCTAGTTTAGGGTTTATTATATGTATGACTCAGTTGACTTTGATTCATATCCAACTCCGACTTCTAACCAGACTCTAGTTCAATCGACTCCTAACCCTACTAGGATATGGGTTGATTTATTACAATGGACTCAAATCTTCACCTAGTCGACCTAATGTCAGGTCTAGGTTTGCCAACAAGGCCCAATCTAAGGACTCAACTCAATCAATTAGGACCCGACTCAGCTAGGGTCCTAACAGACCAATCCTATTTAAATCAGGCTTATCCTCAAGGTTGAGGCTCTATGATCTTCGGGTCTGAGTTTGTAATTTATCATGAGGCTTCCTTGTTGCATTTGAGGTAGGCGCATCATGATCGCATGGTTCAAATTTGTCTTATATCTCTTCATCAATGGTCGTATCTGGATGGTGATGCGTCATGATCCTACGATACCATGTAATCTTTAGTTGAAACTGGGCCTCCTCATCAACTTATGTGTCAGGTGGATGGATATGGGCTGAGTCATCCTTTTTAAACTTCCATATGAGGTGAGATATTATTAGAACCCTTGCAAATTCTAAGCTCAATGTGATCTCTATAGGGGATTAGCCTCCTTGAGACTTTATAGTGGTTTCTCCCTCCAAGTTGCTACTCAAAGACTACTAAAAGGATTTATTTATTTATAAAGAAAAGTGGATAATTACAAGGTTATTTATAGGCCTTTGATAGAACCCCAAAAGGAGCTATATAGATTTTGATCACCGAGGGGGATCAACCCTTGGAACACTATAGGGGTTCCTCCCTCCTAGACTCGGCACAAAGGCTGAATAAAAGATGATAATTGCTTGATAAAAGAGAGGGGGCAACTACATCATTATATAGGGTTGCAAACCCTGGCCCATGGGGTGCTTGCCTAACTAAAATTACCTTTTAACCCCTTTTATAGCCTACCAGCCTTAGAGGGAATAGGTGGCAGCTAGGTTGGCTCTATAGTCGACCTAAACAGGGGGAAACACTAGCTGACTAGCCCAATAAAGGAGGCGATAGCCACTAAGACCTAAGGCCTTAAAATAAACCCTAGCCACACTTCTTTATATGATAGAAGTGACTAGGTGGGATTTTATTACAATCTTACAGGGTTCTTATTGATTACTTTTAAATGATTAGGACTCAACCCTGCTGGAGTCCTATCAAATCCGCCCTCTTCAAGTCAGTCTTGTCCTCAAGACTGAGGTTCCATGAGCTCCTTATATGATTCCCATGTCATCATCAACTGAACTACAGTCTCCTCTTTAGTTGGGGAGTTAGTTGAAAGATTTGGGCTGAGTCATCTTTTATAAATTTTCATTTGTGGTGGGATACCTGGCGGATCAACTATAATCTTGATCTAGTGCATGAATCTGATCTCCAAGTTAGGGCCCTAATGTGATCCCCAATTTTGTAAGGCTCAAAGAAATAGGGAGACCACTTTATTAAGGCTTGAGTTTCCTGCTGATCGGGCTGGAGGTGTAGAAAAACTCGATCTACAATTTTTCATCCATTCTAAAGTTTGTCGGGAGGTTGTTTCTTCTTTGCATGTGCTACAATATGGTTAGTCTTTAGTGATAGCTAATCTTTCTTCTAGAATGGTGACTACCCTCTAATATTGTTCTGGATGATAAGAGGCCAATCTAGCGTGAGCATGAATTATAATTCTTCTAGTTTTACTTCTCTTTCGTGTCATGGACCTGTATCCAACCATATTTCAAATTTGGTAGTAATTAGTATCTCCTGTAAAAACCTTATGTGGAGTGTAGGGGAACCTCGGTGTAAATTAGGAGGCAACCATCTTGCATAAGAATAGCCTCAATTCAAACTCCTGATGCGTCATCCTCAATGACAAAAGTGCGATTGAAACCAAGCAGTGCTAGGACCGGTGTCATCGTCATGGCGGCCTTGAGTCATTTGAAGGCTATAGAAGCTTGTTCCGACCACAAGAAGAAGTCTTTCTTTAGTAGAGATGGGAGAGGGGCACTAATCTTTCCATAATCTTTCATAAATTTATGGTAGTAGCCCGTGAGTCCAAGGAAGCTGCGTAGTGATTTTACTTTTGTAGGTTTCGGCCATCCTTGCATTGCCTTGATCTTCGTCAGGTCTATCGCTACTCCATCCTCTGATATAATGTGCCCAAGATACTCCACTTTATGCTATAAGAAGCTGCACTTTGACTATTTAAAAAAAGGGTATTATCCCAAAGAATAGTTAGAACAGTTCGTAAGTGCTGAAAATGTATATGAAGTGTAGGGCTATAAATGAGACTATCACCAAAGAACACCAATACGAACTTACTAAAAAACTTCAAAAGATGTCATTTATCAGGCTTGGGAAAGTAGAAGGAGCATTCGTAGTCTGAAAGGCATTACCAAAAACTCATAGTGGGCCGTTATGCGTGCATAATGTAGTTTTCAGAACATCTTCACTGCATACTCGAATCTGATGATAACCGGAATAGAGATCCAATTTAGTGAAGACTCGGGCTCCTTTTAATTTATCCAAGAGCTCATTTATGACTGATATAGGATATTTATCCTTGAAGGTGATAGTGTTCAAGGCCGGATAATCAATGCACATTCACCATATACCGTCCTTCTTACGAACTAGCAACACCGGTGAAGAATAAGGGTTGCAACTCTATCGAATCACCCTTGTGTCAAACATCTCTTTAATGATGTTCTCAATCTCATCCTTCTACAAGTGAGGGTAGTGGTACAGATATAAATTTACTAGAGATTTGCTCGACAGAATAGGAATACAGTGGTCATACGGCCGGTTAAGGGGCAGCTCGCGTGGCTCTGTGAAAACGTCTACGAATTTATCCAGCAAGAGGGCGAGCTTAGGATCTGAATTTTATATATTCTCTCCCTTAGATGGTTGTTAGATATGCATCAAAAATCCATTATGTGCTTTATGCAAAACTTTCTCTATCCATTGCGTCGAAATGGTGGAGATATGGCTCCCGTGCTTGCCTCGCAATATGACCTATCTTCCTTTGCTATAAATTTCATAATTAATTTAGAAAATTTCTAGAGATATCACCTAGCATTGTAAGCTATTCGATCCCAAGTATAGCTTCATAATCATCAATGGGTAGGAGGAAGAAATCAGCTACCACTTCTTGGTCTTGGAGGAGTAGGTTCACCTATGGGCACCATTAGTCACAATGGAAGATTCGACCATCAGCGACCTTTACTTTGAACTTATTGCAACCTTTGATTTGAAGTGCCAAATGTACATCAACCTTAATGTTAAGGAAGTTATTTGTGCTACCTATGTTGATGAGAATGGTGATGGGTTGTTATTTTAGAAGTCCTCCAACTTTCATCATCTGTGAGTTGGAGTAGCTGGCCAATGCGTGCATTGTATAGTTGGCCGGTTGAGACTCTTCCTCTATGGCTTCTTCTTCAGACTCAAGGGCTCCTTTAGATATTTTATTATCCTCATCCTCTGCTAATTCAATTATGAGGAGCTGGCCCTTTTTGCAGCAATGTTCATGGCTCCATGGTTCATTGCAATGCCAATACAACCCCTTGGCCGATCGTTCGCGAAGCTCATCTCTTGTCAACCTTTTTTGTATGAGAGCTTGGATAGTAGTAGAGGGGGCAGCAGGCCTCGGCATGGCTGGTCGGGGAGTGACCCTTGTCCTTCATACCTCATGGTTTAATTGTTCTTCTTAGATACACACAAAGGAAATTATCGCCATAAGTGTATATGGTTGCCACGCCTTTACTTCTCCTCAGATCTCCGGCTTTAGACCCTCAATAGAAGTACCTAAAAGTTGTTTCCCAGACCAATTCTCAATTTGGTTAGATAAATGCTCAAACCTCATTTGGTATTCTTGTATTATAGAGGTTTGATGAATCTTTGTCAATTATTTGTTGATGTTGTCAAAATCAGTTGGTCCGAAGTGGTATAGTAGTCCTTCCTTAAATCGCTACCAAGAGAGTCCTCCATGGGTGTGTTTAAACCAATTAAACCACTGAATAACATCTCCATCGAGGTGTATGGTAGTAATCTCCACCTGTGTAGCATCGACGGTTCAGTAGAACCGAAAATAGCACTCCGTGCGTGAGATCCATCCGATTGGGTCTCCTTCTTCCCATCTTGAAAAGTCAACCTTCATGCATGGATTACTGGAATTAGAGATGATGTGTCCATGCTCTTGAGGATCATCTCACCGATCTAAAGTCTCTCCATGGTATGACTTCCTCGGGCTTGATGGTCGGCCAATGCTAAATTCGGCGAATAAGGATCACATCTTCTCCTCCATGCAGCTTTCAAAGGCTTCAAACTTGCATTGATGGCCTCCTCTAATGCCATGGTGTATGCCTCTACATCTGTAATATTGGGATCTTTATTTTGTTGTCAGCTTAGTGGCATGATAATTTTGGAGAAGGGGTGGCCGATTGGAAGGTGAATCGGTTTGGATGGAAGGAGGCTATGGTTTAGGGTTGATTTGGGTGGCTGTTTAGTTTCAGTTTAGGGTAGGGTTTTGAAGAGTTTTTCATAAGGATGGTAGGGTTTGGTGATGAGAAAAAGAAAGTCAAAAATCTCATAAAAAGCAACACTCAAATCTAATAGAATTCGATAAAAAAAAAGTACTATAATGTGTAGTCCTGCCAAACAGATTTTACATTGGAGAAACGATGACTTCTCAACCTAATTTCTAGAGGAAAGTTCAAGGAAATTGTGTAAAAACCCTTGGTTTGATGTTGAGAATGCTAATAAAAAGTTTGGCGAAATTTTGGCAGCATAACAATAGAGAAATAGGGCAAAAGATGAAAGGTAGATCCTTCGTCAAAAAAATTTCAGAACTGCATGCTGGTGAAAGATTGCACAAGCAAACCGGTTATAGAAGGAACTTTTTTTAGAAATCAATCCTATATGAAAGCCAAGTTAATCTTTGGAATTGTATAAAAATTTTGGCTAAAAAGGATGAACAAAAGTTTGGTTTCAAGAGAGCAATATATGAAAGGCAGATTCTCCATTATAAAATTTTAGCACTATACAATGAAGAATCACAGTACTATAAGTCCATATCCAAAAGGAGTTTTTTAATGAGATTGGTCTTAAATGAAAGCTAAGATGATCTACGAAATTATATAAAAGTTTTAGCCAAAAAAAATGATTAAAAGTTCAGTTCCAAGAAGTAACAATCGGTTGAAAATTTCTATAGTGTTTCACCTTCGCAATAATAATAACGTCTGCGATGGTAAAATTTTATAGCAAGGAAATTTTGGAAAAATATCTCCTATGTATAAGATAGAGGAATAGTAGTAGCAAGAGGCATGGGCCTTAGAGTTTTTACCAGATCTTTGATGTTGACACAGAGAAAGGCAGTAGATTGATAGATCTGTGGCTTGGTGGACGACGATGGAGGTGACATCAAAAACAATTGTGGGAATAGCTTGGGAAGGTGGTGGAGTTTTATTATAATCTTACAGGGTTCTTATTGATTACTTCTAAGTAATTAGGACAACCCTGCTAGAGTCCTATTAGCCTTCTAAACAATAACTCCTAATAGGACTCCTACTCCTAACAACTCCTAATGCTTCTCTAAGAAGCAACCTCTAATCGACTTATCTAGGGGTGGCTGGTTGCTTATTGATTTCTAATACAACTCTAACTTAACCCCACCTTAACCAACCCCTTTTTAACTAGGATAAGGGGTGGCTAGTTAGAGTGCTTTCTACTTCCCTCTAAATATCATAACCTAGTCGGCCTCTTCATCTTTTAATAGGGGTCGGCTAGATAGGATTTACATGTATGTACTCTTTAATGAAACTAAATTAGGACTCATCTAGCTAGAGTCCTAATAGAATTGCCCTCTTGAAATCATCCTTGTCCTCAAGGCTGATGCTCCATGAATTCTGAGAATTTGATCTTCAAGTCGTCATAGTTCTCCCAAGTGGCATCTTCTGTTGATAGGTTCACCCACTATATTAGTACTTCAGAAGTGGGTCATCATCGTCGAGTCATGATCCATCGATCAATAATGGCACTCGGCTAGGTCTCGAGCTCACCTTGGGTAGTTATATTTGGCAGGTGACTTTGGGCTATTTTGTTTTGTCCCAACTTGAGCTTTAAACATGACACATGGAAGACTAGGTAGATTCGGGAGCTGGTAGATAAGTCCAATCTGTATGCTACTGCTCCGATGCACTCCAAAATCTGATAGGATCCATAGAACTAAGGTAAAAGCTTCATAGATGCTCTGATTTGGATCGATGTTTATTTATATGGTTGAAGCCTTAAAAATACCCAATCTTCTACTAAAAATTCTCTTTCGCATTTATATTGATCATATTACTGTTTCATCCTCGCTTGAGCTACAGTGAGATTATCTTTTAGCAACTTCAGCATTTTGTCTATATCAAGTAGTTCCCTGTCTACTTGTTCTACTTTAGAGGTGCCTAATACATATTATAGGATTACAAGGGGAGGTTGGCTATACATAGCCTCATAGGGAGTATATTTTGTAGATGAATGATAAGTTGTATTATACCCCACTCGGCCCAGGGAAGCCACTTTGTCCACTCTTTTGGCTGGTCACTGGTGAAATATCTGAGGTATGTCTCCAAGCACCTGTTCACCACTTCAGTCTGGCTATCAGTTTGTGGGTGATATATCGTACTCATCTTCAATTTAGTACCCTGCATCTGGAATAATTTTGTCCAAAATTTTCTCGTGAAGATCCTATTGCGATCACTTATAATAGATCTCAACATCCCATGTAATTTTACAATATTCTCAATAAAGATTCGAGTAATACTAGAAGCAGTATGGGGATTGCGAACAACGCAGAACTGAGCATAATTCATAAGGCGATCAACCATGACAAGAATTGTACCTTTTTCTTCTTATGAGGATAGCCCTTCGATGAAGTCTATTGATATATCAGTCCATATTAAGTCTGAGATGGGTCGAGGTTGCAACTTTCCGAGGCTTGCCACTGTTTTGCCTTTATATCTCTGACATACATCACATTGTGCTACAAATTCAGCAATAATATTTTTCATCCTACCCAATAAAAATTTTACTTAATTCTCTTATAGGTTCTAAGGAACTCAAAGTAGCCAGCCATGGGTGTGGAATGCATCTATTGAAGTATAGTCTTTATGCACGTAGAATTCGGCACAAGCACAATACATCCCTTATAATGCAAGTCTTTTGAGTTCCAATTGTAATGAACCATGGAGCTTGGTTCTTCCTCTAATTTTTTTTTTATGATCTTATTGGTCTCTAGATTATCTTATCATTTCCTCTTAATATCCTCAACAAAGTCACTGGTCAGAAGTGAAATAGTCAAAAATTCAACTTACTCAGGTAACTGCAAAAGTGTATCTACATCAACATTCTCTTTCCACTTTTTGTAAGTTATTTCACAATCATATCCAAGAATCTTTATTACCCATTGTTACTATTTGGGGGAGGATATCTTCTACTCCAAAAAATATTTTAGACTCTTGTGGTTAATGCACATTCGCCATGCTTCGTTCTTCTTTCGTACGAGGAGCACCGGTGAAGAGTAGGGGCTGTAACTGTGTCAAGTGACTCCTATTTTGAGCATCTCCTTTATAATTCTTTTTATTTCATCTTTTTGGAGATGAGGATATGGTCAAGTGTTTGCTAGAGGTTTGCCTAGAAGAATTAGGATACAATGTTCATGTCGACAGGTAGGAGGTAGGTCGGGCAGTTCATCAAATATTCCTAAAAATTCAGCAAGCAAAGGAAGTAGTTTTAGTTCTTCAAATTTGGTAGGCTCCTTCATAGATTGCTATTCAAGTTGTATTAAGAAACCATTGTATGTCTTATACAAAACTTTCTCCATCTGTCATGTACAAATCATTGATACATCACTCCCTGTTTGCCACACAACACCACCTATTTTTCTTTGCTGCAAAATTTTATGATTAATTTAAAAAATTTAGAAAATATCACCTAATGTCATCAGCCATTCGATGCCAAGAATGGCCTCACAATCATTAAGAGAGAGGTGAAAAAACCTTCAATTATCTCTTGATCTTGCAATAGTAGTTTCACGCATGGGCACCTATGATCACACTTCAAAATTCATCCATCGGTGAACTTAACATCAAATTTGCTACAATCCTCCATAGGTAAGGCCATCTGGATAGCAACCTTACTGTTCATAAAATTATTAGTGCTCCCGGTGTCAATAAGGATGGTGATTGGTTGTTGCTTCAGAAGTCCTCGCACTTTCCTTATTTGCGGGTTTGCGTAGCTGACAAGAGCATGCATTGTAATATCAATTGGCTACTGTTCTTCATCTGCGACCTCTTCCTTATGCTCCTAGATCTCCTCCTCCATATCTTCAAGAGGTTTAATCAGTAGGAGGTGGCCCTTTTTACAGTGATGATCACGGCTCCAGGGTTCGTTACAATGTCATCAACGACCCTTTGTCGATCGTCGCGTAGTTACTCTTTCATCAACAGAAGGAGGTTTATAAGCCATGGCCCTAGGAGTGGTCCTCATCGTTCGAGCATCTTAGTTGTGTTGAATCTCAAATTTTGATGATAAGATCAATTGATAAGTGTTTATCTAACATGTATGTTAGAGGAAAATTTACAGGTCTAACTATGACAGGAGCCAATAAAGTTACAATCAGATGATGGGCCAAGATCAAGCTTGGGCATCAGCTGGGTTTGAATAATGTGATGGAACCTCACCGGGAGTTCACTAGGAGATTCACCGAAAGTATCAAGAAGCTCGCTAGGAACACGTCGGGAGATCACCGGAATAAGACTATAGGACTCGCCACAAGAATGCCAGAGGCTGTCGGATTAGGTGGGAGTTAGGTCTTGTTTAAGCTGATTGGTTATTAAGTGTTGTAATCGTTGAGTCATAGTTAGAGTTTGATTCCTAATTTAGTCAGATTTGAAAGGAATCTAAATCAACTCAATAAGGCAATCGGGTCCACTATGAGGTTTGATTGAGCTCAGGTTGAGCCCAATTAGTTGACCAAAGAGTTAGTCAACATTTAATTTCAAATTGGAATTAGAAAAGTGGAGGGAACCACTTTTCTGGAGATTTTAGTGGGTAAACCACTAGTGAACAGCAATTGGACTGCTCATACCCTAGAAATAGGGCAGCGGCTAGTAGTTGCCGGCGAGTAAACTGCATAGGGCCATCTAGTAAACCACCCATACATTGAAAAGTGGGTAGCTGAACTGCCTAGGACTGGTAGGTAAACTGCTCGTACCTAGTTTTCGGGCGGCTAACAGCTGGTAAACTACCTAGGTCAGCGGGTAAACCGCCCATACCCAGTTTTGCTAGGTAAGTTTGATTTTTGGCTCCAAAAAATCTGAAGCCACTTGGGGCCTATAAATATCCTAAGTTTTCTTGCACTCCACACATAATAATTTTGAATATTACATTCTGTAATAAAATTGTATGTGATTTGTAAGAAAAAGAAAAGGAGAAGGTAAAGAGCTTAGAGTTAGAAAATTCCCAAGTCTCCCTTGTAAGCTCAAGTGTAAGGGTTTGGTCTTTACCCAAAGAAGATCGATAGTGGCATTCGATGTGACTCAAGAAGGAGGACTCGGGAATAGAAGTAGGCCATTGGTATTGAACCACGATAAAACTTGTGAGTTTTTTCTTTGCTTTCGTTGCTTACAAAATTTGAATTGATGCTTCTGATTGAATTCACTCTTTGAAAGTAAAGTTTTCACATCAAACACTTCCATTCACCATTGCTAATCTTTCAGGTTTGCTTATTAATTTAGTAATTTCTTACTTATTTTACTTAAATAAAAACTTCGAATTTTCTATCTTGCTTTAAGCGAAAACCTTTTGTTTAAAATGAAAAACTTACACTTGCACTAATTCACACCCCCCAGTGCCAATTGAGCCTAACAATTGGTATCAGAGCAACGTACTTACTCTTTGGATTAACACCCATTTGAGTAAATAACTTGTTTTGACAAGAATGAGAGACATTTCATCTCATGTCCTCCCATATTTAATAGGACAAATTACATGTATTGGAAGACAAGGATACATATTTTTCTTATCTTTTTAGACCTTGATCTATGGAGTATTGTTGAGAATGGGTTTAAAAAATCTTCCAAGCCAATGAATGAGCTAAATGATTTGGAAAGGAATAATTTTCTTTAAACGCAAAGGCTTTGAATGTCCTGTTTTATGCTCTTGATAAGAATGAGTTTAATCATGTTTCCATTTGCGAATCAACCTTTGATATTTGGCACACTCTAAAAATTACATATGATGGGACTAGTAGAGTAAAAGAATCCAAGATAAATATTTTAGTTCATAACTATAAGTTATTTTGGATGAAACCTATTGAGTCTTAGAGACATGTACACCCGTTTCATGAATGTCATCAATGGCCTAAAAGCACTTGAAAAATATTTTTTGAGTTTTGAATTGGTTAGTAAAATTTTGAGATCCTTACCTAAAAATTGGGATCCTAAAGTAACCGCTATTCAAGAGGCCAAAGACTTAAATAACTTGCCTCTTGAAGAACTGATTGACTCACTTATGACATATGAACTAAATTGTAAAGTTTATGATGAACTTGTTGAACCCCTTTCAAAGAATAAGAAGGATATAACACTTTGGATAACAAATGACTCCTCGAGTGAAATCTGATGCGGACCATGATATTGCTTTGTTATCAAGAAAATTTAAAAAAATTATAAAAAGAAACAAAAACTACAAAAATAAAAAAGAGCCAAAGAAGGACTATATCATATGCTATGAATGAAAAAAATTGGGACATTTAAAAAATGAATGCCCTCATTTGAAGAGGAAGCCAACACAAAAAAAAAAAAAAATTTCGGCTACTTGGGATGATTCAAGCTCTTTGGATGAGGAAGACAACTCCCAAGAAGAAGTGGCTAACTATGCATTAATGGTGATCAAAGATGAGGTTATGAGTCTTTAAATATTTTGTTATCAGAATTATTAAATATGTTTCATAATTTGTCCAATGAGTTTAGAAAACTTAGCAAGTCTTTTAAATTATTTAAAGTTGACCATGATTTGTTAGTTAAAAGACTTGGAATGCATGATTCATTAGTATCACATAAAATGTTCTAAATGTGATATGCTAGATAATGTTAAAGAAAAGAATTACATGCTTAGAATAACACTAGAGAAATTTGAAATAGGAAATAAATCTCTAGATATGATCCTTGCCAATAAGAGTCATATTAATAATAGTAATGGCATAGGTTTTGTTAGTAATGTTCAAGAAAAGCCAACCATTTTTGTAAAAGGACCTATATTAAATGTGTCACCAAAAATTAAGTATAATTTTTGTGATAAATTAGGACATAAGATAAACAAATGCCTATTTAGAAGATGTAGTCTACACTAACTTGTATGGGTTGCCAAGAGAACTTTATATAACAACAAACAAATAGAACAAAAAGATAAAGCTCTTTAAGAAGGACCCAATATAAAATGGGTACCTAAACCAAAAATATCTTTCTTATATGTTTGTCTCCAAACTAAAGCTAGGAGCACCAAATGATATCTTAATAGTGGATATTCGAAGCATATGACTGGAGATCCATCTTATTTTTCTAAGCTCACTAGTTTAAGTGAAGGAGTTGTTATCTTCGGAGATAATAATAAAGGTAAAATCATTGGAAAAGGAACAATAGGTAATACATCAAACCTCTTGATTAAAGATGTGTTGTTAGTTGATGGCTTGAAGCATAACTTGCTTAGCATTAGCCAATTAAGTGATAAAGGATATGTGGTTAAATTTTAACCTAATACTTGCATAATTGAACTGTTACACAAAAATAAATCCTTGATTGCTTTAAGAAATAATAATGTATACACCATAGATATTGAAAAATTTTGTGATGAAACTTATTTTTTGGCTTTAAATGATGATGCTTGGATTTGGCATAAAAGACTAGGTCATGCTAGCATGAAACTTTTAAATCAAATTTCTACTAATGAACTAGTAAGAGGCTTACCTAATTTTAAGTTTATCAAAGACAAAATATGTGATACTTGTCAATTAGGGAAATAAATAAATAGTAGCTTTAAGTTAAAAAATCAAATAAGCACCTTTAGACCACTTCAATTGATCCATATAGATCTATTTGGACTAGTTGACATTACAAGTTTAGATGGTAGCAAATATGCATTTGTTTTAGTGGATGACTTTAGTAGATATACTTGGACCTATTTCTTAGCACATAAAAGTGATACATTTAAATGTTTTAGAAAGTTTTTTAAAATTATTCAAAATAAAAAAGGATACATGATTTCTTCAATACGAAGTGATTATGGTAGAGAATTTTAAAATAATAATTTTTAAAATTTTTATGATTCGAATTGGTATATTCATAATTTCTCTACTTCATGAAGTCCACAACAAAATGGAGTAATAGAAAGAAAAAATAGGAGCTTACAAGAAATGGCTAGAACAATATTGAATGACCATAGACTACCCAAATATTTTTGGGCCGATGACATTAATACGGTATGCTATGTTTTAAATAGGGTTCTTGTAAGACCATTAATCATTAAAACTCCTTATGAATTATGGAATGGTAAAAAACCTAATATTCTTTATTTTAAAATATTTGACTCCAAAAGTTTTATTTTAAATGAGAAAGATGCTCTAGGAAAATTTGATGCAAAATTTGATTAAGGTAATTTTCTAGGTTACTCTTCTATTTCAAAAGCTTATCATGTTTTCAATAAAAGAATATTAGTAATAGAAGAATCCATTCATGTTATTTTTAATGAGTTTTTCAAACTTAAAAAGATTGATTTTGATGATAAAATTGATCTTAATATTATGAATTTAAATTATAACACTTCTAAGAGTAACTTGGATGTATCTACTTCCAATACCTTACCCATGGAATGAAAGTATATGAATGATCATCCTAAGAAACTTATAATAGGAGAAACATCAAAAAGAATTCAAACTCGGTCTTCTTTTAGAGATTTTTGTGCGAATGCTATATTTCTTTTTCAAATCGAGCCAAAATGTATTGATAAGGCCTAAGAGATGATTCTTGGGTTAATGCAATGCATGAAGAATTTAATCAATTTGAGATAAATGAGGTATGAGAGCTTTTTCCTAGACCTATTGATCATTTAGTGATTGATACAAAATAGGTATTTAGAAATAAGTAAAATAAAAAATGGTATCATGGTTAGAAATTAGGCTAGATTAGTGGCTAAAGGTTTCAACCAAGAAGAAGGAATCGATCATGATAAAACCTTCACTCTCGTGTCTAGACTTGAAGCCATAAGGATGCTTCTTGCCTTTGCATCTCCTAAAAAGTTTAAGTTGTTTCAAATGGATGTTAAAAGTACTTTTCTAAATGGTTTCATATCCAAAGAAGTGTATGTTGAACAACACCCCAATTTTAAAAATAATCTTCTTCCTAATCATATTTTAAAACTTACGAAAGCTCTTTATGGATTAAGACAAGCCCCTCAAGCTTGGTATGAAAGACTTAGTTTTTTTCTTATTTCAAATAAGTTTTCTAAAGGCAAGATTGATACCACATTATTTTTTAAGCATTTTAAGAATGAAGTTCTTGTTATTCAAATTTATATTGATGATATCATTTTTGGATCTACAAATAAATCTTTGTGTGTCATTTGCTAAAGAAATAAGCCAAGAGTTTGGAATAAGTCTAATGGGTGAGTTATCATTCTTCTTAGGATTACAAATAAAACAACTAGATGATGGTATTTTTATTTGTCAAACTAAATACACCCTAAACTTGATAAAACGATTTGGGATGGAAAATGAAGAAGAAAACTTGGATAAAAAAACTTATAGAGGTATGAAAAGAAGTTTAT
Organism: Ensete glaucum; assembly: GCA_021527575.1. Lineage (NCBI taxonomy): Eukaryota > Viridiplantae > Streptophyta > Magnoliopsida > Zingiberales > Musaceae > Ensete > Ensete glaucum. The sequence continues at coordinate 34,678,287 of CM038552.1, forward strand.
TATACTTTACTACTACTAGAGGGATATCATGTTTAGTATTGGATTGTGTGCAATGTATCAATCTAACCTGAAACGCTCTCATTTGAAAGTAGTTAAATGAATCTTTAGATACTTAAAAGGAACATCTAAACTAGGATTATGGTATCCAAAATCAAAGAACTTTAACTTGATTGCCTATTCTGATACTGATTATGGTGGATGTAAAATAAATAGAAAAAGCATTACCGGAACATGTCAATTATTGGGGCATGCACTTGTTTCTTGGACTTCGAAGAAATAAAATTCAGTAGTTTTATCTACTGCAGAAGTAGAATACAATGCAACTAGTGCATGTTATGCCCAAGTCAATTGGATAAAAAATACACTAAAAGATTATGGAATAAAGTTAAAAAATATTCCCATAAAGTGTGATAATACAAGTGCTATATGTTAGACTAAATATCCTATTCAATATTCAAGAACTAAATATATTGATATTAGACATCATTTTATAAGGGATCATGTAAATTGTCAATATATCTCTTTAAAATTTATTAATTCTAAGCATCAATTAACAGATATTTTTACAAAACCCTTAAATAAAAAATAATTTGATTTTCTTAGAAGAGAACTTGGAATGCTAAATCATGAGAATATATAAATTGCTTGATTTCAGGAGAATGAGCTCTTTTTTTATGATAATGTTTTATCATTCCCATGAGATGTATATCTTATTATTTACAAAAAGGAGAGAAAATTTGTATGACGATGAATTTATTATTTTATGGATTTATTTACTATATTTGCTTGAAATTATATGAGATAATTTTAAATGCATAAGGAGCTCTTAAATCTTTGAATCTCCTTGAATATCTTGGATTTTTAAACTTATTTTCAAAATTTTACCTCTACAAAATTGAGAGCTATATTTAATGATGATTTACTACTCTCCTCTCTTATTTTCTTTCCTTCTTTTCACAAGAGGAAGAAAATTATTTATGACTTATATCATATTTTAAAAGGGGGGAGTAAAAACTCATATGCCTTAAAATCTTTAACCCCACATTTCATCTTTTTATTGATGACAAAGGGGGAGAAATGGATGTTGATGACTTATGTATGTGTTTTTCGGGCGGTTGATGGTGGGTAAAACCGCCCAGATAAGCGGGTAAACTACCTGTACCCAGTTTTTCAGTGTAAGTTTGATTTTTGGCTCCAAAAATCTAAAGCCACTTGGGGCCTATAAATACCCTAGGTTTTCTTGCACTCCATACACAACAATTTTGGGGATTACATTCTATGCTAAAATTGTGTGTGGTATATAAGGAAAAAAAAAAGGGGAAGGGAGAGACCTTATAGTTAGAAAATTCTTAAATCTCTTTTATAAGCTCAAGTGTATGAGTTTGGTCTTCACCCAAAGAAGATCAGTAGTAGACGTCGATGTGCCTCAAGGAGGACTCGAGAGTGGATGTAGTCGTTGGTGTCGAACCATTATAAAACTTATGAGTTCTTTCCTTGCTTTCATTGCTTATGAATTTTGTTTTGACACTTTCGATTTAATTCACTCGTTGAAAATAAAGTTTTCACATCAAGCACTTCCCTTCAACGTTGCTAATCTTTCAAGTTTTCTTATTAACTTAGAAATTTTCTCACTTGTTTTACTTAAACGAAAGCTTCGGATTTCCTATCTTGCCTTAAGCAAAAAACTTTTATTTTAAATAAAAAACTTATACTTGCACTAATTCACCCCCCCCCTCTTAGTGCCAATTGATCCTAACAGGTTGAGCCATTTTTCATGTACTCGGGCAAAAGAAATTATAGCAGCTATAGTATGGGACTACCGCGTCTTAACCTCCTATTTTATCTTCAGCTTGAGTCCCTCGATGAAGGTATCTAGCAATTGTCAGTCAGTACAATCATGAGCAAGGTAGGATAGCTTCTCAAACCTAGTTTGGTACTCTTGAATTGTAGAGGTTTGCTAAATTTTTGTGAGTTGGTCATCGATGTTTTCATACTCCATAGGTCCGAAGCAGTTCAGCAATATGTTCTTAAATTGATTCCATGTTAGAAACCCATGATTATATTCGAGCAAATTGTACCATTGGATTGTATCGCCTTCAATGTGGATGGCAACAATTTCCACCATAGCAGCATTCGATGTTTAATAGTAGCAGAAGTAATGTTAGACACATAAAATCCACCCCATCGGATCTCCTTCTTCCCAATATAGGAAGTCCACCCTCATGCATGGCTAAAGCATGTCCGAAGGTTATCCCTCCTTCTCTGGGGGCCTTTCTGAACACTCTCCTTGCTGAGATTTTGTTGGACTCGGTGTTTAATTTTGAACTCCACAAACAAAGCGCGTAGTTTATCCTCCAAGCGCGATTCGAGCCATGATTTAAGTCAAGATTCCAAGGCTTCAAACATGGCATCAATTGGATCTTGGGAAGCCATGACATATGCCTATAGATTAGATATGTCCTTGTCTTTTTTCTATTGATGGGTCAATGGCATGGGTGGTGGAAGATTGAAACAATCGGTTGGTGATAGAAGGGTTCGGCAGCAATGGTTTTCTATTTTATCTAGGATTTTTGGGGGTGTTAGGATTATGAAAATATGTTATGACAGCTATGTCTTAAGGCTAGAGGGATGCCCTAAAGACATCTTCGGTGGTGGTAGTGAGATGGTTGGGTTTCGGTGGGTTAAGAAGAAGAAGAAGGACAGGTGCTATAGCATATTTTTTTGTCAAAAAAATTCTAGCAGCGAAGGCGTACCTTTTTCCAAAATTTTTTAACAAAAAATTTGAATGAAATTAAGGGGAATCTTCTAGTAAGGAAGAGGTAGTGCTGTCAAAACTTTTGTGAAAAGAAATAATAGCAATAGGTTTGGTAAAATCAAAGATCACGAAGAAGTATAGTAGTAGATTTTTATGTCTAAATTACAATAGCTTAGATGTAAAGGATGAGCATGTTATCTTGATGATTTTTTTATGAAACCAAAGGAAGATCTGAGGATAGGAAGTTATAAAACCATGGTAGAAATTTCATAGAAATTTGATCAGTAAAAACGCAACAACAGATCAAATAATAAAGGGCGTGCTGTTGGAATTCTGCGAAGTAACTTTCATCGTAAAGATGAAAACTTTGCGACAAAAAGTTTATGCAGCAAATAGGAACAAAATTATATATATATATATTTTCTGAATTGGGATAACTAAATTGTAGCAGCAGTAAGGTAGGAAATCAGAACCTGTTGTAATTCACGGGGAGATCAAAGGATGATATATGATAGTGGAGATGATGCCATAATTTGGTGACGATCTTCAAGCAATTATGGGAATTGCTTTAGACAGTTATGGGGGCCTGATGGATGGCTATGGAAGGGTAGTGAGATGCCAAGAATGCTGCTCTAATATCAAGTGTTAGAACCCTAGTGGATTCTAAGCTTGGGGGTGATTACTATAGGGGATCGACCTCCTTGGAACTTTATATGGGTTCCCTCCTCCAAATTGTAACTCAAAGGCTATAGAAAATACTCTTATATTGATGATAAAAAGTAGATTATTACAAGGCTATTTATAGGACTTCTAACCCTAATTCCTAAGAGAACTCCTACTTCAAGACTTCTACTCCTAACCAACTCCTAGGGCAACTATAAGTCCAACCTCCAACCGGCCCATCTAGGGATGGTCGGTTTCCTTATTTTTTCCTAGTCCTATTCTAACTTAATCCCCTCCTCAACCAACCTCCTCTTTAACTAGGATGAGGGATGGTTAATTAGGGTAACATGTATCTTTCTCTCCTTTTAAATATCTTCCTCAACTAATTCTAACATAGCCACCCTCCTTACTTTCCTTAATAGGGGTCGGCTAGATTGGATTTACATGAATACCCTTAAATTTTATATGATTGCCCTCTTTAATGAAACTAAATTAGGGCTCCCATAGCTAGGGTCCTAACACCTATCTAAGAGTGGCCGATTGCCTATTGATTCATAATCCAACTCTAACTTAACCCCATCTCAACCAACCCCATTTTAACTAGGGTAAGGGGTGGCTAACTAGAATTACACGTGCCTTCTACTTCCCTCCAAATATCCTATCCTAGTCAACATTTTCATCTCTTAATAGGGGTCGGCTAGATAAGATTTATATATATACCCTTTTTAATGAAACTAAATTAGGACTCCTCTATCTAGAATCCTAATAGATACCTGGAGGATCAATTGTATTTTTTATTTGGTGTGCATATCTAATCTCTTGGTTACGACTCCGATATGATCTCTAATTTTATAGGGTCCAAAGAAATAGGGAGACCACTTCATTGAGAGTTGAGTCTTCAAAGATTCCTACTAGTAGGGATGAAGACGAAGGAAGATTCGATCTTAAAACAATAAACTTCCTTCTACTATGATATTTATCGGGCGGCTATTTCTTTCTTATGTGTGCTGACGTGTAGTTGTTCTTTAATGGTAGCTAGGCTTTCCTCTGAGATGGTGGTTGCCCTCTAGTAGAGTCCATAGTATTATGAGCCTGATCTAAGTTTAGAGTGAGTAGAAGCTATAATTTTTCAGTGCCTATTTTTATCTCTCCTATTTGTTGTTGACCTGTATCATGCCAAACTATAAATTTAGCAATGGTCAGCATTTCCTCATCATAGATTGATAGCTTCAAGTGATATAGAGAGAGAGGACTTTGCTGATGCTAGGGGTAGGTCATCTTACATGAGGACAACACAAATTATGGCTCCGAATATATTAATCACAAACACTTTGTCGGAGTCGAGTAAAGCTAGTACCAACGAAGAGTAGGGGCTGCAACTTGGCTAAATGACCTATATTTCAAGCATCTCTTTTACAATCCTCTTTATATCATCTTTTTGGAGGTGAAAATAATGATATGGCTGAGTGTTTGCTGGTGATTTGCCCATAAGAATCAGAATTCGATGATCATGCCACAAGGTAGGAGGTAGGTTGTATGGTTCGGCAAAGACATCCGAAAATTCAATAAGCAATTGAAGAAGGTTTGGGTCTTCAATTTTTATTGGCTCCCCCATAGGTTGTGGCTAGAGTTGTATCAGAAAGTCACTCTTCACTTTGTGCAAGACTTTATCCATTCGCTGCGTTGTAACCATCGTCACGGTGCTCCCGCATTTCCCGTGTAGGATCATCTATTTCCTATGACTGAAAAATTTCATGATAAACTTAAAAAAATTTTGGGAAACATCACCTAGAGTGGACAGCTATTCAAAGCTGAGCATAACCTTATAATCATCAAGTGGGAGGAGGAAAAAATCAACAATGATACTTTGGTCCTACATAAATAATTAGGATTTGATGCATCACCATTTAGACACTACTACTAATGGTAGATCGCAAGAGTATGGTGCATCATCTACAAGGGCCACGAGGAAGCCTCATGAGGAGCTATAGATTAAGACTCAAAGTTATGGAGTCTTAGTCTTGAGGACAAGGCTGATTTGAAGAGGGCAGGTCTGTTAGGATCCTAATTGAGTCGGGTCCTAGTCGATTGTGTTCAGTCCTTAGATTGGGCCTTGTTAGCCAATCTAGACCCAACATTAGGTCGACTAAGAGAAAATTTGAGTCTATTATAATAAATCATCCCAAATCCTAGTAGGGTTAGGATTCGGCTGAACTAGAGTCTCATTAGGAGTCAAAGTTAGATATGGGTTAGAGTCAATTAATAGAACCCCAGATGGAGCTCTATAGATTTTGATCTTTGAGGGGAATCAACCCTTGGAATGCTGTAGGGTTCCTCCCTCCTAGATTCAGTATAAAACTAAAATCAAATTGATAATTGCTTGGTTCAAGAGAGGGGGCGGTTAATAAGGATCAAAACCCTAGCCTAAGAGGGGTGTTGCCTAAGTAGAATTACCCCTTTACCCCTCCTATAGCCAACTTGCCTTAATAGGAACCAGAGGTAGCTAAATGGCTCGATAGCCGATCTATGCAGGGGGAAACCCTAGCCAACTAACCCAGTAAGGGGTGTGACAGCTACTAAGCCCTAAGGGCTAATCTAAACCCTAGCTATACTCCTTTATAAGATAGGAGTGGCTTTATTATAATATCATAGGATTTTTATTGACTAGTACTAAGATGATTATGACTCAACCCTACTGGAGTCCTATCAAGTCCGCCCTCTTCAGATCAGCCTTGTCCTCAAGGCTGAGGGTCCATAAACTCTAGAAAATGGATCTTCAACTCCTTATGTGACTCCCATGCAATCATTAACTGAACTTTCACCTCCTTATTAGCTGGGGTGTTAGTTGGAAGGATTTGGGCTGAGTCATCTTCTTTAAATTTCCATTTGAGGTGGGATACCTGGCGGATCAATCGTAATCTTGATCTGGTGCACGAATTTGATCGTCAGGTTAAGGCCCCAATGTGATCCTCAATTTTACAAGGCCCAAAGAAATAGGGAGACTACTTCATTAATGCTCGAGTTTCCCGCTGATCGGGCTGGAGGTGTAGAAAAACTCAATTTTTAATTTTTTGTCTATTCTAAAGTTTATCGGGAGGCCATTTCTTCTTTGCATGTGCTGCCATATGGTTAGTCTTTAGTGATAGCTAATATTTCTTCTAGAATGGTGACTGTCCTTTGGTATGGTTTAGGATGATAAGAGCCCAATCTGCTGTGAGCATGGATTATAATTCTTCTAGTTTAACTCATCTTTCGTGCCATAGACTTATATCCAGTCATATTTTAATTTTGATAGTAATTAGTATCTCCTATAAAAACCTTGTATGAAGTATAGGGGAAGCCTCAGTGTAATTTAGGAGTCGACCATCTTGCATAAGAATAGCCCCAATTTTAACTCCTAATGCATCGGCCTCAATGACCAAAGTGTAGCCAAAATCGGGTAGTGCTAGGACCGACATCATTGTCATGGCTGCCTTGAGTTGTTCGAAGGCTATGGAAGCTTTATCTAACCACAAGAAGGAGTCTTTCTTCAGTAAGGATGTGAGCGGGGTACTGATCTTGTCATAATCTTTCATAAAATTTTGGTAGTAGCCCATGAGTCTGAGGAAACCGCATAATGATTGTATGTTTATATGTCTCATCCATCTTTGAATTACCTCGATCTTTGTCGGGTCCACTGTCACTCCATTCTCTAATATAATGTACCTAAGATACTCCACTTTATGCTGTAAGAAGCTGTACTTTGACTGTTTAATATAAGGAGTATTTGCTTGAAGAATCGTTAGAATAGTTCATAAGTGTTGAAAATGTATATTAAGAGTAGGGCTATAAATGAGAATATTATCAAAGAATACCAATACGAACTTATATAAAAAACTCCGAAAGATGTCATTTATCAGGCTTTTAAAAGTAGAAGGAGCATTCGTAAGTCCGGAAGGCATTACTAGAAACTCATAGTGGTCATTATGTATGCGGAATGTAATTTTTAGAATATTTTCAGTCCATACCCGAATCTAATGGTATCTGAATCAGAGATCTAATTTAGTAAAGACTCGGGCTCCTTTTAATTCATCCAAGAGTTTATCTATGAATGGGATAGGATATTTATCCTTGATAGTGAAGGCATTTAGAGCCCAATAGTCAATACACATCCGCCACGTACCATCTTTCTTGTGCACTAGCAACACTAGTGAGGAGTAAGGGCTGTAGCTTGGTCAAATCACCCCGGTGTCAAGCATCTCTTTAACAATATTCTCGATCTCATCCTTCTGTAAGTGAGGATAGTAGTATGATCACAAATTTGCTAGAAGTTTATCTGGCAAAATAGGAATGCGATGGTCATGCGGCCGGTTAAGGGGCAGCCCGTGCGGCTCCAAGAAAACATCTGCAAATTCATTTAGGCAAAGGGCAAGCTTAGGATCTGAGTTTTATACATTCTCCCTCATAGATGGCTGCTAAATATGCATTAAGAATCCACTATGTGCTGTTTGCAAAACTTTCTCCATTTGTTGCGACGAAATGGTAGAAATTTGGCTCCCGTGCATGCCTCGTAATGTGACCTATCTCCCTTTATAATAAAATTTTATGATTAATTTAGAAAAAATTTCAGGAGATATCACCTAGTGTTGTGAGCCAAGTGATCCTGAGTACGGCTTTATAATCATCGATGGGTAGGAGGAAGAAATCAGCTACCACTTCTTAGTCTTGGAGGAGTAGTTTCACTCGCGGGCACCATTGGTCACAACTAAAGATTCGGCCGTTGGTGACCTTTATGTCAAACTTGTTGCAACCTTCAATTTAAAGTGCCAAACATGCAGCAACCTTACTATTGAGGTAGTTGTTTTAGAAGTCCTCCAACTTTCGTCATATGTGGGTTGGAATAGCTAGCCAATGCTTGCACTGGATAGTTGACTGGTTGGGACTCTTTCTCCATGGCTTCTTCTTTAGGTTCAAGGGCTTCTTCAAATGTTTCATTATCCTCATCCTTCGTTAGTTCAGTTATGAGAAGTCGGCCCTTTTTGTAGTGATGTTCGCGGCTCAACAGTTCATCGCAATGCCAACACAATCCCTTGGCCGATCGTTCGCGATGCTCGTCTCTTGTCAATTTTTTTGGTGGGGGGTTTAGATAGCAGTAGAGGGGGTAGTAGGCCTCAGCATGGATGGTCGGGGAGTGACCCTTATCCTTCATACCTCATGGTTCAATTGTTCTTCTTGGATACGCGCAAAGGAAATCGTCACTATAAGAGTGTATGGTTGCCGTATCTTTACTTCTCCTCAGATCTCTGACTTTAGGCCCTCGATAAAAGTACCTAAACGTTATTTCTCAGACCAATTCTCAGTTTAGTTAGATAAACTCTCAAACCTTATTTTGTATTCTTGTATTGTAGAGGTTTGACGAATCTTTGCCAATTGTCCATCAATGTTGTTGAAATCGATTGATCCGAAGCGGTTTAGTAGTCATTCTTTGAATCGCTACCAAGAGAGTCCTCCATGGGTATGCTTAAACCTATTAAAATACTGAATAGCATCACCCTCGAGGTGGATGGTAGCAATCTCCACCCGTGTGGCGTCGATGGTTCGGTAGAACCGAAAATAGCGCTCCACGTGCGAGATCCATCCGATCGGGTCTCTTTCTTCCCATTTAGGGAAGTTAACCTTCATGCATGGATTATTGAGAATAGAGGTGATGTGGCCATCTTGAGGATTGTCTCACGAATATGAAGTTTCTCTATGTTGTAATTTCCTCGGGTTCGACGGTCGGCCAATGCTGAATTCGGGGAAAAGGGATCGTATCTTCTCTTCTATGCAGTTTTCAAAGGCTTAAGCTTTGCATCGATAGCCTCCTCTGATGCCATAGCATACACCTCTAGATTTGTAATATTGAGATCTTTTTTCTGTTGTCAGGTTAGTGGCATGAGAATTTTGCAAAAGGGGGTGGCCGGTCGGAAGGTGAATTGGTTTGGATAGGAATATGCTGATTTGGGTGGCTGATTTAGGGCTATAATTTTGTGGAGTTTAAGTTACAAATTAGTGTGGTTTTAGGGTTGTGATAGCAGTACATGAAGGTTAGAAAAATAGATTTTAGATCTGAGATAGATGGTAGTAAAGGTAGGTGTCTTGATAAGGAAAGTTGGATAAAAAGGTAAGTGGATCAATAAGGAAGTAAGCTAATTTAGGTGGCTAATTTGGGAGGCTATTTAGATTCAGTTTAAGGTAATATTTAGGGTTTGGAGATGAGGAAAAAAGAGTCTAAAATCTCATAAAAAATAGCACTCAAATCTGATAGAATTCGGTGAAAAGAAGTGTTGCGATGTGCTGTCCTGCTGAACCGATTTTTATGTTGAAGAAATGATGACTTCTCAACATAAATTCCAGAGGAAAGTTCAAGAAAATTATGCAAAAACCCTTGGTTTAGATGTTGTCAATACTAGTAGAGACTTTGATGAAATTTTAGCAGCATAACAGAAGGGAAATAGGGCAAAAGATGCAAGGTAGATTCCTTCATTATAAATTCCAGAACTATGTGATGGTGAAACATCGTACAAGAAAACTAGTTCTAGAAGGAGTTTTTCATGAAATCAAATTCAGATAAAAGCCAACTTGATTTTGAGAATTGTCTAAAAATTTTGGCTAGAAATAATAAACAAAAGTTTGCTTTCAAGTAGCAAAAATCAGCTGAAAATTTCTCTAGTGTTTCACCTTCGCAATGATGATACATTTGCGATGGGAAAAAAATTATAGCAAGGAAACTTTGGAAAACTTCTCCCATGTATAGTATGAAGGATCTTGCAGTATTAAAGAAGTATGATGAAAGCCAGATGAAAGCTAACTTGATCTTGAGAATTGTGTAAAAATTTTAGCCAGAAAGAATGAACAAAAGTTTGCTTTTAAGTAGCAAAAATCGGTTGAAAATTTTTGCAGTGTTTCACCTTTGCAACAATGATAACGTATGTGATGATAAAAAAATTTAGTAAGGAAACTTTGGAAAACTTCTCCCACGTATAATATGAATGATTTTACAGTATTGAAGAGGCGTGGATGATGAAAAAAATACCAGATTTTCAGATCAAACGCAGGGGGCAACGACAAACTGATTTGAGCTACAACAGGGGTGGAAGGTGGAGGCACGCATCACAGCAATTGTGGGAATTGCTTGGGAAGGTGGAGGCATGGATGACGGCTATAGGGGTAGCAAAATCACTGCTCTAATACTAGATGATAGAACCCCAGATGGAGCTCTATAGATTTTGATCTTTGAGGGGGATCAACCCTTGGAACGCTGTAGGGGTTCCTCCCTCCTAGATTCGGCAGAAGACTAAAATAAAATTGATAATTGCTTAATTCAAGAGGGAGAGCAGCTACATCTCTAAATAGGGATCAAAACCCTAGCCTAAGGAGGTGCTTGCCTAAGTAGAATTACCCCTTTGCCCCTCCTATAGCCAACCTACGTTAATAGGAATAGGAGGCGGCTAAGTGGCTCAATACCTGACCTAAGCAGGGGGAAACCCTAGCTGACCAACCCAGTAAGTGTGTGGTGGCTACTAAGCCCCAAGGGCTAATCTAAACCCTAGCCAAACTCCTTTATAAGATAGGAGTGGCTTTATTATAATCTAACAAGTTTTTATTGACTAGTACTAAGATGATTATGACTCAACCCTACTAGATTCCTATCATCAATTAAGTCATGAATGTAATATACCCTAATTTAGTTGCTACCCCCCTAGTAAAGAAGTGGTTGGCTAGGGTTAAGGAGGAGTCCTTATGGGATGGGAGTCTCTTAGCTGCCTCCTCCTTTTAAGAGAGGCCAGCTAGGGCAAGAGGGGGAGAGTCCCACTTAGCTTGGACTCTCTCTAGGGTGGTATAAGAATAAAATTAGGAGTTGGAGACTCATATGGCCACCAGCTATATCATGGTTAGGCGTTGGCTAAGGGTTAGGAGTTGAGGGGAAGAGGAGTCTTGGTTTAGTAGGAGTCTTGTTTTACTTAGAGTAGGATCCTATTAGGAGTTAGGGTTTAGAAGCCCTATAAATAGCTTGTATTCTCCCATCTTTTTATTATCAATAGATTAATTATTTTTAGCCACTGAGTAGAAAACCAAGGAGGGAGGAACCCCTATAGAGTTTCAAGGAGATCGATCTCATATAGAGATCATCTCAAGCTTAGAATTCGCACGGGTTCTAACAATGAATTGGTTGGGTAGATTGGTAGTCGTAAGAGGTGGTGGACCAAGGGTAGATGGCTATGGTTTAGGGCTAAAAGGTTATTGTTTTTGGTTTGTAGTATGGCTATGGTTTAGGGCTGCTGTGGGGTGGTTTAGTAATAGATGTTTAGGGTTAGAGGGTGGCTTAGGGTTGCGATTGATGGCATAATCTAGTTTGGTAGGGATGGATGGCCAAAAGGGTGATCGATCAAGATTGTAGTTTAGGTTTGATACCTTATGGTTTAGGTACTGTTGGTGCTGTAGTTTGAGGGTATTGTGGAGGTTGGAAAGGATTTCAATGGCAGTAGTTTGAGACTAGGAAGGAAGGTTTATAGTTGTTGTTGGGGGTAGTAACCCGTTTGGTAGGGTTTGGGTGTTGGTGCAGTAAGATATGTCGATGTGTAATGTTGTAGGATTCTTTATCAAGAAAAAATAGTTTTATGATGAAAGAATTCCAGTAGTATGCCAAAGGTTTTGGAATGGTTTTGACAGCAAGAAATAGATGATGATTAAGGCTAGATCAATGTAAAGTATTGAAGAGAATATGGAAATAAAATATGGTGTCGAGTTTTCAGTAAAACCACGACAGGAAAGTAGTAGTGACTATTTTGTTTATAGGTTTATGTTGCTGTTTAGGCTGATTATAAAGTTAAAAAAAAGGTACGATGATTGCATCTTAAGGCTAGAGGGGTGCCCTAAAGATAACATTATTAGTGGCAGCAAGATTGGTAGGGTTTTGGTGGGTTGTGGAAGAAAAATGATAGAAGGTACAATAGCAGAATATTCCATTAAAAATTTTAGCAAGATAGATGTAATTTTTTTCAGTAGTTCCTGACAAGGATTCGAGTAAAACTCAATGGAAATCTACTGGTAAGGGAAAGGTAATGTTGACAAAAAATTCATAAAAGAATACAACAACAAGGAATTCGACTAAATCAAAGAATACGAGAAAGTGTTACGGTAGAATTTTAGTCAAAGGTCTTGTAGTTTGGACGTAAAAGATCAGTGTTTATATGATAATTTTTACATGAAACTAAAAGGAAATTTGCTGTTAAGGAGTGTAAAAGCCATCATAAAAAACTTATAGAAGATTGGGCAAAAAAATTACAGCAGTAAGATCGAAATAAGTAGTAATATGATGTTGAATTCAATAGTATAAATTTAATCATAAGGATGGTAACTTTCTGATGAAGAGTTATGCAGCGTGATAGATGAATACTTTTTGAGTTTAAGGATAGCTAAATTCTAGCAATAACAAGGTAGATTTACTACAACTTGATGCAATTCCTTGGAGAGATTGAAAGATGATCTGTGGTAGTGGAGATGACGGTGGAATTCGATGACGATCTAAGCAATTATGGAAATTTCTTGGGAGGCTGAGGAAGGATGATGGGTGACTGACAAAGGGCAATAAGATGCCAAAAATGTTGTTCTGATACCAAGTATTCGAACCCTTGTGAATTCTAAGCTTGGGGTGATCTCTATAGGGGATCAACCTCCTTTGAAACTCTATAGGGGTTCCTCCCTCATAGGGTTACTGCATAATAGCTAAAAGAAAATTGATCTATTGATGATGAAAAAGGGGTGGCTACATGAGTTTATAAAGGGACTCAAAACTCTAACTCCTAATAGGACTCCTACTCTTAGAAGACTCACTCTCCTCTTCGACTCCTAACCCCTAGCCAACTCTTAACCATGATGTGGTTAGCAGCTTTAGGGGTCTCCAACTCCTAATTTGCTTCTTTTTCAACCCTAGGAAGAGTCCTAGCTAAATGGATCTCTCCTCTCTTAACCTTAGTCGGCCTCTCCTAAGAGGAGGGAGGAGGTTAGAATACCCCCTCCTCATGAGGACTCTTTCCTTAACCCTAGCCGACCATTTCTTCAATAGGGGTGGTCGCTAGTTTAGGGTTTATTATATATATGACTCAGTTGACTCGAACCCGTATTCAACTCCGACTCATAACCAGACTCTAGCTCAACCAAATCCAAACCCTACTAGGATTTGGGTTAATTTATTACGATGGACTCAAATCTTCTCATAGCCAACCTAATGTCAGGTCTAGGTTTGGCAATATGGTCCAATCTAAGGACTCAACTTAATTGACTAGGACCTGACTCAGCTGGAGTCCTAGCATGACTGATAGTCCCAGTTGTGTGTCTGGCCCTTAGACTTAAGACACTAAGGATCCCTTGTATAAATACTCCTTTCTTTGATGTCGGACTTACATGTTTGGTAAGTTCTAGATGTAGTACAACCGATTATCAAGATTGGTAGCCAACCCTACAAAGATAATTGAGTGTTAATAAAGGATCATCCGCTCTCAGTATCGAGAGAGGAATATCCCCTATATGCTTGCTCAAACAAATCCTTGTCTATGGTCATTTAGATTGAGAAAGAAGGTATTCTGCGGAAGAATCTAATTAGAGCAAGACTATTCCATATATAGCCTGATAGTACCATATCCAATATACGATCTCTGGGATATTAGTTGGATGAGAGACTATAGATGCACGATAATTGTGGATAGATAGCTCTGATGGATTTGATCCCCCTATATCATCGGGAGACTATGGTGCAATGGCCTAGTTCATCCATAGTCAATAAGTCAAGTGAATTACTATGGAGATAATAATTTATTAAATCAAAAGGAGTTCTGATTGGAGCCATTCATAGCCAACTCGATAATGGGCCTAGAGGGTCACACACATATAGTGGATACTTCAGCGAATAGAGGATTGTTATAGATCCAATTAGTCTCTATTCTCACTAGATGAGACCCTACACTAATAGACACCTTCTATTAGGCCCAATTAGAGGTCAAAAGAGATTATTGGATAGAGATCCAATAATGCAAGGTTAGTGGGTAATTGGATTAAGATCCAATACCCACTAAAGAAGGACCCTAGAAATTTTGGTGGCTCTCTATAAATAGGAAGGGAGGCTCATAGTTGATAGGTTACATCTTTGGCCATCCCCTCATATTCTCCTCCCTCCCTCTACGCTTGCGAGACTTAGGATTGCCATTAGAGGAGTATCGTTGTAATAACCCATTACATGGATACCGTTAGAGAGGAGGACGCTTGACCTCCTTCATCCTCTCCATCCAAATCTAGAAAAATAAGGATATACGATCTCCCAAGGTAAACAATCTCTCACACGATGCAGTTTTTCAATTTTGCAGCTTTCTCGCAACCCAATCTTTTGCACAATAATTTGATATACTTGAGAAACCTATTTTATTTTTGATCTTTCACTACACATGTAATGCTCCCGCTTGGTTTCCCAACACTATTGACACTCAATTATTATTATAAGGTTGGCTATCAATCTCGATAACTAGTTGTACCAGATCTGAAACTTCTAGCTATATATGTCTGATGTCAAAGAAAGGAGTACTCAAATAAGATATCATTGGTGTCTCAAGTCTAAGAACCAAATATACAACTAGGACTACGGAATCACTATCTGACATAATGTATCATTAACCATCTATCATTACATAAGTGGATGAAATAGTGAACTTATTCTCTCAAAGAGTACTTATAACATAACTTAGTATCCCCACATGAGCAGTTATAAGACTAGTCACCTCCATCATGATGAGTATACAGTACACTGATCTATCCAGTTATATCGATGGTCCTCTTAAGTAACCTATGACTGGAATTATTTACGATCTATATTTAATGATGAATTGGTCACATTATCTAATTGTCATTGCATAGATCCAAGGACATCATAATATATGCAATAGGCAATATAAAGTGAGAATATATCAATAATAATAATAAGCAAAAAAATTATGTAGCATATCACACATACCATCACTTATGTGATTGACTTGCAAGGCACTTGTAACTAGTAATATGGATATGAGATATCCGCAAAGCCCCTGTTATATTAGATATCTAATAAGCACCTTTATTATTGGATCTTGTGGATGAGATCCAATAAGAGCCAATCAAAGATTATTATATAGAGAACCAGTAATATCCCTCATTTTTAAAATATTTGTAATGATCTATTTTAAATTATTAACGAGGATTTATTTAATAATATATTATTTATAAGGACCTATTTATAAATATAAAAATTTATTTAAAAGCTTATTGCTAGGGACCTAACTGTAAAATTTAAATATTTGATATAAATTATATAAGATTCACAATAAGTTATAAAAAAATGATGATGACATGTATGATTAACTAGTTTAAAGTGGTGCCACTTATGCATGTTGCATAGGTGACACATAAGCACCTTGCATGCATGCTTGCCATCTAACAACCCATATGTTAGGATAAACAATTAATAATTAGAGAAAAAAGAGATTTGGTTATAACATAAACTTGAGAAGAAGAAGAAGAAGAAGAAGAAGAAGAAGAAGAAGAAGAAGAATAAGAAGAAGAAGAAGAAGAAGAAGAGAAGGAAGATGAGAAGAAAAGATTAGGGGGTTTTGAGATTTTGAATCAAACCTACATTTGAGATCAAAATTACAAAGGTAAGTATTCTAACCCTATCCTACATAATGTCTTCCATCCTTTTTCTATTAAAATTTATCCTTGTTCTTACTTTGATTATGAGGAAAATTTGGAACAAATCTGAATTCTCTTTTATTTGGCTACTATAGTGTGAATTTATGATATTTTAGAGACTATGACTTATCTACCTTATTCAAGTTGTAACATTTGACCTCGGTTTTAGACAAAACCAAGTTCTTTCAATAATAGATTCACATATCTTTCTTTTGAAACTAAGTTTAAAAAATTTGGAGTTCATTGGCTAGCTCAAAAGTTCATTTTAATTGAGCATATAAAATCTGTAAAATAGAGTCTGTAGCTATTGACCTTTCATCACTGTATTGCTTATATCTTCCTATTAGAGTCCCAGATTTATATAAAACTTAATTCATGAGATAGGATTGAAAAAGTTCAAATGACTATCGAAATTTCTATTTTGTTAGACCTTATGGATTTTATAATATAGAGATCATAATTTCTTACCTTTCGTTATCAAATCATCTATAACTTTTTGTAGGGACTTCTAATTTATATAAAACTTATTTAATTTGAAATTAGATTGATTTAGCTTTCTAAAGATATCATTTTTAAGAAATTTAGGGCATATTTGATTATTCAAAATAACTTTGAGATGTACCTTCTGAATTCTGCCAAAATAGTGATTGTATCAGTTTTGCCTATTCTTACTTCATCTATTTCAAAATTGAATTCACTAATGCACTTGCCTTTGATTTCCTTGCATATCTGAATATATTATATATTAATCAATATTACATCATATTATTTTGTTTAGGTGTATGCATGATTTATTGTTCTGCATATGCTTCCGATATATGTTAAATTAATTGCTCATGTCCTTTTGTACTCTAGTATTTATGGGATATTCTAGACCTTTGCCAGAAATGGTAAAGGATATTATGCTTAGAGCTTGTGATGCTCAACTTCTGTCTGATGGTCATCCAAAAATGGATAGATCATATTATGTATATGATCCCACATCACCATCTATGTTTTTAATATGATATCAGATCATATTATTTTTATGATCTAGCTAAAGTCTTTCTTCTTTGGAACCTTATATCATTATTTTAAAATCTTGTGTACTCTTATTCGTTATTCCTTACCTATTTGAATGCATATTATGAATGTTTATATATTTATCATATTATTTCATATTTGGCACATGTATTGTATGTCCTTTTATACTCTAGTGTTTGTGGGATATTCTAGATTATTGCTAGAAATGATAAAGAGTATTATGTTCAGAGCCAGTTATGCTCTTATCGGCTCCATTAATTTCACTCAAACGGGGGTGGATGGAGCTCCCAGATGTGGGAGACTTATGTTTAGTGGTCATTCAGTGATGGATAATCCACATTATGTTTATGATCCCACTTCACCCTCTACGTCTTTGATATGATATCTAAAGCATTGCTTATGAGTTTATTTCTACGCTTTGGATAAGAATGAAGTGATATTATGTCTGATATGATATTTTAGCTTCTGTTCCTTAATTGATTATTTGATAAGCTTTGAGATTATTCATACACCATTGAGATGCTTCGAAATATGACATATGTATCTTGAGAAGCCCTGAAATATTTCTTATGCCTTTGATATATTTCTAAAATATTTTATGCATCTTTGATATACTCTGAAATGATTTGTATTCTCACTGATATGCTCTGAAATATTTTGTTTTTCATTGATATGCTGCTTAACATTCTTATGCCTTTAATATACTTCGAATCATCTTAAATTCTATTGATATATTCTAAAAAAATTTATACATTTTTGATATGCTCTAAAATATTTTATATTCTTATTTATATGGTCCAAAATATTTCGTTTATCATTGATATGTTGCTTGACATTCTTACACCTTTGATATACTTCGAATCATTTCACATTCCATTGATATACTATGAGTTGTTTCATTCAACATTGATATATTCCAAGATATCACACTAATGATATACTCCAACTACTCTTCCTTTAATGTTATGATCAAAGTATATTTCGAATGAAATTATTTGTGATTATGTATCTTATGAGATATTACTTATAGGTTCTTATACTTTTCCTTACTATCTAATATCAAATTTATTTTGAAAAATATCTTTCTTTGTCTTAGATCTATTAGTCACTTGTTGAGCTCTATATGCTCACTCTGTTGCTATATAAATTTTATATATTAGCTTATCACTTACCAAAAAGTTAGAACTGGGCTGAGACAGTGGAAAGCTATGTAGATTTTGGACAAGTCTTGTTGAAAGAAGTTGTATAAGAATATTTTACATGTAATGAAATATTATAGATAAATATGAATTGATGTATCTTGTAAAAAGGTTAGAACACCTCATAGTGTGGAATCTTTTATTGTTAAGTTTTATAATCATATGAAGTGGTGGAAAATGGTTGATTTTGCATTCATATAGATTTCTGAGATTGATAGTTTTATAAGTATAGTCAATGTTTTTGGTTAAGTTAACTTTGAGTTTTATAGATTAACAAGTGATGTGGTGTAAGATTTATAAACTGCATAGGTTTTATGAATATTTGTGAATGATCTATAAATGTTTTTTAGTGTCCTCAAATTTAGTTTGGATCTTGGGCTTGGATTGTTGATGAATTATAATGTGTTTCTGATATACGATGGGTTCACGCCTTTCGAATGTAATAATATTCGAGAGGCATGACAGAGATAGTATTAGAGCATGATTTGAAGATTACTGATATTTGATATGTTTGATGTGTAAAGTATATTTAGGCTTTATTAATTATAATGATGGATGGAGGTATAATAAATTTAGAGGACTAAATTTTTCTTTAAGGGGGGGAAGAGTATAATATCATTCATTTTTAAAATATTTATAATGATCTATTTTAAATTATTAATAAGGATTTATTTAATAATAAATTATTTATAAGGACCTATTTATAAATATGAGAATTTCTTTAAAAGCTTATTGCTATGGATCTAAATGTAAAACTTAAAAGTTTGATATGAATTATGTCAGATTTATATTAAGTTATATAAAAAAAATGGTGATGACATGTGTCATTACCTAGTTTAAAGTGGTGCCACTTATGCATGTTGCATCAGTGACATACAAGCATCTTGTAGGCATACTTACCACCTAACAACCCATATGTTAGCTTAAATAATTAACAATTAGAGAAGAAAGGGATTTGACTGCAACCTAAACTTGAGAAGAAGAAGAAGAAGAAGAAGAAGAAGAAGAAGAAGAAGACGACGAAGAAGAGAAGGAAGAGGAGAAGAAAAGATTTGGGGGTTACGAGATTTTAAATCAAATTTATATTTTGGATCCAAATTGCAAAGGTAAGTGTTCTAACCCCATCTTAGATAATGTCTTATATCTTTTTTCTACTGAAATTTATCCTTGTTCTTACTTTGATTATGAGGAAAATTTGGAAGAAATCCAAATTCTCTTTTGCTTGGCTACTAAATTGTGAATCCATGATATTTTAGAGATTATGACCTGTATGTCTTATTCAAGTTGTAACTTTTAATACAGACCTTAGTTTTAGACAAAACTAAGTTCCTTCAAAAATATATTCAAATATCTTTTTTTTTCAAATTAAGTTTGAAGAATTTGAAGTCCATTTACTAGCATAAATGCTTATTTCAATTGAGCATATGAAATCAATAAAATAAAGTCTGTAGCTCCTGATCTTTCATCACTATATGCTTATATCTTCATATTGGAGTCCTTGATTTATGTAAAACTTAATTCATTAGAAAATAGGCTTATAGATCTTTCATTAGATACTAGGATTAAAAGATTTGAAGTCCAAATGACTGTCAAAATTTTTATTTTGTTAGACCTTAGGGATTTTATAAAATAAGGATCATAAGTCCCGACCTTTAGCTACCAAATTATTTGTAACATTTTGTAAAGACTTCTAATTTGTATGAAACTTATTTAATTTGAAATTAGATTGATTTCGCCTTCCAAGATATCTTTTTTAATTAATTTGGAGCATATTTGATTGCTCAAAATAACTTTGAGATGTGTCTTCTGAATTCTGTTAGAATAGTAGTTGTATCAATTTTGCTTATTCTTCTTTCATCCATTTCAAAACTGAATTCTCTGATGCTCTTGCATTTAATTTCTTTACATATCTGAATATATTATATATTAATTAATGTTATATCATATTATTTTATTTAGGCGTATACATGACTTATTGTTCCACATGTGCTTCTGATATATGCCAAATTCATTGCTCATGTCCTTTCGTACTATGGTGTTTGTGGGATATTCTAGACCTTTGCCAGAAATGGTAAAGGGTATTATGCTTAGAGCCTGTGATGCTCTACTTTTATTTGATGGTCATCCAAAAATTGATGGATCATATTATGTATGTAATCCCACATCACTATCTATGTTTTTGATATGATATCGGATCATATTATATTTATGATCTAGCTAAAGTCTTTCTTCTTTGGAGTCTTATATTATTGCTTTAGAATCTTACATACTCTTATTCCTTATTCCTTGTCTATCTGAATGCATATTATAAATATTTATATATTCATCATATCATTTCATATTTGGCATATATATATTTCGTTGTTCTACATGTGCTTTCGATATATGCCAATTTTGTTGCTCATATCCTTTTGTATTTTTATGTTTGTGGGATATTCTAGACCTTTGCTAGAAATGGTAAAGGGTATTGTATTCAGAGCCAGCTTTGCTCTTACCGGCCTCATTGATTTCACTCAAACGTGGGTGGATAGAGCTCCCAGACATGGGAGACTTAAGTTTAGTAGTCATTCAGTGATGGATAATTTATATTATGTTTGTGATCCCACTTCACCCTCTATATCTTTGATAAGATATCCAAGTATTGCTTATGAGTTTATTTTTGTGCTTTGGATAAGAATAAAATGAATGTTATGTCTGATATGATATTTGAGCTTTTATTCCTTAATTGATCATTTGATTTGCTTTAAGATAATTCATACACAATTGATATGCTTCGAAAAATGACCTATGTATCTTGATAAGCCCCGAAATATTTCTTATGCCTTTGACATATTTCTGAAACACTTTATACATCTTTGATATGCTCTAAAATATTTTGTATTCTCATTGATATGCTCTGAAATATTTTATTTTATATTGATATGCTGCTTGACATTCTTACACCTTTAATATACTTTGAATCATTTTACATTCTATTGATATATTTTGAAACACTTTATACATCTTTAATATATTTTAAATATTTCATATTCTCATTGATATGCTCCGAAATATGTTGTTTGCCATTGATATGCTGCTTGATATTCTTATGCCTTTGATATGCCTTGAATCATTTCACATTCTATTGATATGTTTCGAGATATTTCACACCAATGATATGCTCTAACTACTCTTCCTTTATTGTTATGATCAAAGTATGTTTCGAATGAAATGATTTATGATTATATATCTTACGAGATGCTACTTGTGGGTTCTTATACTTTTGTTTGCTATCTGATATCAAGTTTATTTAAAAAAAATCCTTTTTTGTCTTGGATTTGTTAGTCACTTACTGAGCTCTATATACTCATTCTATTGCTATATAGATTTTACAGGTTAGCATGTCACTTACAGAAAAGTTAGAATTAGGCTCGGGCAGTGGAAAACTATGTAGATTTTGGGCAAGTCTTGTTGAGAGACATTGCATAAGAATATTTTGCATATAATGAAATATTGTAGATAAATATGAATTGATGTATCTTGTAAAAAGGTTAAAATACCTCTCAGTGTGAAATCTTTGAATATTAAGTTTTACAATCATATGAAGTGGTGGAAAATGGTTGGTATTGCATTCGTATAGATTTTTTAGACTGATGGTTTTATAAGTGTGATTAATATTTTTGGGTAAGTTAACTTTGAGTTTTGTGGACTAAAGAGTGATGTGGTATAAGATTTATAAACTACACAGGTTTTGTGAATAGATGTGAATTATCTATGAATGTTTTTTAGTGTCCTCAAATTCACACCTCTCGAATGTAGGGGCCTGACAGATCCACTAGTCTAAATGGCTTAGGTAGTTGGATAGAGATCCAATACCTAATATAGTAGGATTCATTAGGGTTAAGCTGCATACACCTCTATTAATAGGAGTAACTTTAGGATTCATAGGCTAGAACTTTTGGTGGTTGTCCCTCCTATTCTCATCAGTCTCCTCTCCTCCTCGTCCCCTGATAGCCTTATGGTATACATGGAGAGGTAGATCTTGCAGCGATCTAAGGAGTGTTGTTATCATGTTTATAGCATGGATCACTGCTAGAGAGGAGCAGGTTCTCCTTCATTCTTTCTATCAGATTTGAAAAGTTTAGGGATATATAATTCCCTAGGTGACACATCTCATATGATACATTCAGTTTTTAATTTTGTGATTTTTCTCGTGCACCAATCATCACACAATGATCAAGTACTTAAGTTTGGGAAACCTGATTTTGTTTTTATTGTTTGCTGCGCATGAAACGTTGATCAAAAAATTCCCAACATCTACGCCATATAATATGGAAAGGGAAGAGGCTCGATTTTAAAGTTATTAAGATTTAGGGCTACCCTACCTATGTTAGAAGACACAACCCTAATATGTTGGAATCAAGAATAGAACGATGTAAGTTCATGGGATACCCCATGGAATAGAGCAAGTCCTTTGGGGCTTTGATAGAACCCTGAAGGATTATAACGCTAGGTTGATCTCTATAGGGGATCAGCCCTCCTTTAAACTCTATAGAGGTTCCTCCCTCCTTAATAGTTACCCACAAAGGCTAAAGAAAAGATGTATTGCTTGACGAAAAGTAGTGGGTGGCTACATGCTTATATAGGACTCAAAACCCTAACCCTAGAGAGAAACTCCAACTCCTACTAAAACTCCTCCCCCCTAACCCTAACCGCCTCCTCTCAACTCCTTAGCCAATGATAGGACTCCAGCAGGGTTAGTCCTAATCACTTAGAAGTAATCAATAAGAACCCTGTGAGATTGTAATAAAACCCCACCTAGTCACTTCTATTATATAAATAAGTGTGGCTAGGGTTTATTTTGTGGCCTTAGGCTTAGTGGCCGCCACCCCCTTTACTGGGCTAGTCAGCTAGGGTTTTCCCCTGTTTAAGTCAGCTATAGAACCAACCTAGCTGCCACCTGTTCCCTCTAAGGCAGGTAGGCTATAAAAGGGGTAAAAGGGTAATTTTAGTTAGGCAAGCATCCCATGGGCTAAGGTTTGCAAACCTATATAATGATGTAGCCACCCCCTCTCTGTTATCAAGCAATTATCATCTTTTATTCAGCCTTTATGCTGAGTATAGGAGGGAGGAACCCCTATAGCATTCCAAAGGTTGATCCCCCTCAGCGATCAAAATCTATATGGCTCCTTCTAGGGTCTTATCATTTAGTATCAGAGTAGCGATCTTGTTGCCCCTATAACCATCTCAGCTCACTCCACCTTCCCAAGTAGTTCCCACAATTGCTGCGACACGCGCCTCCACCTTCTACCCCAGCTGTAGATCAAATCAATCTACTGCTGCCCCCTAAGTTTGATCTACAAATCTAATATATTTTTATCATCCACACCTCTTCAATACTGCAAGATTACTTACTTTACACATTGAAGATTTTTTTCAAATTTTATCTGTTATAAATTTCATTCATTGTAAACATTTAGTCGCCTTTTTGCCTCTTGAAATTGGTTTATTGCTTCTCCTTTTTTGCCTAAATTTTTACACAATTTCATAGATCAACTTAACGTTCATCTAAGATTGATCTTTGGAAAAAAATCCTTCTGGAACTAGTTTTATTTCACCTTCTTTTGTCATTATGTAGTGTTGAAATTTTACAACGGAAGAATCTGCCTTCAGCCGATTATTGCTTCTTGAACCTAAAATTTTGATTGATCTTTTTGGCTGAAAATTTTACACAAGTTCCTAGTCATCTCAGTTTTCATCTATGACGGATCTTTGGAAAAAATTCCTTCTGGATCCGGACTTATAATGCTGCAATTCTTCATCACACTGTGCTGAAATTTCACAACGAAGAATCTACCTTCCGCATATTGGCCTCTTAAAACTTAACTTTTGTTGATCCTTTTTTGCCAAAATTTTTACACAATCCCAAGGATCAACTTGGCTTTCATTTGAGATAGATTTCTTAAAAAAATTCCTTCTGGAACTAGTTTTCTTATGTAATCTTTCACCATTATGCAGTTCTAGAATTTTTACGATGAAGGATCTACCTTTCGTCTTTTGCCCTATTTCCCTACTGTTACGCTGCCAAAATTTTACCAAACATTTTATTGGTATTCCATACATTTAAACCAAGGGTTTTTATATAATTTTCTTGAACTTTCCTCTAGAAATTATGTTAAAAAGTTATTGTTTCTCCAACATAAAATATGTTCGGTAGGACTGCACATTGTAGCACTTTTTTTCATCGAATTCTATTGGATTTGAGAGTTTTATTTTATGGGATTTTGGATCTCTTTTCCTCATCACCAAACCCTACCATCCTCACTAAATACCTTTTAAAACCCTACCCTAAATCGAAACCAAACAACCACCCAAATCAGCCCTAAACCACAGCCTACTCCCATCTAAACCGATTCACCTTCCAACCGGCCACCCATTCTCCAAAATTCTCATACCACTAACCTGACAACAAAAGAAAATTCTTAATATTATAGATCTAGAGACATACACCATGGCATCAGAGGAGGCCATCAATGCCAAATTTGAAGCCTTTGAAAGTCGCATAGAGGAGAAGATACGATCCTTATCCGTCGAATTCAGCATTGGCCGATCGTCAAGCCCGAGGAAGTCACACCATTGAGAGACTTCAGATCAGCAAGATGATCCTCAAGAGCATGGACACATCACCTCTGATCCCAATAATCTATGCATGAAGGTTGATTTCTCAAGATGGGAAGAAGGAGACCCGATCGGATGGATCTCATGCACGGAGCTCTATTTTTAGTTCTACCAAACCGTCGACACTACACGGGTGGAGATCGCTACTATACACCTCGAGGGAGATGTTATTCAGTGGTTCAATTAGTTTGAACACATCCATGGGGGACTCTCTTTGTAGCGGTTCAAGGAAGGACTTCTAAGCCGCTTTGGTCCGACCGATTTCGACAACATCGATAGACAATTGGCAAAGATTTGTCAAACCTCTATAATACAAGAATACCAAATACAGTTTGAGCATTTATCTAACCAAACTGAGAATTGATTTGAGAAACAACTTTTAGGTACTTTTATTAAGGGTCTAAAGCTGGAGATCCGAGGAGAAGTAAAGTCGTGGCAACCGTATACACTTATGGCGGTGATTTCCTTTGTTCGTATCCAGGAAGAACGATTGAACCATGAGGTACGAAGGACAAGGGTTGCTCTCTTACCAGCCATGCCGAGGCCTACTGTCCCCTCTACTGCCATCCAAGCCCCCGCACCAAAAAAGTTGACAAGAGACAAGCTTCGCAAATGATTGGCCAAGGGGTTGTGTTGGCATTACGACGAACCACGGAGCCGCGAACATCCTTATAAAAAGGATCGACTCCTCATGATTGAATTAGCGAAGGATGAGAATACTTAAATATCTAAAGAAGCCCTTGAACCTAAAGAAGAAGCTATGGAGGAAGAGTCCTAACTGACTGATTATGCAATGCATGCATTGGCCAGCTACTCCAACCCGCAGCAATGAAAGTTCGAGGACTTCTAAAATAGCAACCCAACACCGTTCTCATCAACACAGGCAGCACAAATAATTTCTGTAATAGTAAGGTTGCTACATATTTGGTGCTTTTATTTGAAAGTTACAACAAGTTCAATGAAAAGGTCACCGACGGTCGAATCTTCAATTGCGACCAACGGTGCCCGCGGGTGAAACTACTCCTCCAAGACCAAGAAGTGGTAGCTGATTTATTTCTCATACCCATTGATGATTATGAAGCCGTACTTAAGATCGAATGGCTCATAACACTAGGTGATATCTCCTGAAATTTTTCTAAATTAATCATAAAATTTTATTACAAAGAAAGACAGGTCATGTTACGAGGCAAGCGCAGGAGCCAAATTTCTACCATTTCGTCGTAACGAATGGAGAAAGTTTTACATAAAGTACATAGTGAATTTTTTATTCATATCTAGCAGCCATCTAAGGGGGAGAATATATAAAATTCAGATCCTAAGCTTTCCCTCTTGCTGGATGATTTTGTGGACATTTTCATGGAGCCACGTGAGCTGCCCCCAACCGATTGCATGACCACTATAATCCTATTCTACTGAGCAAATCTCTAGCAAATTTGCATCCATACCACTATCTTCACTTGCAGAAGGATGAGATTGAGAACACGTCAAAGAGATGCTTGATACCGGGGTGATTCGACAGAGTTGCAGCCTTTATTCTTTACCAGTGTTGCTAGCGCGCAAGAAGGATGGTACACGGAGAATGTGTATTGATTATCAAATCTTGAACACTATCACTATCAAGGATAAATATCCTATACCAGTCGTAGATTAGCTCTTGAATGAATTAAAAGGAGCTCGAGTTTTCACTAAATTGGATCTCCATTCCGATTATTATCAGATTCGGGTATGCACTGAAAATATTTCGAAAACTGCATTTCGCACACAAAATGGTCACTGTGAGTTTCTGGTAATGCCTTTCGGACTTACGAATGCTCCTTCTACTTTTCCAAGCTTGATGAATGATATCTTCTAAAGTTTTCTACATAAGTTCATATTGGTGTTTTTTGATGATATTCTCATTTATAACCCTACACTTGATATACATTTTTAGCCCTTATGAACTATTCTAACGATTCTTCGAAAGAATACCCTTTATATTAAATAGTTAAAGTGTAGCTTCTTATAAAGTAAAGTGGAGTATCTTGGGCACATTATATTAGAGGATGGACTGGCGGTAGATCCAACAAAGATCGAGGCAATACAAAGATGGTTGAAACCTATAAATGTAAAATCGCTGCACGGCTTCCTTGGACTCACGGGCTACTACCATAAATTTATGAAAGATTATGGAAATATTAGTACCCCGCTCATGTCCCTACTGAAGAAAGACTTCTTCTTGTAGTCGAAACAAGCTTCTACAACCTTCGAATGACTCAAGACCGCCATGACGACGACGCCGGTCCTAGCACTGCCTGATTTCAATCGCACTTTTACCATTGAGCCGACGCATCAAGAGTGGGAATTGGGGCTATTCTTATGCAAGGTGGTCAACTCCTAATTTACACTGAGGCTTCCCCCACACTCTAAATGAGGTTTTTACAGGAGATACTAATTACTACCAAATTTAATATATGGTTGGATATAGGTCTATGGCATGAAAGAGGATTAAAACTAGAAGAATAGTAATTCATGCTCATGCCAGATTGGGCTCTCTTTATTCTAAACCATACTAGAGGGCAGTCACTATTCTAGAAGAAAGATTGGCTATCACTAAAGACTAACCATATGGCAGCACATGCAAAGAAGAAACGACCTCCCGACAAACTTCAGAATGGATATAAAATTGAAGATCAAGTTTTTCTATACCTCTAGCCTGATCAGTAGGAAACTCGAGCCTTAATGAAGTGGTCTCCCTATTTCTCTAGGCCTTACAAAATTATGGATTACATTGGGGCCCTAACCTGGAGATCAGATTC
This sequence comes from Ensete glaucum, assembly GCA_021527575.1. Classification (NCBI taxonomy): domain Eukaryota; kingdom Viridiplantae; phylum Streptophyta; class Magnoliopsida; order Zingiberales; family Musaceae; genus Ensete; species Ensete glaucum. The sequence continues at coordinate 34,706,111 of CM038552.1, forward strand.
ACACACCAGAATAAGATTACAGTTAATCCACTAGGTACCCACCACAAATAGAAATTTAAAGAAGAAGACTCAGCCCAAATCCTTCCAACTAACACCCCAGCTAATGAGGAGGCCAAAGTTCAGTTGATGATAGCATGTGAATCATATAAGGAGCTCATGGAACCCCAGCCTTGAGGAAAAGGCTGATTTGAAGAGGGCAGATTTGATGGGACTCCAGCAGGGTTGAGTCATAATCACTTAGAAGTAATCATTAAGAACCCTATGAGATTACAATAAACCCCACCTAGTCACTTCTATCATATAAAAAAGTGTGGTTAGGGTTTATTTTAGGGCCTTAGGGCTCAGTGGCTGCCACCCCCTTAACTGGGCTATTTGGCTAAGGCTTCCCCTGCTTAGGTCGGCAGGTAGGTTATAAAAGGGGTAAAAAGATAATTTTAGTTAGGCAAGCACCCCATGGGCTAGGGTTTGCAATCCTATATAATGATATAGTCGCCCCCTCTCTTTGATCAAGCAATTATCATCTTTTATTTAGCCTTTATGCCGAGTCTAGGAGGGAGGAACCCCTATTCCAAGGTTTGATCCCCCTCAGCGATTAAAATCTATAGGGCTCCTTCTAGGGTCTTATCAATTGACTTCCTTAATAAGGTGGGTGATAGCTATAGCTATTTACATGACTTAGGGTTATATTATCATGACTTGGTTGATTAGGACCTGACCCTACTATGCTCCTATCAGACCTGCCCTCTTTAGATCTTCCTTGTCCTTAAGGGTGAGGCTCCATAAACTCTGGGAACTTGATATTTATGTCTTCATAGGACTCCCACATGGCATCTTTAGTAGGTAGCTTTGTCCATTGCACCAGTACTTTAGTAGAGGGGCATCAGTGGCGCATCACAATCCTGTAGTATAGTATTGCCTTCAGTTAGACTTAGATCTCTCCATCCATAGTAGTGTATGGCAGGTGGCTTTGGGCTAACTCGTTCTCCCCAAGCTTGAGTTTCAAGCAGGATATGTGGAAGACTGGGTGGATCTTGGAATCGACAGGCAAGTCTAGTATGTACGCCACAGCTCCAATACGCTTCTTGATCTGATAAGGCATATAAAAGTGGGGAGATAGTTTCATGGATGCTAGTATATTGATGGATGTCTGCTTGTAGGGCTGAAGTCAAAGGAAGACTATATCTCTAACAGAGTTCTGTCCAAAACTTGTTGGTGAAGACCTTGTCATGATCACTTACAATAGATCTAGGCATCTCATATAATTTTATAATATTATCTATGAAGATTTGGACAATGCTAGTAGCCGTGTAGGGATTTTGGATGATGCAAATATGGGTATATTTGGTGAGGTAATCGACCATAACAAGGATAGTACCTTTCCATTTGGATGGGGTAGCCCTTTGATGAAGTTTCTATATATGTTAGTCTACACTAAGTCTGGGATAGGTAGCGGTTACACATTCCTAAGGCTTGCTACTATTTTACCTTTGTGTCGCTGACACATGTCGCACCATGCTGCAAATTTAACAATGATGTTCTTCATTTCCTTTCAATAAAATTTTTATCGAATCCTTTTATAGGTTTAATAGATTCAGAGTGCTTAGCCACCGGTGAGGAATATAATCTCTTGTCAATTAATGTTCAAGCAGGGAGAATTAGATACTAGCACTATAAGACCGTTGTACTGTAAGTCCTTCGAATCATAACTGTAGTGTGCTACGGAGCCCGATTCTTCTTCCAATTTCTTGATAATCTCTCGGATCTCTAGATCATCTTGCAACTCATTCCTGATGACTTTAAGGAGGTCACTGATCAGAAGAGAGATGACCAAAATTTTAATATGCTCAAGTAGTTGGGAGGGCATATCTGCAGCCTCATTCTCCTTTCCTTTTTCATAAGTAATTTCATAACCGTATCCCAGGAGTTTTGTATTAGGATTCTAGCTATGGGAGTCCTAATTTAGTTTTATTAAATAGAAAAAATATATAAATCCTAAGGGTATTTATATAATCCTATCTAGCCGACCCCTAATAAAGAAGTAAGGAGGCCGGATAGGTTAGGATTAGATGGGAGGAAGATATTTTGAGGAAAGAGCATAATGTATGTTACCATAACTAACCACCCCTTATCCTAGTTAAAGAGGGGTTGGTTGATGAGGGGTTAAGTTAGAGTAAAAATAGGAAATAATAAGCAACCAGCTACCCCTAGATTGGCCGGTTGGAAGTTAAACTTAGAGATGCATTAGGAGTTGCTTTAGGAGTTGATTGAGAGTAGGAGTCTTGAAGTAGGAGTCCTCTTAAGAATTAAGGTTAGAAGGCCTAGAAATAGCTTTGTAATCCTCTACTTTTTATCATCAATAGAAGAGTATTTTATGCAGTCTTTGAGCAGTAATTTGGAGGAGGGAACCCCTATAGAGTTCCAAGGAGGCCGATCCCCTATAATGATCACCCCCAAGCTTAGAATCTGTTAGGGTTCTAACACTTGGTATTAGAGTAGTGTTCTTGGCATCTCACTGCCCTTCCACAGCCATCCATCTACCCCCCAGAGCTATCCAAAGTAGTTCCCATAATTGCTTTAAGATTATCATCAAATTTCATCGTCATCTCCACTACCGCAGATCATCCTGTGATCTCCCTATGAATTATAATAGGTTCTAGTTTCTTACCTTATTGCTGCTACAATTTAGTTATCCCTATTCAAAAAATATAAAAAAATTTATTCCTATTTGCTGCACAAACTTTTTATCATAAAGTTTCCATTTTTACGATAAAAGTTATGCTGCAGAATTCCAATCGCACACTCTTGACTATTTGATTTGCTGTCATGTTTTTATTAATCAAATCTCTACAAAATTTTTACAGTAGCTTTAGAACTTCCTATCCTCAGATCTCCCTTTAGTTTCATTAAAAAATTATTAATATAACCTACTGATCTTTTATATCCAAACTACTGCACTTTAGATGTAAAAATCTACTATCGTACTTCTTCATGATCTTTGATTTTCTGAACCTATTGTTGTTATTTCTTTCCATGAGATTTTTGTAAGCCACTTTCTTACTAGTAGATTTTTCTTGAGTTTCACTCAAATTTTCATTGAGAATTTTCAGAAAAAATTTTGTCTTCACTATTGGAACTTTTTCAATGAAAAATCTGCTACTGCACCTTTGTGTTTCTTCTTCTTCTTAACCCATCGAAACCCAATCATTTTGTTGCCATTATCCAAGATATCTTTAGGGTATCCCTCTAGCCTTATGACATAGCCATCATAACCTATTTTCATAACCCTAATACCCCCAAAAAATCGTAGTCCAAAATAGAAACCTATTGCAGCCGAACCTATATATCACCAACCGATTGTCTAAATCTTCCACCACCCATGCCATTGACCCATCAATAGAAAAAAGACAAGGACATATCTGATCTATAGGCATGTGCTATGGCTTCTCACGATCCAATTGATGCCAAGTTTGAAGCATTGGAATCTCGGCTTGAATCGCGGCTCGAATCGCGCTTGGAGGACAAACTGTGCGCTTTGTTTGCGGAGTTCAAAATTGGACAACCACTGAGTCCAACCAAATCTCAGTGAAGAGAGAGTTTAGAGAGCCCTCCAAAGAAGGAAGGACAACCTTCAAACATGCTTTAGCTATGCATGAGGGTGGACTTCCTATGTTGGGAAGAAGGAGACCCAATGGGGTGGATTTCGTGCGCCAAATGTTACTTCCGCTACTACCGAATGTCAAACGATGCTATGGCACAAATTACTATAATCCACCTTGAAGGCGATGCAATCCAATGGTACAATTGGGTGGAATATAATCATGAGGCTCTGATGTGGAATCAATCTAAAAATGCACTACTGAATCGCTTCAGACCTACGGAGTACAAAAATATCGACGGTCGACTTGCAAAAATTCGGCAAACCTCTACAATTCAAGAGTACCAAACCAGGTTTGAGAAGCTATCCTACCTTGCTTGTTATTGGACTGACCGACAATTGCTAGGTACCTTCATCGAGGGACTCAAGTCAGTGATAAAAGGGGAGGTTAAGGCACGGTAGCCCCGTAACGTAGCTGCTACAATTTCCTTCGCACAAATACAAGAAGAGCAGCTCAACCAAGATGCTCGAAGGACAAGAACCACTCCTAGGCCCACAACATAGAAGCCTCCTATTCCCAACTGTCATTCTCTACCAAAAAAGTGTTAGGAAACCTCAGCGGATACATCATATACGCAGCAGAAATCAAAATAAAAAATAATTTTCTATACAGATCAAATTATTATGCAAAAGATTGGGGTCACGAGAAAAAATGCAAAAACCAATAAAATCACATTATGTGAGAGATTGATTTTATCTAGGGAGATCGTATATCTCTATATTTCAGATCCGGATGGAGAAGATGAAGGAGGTCAAGCGTCCTTCTCTCTAGCGGTATCCACACTATGGATCTCTACAGTGAAACTCCTCCAATCTGATCTTGCAAATCTTGCTCAGAGGGAGGGAGGAGAATAAGAAGTGGTGGCTAAAGCTGCAGCCTATCAACCATGAGTCTCCCCTCCTATTTATAGAGAACCACCAAAAATACTAGGGCTCCTGCCTTAGTGGGTATTGGATCTCCATCCAATAACCTACTAACCTTACAGTATTGGATCTCTATCCAATAATCTCCTCAGGCTTCTAATTGGGCCTTAAGGAATAAGTCCATTAGTATAGGGTCTTATCTAATAAGAATAGGGGTTAATTGGATCTTCATCCAATCCTCTATTCACTAAAGCATCCACCATATGTGTGTAACCCTCTAGGCCTGATACCAAGCTCGTCGTGAGTCACTCCCATCAGAACTCCTTCTGATATAGTGAATTATTATCCTCATAATAATTCACTTGACTCATCGACTATGGACATATTAGGCCACTATGCCATAGTCCCCAGACGGTACAGGGGGATCGAATCTATCAGACCTGTCTGTGCACAGTTACCATATATCTATGATCCCTCATCTAATAATATCCTAGAGACCATATATTGGATATAATACTATAAGGTCACATACGGAATCAGTTTGTCTTGCTCTATTCGGATTCTACCGGAGAACTCCTATCTCAATCCGAATGACCCTAGTCAGGGATTTGTCTGAGCAAGTACATATGAGATATTCCTCTCATGATATTGAGCGTAGATGATCCTCTATTGACACTCAATTGCCTTCATAAGGTTGGCCACCAATCCTGATAACTAGTTGTACCAAATCTAGAACTTTCCAAACTTGTAAGTCTAGCATCAATGAAAGGAGTACTCATATAAGGCATCATTGGTGTCTCATGTCTAAAGACCATATACATAACTGGGACTATGGAATTGCTGTCTGACATTAGGTATCATTAACTATACAGCATTCCATAAGCGGATCAATCAGTGAACTCATTCTCCAATGAGCACATGTATTATATTCTTAGTGTCTCCACACAAGTGGCTATGAGACCAGCCGCCTCCATCATATAGAGGGGTATATAGTACACTAATCTATCTGGTTATCTAAATATCCCTCTTGAGTAACCTATGACTGAGATTATTTAGGATCTATGTCTAAAGGTGAATCAATCTCATTATCATGATCTCATCACAATCTAATTTCCATTGAACAGAACCAAGGACATCACAATAAATATGTAACAAATAATATAATATGAGAATATACCAATATTAATCATAAGCAAAAAGATCACATAGTATATCACACGTGCCATCACTCATGTGATTGGCTTACAGGGCACTTGTAACTAGCAAAAAGTTGACAAGAGAAGAACTACGTGATCGATCAGCAAAGGGGATATATTGGCATTGCGACGAACTGTAGAGTCACGATCATTACTGTAAAAAGGACCACCTCCTATTAATTGAACCTCTTAAAGAAGTGGAGGAAGAGGTCCAGGAGCATGAGAAAGATGTCATGAATGAATAAGAGTAGTCAGTTGATATTAAAATGTATGCTCTTGTTGACTATGCGAACCCATTTACGATTAAAGTGGGAGGATTTCTTATACAACAACTGATTACCATTCTTATTGACACTGGAAGAACTAATAATTTTATAAACAGTAAGGTTGCTATCCGGATGGCCTTGCCTATTAAAGATTGTAGCAAGTTTGATGGTAAAGTCACCAACAGACGAATTTTGAATTGTGATTGCTAGTGCCTACGGGTGAAGTTTTTACTACAGAATCAAGAAATAATCATAGATTTTTTCCTCCTCCCTCTTGATGAGCGTGAAGTCATGCTTAGAATCGAATAGCTGACAATATTAGGTGATATTCCTCAGAATATTTTGAAATTAATCATGATGTTTTGCAGCTAGGGAAAATAAGTGGTACTGCACAACAAATGGGGGAGCGACATATCAATGATTTTCACATGACGAATGGAGAAAGTCTTACACAATATATGTAGCGGCTTCTTAGTATAAATTAAGTAGCAATCCAAGGGGGAGGCAACCAAAGTTGATGACCCAAATCTACTTCCCTTGCTTGCTGAATTTTCAGATGTATTTAACAAACCGCACAGCCTACCTCCTAGCCGCCAACATGATCATCGAATATTGATTCTTCCGAGCAAACACTCAGCCATATCAGTACCCTCATCTATAGAAGGATGAAAAAGAAAGGATTGTGAAGGAGATGCTTGAAACAGAAGTCACTCGGCCAAGTTACAGCCCCTACTCTTCACCGGTGCACTTTATATGAAAGAAGGATGAAACATGGTGAATGTGTATCGACTACAAAGCTCTTAATAGTATAGTTGTCAAGGATAAGTACCCAATTCTAGTAGTTGATGAATTGCTTGATGAATTAAAGGGAGCATAAATCTTCACAAAGCTGGACCTTCGATCCAGATATCATCAGATACGAGTGTGTGAAGAAGACATATCGATAAGCACCTTTCGGACAAATAACGACCACTATGAATTTTTGATAATGCCCTTCGGTCTATATTTACAACCCCTACTCTCTACCTTCTAGAGCCTTATGAATGATATCTTCTGGAATTATCTTTATAAGTTTGTGCTAGTTTTTCTCGATGACATCCTTATTTACAGCCCCTCTACTGAAAGTCATTTTGAGCACTTATGACTTGTTTTGACGATTCTTCAAGAGCATGTTCTTTTTGTCAAAAGATTAAAATATAGTTTTCTTCAACAGAAGGTGGAATATCTTAGGCATATCATATCAGAGGAAGGAGCGGTGGTAGACCCTTCCAAAATTGAAGCAATGCAGAACTAGCCGACCCCAAGGAACATAAAATCACTATGTAGCTTTCTCAGCTTAATAGGCTACTACCACAAGTTCATGAAATACTATACGAAGTTCAGTGCAGCTCTCACTTCCTTGCTGAAAAAAGATGCTTTCCAATGGTTAGATAGAGCCTCCACCGCCTTCGACGAACTTAAGACCATAATGACGATAATGCCCATGCTAGCACTACCCAACTTCGACAAGAATTTTGTTACTGAAGCTGATGCCTCCGGAGTGGGAATAGGTGCTATGTTAATGCAAGATAGCTGCCCCCTAGCATATACAAGTAAGGCTTTATCTCCTTCCTAACTCAATATGACTATTTATGATAAGGAGATGCTCGCGATTGTGCATGCGGTAGCTAAATGGAGATCGTACTTATTCGAGCGACGCTTCCAAATTAAGACCGACCATAAGTGCTTGAAATATTTATTGGAGCAAAAGATATCTTCCTCCGAGCAGCAAAAATGGGAGCTTCTTGGATATGATTATGAAATAATTTATCAAAAGGGGAAAGAAAATATTATTGTAGATGCGCTTTCATGACAACCCTAGCAAGTTGAATTTTTGACCGTTTCACTTTCGACCAGCAACTTCCTTAAGGACAGAGAGAATGACAAGATGATCCAAGAACCAGCAAGATCATAAAGAAGTTGGAGGAAGAACCAAGTTCCATGGCTCATTACAGTTGAGACTCAAAAGACCTATGCTATAAGGTACGCATTGTGCTGGTGCCAAATTCTAGTTGCATAAAGACTATCCTTCAAGAGATGTATTCCATACCCATGACCGAGCATTCCGGGTTCCTTAGAACCTATAAGAAAATTAAGCATAATTTTTATTAGGAAGGGATGAAAAATATTATTGCTAAATTTGTGGCACAATGTGATGTGTGCCAATGGCATAAACATAAAATAGTAGCAAGCCCCAGAAAGCTACAACCTTTACCCATCCCGGACTTAATATGGATCGATATATCAATGTACTTCATCAAAGGGCTACCCTCATCACAAGGAAAAGGTATAATTCTTGTTGTTATTGATCACCTTATAAAGTATGCTTACTTCAGTGTAATTCGCAATCCCTACACTATTTACAACATTGCCCAAATCTTTATGAAAAATATTGTAAAATTGCTTGGGATACCGAGATCTATTGTAAGTGATCGTGATAGGGTCTTTACGAGCATATTCTAGATAGAATTATTCCAGATGTAGGGCACTAAATTGAAGATGAGCACATCATATCACCTACAATCCGACAACTAAACTGAAGTAGTGAACAAGTGTTTAGAAACATACCTCAGATGCTTCTCTAGTGACCGGCCAAAAGAGTGGACAAGTGGCTACCTTGGGCTGAGTGGTGGTAAAATATAACTTATCATTCATCCACAAAAATTGCACCCTATGAGGCTATGCATGGCTGACCTCCTCCTTTAATCCTAAAATATGTATTGGGCACCTATAAAGTAGAACAAGTAGACAAGAAACTGCAGGACAGAGATAAAATGTTGAAGCTATTAAAAGACAATCTCATTGCAGCTCAAGCAAGGATAAAACAACAATATGATCAACATAAAGGCAAAAGAAAATTTACAGTGGGAGATCGGGTATTTCTACGGCTCCAGCCATACAAGAAAACATCGATCTAGACCAGAGTATCCATGAAGCTTTCACCTTAGTCCCATGTACTCTACCAGATTATGGAGCGCATTGAGGCAATAGCATACAGATTGGACTTACCAACTGACTCCCGAATCTATCCAGTCTTCCATGTGTCCTGCTTGAAGCTCAAATTATGATAGAACAAGATAGTTCAAAGATATTTACCTAATATGACTATCCAAGGAGAGCTCCAAACTCAGTCGAGTGCCATTATTAACCGAAGGATCATAACACGACAATGACAACCTACTACTGAAGCGCTAATATAGTGGGTGAACCTTCCAGAAGAAGAGTCCACTTAGAAGAACTATGATGATTTAAAAATAAAATTTTTAGAATTCATGTAGCACCAACCTTGAGGACAAGGCTGATTTGAAGAGGTCGGGTCTACTAGGACTCTAGCTAGGGGAGTTCAAATTTAGTTTCATTAAAGAGGATAAATATATAAATCCTAAGGGTATTCATATAAATCTTATCTAGTCGACCCCTAATAAAGAAGTAAGGAGGTCAACTAGGTTACGATTAGATGGGAGGAAGATATTTTAAGGAAAGAGTAGGATATATGTTACCCTTATTAACCACCCCTTGTCCTAGTTAAAGAATGGTTGGTTGTGGAGGAGTTAAGTTAGAGTAGAAATTGGAAACAATAAGCAACCGGCCATCCCTAGATAGGCCGGTTGGAAGTTAGACTTAGAGATACATTAGGAGTTGCTTTAGGAGTTGATTGAGAGTAGAAGTCTTGAAGTAGGAGTCATCTTAGGAATTAGAGCTAGAAGCCTATAAATAGCCTTATAATCTTCCACTTTTTATCATTAATAGAAGAGTATTTTCTACAGCCTTTAAGCAGCAATTTAGAAGAGGGAACCCCTATAGAGTTCCAAGGAGGCCAATCCCCTATAGTGATCACCCCGAAGCTCAGAATCCGCTAGGGTTCTAATATTTTGTTACCCATTTTTGCTATTCAGGAGATGAAATATTTTGCTCTAGAAAGTATTTGAGGCTCTTATGGTCATTTTTTATCTGGAAGCATCGGTCGATCAAATATGGTCTCCATTTTATCATTAGATATGCTATTGTCAGCATCTCCTTGTCGTAGATTGACAGCTTCGGGTGTGAAGGAGATAGAGCCATGCTGGTATAGGTGAGGGATCGGCCTTCTTACAAGAGGATAGTGCCAATCCCAACTCCCAATGCATTTGCTACAATCATAAATGTTTTGTTAAAATCGGGTAGTACAAGCACGAGTGTATATGTCATCGTGGCCTTGAGAGCACCGAAGGTGCGGATGCTTTGTTCATCCACTAGAAGGCATTCTTCTTCAGTAGAGACATGAGGGGGGCACTGATCTTTCTATAATCTTTTATAAATTTATGGTAGTAGCCAATCAACCTGAGAAATCCCCACTGCACCTTTATATTTTTGGGCATCGGCTAGCTTTACATCACCTTAATCTTTAAGGGGTCTACCACCACTTCTTCCTTTAAGATTATATGCCCAAGATACTCCACTTTACTTTGCAAAAGGATGCACTTCGACTGTGTGATAGAAAGAGTATGCTCTTGATGGCTTTCAAGCGAAGGGTTGTGCTGGTTACAAGTGCCCGACAAGCCAATCATATGAGTGATGGCACGTGTGACACGCTGTGTGATCTTTTTTTCTTATGATTAATATTGGCATATTCTCACATTATATTATCTGTTGCATATATATATTGTGATGTCCTTGGTTCTGTGTAATGAGAATCGGGTTGTGATGAGATTACGATAATGAGATTGATTCACCTTTAAATATAGATCCTAAATAATCCCGATCATAGGTTACTCGAGAGGGACATCGAGATTACTAGATAGATTGGTATACTATAGACCCGTTTGTATGATAGAGGCTGCTAGTCTCATAGTCACTTGTGTGGAGACACTAAGGATATAGTATTGATGCTCATTGGAGAATGAGTTCATTGATTGATCCACTTATAGAATGCTATATGGTTAATGATATCTAATGTTAGATAATGATTTCATAGTTCCAGTTATGTATCTGGTCCTTAGACTTGAGACACCAAGGATACCTTGTATGAGTACTCCTTTCTTTGATATCAGACTTGCAGGTTTTGAAAGTTCCAGATCTATTATAGCTGGTTATCGGGGTTGGTTGTCAACCTTACGAAGGTAATTGAGTGTCAATAGAGGATCGTCCACTCTCGGTATCATGAGAAGAATATCTCATATGTGCTTGCTTAGACAAATCCTTGGCCAGGGTCATTCGGATTGAGAGAGAAAGAGTTCTCTAGGAGAATCCGATTAGAATGAGACTATGACAGATTTCGTATATGACCAGACAGTACCATATCCAATATACGTTCTCTGGGATATTGATTGGATAAGGGATTATAGATACACGGTAACTATAGAAAAATAGGTTCGATGGATTTGATCCCCCCTGTACCGTCTGGGGACTATGGCGTACTAGCCTAGTACGTCCATAGTCAATGAGTCGAGTGAATTATTATTGAAATAATAATTTACTATATCAGAAGGAGTTCTGATGGCAGCGACTCACGTCCAGCTCGGTATTGTGCTTAGAGAGTCCCACACATATGGTGGATGCTTAAGTGAATAGAGGATTGGATGGAGATCCAATTAGCCCATATTCTCATTAGATAAGATCCTATGCTGATGGTCTCCTTGTTTAAAGCCCAATTAGAGGCCTAAGGAGATTATTCGATAGAGATCCAATATTGCAAGTTTAGTGGGTTATTGGATGGAGATCCAATACCCACTAAGATAGGAGACCTAGGGTTTTTGGTTGCTCTCTATAAATAGGAGGGGAGACTCATGGTTGATAGGTTATAGTTTTAGCCACCATCTCCTATTCTCCCCCCTCCCTCTGTGTAAGAGTTGCGAGATCAGATTGGAGAAGTTTCGTCGCAGAGATCTATCGTGTGGATATCGCTAGAGAGGAGGACGTTTGACCTCCTTCATCTTCTCCATTTGGATCTGGAATATGGGGATATATGATCTCCCTAGGTAAAATTAATCTCTCACCAATCGCGATTTTATCAATTTTTGTGTTTTTCTCGCGACCCCAATCTTTTACATGGCGATTTGATCTACGTGGGAAATCGATATTTTGTTTTGATTTCCGCTACACATATGATGCATCTACTGAGGTTTCCCAATAGTGGTATCAGAGCAAGGTTTTCATGCAAAAGATTGGTTTTAAACTATGTGTGATTATATTCAATCACTTAGAATCATTTTACACATTCTTGCTGCGTTTTCACAGTGAAGGCAGTAAGGAGGAGAGGCAGCCAGGCATGGCTAGGCCATCTACAAAGGGGGCTGGTCATGGTCAGCTCCCCAACAGGGGTGGCCCGCCACATGCAAGGGGGTCACCGCTTGCAGCACGCACTGGCCGCCGGCGCCGCGCCAGAGGGGGCTGTCGCAGGGCGCACCACCTACATTGGGTAGCGACGGTGACACTGGCCGCAGGGTGGTCGCCCCTTAGCAGGGCGGCTACCATCCGCAAAGGGCAACAGTCGCCTGCATTGGGCAGCGACGGCGGCGATGGTGCAGATGGGGCAAGAGGGGTTAGGGCATCCTTTTGAGAAAAGGATAATCTTGCCCCTCAAAATTTAGAAAATTTCGAGGAATGTCCTCATATATAGAATTCCAAAAATTCCCTCAATAACTTTAGAAATTTTGAGGAATATCCTCTCATCCAAAATTATAAAAATACCCTTGATAATTTTGAAAATTCTGGGTATGTCTTGATTTCCAAAAAAAGTAATTAATTAAATAGTTTCATTAATTATTATATATATCTAGTAATCCTACATTAGATGTAATGTACATGTGACGTATAATGTGAATGGATGATTATGAGCTATGTGTTGTGATATGTGTAATTGTGATTATTATTATTATTAGGGCCTGCGTACCTTTATTTTTCTCGTTTATTGTCGGACCTGCGTGCTTGTGATTATTTGTAATTACATGGAGAGCTGCGTTAGAGCGTGGAGATTACAACAGGACCCACGATGCCGTGACGGAGATTACAATGCATGGTGATGTGATGATCCGATGATCCGACGAAATCGATGATAACCAAATCAATAATCACAGGGCATGGAGATGTGCCGATGCACACATAGATCCTATTATGAGTGATTAGGCCCATTGGCTCGGGCTTAATCATATTAGGTGACGGCTCATGACCATCCAGTGTGGCTTGCATATGTGATGTGTTATACACCTAATAGATATATGTATATATATATATATATTTACATATGATGTAGATATATATTAAATATGTATGTATGTGACATGACATATTAGGAGACCGATAGAAAACAAAAACCTCTTCTACGATAATATTACGTCGGTAAGCATGAGACAATAAGATTGACCCACATGGCTTTCCATCGTTATAAGAAGAAATTGAATCCTGACATAGGCTGAGTTAGTCGAGTCGCTCGAGGTTCACCTATCTATGTGATCGAGTTCTTGCCTACAACATATATATGCCACCGGTGACCTGAGGACATGGTATGACTTGATCGAGCAATCGAGAGCATATCCATCGAATCAGACTCATCTTGTAATGATTGTGATGACTTAACTGAACTTCATGGTTGGTCGAACAGTCGAGACCATGATGATTCATAGGCCGAACATGACGGGAATCACAAGGAGTTGTGATTAACAAGAATTGTCTACCTTTTGGGCTTAGTGTAGTGGGTCGAGTTACCAATGGGATCCCGATCCCCACTAGGAGTCTACCGGAGACTTTCGTCTCACGCGTCAAGGGTGTCGTGTGATTCGCTAAGAAAATAGTGGGAGTATATTAAGATACAAGTCTATATCTTAATTAGTATTTTCTGTAAAATCTGTATATTATTTATTTTTGTTGTATCTTGCTTATCGCTTGCAAAACCCCTATGTAGCATATTTAATGCCAATTACCTCATTGGTCTAAAGGCTCCATAATTTGAGAATTATTCTCATGAAAGAGAAAATCGTATGTCCTTAATATGATTGTACCCACACTTGAGGAAAGGACAAGCAAGGATGACGCTTTGTGAAGTATAAAGATAGTCCTAAATGATAACCTGTATGTTGATTTTATACTTTAGTCCCTACCAGATTCCTTTTCATAGTTCATTATTAACTTTAATATGAACAAGATTGAGATGACTCTATGTGAGCTCCTCAATATATTGAGGGAAGCTAAGAGTACCATCAAAAAAGAGGTGTCAGTTCTCCATATTGGTGAGACTAATAGGAAAAAAATGCTAGTGAGACCCTTAAGAAGGGCAAGGGCAAAGAAAGACCGGGTAAGGCAAAGGTTGCCAAGAAAGACCTAGCAAAGGACAAAGGACAGTGCTTCCACTAAGGCTAAGACGGGAATTGGAAGAGGAACTATAAGGACTACCTTACAGATAAAGCGAAACAGAAGCTTGGAGAAGCTTCAGGTATATTCATGATCAGTCTTCACTTGTCAGATTTTCTTGATAACACATGGGTATTGGATACCGAGAGTGCTTATTATATCTATAATTTGTTACAAGTTCTGACAAGACCTACGAGACTCGCTAGAGGTGAGATGGACCTCAAAATGGGCAATGGAGCAATAATATTCTCAAAAATATTATTTTCATTTCTTGTTTGATAATTAGTAGATATAAATTAGTTTTTGAGAATAATAGTTGTTCAATAATTATGGATAATGATATCATCACTAGAGAGACCCTTATAAATGACTTATATGTGTTAGACACGTCTCCACATATCATAAATATAAATATGTCTAAGAGGAAAAGAGATGAGGTGAAAAATGCATACCTATGGCATTGTAGGCTAGGTCATATATATGAGGGAAGGATTCAAAAGTTGCTATGAGATGGATACTTAGATCCATTTGACTATGAGTCATATACAACTTGCGAAGCTTGCCTTCGTGGGAAAATGACCAACTCTTCTTTTAGTGGAACTGGAGAGAGAGCCACTGAGTTATTGGAACTTATACATAGTGATGTATGTGGTCCCATGTTGACTCAGGCTATAGGTGGTTACTTATACTTCATAACATTCACTGATGGTTTCTTTAGGTATGGAAATATGTACTTGATAGAGTACAAATATGAGGCCTTTGAGAAATTCGGGGAATATAAGAATGAGGTAGAGAACCAGATTGGAAAGAGTATTAAAACTCTTTGATCGGATCGAGGAGAGTACTTGAGTATAGAGTTCACCCATTTCCTCAGGGACAATGAGATTCTATCCCATGGACACCTCCTTATACACCTCAGCTCAATGGTGTATCAGAAAGGGGAATCATACGCTGTTAGACATGGTGTGGTCCATGATGAGTTTTGTTGATCTACCTGTCTCATTCTGGGGGTACGCCCCAGAGACCGCAGCTTACCTTCTGAATAGAGTTCCATCAAAGTCAGTAGTGTTTATACCATATGAGATATGGAAAGGAAAGAAGCATGATCTTAAGGTGGTTACGATTTGGGGCTATCCTGCCCACGTTAAAAGACACAACCTCGACAAGTTGGAATCAAAGATGGAACGGTGTACGTTTGTGGGATACCCTAAGGAGACTTTGGGTTATTATTTATATCATCCCAAGGACCGAAAGGTCTTTGTTGCCAATAGAGCTACGTTCCTTGAGAATGAACATATTTTTAATGGAAATAGTGGGAGTGTGATAAAATTGAGCGAGGTTGGAGAACCTAGCTCGAGCATCATTCCAGAGCCCAAGTCTGTTCAAATGCCTAACACACAAATTTTAACTTTTCATAGGTCTAATAGAGTATCTCACCCTCCTGAAAGATATATGGGACATATCAGTGGAGATGACTCTCAAGATATTGATCATCAGACCTACGAGGAGGCTATTATGAGTATAGACTCCGGGAAGTGACAAGAAGCCATGAATTCTGAGATGGATTCCATGTACTCTAATAAGGTTTAGAACCTTGTGGATGTACCTGAGGGTATTATACCATCAATTGCAAATGGATCTTCAAGAATAAGATCAGAGTGGATGGAAAGGTAGAGACCTATAAAGTAAGGCTAGTAGCTAAAGGATATCATCAAAGACAAGGAGTTGACCATGACAAAACCTTTTCACTTGTAGCCATGCTTAAGTTCATTAGAATTATTTTGGCCATTGCAGCACATTATGACTATAAGTTCTAGCAAATGGATGTCAAAATAGTATTCCTCAATGGCAACCTCAAGGAGGAGGTGTATATGATATAGCCAAAGGGATTCATATCCAAAGAGAGTTCAGATAAAGTGTGCAGGTTGCTTAGATCAATTTATGGATTGAAGCAAACTTCTTGAAGTTAGAACATATGATTTGATGTGGTAATTAGATCTTATGACTTCGTTAAGAATGAAGATGAGCCTTATATGTACAGGAAGGTAAGTAGGAGTGCTATCACATTCTTGGTGCTATTTGTGGATGACATCCTAATCATTGAAAATGATGTAGGAATACTCTCCATAGTAAAGGCTTGGCTATCCAGAAACTTCTCCATGAAAGACTTATGAGAAGCATCATATATTTTGGGGATCCGGATCTATAGAGATAGATCCAAAAGGATGTTTGGCTTGTCCCAGTCTAGGTACATAGACTCCATCGGGAATCTCGCAAATGCCCCTTTTTCTATACTTTTATGTACCTGAGTCGTACCTCCTATTAACCCCTTTCCAGGTCAACCAATTGAGCTCAACCTGAGCTCAATCCATCTCATAGTGGGTTTGATTTACCTCACTTGAGTTACTTTGTATTCCTTCTAAATCTAACTCAAGTAGAACTCAAACCCAAACTGATGCTAACTATAATCATGACATTCAAGTCTAATAAGACCCTCCTGAATCTAGGCAAGTTTTTCGACAACTCCCGACGATCTTCCAACGAGTCTCTTGGTCTTCTTCTGGTGAACTCTGGATGCTATCTTGGCAAGCTCTTGATTACCTTCAACAAACTCCCAACGAACTCCTAACAAGCTTCTGATACCTTTGGCAAGCTTCCAGCAAACTCCCGACAAGCCTCCAATCCTCCCGGCGAACTCCTAGCAAGCTTCCAATACCTTCAGCAAGTTTCTAATGATTTTCTCGGTGAGTTCCCATTGCATCGTCTGAATCCCGGCCCGATACCTCGGACTTGACTTTGGCCCATATCTTATGGTAATTCTTTCTCTATCATAATTAATCCTATATCAATCATCTCTAACACTCTTGTTATATCAATAACTCATTAATTGATTTCATCATCAAAATATGAGATTCAACAATCTCCCACTTTTTGATAATGATAATCAATTGATGACGGGAGTTAAACCTTACTCCTAAATCCATGCCATACTTCAAATAAGGAAAACTTAAGTTCACGAGAACCAAACACTCTTGAATTCAAGTATCAAAACATCCATTTATCAAATGATATATCTTGAATTTCAAAAATTATTAATTCATCATTGATACATGATATAACATTATTCTCAACCAATAAATCATAAATCATTCAATTTTCAAGAATATTCTAAGAATTTCAAAATTCATGTAAAATCAAAGTATACAATTATCCCTCTTAAGTTAAAATTATCCCTCTTAAGTCATCAATCATTTCTCCCCCTTTATTTATCAACAAAGATAGGAGAAATACTCATTTTACCATTTTTCTACATGTGTCATCAATATGTCATTTCTCCCCTTTTGTCATCAATAAAAAGATAAAATATTAGAGCAAATGATTTAAGGCAAATGTGTCATTACACCCCCTTAGTAAAACATGATAAAAATATAATTTTCTCATTAAAATTATTCTTCCCCTTTGAATAAGAAATGAAGTAAAGGGGAGGGGTCTCAAAGATTCAAAATTTTGATATATATCAAAAATGATACATTCATCAAAAATTTAATATCAAAAGCTCATATCAAGCATCATAGAAGTTTTTGTCATATATTCTTCTTTTGTAAACATTCATCAAGATTCATGAAACAATAATCTTTAAAAATATCTCATCACAAAAATTTGAATCAACTTCTTATGTTTATTTTAACCAGAGTGATTTTGAAAGTGAGTAAAAAATCTGAGAAATCCAAAAAGAATTAAGAGCCACTCATGTATTTAAATTATATAATCTTTAAACACAAATAGCAAATCAAAATAGCAAATCATGTTTTTTTAGATCATCTTTATGTATATTTTCTTCTCTTTTACAAATAAGAAAGTACAAACAAGGAAGGGAAGTGAAAAGCATCATCAATAGAGTTAATCTAGTAAATTCCAAACTTCAAGAGTTAAGAACTACCCATGCAATTTAATTCATTTTATATATATTTCAAACAAGAATAGAAAATCAAGCAATTCATGCATTTAAAATTCCTAATTTTCTTTTAAGCAAATTATTCTTCATTCAATTTTATAAGCTCACTATATCTAATTTCTTCTAATCATATTAGTAATTTTATTTTCCCTTTTCCTCATTGTCCCAAAAGAAATATGATGGCATAATTTCTTCTCAACATCCATATTCAAATTATGCCCAAAAGTAAAAAAAAAGATCATGTTATTAAAGATAAAATTAAATCCTTAAGTACCAAAAGATATGATTTTTTAATAAATATATCCCCTTTCTTTTCTTTGTTAATAATAAAAATAAGTCTTAGGGGATTAAATACTTTTGATTCATCCAAGATAAATCTTAAGACATCCAATTCATTTAGTAAGTTTTTTTTTAATAGAAGAAAGATCTCAATTATAATTGTTAAAATCATAAATCTCTCTTTTATTAAAAAGAGAAAATCATAGAGATTAAACATGATTCGATAAAGGATAAAGTTAAGAAATCAAGGAAATATTCATAATAAAACAATCTCATTTAATCTTCAACTTATCATAAATTTAAGAAATAAATGTTTTGGTGATAAGGTGTATCATTCATGAATACAAGTCAAGGATAAATAATTATCAAATCTTGAATGCCAAATGATATGATTTAGATTGCAAGAAGGAAAAAATGGAAGATCTTGATTTGTATATTTGAAACTTCAAGTTGTCAATAATATGATTCGTAAGAAGATTTTTAAATTATAGGTTTGAAGACATAAATTATAATTTTATTTATATAATTTTCTTTGAATGAACTCGATTTATATAAGGATTTCAAGTTTCAATTTCTTAAGATGTCAAGATCATGATTTAAGTTATCAAATCATTAATAGATTCATCAATCTCTTTAAAATCATTAGAAATCATATCCAAAATCATCATCAAAATCGCTTTTTGAAAAATTTAAATAAAGGCAATTTAGATTATTTTTTAAAAATAACCAAAGTTCTCTAATTCATTTTTGTAGTTTAAAAGATTCATCAATAATGGTATCATGTTATCTTTTGTTGAAGGATTGACAGGATAAAAAAATTTCAAGAAGAATTATCTTCCTTTTTAGTTGTTTCATAAGATTTATTTCAAGAATGCTTTTAAGCATTATCATCAAAAACCTAGTTTCATTTATAAAAGAAAATATCAACATCATAATAAATATTTTAAACCAAGTAAACTATTTTTAAAAATTTCAAAACTGAAAAACCAAGTATTATTCCTAAAAGAAATCATCAAAATCATTTCAATAAAATATTTTCAAACAAGAGCTTCGATTTAGTTTAATTTCAATGAGTTTTCTTTCTTAAGTAAGTCTAATTCTTTAGACTAAGTGAAATGAGTTATCATGCTCATTTTATTTTCATTTCTAAAATAATTTTAATTTTTTATAATTATTAAAAAATAAAGCATGATTTTTTTCTCCCTGTTCTATATTATTCTATACTCAAATTCTATCATTCGGTAATAATCATTTAATCATACAATCCATACAACTATCATAGCATTTAAATCACGTAATATTTAAATCAATCATTCTATAAACTTATTCAATAATAATATAATATTTAGGCCATTTAAAAATAACCTTTATATTTAAATCAACATCCAAGTTAATGATTTTGAACCTATTATTCAATCATCATCAAAATCTCAGTTTCATAAATTTCAATATAAATAATTTTTATTAACAATAACTTAGGTTCTTTAGTTCTAGTTTTAGCATGCTCTAGCTATGTATCATCATTCATAATCAAAACACAATTAAGATTAACGAACCATCATGTGATTTCTTATCAATAAACTTAATTCTAATAATTTTTCTTATTATTATTACTTAGGCTAGTGAGCTTAAAAAGAGTGTTAGATCTTAAGTCATGTGGCTTGAGTATCCACTTTCAGGATACCATTTACCGCTCTTAGCTTTTTTAGGAGGCAACTTTATAATATTAAAGTTTTTGGTTTCGGTTCCCATTTGAGTTTTGGTCCCTCTTGAAGTTTTCTTCCTATTTTATCTAATGGCTTGATCTTTAGGAACCTAAATTAGTTTATATGGACTGTATTTTCTAGATGAATATTTGTAAGCTTTATATCCTAGTTTACCATAAAAGTTGCATTTAATTCTTGGTGGTAAGTTTAGAGTGGGTCCTGTGATAAAAATAGTTGGCTTTTGTTGAATATTGCCAACAAAGTCTATATCTTTTTTTTTATTAATATGACCCTTATTTGCAAAGACTATGTTTAGAGATTTATTTCTTATTTCAAATTTTTTTAAAGTTTGTTTAAATATAAGATTTTCTTTTCTAAGTTCATCTAAGTTTTCACATTCGGTGCATGAAATATTTGATGATGGTGCTGCATGTAGTTGTTTAAATCTACTATACTAGAGAATCATGCTCTTTCTTAAGTAACTTATAAGACTTGCTAATTTTTCTAAACTCGTTATAAAGTTCATGAAAAGAAAGTAATAACTCATTAAAATAAAAGAACTTCCAGGTGGGTTACTTACCTCACTGTGGTTAGCCACAAGCATGAAATTCTCTACTTTTTGATTGTGTACTTCATCTTCGGAGTGCTTCAGCTTCTTGTGTTCATAACAAGATATTTTATCCAATTTAAGTTTATTTTTATAGTTTTTATTTATTAATTTATCCGATTAATTTATTAAATGTTCAAAGTTCTCATGACTCGAGATTTCACTCGATGAGTTATATGTTCTCAGTTCAAATTTCTTCTTGTTCTTTGGAAGGTGTTCTTGGGTTCTCAATGTCAAATCCTTCCTATTCTTTAGAAGGTATTATTCTTATTCATTTTTGTAAGACATTTCATTTAATGATTCATTTAGATTAAGTGTACTTTTATGTGTCAATTTTAATGTATGCCAAATCTCAAAAGCCGAATCACAAGAGGAAATCTGATCAAATTCATTCTTATCAATTGCACAAACTAAGGCATTCATAACATTCGCATTCAATGAAAAAGTTTTCTTTTTAAATTCATTCCATTCGTTCATAGGCTTAAAAGGTTTGTCAAAATCGTTTTCAATAATATGTCATAAATCAAAATCCATGGAAATTAAGAAAATACGCATTCTAGTTTTCCAATAAGTATAATCCGTCCCATTGAACATGGGAGGACATGAAATAGAATGTCTCTCATTCATGCCAAACAAAGCCATTTACTCAAGTGGGTGTTAGTCCAATGAGTAAGATCTTACTTTGATTCAAATTGTTAGAGTCAATTGGCACTAAGTGGGGGGGATGGGGTGAATTAGTGCAAGAGTGAAAGTGCTAGTTTCAAAAACCTTGCTAATGAAAAGTGAAGAAAGAAAATCGGAAGTGTTTTTTCGTATTTTGTTAGAAATGACTAAGAACCCGATTCAAGAGAAGTCATGAGAATGATGTTCGTATCTTTCAATAAGCTAATTAAGAGTAATAGAAAGCAAGTAAAGAATACTCATAAATTATAGTGGTTCAGCCTCAACCTGGCCTACGTCCACCCCCGAGTCCTCTTCTCCGAGGTTCATCGGAGTCTACTATCAATCTTCTTTTGGTAAAGATCAAACCCTTACACTTTTCACTCTCCTTTTCATAGGCTTAGGAGAGGAACCCTACAAACTCACAATAGAGACTTTATAAAAACATAACTTTTTTTCTCACTCTCTTACCTCTTTTCTTTTTCTTACAATTTTAGCACACTATTTTTTCATAGAATTTCTATCTGAAAGTGTTTTGCTAAACGTAAGAAATCTTAGTGTATTTATAGACCCTAATTGACTTTAGAAATGTAGCATCAAATCTTTCCATAAATTCTGTATACGGGCGATACTACCATCATCAGCCGCTCAAAAACAAGGCTACGCCTATACTACCACCACTTAGGCATCACTACTGCCAGCCTGGGTGGTACCACTATCACCCACTGGTGGTACTACCATTGAAAATCTCACAAAAGTCTATTTTTTTATACTTTTGCATACTCGACTCATACCTCATATTGACCCCTTTCTAGGTCAACCAATTGAGCTCAATCTGAGCTCAATCCATCCCATAATAGATCTAGTTTGCCTTACTTGAGTTAATTTAGATTTCTTCTAAATATAACTCAAGTAAAACTCAAACCCAAACCGATGCTAACTGCAATAATGTGACCATCAAGTCTAACAAGACTCTCCTGACTCCCGACAAGCTTTTCGGTAACCCCTGACGATCTTCTAATGAGTCTCTTGGTCTTCTTCTAGTGAACTGTCGATGCTAGCAAGCTCCCAGCGAACTCCCAACAAGCTTTTGATACCTTCGGTAAGCTTCCAACGAATTCCTAGCAAGCCTCCAATCCCTTTGGCGAGCTTCTGGTGAACTCCCGGTAAGCTTCTGATACCTTCGGTAAGCTTCCGACGAGTCTCTCGGTGAGTTCCCACCACATCATCCGAACCCCGGCCCGATGCCCCGGACTTGACTCTGGCCCACATCTAATTGTAATTCTTTCCCTATCGAAGTTAATCATACATCAATCATCTCTAACACACTTGTTGTTATGATCAATTGACACTATGGGGGGGGAGGGGGGGTGGCGGGGATGAATTAGTGCAAGTGTAAATTTTTTGGTTTAGATGAAAATGTTTTAATTAAACCAACATAGGAAATCTAAAACTTTTTATTCTTAGTAAAATAAATGAATGATAATAAGATTGCTAAGTTAATTGCTTACTAATTACTTAAGAAATAGTAAGGAAATCTGAAAGATAAGAAACGTCATAAGTGAAATGTTTGCTTTCAAAGAATAAACAAGGTCGGAAGCGTTAATAAGGAAATCAAAAGATGAACTCACAATTTTTATAGTGGTTTGACACCAATCGCCTACGTCCACTTCCGAGTCCTCCTTGAGGCACACCGACATCCATTACCAATCTTCTTTGGGTGAAAACCAAACCCTTACACTTTGCTTACAATGGAGATAAGATTGCACTCTTTAACCATTCCCTTACCCATTTTCTTTTTCTTATAATTTTTACACAATATTTTCTCATACTATAATTTCTAAAATTATTGTGTATAATGTAAGAAAATTTAGGGTATTTATAGGCCCCAAGTGGCTTTAGATTTTTAGAGCCAAAAATCAAATATACCCGAAAAAATTGGGTATGGGTGATTTACCCGCTAGCCTAGGCAGCTCAGTAGCCCGAACACTAGGGTATGGGCTGTTTACCCATCGGCCCTAGGCAGGTCAAACATCGAAAGTACCTAGATTCCTGGGTACGGGTGGTTCAATAGCCCAGCTTAGGCTGGTTAGCCATCATCAATCACCCGAAAGCTCGGGCGATGATGGTACACCCGTTGCTCACCAGCGATTTACCCGTCGAAGTTTTCGCAAAAATAATTCCCTCCACTTTTTGAATTACGACTTGAACTTGATGTTGACCAATTCTCTGGTCAACCAATTGAGCTCAACCTGAGCTCAATCAAACCCCAATAGTGGACCCAATTATCTTATTAAGTTATATTTAGATTTCATCCAAATCTAACTCAATTAGGACTCATTTCTAACTACGACTTAATAATTATAATGCTTAAAGACCACAATCTTAAACTAAGACCCAACTTCCACCAATCCGGTAACCTCCAGCATTCTTGCGACAAGTCATCCGGTCTTCTTCCAATGATCTCCTAGCGCGCTCCCAACGAGCTTCCCAATCCCTTCGGTGAATCTCCTAGCGAACTCCGGGTGAGGTCCCATTGCATCGTCCAAACCCAACCCGATGTCTAAGCTAGATCTTGACCCATCATCTGGTTATAACTTTATTGCTCATGTCATAATTAGTCTTGCATGATGCTAATTATGGCTTATTAAATATAATTATAATTATCAAATATCCATTACAAGACCATTCCAACTCCCGATAAGCTTTTCGGCTACCCCCTATAATCTTCCAGTGAGTCTCAGTCTTTTTCTAGCGAACTCCCTTGTGCCATCCTGGTAAACTCCCGATACCCTCGGCGAGCTCCCGATGCACTCCTGGCGAGTTCCCAATCGTATCAACCCGATGCATGGACTTGACCTTGGCCAATCCTGATTGTAATGATTATTTGATCATAATTAATCTTGCATCAATCAATTCTAACAATCATGTTAGATTAATACATATCAATTGATTTCATCATCAAAATTCAAGATTCAACAATCTCCCCCTTTTTGATGATGACAATCAAATAATGACAGGAGTTAATCCTAACTCCCCCTAAATCCATGCCACTTAAATTTAAGAGAAGCACATATTGTTAAATTCAAGCAATCAATATTATATACAAATTTCAACATAAATTTGTATCAAGTCATCAACTCATGAGTAAAAAGGAATTAAGCATCTATATCCAAGATGTCCAATTCATATCCTTATCCAAGATATCCATGTTTTTCAACAAGATCATGTGTTATCAATTTATTCATCATGTATCATCAATATATATTTCTCCCCCTTTGTCATCAACAAAAAGGTGAAATTTAGCTAATAATTTTAAAGCACAGGATAACATTACTCCCCCTTAGTATATGTATTATAAATTTTTTTTTCCTCTTTAATAAGAAGAAAAATAAGGGAGATGTTGTTAAATCATTTCATCATAGAGAAGAGCTCTTAATAAATTTTAAAAATAATACTAAGATGAGCTCAAAAATTCAAGAGATTTAAAGAGAAATATAATTAGCAAGTTTTTGATATATGAAAGCTTAGTAATTTAATAAATTTTTTATTACTTTAGAACATTCAAGCTAGTGAATTCATTCTTCTCTTTTTGAGAAGTGCAAGCTAGCAAATATTTGATTCCTTTACATTGTTCAAGCTAGCAATTTTTATAAGCTAACAAGTTTTGCTCCCCCTTTGTCATTATCAAAAAGAAGGGATAGTTAGAATAGTGCAAAACTTTGCCCATTACATCATTTTTTAAGAAATAAATCAAGAAATGTATCAATCATCACATGAAATATATCAAGAAAAATTAATATTGTGATAAGATATTCAATTTATGAAAATAAATTATGAATATCAAGAGACAAGTCATAGGAGAAATAAATAAAATCTCTTGATTTATCCATAAGAAATCTTAAGTTGTCAAGTTCATGATTTGTATAAAAATCTCCTTTTAAATAATATGAAGACACATAACAAAATATTTTGATTAATAAAAAATTTCAAGTTATAATTCCAAGAAATCAAAATCACGATATAGATAAATCACTCATTCAATTTTAAAATAATTAAAATCACTTTCAAGAGATTCAAAATATAATTAATAGACTTATT
The DNA here is from genome assembly GCA_021527575.1 of Ensete glaucum. Taxonomy (NCBI): domain Eukaryota; kingdom Viridiplantae; phylum Streptophyta; class Magnoliopsida; order Zingiberales; family Musaceae; genus Ensete; species Ensete glaucum. The sequence continues at coordinate 34,731,764 of CM038552.1, forward strand.
TGTCTCTTGAAATACTAGTGATTACTTTCTCTACATGTGTGAGCAAGAAGTCAAGGAGATTCAAAAGTTTAAGATATAAATTTTCATACACAAAAATATTTGTCTCTTGAAATTCAATTTTAAAGATATAAATTTTATAGATGTGAATTTCAAAATTAAGCTCAAAACTTCAAGATATTCAAGGAGATTCAAAAGTTTAAGAGCTACTCATGTATTTAAAATCATCTCATATAATTTCAAGTATAGAAAAAAATTATATATTATAAATTTTGATAAAACATTAAGATTTTCATAATAAGACATGATAGTAGATCAAATTGCAAATCAAGTATTTTGCATGCATTTAGAAAATTCTAAATTTTATTCCATGCAAATTGTTTCTCATTCAAGGTTATCATATCCAATTTACTTCTAATTATATTAATAATTCTATCTCTTCCTTTTTTTGTTATTGTCAATAAAGAAATATGATGACATAATTTCTTCTTAGTATTCATATTCAAATTACGTCAAAAAGTACAAGGGGATCATGTTATTAAAGATAAAATCAAAATTTTAAATATCAAAAGACATGAATTCGTTTAATAAGTTTATTTTTCTTTTTTTAATAAAATGTGTCCTAGGGGATAATCTCAATTCATCCAAGATAAATCTTTTTAATAAAGAAGAATGATCTTAATAATAATTTTAATTAATATTGTTAAGATCATAAATTATATTTTTATTTAAAAGAGAAAATTATAGAGATTAATAAGGTGATTCCCATAACATATAAGTCAAGTCAAGAAATTAAAAGAATATTCACGATAATACACATCTCTTTCAATTTTCAACTTATCATAAATTTAAGTAATACTAATTTTGGTGATAAGTTATGTCATTCATGAGTTTTAAAATAAATCATGTCAAGATAAATATTGATATCAAAAGACATTCATGAATATTAAAGACATGATTTAATTTAATAAATCTCTTCTTATATGATAAAATAGAAGATTTTCAAGTTTTATTTTTTAAACTTACCAAAATCATGATAATAATTTATTTAAGTTCAAATCATCAAATCATTAAAATCACTTTCATAGTTCAAGAGAGTCATAAAAATAACATAATCGATTCATTAATTTCTTTTTAAAATAAAAATCATTTGAAAACTTATCTAAAATCATCATCAAAATTTACTTTTCAAAAAATTCATCATAGATTATTTTTCAATAGCTAAAATTCTCTAATCCATTTTTGTAGTTTAAGAGATTCAACAATAATAATAGTATTTTGTCTCTTGTTGAAGGATTAATAGAAGAAAAATTATTTCAAGAATAATTATCCTTCTTTTGAAATTTGTTTCAAAAATGTAATGTCATTTGAAGTCAAAAACATAATTTCATCAACATCATTACAATAAAATATTTTCAAATAAAAACTTTAATTTATTTTAATTCCAATAATTTTTGGACTTAGTGTAATGAGTTACCATGCTTATTTCATTGTCATTAAATATATTTTTAATTTACAAAAATACTAGACAATGAAGCATGATTTTTTTCTTTTATATATTATTCTATGCTAAAATTATGTCATTCAATACGGTCATTCAATCATAGCATTTCAATCATTTAAATCAATCATTCCATAGACTTTGTCACTATTTGAACTATTTAACAATAGTCTTTACATTTAAACAAGCCAATGATTTTAGCATTCACTCAAAATATGTTCTTTAATAACTACGGTTCTTTGGTTTTAATTTATTTTTATACTTGTATACTCTAGCTCTGCATCATCAATATTAATTGTATAATGATGAACCATTAAAAGATTTATTATCAATAATTTTAATTTTAATAATTTTCTTATTACTACTTAGGCTAGTAAGCTTGAAGGAGTATTAGATCTTAAGTAATATGACTTAAGCATCTACTTTCAAAATATTTTTATTGCTCCTAGCCTTATTAGGAAATAACTTTATATTATGGGAGGTTTTGATTTATGTACCCATTTAACATTGGGTCCTTTATGACATATTCTTCCTATTTTCTCTAATGGCATAAGATTGTTTATAATTCATTTACGAACCCAAACTAACTTATGAGGACTATAGTTTTTTAATAGATATTTTAAGCCATATGTCATAATCTACCATAAAAATTACACTTAATTCTTAGTGGCACATTTAAGGTTGATCCTTTAACAAAAATAGTTAGCTTTTGTTGGCATTTAACAAAAATAGTTGGCTTTTATTGGGTATTATCCATAAAGCCTATTTCATTTCTTCTATTAATATGACCCTTATTAGCAAGGATCATATTCAAGAATTTATTACCAATTTTAAATTTTTCTAATGTTGTCTTAAGTATGATATCTTCTTCTTTAATGTTGTCTAGTATTTCACATTTAGAACTATGATTGTGTGATGCTAATAACTCATGCATTCCATCAACTTTACCAACTAACAAATCATGTTCATGTTTAAGCAACTTAAAAGATTTACTAAGTTTTTTAAATTCATCAAACAAATCATGAAACATATTTAATAATTTCGAAAAAAATTGCTTAACGAATCACTAACCTCATTGTCGATGGCTATAAGAGTAAGGTTCTCCACTTCTTGATTGTACATTTGATCTTTGGAACTCCTCGGCTTCTTACATTCATTGCAAGAGGTTTTGTCTATCTTTACATTATTTTTAAGGTTCAAGTGCATTAATTTTTTTGGTTCATTTGTCAAAAGTTTAAGTCCTCATCTATCAAGATTTCACTTGATGAGTCATGTATTCTTCTCGATTCATATTTCTTTCAGTTCTTAGGAAGGTGTTCTTCTTGTTTATTTTTAGTAGTATTTTCATTTAATGATTTATTTATATTAAGTGTACCTTCATATGTTATTTTTAATGCATGTCATATATCAAAAGTTGAATCAAAATAAGAAACCTGATCAAATTCATTTTTATCAAGAGCACAAAGCAATACATTTATAGCCTTTATATTTAAAGAGAAAGTCTTCTTCTCCAAATCATTCTAATTGTTCATCAGAAGAGAAGACTTTTCAAATCTATTTTCAACAATAGTCCATAAATCAAGGTCTAAAGAAAGCAAGAAAACTCTCATCCGAGTTTTTCAATAAGTATAGTTCGTCCCATTAAATATAGGAGGACGAACAATAGAAAAGCCCTCTTGAAAACCAATAAGAGGGGGGGGGGGGGGGAGGGTTGAATTAGTGCAAATATAAAATTTTTGAGTTAGATGAAAATGTTTCAATTAAACCAAGAAAAGAAATCTGAAGCTTTTCGTTCTTAGTGAAATAAGTAAATGATAAGAAGATTGCTAAGTTACTTGCTTACTAATTACTTAAGGAAGAGTAAGGAAATCCGAAAGATAAGAAACATCGTAAGTAAAATGTTTACTTTCAAAGAGTAAATAAGATCGGAAGCGTTAATAAGGAAAGCAAAAGATGAACTTATAATTTTTATAGTGGTTCGGCACTAATAGCCTATGTCCACTCCTGAGTCCTCCTTCTTGAGGCACACTGATATCCACTACCGATCTTCTTTGGGTGAAGCCAAATCCTTACACTTTGCTTACAAGGGAGACAAGATTTCACTCTTTGATCACTCATGTACCTCTTTTCTTTTTCTTACCATTCTCACATAATATTTTCTTAGAATATAATCCCTAAAATTATTGTATAGAATGTAAAAAAACTTGGGATATTTATAGGCCCCAAGTGGTTTCAAATTTTTAGAGCCAAAAATAAAACGTACCTAGAAAAACCGGATACAAGTGGTTTATCCACCGGCCTGGGCGACTTAGTCGCTCGAACACAAGGGTACGGGCGATTTACCCGTCTGCACTGGGTGGGTCAACCGGCGAAAATACCTAGATTCCTGGGTATGAGCGGTTCAATCGCCTAGCCTGGGCGAGTCAGCCGTTAGCCGCAAAAATGGTTCCTAAACCTGATATTAACTAACACTTTGGTTAACCAATTGAGCTCAATTTGAGCTCAATCAAACCCCAATAGTAGACCCGATTACCTTATTGAGTTGATATGGATTTCATCCAAATCCAACTCAACTAGAACTTATTTCTAACTATGACTCAATGATTACAACGCTTAAAGAACATAAGTTTAAACTAAGACCCAACTTTTGCCAATTCGATAACCTTCGACATTCTTACGGCAAGTCATCCAGTTTTCTTCCGATGATTTCCCGGTGTGCTCCCAGCAAGCTTCCCGTTCCCTTCGGCAAATCTCCTAGCGAACTCCCGGTGAGGTCCTACTATATTGCCTAAACCCGACCCGATGCATAAGCTTGATCTTAGCCCATCATCTGGTTGTAACTTCATTGCTCCTGTCATAGTTAGTCCTACATGATACTAATTATGACTTAATTAAATATAATTATAATTACCAAACATCTATTATAAGACCATCCCAACTCCCAGCAAGCTTATTAGATCAATCAATTCTAACAATCTTATTAGATCAATAACCCATCAATTGATTTCATCATCAAAATATGAGATTCAACACTTGTTAGATCAATAACCCATCAATTAATTTCATCATCAAATTTCGAGATTCAATAATACTGAATGCATATACTCTACTTTTTCAATAATCTAATAGAAGAATTATAATTGAGTTCGTTATAAATACCATAAAATTTATCACCCCTGCCAGATATGATAATATTAACTTTTTATCTAATTAACTCTCGATCTCATTTATATACACTTCAAGAGTATTAATGATCTGAGATTTTACATGAATTGTATATATATAATCATATCTCGACAAACTATCTATAATATGATAAAATGTCTCTCTTTAATAAGATGAAAACATAAAGTGACTAACAAATATAAGCATAATCTCTTGGAATCTATAAAACTATATTTCATTTTAAAATTTAATTATGAGATCATTATAAACTCAATATTTATATTAATTGTATGTAAAACAATCATACAAAATTTAAAAATTAGCTTTTATTGAATCATACTAAGTTTACAATCACCTAAAGGAAATAATATTCTAACAATTCTAGTAAAGAACCAAAATTCTCATAATTTTAAGAATATAACATGTATCCTCAAGATCCATTAAATGAATCATTTATAGGCACAGGCGATAAATATAAACTATTATTGCTTTCACTTTAAGATGATTTCTTATAATGATAAATATTTTATTCTATTTTAGTTTTTTATATTAAGATAAATCTCTATTATTGGTAATATATGTTAAAGCATTAAAATAATCTATAAAATATTAGATAATGATTTGTATAATATTTGATTTGAACTATACAAAGGTCAAACTTATACTTTTTTTTCCAACCAAATTGTATAGTTATTTTTCACATAACTTTCCATGCTACGGAAGTGGTATGTCACTGTGAAGAATTCTCTTTTATAAGTTTATATAATATTTATAAACTAAGGTGACTTGGGATTCAACTTTCTTAGATTACCTACTCCTGGAGATATTATGAGCCATTTATATTTTAATTTAATTCTTTATGTATATATATACTAGTCAACTCATTTAAGTTTCATTTATCCTTATTAAATTTTTAATAAGTTAATTAAGTAGAAATATAATAAATTATGAGAAATGACTCAATTATAATTATCCTCAATGTTCTTTAGCTTATACTTTGTCAGTTATATTAATGATATAATCTTAAATTTATTAAATACTATCATTTTTAGTTACTTTTTTCATTAAGGTGTCAGCTAATGACTTATTAGTAAATATAAACTGATCTATAAATATTCTTATGAGCTAATTATAAACTTTACTGAAGTCTAAATATTATTAGTAATTATCATAGCATTGAGTCTTTTAAACCTTTTCAATCAGTTATCTTTATTCTGTAGGACTTTCAATAATTAAGTTTGTCTTCCTTTTCAATTAATCTGATCATGGTCTAACTCACTCAATACAAATTGCATATGCTCAAGCTATTTATTCTAGATAATATATGGACATTACAAGAACACAATAAAGAAGTAATACTATAATAATATAATATTTTAAGTTTTTTTAATAAATATTATAATATTTATTTCACCACTATATTATCCTTGGTAAAATATTGACATATCTAGTGTTCATATAAAATTATTTATGGAGAACTTATACCATCTTTATGGAATAGTATTACTACCTTTTATGAATACAATGCGAAACTACAAGGATATCCAAATTAGTATTGTCCTACCCATCATATTTATTCGAAATATATTTTCTTTTGAGATTATTTAAATCTTCTAAGTATGTGTGCTATTATAAATATTATTTTTTAATATCACTTAGGACCAATTACATAATGTATTTTAAGATTATTGGTCCATGACACTTTGGTGGACTACAAGAATATAAAATATAGTCCAAAATATCCTATAAATGACTAGGCTACTTTGGCAGCTACCAATGAGAAAAAACTTAGGGAAATGAATTAAAAATAATAATCACTAAGTTTTGTATTCTAATTTATGTTGAGACAATTCAATAATAGAATAACAACCATAATAATTATTATGAAAGGATTTTATGTGAAAGATAAATAATATGTAACAATTCAAAACATATCCATATGAATAATCATATAAATATTAAAGAATAATAATTAAATTTTATTTATCACATGCAATCAATAAATCATTTGAGAATAATAAAAGAACTATTATACCAGTCAACCTTATTTAATTAGGTAAGCCCAAAATTGGGCCAACCCAATTCCCCAATTAAGTTAAGCAATAAAAATTGATCAAAATCAAAATTGATCAAAATTTAATCTTTTCTAAGTTTGATCTAAATTAAATCCAATCAATAGTTATAATGTTCAAATTCTATTAAAAATAAATCATTTTGATCAATTTATAATTAAGGATATCAATTAGAATTTCTCAATTTTATAAGGATAAAATTATAATTTTATTAACATGACATAAATCAGGATAAAAAGGATATGTGAAGAAATTTTTAATTTACAAAGGGCATTAATGAATAAAAAGATAAATTTTGAAATCCCTATACTGCTGAAGGGAAAAAGATATCCTTTAAAGGAAAATCCATGATCCCACCACCTATGATTTTGGTTGACGCTCACCTTAAAGGAAAACCCCTGATCCCACCACCTCTGATTTTGGTTGATGCTCGCTGCCCCCCTATGCATGTGGCCACCGCCTTTAAGCGGTCATGTGGGTGACTAGCGCTTGTGCGATTGCTATCGGTGCGATCGCCTGTGTAGTCCTTGCTCGTAAATGGCCATGATCCATGGCTATTGCTTGCTCATGGTAGCTGCTCGCGCATGGCTGCTTATATGCAATGGTGCTATCGCCTAAGCACGGTGATGATGCGCAACTATTGCCTACTCGTGGTTGTTGCTCGCACATGATTGCTGCTATGTAGTGGGGCTAACATAGCCGGCCTGCTTTGTGCATAGCCATGATGCTCGGCTACTGCTTGCTCGTAGTCGCTTTTATTTAGCAGTGCTGTTATAGCCGCTATAAGTAGTAGTGATGCACAACCATAATATGCTATTTGCTATATGAAAAAACTTTCATGCCAAAATCTGAAATCACATAAATAGTGAGTCTAAATATTATTATGATATATATATATATATATATATATATATATCTTCTGATGCTGCTATTAGAAAAAAACATTCATCTGATTTGTGAGCATATGATCATCGAATCCCGAATTTATAACAATGCCAATCTGCAAGGAGATTTAAGACTCACCTTCTCCTCTCTTTCTATCACTTTACAGGACCACTATGATCGATGATTTCAGGAACACAAGAATATGAGAGAGAAACTATAATCTCTCATTAATTAGTTTATGTGACTAAGGGAGATAGAAAGAAGATATGCTATCACTCTCTATGTCACATATTGTGTTAAGTTATTTTAACATATTATGTCCCAAAGAGGTCATGTCTATTTATAAGTGAGAATAGAGGATCTAAAATAAGTAATTAGGAGAGTTTCTTTTATTAATGATGTTTCTTAAAGAACCATACCTTAATTAAAATTTCTTTTCATTGGCCAATAATAATAATTAGAATCCAGTCATATCTATAATATAACTTACTAAATTAAATAAGACCACATACTCTAACAAATAATTCATATTAAAAAAATCTTCAAGTCTCTTGTTTACATATAATTCTTGTGGATATCAAAAAACATAATCCTATGAAAACTTCATGTGAATAGTGTTTCCTCCAAAGTCATGATGTGGTTGATACCTAGTGGCATGCGTAGTTGGCAGTCTTATTAGTGGGGGTTAGTTCACGAGATATCTAATAGGGAACATTTCTATGTCACCCCCATAACGATAATCGACAACCACCTCAGAATTAACATGGCATCTCAGAGTCAACATGGTATATACATACAATATGACCTTGAAGAAATACAACAAACTTGATAATGATGCATAGCTGTAACCATGCCACTCGAGATCATACAAAGTGGTCCTGTAGGGCACAGAATTAGAAGAGTCAGCCCATGTTGTTCGGAGCAGACAAACTAACCAGTTGGCCCATTCTGTCCGGAGCAGATGAACCAATCGCTTGGAGCATCGACGGCTAACCTATATGCGACCAACCCCTAAGGAGAGGTATAAACACCGACCCCCTTGTCACGGACAAAAATATAAACAAGTTGTTTGATGTAATTCTCATATTTATTTGTGTCTTTCGGTTTTTGTATATACTTTATACAGCAAGTAGTGGGCTTGCAGTAGACTTAGCAGCCCTAGTTTAGTTAGCTTTTATGGTCGATTTTGGCTTGTAAATCTGAGTTGTGTCATATAGGCACTTGTGGAGACTTTGGTCTGTAATAGACATTGATCCTTCAAAATAGGGCAAGCACATGCAGAAACACTTATCATACAAACGTGAGAGACCTAGCTGGGTTGCATTAAGTGCAGCCAGCACATGCAACTATCTGGGGGAAACAAACATTGAGATGTAAGAAAAGGAGTCACTCAGAGGAGCAGGCATCATGATTAATACTCAAGTCAACACGTTACGCGAGAGGCACCATAAGGACAAGCAAGCTACGAAGAATGTGTAGCACACAAAGGTCGAGATGACTGAGTTCGAGCTACAGCTTGACGTTAGCAACTAAACTTGATGGTGCTCAAGGCAAGCGGGGAGCTTGGTAAAAGATAAGATCTTGCAAAGTGGGATGTGTTGTTCAATGACCGAAAGAATTAGGCAAAGCTCACAAAGGTGAGGGAAATTGCTGACTTGAAGAATTTGATACTCATATAAGAGCTTATATGCGGATGATGGAGTGTTCATGGCCATCCCAAGGCAATCGAAACTCAGTGCCATGGAGCACTAAAACTTTCTCTTCAACATGGAATGGTTACGTCCGTAAGAGACTGAAATATGCAATAAGTTCAGCACATTACTAGACCTTGAAGGGTGCAACGAGGGTTGTATTGGCGAAGAGTCATAATCTAACAAGTGTATTTGCATGGGCAGAATAATGCACCGATTGTTCAGTAAAATTAAGTAGTCCAAGGTGATAGTGGTCTTTGAAACTTTCAGAGGGAAGATGTAAAGAGGAAAGTTACTTTAATAGGATAGATATCCAGGAGAGATAGGTCTTTGTTCTCCAAAGGTAGAATCATATGCAACGAATCATACATGTTGAGGAAGAGTATCTCAAGACAGTATCTCCACAAAGCTCAACAGATCGAGCAAGTAACAAGGAGTCGCTGCATGACCTCGAATAAAGTAATGCATTGGTGGATGCATTATGAGATCGAGTGGGGGAGCGACCATAACAACATCATATGAAGGCACACTTAGAGTCAATGTGGAAATAAAACTCAATGGAGAGCTTACTTGTGGAATGGTAGATGCAAGAGCTACTGTTAACTCAATGCAAATTGAGAGGCAGAGCAACTTAGATGGAACTTGGTAAAGTATCCAAGCTGCATGGAGGGAGTCGATGTAGAAGATGGAAACATAGAGCGGAAGCATGGAGCTTTCCTTGGACAGAGGTCAAGGACATGAACTCTTGTAGAGGTAAGAGTGGGATTATGTTATTTCATTGGTTCTTCATTCTGATGGGACGAACTCATTTTGCATGGTGTCAAAGATGAAGGGTTCCTTGAGGCATATGCATCTTATCTCAAAAGAAGCATTTGATAGAGGGACTAAGGTGATTCAAGTGGAGGTGAAGTTAAGATCAGAAGACCTTCGTATGATGCAAGAGGATATAGAGGTAGGTACTCTTAAGGAATATACCATAGTGCTACCATTCGAGTTATCATAAAGAAAGTGGTAATCAGTGAAGATTGTGCTGGTGGGGGATAGAGACCCAGGATCCAAACAATGATGCACTAATTTTAGTGAAGTCTAGGGACTTCGAGAGCTACTAGGTGATAGACTGTCCTACAGCGATACTTCGTCCAAGTGCGACCCGAGAGTAGGGGGCCGAAGGTGAATTGTCAAAAGAGTGAACATAATCGGAGGTGGCAGAGGTCCTACAATGTGCTTACAGAGGCTACACGTGGAGAGATTATAGTATGAGTTCATCACATAAGAATTTGAATGCAATGGAGATGCCACTAGGAGGCGACATGATCCAGTGGATCATGATGGAATAGTTCGTGGTAATACAACACATGCAGAGATGTACCATGAGGGACACGATCATATAGAGGTATGATTAGGAGCTACTGGGAGCTCCACTTTGATGAACAACACAACAACAAGAAGGGCTATGGATTCAAGGACTAAATATAATGGTACCGCAGAGGTGGGTCTTCCATGTATGTGCATCAAATCTTACATCAGTTGAAAGCTTTGATCATCAGCATATAGGGGCTGTGTACCACCAAGGGAGAATTTAGATTATAAGTACTAGAGAGTCCCATAGAGGGGACTTGATTAGACAAAGTATGATCAGAGCGACTAGAGAGTTGGACTACTCTAGTACTTATATTTACTTAAGGGAGCCCGACAAGTCAGAGGATAAGACCGAATAAGAGAACGTTGCTACCAAGGAAGCTAAGAAAAACATAATCAGCATAAGCCCTACAACAAGATGGTGGAGGCCTTGTACGAGAGTTGTAGTTTATCTTTTCATTGACTAAGGAGCACTGCTAAGAGAACATAGAGGTGTTGAAGCATGTGGTCGAAAGGGGCGAGGAAGCAATGACGAGTCCAGAAGGGCTCAGCTACCCAAAAGCAAAGTGTCAGTCAGAAAGAAGGTGGACTCAGAGGAGTGCCAAAGTGTTGTAGAGGCAGACCTACCGATTGTGAAGAAAGGGACACAGATACAAAGCAATGGATAGTAGGGCCATAGGTTGATGGAGGGATAGTACCACAGAGGTAGGACTTTCATGGAGTCATCGATTCTTGCTCTCATAGAGGGAGAGTGTTGGTCATAAAAGGGGCCGAGGAGGTGGAGAATTTAAAGACAAACTTTAAGTACCAAGATAGGGCGAAAGGGTAGAGGCCAAGGAACTTCATAAGACCAGTGTCAATAGGCTTCCCATCAAGATAGCTGAAAGTGAGGGATTTCAGGTTGATGTAGGAGTGCTCGTCCAAGATAGAAGTAGATAGTACATGTTGTTGTACCTTTTCTACTCATAGAAGTGCGCATCAAATATGATGGAGAAGATGGTATAATCCCAAAGGAGACTAGAACTATCAAAGACTTATTCCAAGTTGGGAAACTCCAAGTTGAGGTAAACTTTTCTTTGCTCTTTTCAAGCAAAACTTCTTGCATTCTGGAAGTTCGATGGCAGTGGGAAGGCAAATTACAGTAACTAACTCAATGCAAGGAGTGCAAACACTTCAAGTGCTTCGGAAGTGTGAGCAAAGAGCAGGCAAAATGCTAGTGACCAGCTTGATGCATAAAGTACAACCTCGAGGAGGCAAGCAAAATCAAGTAACCTTTGTCTTCTCAACTTAAAGAGAATGAGCAAAACTTAGTACCTTGATTCTCTTATTTACCCAGTAGAGGAGTTCTGCACAAGTTCAGTGACCCTTTGAGGAAAGCTTATGGAATACAATAGTTGTCAAATCCTCGCTGTTGGTGATTAGTACTACTGAGAGTAGATTGTCCATTTCATTCCCAAAAGAATGCTAATCGAAAGTAAAAGTGATGTGAATCTACTTGGAAGTGACAACTATGTTGAAGAAGAATTGATGGGCAATCTTATGGAGGAAGGACTTCAAAAACTTCAAAGTCTGCGAAGTGATGCTCATTAAAGCTCCAACAAGCATCTATCAAATTTAAGCAACATGAGACTATTGCAATAGTGGTGCATAACAAAGGAAGGTCTTTTCCTTCACTAGAAGGATCCACAGAAATCAACAAGGATCAACACAGGTTAGCCAACCCCACACAAGAGTTAATCATTGGTGAGTTGAAGCAGCATGGTGAATCGGAGTTTGACTACTCAACAACAACGATAGAGAGCAACTAGGAGCCAAGGGGCATGTTGCAGCCAAAGCAGAAGATTAAAGATTTAGCAAAAGACAAGGAGATGCAGTGTCTACAATGGCTTCGATGAGGACATCGAAGGAATAAGTAGGGGAGAATGTCACAGACAAAAATATAAACAGTGTGTTCGATGTAATGCTCATGTTTATTTGTGTCCTTCGATTTTTTTACATATATTATACAGCAAGTAGTGGGCTTGAAGTAGGCTTGGTAGTCCTAGTTTGGTTAGCTTTTGTAGCCGATTTTGACTTGTAAATCTGAGTTGTGTCATGTAGGCACTTTTACAGATTTCAATCTATAATGAACCTTGAACCTTCGTGTGCAACCATTCAAAGCATGTAAAGTCCATGATTATAATTTGTATTGGTTATATAAAATATTTTCTAAAGTGAATGCTTGTGGATCCCATGAGAAATGCTTCCTCTAACACGTTTTCTCTTTTATAGGTCCTAAGGGACCCTAGGAGATTTCGGGGAGGCTGACCTTTGCGGACGAACATGTAAGGGTGTCGCACAACCTGGGCAAAACCAACTAAGTTAGTGACACCCTGGCCAATGCTAGGAGGTTAGATCCCAAACACTCAACACTTCCATAAAAACCTGACTTCAGCTTTACAGTGATCGAACCAAGAATCCCCTTCCCGACATCGACCTGTTGTGCAAAAACAATGCATCGGAGGCAATCGCAGCTTCTCCCTATACTGACCCAAGAGATGCCCACCGTCGCTCCAATTATACCCTTATCTCTATCTTGAAACACCTACATGGATGCCCTCGCACGATTAGGACCGAACCAAGTTGTGCAGACTCTCAGGCCACAACATAAAGGACCACAATAATATCTATTATTTATATAATTAGTATTTAATAAGCAATAATAAATCTCATATTTAATAAAGTTTTGATTCATTATAGTTATCTGTTATTTAATGTATGTCAAGATTTATACAAAAAGAACTAATTTCTCCAACGTACTTCAGGAAAGTCAATTAAGTGGGATCGAACTCATGAGTTTTTTAAAATATAGTTTTAATTTATCTTTAAATATTATATTTATTTGTGAATATTAAAATATACAATCTCAAGGATGCAGTATTGAAACCAATTTAAAACGATATTGATTAATCAATCATATAATTTAAAAAATAACTGTTTTAATATGATTAGATCAATAAATATTAGGAGATATAGGAAAATTTTGCTAAACATAATATATATGATAGGTCATTATAATGATGATTCTTCATTTATAACCCAAAAGCACACAATTCTTACATAGAGGGAGAGGAGAATAGGAGGCGACAGTCAAAGGTACAACCTATTATTAATGTGCCGCCCTTACCTTCTATTTATAGAGAACCACCCAAAAAATCCTAATGGATACTACCTTAGTGGGTATTAGATCTTCATCTAATTATCCACAAATCTTAGATTATTAAATCTCTATCGAATAATCTCAATTAGCCTCTACTTGGATCTCCTACAAGGTGTCTATCAATGTTGGGTCTTATCCAATAAAAAGAAGGGCTAATTGGATAATCTATATCTAATCCTTTACTCGTTGAAATATTCACCATATGTGCGTGGCCCTCTAGGCCCAATACCGAGCTGTGTTGGGAAACCTTAGCGGGTGCATCACATGTGTAGTGAAAATCAAAACAAAAATCGGTTTCCCAAGTAAATCAAATCATTGTGCAAAATATTGGGGTTACAAGAAAAATACAAAAATTGATAAAATCGCAATGTGTGAGAGATTGATTTTACCTAGGGAGATCGTATATCCCTGTATTCCAGATCCGGATGGAGAAGATGAAAGAGGTCAAGCGTCCTCTTCTCTAGCGGTATCCACATAATTGATCTCTACAATGAAATTCCTCCAATCTGATCTTGCAACTCTTGCTCAGAGGGAGGGAGGAGAATAGGAGGTGGCGGCTAAAGCTACAGTCTATCAACCATGAGTCATCCCTCCTATTTATAGAGAGCCACCAAAACCCTAGGGCTCTTGCCTTAGTGGGTATTAGATCTCCATCCAATAACCCACTAACCTTGCATTATTGGATCTCTATCCAATAATCTCCTTAGGCCTCTAATTGGGCCTAAATCAAAGAGCCCATCAGCTTAGGGAATCATCTAATGATAAAATATATGCTAATTAGATCTCCGTCCAATCCTCTATTCGTTGAAGCATCCACCATATGTGTGTGACCCTCTAAGCCCGATACGGAGTTGGCTGTGAGTCACTCCCATTAGAACTCCTTCAGATATAGTGAATTATTATCCCCATAATAATTCACTCGACTCATCGACTATGGACGTACTAAGCCACTACGCCATAGTCCCCAAATGGTACAAGGGGGATCAAATCCATCAGACTTGTCTATCCATAGTTACCGTGTATCCATAATTCCTCATCCAACTAATATCCCAGAGACCGTATATTGGACATGGTACTATCAGGTCACATCCAGAATCCGTCATAGTCTCGCTCTAATTAGATTCTCCCAAAGAACTCTTTCTCTCTTAATTTGAATGACCCTGGCCAGGGATTTGTCTGAGCAAGCATACATGGGATATTCCTCTTATGATACCGAAAGTTGATGATCCTCTATTGACACTCAATTGTCTTCGTAAGATTGGCTACCAATCCCGATAACCAATTGTACCAGATTTGAAATTTTTCAAACCTGTAAGTCTGGCATCAAAGAAATGAGTACTCATACAAGGCATTCTTTGTGTCTCAAGTCTAAGGACTAGATACACAACTGGGACTATGGAATCGCTGTCTAACATTAGGTATCATTAACCATACAACATTCCATAAGCGGATCAATCAGTGAACTCATTATCTAATGAGCACCTGTATTATATTCTTAGTTTCTCCACACAAGTGGCTATGAGACCAGCCGCCTTTATCATATGGATGGGTATATAGTACACCGGTCTGTCCGGTTATCTCAATGTCCCTCTCGAGTAACCTATGACTAGGATTATTTAGGATCTGTGTTTAAAGGTGAATCGATCTTATTATCACGATCTCATCACAATTTAATTCCTATTGCACAGAACCAAGAACATCACAATACATATACTACATATAATATAATGTGATAATATGCCAATATTAATCATAAGCAAAAAGATCACACAGCGTGTCACACGTGCCATCACTCACGTGATTGGCTTGCAGGGCACTTGTAACCAGCAATCTCCCACTTGACCAAAAGTCAATCACCTATATATCTGATCTCCATCAGACACTTGTGACGCTCAAATACAATCTGGGCAAGCAGCTTCGTTAGTGGATCTGCAATGTTATCTTTAGATGGAACTCTTTCCGTTGCTATATCTTTTTTGGTCATGATCGCTCTAATCAGATGGAACCTCCTCAGAATAATTCTGATGCGACCTGGGTTCTCTTGCTAAAGTTATCACCCTATCACTGTCATAATATATGGGAGTCAGCTCCACGCTGCTTGGTATGACTCATAAATCCCTTATGAATATTTTCATCCACACCCCTTCCTTTTGCTGCTTCTACTACAGCAATGTATTCTACCTCTATGGTCGAGTCAGCAGTAGTATCTTGCTTAGAACTCTTACAGCTTACTACTCCTCTATTCAGGGTGAAAACATATCTTGAATTTGACTTACTATCATCAATGTCAGACTGAAAACTTAAGTCCATGTAGCCCTCAACCTAGAGACTATCTCCTCCATATATCAATAAAAAATCCTTAGTCCTTCTCAAGTACTTAAGGATATACTTTACTGCCTTCCAGTGTTCTAAACCTAGATCTGCCTAATACTTGCCCGTGACACTTAGAGTATGTATTATATCAGGCCTGATATATAGCATCATATACATGATAGACCCTTTAACTGAGGTATAAGGTATCTTATCCATGTCTGCCCTTTCTTCCGGAGTCTTTGGGGACATACTCCTAGAAAATGATATTCCATGTCTCATCAGTATGAGACCTCTTTTGGAATTCTCCATGTCAAATCTTTTGATAATGGAGTTTATGTACCTAGACTAGAATAAGCCAATCATCCTCTTGGATCTATCTCCATAGATCTGGATCCCAAAATATAGGATGCTTCCCTTAAGTCTTTCATGGAAAAGTTTCTGGATAGCCAAGCCTTTACTGTGGAGAGCATTCCTATATCATTCCCAATAATTAGGATGTTATCCACATAAAGCACCAAGAAAGTGATAGCGATTCCACTTACTTTCCTATACACATAAGGCTCATTTTCGTTCTTAATGAAGTCATAAGATCTGATTACCTTATGAAATCTTATGCTCCAACTTCAGGAAGCTTGCTTCAATCCATAAATGAATCTAAGCAACTTGCATACTTTATCTAGACTCTCTTTGTATATGAATCCATTTGGCTTATATCATATACACCTCCTCCTTAAGGTTGCCTTTGAGGAATGCAGTTTTGATATTCTTAAGGTTACCATTGAGGAATGCCATTTTGATATCCATTTGTCAGATCTCATAGTCATAGTGTGCTGCAATGGCCAAAATAATTCTAATTGACTTAAGCATAATTACAAGTGAAAAGATTTCGTCATAGTCAACTCCTTGTCTTTGACGATATTCTTTAGCAACCAGCCTTGCTTCATAGGTCTTTACCTTTCCATCTACTCCAATCTTCTTCTTAAATATTTATTTGTAGCTGATGGGTACCATACTCTCAAGTGCCTCCACAAGGTTTCTAACCTTGTTAGAGTATATGGAATCCATCTCAAAATTTATGGCTTCTTATCACTTCCTAGAGTCTATACTCATAATAGCCTCCTCGTAGATCTGATGATTAACATCCTGAGAGTCATCTCCACTGATATGTCCCACATATCTTTTAGGAGGGTGAGATACTCTACTACGTCTACGTAAATTTAGAATTTGTGTGTTAGGTATATAAATAGACTCGGGCTCTGGAATGGCACTCGAGCTAGGTCTCCAACCTCGCTCAATTCTATCTCACTCCCACTATTTCCACCAAGAATGTGTTCTTTCTCAAGGAACACAGCTCTCTTAGCAACAAAGACCTTTCAATCCTCGGGATGATAGAAATAATACCCGCAAGTTTCTTTTGGGTATCCAACGAATGTGCACCATAATGTCCCTGATTCCAACTTATCGGGGTTGTGTCTTTTAACGTGGGCAGGACAGCCCCAAAACTTAACAAACTTAAGATTGGGCTTCTTTCCTTTTAATATCTCATATGGTGTAGGCACTATCGACTTTGATGGAACTCTGTTCAGAAGGTAAGCTGTAGTCTCTATGGCATACCCTAAGAATGAGACGAGTAGGTCAGCGAAACTCATCATAGACTGCACCATGTCTAACAATATGTGATTCCTCCTTTCTGATACACCATTGAGCTGAGGTGTATAAGGAGGTGTCCACTGGGATAGAATCCTATTGTCCTCGAGGAAATGGGTGAACTCCGTACCCAAGTACTCTCCTCCTCGATCTGATCGAAGAGTCTTAATACTCTTTCCAATTTAGTTCTCTACCTCATTCTTATATTTCCTGAATTTTTCAAAAACCTCATATTTGTACTAAGTACATATGTCCATACCTAGAGAAATCATCAGTGAATGCAATGAAGTATGAGTAACCACCTATATCCTGAGTCAACATGGGACCACATACATCACTATGTATGAGTTCCAATAACTCAATGGCTCTCTTTTCAGTTCCACTAAAAGAAGAGTTGATCATTTTCCCATGAAGGCAAGGTTCGCAAATTACATATGACTCATAGTCAAATGGATCTAAGTATCCATCTTTTAGCAACTTTTAAATCCTTCCCTCATGTATATGACCAAGCCTATAATGTCATAGGTATGCATTTTTCACCTCATTTCTTTTCCTCTTAGATATATTTATATTCATGATATGTGAAGAAATGTCTAACATATATAAGTCATTTATAAGGCTCCCTTTAGTGATGATCTCATCATCCATAATTATTGAACAACTATTGTTCTCAAAAACTAATTTATATTTACTAATTATCAAACAAGAAATGGAAATAATATTTTTAATAATAGAATGGACAAAATAGCATGCATCTAATGTAATAATAGCTCTACTAGGTAGATGTAGGATGCTCCCCCCCTCCCCCCAATAGCAACTATAATAACTCTTACTCTATTGCCCATTTTGAGGTCCATCTTACCTTTAGCCAGTCTCTTAGGTCTTATCAGAACTTGCAATAAATTACAGATATGATAAGCACTCCCGGTATCTAACACCCATGTGTTATCATAAAAATTTGATATGTGAAGACTAATCATGAATATACCTGAAGCTTCTCTAAGCTTCCATTTCGCCTTATCTACAAGGTAGTCCTTACAATTCCTCTTCCAATACCCGTCTTGACCGTAGTGGAAGCACTGTTCTTTGTCCTTTGTTAGGTCTTTTTTGGCAACCTTTGCCTTACCCGGTCTTTCTTTGCCCTTGCTTAAGGGTCTTACTAGCATTCCTTTTCCTATTGGTCTCACCAATATAGAGAATTGACTTCTCTTTCTTGATGGTACTCTCAGCTTCCCTCAACATATTGAGGAGCTCAAGTAGAGTCATCTCGAACTTGTTCATAAAGTTAATAATAAATTATGAAAAGAAATATGATAGGGACTGAAGTATATTATCCTTTAGGTCAATCTGTATACTTCATAAAGTGAGTGATCTCATCCTCGCTTGTTCTTTCCTCTAGCATGGGCACAATCGTATAAGAACATATATGATTTTTTCTTTCTTGAGAACAATTCTCAAATTACAGAGCCTTTGGACCAATGAGGCAATTGGCATTAAATATGCCACATAGGGGTTTTGCAAGCGACCAATAAGATATAGCGAAAATAAATAACATGCAGGTTTTACAAAGAATACTAATTAAGATATGGACTTCTATCTTAATATACTCTCACTATTTTCCTAATGAATCATGCGACACCCTCAACACGTGAGATAAAAGTCTTCGGTAGACTCCTAATGGGGATCGAGATCCAATTGGCATCTTAGTGCAATCTTGAGGGACTCAACCAACTACACTAAGCCCAAAAGGTAGACAACTCTTATCAATCATAACTCCTTGTGATTGCCATCATGTTCGACCTCCAAATTATCATGGTCTTGATTATTTGACCAACCATAAAGTTCAGTTAAGTCATCACCATCATTACAAGATGAGTCTGATTCAATAAATATGCTCTCGACTGCTCAACCAAGTCATACCATGTCCTCAGGTCACCGGTGACATATATATGTCATAGGCAAGAACTCGATCACATAGATAGGTGAGCCTCGAGTGACTTGACCAACTCAACCTATGTCGGGATTCAATTTCTTCTTATAATGATGGAAGGCCACATGGGTCAATCTTATTACCTCACTCTTACAGACTTAATATTATTATAGAAGGGGTTTTTATTTTCTATCGATCTCCTAATAGATCGTGTCACACACATGCATATTTAATATATATCTACATCGCATGCAAATATATATAGACATATATCTAGTAGGTGTATAATATATCACACATACAAGCTACATCGTATGATCATGAGTTGTCACCTAATATGACTAAGCCTGAGCCAATAAGTCTAATCACTCACAATAAGATCTATATGTGTATCGACGCATCTCTATGCCCTGTGATTGTTGATCTCATCATCATTGGTTTCGTCAAATCGTCGCATCACTATGCGTCATAATCTCCCACCATGACATCGTGGGTCCCGCTGTCATCTCCACACTCCCGGCGCGCCTCTCCATATAATTACAAATAATCACGGGCACGTAGGCTCAACAATAAATGAGAAAAATAGAGATATGTAGGCCCCAATAATAATAATAATAATCATAATCATAATTACACACATCACAATACATGGCTCTGATCATCCATCCACATTATACATCACATGTACATCACATCATATGTGAGATTACTAGATATATAATAATTAATTAAATTATTTAATTAATTATTTTTTTGGAAATCATGATATGCTCAAAATTTTTAGAATTGTCAAGGGCATTTTTATAATTCTGGATGAGAGAACAGTCCTCGAAATTTTTAGAATTATTGAGGATATTATGGGAATTATGTACAAAAGGATAGTCCTCGAAATTTTTTGAATTCATAGGGGCAGGATCATCCTTTTTACCAAAGGATGCCCAAACCCCTCTTTCCCCCTTTGTGCCACCACCGTCGGTGCCCCTACGTAGGTGACAAGCGCCTTGCTGGGCACCACCGCGGGTGACCACCCTGCGGCGCCATCGCCCCGACAAGGTCGGTCACGGCCTTGTGGGCCATATAGCCAGCCCCTTTATAGGCGCGCCGCTTGCGCGGTTGTGCATGCCAGCATCTACCCCACGGTGGTGCTTACGCAGCACCGCCTTCGGTGGCAGCGCATCCACCCCTTGGGGCCTTGGCCACTGACTGGTGGTGGCCTGCATGGGGCTGGCCCTGGGCCCTTCCTCCTCGTTGCCTTTGCTGTAAAAACGCAACAAGAACGCGTAAAATAATTCTATACGATACAATCTCATCACACGCAGTTTAAAACCAATCTTTCGCATGAAAACCTTGGCTTTGATACCACTATTGGGAAACCTCAGCGGGTGCATCACATGCACAGTAGAAATCAAAACAAAAATTGATTTCCTACGTAGATCAAATCATCGTGTAAAATATTAGGGTAGAGAGAAAAACGTAAAAATCGATAACACCACGATGTGTAAGAGATTGATTTTACCTAGGGAGATCGTATATCCATGTATTCCAGATCCGAATGGAGAAGATGAAGGAGGTCAAGTGTCCTCCTCTCTAGCGGTATCCACACGATGGATCTCTGTAGCGAAACTTCTCCAATTTGATCTCGCAACTCCTGCTCAGAGGGAGGGAGGAGAATAGGAGGTGGTGGCTAAAGCTGTAGCCAATCAACCATGAGTCTCCCCTCGTATTTATAGAGAGCCACCAAAACCCTAGGGCTCTTGCCTTAGTGGGTATTGGATCTCCATCCAATAACCCACTAACCAAGTATTATTGGATCTCTATCTAATAATCTCCGTAGGCCTCTAATTAAGCCTTAATTAAGGAGCCCATCAGCTTAGGATCTCATCTAATAAAAATAGGGGCTAATTGAATCTCCATCTAATCCTCTATTCGCTGAAGCATCCACCATATGTGTGTGACCCTCTAGGCCCGATACCAAACTAGCCGTGAGTCACTCCAATCAGAACTCTTCTAATATAGCAAATTATTATTCCCATAATAATTCGCTTGACTCATCAATTATGGACGTATTAGGCCACTATGCCATAGTCCCCAAACGGTACAAGGGGAATCAAATCCATCGGACCTATCTGTCCACAGTTACCATATATCTATAATCCCTCATCCAACTAATATCCCAGAGACCGTATATTGGACATGGTATTGTCAGGTCACATACAGAATCCATTATAGTCTTGCTCTAATCGATTCTCTCGAAGAACTCTCTCTCTCAATCTGAATGACCCTAGCTAGGGATTTGTCTGAAAAAGCATATATGGAACATTCTTCTAGTGATACCAAGAGTGGATGATCCTCTATTAACACTCAATTACCTTCGTGAGGTTGGCTACCAATCCCGATAACCAACTGTACCAGATCTGAAACTTTTTAAACCTATAAGTCTGGTGTCAAAGAAATGAGTACTCATACAAGATATCCTTTGTGTCTCAAGTCTAAGGACTAGATACACAACTAGGACTATGGAATTGCTGTCTGACGTTAGGTATCATTAACCATACAGTATTTCATAAGTGGATCAATCAGTGAACTTATTTTCAATTAGCACCTGTACTATATCCTTAGTGTCTCCACACAAGTGGCTATAAGACCAACCGCCTCCATCATATAGATGGGTATATAGTACATCGATATGTCCGGTTATCTTGATATCTATCCCTCTCGAGTAACCTATGACCGAGATTATTTAGGATCTGTGTTTAAAGGTGAATCAATCTCATTATCATGATCTCATCACAATCCAATTCTCATTGCACAGAACCAAGGACATCATAATATATATGCTACATATAATATAATGTGAGAATATGTCAATATTAATCATAAGCAAAAAGATCATACAGCGTGTCACACGTGTCATCACTCACGTGATTGGCTTGTAGGGCACCTGTAAATAACAAGCTGACCATGAGTTATACATATCAGAACTCCTTTTGACTTAGTAAATTATTGTCTCATAAAATTTACTCGACTCATCGACTATGGACGTACTAGGCCACTACGCTATAGTCCGCATACGCTACATATGATCTTATCCATTTGACTTGTTAGTCCTAAGTTATCATGAATCTATATTCCGCTATTCATCAAATATCCCAAAGATCATATACTATCAGGCCTCATACAGAATCCGTCCAAGTATCGCTCTAATTAGATTCTCTTGGAGAACTCCTCTCTCAATTTGAAAGACTCTGATCGAGGATTTATCCGAGCGATAACACATAGAATATTCCTCTCGTGATACTAAAAGTAGATGGTCCTCTATTGACATTCAATTGCCTTCATAATATTGGCTTCTAATCTTAATAACCGGTTCTACCATATTTGAAACTTTCTAAACATGTAAGTTCGACGCCAAAGAAAAGAGCACTCAAATAAGACATCCTTGGTGTCTCAAGTCTAAAAATCAGACACACAACTATGACTATGAAATCGCTATATAACGATAGGTATCATGAATTATTCAACATTTCATAAGCAGATCAATCACTGAACTTATTTTCTAAAGAGCACTTATATTGTACCCTTAGTGGCCCGACACAAGTAGTTCTGAGGCTATACACTAGTGTATCTAGTTATCTCGATGTCCCTCTCGAGTAACCTATAATCGAGATTATTTAGGATCTGTGTTTAAAGGTGAATCGATCTCAATATTGTGATCTTATCATGATCTGATTCTCATTGCATAGAACCAAGGACATCACAATATATATATTTAATAGATAATATAATATGAGAATATGTCAATAATAATAATCAGCAAAAAGATCATGTAACATGTCACACATGCTATCACTCACGTGATTGTATTGTAGGGCACCTGTAACTAGCAGTGCTGCCTCTCATGTTAAGGGCTAGTCATTCCTCTAAATGTCAATCTTAGATGCTCGCTCCTCTGAGCACTCCTTTTCCCACATCTCAATGTTCATTTCCTCCAAACTGTCACATATGCTGGCTGCCCTCCATGCAGCCCAACTAGGTCCCCCCATATTTGCATTTTAAGTTTTCTACGTGTGCTTGTCCCACTCTGATACCAAATGTCATGAACTTAGCTGGTTTTGCCTAAGTCATGTGGAAATATTGCATATCCATTCATAAAGATTAGCCTCTCTAAAACCTCCTATAGTCTCTTAGGACCTACAAAAGAGAAAACGGGGTTAGAGAGTATTTTATATGGGATCCACAAGCAACCATTTTAACAAACACTTTATAGCAACAAATTATAATGACGGACTACGCAAATGATCATGGTCCATTATAGATCGAAATGCATACAAGTATCTACTTGATACAACTCTCATTTACAAGTAAAAAATGACCACAAAAGCCAACCAAATAAGGGCTACCAAGCTTACAACTAGCTCACTACTTGTTGTACAAAGCATGAACAAAAATCGAAAGACACAGACATGAGCATTAAATCAAATACCTTGTTTATATTTTATCTATGACATAGATGTGTCTTATTGCTAGCGTGTGATCGTGATACACGATTGTTGCTTGCTCGCGTGTGACAATTGTTGTTCAATAGTGCTACTGTAGCTAGCCTACTATTCATGCACGGTCATGATGTGAATGCCTGCTGCAACCATCATTATGCAATGGTGCGACTATAGCCGTTGTAAGCAACAGTGGTGCACAACCATAATATGCTATTTGTTATATGGAAAAACTTTTATACCAGAATCTGAAATAAAATAAATAATTGATCTAAAGATTATTACGATATATACCTTTTGATGCTGCTATTCAGAAAAAACCTTCATCTGATCTACGACCACACCATTGTCAGATCTCATATTTGTAATAATATTAATCTGCAAGGAGATCTAGACTCATATTCTCCTCTCTTCCTATCCTTTCACAGGATCACTAGTTCATGTGACTAAGGAATATAGATAAAATATCTATAATCTCAGTCTATATGACATATTGTGTTATGTTCTTTTATCGTGTTGTGTCTTTAAGAGATACTATCTACTTATAGGCGAGAACAGAGGGTCTAGGATAAGTAAGTAATTAAGATAGTTTCTCCTATCAATGATATTTCCTAAAGAATCATACCTTAATTATACTTCATTTCTATTAGCCAATAACCATAGTCAAAATATAATAATATATATACTATATCTAACTTAATTAAATAGGATCATATAATCTAACAAATACCCACATTAAAAAAAAAATCCTTAAGTCTCTTGCTTTACTTATAATTCTTGTGGATGGCAAACAACATAATCCTGTGAAAACTTTATTTGGAAACCTCAGTGGGAGTATCACATGCGCAGCGGAAATCAAAACAAAAAAACTATTTTTTTACGCAGATCAAATCATCGAGCAAAAGATTAAGGTCGCGAGAAAAATGTAAAAACCAAAAAATCATGATGCATAAGAGATTGATTACCTAGAAAGATTATATATCCTTGTATTTCAGATCTAAATGGAGAGGATAAAGAAGGTCAAGCATCTTCCTCTCTAGCAGTATCCACATGATGAATCTCTACAACAAAACTCCTCCAATCTGATCTCGCAACTCTTGCACAGAGGGAGAGAGGAGAATAGGAGGGGGGAGGCCAAAGCTGCAGCCTATCAACCATAAGTCTCCCTCCTATTTATAGAAAGCCACTAAAAATACCATAGGGTTCCTGTCTTAGTGGGTATTGGATCTTCATCCAATTACCCGCTAATATTACATTATTGGATCTCTATCCAATAATCTCTTTAAGCCTCTAATTGGGCCTCAATGAAGAAGCCCATCAGCAGAGGGTCTCATCTAATAAGAATAGGGGCTGATTGGATCTTCATCCAATCCTCTATTCGATGAAGCATCCACCATATTGTCACGGGCTTAGCTGATTTTGCATAAGCTGTGCGGCACACATGCGTGTTCGTCCGCAAAGGTCAGCCCTCCCGAGATCTCCTAAAGTCCCATAGACTTACAAAAAGAGAAAACGGGCCAGAAGAAGCAATTTCCATGGGATCCACAAGCAACTACTCAAGAAAATACTTTATAAAGCCAAATATAAATTATACCCATGGACATTACAAAATCAGAGAGGTTGCACACAAAGGATAATGGTCCATTACAGACCGAAGTCCCTACAAGTGCTTATAAGACACACTTGTATTTACAAGTCAAACTTGGCCATAAAGCAAATCAAATTAGGGCTACTAAGCCTATTGCAAGCCCGCTTCTTGTACAAGATATGTACCTAAACCGAAAGACATGGACAAATACGAGCATTTCATCGAACACCTTTTTTACATTATTGTCCGTGACATTCTCCCCCACTTATTCCTTCAATGTCCTCATCGAAGCTATTGTAGGCGCTACATCTCCTCTCATTCTATTAAATCTTCAATCTTCTGTTTTGGCTGCAACACACCCCTTTGGCTCCTAGCTGCTCTCCATCGTTGTTGTTGAGTAGTCGAACTCTAATCTGCCATGCTGCTTCAACTCACCAATGACTGAATCTGGTGTGGGGTTGGCTGAGTTGTGCTGATCCTTGTTGGTTCTCGCGGATCCCTTTGATGAAGGAAAAGACCTGCCTTATTATGTGCCGATCGCAGTATACTCATATTGCTTGAACTGGGTAGATGCTTATTGGAGCTTTAACGAGCATCGCCTCGTAGACTTTGAAGTTTTTAAGGTCCTTTCTCTATAATGTTTGCCCATTGAACCTTCTTCCACTGTTAGTTGTCACTTTCAAGTATGTTTGCATCACTCTCGCTTTCGATTAGTCAATTGAGAAATGAAGTGAAAAATCTACTCCCAGTAGTACTGATCACCAACGGTGAGGATTTAACAACCATTGTCTTCCATAAGCTTTCTTTAAAGGGTCACTGAACTTGTGTAGAGCTCCCCTGCTTGGATAAGTAAGAGAACTAGGATACTTGACTTCACCCATTCTCTTCGTAGTTGAGAAGGTAAGGTTACTTGGCTTTGCTCACCTCCTCGAGTTAAGAGAATTGGGGTACTCGGTTTCACCCATTCTCTCGAGTTGAGAAGGCAAAGGTTACTCGATTTTGCTTGCCTCCTCGAGTTTGTACTTCATGCATTGAACTGGTTACTAACATTCGCCCGCTCTTTGCTCACACTTCTGAAGTACTTGAAGTGGTTGCACTCCTTGCGTTGGGTTAGCTACTGTGATTCGCCTTCCCACTGCCATTGAACTTTTGGAATGCAAGCAGTTTTGCCCGAAAAGAGCAAAAATTTTACCCCAACTTGGAGTCCCCCAACTTGGAGTAAGTCTTTGATAGATATGGTCGCCTTTGGGATTATACCGTCTCCTTCATCACCTTTACCGCCTACTCCTCTAAGTAGAAAGGTATAGTAGAGTATACTGCCTACTTCGTTCCTTAGTCGAGCACTCCTGCATCAACCAAAAGTCCCTTAATTTCGGCTATCTTGATGAGAAGCTCATCGACATCGGTCTTATGAAGTTTCTTGGCCTCTGCCCTTCTGCCCTGTCTTGGTACTTGGAGTTTGCCTCTGTATTCTCCACCTCCTCGGCCCCTTTTACGACCAATGCTCTCCCTCCATGAGAGCAAGGGATCGATGACTTCACGGAAGTCCCGCATCTGCGGTACCATGGCGCTGCCAAGTCCATTGCACTACTATCCGTTATCTTACATCTTCATCCCTTCCTTCGCGATCGGTAGATCTGTCTCTACGGCACTGTCGAGCTCCTCCGAGTCCACCTCCTTTCTAACCGACGCTTTTCTTTTGGGTAGCTGAGCCCCACTGGACTCGCCGCCTCGCCCCTTTCAACCACCGCTTCGACACCACTGTGTCCTCCTAGCAGTTCTCCTTGGTCGATGGAAAGACAGACTGGAATTCTCATACATGGCCTCTGCCATCTTGTTGCAGGGCTTGCGCCGATTCTGTTCTCCTTAGTTTTCTTGGTAGCAACGTTCGCTTACTCGACTTTGTCCTCTGACTTGCCGGGCTCCCTTAAGCGAATGTGAGCACTGAAGTAGTCTAACTCTCCAACTGCTCCGATTATACCTTAGTATAATCAAGTCCCCTCCATGGGACTTATTAGTACTTGCAATCTGACTACTCCCTCGGTGGTACACAGCCCCTATATGCTGACGACTAAGGCTTTCATCTGATGTAAGCTTCAATGCATACACACAGAAGACCCGCCTCTATGGTACTGTGGCATTCACTCCTTGAATCTACAGCCCTTCTTGCCATTGCATTATTCACCAAAGTAGAGCTCCCAACAGCTCCTGATCATTCACATGATCACGTCCCCCTCCATGGGACTTACTGGTACTTGCACTTGGACTTCTTTCTCGGTGGTATACAGCTCCCATACGCTGATGACTAAGGCTTTCATCCAATGCAAGCTTCGATGCACACACAAAGACCCGCCTCTGCGGTACTATGGCATTCACTCCTTGAATCCATAGCCCTTCTTCTTGTTGTGTTTTACACCAAAGTGGAGCTCTCAATAACTTTTGATCATACCTCCACATGATCTTGTCCCTTACGGGACAAGATTGCTTGTATTACATTGCCACGAACTATTCCACCATGATCCGCTGCACCATGTCGCATCCTGGTGACATCTCCATTGCATACAGATTCTCGTGTGATGAACTCGGACTACGAATTCTCCACGTGTGGCCTCTGCCAACACATCGTAGGGCCTCCGCCATCTCCAATTTTTAGTTCGCTCCCTTGGCGATTCCGCATCGTCCACCCACTCCTGGGTCACACCTAGACGAAGCATAGATCTAGGACAACCCGTCGCCTAGTAGCTCCTGAAGTCCCCTGATTTCGCTAGAGTTGGTGCACCATTTTCTGGATCTTGGGACTCTATCCCCTACCAACATAATCTTGCTATGCACCTCTTATTCCTGACAACTCGAATGACAACACTGTGATATATTCTTCAAGAGTACCCGCCTCTACGTTCTCTTGCCCCGTACTAAGGTCTCATGATCTCAACTTTGCCTCTACAAGTTGAATCACCTTAGTTACTCCATCAAATGCATCTCTAAGGTAGCTTGCATGTGCCTTGAAGCTCCCTTTATCTTTGGCACTATGCAAAATAAGTATGTCCCATCAGAATGGAGAACCCATAGAACGACATGATCCCACTCTTGCCTTTACAAGAGTTCATGCCCTTAACCTCTATCCAAGGAAAGCTCCGTGCCTCCGCTCCATGTTCCATTTTCTATGTCGACTCCCTTCATGCGACTTGGATACTTCACCAAGTTCCACCCAAGTCGCTCTGCTCCTCGATTTGCATTGAGTTGATAGTAGCCCTCACGTCTACCATTCCACGGGTCAGCCATCTGTTGAGTTTGATTTCTGCATCGACTCTAAGTGTGCCTTCATATGATGTTGCCTTGGATTGCTCCCCCACTTGATCTCGAAATGCATCCACCAATGCATTACCTCCTTCAAGATCATGCGACGACTCTTCGTCGCTCACTCGGTCCGTTGAGCTTTGTGGAGATATAGCCTTGAGGAACTCTTCCTCAATATGTGCAGTCTGTTGTACATGATTCTTCCATTATAGAACTAGGACTTATCCCTCCTGGATATCTGTCCTGCTGGAGCAACTTTTCTCTTTACATACTTCCCACTGGAAGTTTCGGAGACCACTATCCCCTTTGGACTACTCCGTATTGCTGAACTTGTGCCTTGTTCTGCCCCTACAAATGTACTTGCTAGATTGCGACCCTTCTCTAATACAGTCTCCAATGCACCCTTCAAGGTCTAGCAACATGCTGAACTTGTTGCATATTTCAGCCGCCTACGGACATATCATTTCCATGTCGAAGAGAAAGTTCTGATGCTCCATAGCGCCGAGTTCTGATCGCGCCTTGGGATGGCCACAAACACTCCGTCATCCGTGTACAAGCCGTTACATGAGTTTCAAATCCTTCGAGTTAGCAATTCCCCTCACCTCTGTGAGCTTTGCACAATACTTTCGATCGTTACACAACACCTCCCACATTGCACGGTCTCATCTTTCACCAAGCGCCCTGCTTTGCCTTGAGCACCATCAAGTTTGGTTGCCAACGTTGAGTTATAGCTCGAACTCAACCATCCCAATCTTTGTGTGCTACACATTCTTCTTCGCTTGCTTATCCTCGTGGTGCCTCTCGCGCAAAGGGGTTGGCCATTCCTCTGAATGCCAAACCTGGATGCTCGCTCCTCTAAGCAACTCCTTTCCCTACATCTCAATGTCCGTTTACCCCAAACGGTTGCGCGTGCTGGCTGTCCTCCACACAGCCCAACTAGGTCCCCCACATTTGTATGGAAAGTGTTTCTACGTGTGATTGTCCCACTCTGATACCACATTGTCATAGGCTTAGCTGATTTTGCCTAAGTCGTGCGGCACCCATGCGTGTCCGTCCGTAAAGGTCAACCCTCCCGAGATCTCCTAAAGTCCCATAGACTTACAAAAAGAGAAAACGGGCCAGAAGAAGCAATTCCCACGGGATCCATAAGCAATTGCTGAAAAAAACACTTTATAAAGCCAAATACAAGTTACACCCATGGACATTATAAACTCAGAGAAGTTGCACACAAAGGATAATGGTCCATTACAGACCGAAGTCCCTACAAGTGCTTATAAGACACACTTGTATTTACAAGCCAAACTTGGCCATAAAGCAAATCAAACTAGAGCTGCTAAGCCTACTGCAAGCCCGCTTCTTGTTGTACAAGATATGTACATAAACCGAAGGACACGGATAAATACGAGCATTTCATCGAACACTTTGTTTACATTATTGTCCGTGACAATATGTGTGTGACCCTCTAGGCCCGATACTGAGTTGGTCACGAGAAACTCCTATTAGAACTCCTTCTGATATAGTGAATTATTATCCCCATAATAATTCACCCGACTCATCGACTATGGACGTACTAGGCCACTATGGCATAGTCCCCAAACTGTATAGGGGATTAAATCCATCAAACTTGTCTCTCCACAGTTACCGTATATCTATTTTTTCTTTATCCAACTAATATCTTAGAGACCGTATATTAGACATAGTATTGTCAGGTTATATACGGAATCAGTTTGTCTTGCTTTAATCGGATTCTACCAGAGAACTTGTTCTCTCTCAATCTGAATGACCCTAGCCAAGGATTTGTCTAAGTAAGTACATATGGGATATTCCCTTCATGATACCGAGAGTGGATGATCCTCTATTGATACTTAATTACCTTCGTAGGGTTGGCTATTAATCTCAATAACCAGTTGTGCCAGATCTGAAACTTTTCAAATATGTAAGTTTGGCGTTAAAGAAAGGAGTACTCATACATGACATCCTTGATGTCTCAAGTCAAAGGATCAGATATACAACTAAGACTATGGAATCACTGTCTAGCATTAAGTATCATCAACTATACAGCATTCCACAAGTGGATCAATCAGTGAACTCATTCTCCAATGAGCACCTGTATTATATCCTTAATGTCTCCATATAAGTGGTTATGAGACCAATCGCCTCCATTATATGGATGAGTATATAGTACACTGATCTGTCCAGTTATCTCGATGTCCCTCTCGAGTAACCTATGACCGGGATTATTTAGGATCTGTATTTAAAGGTGAATCAATCTTATTATCGTGATCTCATCACGATCCGATTCTCATTGCACAAAACCAAGGGCATCATAATATATATGCTAGAAATAACATAATATGATAATATGCCAATATTAATCATAAGCAAAAAGATCGTATAGTGTATCACACATGTTATCACTCACGTGATTAGCTTACAGGGCACTTATAAATAGCAAACTTCATGTGAATAATGTTTCCACCAAAGTGATGGTGTGGTTGATTCTAAGTGGAATGAATAGTTGGCATTCTTACTAGTGGGGATTAGTTGATGAGATATCTGATAGGGAACATTTATATATCACCCCCACAGTGATAGTCGACAGCCACCTCAGAATTAACATGGCATTTCAAAGTCAACGTGGTACACACGTGCTATACAACCTTGAAGCAATGCTATGAACTCAAAATGATGTATAGTTATAACCATGCCGCTCATGATCGTACAAAGTGGTCTCGCTGGGTGCATAAATAGAAGAGTCAACCCATACAGTCTGAAGCAGACAAATGGACCAGTCAACCCATGTCGTCCGGAGCAAATAAACCAACCTCTTGGAACATCGACAACCATTAATAACCTATATACAACCAACCCTCAAGGAGAGGTATAAACACTAACCCCTTAACCAATGCTAAGAGGTCGGATCCCAAATACTCAACACTCCTATAAAAACTAAGTTAAGCTTTAGAGTGGTTGAGCCGAGAATCCCCTTCTCGACATCGACCTATTGTGCATGAATGTTACAAGGGAGGAAATCCTAGCTTCTCCCCAGACCGATCCAGGAGATGCCCATCATCGCTCCGACTATGCCTTAACATCTACGTGGATGCCCTTGTATGATCGGGACCGAACCAAATCGTGTAAACTCTTAGGCCACAACATAAAGGATCACAACAATATCTATCATTTTTATAATTATTATTTAATAAACAATAATATATCTTATATTTAATAATATTTTGATTAATTATAATTATATGTTATTAACTGTATTTTAAGATTTATATAAAACAAACTAATTTCGGATTTCAATAAAGTCAATTAAGTGGGATTGAACCCATGAATATTTTAAATTATAGTTTTAATTTATCTCCAAGTATTTTATTTATTTGTGAACATTAAAATATATATAATCTCAAGGATAACAGTGTTTTAACCCATTTCAAATGATAGTACAATTTAATAGATAGCTATTTTAGTATGATCAGATCAATAAAAATTGGGAGATACAGGAAAGTTTTGCTAAACATAATATAAAAAAAAACTTGAAATTTTTTTCAAGAAATAAGTAATTCAAGGAGAGAGATAGAAAACACTTTTATTATAAACAACTAAAAGAAATTGATTTAGCTGAATCTTTGGTCAATGAATCTTTGGTCAATGCAAGGATCTAAAGAAAAAGTTATCCCAAGTTGACAAGTCACTCAAAAACAAAACAGTGGCGGCATCATTTGTTGAGATAAAGTGAAAAGTCATCCTTATGATTTTGTCAATGCATTTTTTATAGCTTTGAATCGGCATAATGTGTAAAGTGAAACGAACAAAGTTACGAAAAGTTAATCAGTTGGAATATTCTCTCTCTAAACGAAACATTAAAATCTTAGTAAAGTATTTTTTGGATTTGAAAATGTCACACCAATTGTACGAAATGGGTTGTTGGTAACTGTTGAGTATGATGCTGACCTCAGTGGAGACTCTTACAAAGTTTGACTAGAACCTCCATAATTATTTGTATAAATTGATTTCACATCAACCTTTTTATAAATTTGATTGATATATCATTTATATGATCAATCGTTACAATGATGTTCCTTTAATCATAGTCCAATAACTCGTAACTTTTGTATAGAAGGAGAAAGGAGAATAAAAGATGATGATCAAAGATACAGTCTATCACTAATATATCACCCCTACCTCCTATTTATATTGATCCACCCAAAAACCCTAATGGATCCTGCCTTAGTGGGTATTGAATTTCTATCTAATTATCTATTAATCTTATATTATTAGATTCTTATCCAATAATTTTAATTAGCATCTAATTAGATAACGTACAAGGAGCCTATTAATATTAGGTCTTATCCAACGAAAACAAAGGCTAATTGGATTACTTATATCTAATCTTCTACTTGTTGAAACATCCACTATATGTGTGTGACCATCTAAACCCAATATTGAGTTTCTAACTATCAGAACTCCTTTTAACTTAGTGAATTATTATCTCATAAAAATTCACTTGACCCATTAACTATAGACGTACTAGGCCACTGTACCATAGTTCCCAAACGGTATATGAGATATTATCCATTTGACCTGTCTATCATTAATTACTATGTATCTATAGTCTCTCATCTATCTAATATCCCGGAAACCATATATTGGGCATGGTACTATCAGGCCTCATACAAAATTTGTCCGAGTACGTCTCTAATCAGATTCTCCCAAAGAATTTCTCTCTTAATCCAAATGACCTTGGCCAAGGATTTATCTGAGCAATAACACATAAGATATTCCTCTCATGATACCAAGAGTGGATGATCCTTTATTGACACTAAATTACCTTCGTAAGGTTGGCTATCAATCTCAATAATTGGTTGTACCAAATTTGAGACTTTTCAAACCTATATATCCAACGTCAAAGAAATGAGTATTTAAACAAGGCATCCTTGGTGTCTCAAGTCTAAAGATTAAACACATAACTATAACTACAGAATCATTGTATGACAATAGGTATCATTAGCTATCCAGTATTCTATAAGCGGATCAATCAGTGAACTCATTCTCTAAAGAGCACCTGTACTATACTCTTAGTATCCCCATATAAGTGGCTTTGAGACTAGCCACCTCCATCATAGGGATAGGTATACATTACACTAGTTTATTTGGTTATCTTGATGTCTCTCTTGAGTAACCTATGACCGAGATAATTTATAATCTGTATTTAAAGGTGAATCTGTCTCATTATCGTGATCTTATCATGATTCTTTTCTCATTGTATAGAATCAAAGACATGACAGTATATATATATATATATATATATATATATATATATATATATATATATATATATATATATATATATGTATGTATATATATATATATATATATATATGTCTGTATATATATATATATATATATATATGTATGTATATATATATATATATTGAATAGATAATATAATGTGAGAATATACCAATAATAATCATAAGCAAAAAGATCGTGCAACGTGTCGCATGTGCCATCACTCACATGATTGGCTTATAGGGCACCTGTAACCAGTAGTGGTGCCTCTCACGCAAAGGATTGACCATTCTTTCGAATGTCATTCTTTGATACTTACTCCTTTGAGTAACTCTTTTCCCTATATCTCAATGTGTGTTTCCTCCAAACTGTCGCACATGCTAGTTGCCCTCCATGCAATCCAACTAGGTCTCTCACATTTGCATTTTAAGTGTTTCTATATGTGCTTGTCCCGCTCTGATACCAAATATCATGAACTTAGATGGTTTTACCTAAGTCATGGGGCATCATTGCGTATTCGTTCATAAAAGTCAGCTTCCCTAAAACCTCCTATAGTCCCTTAGGATCTACAAAAGAGAAAACAAGTCAGAGAAAATATTTTACACAGGATCTACAAACAACCTTTTCAACAAACACTTTATAGTCAATGCAAATTATAACGATAGACTACATAAACTCTAAACGATCATACATAAATGATCATTGTCCATTATAGATCAAAATTCCCACAAGTGTTCACATGGTACAACTCTTATTTACAAGTCAAAAACGATCACGAAAGCCAACTAAACTAGGGTTGCCAAGCCTACTGCTAGCCCTCTCCTTATTATACAAAGCATGAACAAAGACCGAAAGATACAAACATACATGAGCATTACATCAAGAATCATGTTTATGTTTTATCTGTCACATAGGTGTGGCCTATTGCTTACATGCGCTCGCGATGTGCGGTTGCTGCCTGCTCGCAGTTGCTACTCGTGCGCGATCGTTGCTATGTAGTGGTGTTGCTGTAGTTGGTCTACTACTCTTACACAGTTGCGATGCGAACTACTACCTACTGCAACCATCGTTATGCAGTGGTGCTACCATAGTCGCTGCTAGCAACGGTGATGCACAATTATAATATGATATTTGTTATATGGAAAAACTTTCATGCTAGAATCTGAAATCAAATAAATAATGGATCTAAAGATTATTACGATATGTACCTTTTGATGCTGCTATTCAAAAAAAATATTCATCTAATCTATGAGCGCACCATTGTCGGATCTCAGATTTATAATAATATCAATATGCAAGAAGATCTAGACTCATCTTCTCCTCTCTTCCTATCCTTTCAGAGGACCACTATGATAGATAATTTCAGGAATACAACTTGAGCAATAAACTATAATCTCTCATTAACTAGTTTACGTGACTAAGGAATATAGATAAAAGATATATAATCTCAGTCTATGTGACATATTGTGTTATGTTCTTTTATCGTGTTGTATCTCTAAGAGATCCTATCTACTTATAGGTGAGAACAGAGGGTCTAGGATAAGTAAATAATTAGAAAAGTTTCTCCCATCGATGACAATTTCTAAAGAATTATACCTTAATTGGACTTCCTTTCTATTGACCAATAATTATAATCAAAATCCAATCATATTTATAATATATCTAACTTAATTTAATAAGATCACATAGCCTACATTAAAGAAAAATTCTAAAGTCTCTTGCTTTACTTATAATTCTTATGGATGTGAAACAGTATATTCCATCCTATGAAAACTTTATGTGAATAATGTTTCCTCCAAAGTGATGATGTGGTTAATACTAAGTGGCATGGGTAGTTGGCATTCTTACTAGTGGGATTAGTTGATGAGATATCTGATAGGAAATATTTATGTATCACCCCTATAGTGATAGTCGACAGCCACCTCAGAATTAACGTGGCATTTGAAACAATATAGTGAACTTGACGCATAGCTATAACCATGCCACTCATGATCAAACAAGGGGGTCCCACAGGGTGTAGAATCAGAAGAGTCAGCCCATGCCGTCCGAAGAAGACAAATGGCCCAATCGACCCATGTCGTCCGGAGCAGATGAACTAATCACTTGGAACATCGACAACCATTAATAATCTATGTGTGACCAACCCTTGAGGAGAGGTATAAACATGGACCCCTTGATTGATGACAGGAGGTCGAATCCCGAATACTCAAAACTCTCATAAAAAATTGACTTAAGCTTTAGAGTCATCGAGCCGGGAATCCCCTTCCCAACATCGACCTATTGTGCAGGAATATTACAACGGAGGCAATCCTAGCTTCTTCTCAGACTGACCTAGGAGACACCCACTGTCACTCTAACTATGCTCTCATCTCTATCTCAAAACATCTACGTGGACACTCTTGCATGATCGGGACCGAACCAAGTCGTGCGAACTCTCAAGCCACAACATAAAGGACCATGAGAATATCCGTTATAAATGAATTATCTAGCATTTGATTCCTTACGGTCGAAGAATTTATTAGTACACTTCAAGATAACCCAGAAGAAAATAGAAAGAATAGTTTGACAATATCTATCACTTGCATAATTATTATTTAATAAGCAATAATAAATCTTATATTTAATAATATTTTGATTAATTATAGTTATCTGTTATTAACTGTATTTCAAGATTTATAGAAAACAAAGTGATTTCTCCAATGTACTTCAGTAAAGTCAATTAAGTGGGATCGATTTTTTAAATCATAGTTTTAATTTATCTTCAAGTATTGTATTTATTTGTGAACATTAAAATATATATAATCTCAAGAATACGGTGTTGAAACCAATTTCAAATGATATTGATGAATCAATCGTACAATTTAATAGATAGCTATTTTAATATGATCAGATCAATAAAAATTGGGAGATACTGGAAAGTTTTGCTAAACATAATATAAAAAAATACTTGGAATTTTTTTCAAGAAATAAGTAATTCAAGGAGAGAGATAGAAAAAACTTTTATTATAAACAACTAAAAAGAAACTTGATTTAGCTGAATCTTTGGTCAATGGAGGATCTAAAAAAAAAGTTATCCGAAGTAGAAAAGTCACTCAAAAACAAAACAGTGGCGGCACCATTCATTAAGTTAAAGTGAAAAGTCATCCTTACATTTTGTCAATGCATTTTTTTGTAGCTTTTAATAGACATAATGTATAAAGTGAAACGAACAAAGTTACGAGAAGTTAATCAGTTGGAATATTCTCTCTGTAAACAAAACATAAAAATCTTCCTAAAGTATTTTTTGGATTTGGAAATGTCAGCACCAATTGTACGAAATGGGTTGTTGGTAACTGTAGAGTATGATGTTGACCTCAGTGGAGACTC
This sequence comes from Ensete glaucum, assembly GCA_021527575.1. Classification (NCBI taxonomy): domain Eukaryota; kingdom Viridiplantae; phylum Streptophyta; class Magnoliopsida; order Zingiberales; family Musaceae; genus Ensete; species Ensete glaucum. The sequence goes on from CM038552.1 coordinate 34,769,565, forward strand.
TTCCAAAGTTTGACCAGTAACTACTATTATCATGTGTAGAAATTGATTACACATCAAGAGGCAGATAAATTTGACCAACTCTATGAGAACACTAATACATTTTGTGAACTGTGTATATTTTGTGATGCTGTCTTATTTCTGGTTCAAGTCCCCCTTTCATAGCTTTTCATTTGTAATATTCATATCATTTATTTAAGCCATCATGCAAAAAAAGAACAAACTAAATGCATCATAGGCCACAAAGTCAACCAAAAATAAACATAATGATGATGGACTACGAACTCTCTCTCTTAACTCTCTTTTTAACCCAAATAATTCATCTTTAACAGTAAAAAATCAAAATCAATCGAACACCGTCTCAATCCAAAAGAGTATAGTATTTTCTTTGTTTTCATTGTATTTTGTATGATGCAAAACATTATCATCTGAAGGTGATTAAAATTATTAAAGTTCAATATTGACTTTTTCTGAAATTTTATGTCCTGTAGTTTTCTAGCAATCTAATAATTTATGCTGGAATCAATTTCTCATGCTACAACTTGTGGATTAGGGTTTCAATTAAGCAACTGTTTCCGACGACAGGTGTCGCTGCAACCACCAAACATGAGATCTACCCTTCCATAGGCATTTCCTTGCCGTGCGTAGCTCTCTGTCTACATATACTTCAGTAACCCACTTCTGACACCATCATCTAAGTACCACCACCATCTCCATGGCTCTCGACATCGTTCTCATCGCCGGCATCCTCTTCGGATTCGTCGTCCACCTTCTCCTTTACCGTAGGTTATTAAAGTTGATGGACAGCCAATTAGCGACGTACGCTAATTCTATTGACCTCCTATCTCCAAAACGGTCCTGTTTTCTCTAGTCATTGTTCTCAATCGACCAACAGTGATGGTCAATGTCCTCTCAGAACATGTGTTGGATCCCGCAACCAAACCAGCAGTAGATATACATATAGATAGAGAGCCACAAAACGTAAGCAGATGAGTTCCGCAGGATTCCTACGTTGTCTGCTCGATTATGGCACCATTATTTGAGTCAGATAAGACTCTTCCAGCAGGGGAATTGATATTACCCTAATGTGTGCTTCATTGGAGGCTCTCCTGTTTTATAAGTCCATCATGCATGTTTACTACCACGCCAATACCTCAACAACTTCTTCTCCTGGCAGGATATGTTTATTGCCGGAACCGATACATCATCCATCATAATCGAATGGGCGCTCGCGGAAATGCTAAGGAACCAACCATCCTCCAGCGAGCTCAAGAAGAGATGGACGAAGTAATCAGGAAGAACCGTAGGCTTGAAGAGTCTGACATGCCAAACCTTCCCTATTTACGAGCCATCTGCAAAGAGGCATTACGACTGCACCCTTCCACGCCGCTCGGCGTCCCACACTACACCTTCGAATCATGCGAGGTGGACGGCTACCACATTCCCCCAGACACACGGCTCATCGTCAACGTATGGGCCATCGGGAGAGACTCCGACGTGTGGGAGCATCCCCTGGAGTTCAAGCCGGAGAGGTTCTTAAGCGGTAGAAACGCCAAGATTGAGCCACTGGGGAACGACTTCGAGCTGATACCTTTCGGCGCCGGGAGAAGGATCTGCGTGGGACTGCATGCAGGACTCATCATGCTGCAATACGGGCTCGGGTCTTTGTTGCACTCATTTCATTCGAAGCTTGCCGATGACGTCGAGGAGCTCGACATGAATGATAAATTTGGCGCCGTGCTTCCTAAGGCAGTGCCTCTCAAGGCTGTAGTTAAACCGCGCCTCCTCGAAAGTGCCTACCTGTGATATGTGTGGGTCATTGTCATGATCTCATTAGTAAAGGAAGTGCTTCAGAATAAAAACTTTCTGCGGATGTATTTTTATCATGTTGCGATCAAACTAAAACAACAGTTGTGAAGTTTTATGTATTTCCCCTTGTGGAGACTTGTGATGAAGATATGTTTGATTAGGGTTATATCCCGTCAAATTCAACTTATGAGAGGAATTTTTTATAGCTTTGCTAGAGGCATATCTTGAAACGTACAAGATTGAGGTTGATCATGCCCTGGAATATAAATAATTTAGTCAAGCATGACTTATCAGTGATGCACCCTTTTGTTTGGATCATCATCTTGGCAACTTATAAAAGAATTTATCTGGAATTATATTTGGATAAATTCCTTAAAACAGCCCCTATACTTTTTACTAATTCGCTCAGATCGTCTCTGTTTTCATCCTAAGAAGTTGGCTATTGACAACCGTTTAACTATTAGCAATCCATTAAAAATAATAATTATGTATATATGTATATATGTATATAAATACATATATATATATATATATACATATATATATTATATTTATATATATAGAGTAATAATGATCCATTGAATTTTATGATGAATATGCAAACTTCTTTCGGTTGGGCAGTTGGCACAGATTCAATTTATAATGGGCTTTAGTGAAGCTCATAATCCAGAATCTCAATTATATTAACCTAAACTCTAGATTAGGTGGCTAGGGTTAAGATTAAGAGGGCAGTGACAACTTAAAACGTGGGTGAGAGAAAGAAAACCGTAGATTGATAGTAGAGGTCAGAAAACAATAGATCCAAGAAAACGAAAAAGACAAAGACAAGAAAGACTATTCTCAATCATTCATATCTCAGGTTAGATCAGTTTGCAGTGGATTCTTACTGTGATCTCTTCAGAAGGTTTTGGATATTGTGTTTAGTATTATAGTCCTTGTATCCCTGTGATTCTCTTGTGGCTATTGCTTGGGCTTGGGCAAGAAGCCTTGAGATCTGTATATTCATTATTTTGATAGTAGATTTTCTCTAGCTTGTCCCATGATTTTTACCCTTCGAGTTGAGGGGGTTTTTCACGTAAATCTTGGTGTTCATCTGATTGTGATTTCTGTTTGATTCTGCTATGTGTGATGGCCTGCTAGTATTTATTCGTATACAAAATTTATTTCTATTTTATTCTCATCAACTGGTATCAGAGCAAGGTTTTGGTGATATTTAATCTTTTGTATTCAAACATGGAGACTGATAATATTTCTCGTATGATTAGTTTACACGGAAACAATTGGATGATATGAAAACCAAGAATGAAAGATATCTTATATTACAAAGATTTGTATGGACCTTTGTAAGGAGATAGTGCAAAGCCCATAACTATAACAGATGATGAGTGGAAGAGGTTAGATCGAAAAACAGTTGGATTTATTCGTTAGTGGCTTGATGATAATGTCTTTCACCATGTTTCTGCTGAAAGTTCTGATTAATATCTTTGGAATAAGTTAGAAGGTCTTTATGAAAGAAAAACGGCTGGCATTGAAATATAAAGAGAGTATTTCTATTCCTGAGCATTTGAATGAAATGCAAAGTATTACTAACCAATTATCCTCTATAAAAATATCTTTTGATGATGAGTTGCAGGCATTGTTACTTCTCAGTTCTTTGCTAGAAAGTTGGGAGACACTGGTGGTTTCCCTTAGTAATTCTGTACCAGATGGTGTTATCACCATGAGTCAAGCCACAAACAGTTTATTGAATGATGAGTTGAGGAGAAATAATTTAGCAACTTCTCAGATTGATTCACAGGCATTTGTCTCAAAGAACAGAGGAAGGTCAAAGTCAAAGGATAGAAATGGTTCACGTGTTGGTAGAAGCAAGTCAAGTTCAAGGAAAGATATTATTTGTTACAATTGTGGTGATAAAAGATATTACAAGAATCAGTGTAAGCAACCTAAGAAGAACAAGAAAAAGAGGAAAGAAGTGGAGCATATGGAGTCAAAAGAGAATATCACAACTACGGTGCAAGGTAGTGATTATTTGATTTTATCCACTTCTGATGATATTTTTTCTTGTGTATGCCAGGATCTCGAGTGGATAATTGACACATGTACTTCTTATTATGCTACACCACGAAGGGAGTTATTTGCTATTTATAGGTCTAGAAATTTTAGCGTTGTCAAGATGGGCAACTATGATACAACAGACATCATTGGTATATGAGATATCCATATAAAGACCAACCTTGGCTACAAGTTGGTGCTTAAGGATGTGAGGCATGTGGTTGACTTAAGACTGAATTTAATTTCAGTTGGAAGACTAAATGATGAAGAATTTGATGTCAGATTTCACAGAGGGCAGTGGAAGCTCAGTAAGGATTCTCTTATTATAGCTAATGGGAAGAAATGCCATACATTGTATAGATTGCAGGCTAAAGCTTGTGGTGAGCAGTTAAATGCTACAGAGAAAGACTTCAGCATGGAGTTGTAGCATAGGCGAGTGAGACACATGAGCGAGAAGGAGCTGTAAGAACTTTCCAAGAAATATGTATTGCCAGACCTCGGAGGTACACGTTTGAACCCTTGTATTGATTGTTTGGCTGGTAAACAATTTTTTTTATAAAGTTTCCTTTATTAGTCTCACATTATCTAGAAAAATACATGCCTTGGACCGTGTCTATATAGATGTGTGTGGTCCTTTGAGGATAAAAACTCCTGGTGGATCTGTTAATGTTCCTAGTATTAGTGGTGCACTTTATTTTATTACTTTTATAGATGACTTTTTCAGAAAAGTTTGGGCCTATGCTTTGAAAACTAAAGATCAGGTTATTAATGTCTTCAAAAAGTTTCATACCCGAGTTGAAAGGGAGACAGAAAGACAATTGAAATATATAAGATCAGATAATGGTGGTGAGTATACAGGATCGTTTAATGATTATTGCAGGTTACATGGCATCGAGCATGAGTTGACAGTTCCTGGTATGTCTCAACATAATGATATTACAGAGAGGATGAACCGTACCATCATGGAAAAGATTAGATGAATACTTTCATAGGCCAAGCTACCCAAAAAGTTTTGGGATGAGGCTTTGAGGACTACAGTTGATGTAATCAACTTATCACCATGTACAGCTCTAGATGGTGATATTACATAGCATATATGGACAGTGAAAGATATCTCTTATAGACATTTAATAGTGTTTGGTTGTCATGCATTTGTATATGTTCTAGATAATGAGAGGTCTAAGCTAGATGGTAAGACAAAAGAGTATATTTTTCTTGGTTACTCACATGATCAATTTGGATACAAGCTTTGGGATCTATAAAAGTAGAAGGTGTCTAGAAGCAGAGATGTTGTCTTCTTTGAGGATCAAACCATTGAGGATTTGAAGAAGGAGGCACCAGCTAAAACTTCTGTAGAGGGATTTATAGACTGTGACCTAATTATTCCTCCAGTATATCAGGGTGATAGGAGAGATGTGTAGGAAGATGGTGTAGAGCTAGATGTTGATCTACCTGCAGGACATGTTGAGCAGGAAGAAGAAAGAGAGCAAGTTCCCGTAGAACCTCAGTTAAGAAGATCTTCTAGACCACATCAACCTTCTAGGAGATACTCTACAGATGAGTATGTAATGCCTACTGATGCAGGTGAACCAGAGAGTTTCCAGGAAGCAATTGAAAGTGAGCATAAAAAGAAGTGGTTTATTGCTATGTAGAAAGAGATGAATTCTCTACAGAAGAACCACATATATAATTTGGTGCAACTACCAGAGGGAAGTAAAGCCTTGAAGAACAAGTAGATTTTTAGGTTGAAGACTCAATAATATTGTTCTCAACCAAAATATAAAGCTAGATTGATTGTGAAAGATTTTGGTCAAAAGAAAGGTATTGACTTTGAAGAGATTTATTCTCCTGTTGTTAAAATATCTTCTATTCATATTGTTCTTGGTATTGCTGCTAATCTAGACTTCGAGATTGAGCAGTTAGATGTGAAAATAGCTTTCCTTCATGGTGATTTGGAGGAAAAAATTTATATGGAGCAACCAGAAGGCTTCAAAGTCAAAGATAAAGAAAATCTTGTCTGCAAGTTGAAGAAGAGCTTGTATGGGCTAAAGCAATCTCCAAGACAAAAAATTTGATTCATTTATGATTAAAAATAATATAAAAGAACAACTTTAGATCATTGTGTATACATCAAACGGTTTGGTGAGGATTTTATTATTCTCTTACTTTATGTTGATGACATACTTATCCTTGGGAAAGATATATTTATGATTAATAGATTGAAGAAGGAACTGAGTGAGTCTTTTGCAATGAAAGACATAGGGCCAGCAAAATAAATACTGGGCATGTAGATTTCTCCTGACAGAAGAAAGAGAAAGATTTGGTTGTCATAGGAGAAATATATTAAGAAAGTATTGGACAGATTTAATATGAGTAATGCAAAGCCAGTTGGTTCTCTTCTTGCAGGTCACTTCAAGTTGTGCTCAGAGTAGAGTCCATCAAGTGATGAGAAGAAGGAGAAAATGCAAAAGGTTCCTTAAGCTTTCACAGTTAGAAGTTTAATATACGCATATGCAGTAGGTGTTACTAGCAGATTTCTTACAAATCTAGGTAAAGAACATTAGGCAGTAGTGAAGTGGATTTTTAGATATCTTAGAGGAAATTCTAAAGTTTGTTTAAGCTTTGGATATGGACCACCTATGATAGGTTACACAGATGCAGATATAGCAAGAGATATTGACACAAGGAAGTCCATATAAGATTTTGTACTTACTTTTACAGGGGAAGCTATATCATGGCAGTCCAAATTACAAAGGTGTATTGCTCTCTCTACCACAGAGGCAGAATATATTACTGCTATAGAGGTTTGCAAAAAAATGTTATGGATGAAAGGATTCTTACAAGAATTGGGGCTGAAATAGAAAAATTATGTGGTGTATTGTGATAGCAAAAGTGCTATCCATTTGTGTAAAAACTCAATATTTCATTCCAAGTCAAAGCATATAGATGTCAGATATCATTGGATCAGAAATGTGCTTGAAGAGAAGCAGTTATAGCTTCAGAAAATTTATACACATGATAATGGGGCAGACATGTTGACCAAGACTTTACCAAAAGAGCGACAAAAGATATGCCAATAGTTGGTCGACATGACTTCATATTGAGGAGTCATGAAACAGCCTCCCTAATGGGTTGAAGGGGGAGGTTATTGGGCAGATGGCCCAGATTCAGCCCATAATGGGCTTTAGTAAAACCCATAGCCCAGAACCTCACTTATATTAACCTAAATCCTAGTTTATATGGCTAGGGTTGAGATTAAGAGGGCAGTAGCGGTTGAAAATATGGGTGAGAGAAAGAAGACTGCAGACTGATAGTAGAGGCCAGAAAACAAGAGATCCAGGAAAGGAAAGAAGACAAGGACAAGAAAAGGCTATTCTCAATCATTCCTATCTCAGGTTAGATTAGTTTGTAGTGGATTCTTACTGTGATCTCTTGAAGGTTTGGATATTATGCTTAGTATCATAGTTTTTATATCCATTTGATTCTCTTGTGGCTATTGCTTGGGTTTGGACAAGAAGCCTTAAAATCTGTATATTCATTATTTTGATAATGGATTTTCTTTGACTTGTCCCTTAGCTTTTACCCTTCGAGTTCAGGAGGTTTTCCACATAAATCCTGATGTTCATCTGATTATGATTTCTATTTAATTTCACTGTGTATGACGATCTATTAGTATTTGTTCATATACAAAATTTATTTTTATTTTATTTTCATCGCTTTCATATTTTAGTATTTTGGTCATTCGAAAGTTGGTCAACATCGCTTTGTTGGCTGTGTCGAGCTTTCTAAATATTGATCATAAGAATTAGTTGGGCATGAAGGTTAACTTTTTCTTGAAATAAAGAAAAAAAATTGGATTTAGATGGTTGAACAACGAATCTTTCTAGTGTTGGTTGATCCATAATTAGCATTTGAGAGTGCTGCTGTTGTCTTGAATTTCTTTAGAGGTGGTAAAGCTGCCTATTACGATCAATAATTTAACGGAAGAAGTCTCAAAATCCTTCCAACTTTTGTTGATTTTGTACCCTTTTTAGTTGCACTGTCCAATACATCACAAAAACAACTGCAAATTAACTGAATAATAAATTGTTGCAAGCTCCTTTCTTGGAGGAAAGAAATATTTAACGTTTTGATGAGGTTTACAATATGACTGATGTTTCAAGATGGCGTGCCTTTATATATATTAGGAGAGAGTAACCCTGAAATTAAAAAAAAATCCAAAAATTAATGAGTAAAAAATATATTGGAAAGTTGATAGAAGATTTAAGTGGTTCGATACTCTTTGATTACTTCCACTAATAAATCAAATTTTATATTATATGATGAGAAAAAAATATGAGGAATATCTTTATTAAGTTAATCCGTGAAGAACTCTTTAATAAATCTTCTCCGAAACGTGTCTCTTCCTATATGTCTCTTGTACTCACTAAGATCTTGAGATACATAACATATTGATATCAATAAATAATTCTTCCTACTTGAATTCATAATTATGATCCTAATCCTATAAGTAATATAAATATACTAATTGTTATAATATCTTATGTTATTTTGATAATATATATAGTTAATTTTTTCTTTACAAAGAGTAAGTGAGGAAGACAAAATTCAAGCTCGATACTTTATAATGATCTGTCATAGTCTTTTTTAGTTAACTTAGTCAACACCTTCAAACATATAATATATGAAATTTTAAACTCCTAATTTTGGTAAGTAAATATGATATACCACCAGAAATATAAAATATGTTTTTGCAGTATATTTGATGTTAGCTTGTCCTCTCCCTTAAAATATATGTATAAAAAATTTCAAAAAAAATCATCAAGATTATGAATATAACACGTTAAAATAATAAAAATATTTTTTAAACAAAATATTCAATTTATTTTAATTTTAATGATAATATATATTTTTTAAGGTGAGTTTAACTCTTTACACTTAGTGCAATCAGTTAAGATACAATTAACATGCTCATTTTAATTTTTTTATTTTCTAAAAATATTAGAAAGAGGATTATTTCTTACTAACTAATTTAAAATTATCAAGCAACTCATGAAATGCATCAAGTAATTTCATTGTAAGGTAAAGACATTTCTGGTGAGTCATATACATCTTCATCGAAAGCCATAAAAGTGTAGTTGTCATCTTGTTTTCGAATGCACTCGATTCGTCTCAAGTTACCTTACGTGTTTTCTTTTTCTTTGGCAATTTCTTCTTTAGTTTTGTACACTCATATTTGGAGTGCACTGGCTTCTTGCGTTCATAGTAAATGGTTGTCATTTTAAGTCCATTTTTATTCTTCTGATATTTTTTTATGAATTTCTTAAATTTTTTTATCAAAAGTACAGTGTCATTGTCCCCATCACTATTGTGATGATTATTGATAAGACCATAGGACTTTATCTAAGAAAATATATTGAGATTTGATTGCTTCGAGGGGATCAACCTCTAAGTTGGTCAAAGGCTTTAAATTGTATTTGATTGCTTAAGAAAAATAACTAATAACATTAAATATATAAAAAGTTATTTAATCATTAGTCAATTAGGATTAAGATTTTTAATAAAAATAAAATAGCAATTCTTAATTTGCTACATTAAAGAACTCCTAATATAATTATAAAAAATATAAAAATTATTAAATCTTAGATTTTGATGATAAAATCAATTGATGGCTTTTATGATCTAACTTGTGTGCTAAAGAAAATGATGTAGGATTAACTACGACAGTAAAGGGCAGTACAATCAGATATTGGGTCAGAGTCAAGTTCGAGCATCGAGCCAAGGTTCAAATGACGCAATGGGAGCTTGCCAAGAGTTCGTCAGAGGTCGGTCGAGGTTTGGACGATGTTGTCAGGAGCTCGCCGAGAACTCACTAGAAGTTTACCAAGAAGTTCATCGGGAGTTCACTAATAGGTTATCGAGAGCTCGCCGGGTGTTTGTCAGAAGAATGCTAAAAGTTCATTGGGAGTTCATCAAAAGAAATCAGGAGCTCACCGGGGGTTCATCGGAAAGATGTCAGGAGTTCGCTGAAGAGACGATCGAACAACGAACATTGTATGTTGAGTGTCGAAGTTAGCATCATAATGAGAGTTAGTTTTACTAACTTAATTAAGAGGCCATTAGGCCTTATTGGGGTTGATTTGGACTCATGATAAAAGTCATTTCAGGAATCCAAGGTCGGATAAGGCATGGTCTTCAAAGACATAGTCTCCAAGATGACATAATCTTCGACGGTGTGTCAAGCGAGTGAACCGCCTAGATTAGGTGGTTGAACTACCCAGACACAGTCTCCCAGACTATCCGACGATTGAACTGCCCTGAACATAATTTTTCAAACTATGTCAGGGGACTAAATCGCCTAGAACGTAGTCTTCGAGACTAGCACCTCGGTATCACTTCAAAAAATTAATTTTTCGCTCCACTTTTGAAGTCATTTGGGGCCTATAAGTACCTTACCCTTTCTTGCCTAAGGTATGCAAGCAATTAAGAGCAAAAATCGTGTGACAATATTATTGTAATTGAGAGCTTCTCCTTATTTTGTCTTGTGTAGTTTTTTATTTAAGGGAGAGCTTTGAGTATTGTAAAGGTTATCTCCTAAACCTATAAAAGGAGAATAAAGTTGTAAGAGGGTAGTTGATCTTCACCCTGATAGAACCCCAAAGGTTTCTATCGATGCTCTGATACTAATTGATAGAACCCTAGGGTTCTATTATGGAGAAAAAGTGAAAAAGGGGGATAAACGATCTCTTAAAGGGGATCGAGCCTCCTAGATCACTTCGAGGGGATCTGCCTCCTAGGGTTTTGCTTGTGGCTAAAATTAATACTTCTTCATTGATTGATTTTATGAAAGAGTTTACAGTCTTATTTATAGGGCTCTACCAAGAATCCTGTTAATCTTTGACTCTTAACTAACTTGATAAAGTTCTAACTGAAAATAATAATTGACTCCATCATATCCGAAGATAAAAACCAACTCTAACTAACTCATGACTGACTTGATTGGTCTCACCTGACTCATAACTGACTTCAACTAGACAGAGTAACATGCTTCAACTTGATTTAATCATGAATGGATGGACCCAACTTAGTTAGGGTCCTAACACACCCATTGAAGGAAGATCAATAGTGAAAGCTGGTGGCCTCAACAGAGGAGGAATCGGGAAGTGAACATAGGTCACGAGACCAAACCATTGTAAAATTAGTTTGCTTCCTCTTATTTGCTCTTTAACTTCATTGCTCTATTATTTAACTATCTATAATCCTTGCTTACACTATTATAAATATCTCTATACTTAAACTCATTGTCGATATAGTTTTTATTAAGCAAAATTTTTAAATCAACGAATATTTCTCATCAGCATTAATTCAACCACCCCCCCATAGTGTCGTTTTGATCATAACAAATGATATCAGAGCCACGTTTTCTCTCTATTTGGCTTAAAATCTAAGAGAGATAACTTTTATTAGTAATTAAGATAGACTTTCTATCACTTGTCATCCCATGTTCAATGAGATAGATCACATATATTAGATAACTCGAATGAGAATTTTCCTACTTTTTATGTATTTTGAATTATAGTATATTATTGAAAGTAATTTTGAAAAGTCTTCCAAATTGATCAATGAATAGAATGATTCAGAAAAGAAGACGTTCTCTTTGAATGCTAAAGCCATGAATGCTTATTTTATGCTCTTGATAAAAACGAATTTAATTGGGTTTCTATATGCGATATTACACATGAGATTTGGCATATACTTGAAGTCACACATGAAGGCACTAGTCGAGTCAAAGAGTCAAAAATTAATCTTTTAGTGCATAGCTATAGTTGTTTTGCATGAAACCAAGTGAAACCATTAGAGACATGCACACTCATTTTACGAATGTCGTCAATGGTCTAAAAGCGCTTGGTAAAAGTTTTTCTAAATTTAAACTTGTTAACAAAATATTAAGATCCCTTCTAAAAAGTTGGGATCCTAAAGTAACAGTAATACAAGAAGCAAAAGACCTAAATAATTTTCCACTTGAGGAATTAATTGGGTCTTTGATGATTTAGAAATGACATGTATAGTACATGATGAACTCGAGAATAACCTTCCAAAGAACATGAAGGACATAACACTTAGAACCAAGGAAGACCACTTTGAAGAAAACTCAAGTGATGATGATGATGATGAGGATTTTACACCTCTTATAAGAAAATTTATGAAATTCTTAAAAATGACTAAATCAAAACAAGATGAGAACAAAAGTGAACTAAAAAAGGACTCAATAATATGTTATGAATGTAAGAAGCTGGGTCATTTAAAAAATGAATGTCCTCAAGTGAAGAAGAAGCAACCAAAGAAGAAGAAGGCACTCAAAGCCACTTGGGATGGCTCAGGTTCATCCGAAGACGAGGAGCCAACCAATAAGGAAGAAGCTGTAAATTACACTTTAATGGCATTTGGCGATGAGGTAAGTAACATAAACGAGTCTTCTTTATCTTATGATGAATTATTTAATACATTCAATGATTTATTTGATGATTTTAAATTAGTTAGTAAAAAGTATAAATTATTATAGAAAGAACATGCTTCACTTGCTAGTAAATTTAAAAATCTTAAAAAGGAGTATAATGAACATAGGATAGCTCCTTGCACTAAGCGTAAAGAGTTAAATATATTTAAGAAAGAAAATACTTCATTACAAGAAACATTAGAAAAATTTAAAATAGATAATAAATCCTTAAACATGATCTTTTCTAATAAGGGTCATGTTCATAGAAGGAAGGAATTGGCTTTGTGAGTAACACTCAACAAAAGCTAACCATTTTTGTTAAAGGGCCTACATTATATGCTTCACCTAGAAATAAATGTAATATTTATGGAAGAATTAGACACTATGCTTATAAATGTTCATTTAAAAGACATAGTACACACAAATTAATCTGGGTTCCTAAAGGAACCATAAACAACTCGATGTCATTAGTAAAATTAGATAGAATTTTTCATGAGGAACCCAAAGACAAATGGGTACCTAAACCAAAACCCCCTTTCTTGTAGAAATGTCTCCAAACAAAGGCTAGAAGCACAAAATGGTACCTTGATAGTGGATGCTCAAGGCACATGACCGGAGATCTAACTTCTCTAAGCTTACTAGCCTAAATGAAGGATTTATTACTTTCAGAGACAACAACAAGGAAAAATTATTGGGAAAGGAACCATAAGTAACAAATCAAACATCTTGATAGAAGATGTATTATTAGTTGATGGTTTAAAATATAATCTACTAAGCATTAGCCAATTATATGATAAAAAATACATTATCAAATTTGAATCTAATGCTTATATAATTGAAATACCATACAAAAATAGTTCTATGATTGTCTTAAAAAGCAATAATATGTATACTATTGACACTAATAATTTTTGTAATGAAATGTGTTTTTCGACTTTAAATGCATGGATTTGGCATAGGAGACTAGAACATGCTAGCATGAAACTACTAAACTAAATCTCAATTAAAAATCTAGTAAGAGAAATGCCTAGCATCAAGTTCGTAAAAGACAGTTTGTGATGCATAACAACTAAGAAAACAAATAAAAAATAGTTTCAAATAAAAAAATCAAATAAGCACCTCTAAACCACTACAATTGATTCATATAGATTTATTTGGACCAATTAATACTACAAGCTTAGGAGATAGTAAATATGCTTTTGTTATTGTAGATTATTATAGTAGATATACTTGGACCTATTTCTTAGCACATAAAAGTGATTCTTTTAATTTTTTTTAAAATTTTATAAAATTTGTTCAAAACGAGAAGGGTTTTTTTATTTCACATATATATAGTGATCATGGTGGTGAGTTTCAAAATCATGATTTTTAAAATTTTTGTGACTCGAATGAGTATAATCATAACTTCTCTACTCCTAAAAAAAAATAGAAGCTTACAAGAAATGGCTAGAACTACGTTAAACGAACATAGCCTAACCAAATATTTTTGGGCTAAAGCCATTAATATGACATGCTATGTCATGAATACAGTTCTTATAATATCATTAATATCAAAAACTCTTTATGAATTATAGAATAATAAAAAACTCAAAAAATATTTTATATTTCAAAGTGTTTGGTTATAAATGCTTTATTTTGAATGAAAAAGATGCCTTAGGGAAGTTCGATGTAAAATTCAATGAAGGCATATTTATTGGTTATTTCTCAATTTCAAAAGCTTATCGTGTTTTTAATAAAATAACTCTAGTAATTGAAGAATCCATCCATAATATTTTTAATGAGGTTCCCAAATTAAAGAAAATTAATTTTGATGATTTTGATTTTGATACTTTAAATTTGAATGATAAATCTTCTCTCCAAAATAACTTAGATGCATCTACTTCCAAGGAATCCTTACATAAGGAATGAAAGTATGTAAATGCTTATTCTAAGGAGTTAATAATAGGAGATACATCAAAAGGTGTTCAAACTCATTCATCACTTAAGAATTTTTGTGCTAATACTATATTTTTATCTCAAATTGAACCAAAATGCATTGAGGAAGCCCTAAAAGATTATTCTTGGATTATTTCAATACATAAAGAGTTAAATCAATTTAAGAGAAACGATGTGTGAGGGCTTGTTCCTAAGACCTAGTGACATTTTAATGATTGATACTACATGAGCCTTTAGAAACAAGCAAGATAAAAATAGTATCGTGGTTAGAAACAAGACTAGATTAGTGGCCAAGGGTTTCAACCAAGAAGAATGAATCGATTATAAAGAGCCCTTTGCTCTTGTGGCTAGATTTGAAGTCATAATGATGCTCATTGTCTTTGCCTCTTTTAAGAATTTTCAAAAGTACTTTTCTTAATGGTTCTATTTTCGAAGAAATTTATGTTGAACAACCCCCGATTTTGAAAGTGTTCTTTTTTCGAATCATGTTTTTAAACTACCTAAAGCTCTTTATGGGTTAAAACAAACCCCTAGGACTTGGTATGAAAGACTTAGCTCTTTTCTTATTTCAAACAATTTTTTGAAAGGTAAGGTTGATACAACATTATTTTTTAATTATTTTGAAAATAATTTTTTAGTTATTCAAATTTATGATTATGAAATTCACTTGAAAAATATTCCTATCAAATATGATAATAATAGTGCAATATGTTTAACTAAAAATCTCATTCAACACTCAAGAACTAAATATATTGACATTAGGTATCACTTTATTAGAGATCATATAAATAATTATAGTATATCTTTGGAATTTATTGATACTAAGCATCAATTGATTGATATCTTCACCAAACCATTAAATGAAGACCAATTTGACTTTTTTAGAAGAGAGTTGGGAATGTTAAACTATCCAAATGCATGATTTACTATTTTCAGATTTTTTGAGCTTTTGCTTGAAATTTACATGAGATAATTCTAAATACATGAGTAGCTCTTATATTCTTCTTGGACTTTCCTCAATTTTTGAGCTCTCTTTTAATATTTTGATTCTTAGATTCATGAATATGTATCCCTCCTCTTAATAATTTATTTTATTTTGGGATACTTGGTTTTGAATCTTTAACACCCCTCCCCTTCTTCTTCTTCTATTTTACTTACAAAGGGGAAGAAAGCAATTTGATATGAAATAGATTAAACTCTTTTTTTATTTTACTAAGGGGGAGAAATAGACTAGATTTCTTTATTTATGTAATAAATATTTATGATAAATGTGTTGATATATGTATTGAACACTTAGTATTTAAATGTGTGATGAATATTTCTCTTTTTTTATAAAAAGAAAAAATGACATGATTGATGACATATGACAAATGTTATGTTTAAAATTTTATCATCAAATGAACATTTATTTTGAACAATTGTTTAGAAAAGGTATGTTGAACATTTCTTCTTTTTGGTGACAATAGGGGGAGAGATAGTATATTGATAACAAAATGGTATGATAAATATTCAAAAATGATAAATGTTCAAATGATGGATATTTGTGATAAATGTTCAAATATGAATTGAGTATTTCTCCTTTTTGTTGATGGCAAAGGGGAAGAAATGACATAATTGATGACATAAGAGAGATATTTTGAGATCATTGAAATAGTTAAAATGAATGCTATATCATAATTGATGACATGGTTATATTATGAATATAATGATTGAAATTTTCATGTGATACCAAAAAGATGATTACACTGAAAATTTTTTCATGTATGGTATCATGATTAATGACATAAAGTTAATGTTTAAAATATTTATTATGTGAAACATATCAATTGAAATTATTTATCATGTGATACCAAGAAAAAGAATGCTTTAAAAATTTTATTATGTATGGTATCGTAAATAGTTAAATTATGAAAATGCTATACTTGAATTTAAAAGTGATGGATTCCTTTTAATTCAAGTTTGTTGTATTTATCATATTGCATATACATAGGGGGAGTTAAGGTTAACTCCGTTATCAATTAGTTATCATCATAAAAAAGGGAGAGATTATTGAAGATTTTAATGATAGAATCAATTGATGGGTTTTATGATCTAACT
Source organism: Ensete glaucum (assembly GCA_021527575.1). Taxonomy (NCBI): domain Eukaryota; kingdom Viridiplantae; phylum Streptophyta; class Magnoliopsida; order Zingiberales; family Musaceae; genus Ensete; species Ensete glaucum. The sequence goes on from CM038552.1 coordinate 34,785,952, forward strand.
TGTGTGCTAAAGAAAATGATGTAGAATTAATTGCGATAATAAAGGGCAATACAATTAGATGTTGGGCTAAAGTCAAGTTCGAGCATCAGTCAAGATTTGGACGATGGAATGAGAGCTCATCGAGAGGTCGCTGGAGATCGACTGAGGTTCGAACGATGTTATCGATAGCTCACCGAGAGCTCACCAAAAGTTTGTCAGGAGTTCGACAATAGGTTATCGGGAACTCACTGGAAGAATGGTGAAAGTTCATTGGGAGTTCACCGAAGAAAATCAGGAGCTCGTCGGGGGTTCATCGGAAAGATGATGGGAGTTCGCTAAAGAAATAATCAAACAACGAACATTGTATGTTGAGTATTATAGTTAACATCGTAATGAGAGTTAGTCTTACTAACTCAATTAAGAGGCCATTAGGCCTTAATTGGGATTGATTTGGACTCATTATAAATGCTATTTCAATAACCCAAGATCAGATAAGGCACATACTTCGAAGACATGGTCTCCAAGATGATACAGTCTTCGAAGGTGTGTCAGGCGGTTGAACCGCCTAGACTGGGTGGTTAAACTGACCAAACACAGTCTCTCAGACTGTCAAATGGTTGAACCACCCAGACATGATCTCCCAAACTGTCAGGTGACTGAACCGCCTAGAACATAGTCTCCTAGACTGTGTCAGGCGATTGAACCACCAAAAACGGAGTCTTCGAGACTAGCACCTCAGGATCACTTAAAAGTTAATTTTTGGCTCTACTTTTGAAGCTATTTAGGGCCTATAAATACCTCACCCTTTCTTACTTGAGGTATGCAAGCAATTAACAACAAAAATCTTATGAAAACGCTATTGTAATTGAGAGCTTCTCCTCATTTCATCTTGTATAGTTTTTGTTTAAGGGAGAGCTTTGAGTCTTGTAAATGTTATCTCCTAAACCTGTAAAAGAGAATAGAGTTATAAGAGGGTAGTTGATCTTCACCCATTGAAGGAAGATCAATAGTGAAAGCCGATGGCCTTAACGAAGGAGGAATCGGGACGTGGGCATAGGTCACAAGATCGAACCACTATAAAATCGGTTTGCTTCCTCTTCTTTGCTCTTTAACTTCATTACTCTGTTATTTAACTATCTATTATCTTTACTTGTACTATTATAAATATCTCTATACTTAAATGTATTTTTGATATGGTTTTCATTGAGCAAAAATTTTAAATCTACAAAGATTTCTTATTAGCACTAATTCACCCCCTCTTAGTGCTACTTTAATCCTAACAAAAATTCCTATCAAAACTAGGAAAAACTAAATAAGAAAGTAGAGATTAATATCAAATTCCTAAAATTAAGGACTCATAAAATCAAGGAATCCTAACATTTTTTGCCTCTCCAAAACAATCTTATCCGCAATGCAGCATCAACAAATTATGGAAACTTCTCCTTTAATACTTTTATCTCAAGTGACATCTTTAATTAATAAGTGAGCCCATTGAACAAGCACCTCAGGGATAGGATGTATATGACGCATCACAATATGTGGATCATGAATAGCTTGAGGCAGGATTTGAATCTCACTAGTAGAAGAAATATTTGACAAATAGTGTTACACCACGTCATTCTCATATAACTTCTTTTTAAGGCAAGAAACATAAGAAACTAGATGTATTTTAGAGCTTGTTGGTAAGTTTAAGTGATAATCAACTGGGCCAATACATTCTAACACATTATAAAGCCCAAAGAATCAAGAAGATAACTTCATAGAAGATCGAACCTTTATAGAATATAAGGCTGAAGTCTAAGGACAACATAATCACCCACTGCAAACTATTGCTCACTATGATGCTTATCAGCTTGTTGCTTTGTTATAGTCTATGAAACTATGAGATTAAATCTTAGAAGTTGAATAATCTTAACTCTATTAGGTAATTACTTATTCACTTAATCGACTTTAAAAGAACCAAGCATATATTTTATAATCATAGGAGATTGAACATAAACCACTTCAAAAAGAGTCATTTTAGTAGAAGAGTGATAAATAGTATTATACCACCATTATACCTAAGGAAGCTATTTCATCCACCCCTTTGGTTTATCATTGGTAAAACATATAAAATAGTTTTCTAGATATTTGTTCAACACTTCATTCAGTCCATCTGTTTACGGGTGATAAGCTCCTTCAAGGAGGTACTAGTAAAAGTTTTATCTCAATCACTAATAATGGAATATGAAATCCCATACAACTTCACTATATTCCCAACAGAAGTGCGAGCAACACTTGCAGCAATATAAGGACATCATATAGCACAAAAATAAACATATTTTATAAGATGATCCACAACCACAAAGATGATGATGCTTTTACCTTAAGATAGTGAAATTCTACTAATAAAATCTATGGTATGTTAGTCTAAGCATCATAAGGAATAAGAAGATGTAGAAACAAACCAGGGATAGCAATTTTCTCAGCTTTGTGATGTTGGCAAACATTTTATTATATAGTAAACTTCTTAATGGTTTTCTTTGTATCCTTCCAATAAAATAGTTGACATATGTGGTTGTATATACAAAGAAATCCAGAAGGACTCATAGTTGATGACGAGTTAAACTTATTCAAAATTATGTTTTGGCATGAAGAATTTGTGCTAAGATAACTTTTCCCTTGTAGCGTAAATCTATGAGATCACAACTGTAATTAGAAATAGAAGTTGGATCTTCTTCTATCTTGTTAATAACATCTTGAATTTAGGAATATCCAACCATTAACTCTTAAGAAGTTTTAGCATTTTGCAAGTGGAAATAGAAATAGTCACTAGTTCAACTTGCTCTGAAAGTTAAGAAAGTGCACCAATTAATATTCGGCCTATCAATATCCACACTTTTAAAAGATAGATAGAGAGAAAATTATTAAGGAAATGCTTGAAGCAAGGGTCATAAGGGCTAGTGTTAGTCCATACTCCTCCCTAGTCTTATTAGTAAAGAAAAATGATGATTCTTGGTGGATGTGTGTAGATTATCAAGCATTCAATAGTGAAAGACAAGTATCATATTCTAGTGATAGATCAGTTACTTAATGAATTGGGAGGTACATAAGTTTTAACTAAACTAAGCTTACGGTTTGGCTATCACCAAATTCATGTACATGAAGATGACATTAAAAAAAACTGATTTTAGAATGCATGATGGTCATTATGAATTTTGGTAATACTTTTTGCATCTACCAATAAGCTATCTATTTTTCTGAGTTTAATGAATGATATCCTTCCAGTTCATCTTCGTAAGTGTATTTTAACATTTTAATGATATTATTATATTTAACCCATATTTAGAAAGTCATTTATTATATTTACAAATTTTCTTTACCCTTCTCCATGAGTATTATCCTTTTATCAAGAAATCAAAATATAATTTTATGCAATCAAAGGTAAAATATCGTGACAATGTTGTTTCTCAATAGGGTATTGTGGTAGATCCTTCCAAAATCCAAATAATGAAAGGATTAATCAATTCCAAAATCAATTAAGACTCTGACAAAATTCTTGAGACTTATTAGTTTTTTATATATATATATATATATATATATATATATATTATGCGAATGATTACAAAGCCAACACGCATAGATTTGATAAGAGTTGACAAAAGATAAAGCGATGAATAAGATAATCACTCCATCGCTAGATTCTCTTGCGCGATTCAACTTGGGTCATTTTGCTGCTAACATTTCATGTGAATACAAATAAATAGAGAGAGAGAGACACGCAAAACATGAAGAATGACCAAAGTGATTGTGTGAAGGATTAGGTACGCAACACACATAAATTTGATAAGAGTTGACAAAATAGATTTTGTGAAGGATTACATAGGCATCACGCATAGATTTGAAAATAGTCGACAAAAGATAAAGGGATGACCAAGATAATCCATTGCTAGTTTCTCTTTCGTGATTATATATATATATATATATATAAAAGTATGTTTGAACAATTCCATCTTGAGTCAGAAATATCTTTATAGGAATATTCAATTTGGAACTATTATTTTACTTGTGCAAATTTTGTGTCAAGGCTTTTGAAATTATTGTTCATCCAATCAAAATTTTGTTATGGTCCTAGAGTAGGTAATGAGTTTGAATCTTGTCATTATCGTTTATTGTTCTATTTGTTATCTTGATAACTCTTAAAAATTATGACAATCCTGATCCGATATGAACATGATCACTTATGTCAACTTAAACTTTTGAAATTTGTGAGCACCTATTCAAAGATTTATTGATGTGATCTTTTATTTTGTTTGACTTCAAAATTGTTGTGGAAATGGAGTTTGATGTTCCCATTAATCGAAAAGCAATTTGATTAGACATGGTTCTTCGTGGGATTGCTAAAGGGTATCTCTCAGCAGTCATATATACCTCATTTTTACTATGTATTAGTCAATATGTTGTTTCAGGTATATATATACTCAGAAAACGTCAAGTAAAACAAGAAAGGCAATTATTGGAGGTAAATTCAACTTTTGGTATTTGAAAATTGGATAGGAATTGAATGCTTATTGTAATGACAACAGCAATTGTTCTCCACAGGAGTCTTGAGAAGAAATAGTGCTACTTTAATTTGTCGTGAGGTGGTGCTACAATAGAGAAAAAGTCTTGAGTAATTACATAAAATTAGATGAGTGAAATTTTGATATTTTTGTTTCTGTTTTTTTCTCTCTCTCCTACATAAGTGATCTTAAATGTTTAGTTAACATGATATCAAAATGGATTTGATCATGTTAACTACAAACAGAAAAAATAGAAACACATGACTCTCGTCCTATAAATTTTGAACATTAAGGACAAATTTCATCCTCATCACTTATTGTTTAAAAATCAACAATATACAAGAGAAAAAATATAAATAGAATTTGTTATTCACCATATCTTTAAAATACTAACAATTCTCTTTTGTCGACAAGAGAGGATGAATGAAATCTAAATTTGATACAAGAAATCTTTCTACTTGGACTTAAACAAAGTTGAGGTTCCAACATTTAAATATATTTATCAAAATTCAACAACACTAGGCTATATGTGAAAACACTTTCATTCCAAAATTTGAAATCAAATAAATAATGGATCTAAAAATATTATGATATATAGATGCTGTTATTCAGAAAAAACCTTTACCTGATCTATGAGTTCACCATTATTGGATTCAAGGTCTGTAATAATGTGAATCTGTAGGGAGATCTAGACTCATATTCTCCTATCTTCCTATCCTTTCATAGGACTACTATGATAGATGGTTTCAGAAACACAAGAACATAAGGGAAGAACTATAATATCTCAGTGACTAGTTCATGTGACTAAGGGAGATGGATAAAAGATTTATAATCTCTCTCTATGTCACGTACGTATTATGTTATATTCTTATCATGTTATGTTATGTTCGTAAGATATCTTGTCTATTTATAGGTAAGAGAAAAGAGTCTAGATTAAGTAATTAGAAGAGTTTATCCCATCAAGGATGTCTCTTAAAGAATCCTACCTTAATTGGACTTCTTCTATATTTGCCAATAACCATAATCAAAATCCTATCATATCCATAATATATCTTACTTAATTAAATATGATCATCTAATTTAACATTCTCTTATTGGCCCATTAATTTGATAAAATACAAAAAGGATTCAAAATAAAAAATAAATAAATAAAATTTATTTGAATTCAAGTTTATAATATTGGTTTCTAAAACTTTAAAAACTATTTATATGTGTGAAAATATTAAAATTGGCTTATAAGTCTAATAAATATAATAATATTATATTAAGTTTGATTAGTAATATAAGTCATAGCAGTTGTATATCATCCATGTTATACTTCCTTCTATGTATCACGATACTGCTAGTCATTTACTAATGTAATCCAAAATGACACCTATAATTTGTCTTATCAAGATAATCTTGTCATCACATTCAACCATAATAAATATATACATATATATATATATATATATATATATATATATATATAAATATGAATATGATAGTAGAAATAAATAACTTTAAGTATATAAGCAAAATATTATATATAGTATCCACTCAAACATGCATCACCGTATCTTTTATAAATTGCTCACAAACCTAATCATAAGAATATTTTCTTTCAAAACACTTTAGGTTGTAAATTCTAAGTGAACGATCAACAATCATATAGTGGAACTCAAGTTAATAATTGATATTAAAAGTTTCTCAACTCCTTTTCTCTGATCATCAAATAATTTATATCATAATGCAAAGAGATACAGTAGTACTTGCCATTTTTAAAGAAGAAAACTATTATAATATGTCACAAAATTTTCTCAACCACATGACAATTGAGTTTGACTACACCAAGTCTTTAGATAAAATTTTGTATTCATAAATTTGATTAATAACCTCAAAGCATATCATAAAATCAACTTATATTATTAATAATATAATAAATTACCTTTCTGATTGATATAGAAATTATTTGTAAGGTAGACTTCCTATTATCAAAATAATTTATAAAATCAATACTTAAAAATTAATATCATTTCAAAATAATATAATTTCATATGAGCATCTAATCTTTTCTTCTAGATAACTTATTACTTTTCTTTATAGTTCTTTAATATTTTCACATCTGGTAACTCAAATATTTACCTAATATTTTAACTACAAAGCTGATATTTGTTTCGACATGGGCTTGAGCATAGACTTCCAACTATGTATATATAAAGAAATCCTTTATATGATTCTTTTCAAGTTATTTTAAAGTGCCTATTTTGATTAAAATTTTATTTATTTGATTTGCTAAAGAAAACTATATATTAAATTTTTCCATGACTCAGTCAATATAGTCTTTCTGAGACGGTCTTAATAATCAATAAGATCTATCCTTCAGTACCTCAATACTAATAATATAAGATATCTTATTTATATCAATTATCTTAAAATTCTTAGTGATAAATTTCTTGATTTAGTATAATAAATTAAAAATATTATTAGCAGTGCAAAATATTATCCATATATAAGACCAACATAATAAACTTACTCTCATTGATCTTCAGGTATAAATACCGATCAATAGTGTTTTTCTTAAATATAAATAAAGTAAAGATATCAAGAAACTTTATATATCATTACCAAAAGCTTGTTTAAAGTCATAAATGGATTCCTGAATTTGCATACTAAATTTTATATTTCTTTTATTTTTTTGTGAATCATTTAGAGTGACACATATAAAGCTAGATATTTAATTAAAAACTTATTTTCATATCCTTATAATGTAACTCAAACTTATAATGAGTCATCAATATCATGATGATTCTTAATAAGTTCATTTAAAACTAAACATCTTATTATTATCAATGCATTCTTTATGAGTAAAATCATTAACTACATGTTTGACTATTATATCGTTCGGCATTGTCCTTAAGTCATGTTTTTTAACAGATTCTTTTACAATTATTACACAATTCGATGAATCTATCAAGCACTATCCTAGTTATTGATTTTAATTATTCTTTTATTACATCATATTACTTTTCAAAATAGCTACTTTTCATGACTTATGAAAACGTTAAGGGATCTTTTCTGATTCCTATATTATAAAATGATTCTTATAGATATAGTACATAATAATTATAAATGACAAAATTTCTTTCTCTTTGAGATATTCTTAAAACTATCAATTATGATTGTTCTACAACACTATTAACAATAATATCAATAATATTTGGGAGTTTAGTGATATTATTTTGTTATTCACATTTATCAAATCATTCAATAATTTGAGTATTAAAAATCTCTTGAATAATAAATGAGTATCAAATTACATATCCTCTATATCAAAAACTAAATTTCAAGATTTTCACTCTCATTCATTCGCTATTTTATAGCTTACATTACTATATTTAACTATCTTAGGTAAAGAACCTAAATTATTATAATTGTACTAATATAACATGTATCCTCAAGAACCATAAATGAATTTTAAAATTATTAAATTATTATTATTCTAAAAAATTAATTTATATCTACTAATTATCAAACAAAAAATATAAATAATATTTTTAATAATAGAGAGAACATAATAGTACTAGCATTTTTCCTTTGTTGGGTCTTTCTTGGCAACCTTTGCCTTACACCATTTGCCCTTGTCCTTTTTAAGGACTTATCGGCCTTCCTCTTTCTTTTGGTCTCACCATTATAGAGAACTAGCTTCTCTTTCTTAGGTAGAATTGTGTTAAGGATTTATGTGATCTTCTCCACCATGAGAATAATTCTCAAATAGTGGAGCCAATCTATGTAGTTTGGACCAGTGAGTCGACACTAGGTATGCCAAGTATAGGGTTTCCAAACAATATATTTCTAACAAACAAGATTAGTATAAATAAATAATATAACAAATTTTATAGAAAATTAATAATTAAGATGCAGACTTCTATCTTAGTCTTCTCTCATTATTTTCCTAGTAAATCACGCGACGCCCTCAGTACATGAAACGAAAGTCATATGTAGACTTCTCATGGGGATTAGGATCCAATTAGTGTCTAAATCTAATCTCAAGTGACTTGACCAATTGCACTAAGCCTAAAATGGTAGACAACTCTTGCCAATCACAATTATTTGTGATTCTCATCATGATCGGTCTGCGAATTATCATGGTCTCAACTGCTTGACTAACCATGAAGTTTAGTTAAGTCATCACCATTATTACAAGATAAGTCTAATTTGATGATATAATCTCGAGTGACTCGACCAAGTATATCATATTCTCAAGTCACTAGTGACATCTCTATGTCATAGATAAGATCTCGATCACGTAGATAGGTGAGACTCAAGTGACTCGATAATTTAACTTATATTATGATTCAATTTTTGCATATAATGATGGAAGGCCACGTGGGTCAATCTTATTTTCTCACGTTCACCGACTTAATATTATCACTAGGTGTATAATTACATATCACATATGTATGCCACACCAGATAATCATGAATCATCACATAATATGATTAGACCCAAGCCAGTGGGCACAATCACTCACAATAGGATCTATGTGTGTATCAACGCATCTCCATTCTCTGTGATCATCCCTCTCATCATCATCCATTTCCTTGAATCCTCGACACATCTCCATATATCGTGATCACCCGCCACTATATCATGGGTCCCACAGACACCTACACGCTCCCACCATGTCTCTTCGTGTAATTACAACATAGTAATAGGTATGTCAGCTTGACAATAAACGAGAAAATCGGAGGTTCGCAAGCTCCAATAATAATAATAATCATAGTTACACACATCACAATACATAGATCATAATCATCTGTCCACATCATATATCACATTGTATACATCATCATATAGGACAATTAGATAATTAATAATTAATTAAATTATTTAATTAATTATTGTTTAGAAATTAAGATATATCGAGATTTTTTAGAATTATTGAGGGTATTTTTAGAATTTTGGACAAAAGGACATATCTTAAAATTTTTCAAATTTTAAGGGATATTATCATCTTTTTGCCATCGAAAAAACCCTAACATTTGCTGCCCTATTCTTGCGGTGGCCACCACTACCCCTACGCAACAGTAGTGCTGCGCGCTGACGGCGATCACCCTTATGAGCAGCTGGCGTCGCCTCAGGCAACCACCTGGCCCATAGGTAGCCCACCCGCAAGCGTTGTGCCCACAAGTGCCACCCCTACAGGGGCCTTGGCCATAGCTGATCGCCTCTGTAGGCAGCTTGGCCACCCTTGCACAGGGCTTGGTAGTGGGTGGCCACCCTTGTAGGAGGGTGTGGGGGTGGAGGGTGAGGGTGAATTAGTGCGAATGTTGGAAAACCTTAGTTTGGAAAGACTTGTTTGAAATAAAACCAAAATTGAAAGTGTTTCATTTAAGTTGAATATATAAACAATTAAACTATGAACAATGCTAAGTTATTATCATGCTTAAATAAAGCTCGAGCAAGAACTATTAAATTCAAAAAGGAAAGTTAAGAAAAGCTCATAGTTTATAGTGGTTCGGCCAAAACTTTGCCTACGTCCACATTTTGGAGTCGTCCTCCTTAAGGACCTTTGGTGTCCACTAATGAACTTCTTCGAGTAAAGATTAAACCTTTATACTTCTCTCTCTCTTTTTCACAGGTTCAGACGAACTCCGGGAAGGCATCGATACCTTCGAAAAGCTTTTGGTGATCTCCTAGTGAGTTCTCACTATATCGTTCGAACCCAGCCTCGATGCACGAACTTAACCCCAACTCAACATTTGATTGTATTACTTTATCATAGTTAATCTTGCATCATTCATCTCTAACGCACATGTTAGATAATAATACCCATCAATTGATTTCATCATCAAAATCCAAGATTCAACAACCTTCCAATTTTTGATAATGACAACCAATTGATGATAGAGTTAACCTTAACTCCCCCTATATAAATGCCATAGGATAAAATAAATTTTAAATTTTAAATAATCTAATACTTTTGAATTCAAGCATGATACCATTCATGATAAATTTTTAAATATTGATCTTCCAGCTCAAAAATTTAGTATAAATCATACATTGATGATATAACATCAATTGCAGATATTTTAAAGATTTTAAAATAATAAATTATTTTTTCCTCTTAAGTCATCAATCATTTCTCCCAATTTGTCATCTATAGAAAAAAAGAAATACCCATTTTAACATTTCTCGTTAATATTTAACATTTGTCATCAATATACCATTTCTCGCACTTTGTTATCAACAAAAAGGTGAAATATTTAGTATATCATTTCTAAGCAAATGTGCAAGACTAATGTTCATCACATTACAAATAAGACATTATGTCATATCATTTCTTCCCCTTTTTTTATCAACCAAAAGATGAAATATTTAGCATATAATTTCTAAGCAAATGTTCATCATAGTTCAAATTTCTCCTACTTTGTTATCAACAAAAAAAGATAAATATTGATCACATTTTTAAACACTAAATATTTAATATAAACTTTTAGTACATGAAGAATTTATTTCATTGCTTCCTCTCAGTAAAATACGATGAATGATAGAATTTTTTCATCAAAATTTCTTTCTTCTCCTTGGTAAATAGAATGGAAGAAGAAGAAAAGGAGGGGGGGTGTGAAATCAAAGATCTAGTATTTAGTGTCCCAAAAATATTAAGTTAGGGGAAATACTCAAAATATTTATAAAGGATCATAAAAAACTTATCATAAAGAAGAGCATCGAATCTTAATCTTATAAATGTCAATTCTGAAGAGAATTATTTTAAAGATGAACTCAAAAATCTGAGAAACCTAAGAGCTACTCATGCACTCATCATATATAAATTTCAAGCAATTCAAAAAATCTGAAAATAATAAATCATGTATTTGAATGGGTTAACATTCCTAGCTCTCTTCTAATAAAGTCAAATTATTTTTCATTTAGTAGCTTTATGAAAATATCAACTAATTGATGCTTTGTATTAAAAAAAATTAAAGATATATCATGATTATTCACATGATCTCTAATAAAGTGATGTATAATATTATACAATCATAAAGCATACATTATGAATACATTAAAAAAGTACTTATTAATATTAAAAAGTACATATCATAAGAGAATATATTATATGAGTGCAAGAAGTACAACACATTAAGCACCATTGACTTCTTCACAGTTCTAAACATATAAATTATTTAGGTGGTAGTAATCTGAAGTCCCTAAATAAAGTATTAAGTTATTGATGGATTTGCTGCATCTCGATCAATATTTGATCTTGATGTAGTTCAATTCGATCTAGTCAGGTCATTATAAAATCATCAGATGATGAGGGTGTTGGTTGCGTCATGGGTGCTACCTTAAAGTGACTAGTAGGAGACGACAGACTTCTCCTATATATATAGGTGTTTGGGGTTTTGGCTCAGGTGGGGGAGGATCAATTCTCGTAGGTAATCTAGTCTATATATCATTTCTTATAATGCATCTTAATCTTCTTAATAGATTTATATCAATAACATTGTATCTATCAAACTTCATTATTTCTTCATTTAGTGGAATAACTATATCGTGTGCATGCATTAATCTAGTTAGTAAGCCACCATATAGAAGCATCATATCCTTAGTTGAAAGCTCAATATCTAATTCCATTAGGCTAATTTTATCATGATGAAATTGTTTATAAAGTAGAATACTAATCACTATGTGATGAAGTAGTTTCATGTTGAAGGGTAGCATGTGCTAAAAGCTTTTAGGAACAATAGACATATTTGGGTTTCCAAAGATGGCACCTAAGGCTTTAGAGTTAGTAACCCCTACTGATTCAATATCCCATTGTCCTCTAAAATAGCATCCACTTCTTTTTTTAGGGATTCCTATGAGATTGAAAATTAAACTATCCGTAATAGTTAATGATGTCCCAAGAGATATGTAGATACCCTATCTTGATCATCTACATGTAAGTTGTTGTAAAATAATCTAACAAGTCTAGGATAAATGGGTTCACCTATTTGAAGCATAGGAAGGGCATCTAAGTTAGAAAACTATTGGATTGGTTCGAAATCTCTTAAATATTTTAGATCTACATATTTACCCTTAACAAACTATTGGGTTGAGAATTTTAGGACATGTTCATGGGTATCAAAGAATATAGGGTCAAATGTTTCATCTAATCTCATCTTTCCTTTGTCTCTTGAGGATCTTCTATGAGCCATTTGAACTACATGTATTGTAAGAAAAAATAAGATCAAAGAATAGATTGAGAGCTTAAGAGTTACCTTTGTTGTGATCTCCTAGGGATAGAGATGGATTCTTAGATTTGAAGAGTAAAGGGACTTCTCTTGGATTTCTAGAGGAGAGGCAAAGGAAAAGAGAGATGGAGAGAGTTTTAAGGGGAGTATTAAGAGGTTCTACCATAGCCCTAATGTCAATTTGAGAGGTTTTACTGTCGAACCTGACTTAAATAGGGTAGGGCTATGTTGCTGACGGTGGTACCGCCATCCTGGGCTGTGCTACTAATGGTGCACTGAACCCCCTAAACACCACACACCCCACCCCCCATCCACCCCCACCCCAACCCAACACCCCCTCTCTCTTTATCTTTGCTTATAGTCTCAATTTTAACATTCAACATACAACCTTCAACAATAAATAAACTATTTTAATATACAATAATATTTCAAGTCAATCATTCAATATTAATATTTACATTAAAATCGACCAACATAACATTATCAAAATCCTTCTTTCATAAATTTGAATGTATATAATTTTTCATTTAAAATAACTAAAGTCGGTCTCTTTTTGTTATATTATTATTGTAATTCATTTTTATAGTAGCATACTAAAGTTAAAGCAATCAAGATTAATTATAACAATGAGTCATCTAAAGATTCATTATCAATAATTTTATTTTTAATAATTTTTTGTATTATTACTTAGGTTAGTGAGCTCGGAAGAGTGTTCGATCCAGAGTCATATGCCTTAAGTATCCACTTTTATAATATTATTTAGTGCTACCATTTTAGGAGGCAGCTTTATAATATGAGAGGCTTTGATTCAGGTACTCATTTAAGTTTGGGTCTCTCATGAAATGTTCTTTCAATTTTCTTTAATGGTCTTAGATCGTTTATTGTTTCTTTAGGAACCGAAATTAATCTATGTGGACTATATTTTCTAAATGAACACTTATAAGCAAAGTGTCTACATCTACCATAAAAATTACACCTTTTTTCGGATAAAGAATGTAATATGAGTCTTCTAATAAGGGTATTTAACTATTGTTAAGTGTTACACACAAAGCCAATACATTTCCTATGAATATGATCCTTATTATCAAGGATCATATTTAGAGATCTAATATCTATCTTTAACTTTTCTAAGGTCTATTGCAATATGATATTTTACTTTCTAAGTTCTTCTAGTGTTTTATATTTAGTGCATAAATTATGTGATGGTGCTACTTCATGCATTTCTTTAAGTTTACTAACTAGTGATGCATACTCTTTCTTAAGTAGTTTATAAGATTTGTTAATCCTTCTAAAATCATGATAAAGCTCATGAAAAGAACTTAATAACTCATTGAAAGTAAAAGAACTTTGAGATGGGTTACTTATCTCATTATAGTTGGCCACGAGTACAAGATTTTCCACTTCTTGGTTGTGCTCCTCATCTTTAAAGTGTCTTGGCTTCTTGCATTCATAGCAAGAGGTTTTGTCCAATTTAAGTTTATTTTTATTATTTTTATTATTAATATTTTTGATTTATTTGTCAAAATTTCAAAGTTCTCGTCGCTCAAGGTTTTACTTGGGGAGTCATATGTTGTTCTCAGTTCTAGTTCCTTCCTATCCTTTGGAAGGTAATGTTCTTCTATTCTTAGTTCAATATCCTTCTTATTCTTTAAAAGGTCTTGTTCTTGTGTTCTCGAAGTAATTTTCTTCCTATTCTTTATAAGGTGTTATTCAAATTCATTTTTGCAAGTCTTTTCATTTAATAATTCATTTAGTTTAATCATGCTTTTATGTGCCATTTCTAATTTATGTCAAATCTCAAATGCTGAATCACATGTAGAAATCCAACCAAACTCGTCTTTATTTAAAGCAGAAAACAAAACATTCATAGCTTTGCCATTTACAAAATATATATGTTTTTCATGATCATTTCAGTCATTTATTTGATTGGATGACTTCTGAAAATTATTTTGATAATATACCATAAATCAAAATATAGTAAAATCAAGAAAATACGCATTCAAATTTTCTAAGAGGTGTAGTTCATCCCATTAAACATAGGATGACTTATGATGCATTAACCCTCGTTAATGTCATAATAAATCATTTGCTCACTTGGGTGGTTAATCCAATGAGTACAACATTGCTCTGATACCAATTGTTATGATCAATTATCACTAAGAGAGAGAGAGAGAGAGAGAGAGAGAGAGAGAGAGGAGGAGGAGGAGGAGGAGGAGGAGGAGGGGGTGTGTGAGAATTAGTATGAGTGTTAAAGAACATTAATTTGGAAAGACTTGCCTAAAATAAAATTAAAAATCGAAAGTGTTTTGTTTAAGTTGAATACGTGAGCAATTAAACTATGAATAATGCTAAGTTACTATCTTACTTAAAGAAATCTTAAGGAAGAACAAGTAAATTCAAAAAGAAAAGTTAAGGAAGGCTCACAGTTTATAGTCGTTCGTCCAAAACTTAGCCTACGTCCACTTTTTAGAGTCTTCCTCCTTAAGGCCCGTCGATGTGCACTAATGACCTTCTTCGGGTGAAGATCAAACTCTTACACTTCTCTCTCTCCTTTTCATAAGTTCAGGAGAGGAACCTTCTTACAAGAATCTTTCTTTCCTTAGTCTCTATTTTCATTTTGTAGCTCATAAAGGAAGCTCTCAAGATTTTTACAACACTTTTTACAAGAATTTTTATCTTTTTTTGTTCGCCACCCTTTTCTTCTCTAAGTAAAAAAACTTGAGATATTTATAGACCCTAATTGGCTTCAGAAATTGAGCCAAAATCTAAGCAATTCTGAAAAATCTGGGTACTAGTGGTACTACTGCCAATGCCGATGGTACTACTGCTGAAAGCACCCCTAAAATAGGGGTGACAATGGTACTACTATTGAGAATCCCGTAAAAGTCACTTTTTCTATACTTTTGCATACCCGACTCGTACCTCTTATTGACCCCTTTCCAGGTTAACGAAATGAGCTCGACCTAAGCTCAAATTAAACCCAAAGTGGACTCGGTTGCCTTACATTAAGTTAATCTGGATTCCTTCCAAATTTAACTCAATTTGGACTTTAAACCAAACCGATGCTATCTACAACATACTAAGGCATACAAATATAATAAATGTGACCAAGATGTCAAGTGACCTTCCTAACTCCCAATGATCTTCCCTGCAACCTCCGACGAACTTTCGACAAGTCTCGATCATCTTCTAACGAACTCCCGATGCATTCCTGACAAGCTCCCGATCACCTTCGACAAGCTCCTTGCGAACTCCCAACAAACTCTCGATTACCTTTGGCGAGTTCTCGATGAACTCTCAGTAAGCCCCCGATCACCCTTGGCGAGCTCTCAGTGAACTCTCGGCATTCCCCGATACATTTGACAAGCTTCTGACGAACTCCCTACAAGCCCCCGATACCTTCAGTAAGCTTCCGACGAGTTCTCACTACATCGGTCGAACCCCGTCCCGATGCCCGAACTTGACTCCGGCCTAACATTTGATTGTACTACCTTATCATTGTTAATCCTATACCATTCATCTCTAACATATAAGTTAGATAATAAAAGTCATCAATTGATTTTATCATCAAAATTCGAGATTCAAATTTCTCAAAAGCCTCAGATTTGTACTTCATCAAGTATATGTGTCCATACCTAGAGAAATCATCAGTGAATGCAATAAAGTATGAGTAACCACCTATATCCTGAGTCAACATAGGACCATATATATCACTATATATGAGTTCCAATAACTCAGTGGCTCTCTCTCCAGTTCCACTAAAAGAAGAGTTGGTCATTTTCCCATGAAGGCAAGGTTTGCAAATTGCATATGACTCGTAGTCAAATGGATCTAAGTATCCATTTTTTAGCAACTTTTGAATCCTTCCCTCATGTATATGACCTAGCCTATAATGCCATAGGTTTGCATTTTTCACCTTATATCTTTTCCTCTTAGATATATTTATATTCATGTGAAGAAGTGTCTAACATATATAAGTCATTTATAAGGGTCCCTTTAGTGATGATCTCATCATCCATAATTATTGAACAACTATTATTCTCAAGAACTAATTTATATTCACTAATTGTCAAACAAGAAATAAAAATAATATTTTTGATAATAGAATGGACAAAATAGCATGCATCTAATGTAATAATAGCGCCACTAGGTAGATGTAGAATGCCCCCCCCCCCCAATAGTAATTGTAGCAACTCTTGCTCCATTGCCCATTTTGAGGTCCATCTCGCCTCTAGCCAATCTCCTAGGTCTTGTCAGAACTTACAATAAATGACAGATATGATAAGCACTCCCGGTATCTAATACTTATATATTATCATGAAAATCTGATAAGTGAAGACTGATCATGAATATACCTGAAGCTTCTCTAAGCTTCTATTTCGCCTTATCTGCAAGGTAGTCCTTACAATTCCTCTTCCAATACCAGTCTTGACCGTAGTGGAAGCACTGTTCTTTGTCCTTTGTCAGGTCTTTTTTGGCAACCTTTGCCTTACCCGGTCTTTCTTTGCTCTTGCTTAAGAGTCTTACTAGCATTCTTTTTCCTATTGGTCTCACCAATATAGAGAATTGACTTCTCTTTCTTGATGATACTCTCAGCTTCCCTCAACATATTGAGGAGCTCAAGTAGAGTCACCTCAAACTTGTTCATATTAAAGTTAATAATAAATTACAAAAAGAAATATGGTAAGGACTGAAGTATAAGATCAACATACATGTTATCCTTTAGGACTATCTTTATACTTCATAAAGCGAGTGATCTCATCCCTGCTTGTCATTTCCTCCAGCATTGGCACAATTGTATTAAGGACATATACGATTTTCTATTTCATGAGAACAATTCTCAGATTATAGACCTTTGGACCAATGAGGCGGTTGGTATTAAATATACCATATAGGGGTTTTGTAAGTGGCTAACAAGATATAGCGAAAATAAATAACATGCAGATTTTACAGAAAATACTAATTAAGATATAGACTTCTATCTTAATATACTCCCACTATTTTCCTAGCGAATCATGTGAAATGAAAATCTCCGACAGACTCCTAGTGGGGATCGGGATCCAATTAGCATCTTAGTGTAATCTTGAGGGACTCAACCAACTACACTAAGCTCAAAAGGTAGACAACTCTTATCAATTACAACTCCTTATGATTCCCATCATGTTCGACATCCCAATTATCATGGTCTCGACTGCTTGACCAACCATAAAGTTCAGTTAAGTCATCACCATCATTACAAGATGAGTTTGATTCGATAGATATGATCTCGATTGCTCGACCAAGTCATGCAATGTCCTCAGGTCACCGGTGACATATATATGTCATAGGCAAGAACTCGATCACATAGATAGGTGAACCTCGAGTAACTTGACCAACTCAACCTATGTCGGGATTCAATTTCTTCCTATAATGATGGAAGGCCACGTGGGTCAATCTTATTACCTCATGCTTACAGACTGAATATTATTATATGAGGGGTTTTATTTTCTATTGGTCTCCTGATAGGTTGTGTCACACACATACATATTTAATATATATCTATATCACATACAAATATATATAGACATATCTAGTAGGTGTATAACACATCACACATGCAAGTCACACTGGATGATCATGAGCCATCACCTAATATGACTAAGCCTGAGCCAATAGGTCTAATCACTCACAATAAGATCTATATGTGTATCGACGCATCTCTATGCCCTGTAATTGTTGATCTCATCATCATTGGTTTCATCGGATCGTCGCATCACTATGCATCGTAATCTTCGCCACGGCATCGTGGGTCTCATTGTCATCTCTACACTCTCAATGCGCCTCTCCATATAATTACAAATAATCATAAGCACGTAGGCCCAACAATAAATGAGAAAAATAGAGGTACATAGGCCCTAATAATAATAATAATAATAATAATAATAATAATAATAATAATAATAATAATAATAATAATCATAATCATAATTACACACATAACAATACATGGCTCATGATCATCCATCCACATTATACATCACATGTACATCACATCATATATCAGATTACTAGATATATAATAATTAATTAAATTATTTAATTAATTATTTTTTTAGAAATCAAGATATGCTCAAAATTTTTAAATTTGTCAAGGGCATTTTTATAATTCTGGATGAGAGAACAGTCCTTAAAATTTTTAGAATTGTTGAGGGTATTATGAAAATTATGTACACAAGGATAGTCCTCGAAATTTTCTGAATTCATAAGGGCAGGATCATCCTTTTTACCAAAGGATGCCCAAACACCTCTTTCCCCCTATGTGCCACCACCGTCGGTGCCCCTACGCAGGCGACGGCGCCCTTGCCTACTGGCAGCCATCCCGCCAAGGGGAGGAGAATAGGAGGTGGTGGCTAATGCTGCAGCCTATCAACCATGAGTCTCCCCTCCTATTTATAAAGAGTCATCAAAACCCTAGGGCTCTTGCCTTAGTGGGTATTGGATCTCCATCCAATAACCCACTAACCAAGCATTATTGGATCTCTATCCAATAATCTCCTTAGGCCTCTAATTGGGCCTTAATTAAGGAGTCCATCAGCTTAGGGTCTCATCTAATGAGAATAGGGGCTAATTGGATCTTCATCTAATCCTCTATTCATTGAAGCATCCACTATATGTGTGTGACCCTCTAGGCTCGATACCAAACTGGCAGTGAGTCACTCCCATCAGAACTCATCTAATATAGTAAATTATTATCCCCATAATAATTCACTCGACTCATCGATTATGGACGTACTAGGCCACTATGTCATAGTCCCGAGATGGTACAGGGAGGATCAAATCCATCGAACTTATCTGTCCACAGTTACCGTGTGTCTATAATCTCTTATCTAACTAATATTCCAGAAACCATATATTGGACATAGTATTATTAGGTCACATACGGAATCCATCATAGTCTTGCTCTAATCGAATTCTCCCGGAGAACTCTTTATCTCTCAATCCGAATGACCCTGGCTAGGGATTTGTCTGAGCAAGCACATATGAGATATTCCTCTCGTGATACCGAGAGTGGATGATACTCTATTAACACTCAATTGCCTTCATAAGATTGGCTACTAATCCCGATAACTAACTTTATCAGATTTGAAACTTTTCAAACCTATAAGTCTAGTGTCAAAGAAAGGAGTACTCATACAAGACATCATTTGTGTCTCAAGTCTAAGGACCAGATACACAACTAGGACTATAGAATCGTTATCTGACATTAGGTATCATTAACCATACAACATTCCATAAGTGGATCAATCAGTGAACTCATTCTCAATTAGCACCTGTACTATATTCTCAGTATCTCCACACAAGTGACTGTGAGACCAGTCACCTCCATCATATAGATGGGTATGTAGGACCCCGATCTGTCTGGTTATCTCAATATCCCTCTCGAGTAACCTATGACCGAGATTATTTAGGATCTATGTTTAAAGATGAATCGATCTTATTATCATGATCTTATCATAATCCAATTTCCATTGCACAAAACTAAGGACATCACAATATATATGCTACATATAATATAATGTGACAATATATCAATATTAATCATAAGCAAAAAGATCATACAGCATGTCACACGTGTCATCACTCATGTGATTGGCTTATAGGGCACCTGTAACCAACAAGCTGGCCATGAGTTCTACCTGTCAGAACTCCTTTTGACGTAGTAAATTGTTATCTTATAAAATTCACTCGACTCATCGACTATGGATGTACTAGGCCACTGCGCTATAGTCCGCATATGCTACATATGATATTATCCATTTGACTTGTTAGTCCTAAGTTATCGTAAATCTATATTTTGTTATTCATCAAATATCCCGAAGATCATATACTATCAGGCCTCATACAGAATCTGTCTTAGTACCGCTCTAATTAGATTATCCTAGAGAACTCCTCTCTCAATCTGAAAGATTCCTATCGAGGATTTGTCTGAGCGTGGTGCCTCTCGCGTTAAGGGCTGGTCATTCCTCTGAATGTCAATCTTAGATGCTCGCTCCTCTGAGCACTCCTTTTCCCACATCTTAATGTTTGTTTCCTCCAAACTTTCACATATGCTGGCTGCCCTCCATGCAGCCCAACTAGGTCCCCCATATTTGCATTTCAAGTTTTCTATATGTGCTTGTCCCGCTCTGATACCAAATGTCACGAACTTAGCTGGTTTTGCGTAAGTCATATGGAAACATTACGTATCCATTCATAAAGGTTAGCTTTCCTGAAACCTCTTATAGTCCCTTAGGACCTACAAAAGAGAAAACAGGGTTAGAGAGTATTTTATATGGGATCCACAAGAAACTATTTTAACAAACACTTTATAGCAACAAATTATAACGATGGACTACACAATGATCATGGTCCATTATAGATCAAAATGCATACAAGTATCCACTTGATACAACTCTCATTTATAAGTAAAAAATGACCATAAAAGCCAACCAAACAAGGGCTACCAAGCCTACAACTAGCTCACTACTTGTTGTACAAAGCATGAACAAAAATCGAAAGACACAGACATACATGAGCATTAAATCGAACACCTTATTTGTATTTTATCTATAACATAGGTGTGTCTTACTGCTAGTGTGCGATCGTGATGCACGGTTGTTGCCTACTCGTGCGTGCATGTTGTGCGATTTTCTAGCCTCGCTGTGCAGTCATGATGAGCCGCTACAACCATCATTATGTAGTGGTGCTGCTATAGCCATTGTAAGCAACAGTGATACACAACCAATATGCTATTTGTTATATGAAAAAACTTTCATGCCATAATATGAAATCAAATAAATAATTGATCTAAAGATTATTACGATATGTACCTTTTTGATGCTGCTATTTAAAAAAACCTTCATCTGATCTACGACCACACCATTGTCAGATCTCATATTTGTAATAATATTAATCTGTAAGGAGATCTAGACTCATATTCTCCTCTCTTCCTATCCTTTCACAGGACCACTATGATAGATGATTTCGGGAATACAACAACATGAGAGATAAACTATAATCTCTCATTGACTAGTTCACATGACTAAGGAATATAGATAAAAGATCTATAATCTCAGTCTATATGATGTATTGTGTTATGTTCTTTTATCGTGTTGTGCCTCTAAGAGATACTATCTACTTATAAGCGAGAACATAGGGTCTAGGATAAGTAAGTAATTAAGAGAGTTTCTCCTATCAACGATATTTCTTAAAGAATCATACCTTAATTAGACTTCATTTCTATTTGCCAATAACCATAGTCAAAATATAATTATATATATACTATATCTAACTTAATTAAATAGGATCACATAATCTAACAAATAGCCCACATTAAAAAAAAAATCCTTAAGTCTCTTGCTTTATTTATAATTCTTGTGAATGTCAAACAACATAATCCTATGAAAACTTTGTTTGGAAACCTCAGTGGGAGCATCACATACACAGCGAAAATCAAAACAAAAAACCAATTTTTCATACAGATCAAATCATCGTACAAAAGATTAGGGTCACGAGAAAAATACAAAAATTAAAAAATCACGATACATGAGAGATTGATTACCTAGGAAGATCGTATATCTCTGTATTTCAGATCCAGATGGAGAGGATGAGAAGGTCAAGCATCCTCCTCTCTAGCATTATCCACATGATGGATCTCTACAGCAAAACTCCTCCAATCTGATCTTGCAACTCTTGTACAGAGGGAGGGATGAGAATAGGAGGGGGAGGCCAAAGTTACAGCCTATCAACCATAAGTCTCCCCTCCTATTTATAGAAAGCCACTAAAAATACCCTAGGGCTCCTGTCTTAGTGGGTGTTAGATCTTCATACGATTATCCACTAATCTTACATTATTGGATCTCTATCCAATAATCTCTTTAAGACTCTAATTGGGCCTCAATAAAGAAGCCTATCAGTAGAGGGTCTCATCTAATGAGAATATAGGCTAATTGGATCTTCATTCAATCCTCTATTAGATGAAGCATCTACCATATGTGTGTGACCCTCTAGGCCTGATACTGAGCTGGCCGTGAGTCACTCCTATCAGAACTCCTTCTGATATAGTGAATTATTATCCCCATAATAATTCACCTGACTCATCGACTATGGACGTACTAGGCCACTATGACATAGTCCTCAAACTGTACAAGGAATTAAATCCATCAAACTTGTCTGTCCATAATTATCATATATCTATTTTTTTTTATCCAACTAATATCTTAGAGACCGTATATTGGACATAGTATTGTCAGGTCACATACAGAATCAGTTTATCTTACTCTAATCAGATTCTACCAGAGAACTCTTTCTCTCTCAATCCGAATGACCCTAGCTAGGGATTTATCTGAGCAAGCACATATAAGATATTCCTTTCGTGATACCGAGAGTGGATGATCCTATATTGATACTAAATTACCTTCATAAGGTTGGCTACTAATCCCGATAACTAGTTGTATCAGATCTAAAACTTTCCAAATCTATAATTTGGCATCAAAGAAAGGAGTACTTATACAAGGCATCCTTGATGTCTTAAGTCAAAGGACCAGATATACAACTGAGACTATGGAATCGATGTCTGACATTAAGTATCATCAACTATATAGCATTCCACAAGCGAATCAATTAGTGAACTTATTCTCCAATGAGCACCTGTATTATATCCTTAATATCTCCATACAAGTGGCTATGAGACCAACCGCCTCCATCATATGGATGAGTATATAATACACCGATTTGTCCAGTTATCTCAATGTCCCTCTCAAGTAACCTATAACTTGGATTATTTAGGATCTGTGACTAAAAGTGAATCAATCTTATTATCGTGATCTTATCACAATCCAATTCTCATTGCACAAAACCAAGGATATCATAATATATATGCTACAAATAATATAATATGATAATATGTCAATATTAATCATAAGCAAAAAGATCGTATAGTGTATCACACATGTCATCACTCACGTAATTGGCTTACAAGGCACTTATAAATAACAAACTTCATGTGAATAATGTTTCCTCTAAAGTGATGGTGTGGTTAATTCTAAGTGGCATGGGTAGTTGGCATTCTTACTAGTGGGGATTAGTTGATGAGATATCTGATAGGGAACATTTATGTATCACCCTCACAGTGATAGTCGACAGCCACCTCAGAATTAACATGGTATTTCAGAGTCAACGTAATACACACGTGTTGTACGACCTTGAAGCAATGCTATGAACTTGAAATGATGTATAGTTATAACCATGCCACTCATGATCGTACAAAGTGGTCTCGTTGGGCGCATAAACAGAAGAGTCAACCCATATAGTCCGAAGCAGACAAATGGTCCAGTCAACCCATGTCGTCCGAAGCAAACAAACCAACCTCTTGGAACATCGACAACCATTAATAACCTATGTGCGACCAACCCTCGAGGAGAGGTATAAACACTGACCCCTTAACCAATGCTAAGAGGTTGGATCCCAAACACTCAACACTCTTATAAAAAATAAACTTAAGCTTTAGAGTGGTTGCAAGGGAGGCAATCCTAGCTTCTCCCCAGACCGATCCAAGAGACGCCCATCGTCGCTCCGACTACGCCTTTATCTCTATTTTGAAACATCTACGTGGATGCCCTTGTAGGATCGGGACCAAACCAAATCATGCACATTCTTAGGCCACAACATAAAGGATCACAACAATATCTATCATTTGTATAATTATTATTTAATAAATAATTATATATCTTATATTTAATAATATTTTGATTAATTATATTTATATGTTATTAACTGTATTTCAAGATTTATATAAAACAAACTGATTTCAGATTTCAATAAAGTCAATTAAGTGGGATCGAACTCATGAATATTTTAAATTATAATTTTAATTTATCTTCAAATATTTTATTTATTTGTGAACATTAAAATATATATAATCTCAAGGATACGGTGTTGAAACCAATTTAAAATGATATTGATGAATCGATCATACAATTTAATAAATAGCTATTTTAGTATGATCAGATCAATAAAAATTGGGAGATACAGGAAAGTTTTGCTAAACATAATATAAAAATACTTGAAATTTTTTTCAAGAAAAAAGTAATTCAAGGAGAGAGATAGAAAAAACTTTTATTATAAACAACTAAAAGAAACTTGATTTAGCTGAATCGTCAATGCAAGGATCTAAAGAAAAAGTTATCCCAAGTAGAAAATTCACTCAAAAACAAAACAGTGGCGGCATCATTTATTGAGTTAAAGTGAAAAGTCAAGGATAACAGTGTTTTAACCAGTTTCAAATGATAGTACAATTTAATAGATAGCTATTTTAGTATGATCAGATCAATAAAAATTGGGAGATACAGGAAAGTTTTGCTAAACATAATATAAAAAAATACTTGAAATTTTTTTCAAGAAAAAAGTAATTCAAGGAGAGAGATAGAAAAAACTTTTATTATAAACAACTAAAAGAAACTTGATTTAGCTGAATCTTTGGTCAATGCAAGGATCTAAAGAAAAAGTTATCCCAAGTAGACAAGTCACTCAAAAACAAAACAGTGGCGGCATCATTTGTTGAGATAAAGTGAAAAGTCATCCTTATGATTTTGTCAATGCATTTTTTATAGCTTTGAATTGGCATAATGTGTAAAGTGAAACGACCAAAGTTACGAAAAGTTAATCAGTTGGAATATTCTCTCTCTAAACGAAACATTAAAATCTTAGTAAAGTATTTTTTGGATTTGGAAATGTCACACCAATTGTACGAAATGGGTTGTTGGTAACTGTTGAGTATGATGCTGACCTCAGTGGAGATTCTTCCAAAGTCTGACGTATAACTTCCGCAATCATTTGTAGAAATTGATTTCACATGAAGCTTATGATAAATTAGACTAATAGATCGTTTATATGATCTATCGTTAATAATATTCCTTCAATCGTAGTTCAATAACTCATGACCTTTATATAAAAAGGGAAAGGAGAATAAAAGATGATGATCAAAGATGAAGCCTATCACTCCTATCTCTTATTTATAGAGATCCACCCAAAAACTCTAATAGATCCTATCTTAGTGGGTATTGAATATCTATCTAATTATCTACTAATATTAGATTATTAGATTCATATCCAATAATTTTAATTAGCATCTAATTAGACAACATACAAGGAGCCTATTAATATTCGGTCTTATCCAATGAAAACAAAGGCTAATTAGATTACTTATATCTAATCTTCTACTCGTTGAAACATCTATTATATGTGTGTGACCATCTAAACCCAATATTGAGTTCCTAATTGTCATAACTCCTTTTAACTCAATGAATTATTATCTCATAAGAATTCACTTGACTCATTGGCTATAGACGTACTAGGCCACTGTATCATAGTCCCCAAACGGTATATGAGATCTTATACATTTGACCTGTTTATCCTTAGTTACTATGTATCTATAGTCTCTCATCTATCTAATATCCTACAAACCATATATTGGGCATGGTACTATCAGGCCTCATATAAAATTTATCCGAGTACCTCTCTAATCAGATTCTCCTAGAGAACTTCTCTCTCAATCCGAATAACATTGGCCAAGGATTTATCTTAGCGATAACACATAATATATTCTTCTCATGATACCAAGAGTGGATGATCATTTATTGATACTAAATTACCTTCGTAAAATTGGCTACCAATTTCAATAATCGGTTATACCAAATTTGAGACTTTCCAAACCTGTGAATCCAGCGTCAAAGAAAGAAGTACTTAAACAAGGTATTCTTGGTGTCTCAAGTCTAAAGATTAAACACACAACTATAACTACGGAATCATTGTATGACGATAGGTATCATTAGCCATCTAGTATTCTATAAGCGGATCAATCAGTGAACTCATTTTTTAAAGAGCACATGTACTATACTCTTAGTATCCCGACACAAGGGGCTTTGAGACTAGCCACCTCCATCATAGGGACAAATATACATTACACTAGTTTATCTAGTTATCTTGATGTCCCTCTCGAGTAACTTATGACCGAGATAATTTAGTATCTCTATTTAAAGATGAATCGGTCTCATTATCGTGATATTATCATGATTCTTTTCTCATTGCATAGAACGAAAGACATCATAGTATATATATATATATATATATATATATATATATATATATTCAATAGATAATATAATGTGAGAATATATCAATAATAATCATAAGTAAAAAGATCACGTAACGTGTCGCATGTGTCATCACTCATATGATTGGCTTATAGGGCACCTGTAACCAGCAGTGGTGCCTCTCACATAAAGGATTGACCATTCCTTTAAATGTCATTCTTTGATACTCACTCCTTTGAGTGACTCCTTTCCCTATATCTCAATGTCTATTTCCTCCAAACTGTCGTACATGCTAGTTGCCCTCCATGCAACCCAACTAGGTCCCCCACATTTGCATTTTAAGTATTTCTACATGTGTTTGTCCCGCTCTGATACCAAATATCATGAACTTAGATGGTTTTACCTAAGTTATAGGGCATTATTGCGTATTTGTTCATAAAAGTCAGCTTCCCTGAAACCTCCTATAGTCCCTTAGGACCTACAAAAGAGAAAACAGGTCAGAGAAAATATTTTATACATGATCCATAAACAACCTTTTCAATAAACACTTTATAGCCAATGCAAATTATAATGACAGACTACACAAACTCTGAACGATCATACACAAATGATCATTGTTCATTATAGATTGAAACCCCCATAAGTGTTCACATGATACAACTCTTATTTACAAGTCAAAAAAGACTACAAAAGTCAACTAAACTAGGGCTGCCAAGCCTACTGCTAGCCCACTCTTTGTTATATAAAGCATGAACAAAGACCGAAGGACACAGATATACATGAGCATTACATCAAGAACTATGTTTATATTTTATCTGTCACATAGGTGCGGCCTATTGCTTGCATGCGCTCGCGATGTGCGGTAGCTGCCTGCTCACAGTTGCTACTCGTGCGCGACCGCTGCTATGTAGTGGCATTGCCGCAGTTGGCCTAATACTCTTGCACAGTTGCGATGCGAACTACTACCTGCTGCGACCATCGTTATGCAATGGTGCTACCATAGTCGCTGCAAGCAATAGTGATGCACAATTATAATATGATATTTATTATATGAAAAACTTTCATGCTAGAATCTGAAATCAAATAAATAATAGATCTAACGATTATTACGATATGTACCTTTTGATGCTGCTATTCAGAAAAAATATTCATCTAATCTACGAGCACATCATTATCGGA
This sequence comes from Ensete glaucum, assembly GCA_021527575.1. Classification (NCBI taxonomy): domain Eukaryota; kingdom Viridiplantae; phylum Streptophyta; class Magnoliopsida; order Zingiberales; family Musaceae; genus Ensete; species Ensete glaucum. The sequence goes on from CM038552.1 coordinate 34,813,981, forward strand.
TCTCAGATTTATAATAATATCAATATGCAAGGAGATCTAGACTCACCTTCTCCTCTCTTCCTATCCTATCACAGGACCATTATGATAGATAGTTCACGTGACTAAGGAATATAGATAAAAGATATATAATCTCAGTCTATGTGACACATTGTGTTATGTTTTTTTATCGTGTTGTGTCTGTAAGAGGTCCTATCTACTTATAGGTGAGAACAGAGGGTCTAGGGAAAGTAAATAATTAGGAGAATTTCTCTCATCGATGATAATTTCTAAAGAATCATACCTTAGTTGGACTTCCTTTCTATTGGCCAATAACCATAATCAAAATCCAATCATATTTATAATATATCTAACTTAATTTAATAAGATCACATAGCCTACATTAAAGAAAAATTCTAAAGTCTCTTGATTTAGTTATAATTCTTATGGATGTCAAACAACATATTCCATCTTATAAAAAATTCATGTGAATAATGTTTCCTCAAAAGTGGTGATGTGGTTGATACTAAGTGGCATGGGTAGTTGGCATTCTTACTAGTAGGATTAGTTGATAAGATATCTGATAGGAAACATTTATGTATCACCACTATAGTAATAGTCGACAACCACCTCAAAATTAACGTGATATTTCAGAGTCCACATGGTACATATGTGTGGTACGACCTTGAAACAATATAGTGAACTTGACACACAGCTATAACCATATTACTCATGATCAAACAAGGGGTCCCGTAGGGTGTAGAATCAGAAGAGTCAACCCATGCTGTCCGAAGAAGACAAATGGCCCAATCGGCCCATGCCGTCTGGAGCAGATGAACTAATCACTTGGAATATCGAAAACCATTAATAATCTATGTGCGACCAACCCTCGAGGAGAGGTATAAACGTGGACCCCTTGATCGACGATAGGAGGTCGAATCCCGAATACTCAAAACTCCCATAAAAAAATTGACTTAAGCTTTAGAGTGGTCGAGTCGGGAATCCCCTTCCCGATATCGACCTATTGTGCAGGAATGTTACAATGGAGGCAATCCTAACTTCTCCCCAGACCGACCCAGGAGACACTCAGTGTCACTCCGACTATGCTCTTATATCTATCTCGAAACATCTACTTGGACACCCTTGCATGATCGAGACCGAACCAAGTCGTGCAAACTCTCAGGCCACAATATAAAGGACCATAACAATATCTATCACTTGCATAATTATTATTTAATAAGCAATAATAAATCTTATATTTAATAATCTTTTGATTAATTATAGTTATCTGTTATTAACTGTATTTCAAGATTTATAGAAAACAAAGTGATTTCTCCAATGTATTTAAGTAAAGTCAATTAAGTGGGATCGATTTTTTAAATCATAGTTTTAATTTATCTTCAAGTATTGTATTTATTTGTGAACATTAAAATATATATAATCTCAAGGATACGGTGTTGAAACCAATTTCAAATGATATTGATGAATCAATCGTACAATTTAATAGATAGCTATTTTAATATGATCAGATCAATAAAAATTGGGAGATACAGGAAAGTTTTGCTAAACATAATATAAAAAAATACTTGGAATTTTTTCAAGAAATAAGTAATTCAAGGAGAGAGATAGAAAAACTTTTATTATAAACAACTAAAAAGAAACTTGATTTAGCTGAATCTTTGGTCAATGCAGGATCTAAAAAAAAAGTTATCCCAAGTAGAAAAGTCACTCAAAAACAAAACAATGGCGGCACCATTCGTTGAGTTAAAGTCAAAAGTCATCCTTAGATTTTGTCAATGCATTTTTTGTAGCTTTTAATAGACATAATGTGTAAAGTGAAATGAACTAAGTTACGAGAAGTTAATCAGTTGGAATATTCTCTCTGTAAACAAAACATAAAAATCTTCCTAAAGTATTTTTTGGATTTGGAAATGTCAGCACCAATTGTACGAAATGGGTTGTTGGTAACTGTAGAGTATGATGTTGACCTCAGTGGAGACTTTTCCAAAGTTTGACCAATAACTTCTATTATCATGTGTAGAAATTTGACCAACTCTATGACAACACTAATACATTTTGTGAACTGTGTATACTTTTGTGTTGCTGTCTTATTTCTGGTTCAAGTCCATCTTCCATAGCTTCTCATTTGTAATCTTCATATCATTTATTTAAGCCATCATGCAAAAAAAGAACAAACTAAATGCATCATAGGCAACAAAGTCAACCAAAAATAAACATAATGATGGACTACGAACTCTCTCTCTTAACTCTCTTTTTAACCCAAATAATTCATCTTTAACAGTAAAAAATCAAAATCAATCGAACACCGTCCCAATCCAAAAGAGTAGAGTATTTTCTTTGTTTTCATTGTCTTTTGTATGATGCAAAACATTATCATCTGAAGGTGATTAAAATTATTAAAGTTCAATATTGCCTTTTTCTGAAATTTTATGTCCTGTAGTTTTCTAGCAATCTAATAATGTATGCTGGAATCAATTTCTCATGCTACAACTTGTGGATTAGGGATTCAATTAAGCAACTGTTTCCGAGGACAGGTGTCGCTGCAACCACCAAACATGAGATCTGCCCTTCCATCGGCATTTCCTTGCCGTGCTTAGCTCTCTGTCTACATATACATCATCAGTAACCCACTTCTGACACCATCATCTAAGTACCACCACCATCTCCATGGTTCTCGACATCGCTCTCATCGCCGGCATCCTCTTAGGATTCGTCGTCCACCTCCTCCTCCGCCTCAGGTTCCAGTCCATCCGTCGGCTCCGGCTCCCCCCTGGCCCTTCGGGAGTTCCAATCCTCGGCGCGTTGCCGCAGATCGGTCCCATGCCCCACGCCTCCCTCGCTAACCTAGCCGCGCGCTACGGCCCCATCATGTACCTCAGGATGGGCACTACGGGGGTCGTAGTTGCGTCCTCCGCTGGCGGCGCCCGCTCGTTTCTCAAGGCGCTCGACCTTCAGTTCGCCAACCGCCCCTCGCCCATCAGCGGGAAGGACGTCACCTACGACGGCCAGGACTTCGTGTTCGCCAACTACGGGCCTCGGTGGAAGCTCCTCCGCAAGCTCGCTAACCTCCACTTTCTCGGCAGCAAGGCGCTGACTGAGTGGGTCCCGGTTCGCCGCGACGAAATCGGTCGCATGCTCAGCGCCATGCTCGAGTCCAGCCGGAACTCGCGGCCAGTGATGGTGTCGGAGGCAATGGTGTGCGCCAGCGCAAACATCATCGGGCAGGTAATGCTCTCGCGGCGGGTGTTTGAGTCTCAGGGAGAGGAATCAAACCAGTTCAAGGACGCCATCACGGAGCTGCTGGCTTGGTCGGGGAAGTTCAGCATCGGTGACTTTGTGCCGGCCATAGCGTGGATGGACCTGCAGGGAGTGCAGCGGCAGCTGCGCCGGGTGCATGCGAAGTTAGACGCTCTGATCACGGCGCTCATGGCAGAGCACGAAGCGACAGCGAACGAGCGTGAGGGGAGGCCGGACGTGCTGGATCGTATGATTGCCAACAGGGTTGACGCTGATGGGGTGTCGCTTTCTGATGTCAACATGAAGGGCTTTATCTCTGTAAGCTCTTTTCCCCCTATCTCCACCCCTCCCTTCCACACCCCCCCCGGCGTCTTCTTCGCTTTGGACAGCCAATTAGCGACGTACGCTAATTCTATTGACCTCCTATCTCCAAAACGGTCCTGTTTTCTCTAGTCATTGTTCTCAATCGACCAAGAGTGATGGTCAATGTCCTCTCAGAACATGTGTTGGATCCCTTAACCAAACCAGCAGTAGATATACATATAGATAGAGAGCCACAAAACGTAAGCAGATGAGTTCCGCAGGAATTCCTACGTTGTCTGCTCGATTATGGCACCATTATTTGAGTCAGATAAGACTCTTCCAGCAGGGGAAATGATATTACCCTAATGCGTGCTTCATTGGAGGCTCTCCTGTTTTAAAAGTCCATCATGCATGTTTACTACCACGCCAATACCTCAACAACTTCTTCTCCTGGCAGGATATGTTTATTGCCGGAACCGATACATCATCCATCATAATCGAATGGGCGCTCGCAGAAATGCTAAGGAACCCAACCATCCTCCAGCGAGCTCAAGATGAGATGGACGAAGTAATCGGGAAGAACCGTAGGCTTGAAGAGTCTGACATGCCAAACCTTCCCTACTTACGAGCCATCTGCAAAGAGGCATTACGACTGCACCCTTCCACGCCGCTCGGCGTCCCACACTACACCTTCGAATCATGCGAGGTGGACGGCTACCACATTCCTCCAGACACACGGCTCATCGTCAACGTATGGGCCATCGGGAGAGACTCCGACGTGTGGGAGCATCCCCTGGAGTTCAAGCCGGAGAGGTTCTTAAGCGGTAGAAACGCCAAGATTGAGCCACTGGGGAACGACTTCGAGTTGATACCTTTCGGCGCCGGGAGAAGGATCTGCGTGGGACTGCATGCAGGACTCATCATGCTGCAATACGGGCTCGGGTCTTTGTTGCACTCATTTCATTGGAAGCTTGCCGATGACGTCGAGGACCTCGACATGAATGAGAAATTTGGCGCCGTGCTTCCTAAGGCAGTGCCTCTCAAGGCTGTAGTTAAACCGCGCCTCCTCGAAAGTGCCTACCTGTGATATGTGTGGGTCATTGTCATGATCTCATTAGTAAAGGAAGTGCTTCAGAATAAAAACTTTCTGCGGATGTATTTTTATCATGTTGCGATCAAACTAAAAGAACAGTTGTGAAGTTTTCTGTATTTCCCCTTGTGGAGACTTGTGATGAAGATATGTTTGATTAGGGTTATATCCCGTCAAATTCAACTTATGAGAGGAATTTTTTATAGCTTTGCTAGAGGCATATCTTGAAAACGGACAAGATTGAGGTTGATCATGCCTTGGAATATAAATAATTTAGTCAAGCATGACTGATCAGTGATGCACCCTTTTGTTTGGATCATCATATTGGCAACTTATTAAAGAATTTATCTGGAATTATATTTGGATAAATTCCTTGAAACAGCCCCTATACTTTTACTAATTCGCTCAGATCGTCTCTGTTTTCATCCTAAGAAGTTGGCTATTTTCAACCGTTTTACTATTAGCAATCCATTAAAAATAATAATTATATATATATAGTAATAATGATCAATTAAATTTTCTGATGGATATGCAAACTTATTCCTATTGGGCAGATGTTCCCGATTCAATTCATAATGAGCTTTAGTGAAGCCCATAACCTAGAACCTTACTTATATTAACCTAAACCCTAGATTACGTGACTAGAGTTGAAATTAAGAGTGCAGCGGTAGTTGAAAACGTGAGTGAGAGAAATAAGACTACAGATTGACAGTAGAGACCAGAAAACAAGAGATCCAGGAAAGGGAAGAAGACAAGGATAAGAAAAGACTATTCTCAATCATTTATATCTCAGGTTAGATCAGTTTATAGTGGATTCTTACTGTGATCTCTCGAGAAGTTTTTGAATATTGTGCTTAATATTATAGACCTTGTATCCATGTGATTCTCTTGTGGTTATTTCTTGGGCTTGTGCAAGAAGCCTTGAGATATGTATATTCATTATTTTGATAGTGGATTTTCTTTGGCTTGTCCCATGATTTTTACTCTTCGAGTTGAGGGGGTTTTCCACGTAAATCTTGGTGTTCATCTGATTGTGATTTCTGTTTGATTCCACTGTGTGTGACGGTTTGCTAGTATTTGTTCGTATACAAAATTTATTCCTATTTTATTTCCATCAACTGGTATCAAAGCAGGGTTTTGGTGATATTTAATCTTTTGTATTCAAACATGGGGATCGATAATATTTCTAGTATGATTAGTTTAAACGGAAACAATTGGATGATATTAAAACCAAGAATGGAAGATCTCTTGTATTGCAAAGATTTGTATAGACCTTTGCAAGGAGATAGTGCAAAGCCCATAACTATAACAGATGATGAGTGGAAGAAATTAGATCGAAAAACAGTTGGATTTATTCGTCAGTGGCTTGATGATAATGTCTTTCACCATGTTTCTACTGAAAGTTCTGCTTACTCACTTTGGAATAAGTTAGAAGGTCTTTATAATGGCTGGCAACAAGGCTTTTCTGATCAGAAAACTGGTGAACTTGGAATATAAAGAGAGTACTTCTATTCCTGAGCATTTGAATGAAATGCAGAGTATTACTAACCAGTTATTATCTATAAAAATGTCTCTTGATAATGAGTTGCAAGCATTGTTACTTCTTATCAGAAAGTTGGGAGACACTGGTGGTTTCCCTCAGTAATTCTGCACTATATGGTGTTATCACCATGAGTCGTAACAAGCAGTTTGTTGAACGAGGAGTTGAGGAGAAAGAATTCAGCAACTTCTCAGATTGATTTACAAGCACTTGTCTCAGAGAACATAAGAAGGTCAAAGTCAAAGGATAGAAGTAGTTCATGTGTGGGTAGAAGCTAGTCAAGATTAAGGAAAGATATTATTTGCTATAATTATGGTGATAAAGGACATTACAAGAATCAGTGCAAGTAACCTAAGAAGAACAAGAAAAATGGGAAAGAAGTAGAGCATATGAAGTCAAAAGAGAATATCACAACTACGGTGCAATGTAGTGATTATTTGATTTTGTCTACTTCTGATGATATTTTTTTTTTGTGTATGCCAGGATCTCGAGTGGATAATTGACACAGGTGCTTCTTATTATGCTACACCACGAAGAGAGGTCTTTGCTACTTACAGGTCTGAAAATTTTAGTGTTATCAAGATAAGCAACTATGTCATAGCAAACATCATTGGCATAAGAGATATCCATATAAAGACCAACCTTGGCTACAAGTTAGTGCTTAAGGATATGAGGCATGTGGTTAACTTAAGACTGAATTTAATTTCAGTTGAAAGACTAGATGATAAAGACTTTGATGTCATATTTCACAAAGGGCAGTGGAAGCTCAGTAAGGGTTATCTTATTGTAGCTAATGGGAAGAAATATCATACATTGTATAAATTGCAGGCTAAAGCTTGTGGTGAGCAGTTGAATGCTATAGAGAAAGACTTCAGCATGGAGTTGTGGTATAGGCGACTGGGACACATGAGCGAGAAGGGGCTGTAAGAACTTTCCAAGAAAGAGATATTGCTAGACCTCAGAGGTACACGTTTGAACCCTTGTATTGATTGTTTGGCTGGTAAATAATATAGAGTTTGCTTTATTAGTTCTACATTATCTAGAAAAATATATGTCTTGGACCATGTCTATATAGATGTGTGTGGTCCTTTGAGGACAAAAACTCATGGTGGATCTGTTAATATTTCTAGTATCAGTGGTGCACTTTATTTTGTTACTTTTATAGATGACTTTTCCAGAAAAGTTTGGGCCTATGCTTTGAAGATTAAAGATCATGTTATTAATGTATTCAAGGAGTTTTATGCTAGAGTTAAAAAGGAGACAGAAAGACAATTGAAATGCATAAGATCAGATAATGGTGATGAGTATATATGATTGTTTAATGATTATTATAGGTCATATGACATCTAGCATGAGTTGACAATTCTTGGTATGCCCCAGCATAATGCAATTACAGAGAGGATGAACCACACCATCATGGAAAAGATCAGATATATGCTTTCACAAGCCAAGCTACCCAAAAAGTTTTGGGATGAGGCTTTGAGGAGTGCAGTTGATGCAATCAACTTATCACCATGTACAACTCTAGATGGTGATATTGCAAAGCATATATGGTGAGGGAAAGATGTCTCTTATAGGCATTTAAGAGTGTTTGGTTGTCGTGCATTTGTATATATTCCAGATAATGAGAGGTCCAAGTTGGATGGTAAGACAAAAGTGTATTTTTCTTGGTTACTCACATGCTCAATTTGGTTATAGGCCTTGGGATCCATAAAAGCAGAAAGTATTCAGAAGTAGAGATGTTGTCTTCTTTGAGGATCAAACCGTTGAGGATTTGAAGAAGGAGGCACCAGCTAAGACTTCTGCAGAGGGATTTATAGACTGTGACCCAGTTATTCCTCCACTATATCAGGGTGATAGGGGAGATGTGTAGGAAGATGGTGCAGAGCCAGATGTTGATATACCTGTAGGACATGTTGATCAAGAAGAAGAAAGAGAGCATGTCAACCTTCTAGGAGATACTCTACATATGAGTATGTGATGCTTACTGATGCAGGTGAACTAGAGAGTTACCAGGAAGCAATTGAAAGTGAGCAAGAAAAGAAGTGATTTATTGTTGTGCAGGAAGAGATGGATTCTCTGCAGAAGAACCACACTTATAATTTGGTGCAACTACTAGAGGGAAGTAAAGCCTTGAAGAACAAGTGAGTTTTCAGGTTGAAGACTCAATAATATTGTTCTCAACCAAAATATAAAGCTAGATTGGTTGTGAAAGGCTTTGGTCAAAAGAAAGGTATTGACTTTGAAGAGATTTTTTCTCCTATTGTTAAAATGTCTTTTATTCATGTTGCTCTTGGTATTGCTGCTAATCTAGACTTGCAGATTGAGCAGTTACATGTGAAAATAGCTTTCCTTCATGATGATTTGGAGGAGAAAATTTATATGGAGTAACCAGAAGGCTTCAAAGTCAAAGGTAAAGAAAATCTTGTCTGCAAGTTGAAGAAGAGCTTATATAGGCTGAAGCAAGCTCCAAGATAAAAAATTTGATTCATTTATGATTGAAAATAAATATAAAAGAACAACTTCAGATCATTATGTATACATTAAACGGTTTAGTGAGGATTTTATTATTCTCTATCGTTATGTTAAGATCAGATATATGCTTTCACAAGCCAAGCTAACCTATATTGACAGGTTACACAGATGCAGATATGGCAAGAGATATTAATACAAGGAAGTCCACATCAAGTTTTGTACTTACTTTTATAGGGGAAGTTGTATCATGGCAGTCCAGATTGTAAAGATGTATTGCTCTCTCCATCACAGAGGCATAATATATTGTTGCTACAAAGGTTTACAAAGAAATGTTATGGATGAAAGGATTCTTATAAGAATTGGAGCTGAAATAGGAAAACTATATAGTATATTATGACACCCAGAGTGCCATCCATTTGTGCAAAAACCCAACATTTCATTCCAAGTCAAAGCATATAGATGTCAAATATCATTGGATCAGAAATGTGCTTGAAGAGAAGCAGTTACAGCTTCAGAAAATTTACACAGATGATAATGGGGCAGACATGTTGACCAAGACTTTACCGAAAGAGAGACAGGAGATGTGCCGATAGTTGGTCGGCATAGCTTTATATTGAGGAGTCATGAGACAGCCTCCCTAATGGGCTGAAGGGGAAAGTTGTTGGGCAGATGGCACAGATTCAGTCCATAGTGGGCTTTAGTAAAGCCCATAGCCCAGAACCTTACTTATATTATTCTAAACCCTAGATTAGGTAGCTAGGGTTGAGATTAGGACAACAGCGACTGAAAACATAGGTGAGAGAAAGAAGATTATAAATTGACAACAGAGGTCAGAAAACAAGAGATCCAGGAAATGGAAGAAGACAAGGATAGGAAAAGACTATTCTCAATCATTCCTATATCAGGTTAGATTAGTTTGCAATGGATTCTTACTGCGATCTCTTGAGAAGATTTTGAATATTGTGCTTAGTATTATAGTCCTTGTATCCCTTTGATTCTCTTATGGTTATTGCTTGGGTTGGACAAAAAGTCTTGAGATCTGTATATTCATTATTTTGATAGTAGATTTTCTCTGACTTGTCCTGTAGTTTTTACCCTTCGAGTTGAGAAAGTTTTTCACGTAAATCTTGGTATTCATCTGATTGTGATTTCTGTTTAATTCTACTGTGTATGATGATCTACTAATATTTATTCATATACAAAATTTATTTTTATTTTATTTATTCATTACTTTCATATACTAATATTTGATCACATCCTCTTTCAAAAGCTGGTCAACACTGTTTTGTTGGCTGGGTCTAAGTTTTCTAAATATTGACGATAAGAATTAGTTGGGCATGAAGGTTAACTTTTTCTCGAAATAAAGAAAAAACTTGAATTTAGATGGTTGAACATCGAATCTTTCGAGTGTTGGTTGATCCATAATTAGCATTTGAGAGTGCTGCTGTTGTCTTGAATTTCTTTAGAGTTAGTAAAGCTGCTTATTACGATCAATAATCTAACGGACGAAGTCTCCCAACTTTTGCTGATTTTGTACCTTTTTTAGTTGCACTGTCCAATACATCACAAAAACAAATTGACTGAATAATAAATTGTTGCAAGCTCCTTTCTTGGAGGAAAGAAATATTTAACGTTTTGATGAGGTATACAATAGGACTGATGTTTCAAGATGGTGTGCCTTTATATATATTAGGAGAGAGTAACCCTGAAATTAAAAAAAAATCCAAAAATTAATGAGTAAAAAACATATTGGAAAGTTGATAGAAGATTTAAGTGGTTCTATACTCTTTGATTACTTCCACTAATAAATCAAATTTTATATTATATGATGAGAAAAAAATATGAGGAATATCTTTATTAAGTTAATCCGTGAAGAACTCTTTAACAAATCTTCTCCGAAACGTGTCTCTTCCTATATGTCTCTTATACTCACTAAGATCTTGAGATACATAACTTATTGATATTAATAAATAATTCTTCCTACTTGAATTCATAATTATGATCCTAATCCTATAAGTAATATAAATATACTAATTGTTATAATATCTTATGTTATTTTGATAATATATTTAGTTAATTTTTTCTTTACAAAGAGTAAGTGAGGAAGACAAAATTCAAGCTCGATACTTTATAATGATCTGTCATAGTCTTTTTTAGTTAAGTTAGTCAACACCTTCAAACATATAATAGATGAAATTTTAAACTCCTAATTTTGGTAAGTAAATATGATATACCACCAGAAATATAAAAGATGCTTTTGCAGTATATTTGATGTTAGCTTGTCCTCTCCCTTAAAAGATACGTATAAAAAATTTCAAAAAAAAATCATCAAGATTATGAATATAACACGTTAAACTAATAAAAATATTTTTAAACAAAAGATTCAATTTATTTTAATTTTAATGATAATATATATATTTTTAAGTGAGTTTAACTCTTTACACTTAGTAAGTGTAAAGAGTTAAGATACAATTGACATGCTCATTTTAATTTTTTTATTTTTTAAAAACATTAGAAAGAGGATTATTTCTTACTAACTAATTTAAAATTATCAAGCAACACATAAAATGCATCAAGTAATTTCATTGTAAGGTAAGACATTTCTGGTGAGTCACATACATCTTCATCGAAAGCCATAAAAGTGTAGTTGTCATCTTGTCTTTGAATGCATTAGATTCGTCCCAAGTCACCTTATGTGTTTTCTTTTTCTTTGGCAATTTATTATTTAGTTTTGTACACTTAGTATTTAAATGTGTGGTGAATATTTCTTTGTTTTATAAAAAGGAGAAACGACATGATTGATGACATATGACAAATGTTGTGTTTTAAATTTTATCAATGAATATTTGTTTTGAACAATTGTTTAGAAAAAGTATGTTGAACATTTCTCCTTTTTGGTGACAATAGGGGGAGAGATAGTATATTGATAACAAAATAGTATGATAAATATTCAAAAATGATAAAAGTTCAAATGATGGATATTCGTGATAAATGTTCAAATATGAATTGAGTATTTCTCCTTTTTGTTGATGACAAAGAGGGAGAAATGACATAATTGATGGCATAAGAGAGATATTTTAAGATCTTTGAAATAGTTAAAAGGAATGCTATATCATAATTAATGACATGGTTATATTGTGAATATAATGATTAAAATTTTCATGTGATACCAAAAAGATGATTACACTAAAAATTTTATCATGTATAGTATCATGATTAATGACATAAAGTTAATATTTAAAATATTTATTATGTGAAACATATCAATTGAAATTATTTATAATATGATACCAAGAAAAAGAATGCTTTAAATATTTTATTATGTATGGTATCATGAATAGTTAAATTATGAAAATACTATACTTGAATTTAAAAGTGATGGATTCTTTTGAATTCAAGTTTGTTGTATTTATTATATTGCATATACATAGGGGGAGTTAAGGTTAACTCCGTCATCAATTGATTATCATCATAAAAAAGGGGGAGATTATTGAATATCAGATTTTGATGATGGAATCAATTGATGGGTTTGATGATCAAACTTATATGCTAAAGAAAATGATGTAGGATTAATTATGACAGTAAAGGGCAATACAATCAGATGTTGGGTTAAAGTTAAGTTCGAGCATCGGTCAAGATTTGGACGACGCAATGGGAGCTCATCGAGAGGTCGCCGGAGGTCGACCGAGGTTTAGACGATGTTATCGGTAGCTCGCCGAGAACTCACCAGAAGTTTGTCAGGAGTTCGACGATAGGTTATCGGGAGCTCGCTGGAAGAATGGTGGAAGTTCGTTGGGAGTTCGTCAAAGAAAATCAGAAGCTCACTGAGGGTTCAACGAAAAGATGTTGGGAGTTCGTCGAAGAGATAATAGAATAACGAACATTGTACGTTGAGTATCGTAGTTAGCATCGTAATGAGAGTTAGTCTTACTAACTCAATTAAGAGGCCATTAGGTCTTAATTAGAGCTGATTTGGACTCATTATAAATGCTATTTCAGTAACCCAAGGTCATATAAGGCACGATCTTTGAAGATATGGTCTCTAAGATGACACAGTCTTCGAAGGTGTGTCAGGCGGTTGAACCGCCTAGACTGGGCGAATGAACTATCCAGACACAGTCTCTAAGACTGTCACATGATTGAACTGCCTAGACACGATCTCCCAGACTGTCAGGCAACTGAATCGCCTATAACATAGTCTTCCAGACTGTGTCAGGCGGTTGAACCGCCTAGAACGTAGTCTTCGAGACTAGTACCTCGGGATCACTTAAAAATTAATTTTTGGCTCTACTTTTGAAGCTATTTAGGGTCTATAAATACCTCACCCTTTCTTGCCTGAGGTATGTAAGCAATTCATAGCAAAAATCTTGTGAAAATGCTATTGTAATTGAGAGCTTCTCCTCATTTTATCTTGTATAGTTTTTATTTAAGAGAGAGCTTTAAGTCTTGTAAAGGTTATCTCCTAAACCTGTAAAGGAAAATAGAGTTATAAGAGGATAGTTGATCTTCACCCATTGAAGGAAGATCAATAGTGAAAGCCGATGGCCTCAACAAAGGAGGAATCGGGACATGGGCGTAGGTCACAAGATCGAACCACTATAAAATCGGTTTGCTTCCTCTTCTTTGCTCTTTAACTTTATTGCTCTGTTATTTAACTATCTATTATCTTTACTTATACTATTACAAATATCTCTACACTTAAATGTATTTCTGATATGGTTTTCATTGAGCAAAAATTTTAAATCGATAAAGATTTCTTATTAGCACTAATTCACCTCCTCTTAGTGCCACTTTGATCCTAACAAAAACTCCTATCAAAACTAGAAAAACCTAAATAAGAAAATAAAGATTAATATCAAATTCCTAAAATTAAGGACTCATAAAATCAAGGAATCCTAACATTTTTTGCCTCTCCAAAACAATCTAGTCCTCAATGCAGCATCAACAAATTATGGAAACTTCTCCTTTAATACTTTTATCTCGAGTAACATCTTCAATTAATAAGTTAGCCCATTGAACAAGCACCTCATGGATAGGAATTTATGATGCATCACAATATGTCGATCATGAATAGCTTGAGGTAGGATTTGAACCTCACTAGTAGAAAAAATATTTGACAAATAGTATTACACCACGTCATCCTCATATAACTTCTTTTTAAGGCAAGAAACATAAGAAACTAGATGTATTTTAGAGCTTGTTGGTAAGTTTAAGTGATAATCAACTGGGCTTATACATTCTAACACATTATAAAGCCCAAAGAATCAAGAAGATAATTTCATAGAAGATCGAACCTTTATAGAATCTAAGGCTGAAGTCTAAGGACAACCTAATCGCCCACTACAAACTATTGCTCACTACGATGCTTGTCGGCTTGTTGCTTTATTATAGTCTATGAAACTATGAGATTAACTCTTAGAAGTTGAATAATCTTAACTCTATTAGGTAATTCCTTGTTCACTTAATTGACTTTAAAAGAACCAAGCGTATATTTTATAATCATAGGAGATTGAACATAAACCACTTTAAAAAGAGTCATTTTAGTAGAATAGTGATAAATAGTATTGTACCACCACTACACCTAAGGAAGCTATTTCATCCACTCCTTTGGTTTATCATTAGTAAAACATATAAAATAGTTTTCTAGCTATTTGTTCAACACTTCATTCAGTCCATCTGTTTACGGGTGATAAGATCCTTCCAGGAGGTACTAGTAAAAGTTTTATCTCAATCACTAATAATGGAATATGGAATCCCATACAACTTCACTATATTCCCAACAAAAGTACAATATAAGGACATCATATAGCACAAAAATAAACATATTTTATAAGACGATCTACAACCGTAAAGATAATACTTTTACCTTAAGATAATGGAATTCCGTTAATAAAATCTATGGTATGTTAGTCTAAGCATCATAAGGAATAAGAAGAGGTAGAAACAAATGAGGGGTAGCAATTTTCTCAACTTTGTGATGTTGGCAAACATTTTATTATATAACAAACTTATTAATGGTTTTCTTTGTATCCTTCCAATAAAATAGTTGACATATGTGGTTGTATATACAAAGAAATCCAGAAGGACTCATAGTTGATGATGAGTTAAACTTATTCAAAATTATGTTTTGGCATGAAGAATTTGTGCTAAGATAATTTTTCCCTTGTAGCGTAAATCTATGAGATCACAAATGTAATTAGAAATAGAAGTTGAATCTTCTTCTATCTTTTTAATAACATGTTGAATTTAGGAATATCCAACCATTAACTCCTAAAAAGTTCTAGCGTTTTGCAAGTGGAAATAGAAAGTCACTAGTTCAACTTGCTCTGGAAGGTAAGAAAGTGAACCAATTAATATTCAGCCCTATCGATATCCACACTTTTAAAAGATAGAGAGAGAAAATTATTAAGGAAATGCTTAAAGCAAGAGTCATAAGGGCTAGTGTTAGTCCATACTCCTCCCTAGTCTTATTAGTAAAGAAAAAGGATGATTCTTGGTGGATGTGTGTAGATTATCAAGCATTCAACAATATTATAGTGAAAGACAAATATCATATTCTAGTGATAGATCAGTTACTTAATGAATTGGGAGGTGCATAAGTTTTAACTAAACTAGGCTTACGGTTTGGCTATCACCAAATTCGTGTGTACATGAAGATGACATTAAAAAAAACTGCTTTTAGAATGCATGATGGTCATTATGAATTTTGATAATACTTTTTGCGTCTACCAATAAGCTATCTACTTTTTTGAGTTTAATGAATGATATCCTTGAAGTTCATCTTCGTAAGTTTATTTTAATATTTTAATGATATTATGATATATAATCCATATTTAGAAAATAATTTATTATATTTACAAATTTTCTTTACCCTTCTCCATGAGTATTATATTTTTATCAAGAAATAAATATAATTTTATACAATCAAAGGTAAAATATCGTGACAATGTTGTTTCTCAATATGGTATTGTAGTAGATCCTTCCAAAATCCAAATAATGAAAGGATTAGTCAATTCCAAAATCAATTAAGACTCTGGTAAAATTCTTGAGACTTATTAGTTATATATATATATATATATATATATATATATATATATATATATATATATATTATGCGAATGATTACATAGGCATCACGCATACATTTGATAAGAGTTGACAAAAGATAAAGCGATTAACAAGATAATCACTCCATCGCTAGATTCTCTTCGCTATTCAACATGGGTCATTTTGCTGCTAACATTTCATGTGAATACAAATAAAGAGAGAGAGAGAGACACGCAAAACATGAAGTGATTGTGTGAAGGATTAGGTAGGCAACACGCATAGATTTGATAAGAGTTGACAAAATAGATTTTGTGAAGGATTACATAGGCATCACGCATAGATTTGAAAAGAGTCGACAAAAGATAAAGGGATGACCAAGATAATCTATTGCTAGTTTCTCTTTCGTGATTATATATATATATATATATAAGTATGTTTGAACAATTCCATCTTGAGCCAGAAATATCTTTATAGGAATATTCAATTTGGAACTATTATTTTACTTGTACAAATTTTGTGTCAAGGCTTTTGAAATTATTGTTCATCCAATCAAAATTTTGTTATGGTCCTAGAGTAGGTAATGAGTTTGAATCTTGTCATTATCCTTTATTGTTCTATTTGTTATCTTGATAACTCTTAAAATTATGACAATCCTGATCCGATATGAACACGATCACTTCTGTCAACTGAAACTTAAATTTGTGAGCACCTATTCAAAGATTTATTGATGTGATCTTTTATTTTGTTTGACTTCAAAATTGTTGTGGAAATGGAGTTTGATGTTCCCATTAATCGAAAAGCAATTTGATTAGACATGGTTCTTCGTGGGATTGTTAAAGGGTATCTCTCAGCAGTCATATATACCTCATTTTTACTATGTATTAGTCAATATATTGTTTCAGGTATATATATACTCAGAAAACGTCAAGTAAAACAAGAAAGGCAATTATTGGAGGTAAATTCAACTTTTGGTATTTGAAAATTGGATAGGAATTGAATGCTTATTGTAATGACAGCAATTGTTCTCCACAGGAGTCTTGAGAAGAAATAGTGCTACTTTAACTTGTCGGAAGGTGGTGCTCCAATAGAGAAAAAGTCTTGAGTAATTACATAAAATTAGACGAGCGAAATTTTGATATTTTTGTTTCTGTTTTTTTCTCTCTCTACTACATAAGTGATCTTAAATGTTTAGTTAACATTGTATCAAAATGGATTTGATCATGTTAACTACAAACAAAAAAAATAGAAACACATGACTCTCGTCCTATAAATTTTGAACATTAAGGACAAATTTCATCCTCATCACTTATCGTTTAAAAATCAACAATATACGAGAGAAAAAAATATAAATAGAATTTGTTATTCACCATATCTTTAAAATACTAACAACTCTCTTTTGTTGACACGAGAGGATGAATGAAATCTAAATTTGATACAAGAAATCTTTCTAAACAAAGTTGAGGTTCCAACATTTAAATATATTTATCAAAATTCAACAACACTAGGCTATATGTGAAACCACTTTCATTCCAAAATTTGAAATCAAATAAATAATAAATCTAAAAATATTATAATATATAGATGCTGTTATTCAGAAAAAATCTTTACCTGATCTATGAGTTCACCATTATTAGATTCAAGATCTGTAATAATGTCAATCTGTAGAGAGATCTAGACTCACATTCTTCTATCTTCCTATCTTTTTATAGGACTACTATGATGGATGGTTTTAGGAACACAAGAACATAAGGGAAGAACTATAATATCTCAGTGACTAGTTCATGTGACTAAGGGAGATGGATAAAAGATTTGTAATCTCTCTCTATGTTAGTATTATGTTATATTCTTATCTTGTTATGTTATATCCGTAATATGTCTTGTCTAGTTATAGGTGAGATAAGAGAGTCTAGGATAAGTAATTAGAAGAGTTTATCCCATCAAGGATGTCTCTTAAAGAATCCTACATTAATTGGACTTCCTCTATATTTGCCAATAACCATAATCAAAATCCTATCATATCCATAATATATCTTACTTAATTAAATATGATGATCTAATTTAACATTCTCTCACTAGCCCATTAATTTGATAAAATACAAAAAGGATTCAAAATAAAAAATAAATAAATAAAATTTATTTGAATTCAAGTTTATAATATTAGTTTCTAAAACTTTAAAAACTATTTATATGTGTTAAAATATTAAAATTAGCTTATAAGTCTAATAAATATAATAATATTATATTAAGTTTGATTAGTAATGCAAGTCATAGCAGTTGTATATCATCAATATCATACTTCCTTCTATGTACCATGATACTGTTAGTCATTTCCTAATATAATCCAAAATGACACCTATAATTTGTCTTGTTAAGATAATCCTATCATCACATTCAACCATAATAAATAAATACATACATATATATATATATATATATATATATATATATATATATATATTACTGTGAATATGATAGTAGAAACAAATAACTTTAAGTATATAAGTAAAATATTATTTATAGTGTTCACTCAAACATGTATCACCGTATCTTTTATAAATTGCTCACAAACCTAATCATAAGAATATTTTCTTTCAAAACACTTTAGGTTGTAAATTCTAAGTGAACGGATCAATAACCATATGGTGGAACTCAAGTTAGTAATTGATATTAAAAGTTTCTCAACTCATTTTCTCTTACCATCAAATAATTTATATCATAATGCAAAGAGATACAGTAGTACTTGCCATTTTTAAAGAAGAAAACTATTATAATATGTCATAAAATTTTCTCAGTGACCTGACAATTGAGTTTGACTACACTAAGTCTTTAGATAAAATTTCGTATTCATAAATTTGATTAATGACCTCAAAGCATATCATAAAATCAACTTATATTATTAATAATATAATAAATTGCTTCTATGATTGATATAGATATTAATTGTAAGGTAGACTTCCTATTATCAAAACAATTTATAAAACAACACTTAAAAATTAATATCATTTCAAAATAATATAATTTCATATGAGTATATAATCTTTCCTTCTAGATATCTTATTACTTTTCTTTATAGTTCTTTAATATTTTTGCATTTGGTAACTCGAATATTTACTCAATATTTTAACTACAAAGCTGATATTTGTTTCGGCATGGGCTTGAGCATAGACTTCCACCTATGTATATATAAAGAAACCCTTTATCTGATTTTTTTCAAGTCATTTTAAAGTGCCTATTTTGATTAAATTTTTTTTTAATTTACTGAACAAAACTATATATTAAACATTTCCATGACTCAATCAATATAGTCTTTCTAAGATAGTCTTAATAATCAATAAGATCTATCCCTAAATATCTCAATACTAATAATATAAGATGTCTTATTTATATCAATTATCTTAAAATTCTTAGTGACAAATTTCTTGATTTAGTATAATAAATTAAAAATATTATTAGTAGTGCAAAATATTATCCATGTTTAAGACCAACATAATAAACTTGCTCTCACTGATCTTCAGGTATAAATACTAATCAACCATATTTTTCTTAAATATAAATAAAGTAAAGATATCAAGAAACTTTATATATCATTATCAGAAGCTTATTTAATATCATAAATGGATTCCTGAATTTGCATACTAAATTTTATATTTCTTTTATTTTTCTGTGAATCATATAAATTTTAGAGTGATACATATAAAGCTAGATATTTAATTATAAAACTTATTTTCATATCTTTATAATGTAACTCAAACTTATAATGAGTCA
Organism: Ensete glaucum; assembly: GCA_021527575.1. Lineage (NCBI taxonomy): Eukaryota > Viridiplantae > Streptophyta > Magnoliopsida > Zingiberales > Musaceae > Ensete > Ensete glaucum. Next base: position 34,833,435 of record CM038552.1, read on the forward strand.
CCAATAACATGATAATTCTTAATGAGTTTATTTAAAACTAAACGTCTTATTATTGTCAATGCATTCTTTATAAGTAAAATCAATAACTATATGTTTGACTATTATATCGTTTCACAATTATTACACAATTGGATGAATCTATCAAGCACTATCCTAGTTATTGATTTTAACTATTCTTTTATTACATCATATTACTTTTCAAAATAGCTACTTTTCATAACTTGTGAAAATATTGAGGGATCTTTTCTAATTCCTGTATTATAATATGATTCTTATAGATATAGTACATAATAATTATAAATAACAAAATTCCTTTCCCTTTGAGATATTCTTAAACCTATCAATTATGATTGTTCTACAAGACTATAAACAATAATATCAATAATATGTGGGAGTTTAGTGATATGATTTTGTTGTTCACATTTATCAAATCATTCAATAATTTAAGTAATAAAAATCTCTTGAATAATAAATAAGTATCAAATTATATATCCTCTATATCAAAAACTAAATTTCAAGATTTTCACTCTCATTCATTCGTTATTTTATAGCTTACATTACTATATTTAGCTATCATAGGTAAATAACCTAAATTCTTATAATTGTAATAATATAACATGTATCCTCAAGATCCATCAATGAATTTTAAAATTATTAAATAATTATTATTCTCAAAAATTAATTTATATCTACTAATTGTCAAACAAGAAATATAAATAATATTTTTGATAATGGAGATAATATAATAGTACTAGCATTTTTCCTTTGTTGGGTCTTTCTTGACAACCTTTGCCTTATACCCTTTGCCCTTGCCCTTTTTAAGGACTTATCCACCTTCCTTTTTCTTTTGGTCTTACCATTATAAAGAACTAGCTTCTTTTTCTTAGGTAGAATTGTGTTAAGGATTTATGTGATTTTCTCCACCATAAGAATAATTCTCAAATAGCAGAGCCAATCCGTATAGTTTGGACCAGTGAGGCAGTCGACACCAAGTATGCCAAGTATGGGGTTTACAAATAATATATTTCTAACAAATAAGATTAGTATAAATAAATAATATATAAATTTTATAAAAAATTAATAATTAAGATGCAGACTTCTATCTTAATCTTTTATTTTCCTAGCAAATCATGAGACACCCTCGGTACATGAAACGAAAGTCATATGTAGACTTCTAATGGGGATCGGGATCCAATTAGTGTCTAAATCTAATCTCGAGTGACTCAACCAATTGCATTAAGCCTAAAAAGATAGGCAACTCTTGCCAATCACAACTATTTGTGATTCTTGTCATGTTCGGTCTGTGAATCATCATGGTCTCGACTGCTTGACTAACCATGAAGTTTAGTTAAGTCATCACCATTATTACAAGATAAGTCTAATTTGATGATATAATCTCGAGTGACTCGACCAAGCACACCACATTCTCAGGTCACTAGTGATATCTCTATGTCGTAGGCAAGATCTCGATCACGTAGATAGGTGAGACTTGCGTGACTCGACCAATTCAACTTATATTATGATTCAATTTTTGTATATAATGATGGAAGGCCACGTGGGTCAATCTTATTTCCTCACGTTCACCGACTTAATATTTATCACTAGGTGTATAATCACATATCACATATATATGCTATACCAGATAATCATGAATCATCACATAATATGATTAGGCCTGAGCCAGTGGGCACAATCACTCACAATAGGATCTATGTGTGTATCAACGCATCTCCATGCTCTGTGATCATCCTTCTCGTCATCATCTATTTCCTCGGATCCTCGACATATCTCCACACATCATGATCACCTACCACTGTATCGTGGGTCCTGCAGACACCTGCATGCTCCCACCACGTCTCTTTGTGTAATTACAACATAGTAATAGGCATGTCGGCTTGACAATAAATGAGAAAATCGAAGGTTTGCAAGCTCCAATAATAATAATAATCATAGTTACACACATCATAATACATGAATCATAATCATTCGTCCACATCATATATCACATTGTATACATCATCATATAGGACAATTAGATAATTAATAATTAATTAAATTATTTAATTAATTATTCTTTTAGAAATTAAGATATATTAAGATTTTTTTAGAATTATTGAGCGTATTTTTAGAATTTTGGACAAAAGGACATACCTTAAAATTTCTCAAATCTTAAGGGATATTATCATCTTTTTTGCCATAAAAAAACCCTAAGCTTTGCTGCCCTATTCTTGCGGGGGCCACCACTACCACTGCGCAACGATAGTGCTGCGCGTCGACGGCGATCACCCTTATGAGCAACCAGCGTTGCCTCAGGCAACCACCTGGCCTATAGGTAGCCCACCTGCAAGCGTTGTGCCTACAGGTGCCACCCCTGCAGGGGCCTTGGCCATAGCTGATTGCCTCTGTAGGTAGCCTGGCCGCCCCTGCACAGGGCTTGGTAGTGGGCGGCCACCCTTATAAGTAGCTTGGCCACCCTAACAAGGGGCTTGGTTGGCTATTAGTGGCCACCCCCGTAGGAAGCCAGCCAGTAGGTGACTATCCCTCATGTTAGAATCAATTGAAACTAAGGGGGTTGGGGTGGGGGGTGTTGGGGGTGGAGAGGGTGAGTGTGAATTAGTGTGAATGTTGGAAAACCTTAGTTTGGAAAGACTTGCTCGAAATAAAACCAAAAATTGAAAGCATTTCATTTAAGTTTAATACATGAACAATTAAACTATGAATAATGCTAAGTTATTATCATGCTTAAATAAAGCTCGAGCAAGAACTATTAAATTCAAAAAAGAAAGTTAAGGAAGGCTAAACCCATCAATTGATTTCATCATCAAAATCCAAGATTCAATAATCTCCTAATTTTTGATGATGACAACCAATTGATGACGGAGTTAACTTTAACTCCCCCTATATAAATGTTATAGGATAAAACAAATTTGAATTTAAAATAATCTAATACTTTTGAATTCAAGCATGATACCATTCATGATAATTTTTTAAATATTGATCTTCCAGCTCAAAAATTTAGTTTAAATCATACATTGATGATATAACATCAATTGCAGATATTTTAAAGATTTTAAAATAATAAATCATTTTCCTTCTTAAATCATTAATCATTTCACCTAATTTGTCATTTACAGAAAAAAGAAATACCCATTTTAACATTTCTTGTTAATATTCAATATTTGTCATCAATATACCATTTCTCGTCCTTTGTCATCAATAAAAAGGTAAAATATTTTGTATATCATTCCTAAGCTAATGTGCAAGACTAATGTTCATCATATTACAAATAAAACATTATGTCACATCATTTCTTCCCCTTTTTTTATCAACCAAAAGATGAAATGTTTAGCATATAATTTCTAAGCAAATGTTCAAAACAAATGTTCATCATACTTCAAATTTCTCCTACTTTGTTATCAACAAAAAAAGATAAATATTGATCACATTTTTAAACACTAAATATTTAATATAAACATTCAGTGCATGAAGAATTTATTTCAGTGCTTCCTCTCAGTAAAATATGATGAAGGATTTAATTTCTTCTCCATGGTAAATAGAATAGAAGAAGAAGCAAAAGAGGGGAGGTGTGAAATCAAAGATCTAGTATTTAGTGTCCCAAAGATATTAAGTTGGGGGAAGTACTCAAAATATTTATAAAGGATCATAAAAAACTTATTATAAAGAAAAGCATTGAATCTCAATCTTATAAATGTCAATTCTGAAGAGAATTATTTTAAAGATGAACTCAAAAATCCGAGAAACCTAAGAGCTACTCATGCACTCATCTTATATAAATTTCAAGCAATTCAAAAAATCTGAAAATAGTAAATCATATATTTGAATGGGTTAACATTCCTAGCTCTCTTCTAATAAAGTCAAATTATTTTTCATTTAGTAGTTTTGTGAAAATATCAGCTAATTGATGCTTTGTATTAAAAAATTTCAAAGATATATCATGATTATTCACATGATCTCTAATAAAGTGATGTATAATATTATACAATCATAAAACATACATTACGAAGACATTAAAAAAGTACTTATTAATATTAAAAAGTACATATCATAAGAGAATATATCATAAGAGTGCAAGAAGTACAACACATTAAGCACCATTGACTTCTTCACAGTTCTAAACATATATTTAGGTGGTGGTAATCTGAAGCCCCTAAATAAAGTATTAAGCTGTTGATGGATTTGCTGCATCTCGGTCAATATTTGGTCTTAATGTAGTTCAATTCGATCTAGTCGGATTATTATAAAATCATCAGATGATGAGGGTGTTGGTTGCATCGTGGGTGCTACCTTAAAGGGACTAGTAGGTGTTTGGGGTTTTGGCTCAAGCGGGGGAGGATCAATTCTCATAGGTAATCTAGTCCATATACCATTTCTTACAATGCATCTTAATCTTCTTAATAGATTTATATCAATGACATTGTATCTATCGAACTTCATTATTTCTTTATTTGGTGGAATAACTATATCGTGTGTATGCATTAATCTAGTTAGTAAGCCACCATATATAAGCATCATATCCTTAGTTGAAAGCTCAATATCTAGTTCCATTAGGCTAATTTCATCATGATGAAATTGTTTATGGAGTAGAAGACTAATCAATATGTGATGAAGTAGTTTCGTGTTGAAGGGTAGCATGTGCTCAAAGCTTTTAGGAACAATAGACATATTTAGGTTTCCAAAGATGGTACCTAAGGCTTCAGAGTTAGTAACCCCTATTGATTCAATATCCCATTATCCTCTAAAGTAGCAACCACTTCCTTTTTTAGGGATTCCTATAAGATTGAAAATTAAACTATACGTAATAGTTAATGATGTCCCAAGAGATATGTAGACACCCTATCTTGATCATCTACATGCAAGTTGTTGTAAAATAATCTAACAAGTCTAGGATAAATGGGTTCACCTATTTGAAGGATAGGAAGGGCATCTAAGTTAGCAAACTATTGGATTGGCCAAATCTCTTAAATCTTTTAGATCTACATATTTACCTTTAGCAAACTATTGGGTTGAGAATTTTAGGGCATATTCATGGGTATCAAAGAGTATAGGGTCAAAGGTTTCATCTAATCTCCTCTTTCCTTTATCCCTTAAGGATCTTCTAGGAGCCATTTGAACTACATGTATTGCAAGAAAAAATAAGATCAACGAATAGATTGAGAGCTTAAGAGTTACCTTTGTTGTGATCTCCTAGGGATAGAGATTAATTCTTAGATTTGAAGAGTAAAGGGATTTCTCTTGGATTTCTAGAGGAGAAGCAAAGGGAAAGAGAGATGGAGAGAGTTTAGAGGGGAGTATTGAGAGGTTCTATCGTGGCCCTAATGTCAATTTGAGAGGTTCTATTGTCGAACCTGACTTAAATAGGGTAGGGCTGTGTTGCTGATGGTGGTACCGCCATCCTGGGTTGTGCTACTATTGGTGCACTGAACCCCCCAAAGAGCACACCTCGCACCCCCACCCACCCCACCCCCACCCCACCCCTACCCCACACCAACCCCCAAGCAAAGTGTCTACATCTACCACAAAAATTACACTTTTTTTTGGATAAAGAATGTAATATGGGTCTTCTAATAAGGGTAGTTAACTTTTATTGAGTGTTACACACAGAGCCAATACATTTCCTATGAATATGATCCTTATTAGCAAGTATCATATTTAGAGATTTAATATCTATCTTTAACTTTTCTAAGGTCTATTGCAATATGATATTTTACTTTCTAAGTTTTTCTAGTGTTTTATATTTAGTGCATGAATTATGTGATGGTGCTACTTCATGCATTTCTTTAAGTTTACTAACTAGTGATGTATGCTCTTTTTTAAGTAGTTTATATGATTTGCTAATCTTTCTAAAATCATGATAAAGATCGTGAAAATAACTTAATAACTCATTGAAAGTAAAAGAACTTTCAGATGGGTTACTTACCTCATCATAGTTGGCCATGAGCACAAGATTTTCTACTTCTTGGTTGTGCTCCTCATCTTTAAAGTGTTGGCTTCTTACGTTCATAGCAAGATATTTTATCAAATTTAAGTTTATTTTTATTATTTTTGTTATTAATATTTTTGATTTATTTGCCAAAAGTTCAAAGTTCTCGTCGCTCAAGAGTTTACTCGGGGAGTCATATGTTGTTCTCAGTTCTAGTTCCTTCCTGTCCTTTAGAAGGCGATGTTCTTCTATTCTTAATTCAATATCCTTCTTATTCTTTAGAAGGTCTTGTTCTTGTGTTCTTGAAGTAATTTTCTTCCTATTCTTTAGAAGGTGTTACTTAAATTTATTTTTTCAAGTCTTTTCATTTAATGATTCATTTAGTTTAATCATGCTTTTATGTGTCATTTCTAATTTATGTCAAATCTCAAAAGCTGAATCACATGTAGAAATTCAATCAAACTCATCTTTATTTAAAGCAGAAAACAAAGCATTCATAGCTTTGCTATTTAAAAAAATATATATTTTTCATGATCATTTCAATCATTTATTTGATTGGATGACTTCTGAAAATTATTTTTGATAATATATCATAAATCAAAATATAGCAAAATCAAGAAAATACGCATTCGAATTTTCTAAGAGGCATAGTCCATCCCATTAAACATAGGAGGACTTGTGATGCATTAACCCTCGTTAATGCCATAATAAGTCATTTACTCACTTGGGTGGTTAATCCAATGAGTACAACGTTGCTCTGATACCAATTGTCAGGATCAATTAGCACTAAGAGAGAGAGAGAGAGAGAGAGGCATTGAATTAGTACGAGTGTTAAAGAACCTTAATTTAGAAAGACTTACCTGAAATAAAATTGAAAATCGAAAGCATTTTGTTTAAGTTGAATACGTGAGCAATTAAACTATGAATAATGCTAAGTTACTATCTTACTTAAAGAAAGCTCGAGGAAGAACAAGTAAATTCAAAAAGAAAAGTTAAGGAACGCTCACAGTTTATAGCGGTTCGTCCAAAACTTAACCTACGTCCACTTTTCAGAGTCTTCCTCGTTAAGGCCCGTCGATGTGCACTAATGACCTTCTTCGTGTGAAGATCAAACTCTTATACTTCTCTCTCTCCTTTTCATAGGTTCAGGAGAGGAACCTTCTTATAAGAATCTTCCTTTCCTTAGTCTCTATTTTCATTTGTAGCTTATAAGGGAAGCTCTCTAGATTTTTACAACACTTTTTACAAGAATTTTTATCCTTTTTTATTCGTCGCCCTTTTCTTCTCTAAGTAAGAAAATTTGGGATATTTATAGACCCCAATTGGCTTCAGAAATTGAGCCAAAATCTAACAAATCCCAAAAAATCTATGTACTAGTGGTACTACTGCCAGTGTCGATGGTACTACTACTGAAAGCACCCCTAAAATAGGGGCAACAATGGTACTACTATTGGGAATCCCGTAAAAGTCACTTTTTCTATACTTTTGCATACCTGACTCGTACCTCTTATTGACCCCTTTCCAGGTTAATGAACTAAGCTCGATCTAAGCTGAAATTCAACCCAAAGTGGACCGAGTTGCCTTACATTAAGTTAATTTAGATTTCTTCCAAATCTAACTCAATTTGGACTTTAAACCAAACCGATGCTATCTACGACATACTAAGGCATACAAATATAATCAATTTGACCAACATGTCAAGCGACCTTCCTAGCTCCCAATGATCTTCCTTGTAACCTCTGACGAACTTTCGACGAGTCTCGATCATCTTCTAGCGAACCCCCGGTGCATTCCTGGCAAGCTCCCGATCACCTTCGACAAACTCCTCGCGAACTCTAAACAAACTCCCAATCACCTTTGGCGAGCTCTTGGCGAACTCTCAGCAAGCCCCCGATCACCCTTGGCGAGTTCCCGATGAACTCTCGGCATGCCCTGATACATTTGACGAGCTTCCGACGAACTCCCTGCAAGCCCCTAATACCTTCGGTGAGCTTCCGACGAGTTCTCATTGCATCGACCGAACCCCGTCCCGATACCCGAACTTGACTCCGGCCTAACATTTGATTGTACTGCCTTATCGTAGTTAATCCTACACCATTCATCTCTAACATACAAGTTAGATAATAAAATCCATCAATTGATTTTATCATCAAAATTCAAGATTCAACACCTCACATGCAGGCAGCTTACTTGCGGGTGCTACCTTCATTACCAATCACTACAACGAATGCATAGAACAGTTCTACGCGATTCAATCTCATCAATCATAATTTAAAAACTAATCTTTTGCACAAACAATCTAGCTCTGATATCACTGTTGGGAAACCATCAAAGCATCACATGTGTAGTGGAATAAATAAAATAAAAAATAGTTTCCCATATATAACAAATCATCATGCAAAGATTGGTGCCCGAAAAATTCATAAAATCAAAAATTACAATACGTGAGAGATTGATTACCTAGGGAGATCGTATATCATTAAAAATTAAGATCTAAATGGAGAGGATGAAGGAGGTCAATGTCCTCCTCTTTAGCGGTATCCACATATAGATCATTACAGTGATGCTCTTTCAATCGTTGGCCCAAAACTTGCAACTCTTATGCACCTTCTCATAGCACCCATGGAAGAAGATACCTATCCTCTTTGCTACTCTCTTGCAGCAGGGAAGGGCTGGATGGCTAAAAAGATGAGTGAGGGAGGAGAATAGGAGGGGGAGACTAAAGGTGCAGCCTATCACTAATGTGTTGCCCTTGTCTCCTATTTATAGAGAGCCACAAAAAACTTGAGGTATCCTGCCTTAATGGGTATTAGATCTCTATCCAATTATCCACTAATCTTAGATTATAGGATCTCTATATAATAATCTCAATTGACCTCTAACTGGACCTTATGCAAGGAGCCCATTAATGTTGGATCTTATCCAATAATAACATGGGCTAATTAGGTAACTCATATCTAATTCTCTACTCATTGAACTTTTACCATATATGTCTTACCCTTTATGCCCAACACCGAGCTAGCCATGAGTCCTCCTTGTCAGAACTATTTCTAACTTAGTGATTGTTATCTTATAACAATTCACTTGATTCATTGACTATAAACGTACTAGACTACTACGCCATAGTCCCTAGATGGTGTAAACAATCTAATTTATTAGACCTGTCTGTCATTAGTTATCATGTATCTATAGTTCCTCATCTATCTAATATTTCAGAGACTATATATTGGGCATGGTACTATCAGTCCACATAAGGAATTTATCTATGTCTCGCTCTAATCAGATTCTACTGAAGAACTTCTTTTTTCTCGATCCGAATGACCCTGGCCAGGGATTTGACTAATCAAAAATATACAGGATATTCCTCTTGTGATATCGAGAGTGGATGATCCTCTATTGACACTGAATTATCTTCGTAAGGGTGGCTACAAATCTTGATAACTATTTGTACTAGATTTAGAACTTTCCAAACTTATAAGTTTGACATCAAAGAAAGGAGTACTCAAATAAGGAATAATTGGTGTCTCAAGTCTAAGGACCAGACACACAACTAGAACTACAAAATTACTATTTGATGTTAAGTATTATTAATTATACAACATTCTATAAGCGGATCAATCAATGAACTCATTCTCCAATAAGCACCTCTATTGTATCCTTAGTGTTCCCCACACAATTAGCTTTGAGACTAGCTATCTCTATCATATGGACGGATATATAGTACACTAGATTATCTAGTTTTCTTGATGTCTCTCTTGAGTAACCTATGACCAAAATTATTTGAGATCTATGTTTAAAGATGAATCGGTCTCATTACTGTGATCCCATCATGATCTGATTCTCATTGCATAGAACCAATGACATCATAATATATATATATATATATATATATAATATAATATAATATAATGTAAGAATATACTAATAATAATCATAAGTAAAAAGATCACGTAGCTTGTCACATGTGCTATCATTCATGTGATTAGCTTACATGGCACCTATAACGAGTAGCATCAAAATAATTCACTAAGTATTAGATAATGATTTATATAATATTTGATTTGAACCATAAAAAGGTTAAACTTACGTATTTTCCTTTCAAACCAAATCTTATAGTTCTTCTTCGCATAACTTTCCTTGCTACAGAAGTAGCACTTTATTGTAAAAAATTCTATTTTATAAGTGTATATAGTATTTTATAAACTCAGGTGGCTTAGGCTTCAACTATCTTTTATTATTACACACTCCTTGAGTAGTACCCAAAATATTATGAGTCTTCCCTCTTTTAATTTTAATTCTTTATGTACATATATACTAGCTAACTCATTTAAGTTTCACTTATCCTTAATTAAATTTTAATTGAGTCAAACTAAGAAGAAAGATAATAAATTATAAGAAATGAATTAATTATAATCATGCTTAATGTTTTTGAGTTTATAACTTTGTCAGCTATATTGAGGATATAATCTTAAATTTCTCAAATACTATCATTTTTAGTTAGTTCTTTCATTAAGGTATAAGCCAATGACTTATTAATAAATATAAATTGATCTATAAATATTCTTATGGGCTAGTTATAAACTGTACTAAAGTCTAAATATTATTAGTAATTATCATAACATCAAGTCTTTTAGACCTTTCCCAATCAGTTATCTCAATTATTTATTCTACAGAACTTTCAATAAGTAAGTCTATGTTCATTTTCAATTAATCTAATCAAGGTCTAATTCACTGAATACAACTTACATATGCTCAAGTTATTTATTCTAGATAATATAGGGACATTACAAGAATACAATAAAGGAAGTGCCACTATAATAATATAATACTTTAAGTTTTTCAATAAATATTAAATTATTGATATCATCTATATTTCACCTATGTGTGAAATATAGACATATCTAATATTCACATAAAATTATTTACAAAGAACTGATATCATTTTTATGGAATAGTGTTGTTACCTTTAGGTATACAACACTAAACCGTAAGGATATCCAAAATAAATATTATCCTACCTTATCACATAATTATTCAAAATAGATTTTGCTTTGGAATTATCTAAATCTTTTAATTATGTGTGCCATTATAAATATTATCTTTTAATATCATTTAAGACTAATTCCATAATGTATTTTATAGATTATTGGTCCAGGTGACTTTGGTAATTACATGATCAATACAAGACCTTTATTGTAATTCATATAAAATATAGTTTAAAATATCGAATAAATGACAAGATCTTTATTGTAATTCATATCCCATAAGTCTACCATTCTAGGCTACTTTGGTAGCTACCGATCAGATAAAACTTAAGGTAATAAATTATAAATAATATTCATCAAGTTTTTTATTCTAATTTTTGTTGAAATAATTCAATAATAGAATAAAAACTATAATAACTATTTAACATTGATTCGTATAAAGAAAACCCATATAACAATTATAATTATGAATATACATAAATCATGAAAGGCCTTTATGTGAAAGATAAATATTATTTCATAATTTCAAATATATACATATGAATAATTATATAAATATTCAAGAACAATAATTGGAATTTATTTACTAGATGTAATCAATAAATCATAGAGAAAATCATAAAAGAACCATTAAACCATTCAACCTTATTTAATTACGTAAACCCAATTAAGTCAGTCAATAAAATTAATAAAAAATAAAATTGATCAGAATTTAATCTTTTCTAAGTTTGATCAAAATTAAATAAAATCAATAGTTATAATGATCAAATTATATTAAAAATAAATCATATTGATAATCAAGGATATCAATTAGAATTTCTCAAGTTCATAAGGATGAATTCATAATTTTATTAACAGGACATAAATCGAAATTACGAGATTCATAAAGAGTAGAACTATCAAAAAGATATATGAGAAAATTTTTAATTTAAGAAGGCAATTAACGAAAAGTAAATAAAAGGACAATCTTTGAAATTCCTATATTGTTGAAAGGCAAAAATGTGCTTTTAAAGGAAAAGCCCTAATTCCCACCACCTCTGATTCGGTCGTCGCCTGCGACCCTTACGTATATGGCCATCACTATTGCAGGTAGGCGCCATCTCTTCCCGTAGTCATCGCCAATGCTTGTGGGTGGCCACCACCCTTGGTAGGTGCTATCGCCCTTTCTCACAGTCGCCGCCTGTGCACGCACCAACTTTGTGTAGGCGGTCATGTGAGCGAATAGCATTTGTGCAGCTACTATCGGTGCGACTATCGCTTACGTAGTCTTCGCACGTGCGCGGTCGCTGTCGCCTACGTAGTCTTCGCACGTGCGTGGTTGCTATCACCTAGGTGCAGCCTACTACTCGTGCACGGTCATGATACACGACTGTTGTCTACTCACAGTAGCTGCTCATGCGCGACCACTTGTATGCAATGGTGCTGCCACCTAGATGTCATGACCTTAGCTAGTTTTGCCTAAGTCATGCGACACCCTTATGTGTTCATTCGCAATAGTCAGCTCCCCGAAACCTCTTATGGTCCCTTAGGACCTACAAAAGAGAAAATGGGTTAGAGAAAGTATTTGACATAGGATCCACAAGTAATCATTTGATATAGGATCCCTAGGTAAACAATCTCTCACACGATGTGGTTTTTCGATTTTATGACTTTCTCGTGACCCAATCTTTTGCACGATGATTTAATCTGCATGAGAAAACTATTTTGTTCTGATCTTCTACTATGCATGTGATGCTACTGCTTGGTTTCCTAATTGTGGTATCAAAGCCAAGGTTATTCATGCGAAACATTGGTTTTAAACTATGTGTGATGAGATCGAATCACGTAGAATTATTTTATGTGTTCTACCTGTATTTTCACAGCGAAGGCAGCGACGGAAGGGGCAACCACTTGTGGGCAAGCCCCCTACATTGGTGGTCGGCCAATGCCCCTGCAAGGGCGACCGCATCACGGCCACAGCTGCCATCTATGACCAGGCTCGGCAAGGCCGCCCATGACGAGCCCACAGGGGAAGACGCTCATTAGTAGGGGCGTCGCTTGCCTACATGGGAGATGCCCGCTTGAGGGCATTAGTGCTTGCCAATGGGGACGATCGCCCGTGGGTAAAGGCCACCTGTTGTGGCAGGCAGAGGTGGTCGACAGTGACGTGCAATGCTATCGCCTGTGCAAGGGCTGTTGGGAAACCTCATCGGGTGCATCACATGCGCAGTGAAAATCAAAGCAAAGACTAGTTTTCCATGTACGTCAAATCGTCATGCAAAAGATTAGGGTCACGAGAAAAAACCATAAAAATAAAAAAATCACAATGTGTGAGAGATTGATTTTACCTTAGGAGATCGTATATCCCTATATTCTAGATCCAGATTGTCACGGACAACAATGTAAACAAGGTGTTCGATGAAATGCTTGTGTTAGTCCGTGTCCTTCGGTTTATGTACATATCTTGTACAACAAGAAGCGGGCTTGCAGTAGGCTTGGAAGCCCTAGTTTGATTTGCTTTATGGCCAAGTTTGGCTTGTAAATACAAGTGTGTCTTATAAGCACTTGTGGGGACATCGGTCTGTGGTGGACCATTATCCTTTGTGTGCAACCTCTCTGAGTTTGTAATGTCCATGGGTGTAATTTGTATTTTGGCTTTATAAAGTGTTTTTCCTGAGCAGTTGCTTGTGGATCCCGTGGGAGTTGCTTCGCCCGTTTTCTCTTTTTGTAAGTCTGTGGGATTTTAGGAGATCTCGGGGAGGGCTGACCTTTGCGGACGGACACGCATGGGTGCCGCACGGCTTAGGCAAAATCAGCTAAGCCCGTGACAATGTGGTATCAGAGCGGGACAAGCACACGCAGAAACACATGCCATACAAATGTGGGGGACCTAGCTAGGTGTGGAGGACGGCCACGCAACCGCTTTGGGGGAAACGGACATTGAGATGTAGGGAAAGGAGTCGCTCAGAGGAGCGGGCATCCTGGTTTGGCATTCAAGGAATAGCCAACCCCTTTGCGCGTGAGGCACCACGAGGACAAACAAGCGAAGAAGAATGCGTAGCACACAAAGACTGGGATGGTTGAGTTTGAGCTATAGCTCGACGTTGGCAACTAAACTTGATGGTGCTTAAGGTAAAAGCAGGGTGCTTAGTGAAAGATGAGACCGTGCAAGGTGGGATGTGTTGTGTAACGATCGAAAGAGTTATCCAAAGCTCACAGAAGTGAGGGGAATTGCTAACTCGAAGGATTCGAAACTCATGCAAGGGCTTGTACACGGATGACAGAGTGTTCGTGGCCATCCCAAGGCGCGATTAGAACTCGACGCCATGGAGCATTAGAACTTTCTCTTCAACATGGAAAGGATATGTCCGTAGGTGGCTGAAATGTGCAATAAATTCAGCATGTCGCTAGACCTTAAAGTGCGATGGAGGCGTATTGGAGAAAGGGTCGCAATCTAGCAAGTACATTTGTGCGAGAACAAAGCACAAGTTCAAGAAGACGGAGTAGTCCAAAGGGGATGATGGTCTCCAAACTTCCGGGAAGTATATAAAGAGAAAAGTTGCTTCAGAGAGATATCCGGAGGGATAAGTCCTAGTTCTCTAGTGGGAGAATCATGTGCGACCACATATTGAGGAAGAGTTTCTCGGTTATATCTTCATAAAGCTCAACGGACCGAGTGAGCGGCGAAGAGTTGTCGCATGATCTCGAAGGAGGTAATGCATTGGGGATGCATTTCGAGATCAAGTGGGGGAGCAATCCAAGACAACATCATATGAAGGCACACTTAGAGTTGAGGCAGAAATCGAACTCAACAGAGGGCTGACCCGTGGAATGGTGGACGTGAGGGCCACTATCAACTCAGTGCAAATCGAGGAGCAGAGCGACTTGGGTGGAACTCGGTGAAGTATCCAAGTCGTATGAAGGGAGTCGACATAGAAGATGGAACATGGAGCGGAGGCATGGAGCTTTCCTTTGACAGAGGTCAAGGGCATGAACTCTTGTAGAGGCAAGAGTGGGATCATGTCGTTCCATGGGTTCTTCATTCTGATGAGACAGACTTATTTTTGCATGGTGCCCAAGATGAAGGGAGCTTCAAGGCACATGCAAGCTACCTCAGAGATGCATTTGATGGAGTAACTAAGGTGATTCAACTTGCAGAGGCAAAGTTAGGATCATGAGACCTTAGTACGGGGCAAGAGGACGGGTACTCTTGAAGAATATGCCGATGTTGCCGTTCAAGTTGTCGGGAACAAGAGGTGCATAGCAAGATTGTCTTTGGTAGGGGATAGAGGCCTAAGATCCGACAATGGTGCACCCACTCTAGCAAGTCGGGGACTTGAGCTACTAGGCGTCCTAGAGCTATGCTTCGTCAGTGTAACCCAGAATGAGGGGCGAAGGGGTGCCAAGGAGCGAACTAAAAGTCGGAGATGGCGGAGGCCCTACGATGTGTTGGCAGAGGCCACACGTGGAGAAGTCGTAGTCCGAGTTCATCACACGAGAATCAGATGCAATGGAGATGTCACCGGGAGGCGACATGGTGCGGGATCGTGGTGGAATAGTTCGTGGCAATGCAATACAGCAATCTTGTCCCGTGAGGGACAAAATCATCTTGAGGTATGATCGAGTTACCGAGCTCCACTTTGGTGTATGACACAACAAGAAGAAGGGCTATGGATTCAAGGGTGAATGGTAGTCAGAGGTCTTCGTGTGTGCATCAAAGCTTGCATTGGATGAAAGCCTTAGTCATCGCATATGGGAGTATACCACCGAGGAAGAAGTCCAAGTGCACGTGCAGTGAGTCCCATGGAGGGGACATGATCATGTGAATGATCGAGGCTGGAGCTCCACTTGGTGAACAATGCAGCAAGAAGAAGTGGATTCAAGGAGTGAATGCCACCAGAGACGGTCTTCCGTGTATATACATCAAGCCTTGCATCGGATGAAAGCCTTGGTCGTGGGGTGTACCACCGAGGGAGTAGTCGGATTGCAAGTACCGGTGAGTCCCATGGAGGGACTTGATTAAGGAGCAGTTGGAGAGTTGGGTGCCCGGTGCTCACATTCGCTAAGGGAGCCCGGCAAGTCGAGGACAAGGCCGAGTAAGCAAGCGTTGCTACCAAGGAAGGCGAGGAGAACAGAATCGGCGTGAGCCTGCAACAAGATGGCGGAGGCCATGCATGAGAGTTGCGATCTGTCTCCATCGACCAAGGAGAAGCTAGGAGGACACGGTGGTGTCAAAGTAGGTGGTCGAAAGGCGAGGAAGCGACGACGAGTCCAACGGGCTCGGCTACCCAAAAGAAAAGCGTCGGTTAGAGAGGAGGTGGACTCGGAGGAGCTCCACGGTGCCGCACGATCGCGGAGGAAGGGATGAAGATGCAAGGTAGCGGATAGTAGTGCTATGGGCTTGGCGTACCATGATCGGGACTTCCGTGAAGTCATCGATCCCTTGCTCTCATGAAGGAACAACATTGGTCGTAAAGGGGCCAAGGAGGTGGAGAGTGCAGGCAAACTCAAGTACCAAGGCGAGGAGGCCAAGAAACTTCATAAGACCGATGTCGATGTGCTTCTCATCCAGATAACAAATTAAGGGACTTGGGTTGATGCAGAGTGCTCGACCAAGGAGCAAGGCGGTACATGACTGCCTTTATACTCAAGAGGAGTAGGCGGCAAAGGTGATGGAGAAGACGGTACAATCCCAAAGGCGACCAAATCTATCAAAGACTTACTCCAAGT
Organism: Ensete glaucum; assembly: GCA_021527575.1. Taxonomy (NCBI): domain Eukaryota; kingdom Viridiplantae; phylum Streptophyta; class Magnoliopsida; order Zingiberales; family Musaceae; genus Ensete; species Ensete glaucum. Next base: position 34,850,070 of record CM038552.1, read on the forward strand.
TGGGGACTCCAAGTTGGAGTAAACTTTTTCTTTTCGGGCAAAACTTCTTGCATTCCGAAGTTCAATGGCGGTGGGAAGGCGAATCACGTAGCTAACCCAACGCAAGGAGTGCAACCACTTCAAGTGCTTGAAGTGTGAGCAGAGCGGTGAATGTTAGTACCCACTCAATGCATGAAGTACAAACTCGAGGAGGCGGAGAAATCAAGTAACCTTTGCGGAATTGAGTAACCTTTGCCTTCTCAACTCGAGAGAATGGGCAAGTACCCAGTTCTCTTAACTCGAGGAAGTGAGCCAAGCAAACTTTTACACTTTTCGGGCAAAACTTCTTGCATTCCGAAGTTCAATGGCGGTGGGAAGGTGAATCACCGTAGCTATCCCAACGCAAGGAGTGCAACCACTTCAAGTGTGAGCGAGAGCGGAATGTTAGTAACCACTCAATGCATGAAGTACAAACTCGAGGAGGCCGAGAAATCGAGTAACCTTTGCGAAATTGAGTAACCTTTGCCTTCTCAACTGGAGAGAATGGGGCAAGTACCCCAGTTCTCTTAACTCGAGGAGGTGAGAGAAGCCACCTTACCTCCTCAACTATGAAGAGAATGGGTGAAGTCGAGTATCCCGGTTCTCTTACTTATCCAAGCAGGAGCTGCACAAGTTCGATGACCCTTCAAAGAAAGCTTATGGAAGACAATGGTTGTCAAATCCTCACCGTTGGTGATCGGTACTATTGAGAGTAGTTTTTCCACTTCATTTCCCAATTGACTAAGAGGGAGTGATGCGAACATACTTGGAAGTGACAACTAATGGAAGAAGGTTCAATGGGCAAATATTATGGAGAAAGGACCTTAAAACTTCAAAGTCGAGGCGATGCTCGTTAAAGCTCCAACAAGCATCTACCCGTTCAAGCAATATGAGTATCTTTGATCTTGGCACATCATAAGCGGTCTTTTCCTTCATTAGAGGGATCGCGAGAACCAACAAGGATCAAGACAACTCAGCCAACCCCACGATTCAATCATTGGTGAGTTGAAGCGGCATGGCGGATTGGAGTTCGACTACTCAACAACGGTGGAGGCGGCTAGGAGCCAAAGGCGTGTTGCAGCCTAAGAAGAAGATTAAAGATTCAGCGAGGAGATGCGGCGTCTGTGGCCGGAGGACGTCGAAGGAATAAGTGGGGAGAATGTCACGGACAATAATGTAAACAAGGTGTTCGATGAAATGCTTGTGTTAGTCCGTGTCCTTGGTTTATGTACATATCTTGTACAACAAGAAGCGGGCTTGCAGTAGGCTTGGAAGCCCTAGTTTGATTTGCTTTATGGCCAAGTTTGGCTTGTAAATACAAGTGTGTCTTATAAGCACTTGTGGGGACATCGGTCTGTGGTGGACCATTATCCTTTGTGTGCAACCTCTCTGAGTTTGTAATGTCCATGGGTGTAATTTGTATTTTGGCTTTATAAAGTGTTTTTCCTGAGCAGTTGCTTGTGGATCCCGTGGGAGTTGCTTCTTCTGGCCCGTTTTCTCTTTTTGTAAGTCTGTGGGATTTTAGGAGATCTCGGGGAGGGCTGACCTTTGCGGACGGACACGCATGGGTGCCGCACGGCTTAGGCAAAATCAGCTAAGCCCGTGACAAGATGGAGAGAACGAAGGAAGTCAAGTGTCTTCCTTTCTAGTGGTATCTACACGATGAATCTCTATAGCAAAACTCCTCCAATATGATCTCACAACTGAGAGGGAGGCAGGAGAATAGGAGGGGGAGGTAAAGCTGCAGCCTATCAACCATAAGTCTCCCCTCCTGTTTATAGAGAGCCACCAAAAAATCCTAGGGCTCCTGCCTTAATGGGTATTGAATCTCCATCCAATAACTTAATAATTTTATATTATTGGATCTCTATAAAAAATCTCCTTAGGTCTCTAATTGGTCCTCAATCAAGGAACCCATCAGCATAGGGTCTCGTCTAATGAGAATAGGGGCTAATTGGATCTTCATCCAATCCTCTATTCGCTAAAGCATCGACTATATGTGTGTGACCCTCTAGGCCCTATACCGAGCTAGCTGTGAGTTACTCCTATCAGAACTAGTGAATTATTATCCTCATAATAATTCACTTGACTCATCAACTATGGACGTACTAGGCTACTGCGCCATAGTCCCCAAATGGTATAGGGGGATAAAATCCATCGAACCTGTCTATCCACAGTTATCGTGTATCTATAATCCCTCATCCAACTAATATCCCAGAGATTATATATTGGATATGATACTATCAGGTCACATACGAAATCAGTTTATCTTGCTCTAATCGAATTCAACCGGAGAACTATTTCTTTCTCAATCTGAATGACCCTAGCCAGGGATTTATCTGAGCAAGCATATATGAGATATTTCTCTTATGAGCCTTCATAAGGTTGGCTACTAATCCCGATAACCAGTTGTACCAGATCTAAAACTTTCTAAACCTATAAGTTTGGCATCAAAGAAAGGAGTACTCATTTAAGACATCCTTGGTGTCTCAAGTCAAAAGATCAGATATACAATTGAGACTATGGAATCGCTGTCTGACATCTGGTATCATCAACCATATAGCATTCCATAAGCAGATCAATGAGCACTTGTATTATATCCTTAGTGTCTCTACACAAGTGGCTATGAGACCAGTCGCCTCCATCATATGGACAGGTATATAGTACACTGGTTTATTTGGTTATCTCAATATCCCTCTTGAGTAACCTATGATCAGAAATATTCAGAATCTATGTTTAAAGGTGAATCGATCTCATTATCATGATCTCATCATGAGCCGATTCTCATTGCATAGAACCAAGGACAATATATATATATATATATATATATATATATATATATATGCAATAGATAATATAATGTGAGAATATGCCAATATTAATCATAAGCAAAAAGATCATGCAGTGTGTCACACGTGCCGTCACTCACGTAATTGGCTTATAGGGCACCTATAACTAGTAATCTCCCACTTGACCTAAAGCCAATCACCTTTATATCTGATCCCCATCAAACCTTGTGATGCTCAAATATAATCTAAGCCAGCGGCTTCGTTAGTGGATCTGCAATGTTATCTTTGGATGAAACTCTTTTCATTGCTATATCTTTTTGGGTCATGATCGCTCTAATCAGATGAAACCTCCTCAAAACAATTATGATGAGACCTGGGTTCTCTTTCTAGAGTTAACCCCCTTCCGCTGTCACAATATTTGGGAATTAGCTCCACGTTGCTTGGTATGACTCCCATATTATGATGAACTTCTTCATCCATATCCCTTCTTTTGCTACTTTTGCTGTAGCAATGTAATTTGCCTCTGTGGTCGAGTCAGCAGTAGATGTAATCTGCCTCTATGGTCGAGTCAGTAGTAGTATCTTTCTTGGAACTCTTCTAGCTTACTGCTCTTCCATTTATGGTGAAAACATACCCTGAGTGTGACTTGCTATCATCAATGTTAGACTAAAAACTTGAGTCTATGTAGCCCTCAGCCTAGAGGCTATCTCCTCCATATACTAGTAGAAGATCCTTAATCCTTCTCAAGTACTTAAGGATACACTTTACTGCCTTCCAGTGTTCTAAACCTAGATCTGCTTGATACCTACTCGTGACACTTAGAGCATGTGCTATATCAAGCCTGGTACATAGCATAGCATACCTGATAGATCTTATAGCTGAGGCATAGGGTATCTTATGTATGTTTGTCTTTTCTTCAGGAGTCTTTAGGGATATAATCATAGAAAGTGATATTCCATGTCTCATCGGTATGAGACCTCTCTTGAAATTCTCCATGCCAAACCTTTTGATAATAGAGTCTATATACATAGATTGGGACAAGTCAAGCATCCTCTTATATCTATCTCTATAGATCCGGATCCCCAAAATATAGGATGATTCCCCTAAATCCTTCATGTAGAAGTTTTGATAGCCAAGTCTTTATTGTGGAGAGCATTCCTACATAATTTCCAATGATTAGGATATCATCCACATACAATACCAAGAAGGTGATAGCCCTCCTACTTACCTTCCTGTAGATACAAGGTCCATGTTTATTCTTAACAAAGTTATAAGATCTGATTGTCTCATTAAATCTTATGTTCTAACTTCGGAAAGCTTGCTTTAGTCCATAAATGGACTTGAGTAACCTGCATACTTTATCTGGACTCTTTCTAGATATGAATCCCTCTAGTTGTATCATATACACCTCCTCCTCGAGGTTGCCATTAAGGAATACCATTTTATTATCTATCTGCCAGATCTCATAGTCATAGTGTGCTGCAATGGCCAAAAGAATTATAATGGACTTAAGCATGGCTATAGGTGAAAAGGTTTCGTCATTGTGAACTCCTTGTCTTTGATGATATCCTTTAGCTACTAGCCTTGTCATACTGGTCTCTACCTTTCCATTTACTTCGATCTTCTTTTTGAAGATCACTTGCAACTGATGGGTATGATACCCTCAAGCGCACCCATAATGTTTCAAATCTTATTAGAGTACATATAATCTATCTCAGAATTTATGGTTTCTTGCCACTTCTCGGAGTCTACACTCATAATAGTCTCATCGTAGGTCTGAGGATCAACATCCAGAGAGTCCTCTCTACTGATATGTCCCACATATCTTTCAAGAGGATGAGATACTCTGCTAGACCTATGTATTGGAATTTGTGTGTTAGGTACTTGAATAGACTCGGGCTTTGGAATGGTGCTTGAGCTAGGTTCTCCAACCTTACTCAATTCTATCTCACTCCCACTATTTCTACCAAGAATGTATTCCTTCTCAAAGAACATAACTCTCTTGGCAACAACGACCTTTCAGTCCTTAGGATAATATAAATAATACCTCAAAGTCTCCTTAGGGTATCCCACGAATATGTACCGTTCCATCCTTGATTCCAACTTATCAAGGTTGTGTCTTCTAATGTGGACAGGACAGCCCCAAATCTTAACTACCTTAAGATCAAGCTTCTTTCCTTTCTATATCTCATATGGTGTAGACATTCGACTTTGATGAAACTTTATTCAGAAGGTAAGCTGCGGTCTCTAGGGTGTACCCCTAGAATGAGATGGGTAGGTCAGCGATCGCACCATGTCTAATAGCATATGATTCCTCCTTTCTGATATACCATTGAGCTGAGGTGTATAAGGAGGTGTCCACTAGGATAGAATCCTATTGTCTTTGAGGAAATGGGTAAACTTTGTACTCAAGTACTCTCCTCCTCGATCTGACCAAAGAATCTTAATACTCTTTCCAATTTGGTTCTCCACTTCATTCTTATATTCCTTGAGTTTCTCAAAGGCCTCATATTTGTACTTTATCAAGTATACATGTCCATATCTAGAGAAATTATCAGTGAATGTAATGAAGTATGAGTAACCACCTATAACCTGAGTCGATATGGGACCACATACATCACTATGTATGAATTCCAATAACTTAGTGGCTCTCTCTAGTTTCACTAAAAGGAGAGTTGGTCATCTTCCCATGAAGACAAGGTTCGCAAGTTACATATGACTCATAGTCAAATGGATCTAGGTATCCATCTTTCAACAACCTTTGAATCCTTCCCTCATGTATATGACCTAGCTTACAATCCCATAGGTATGCATTATTCATCTCATCTATTTTTCTCTTAGACATATTTATATTCATGATGTGTGGAGAAATGTCTAACATATATAAGCCATTTATAAGGGTCCCTTAGTGATGATCTCATCATCCATAATTATTAAATAACTATTATTTTTAAAAATTAATTTATATTAACTAATTGTCAAACAAGAGATGGAAATAATATTTTTGATAATGGAAGGGATAAAATAACATGCGTTAAATGCAATAATAACTCCACCGAGCAAATGTAGGATGACCTCCCCAACAGTAATTGCAGTAACTCTTGCTCTATTGCCCATCTTGAGGTCCATCTCACCTCTGGCCAATCTCCTAGGTCTTGCCAGAACCTGCAACGAATTGCAGATATGATAAGCACTCTCGGTATCCAATACCCATATGTTATCATGAAAATCTGATAAGTGGAGACTGATCATGAATATACCTAAAGCTTCTCCAAGCTTCTATTTCGCCTTATCTGCAAGGTAGTCCTTACAGTTCCTCTTCCAATGTCTGTCTTTACTGCAGTGGAAGTATTGTCTTTTGCCGGGTCTTTCTTGGCAACCTTTACCTTACTAGGTCTTTTTTGTCCTTGCCCTTCTTAAAAGTCTTGCTGGCCTTCCTTTTCTTATTGGTCTCACCAATATAGAGAACTAGCTTCTTTTTCTTGATAGTGCTCTTAGCTTCCCTCAACATATTGAGGAGTTTAGGTAGAGTCACCTCAAACTTGTTCATATAAACTGTAAAAAAGAATCTGGTAGGGACTGAAGTATATGATCAACATATAGGTTATTCTCTAGGACTATCTATATACTTCATAAAGCGAGTGATCTCATCCTCACTTATCTTTTCCTCCAGCGTGGGCACAAATGTATCAAGGACATATGCGATTTTCTTCGTAGTGAGAACAATTCTCAAATTCCGGAGTCAATCCATATAGTTTGAACTAGTGAGGCAATTGGCATCAAGTATGTCATGCAAGGGGTTTGCGAGTGACATGTTTATTATAAAATAAGATATAGCATAAATTAAATAACATACATATTTTACAGAAAATACTAATTAAGATATGAACTTCTATCTTAATATACTCCCACTATTTTCCTAGCGAATCATGTGACACCCTCGACACATGAGACAAAAGTCTCCGGCAGACTCCTAGTGGGGATCGGGATCCAATCGGCATCTTAGTGCAACCTCGAGGGACTCGACCAACTACACTAAGCCCAAAAGGTAGGCAACTCTTGTCAATCACAACTCCTTTTGATTTCCGTCATGTTTGGCCTCTGAATCATCAAGGTCTCGACTGCTCGACCAACCATAAAGTTTAGTTAAGTCATTACCATCATTACAAGATGAGTTTGATTCGCTGGATATGCTCTCGACTGCTCAGTTAAGTCATACCATATCCTCAGGTCACCGGTGACATCTATATATCGTAAGCAAGAACTCGATTACATAGATAGTGAGTCTTGAGTGACTCGATCAACTCAACCTATGTCGTGATTCAATTTCTTCTTATAATGATGGAAGGCCATGTGGGTCAATCTTGTTACCTTATGCTTACCGACTTAACATTATCATAGGAGGAGATTTCATTTTGTATCCGTCTCCTAATATGTCATGTCACATATATACATATTTAATATATATCTACATCACATGCAAATATGTATATACATATATCTAGTAGGTGTATAACATATCACATATGCAAGCCACACTGGATGATTATGAGCTGTCACCTAATATAATTAAGTCCGAGCCAATGGGCCTAATCACTCATAATAGGATCTATGTGTGCATCGGTGCATCTCGATGCCCTCTGATTGTTGATCTCGTCATCATCGATTCCGTCGAATCATCACATCACCATGTATCGTAATCTCCTACTATGGCATCGTGGGTCCCGCTATCACCTCCATGCTCTCGCTGTGCCTCTCCATATAATTACAAATAATCACAGGCATGTAGGCCTAATAATAAACGAGAAAAACAAAGACTCGCAAGCCCCAATAATAATAATAATAATAATAATAATAATAATAATAATAATAATAATAATTACACACATCACAACACATGGCTTATGATTATCCATCCACATCATACATCACATGTACATCACATCATATGTAGGATTACTAGATATATAATAATTAATTAAACTATTTAATTAATTATTTTTTTTAAAAAATTAGGATATATTTAGAATTTTTAGAATTGTTAAGGGTATTTTTATAATTTTGGATAAGAGGACAGTCCTCATAATTTTTAGAATTATTGAGGGTATGTTGAGAATTCGGTACATGAGGATAGTCCTCAGAATTTCCTAAATTTAGAGGGGTAGGATAATCCTTTTCTCAAAAGGATGCCCTAGCCCTCTTCCTTTACCCTTACTGCGGCACCGCTGCCACTACCGCCCTTGCGTAGGCGGCGCTTGCACTTGCCCGTCGGTAGCCTCCCTGCTAAGGGGCGGGCGCTATTGCCTTTGCGGTCGATGCTGCGCCCACGGGTGGCACCTCCATGGGCGCCGCCCCTGCAAGCATTCCTACGAGCGGTTGCCCTTGTAGGTGGCTTGCCTATGGGCACCATGCTTGTAGGCGTTGCCCCTACGGGCGGTTGCCTCTATAACCTGGCCGCGGACTATTGCCCACCTTCGGCAGCCACTATCGCAAGCTAGCCATGGGCGACTGCCTCTTGTGGGTAGCCTCTGCCATAGGCTAGTCACGGCCTGATTGCGAGCTAGCCGTGGCCGACTACTCTTGCGTGCTGCCCAAGCTGCAACCAGCAGCCCCATAACAGGGACCTTGGCCGTGGCCGACCACCCCTGCAAGGGGCTTTGGCCGTGGTTGGCCGCCCCTACAAGTGGCCTGGCCATGGCTAGCCACCCCTTTCCTCGCTACCTTCACTGCAAAAATGTAATAAGAATGCATAAAATAGTTCTACGCGATTCAATCTTATCATATGCAGTTTAAAACCAATCTTTTGCACGAAAACCTTGGCTCTGATATCACTATTGGGAAACCTCAACGGGTGCATCATATGGGCAGTGGAAATGAAAATAAAAATTAATTTCTCATGCAGATCAAATCGTCATACAAAAAATTAGGGTTGCGAGAAAAAAATCACAAAATTTGAAAAACCATGATATGTAAGAGATTGATTTTACCTAGGAGATCGTATATCCCTGTATTCCAAATCGATATGGAGAGAACAAAGGAAGTCAAGTGTCTTCCTCTCTAGTGGTATCCACATAATAGATCTTTGTAGCAAAACTCTTTCAATCTGATCTCACAACTGTTGTGCAGAGGGAGGGAGGAGAATAGGAGGGGGAGGCTAGAGCTAAAGCCTATCAACCATGAGTCTCCTCTCTTATTTATAGAGAGCCACCAAATATCCCTAGGGCTCCTGCCTTAGTGGGTATTGGATCTCTATCCAATAACTCACTAATTTTGCATTATTGGATCTCTATCCAATAATCTCCTTAGGCCTCTAACTGGACTTCAATCAAGGTGTCCATCAGTATAGGTCTCATCTAATGAGAATTGGGACTAATTGGACCTCCATCCAATCTTCTATTCGCTGAAGCATCCACCATATGTGTGTGACCCTCTAGGCCCGATACCGAGCTGGCCGTGAGCCAATCTCATCAGAACTAATGGATTATTATCCCCATAATAATTTACTCGACTCATCGACTATGGACGTACTAGGCCACTACGCTATAGTCCCAAGATAATACAGGGGGATCAAATCCAACGAACCTATCTATCCACAATTATCATGTATATATAATCCCTCATCTAATTAATATCCGAGAGACCGTATATTGGATATGGTATTGTCAGGTTATATACGAAATTAGTTTGCCTTGCTCTAATCAGATTCTAATGGAGAACTATTTCTCTCTCAATCTGAATAACCCTGGCCAGGGATTTATCTGAGCAACCATATATGAGATATTTCTCTTGTGATATCGAGAGTGGATGATCCTCTATTAATATCAATTTCCTTCGTAAGGTTAACTACCAATCCCGATAACTAATTATACCAGATTTAGAACTTTTCAAACTTGTAAGTCTAGCGTCAAAGAAAGGAGTACTCATACAAGTATCCTTGGTGTCTCAATTCAAAGGACTAGATACATAATTGGGACTATAGAATCGCTATCTGACATTAGGTATCATCGACCATACAGCATTCTATAAGCAGATCAATCAGTGAACTCATTCTCCAATAAGCACCTGTACTATATTTTTAGTGTCTCCACATAAGTAGCTATGAGACTAGCTACCTCCATCATATGGATGGATATATAGTACACCAGCCAGTCTGGTTATCTCGATGTCCCTTTCGAGTAACCTATGACCAGGGTTATTCAAGATCTGTGTTTATAGGTGAATCAATCACATTATCATGATCTCATCATGATCTGATTCCCATTGCACAGAACCAAGGACATCATAATATTTATATACAACAGATAATATAATGTGAGAATATGTAATATTAATCATAAGCAAAAAGATCATGTAGTGTGTCACACATGCCATCACTCACGTGATTGGCTAGTAGGGCACCTGTAACTAGTAGGGGCGACGACGACGACGATGGCCGCTGGAAGAGGGCAAAGGCTTAGGATTTTGTTTCAGTAAAAGGATGATACTGCCTCTCAGAATTTAGGAAATTTAAAGTTTTGTCCTCCTTTACAAAATTTCAAAAAAATCCTAAATAATTCTAAAAATTTTGGTATATATCTTCCTATCCAAAATTTTAAAAATGCTCTTGATAATATTAAAAATTCCTAGCATGTCCTGATTTCTAAAAAAATAATTACTTAAATAGTTTAATTAATTATTATATATCTAGTAATCCTACATTTGATATGATGTGTATATGTGGTGTATAATGTGGATGGATGATCATAAGCCATGTGTTGGATAATGACATCATCACTAGAGGGACCCTGATAAATGACTTATATGTGTTGGACACTTCTCCATACATCATGAATATAAATATGTCCAAGAGGAAAAGAGATGAGGTGAACAATGCATAGTATTGTAGGCTAGGTCATATAGATAAAGGAAGGCTTCAAAAGTTACTTAGAGATGGATACTTAGATCTATTTGACTATAAGTCGTATACAACTTGTAAACCATGCCTTCATGTGAAGATGATCAACTCTCCTTTTAGTGGAACTGGAGAGAGTGTGATTGAGTTATTGGAACTTGTACATAGTGACGTATGTGGTCCCATGTCGAATCAGACTATAGGTGGTTACTCATACTTCATTATATTCATTGATGATTTCTCTAGGTATAGACACATGTATTTGATGAAGTACAAGTTCGAGGCCTTTGAGAAATTTAGAAAATATAAGAATGAGTAGAGAACCAGATTGGAAAGAGTATTAAGACTCTTTAATCAGATTGAGGAGGAGGGTACTTGAGTATAGACTTCACCTATTTCCTTAGGGACAATGAGATTCTATCCCAATGGGCACCTTCATATGCACCTCAGCTCAATGGTGTATTAGAAAGGAGGAATTGCATGCTATTGCATATGGTGCAGTCTATAATGAGTGTATTAAATTTCACTGATCTACCCATCTCATTCTGGGAATATACCCTAGAGATCGTAACTTACATTTTGAATAGAGTTCCATTAAAGTCGATTAGTATCTATACTATATGAGATACGAAAGGAAAGAAGTCTGATCTTAAGATGGCTGTCCTACCCAAGTTAAAAGACATATTTCCGACATGTTGAAATCAAGGACAGAATGGTGCAAATTCATGGGATACCCCAAGAAAACTTGTAGATACTATTTCTATCATCTTGATGACCGGAAGGTCTTTGTTGCCAAGAGGGTTGTGTTTCTTGAGAAGGAACACATTCTTGATGGAAATAGTGGGAGTGAGATAGAGTTGAGTGAGGTTGGAGAACCTAACTCAAGCACCATTCTAGAGTCCGAGTCTGTTCAGGTACTTAGCACACAAGTTCTAACTTTATGCAGATCTAGCAGAGTATCTCACCTTCCTGAAAGATATGTGAGACATATCAATAGAGAAGACTCTCAGGATGTTGATCCTCAAACCTACGATGAGGCTATTATGAGTATAGACTCCGAGAATTGGTAAGAAGCCATGAATTCTGAGATGGATTTCATATACTCTAACAAGGTTTGGAACCTTATGGATGCACCTGAGGGTATCGTACTTATTGGCTACAAATGAATCTTCAAGAAGAAGATTGAAGTGGATAGAAAGGTAGAGACCTATAAGGGAAGGTTGGTAGTTAAAGGATATCATCAAAGGCAAGAAGTTGACTATAACGAAATATTTTCATCTGTAGCCATGCTTAAATCCATCATAATTCTTTTGGCTATTATATCACATTATGACTACGAGATCTGATAGATGGTTGTGAAAATGTTATTCCTCAATGGTAACCTTGAGGAAGAGATGTATATGATACAGCCAGAGGGATTTGTATTCAGAGAAAGTCTAGATAAAGATGTAGGCTGCTCAAGTCCATATATGGATTGAAGCAAACTTCCCAAAGTTGGAACATAAGGTTTGATGAGGTGATCAGATCTTATGACTTTGTTAAGAATAAAGATGAGCCTTGTGTGTATAGAAAGGTAAATGAGAGCTATCACATTTTTGGTGTTATATGTGGATGACATCATAATCATTGGGAATGATGTAGGAATGCTCTCCACAGTAAAGACTTGGCTATCTAGAAACTTCTCCATAAAAGACTTTGAGGAAGCTATCAGAACCCATAGTGGATTCGAAGCTTGGGGTGATCTCTATGTGGGATCGGCCTCCTTAGAACTCTATAGGGGCTCCAGCCTCCAAGTTGCTACTCAAAGGTTACTGAAAGGATTCATCTAATTATGAAGAAAATGATAGGACTCCAGTAGGGTTGAGTCCTAATCACCCTATAAGTAGTTAGTAAGAACCCTGTGAGATTATAATAAAACTTCATCTAGCCACTTCTATCCTATAAAGAAGTGTGTCTAGGGTTTAGATTAAAGCCTTAAGGCTTAGTGGCCGTCAACCACTTTACTGGGCTAGTCCGCTAAGGTTTCCCTCAGCTAGGTCGACTATAGGAGGGTAAAAGGATAATTTTACTTAGACCAACACCCCATGGGCTAGGTTTTAGAACCCTATATAATGATGTAGCCACCCCCTCTCTTTTATCAAGGAAGAATCATATTCTATTTAGCCTTGTGCTGAGTTCTAGGAGGGAGGAACCCCTATAGCATTCTAAGGGTTGATGCCCCTCAAAGATCAAAATCTATAGAGCTCCTTCTGGGGTTCTATCATTTAGTATTAGAGCAACATTCCTACTGCCCTTGTTGCCATCTCTATCATACCCACCTTCCTAAGCAATTCTCACAATTGTTGCGTCATGCACCTCCACCTTCCACCTAAGCCGCGGATCAAATCAATCTACTATTGTCCCCTCCATTTGAAATTGGAGATCTACTTATCACCCATGCTTATTTGCTACTGCTATTCCTTTATCTTTCATATTGAAAAGGTTTTCCCATACTTTCATTGCTACAAATTTCAACCGTCGCAAACGTTATCATTATTACGAAGGTGAAATGCTATAGAAATTTTTGACCATCTATTTGCCTCTTGAAATCGATTTTGTGCTCCCCTATTTTGGCCAAAATTTTATATGATTTTATAGATCATCTTAGCCCTCATCTAAGATTAATCTCTGAAAAGAATTCTTTCTGAAATTGGTTATATTATGCTCTAATTCTTCATCACGTATTGTTGAAATTTTTATGATGAAGAATCTGCCTTCCATCTTTTCCCCTATTTCCCTACTGTTACTCTACTAAAATTTTGTCAAACTTCTTATTGATATTAACCACATCTGAATTAAGGAGTTCTACATATTTTTCTTGAGTTTTCCTCTGAGATTTATATCTAGAATTTATCGTTTCTTCGACGTAAAATATGTTCGGTAGGACAGTGCATCGCAACATCTTTTTTCTTGAATTCCATCAGATTTGAGTGCTATCTTTTGTGGATTTTTGGACTCTTTTTCTCTCATGTACAATCCCTATCATCATCACTAAGAATCCCTCTAAACCGCACCCTAAACTGATCCCAAACAACTACCCAAATCAGCCCTAAAGTTTACTTCCATCAAATCGATCCACCTACCTAACCAACCACCTCTTCCTCAAAACTTCTCATGCCCCTATCATGATAACAGAAAAAGGACCTCAACATTATAGATCTAGAGGCCTATACTATAGCATCGAAGGAGGCCACTAATTCCAAGTTTGAAGCCTTTCAAAGCCGCATGGAGGAGAAGATACAATCCCTTTTCGCCGAATTCAGCATGGGCCGACCACCTAGCCCAAAGAAATCACAACAAGGAAAAACTTCAGATTGGTGAGATGATCCTCAAGAGCATGGTCATATCATCTCTGATCCAAACAATTCACGCATGAAGGTTGGAGACCCGATCGGATGGATCGCATGTGCGGAGTGCTATTTTCGGTTCTACTGAACCGCCAATGCTACAAGGGTGGAGATTGCTGCCATCCACCTTAAGGGAGAAACTATTTAGTAGTTCAATTGTTTGAGCACACCCATAGAGGTCTCTCTTGGCAGCGATTCAAGGAAGGACTATTAAATCATTTCGGACCAACCGATTTCGACAACATTAATGGACATTTGGCAAACTTCTAAGATACATGAATACCAAATAAGATTTGAATATTTATCTAACCAAACTATGCATTGGTCTAAAAAGTAACTTTTAGGAAATTTTATTAAGGGCCTAAAGATGGAGATTCGTGGAGAAGTAAAGGCGCGACAACAGTACCTTCTTATAGCGTCAATTTCCTTCGCAAGAATCCAAGAAGAATGATTGAACCATGAAGTATGAAGGACAAGGGTCACTGCTGAAGTCTTCAGCCTTCTCTACTGCCATCCGAGCCCCTACACCAAAAAAATTAACAAGAGACGAGCTTCGTGAACGATCGGCCAAGGGGTTGTGTTGGCACTATGATGAACCGTGGAGCCGAGAATATTATTGCAAAAAGGGTCAGCTACTCATGATTGAACCAGTAGAGGATGAGGACAATAAACTATCTAAAGAAAGCCTTAAACCCAAAGATGAAGCCACAGAGGAAGAGTCCCAATTGATCGACTCTGTAGTGCACGTGCTGGTTGGCTACTCTAACCCACAGATGATGGAAGCTGGAGGATTCCCTAAACAACAACCCATCATTATTCTTATAGATACGGGCAGCACCAATAACTTCCTCAACAGCAAGGTTGTTGCATGTATGGCGCTTCAAATCAACTGTTGCAACAGGTTTGATATAAAGGTCACCGATAGCCGAATCCTCAATTGTGATGAAAAGTGCCTACAGGGAAAATTGCTCCTACAAGACCAAGAAGTGGTAGCCAATTTCTTCCTCCTACCCATCAATGACTATGAAGTCATGCTTGAGATTGAATGGCTCATAACATTAGGTGACATATCTTGAAATTTCTCTAAATTAATTATGAAGTTTTATTGTAGAGGGAGACAGGTCATATTGCGAGGCAAGTGCGAGAGCCATATTTCTACCGTTTTGACGTAGCGAATGGAGAAAGTGCTACACAAAATAAATAGTGCATTTTTGATGCATATCTAGTAGCCATAAAAGGAGGAAAAAGTGTAAAATTTAGATCCTAAGCTTGCCCTTTTGCTGGACGAATTCGTAGATGTTTTCACAGAGCCGCATAGGCTGCCCCCTAATTGGCTACATGATCATCGCATCCCTATATTGTCAAACAAACCTCCAATAAATTTAAAACCATACTGCTATCCTCACTTTAGAAGGATGACATTAAGAACATTGTTTTGGAGATGCTTGACACTGGAGTGATTCAACTAAGCTGCTGCCCTTACTTCTCGCCAGTATTGCTAGTGCGCAAGAAGGATGGTACGTGATGGATGTGCATTGATTACCGAGCTTTAAATGCCATCATTGTTAAAGAAAAATACCCTATACCAGTAGTAGATGAGCTCTTGGATGAACTAAAAGGAGCCCGATTCTTCACTAAATTGGATCTCCGTTCCAGATATCATCAAATTCGGATATGCACTAAAGATGTTTCGAAAACTATATTCTACACACATAATGACTACTACAAGTTTTTGGTAATGCCCTTCAAATTTACGAATGCTTCCTCGATGAATGATATTTTTTGAAGGTTTCTACGCATGTTCATGTTAGTATATTTTGATGATATTCTCATTTATAGCCCTACACTTGATATGCATTTTCAGCACTTACGAATTGTTCTAACAATCCTTCAGGAGAATACCCTTTATGTTAAACAATCAAAGTATAGCTTTTTATAGTGTAAAGTAGAGTATCTAGGGCACATTATATCAGAGGATGGAGTGGCAGTAGACTCGATAAAGATTGAAGCAATGCAAGGATGGCTAAAACCTACTAACATAAAATCACTATGCAGCTTCTTTGGACTCACGAGCTATTATCGAAAATTCATGAAAGATTATAACAAGATCAGTGCCCCAATCATGTCCTTCTTATAGTCGGATTAAGCTTCCATAGCCTTCGAATGACTCAAGGCAGCCATGACGACGACGCCGGTCCTAGCACTGCTCAATTTTTATTGCACCTTCATGATTGAGGTTGACCTGTCCGAAGTCGGTATTGGGGCTGTTCTAATGCACGATGGTCAATCTCTTACTTACACCAGCAAGGCTTTGTCTTCCTCCCATCACAAAATATTTGTGTATGATAAAGAAATGGTTGCCATAATACACACCGTCATGAAGTGGAGACCCTACTTGATCGGTCGATACTTCCAAATTAAGACTGACCACCAAAGTCTCAAGTATTTTTTAGAGTAGAAAATATCTTCCCCAGAGTAACAATGATAGATAACTAAACTTCTTGGCTTTGATTATGAAATTATTTATTGAAAGGGGAAAGAGAATGTTGTTGTATGTGCTCTATCTCGGCTACCGGGACAACCTAAAATTTCAGCAATCTCGCTTCCCTCCACCGACTTCCTCAAAGATATTAGAGAGGAGTGTAAGAGCAACCCAAAAACCCAAGGCATCATAGAAAAATTGGAGAAGAATCTGGGTTCCATGGGCCATTACACTTGGGATTCGAAGGACTTGCGCTACAAAGACGGAATTGTGATTGTTCTTTCTTCCCCTTGCATCAAAATTATTTTGCATGAGTTGCACCCTTCACCTTTAGCAAGGCACTCTGAATTTCTGAGAACATATAAGAGAGTGAAGCAAAACTTCTTTTGGAGAGGCATAAAAAGATTAATTTATAATTATATATCTAAATGTGATGTATGCCAATAGCAAAAAGGTGAAACAGTGGCAAGTTCGAAAAAACTACAACCACTACCTATACTGGACTTAGTATGGACTGACATCTCCATGGACTTCATCAAAGGGCTACTTTTACCATCTCAAGGTAAATGTATAATCTTCATGGTGGTAGATCGTCTAACCAACTATGCTCATTTTTGTGCTGTGAGACATCCTTATACTGCCAGTATTGCTCAACTTTTTATGAAAAATATTATAAAACTATATGTGATGCCAAGTTCAATTGTCAGTGACCGTGACAGGGTGTTTATAAGTAAATTTTGGACCGAGCTCTTCTAACTACAAGGCACCCAATTGAAGATGAGCACAACCTATTATCCATAGATGGACGACCGAATAGAAGTGGTGAACAGATGCCTCGAGACTTACTTACGGTGCTTCATTAGTGACTAGCCCAAAGAGTGGACAAGGTGGCTTCTTTGGGCTGAATAGTGGTACAACACAACTTATCATTTATCAACTAAATGTATCCCCTATGAGGCATTGTATGGTCGACAGACTCCTGTAATACCTAAATATGTAATTGGTGCAGTCAAAGTGGATCAGGTCGACCAAAACTTAATTAACAGGGACAAGCTTCTGCAGTTGTTGAAAGATAACCAAACTGCCTCCCAAGCCCACATGAAGCAACAATCAGACACTCACCAAAGTGAGTGAGAATTTTCAGTAAGAGATTGGGTCTAGCTTCGCCTACAACCATACAAGCAGCTATCAATCTACACCTGAGCATCGATGAAGTTATCTGCATGATTCTATGGACCATATCATATTTTGGAGCATATTGGGGCCATGACATACAAATTAAAGCTCCTAGATGATGCTAAAATCCATCCCGTCTTCCACGTATCCTTGCTAAAGTCAAAATTAGGATAATATGAGTTGGTTCAGACTTAGATGCTGAACACTACTAATGATGGTGAGATTCAAGCTCAACCTGTAGCTATATTTGATCACAGGATTGTGAAGCACCGTCGATGACCTTCAACTGAAGTACTCAAGAAGTGGAATAATTTACCATCCGAAGATACAACGTGGGAGTCTTATGAGGAGTTGAAGACCTAGTTCTCAGAGTTTATGAACCTTCAGCCTTGAGAATAAAGCTGATTCAAAGAGGGCGGGCTTAATAGGACTCCAGTATGGTTGAGTCCTAATCACACTAGAAGTAGTAAATAAAAACCCTATGGGATTGTAATAAAACCCTACCTAGTCACTTCTATCCTATAAAGAAGTGTGGCTAGGGTTTAGATTAGGGCCTTAGGGCTTAGTGGTCATACCCCACCATCCCCACCCTCGTGCCTGCCCGTTATCAATCTACACCTGAGCATCGATGAAGTTATCTGCATGATTTTATGGACCATATCAGATTTTGGAGCATATTGGGGCCATAACATACAAATTAAAGCTCCTAGATAATGCTAAAATTCATCCCGTCTTCCACGTATCCTTGCTAAAGTCAAAATTGGGATAATATGAGTTGGTTCAGACTTAGATACTGAGCACTACTAATGATGGTGAGATTCAAGCTCAACCTGTAACGATACTTGATCGCAGGATTGTGATGCGCCGTCGATGCCTTTCAACTGAAGTACTCATGAAGTGGAATAATTTACTATCTCAAGATGCAACGTGGGAGTCTTATGAGGAGTTGAAGACCTAGTTCTCAGAGTTTATGAACCTTCAGCCTTGAGAATAAAGCTGATTCAAAGAGGGCGGACTTGATAGGACTACAGCATGGTTGAGTCCTAATCACACTAGAAGTAGTCAATAAAAACCCTATGGGATTGTAATAAAACCATGCTGAGCCACTTTTATCCTATAAAGAAGTGTGGCTAGGGTTTAGATTAGGGCCTTAGGGCTTAGTGGCCGTACCCCACCGCCCCCACCCCCGTGCTCGCCCGCTATCAATCTACACGTAAGCGTCGATGAAGTTATCTGCATGATTCTATGGACCATATCAGATTTTGGAGCATATTGGGGCTATGACATACAAATTAAAGCTCCTAGATGATGCTAAAATCTATCACGTCTTCCACGTATCCTTGCTAAAGTCAAAATTGGGATAATATGAGTTGGTTCAGACTTAGATGCTGAGCACTACTAATGATGGTGAGATTCAAGCTCAACCTGTAGCTATACTTGATCACAGGATTGTGATGCGCCATCGACGCCCTTCAACTGAAGTACTAATGAAGTGGAATAATTTACCATCCGAAGATGCAACGTGGGAGTCTTATGAGGAGTTGAAGACCTAGTTCTCAGAGTTTATGAACCTTCAGCCTTGAGAATAAAGCTGATTCAAAGAGGGCGGGCTTGATAGGACTCCAACATGGTTGAGTCCTAATCACACTAGAAGTAGTCAATAAAAACCCTATGGGATTGTAATAAAACCCTGCCTAGCCACTTTTATCCTATAAAGAATTGTGGCTAGGATTTAGATTTGGGCCTTAGGGCTTAGTGGCCGTACCCCACCGCCCCCACCCCCGTGCTCACCCGCTATTAATCTACACCTGAGCGTCGATGAAGTTATCTGCATGATTCTATGGACCATATCAGATTTTGGTGCATATTGGGGCTATGACATACAAATTAAAGCTCCTAGATGATGCTAAAATCTATCACGTCTTCCACGTATCCTTGCTAAAGTCAAAATTGGGATAATATGAGTTGGTTCAGACTTAGATGCTGAGCACTACTAATGATGGTGAGATTCAAGCTCAACCTGTAGCTATACTTGATCGCAGGATTATGATGCGCCATCGACGCCCTTCAGCTGAAGTATTCATGAAGTGGAATAATTTACCATCCGGAGATGCAACGTGGGAGTCTTATGAGGAGTTGAAGACCTAGTTCTCAGAGTTTATGAACCTTCAGCCTTGAGAATAAAGCTGATTCAAAGAGGGCGGGCTTGATAGGACTCCAGCATGGTTGAGTCCTAATCACACTAGAAGTAGTCAATAAAAACCCTATGGGATTGTAATAAAACCCTACATAGCCACTTCTATCCTATAAAGAAGTGTGGCTAGGGTTTAGATTAGGGCCTTAGGGCTTAGTGGCCATACCCAACCACCCCCATCCCCGTGCCCGCCCGCTCCCTGGCTATAGGAGGGTAAAAGAGTAATTTTACTTACGTCAGCACTCTATGGGCTAGGGTTTAGAATCCTATATAATGATGTAACCACCCCCTCTCTTTTATCAAGCAAGAATCATGTTCTGTTCAGCCTTGTGCCAAGTTCTAGGAGGGAGGAACCCCTATAACTTTCTAAGGGTTGATCCCGTCAATGATTAAAATTATAGAGCTCCTTTTGGGGTTCTATCATAAAAGCGGCTAATTAAAAGGCTATTTATAGGCCTTATAACCTAACTCTTAATTGGACTCCTACTCTAAAATAACAACTCCTACACCAATTTTAAGAAGCAACTCCAACTCCAACTCTAAGAAGTAATTACTAATCGACCCAATTTGCGACGGTTGATGGTTAGGACTCCTAATCCTCCTCTAATTTGGCCCTAAACCTCCTCCTCTTTAACCCTAACTCTAGTCGGCCCCTTTAACTATAGTAGGGGGTAGCTAGCTAGGGTTTATACGATCTCAATGCCTAACCCAAGGCCCTTATATAGCCGACCCCATCATCTATTAATAGGAGTGACTAGATAGGTTTTTACATATGGTTCCCACAATAAAATTAAAATTAGAACTCTTTTCACTGGAGTCCTAACAGACCTGCCCTCTTCAAATCAGCCTTGTCCTCGAGGCTGATGCTCCATGAACTCTGAGAATTTAAATTTCAGGTCATCATAATCCTCCTAGGTGGCATCTTCTACAGGTAGATTTGCCTACTGTTCTAGCACCTCAGTAGTGGGTCACCATTGTCGAGTTATGATTCATCGATCAATGATGGCACTCGACTGGATCTAGAGTTCTCCTTGGGCTATAATATCTGGCAGGTGTTGAATCTCATATTTTGATGTTGAAATCAATTTATGAGTGTTTAATCTAACATGTGTGTTAGAGGAAGTCTTGCATGTCTAACTATAACAGAGCAATTGAGTTATAGCTAGATGATGGGCCAAGATCAAGCTTGGGCATTAGGCCGAGGTTCGGACGATGTAGTGAGACCTCGTCGGGAGTTCCTAGGAGATTCGCCGAAGAGATCGGGAAGCTCACTGGGAACACACCAGGAGATCGCTGGAAGAAGACCATAAGACTCACTGCAAAAATGTTGGAGGCTGTCGGATTGGTGGGAGTTAGGTCTTGGTTTAGCTTGTTAGTCATTAAGAGTTGTAATCATTGAGTCATAGTTAGGGATTGAGTCATAATTGAGTTTGATTTGGAAGGAATCCAAATCAACTTAATAAAGTAACCGGGTCTACTATGGGGTTTGATTGAACTCAGTTTGAGCTCAATTAGTTGACCAAAGAATTAATCAACATCATGTTCAAGTCAAAATTTAAAAAGTTGAGGGAACCATTTTTCCGAAGATTCTAGCAGTTGAACCGCTAGTACCACCATCACCCAGGATTTCGGGTGGCTATTAGCAGTTGAACTACCTAGGCTGGGCAATTAAACCGCCCATACCTCGGATTCTGGGTACTTTAGGCGGTTGACCTGCCCAGGCCTACGGCTGAACTGCCCGTACACGAATTTTCTAAGTATGTTTGAATTTTGGCTTTAATTTTTAAAGCCATTTGAGGTCTATAATCGATTCAAGTCTATAATCGATACAAAGATAAGGAGCATCCTTATGGCTTCAAGTCTAGCCATGAGAGAGAAGGTTTTATCATAATCGATTCCTCCTTCCTGGTTGAAATATTTGGCCGTTAATCTAGCTTTGTTTCTAACCACGATACCATTTTTATCTTGCTTGTTTCTAGAAACCTATTTAGTACTAATTACTAAATGGTCATTAGGTCTAGGAATAAGCTCCCATACCTCATTTCTCTCAAATTGATTAAGCTCTTCATACATTGCAATTACCCAAGAATCATCTCTTAGAGACTCATCAATACACTTTGGCTCGATTTGAGAAAGAAATATGACATTTGTACAAAAATTCCTAAAAGAAGATCGAGTTTGAACTCCTTTTGATGTTTTTCCTATTATAAACTTCTTAGAATGATCATTCATATACTTCCATTCCTTGGGTAATGATTTGGAAGTAGATTCATCCAAGTTACATGTAGGAGTGTTATCATTTAAATTTAAAGTATCAAGATCAATTTCATCATCAAAATCAATCTTTTTAAATTTAAAAAACTCATTAAAAATAATATGAATGGATTCTTCTATTACCAATGTTCTTTTATTAAAAATACGATAAACTTTTGAAATAGAAGAATAACTTAGAAAAATGCCTTCATTTGATTTTGAATCAAATTTTCTTAAAGCATATTTCTTATTTAAAAGAAAATATTTACTACCAAATATTTAAAAATAAGAAATATTAGGTTTTTTACTATTTCATAATTTATAAGGAGTTTTAGTGAGTAATGGTCTTACAAGAACCCTATTTAAAACATAGCATTCCATATTAACGGATTCGACCCAAAAGTATTTGGGTAGACTATATTCGTTCAATATTATTCTAGCCATTTCTTATAAGTTTATATTTTTATTTCTACTTTTCCATTAAGTTGTGGATTCTATGGAGTAAATAAATTATGGATATACCCATTTGACTCAAAAAAGTTTTAAAAATTATTATTTTTAAATTCTCCACCATGATCACTATGTATTAAAGAAATCATATATCCTTTTTTATTTTACATAATTTTATAAAATTTTATAAAATATTTAAATGTATCACGTTTATGTGTTAAGGAATGGGTCCAAGTATATCTAATAAAGTTATCCACTAAAACAAATGCATATTTGCTACCAACTAAACTTGTAATATCAATTGGTCCAAATAGATCCATATGGATCAATTAAAGTGGTCTAGAGGTATTTATTTGATTTTTCAACTTAAAATGACTCTTTATTTATTTCCCTAATTGATAAGTATCATGTCTTTGATAAACTTAAGATTAGTTAAGCCTATTACCAGATCTTTAAAAGAAATTTGGTTTAAAAGTTTTATGCTAGCATGGCCTAATCTCTTATATCAAATCCAAGCATTATCATTCAAAGCCGAAAAACAAGTTCCATCACAAAATTTTTCAATATCTATGGTGTATACATTATTATTTCTTAAGGCAATTAAATATTTATTTTTATGTAGCAATTCAATTATACATGCATTAGGTTGAAATTTAATCACATATCCTTTATCACATAATTGGCCGATACTAAGCAAATTATATTTCAAGACATCAACTAACAACAAATCTTCAATCAAGAGGTTTAATATGTTACCTATAGTTCCTTTTCCAATAAGATTACCCTTGTTGTTGTCTTCTAAAATGACAACTCCTTCATTTAAACTAGTGAGCTTAGAGAAATAAGCTGGATCTCTAGTCACGTGCCTTGAGCATCCATTATCAAGATATCATTTGGTGCTCCTAGTTTTAGTTTGCAGATAAACCTCATCTTAAATTGCCATTAGAGCATAGTTAGCAACTTCTTCTTTTGAGTGATCTTCTTCATTCAAAGAGTATGAATCATCCCAAGTGGCCGAAAGTGCTTTCTTCTTGAGCGTCAACTTCTTCTTCAATTAAGGACATTTATTTTTGAAATGTTTTAGTTTTTTGCATTCATAGTATACGACATTGTCCTTCTTCGATTCTTTTTTGTTTTTATAGTTTTTGTTCTTTTTTATAAATTTTTTAAATTTTCTTGATAATAGTGTAATATTATGGTCCTTATCACTCGAGGTTTCACTCAAGGAGTCATTTGTGTTGAATATTAGATTTTGATCATTAAATCAATTAATGAGTTTTATGATCTAACTTGTGTGTTAAAGAAAGTGATGTAGGATTAACTATGATAGTAAAAGGTAATACAATCAATTGTTGGGCCGGAGTCAAGTTCGAGCATCAGGCTGAGATTCAAACGACGCAATAGGAGCTCGTCGAGAGTTCACAGGAGGTCGATCACGACAGGTTGTCGGGAGCTCACTGGGAGTTCACCGAAAGAATGTTGAAAGTTCGTTGGGAGTTTACCGAAGGAAATCGCGAGTTCATCGAGGGTTCATCGGAAGGATGCTGGGAGTTCGCCGAAGAGATGATTGGACAACAAAGATTGTATGTTGAGTATCGTAGTTAGCATCATAATGAGAGTTAGCTTTAATAGCTCAATTAAGAGGCCATTAGGCTTTAATTGAGATTGATTTGGACTTATTATAAAAGTCATTTCAATAATACAATGTCAGATAAGACATGATCTTCGAAGACATGATCTCCAAGATGACACAATCTTCGAAGATGTATCAGGCAATTGACCCTCCCATACTGGGCTGTTGACCTGCACAGACACAGTCTCCGAGATTATGTCAAGCGGTTAAACCACATATAATATAGTCTTCGAGACCAGTACCTCGGGAACACTTAGAATTTAAATTTTGACTCCACTTTTGAAGTCATTTGGGGCATATAAATACCCCACTCATTCTTGCTGAAAGTAAGAATACATTAAGAGCAAAAACCTTGTAAAAACATTGTTGTAATTCTTTAAGAGCTTCTCTTTATTTCGTCTTGTGTAGTTTTTGTGTTTAAGGGAGAGCTTAGAGACTTGTAAAGGTTATCTTCTAAACCTATAAAAGGAGAATAGAGTTGCAAGAGGGTAGTTGATCTTCACCCATTGAAGAAAGATCAATATTGGAAGCCGATGACCTCAACGAAGGAGGAATCGAGAGTGGACGTAGGTCACGAGACCAAACCACTATAAAATTAGTTTCTTCCTCTTCTTTGCTCTTTATCTTCATTTTTTCTTATTTAACTATCTACTACCATTAATTGCACTCTTACAAGCATCTCTACGCTTAAATGCATTTCCTATATGGTTTTTATTGAGTGAATATTTAAATTAATATAAATTTTTTATATGTATTAATTCACCCCCACCCCTTAACAATTAGTATCAGAGTCACGTTTCTCTCTATTTAGCTTAAAATCTAAGAGAGATAGCTTTTATTGGCAATCAAGAGAGACTTTCTATCACATATCCTCCTATGTTCAATTGGACGAATTACACATATTGGAAAATTTGAATGAGAATTTTTCTACCTTTTATAGATTTTTAATTATGGTATATTGTTGAAAGTGATTTTGAAAAGTCTTCTAAATCGATGAACGAATGGAATGATTCGGAAAAGAAGACTTTCTCTTTGAATTCTAAAGCGATGAACGCTTTATTTTGTGCTCTTGATAAAAATGAATTTAATCGGATTTCTATATATGAAACTGCGCACGAGATTTGGCACACACTCGAAGTCACACATGAAGGCACTAGTTAAGTCAAAGAGTAAAAAATTAACCATTTTACAGATGTCGTCAATGGTCTAAAAGTGCTTGGTAGAAGTTTTTCTAATTTTGAACTTGTTAACAAAATATCAAGATCCCTGCCTAAAAGTTAGAATCTCAAAGTAATAACAATACAAGAAACAAAGGACCTAAATAATTCTATGCTTTAAGAAGTCTGATGACTTACGAAATGATATGTATAGCACATGATGAATTCAAGAATAACCTTCCAAGGAATATGAAGGACATAACACTTAGAACTAAGGAAGACCATTTGGGAGAAAATTCAATCGACGATAATGATGATAAGGACTTCACACTTCTTATAAGAGAATTTAAGAAATTCTTAAAAATGACTAAAACAAAACAAGATACTAAGAACAAAAATGACCTAAAAAAGGACTCAATAATATGTTATGAATGTATGAAACTCGGAAACTTCAAAAATGAATGTCCCCAAGTGAAGAAAAAGCAATTAAAGAAGAAGGCACTTAAAGCTACTTGGGACGACTCAAGTTCATCCGAAGATGATGAGCCAACCAACAAGGAAGAAGTTACAAATTATACTTTAATGGCATTTGGCAATGAGGTAAGTAACCTAAACGAGTCCTCTTTACCTTATGATAAATTATTTAATATATTTAATGACATATTTGATGATATTAAATTTGTTAGTAAAAAGTATAAGTTGCTAAAGAAAAATCATGCTTCCCTTGCTAGTGAATTTGAAAATTTTAAAAAGGAGTATGATGAACATAAGATAGCTCCTTGCACTAAGTGCGAAGAATTAGATATACTTAAGAAAGAAAATATTTCATTACAAGAAACATTAGAAAATATTAAAATAGGTAATAAATCCTTAAACATGATCCTTGCTAATAAGTCATGTTCATAGAAAGGAAGAAATTGGCTTCATGAGTAATACTAAACAAAAGCCAACCATCTTCGTTAAATGACCTAAGTTATATATTTCACCTAGAAATAAATATACTTTTTATGGAAGAATTGGACACTACACTTATAAATGTTCATTTAAAAGGCATAGTCCATATAAATTAATTTGGGTTCCTAATAGAATCACAAACAACTAGACGCCACTAGTAAAATTAGGTAGAATTTTTTATGTGGACTCCAAAGGCAAATGGGTACTTAAACCAAAACCCCCCTTTCTTGTAGGTATGTCTCCAAACAAAAGCTAGAAGCATAAAATGGTACCTTGATAGAGGATGCTCAAGGCATATAACCGGAGATCCGACTCATTTATCTAAACTTACTAGCCTAAATGAAGGATTTGTCATATTCGGAGACAACAACAATAGAAATATCATTGGAAAAGAAACCATATATAACAAGTCAAAACTCTTGATTGAAGATGTATTATTAGTTGATGGTTTGAAATATAATCTACTAAGCATTAGCTAATTGTGTTATAAATACATTATTAAATTTGAATCTAATGTTTATGTAATTGAAATACCACACAAAAATAATTCTATGATTGCCTTAAGAAGCAATAATGTGTATACTATTGACATTGATAATTTTTATAATAAAATATATTTTTCGACCTTAAATGATGATGCATGGATTTGGCATAGGAGATTAGGGTATGCTAGCATAAAACTATTAAACCAAATCTCAACTAAAAATCTAATAAGAGGAATGCCTAGCATCAAGTTCGTAAAAGATAAAGTTTGTGATGTATGTCAACTAGGAAAACAAATAAAAAGTAGTTTCAAATTAAAAAATCAAATAATCACTTCTAGGCCACTACAATTGATCTATATGGATTTATTTTGACCAAGTGATACTACAAGCTTAGCAGGTAGCAAATATGTGTTTGCTATTGTAGATGATTATAGTAGATATACTTAGACTTATTTATTGGCACATAAAAATTATTCTTTTAAATGTTTTCAAAATTTTGTAAACTTTTCAAAATGAAAGGGGTTTTATGATTTCATTTATACGTAGTGATCATGATGGTGAGTTTCAAAATCATGATTTTTAAAATTTTTGTGACTCAAATGGGTATAATCATAATTTCTCTACTTCTAGAAATCCACAACAAATGGAGTGGTGGAAAGAAAAAAATAGGAACTTACAAGAAATGGCTAGAACTATGTTAAATGAACATAGTCTACCTAAATATTTTTAGGCCAAAGCCATTAACATGGTGTGCTATATCATGAATATGGTTCTCATAAGACCATTATTCTCTAAAACTCCTTATGAATTATGGAATAATAAAAAAAATCTAATATTTTATATTTTAAAGTATTTGGTTGTAAATGTTTTATTTTGAATGAAAAAGATGCATTAGGAAAGTTATATGCAAAATCCGATGAAGGCATATTTCTTGGTTATTTCTCAATTTCAAAAGCTTATCATGTCTTTTAATAAAAGAACTCTAGACATTGAGGAATCCATCCATATTATTTTTAATGAGGTTCCCAAATTAAAGAAAATTATTTTTGATGATGATTTTGATTTTGATACTTTAAATTTGAATGATAAACCTCCTCTTCAGAACAACTTGGATACATCTACTTCTAAGGAATCATTACCCAAAGAATGAAAGTATGTAGATGCTCATCCTAAGGAGTTAATAATAAAAGATACATCAAAAGGTGTTCAAACTAGTTCATCATTTAAGAATTTTTGTACTAACATTACATTTTTATCTCAAATTGAATCAAAATGCTTTGAGGAAGCCCTAAAAGATTATTCTTGGGTTATTTAAATACATGAAGAGTTAAACCAATTTAAGAGAATAAGATGTGAGAGCTTATTTATAGATCTAATGATCGTTTAGTGATTGGTACTAAATGGGTCTTTAGAAACAAGCAAGATGAAATGGTATCATGGTTAGAAACAAGGCTAGATTAGTGGCCAAGGATCTCAACCAAGAAGAAGGGATCGATTATGAAGAGACCTTCGCTCTTGTGGCTAGACTTGAAGCCATAAGGATGTTCCTTGCCTTTGCCTCTTTTAAGATTTTAAGTTATTTAAAATTGATGTCAAAAATACTTTTTTTAATGGTTTTATTTTTGAACAAGTTTATGTTGAATAACCTCCCAATTTTGAAAATAATCTTTTTTTGAATCATGTTTTCAAATTATCTAAGGCTCTTTATGGATTGAAACAAGCCTTTAAGGCTTAGTATGAAAGTCTAAGCTCTTTCCTTATTTCAAATAATTTTTTGAAAGGCAAGGTTGATACCACATTATTTTTTAAGTATTTTAAAAATAATTTTATAGTTATTTAGATTTATATTGATGATATTATTTTTAGTTCAACAAATAAATCTATATTAAATCTTTTGCTAAGAATATGAGCCAAGAATTTAAAATGAGCCTAATAGGTGAATTAATTTTTTCTTAGGATTACAAATAAACTAATTAAATGATGGTATCTTTATAAATCAAACTACATATATCTTAGATTTGTTAAAATACTTTAGTATGGATAATGCTAAGGCCATAAACACACCCATAAGCACTTCTACAAAATTAGACTTGGAAAATGAAGGTGAAAATTTTGATTTAAAAACATATAAAGGAATCATAGATAGTTTATTATATTTAATTACAACTAGTCAGGACATAATATTTAGTGTTGGATTGTGTTCATGGTTTTAATCTAATCCTAAATATCTCATTTTAAGGTAGTTAAATAAATATTTAGATATTTGAAAGGAACTTCTAATTTAGGATTATAGTATCCTAAGTCGAAAAACTTTGATTTGCTTGTCTATACGAATGTCGATTTTGGAGATTATAGAATAGATAGAAAGAGTACAGCCAGAACATACCAATTCTTAGGACATGCTTTTGTTTCTTGGTTTTCCAAGAAATAAAATTCAATTGCATTATATACAGCCAAAGCTGAGTACATAGCAGCTGGTGCATGTTGTGGACAAGCCATTTGGATGAAGAACAATTTAGAAGATTATGGAATTCACTTAAAAAATATTTCTATCAAATGCGATAATCCTAGTGCAATATATTTAACTAAAAATCTCATTCATCACTCAAGAACTAAACATATTGACATTAGGCATCAGTTTATTAGAGATCATAAAAATAATCATGATATATCTTTGGAATTTATTGATACTAATCATCAATTGACTGATATCTTCACCAAGCCATTAAATGAAGAACAATTTGACTTTCTTAGAAGAGAGTTGGGAATGTTAAACTATCCAAATGCATGATTAGTTTCAGATTTCTTGAGCTTTTGCTTGAAATTTATATGAGATGATTTTGAATACATGAGTAGCTCTTATAATCTTGTTGGACTTCTTGACTTTTTGAGCTCTCTTTCAAAATAATTCTACTTATAATTGATATTTAAAGAAAAGGAGAAAAATGGGATTCAAAGTTTTTTTGAGATAAGATTAATTTTGATTGTCTCTTTATATGCTAAATGTTATGATAAATATTTTAAAAAATATTATTCAAATATAATTAAGTATTTCTCCTTTTTGTTGATGATAAAAGGAGAGAAATGACATAATTGATGACATAATAGAGATATTTTTAGATCTTTAAAATAGTTGAAATGAATGTTGTATCATAATGATATAGTTATATTGTGAATATAATGATTAAAATTTTTATGTGATACCAAGAAAATGAATCTTTAAAAAATTTAACATAGATGGTATTATGTATGATTAAATTGGAAAATTTATCAAAATGTTTGAATTCAAAATTGATTGTGCTTTTGAATTCAAGTTTGTTTTGTTTACCCTATGTCATATGCATAGGGGGAGTTACGATTAACTCCCGTCATCAACTAGTTGTCATTGTAAAAAAAGGATAGATTGTTGAATCTCGGTTCTGATGATAAAGTAAATTGATGAGTTTTATGATCTAACTTGTGTGTTAAAGAAAGTGATGTAGGATTAACTATGATAGTAAAAAAGAATATAATCAGATATTGGGCCGGAGTCAAGTTCGAGCATCGAGCCGAGATTCAAACGACATAATGGGAGCTCGCCGAAGGTTAGTCGAGGTTTGGATGATGTTGTCAGGAGCTCATCAAGAACTCACCAGATGTTTATCGAGAGTTTGCTAATAGGTTATCGAGAGCTCACTGGAAGAATGCTAGAAGTTCATTGGGAGTTTATCGAAGGAAATCGAGAGCTCGCTAGGGGTTCATCGGAAGGATGCCAAGAGTTCGCCGAAGAGACGATTGAATAACGGAGAGTGTATATTGCGTGTCGTAGTTAGCATCAAAATGAGAGTTAATTTTACTAACTCAATTAAGTGGCCATTAGGCCTTAATTGGGGTTGATTTAAATTATTATAAAAGTTATTTCATTAACCCAAGGTTAGATAAGACACAGACTTCGAAGACACGATCTCCAAGATGACACAATCTTTGAAGATGTGTCAGGTAGTTGACCAACCCAGACTAAACAGTTGACCCACCCAAACATAGTCTCCCAGACTATGTTAGGCGTTAAACCACTCAAAATACAGTCTTCGTGGCTAACACCTCGGGAACACTTAAAATTTAAATTTTGGCTTCACTTTTGAAGCCATTTGGGGCCTATAAGAATGCATTAGGAGCAAAAACCTTGTAAAAATACTATTGTAATTCTTTGAGAGCTTCTCCTAATTTCGTTTTATGTAGTTTTTGTGTTTAAGGGAGAGTGTAGAGACTTGTAAAGGTTATCTCGTAAACCTATAAAAAGATAATAGAGTTGTAAGAGGGTAGTTGATCTTCACCCATTGAAGGAAAATTAATAGTGGAAGCCAGTGACCTCAACGGAGGAAGAATAGGAAGTAGATGTAGGTCACGATACCGAACCACTATAAAATCGATTTGCTTCATCTTCTTTGCTCTATATCTTCATTGCTTTATTATTTAACTATCTACTATCTTTACTTGCACTCTTACAAACATCTCTATGCTTAAACATATTTTTGATATGACTTTTATTGAACGAATATTTAAAAATTGATGTCAATTTTTCATAAGCAATAATTCACCCCTAACTCTTCAACCCCCACCCCCCAATGCACTAATTCATCAAACTTATCATGAGCTTCACAGTTAAGTTTATATATCATGAGTGAGCCGATCAATTCTTTAAGAGGTAAGTTTTTTAAATTTTTGGCCTCTTAAATAGTGGTTACTTTAGGATCCCAATTTTTAAGTAAAGATCTTAAAAATTTACTCACAAGTTCAAAATTCAGAAAGCATTTTCCAAGTGCTTTAAGGCCATTGATGACATCTGTGAAATGGGTGTACATGTCTCCAATTGACTTACTTGGTTTCATTTGAAACAACTCATAATTATGAACTAAAATGTTAATCTTATATTCTTTTACTCTACTAGTCCCCTCGTGTGTCATTTCATAAACGGAGACATGATTAAACTCATTTTTATCAAGAGCACAAAACAAGGCATTTATAGCCTTTGTATTTAAAGATTTATTATTTCCTTCCAAATCATTCATCTCATTCATTGGCTTGAAAGATTTTTCAAATCAATTCTCAACAATATTTCATAAATCAAGACCTAAAGAGATAAGAAAAATATGCATCCTTGTCTTTAATATGTATAATCCGTTCTATTGAACATGGGAGGACGTGAAATGGAATGTTCCTTCTTTATGCCAAAACAAACCATTTACTCAAGTGGGTATTAATCCTATGAGTAACAACCTTGCTCTAATACTAAATGTTAAGATTAATTGGCCGGGGTGGGGTGGGGTGGGCGGGTGGGGGGTGTGGGGTTTGAATTATTACAAGTGTGAATTCTCATTTTAATGAAAAACTTTTCGGTTGAAGCAAGATAGAAAAATTCAAATCTTTCCGTTCAAGTAAAGCAATTCAATCTTATAGAGAAATGCTAAGCTTCTTGCTTAAAGATGACTCAAGAAAGAACAAGCAAATCCAAATAATGAGATAGGCAATGTCATAAGTGAAGTGCTTGATTTCGAAACCTTACTTTTAGAACGTAAATAAAATCAGAAGCGTAAATAGAAAAGTAGTGAGCAAGATAAGTAAAGAGGACTCACAGTTTTATAGTGGTTCAACACCAACTGGCATACATCCACTCCCGAGTCCTCCTCCTTGAGGCACACCGGCGTCCATTAACGATCTTTTTTGGGTGAAGACTAAACCCTTACAATCTTACAAGGGAGACAAGATTACAACTCTTTGATCACTCCCTTACCCTTTTTTTTTCTTGTAACTTACATAAGTTTTTTACAAAATTTATCTTCCAAAAGTATTATGTAGAATACAAGAAAACTTAGGGTATTTATAAGCCCCAAATTGTCACGGACAACAATGTAAATAAAGTGTTCGATGAAATGCTTGTGTTAGTCCATGTCCTTCGGTTTAGGTACATATCTTGTACAACAAGAAGCGGCCTTGTAGTAGGCTTGGCAGCCCTAGTTTGATTTGCTTTATGGCCAAGTTTGGCTTGTAAATACAAGTGTGTCTTATAAGCACTTGTGGGGACTTCGGTCTGTAGTGGACCATTATCCTTTGTGTGCAACCTCTCTGAGTTTGTAATGTCCATGGGTGTAATTTGTATTTTGGCTTTATAAAGTGTTTTTCTTGAGCAGTTGCTTGTGGATCCTGTGGAAATTGCTTCTTCTGGCCCGTTTTCTCTTTTTGTAAGTCTGTGGGATTTTAGGAGATCTCGGGGAGGGTTGACCTTTGCGGACGGACATGCATGGGTGCCGCACGGCTTAGGCAAGATCAGCTAAGCCCGTGACAATGTGGTATCAAAGCGAGACAAGCACACGTAGAAACACTTGCCATACAAATGTGGGGGACCTAGCTAGGCTGTGTGGAGGACAGCCAGCACGCGCAATCGTTTGGGGGAAACAGACATTGAGATGTAGGGAAAGGAGTCGCTCAAAGGAGCGGACATCCTGGTTTGGCATTCAAGGAATAGCCAACCCCTTTGCGCGAGAGGCACCACGAGGACAAGCAAGCGAAGAAGAATGCGTAGCACACAAAGATTGGGATGGTTGAGTTTGAGCTATAGCTCGACGTTAGCAACCAAACTTGACGGTGCTTAAGGCAAAGCAGGGCGCTTGGTGAAAGATGAGACCGTGCAAGGTGGGAGGTGTTGTGTAACGACCGAAAGAGTTGTGCAAAGCTCGCAGAGTTGAGGGGAATTGCTAACTCGAAGGATTCAGAACTCATGCATGGGCTTGTACACAGATGACGGAGTGTTCGTGGCCATCCCAAGGCGCGATTAGAACTCGACGCCATGGAGCATCAGAACTTTCTCTTTGACATAGAAAGGATATGTCCATAGGTGGCTGAAATGTGCAACAAATTTAGCATGTTGCTAGACGTTGAAGGGTGCAGTGGAGACTGTATTGGAGAAGGGTCACAATCTAGCAAGTACATTTGTGGGGGCAGAACAAAGCTCGAGTTCAGTAAGACGGAGTAGTCCAAAGGGGATGATGGTCTCCGAAACTTCCAGTGGGAAGTATGTAAAGAGAAAAGTTGCTCCAGCAGGACAGATATCCAGGAGGGATAAGTCCTAGTTCTCAAGTGGGAGAATCATGTGTAACGGACCGCACATATTGAGGAAGAGTTTCTCAAGGTTATATCTCCATAAATCTCAACGGACCGAGTGAGCAACGAAGAGTTGTCGCATGATCTCGAAGGAGGTAATGCATTGGTGAATGCATTTCGAGATCAAGTGGGGGAGCAATCCAAGGCAACATCATATGAAGGCACACTTAGAGTCGAGGCAGAAATGGAACTCAACAGAGGGCTGAGCCGTGGAATGGTGGACGTGAGGGCCACTATCAACTCAGTGCAAATCGAGGAGCAGAGCGACTTGGGTGGAACTCGGTGAAGTATCCAAGCCGAAGGAAGGGAGTCGACATAGAAGATGGAACATGGAGCGGAGGCACAGAGCTTTCCTTAGACAGAGGTCAAGGGCATGAACTCTTGTAGAGGCAAGAGTGGGATCATGTCGTTCCATGGGTTCTTCATTCTGATGGGACAGACTTATTTTGCATGGTGCCAAAGATGAAGGGAGCTTCAAGGCACATGCAAGCTACCTAAGAGATGCATTTGATGGAGTAACTAAGGTGATTCAACTTGCGGAGGCAAAGTTAGGATCATAAGACCTTAGTACGGGGCAAGAGGACGTAGAGGCGGGTACTCTTGAAGAATATGCCACAGTGTTGCCATTCGAGATGTCAAGAACAGGAGGTGCATAGCAAGATTGTGTTGGTAGGGGATAAGGCCCAAGATCCAGACAATGGTGCACCAACTATAGCGAAGTTAGAGGACTTTAGGAGCTACTAGGCGACGGACTGTCCTAGAGCTATGCTTCATCCAGGTGTAACCCAAGAGTGGGGGGGACGAAGGGGAATTGCCAAGGGAGCGAACTAAAAATCGGAGATGGCGGAGGCCCTACAATGTGTTGGCAGAGGCCACACGTGGAGAAGTCGTAGTCCGAGTTCATCACACAAGAATCTGTATGCAATGGAGATGTCACCAGGAGGCGACATGGTGCAGCGGATCGTGGTGGAATAGTTCGTGGCAATGTAATACAGGCAATCTTGTCCCGTGAGGGACAAAATCATGCGGAGGTATGATCGAGTTCGGGAGCTCCACTTTGGTGTACGACACAACAAGAAGAAGGGCTATGGATTCAAGGAGTGAATTCCGTAGTACCGCAGAGACGGGTCTTCGTGTCTGCATCAAAGCTTACATTGGATGAAAGCCTTAGTCATCAACATATGAGAGTTGTATACCACCGAGGAAGAAGTCCAAGTGCACGTACTAGTGAGTCCCATGGAGGGGGACATGATCATGTGAATGATCAGGAGCTGCTGGGAGCTCCACTTTGGTGAACAATGCAACGGCAAGAAGGGCTGTGGATTCAAGGAGTGAATGCCCAGATCACGGGTCTTTCGTGTGTATGCATCAAGCTTACATCGGATGAAAGCGTTGGTCGTCAACATATGGGGCTGTACCACCGAGGAAGTAGTCGATTGCAGTACGGTGAGTCCCATGGAGGGACTTGATTAATCGGGCTTGGAGAGTTGGACTGCTTCAGTGCTCACATTCGCTTAAGGGAGCCCGGCAAGTCAGAGGACAAGGTCGAGTAAGCGAATGTTGCTACCAAGGAAGCTAAGGAGAATAGAATCGGCGCGAGCCCTGCAACAAGATGGCGGAGGCCATACATGAGAGTTATAGTCTGTCTCTCCATCGACCAAGGAGAACTGCTAGGAGGACATAGTGGTGTCGAAGCAGGTGGTCGAAAGGGGCAAGGAAGCAACAACGAGTCCAACGAGGCTCAGCTACCCAAAAGAAAAGCGTCGGTTAGAGAGGAGGTGGACTCGGAGGTGCTCCACAGTGCCACAAAGGCAGATCTATCGATCGCGAAGGAAGGGATGGAGATGTAAGGTAACGGATAGTAGTGCTATGGGCTTGGCAGTGCCATGGTACCGTAGATGCGGGACTTCCGTGAAGTCATCGATCCCTTGCTCTCATGAAGGGACAACATTGGTCATAAAAGGGGCCAAGGTGGTGGAGAATGCAGAGGCAAACTCCAAGTACCAAGACGAGGCAGAAGGGCAGATGCCAAGAAACTTCATAAGACCGATGTCAATGGGCTTCTCATCCAGATAGCCAAAATTAAGGGACTTCGGGTTGATGCAGGAGTGCTCGACCAAGAAACGAAGTAGGTAGTACATGGTACTATACCTTTCTACTCAAGAGGAGTAGGCGACAAAGGTGTTGGAGAAGGCGGTACAATCCCAAAGGCGACCAGATCTATCAAAGACTTACTCCAAGTTGGGGGACTCCAAGTTGGGGTAAACTTTTTGCTCTTTTCGGGCAAAACTTCTTGCATTCCAAAAGTTCAATGGCAGTGGGAAGGTGAATCACAGTAGCTAACCCAATGCAAGGAGTGCAACCACTTCAAGTGCTTCAGAAGTATGAGCAAAGAGCAGGCGAATGTTAGTACCCAATGCATGAAGTACAAACTCGAGGAGGCAAGCGAAATCAGGTAACCTTTGCCAGGCGAAATTGAGTAACCTTTGCCTTCTCAACTCGAGAGAATGGGCGAAACCGAGTACCCTAGTTCTCTTAACTTGAGGAGGTGAGAGAAGCCACCTTACCTTCTCAACTATGAAGAGAATGGGTGAAGTCAAGTATCCCAGTTCTCTTACTTATCCAAGCAAGGGAGCTCTACACAAGTTCAGTGACCCTTCAAAGAAAGCTTATGGAAGACAATAGTTGTCAAATCCTTACCGTTGGTGATCAGTACTATTGAGAGTAGTTTTTCCACTTCATTTCCCAATTGACTAAGAGGGAGTGATACGAACATACTTGGAAGTGACAACTAACAGCGGAAGAAGGTTCAATGGGCAAACATTATGGTGAAAGGACCTTAAAAACTTCAAAGTCTGTGAGGCGATGCTCGTTAAAGCTTCAACAAGCATCTACCCAGTTTAAGCAATATGAGTATACTACGATACTGGCACATAATAAGGTAGGTCTTTTCCTTCATCAGAGGGATCCGCGAGAACCAACAAGGATCAGCACAACTCAGCCAACCCCACACCAGATTCAGTCATTGGTGAGTTGAAGCCGCATGGCGGATTAGAGTTCGACTACTCAACAACAGCGACGGAGAGAGGCTAGGAGCCAAAGGGGCGTGTTGCAGCCAAAGCAGAAGATTAAAGATTCAGCAGAATGCGAGGAGATGCAGCGTCTACAGTGGCTTCGACGAGGACGTCAAAGGAATAAGTGGGGGAGAATGTCACGGACAACAATGTAAATAAGGTGTTCGATGAAATGCTTGTGTTAGTCCATGTCCTTCGATTTAGGTACATATCTTGTACAACAAGAAGCGGGCTTGCAGTAGGCTTGGCAGCCCTAGTTTGATTTGCTTTATAGCCAAGTTTGGCTTGCAAATACAAGTGTGTCTTATAAGCACTTGTGGGGACTTCGGTCTGTAGTGGACCATTATCCTTTGTGTGCAACCTCTCTGAGTTTGTAATGTCCATGGGTGTAATTTGTATTTTGGTTTTATAAAGTATTTTTCTTGAGCAGTTGCTTGTGGATCCCGTGGAAATTGCTTCTTTTGGCCCATTTTCTCTTTTTGTAAGTCTATGGGATTTTAGGAGATCTCGGGGAGGGCTGACCTTTGCGGACGGACACGCATGGGTGCCGCACGGCTTAGGCAAAATCAGCTAAGCTCGTAACAAAATGGCTTTAGAATTTGGAGCCAAAATTCAAACATACCCAAAAAATCTAGGTACGGGCGGTTCACCTATTAGCGTTGTCGGTTAAACCATTAAAAGTACCCTAATTATAGGGTGTGGTTGGTGATAGGACTCCAGCAGGGTTGAGTCCTAATCACTTAGAAGTAATCAATAAGAACCCTGTGATATTATAATAAAACCCCATCTAGTCACTTCTATCCTATAAAGAAGTGTAGCTATGGCCTATTTTAAGGCCGTAGGGCTTAATAGTTGCCACCCCCTTTACTGGGCTAGTCGGCTAGAGTTTCCGCTTGCTTAGGTCAGCTACAGAGCCAACTTAGCCGCCACCTGTTCCCTCTAAGGCAGGTAGGTTATAGAAAAGGCAAAAGGGTAATTTTAGTTAGACAAGCACCCCATAGGCTACGGTTTGAAACCCTATATAATGATGTAGCTGCCCCCTCTCTTTTATCAAGTAATTATCATCTTTTATTCAGCCTTTGTGCCAAGTCTAGGAGGGAGGAAACCGTATAGCGTTCCAAGGGTTGATCCCCCTCATCGATCAAAATCTATAGGGCTCCTTTTGA
The DNA here is from genome assembly GCA_021527575.1 of Ensete glaucum. Lineage (NCBI taxonomy): Eukaryota > Viridiplantae > Streptophyta > Magnoliopsida > Zingiberales > Musaceae > Ensete > Ensete glaucum. The sequence continues at coordinate 34,888,315 of CM038552.1, forward strand.
GGTCTTATCATCTAGTATCAGAGCAGCATTCTTACTGCCCTGTAGCCATCATCCACACCTCCATCTTCCAAGCAATTCCTATAATTACTTTTTGATGATGCCTTCATCCGCCGTCGCCCACCAAGCCACAAATCCATTTATATGCTGTCGCCCCCTATGAGATATAGAAATCTGGTATTTTTTTATCATCTAAGCCTCTTTAATACTGCAAGATTCCTTACTTGACATGTTAAAGATTTTTTCTAAATTTTTTCTACTGCAAATTTTGTTTGTCGTAAACATTATCGTTGTTGCGAAGGCGGAACACGGTAGAAATTTTCAGTCATGGTTTTGCCTCTTGAAACTAGTTTATTTCTTCTCCTTTCTGGTCAAAATTTTTACACAATTCTCAAAATTAAGTTAGATTTCATCTAGATTTGATTTCTTAAAAAAATGCCTTCGGGAACTAGTTTTCTTGTGTAATCTTTCACCATCACGTAGTTCTAAAATTTTACGATGAAGGAATCTACCTTTCATCTTTTGCCCTATTTCCCTAATGTTATGCTGTCAAAATTTTTACTATATTAACAACATCTAAACTAAGGGTTTCTGTATAATTTTCTGAAAATTTCCTATGGAATTTACATCGAGAAGTCATCGTTTCTCTAATGTAAAACTGGTTCAATAGGATAGCACATCGTAGCACTTTCTTCATCGAATTCTATCGGATTTTAGTGCTATTTTCTATGGGATTTTAGACTCTCTTTTCCTCATCACCAAACCCTACCATCCTTACCAAAAACTCTTTAAAACCCTACCCTGAACTAAAACCAAATAGCTACCCAAATTAGCCCTAAACCGTAACCTACTACCATCCAAACCGATTCATCTTCCAACCGACCACCCCCTTCTCCAAAATTCTCATGCCACTAACCCGATAACAAAGGAGAGATCTCAATATTATAGATCTAGAGGCATACATCATGGCATTAGAGGAGGCCATCAACTCCAAGTTCGAAGCCTTTGAAAGTTGCATGGAGGAGAAAATGTGATCAATTTTTGCGGAATTTAGCATGGGCCAACCATCAAGCCCAAGGAAGTCACACCATGGATAGACTTTAGATTGATGAGACAACCCCCAAGAGCATGGACACATCATCTTTGATCCAAATAATCCATGCATGAAGGTTGATTTCCCAAGATTGGAACAAGGAGACCCGATCAGATGGATCTCGTGCGTGGAGCACTATTTTCAGTTTTACCAAACCGCCGATGCTACACGGGTGGAGATTGCTGCCATACACCTTGAGGGAGATATTATTCAGTATTTCAATTAGTTTGAACACACCCATGGAGGACTCTCTTGGTAGTGATTCAAGAAAGGACTACTAAACTACTTCGGACCAACCGATTTCGACAACATCGACGGACAATTGGCAAAGATTCATCAAACCTCTACAATATAAGAATACCAAACAAAGTTTGAGCATTTATCTAACCAAACTAAGAATTATCTGAGAAACAACTTTAAGGTACTTTTATTGAGGGCTTAAAGTCGAAGATCCGAGGAGAAGTAAAGGCGCGATAACCGTACACACTTATGGCAACGACTTCCTTCGCGCGCATCCAAGAAGAATGATTGAACCATGACATACAAAGGACAAGGGTCATCCACCGACCAGCTATGTCGAGGCCTACTGCCCCCTCTACTGCCATCCAAGCCCCCACATCAAAAATGTTGACAAGAGATGAGCTTCGTGAACGATCGGTCAAGGGGTTGTGTTGGCATTACGACGAACCATGGAACTACAAACGTCGCTGCAAAAAGGGCCGGCTCCTCATGATTGAATCAATGGAGGATGAGGACAATGAAATATTTAAAGAAGCCCTTGAACCTAAAGAAGAAGCCATGGAGGAAGAGTCCCAACCGACTGACAACGCAGTGCATGCATAGGCTGGCTTCTCCAACCTATAGACAATGAAAGTTGGAGGACTTCTAAAACAACAACACATCATCGTTCTCATCAACATGGGTAGCACGCACAAATAACTTCCTAATAGTAAGGTTGCTACACGTTTGACACTTTAAATTGAAAGTTGGAATATGTTCGATGTAAACGTCGTCGATGGTCGAATCTTCAATTGCGACCAACAGTGCCCATAGGTGAAACTACTCCTCCAAGACCAAGAAATGGTAGCTGATTTCTTCCTCCTACCCATCAATGATTATAGCCATACTCAGGATTGGATGGCTCATAACACTAGGTGATATATCCTAAAAATTTTCTAAATTAATCATGAAATTTTATTGGAAAGGGAGACAGGTCATGTTACGAGACAAGTGCGGGAGCCAAATTTTCACTGTTTCATCGCAACGAATGAAGAAAGTTTTGCACAAAGCACATGGTGGATTTTTGATACATATCCAATAGCCATCTAAGGGGGAGAATATACAAAATTTAGATCTTAAGCTTGCCCTCTTGTTGGATGAATTTGCGGACATTTTCATGGAATTGTGCGAGATGCCCCCTAGCCGATCGCATGACCACTATACTCCTATTCTACTGAGCAAATCTCTAGCAAATTTATATCCGTACCACTGTCCTCACTTGTAGAAGGATGAAATCGAGAACCTCATCAAAGAGATGCTTAACACTAGGGTGATTTGACAGGGTTGCAGCCCTTATTCTTCACTAGTGTGCAAGAAGGACGGTATATAGAGAATGTGCATTAATTATAGGGTCTTAAATGCTATCACTATTAAGGACAAATATCCTATACTAGTCGTAGATGAGCTCCTGGATGAATTAAAAGGATTCACTAAATTGGATCTCCATTTCGATTATCATCAGATTAGGGTATGCACTGAAGATGTTATGAAAACTACATTTCACATGCATAATGGCCACTGCGAGTTTTTGGTAATGCCTTTCGGACTTACGAATGCTCCTTCTACTTTCCCAAGCTTGATGAATGACATCTTCTGGAGTTTTCTATGCAAGATCGTATTGGTGTTCTTTGATGATATTCTCATTTATAGCCCTACGCTTGATATACATTTTTAGTACTTACGAACTATTCTAACGATTCTTCGGGAGAATACTCTTTATGTTAAATAGTCAAAGTGTAGCTTCTTACAGTGTAAAGTGGAGTATCTTGGGCACATTATATTAAAGGATGGAGTGGCGATAGACCTGACGAAGATCGAGGCAATGCAAGGATGGCCGAAAACTACAAACGTAAAATCGCTGCACGACTTCCTTAGACTCATGAGCTATTATCATAAATTTATGAAAGATTATGGAAAGGTTAGTGCCCTGCTTAAGTCCCTACTGAAGAAATACTTTTTCTTGTGGTCAGAACAAGCTTCTATAGGAGGCTTTCTAAAGAAGAAAGCCTTCAAACAATTCAAGGCCACCATGACGATGACGCTAGTCCTAGCACTACTTGATTTCAATCGCACTTTTGTCATTGAGGCCGATGCGTCAGGAGTTGGAATTAGGGCTCTTCTTATGCAAGATGGTCAACTCATAATTTACACTGAAGCTTCCCCTATACTCCACACGAGGTTTTTACAAGAGATACTAATTACTACTAAATTTAAAATATGGTTGGATACAGGTCCATGGCACGAAAGAGGAGTAAAACTAGAAGAATTATAATTTATACTCACACCAGATTAGGCTCTCATCATCCTGAATCATACTAGAGAGTAGTCATTATTCTAGAAGAAAGATTGGTTATCACTAAAGATAAACAATATGGCAGCACATGCAAAGAAGAAATGACCTCCCGACAAACTTCAAAATGGATGAAAAATTGAAGATTGAGTTTTTCTACACTTCCAATCCAATTAGCAGGAAACTCGAGCATTAATGAAGTAGTCTCCCTTTTTCTTTGGGCCTGGTAAAATTAGGGATCACATTGGGGCCATAACCTGGAGATAAGATTCACATACTAGATCAAGATTATAGTTGATCCACCAGGTATCCCACCACAAATGGAAATTTAAAGAAGATAACTCATCCCAAATCCTTCCAACTAACACCCCAACTATTGAGGAGGTCAAAGTTCAGTTGATAATAGCATGGGAATCATATGAGAATCATATGAGGAGCACATGGAACCCCAGCCTTTAGGACAAGTCTGATTTGAAGAGGACGGGTTTGATAGGACTCTAGCAGGGTTGAGTCATAATCACTTAGAAGTAATCAATAAGAACCCTGTGAGATTGTAATAAAATCCCACCTAGTCACTGCACCCCTATTATTGGGCTAGTCAGCTAGGGTTTCCCCCTTACTTAGGTCAAGTACAGAGCTAACCTAGCCATCACCTATTCCCTTTAAGGCAAGTAGGCTATAGAAGGGGCAAAAGGGTAATTTAGTTAGGTAAGCACCCCATGGGCTAGGGTTTGTAACCCTATATAATGATGTAGCCGCCCCTTCTCTTGTATCAAGCTATTATCATCTTTTATTTAGCCTTTTGTGCTGAGTCTAGGAGGGAGGAACCATATAGCATTCCAAGGGTTGATCCCCCCTCAGCGATCAAAATCTATTGGGCTCCTTTTGGGGTCATATCAGGTGGTTTAGCCACCGACCTGGGTAGTTTAGCCATCGTCAGTCACCTAGAAACCTGGGTAGTGATGGTACAATCATCGCTCACTAGTGGTTTATCCGTCGAAATCTCCAAAAAAGTGGTTCCCTCCACTTTTCAAATTTTGACTTGAACCTGATGTTGACCAATTCTTTGGTTAATTAATTGAGCTCAACCTAAGCTCAATTAAACCCCTTATAGTGGACTCGATTGTCTATTTGAGTTGATTTAGATTTCTTTCAAATCCAACTCATTTAGGACTCAATCCCTAACTACAACTCAATTATTATAACCATAATAAATATCAAGCTTAAACAAGACCTAACTCCCGCCAATTCGACAGCCTTCGATATTTTTACGGTGAGTCTTACGGTCTTCTTCCGATGATCTCTCGACATGTTCCTAGCGAGCTTCCCGATCCCTTCAGCTAACTCCTAGCGAACTCCCAGCGAGGTCCCACTACATCGTCCAAACCTTGGCCCGATGCCCAAGCTTGATCCTGGCCCATCATTTGGATGTAACTCAATTTCTGTATCGTAGTTAGACCTGTAGTACTTTCTCTAACACACATGTTAGACAAACACATCAATTGATTTCATCATCAAAATTTGAGATTTAATACATCCAATTATCCACTAAGCTTGCATTATTGGATCTCTATCCAATAATCTCCTTAGGCTCCTCAAGCAAGGAATCTATCAGCATAGGATCTTATCTAATGAGAATAAGGGCTAATTCGATCTCCAAACAATCCAATATTTGCCGAAGCATTCACCATATGTGTGTGACTCTCTAGGCTCAATACCGAGCTGGTCGTGAGTCACTCTTCTTAGAACTCCTTCTGATATAGTGAATTATTATCCCTATAATAATTCAATCAACTAATTAACTATGAACATATTAGACCATTATGCCATAATCCCCAGACAATATAGGGGGATCGGACCTGTCTATCCATAGTTACTGTGTATCGATAATCCCTCATTCAACTAATATCCTAGAGACCGTATATTGGACATTGTACTTTCAGGTCACAAATATAATCTGTCATAGTCTCGCTCTAATCGGATTCTCCCGGAGAACTCCTTCTCTCTCAATCCAAATGACCATGGCTAGGGATCCTTAGCAAACACATATGAGATATTTCTCTCATAATACCGAGAGTAGATGATCCTTTATTGACACTCAATTACCTTCGTAAGGATGACTACCAATCCTGATAACAAGTCGTACCAGATCTGGAACTTTCGAAACCTATAAGTCTGGCGTCAAAGAAAAGAGTACTCAAACAAGGCATCCTTGTGCCTCAAGTCTATAGAATAGATACCTGAACAGGCTTGGATTCTAGAATGGTACTCGAGCTAGGTTCTTTAACTTGCTCAACTCTATCCCACTCCCATTGTTTCCACCAAGAATATATTTCTTCTCAAGGAACACAGCTCTCTTAGCAACAAAGACCTTCTATTCCTCGGGATGTTAGAAATAGTACCCTAAAGTCTCTTTAGGGTATCCCACAAACATGCATCATTCCGTCCTTAATTCCAACTTATCGAGTTGTGTCTTCTAACAGGAGTAGGACAGCCCCAAATCTTAACCACCTTAAGATTGGGCTTCTTTCCTTTCCATATCTCATATTATGTAGACACTACCGACATTGATATAACTTTGTTCAGAATGTAAGCTGTGGTCTCTAGAGCATATCTCCAAAATGAGATGGATAGGTCTGTGAAACTCATCATGGACCACACCTTGTCTAATAGCTTGTGATTCCTCCTCTCTGTTACACTATTGAACTGAGGTGTATAAGGAGGTGCCATTGGGATAGAATCTCATTTTTCTTTAGGAAATAGGTGAACTCTGTACTCAAGTATTCTCCTCCTCGATCAAACCGAAGAGTCTTAATACTCTTTCTAATCTAGTTCTCTATTTCATTCTTATATTCCCTGAATTTCTCAAAAACCTTAGACTTGTACTTCATCAAGTGCATGTGTCCACACCTAGAGAAATCATCAATGAATGTAATGAAGTATGAGTAACCACCTCTAGCCTGAGTCGACATGGGACCATATATATCACTATGTACAAGTTCCAATAACTCAATGGCTCTCTCTAGTTCCACTAAATGAAGAGTTGGTTATCTTTCCACGAAGGTAAGGTTCGCAAGTTGCATATAACTCATAGTCAAATAGATCTATATATTTATCTTTTAGTAACTTTTGAATCATTCCCTCATGTATATGACCTAGCCTAGCCTATAATGTCATAGGTATGCATTATTCAACTCATCTCTTTTTTTCTCAGACATATTTATATTCATGATATGTAGAGAAGTATCTAACACATATAAGCCATTTATTAGTGTCCCTATAGTAATGATCTCATCATCTATAATTATTAAATAACTATTATTCTCAAAAACTAATTCATATCCACTAATTGTCAAACAAGAGATAGAAATAATATTTTTAATGATAGAGGGAACAAAATAGCATGCATCTAATGCAATAATAACTCCACCAGGTAGATTTAGGGTGACCTCCCTAATAGCAATTATAGCAACTCTTGCTCTATTGCCCATCTTGAGGTCAATCTCGCCTCTAGCCAATCTCTTAGGTCTTGCTAGAAACTACAATGGATTGAAGATATGATAAACACTTTTAGTATCCAATACCCATGTGTTATAATAAAAATCTAACAAGTGAAGACTAATCATGAATATACCCAAAGCTTCTCCAAGCTTCTAATTCGCCTTCTCTACAGGGTAGTTCATACAGTTCCTCTTCCAATGCCCATCTTAGCCATAGTGGAAGTATTGTCCTTTGTCCTTTGTAGGGTCTTTCTTGGCAATATTTGTCTTACTTGATCTTCGTTTGCCCTTGCCCTTCTTAAGGGTCTTACTGACCTTCGTTTTCTTCTTGGTCTCACCAAAATAAAGAATTGGCTTCTCCTTCTTAATGACACTCTCGGTTTCCCTCAACATATTGAGGAGCTAAGGGAGAGTCACCTCAAACTTTCTCATGTTAAAATTTATCATCTTTAGGACATGATTCTAAATCGGTGTCCCTTCTGTCATCCTAGCTCAGAAGAGTCCCTTGGATATCTCATATCTTTGAGTTCTTCCCTATTTCTCAAACAACTGATGGAGATGAAGAAGGATAGAATCTGTATCCATGCTCTCATGTTGCCTTTGTAACTTAGGAGTCATAAAGGCCAATATATAATATTTTGCCAATGTGGAATCATCTATATACTTCACATAACGAGCGATCTCATCCTCGCTTGCCTCTTCTTCCGGTGTGGGTACAATTGTATTAAGGACATACACGATTTTCTCTACTATGAGAATAATTCTCAATTATAGAGCCAATCCGTGTAGTTTGGACCTGTGAGGAGGTTGGCATCAAGTATGCCATGCAGGGGGTTTGTAAGCGATATGTTTCTAACAAATAAGATATAACATAAATAAATAACATGCAGATTTTATAAAAAATACTAATTAAGATATGGACTTCTATCTTAATGTACTCACACTATTTTCCTAGCAAACCATGTAACACCCTCAACACATGAGACGGAAGTCTTCGATGGACTTCTAGTTGGAATCGGGATCCAATCGGCATCTTAGTGCAACCTCGAGGGACTCGACCAATTATATTAAGCCTAAAAGATAGGCAACTCTTGCCAATCACAACTCCTTATGATTCCAATTATGTTCAGCTTCTGAATCATCATGGTCTCGACTGCTCGACCAACCATGAAGTTCAATTAAGTCATCACCATCATTACAAGATGAGTCTGATTCGATGGATATGCTCTCGACTGCTCAACCAAGTCATACCATGCCCTTAGGTAACTGGTGACATATATATGTCATAGGTAAGAACTCAATCATGTAGATTGTTGAGCCTCAAGAAACTCGACCAACTTATTGTCTCATGCTTACCAATGATATTATTGTAGGAGGGGTTTTTTGTTTTGTACCGGTCTCGTAATATGTCATGTCATACACATACATATTTAATATATATCTACATCGCATGTATATATAGTAGATGTATAACACATCATATATGTAAGCCACATTGGACAATCATGAGCCATCACCTAATATGATTAAGCCCAAGGCAATGAGCCTAATCACTCACAATAGGATCTATGTGTGCATCGGCACATCTCCATGCCCTGTTATTGTTGATCTCGTTATCATTCGTTCCATCAAATCTTTACCGCATCACCATGCATCGTGATCTCCCGCGATGGCATCGTGGGTCTCATTGTCACCTCTATGCTCCCGCCGCGCCTCTCCATGTAACTACAAATAATCACAAGCATGCAGACCCGATGATAAATGAGAAAAATGGAGGCTCGCAGGCCTCAATAATAATGGCTCATGATCATCCATCCATATCATACATCACATGGCTCATGATCATCAATCAATATCATACATCACATGTACATCACATCACATGTAGGATGACAAGATATATAATAATTAATTAAACTATTTAATTAATTATTTTTCTAAAATCAAGATATGCTCAAAACTTCTAGAATTATTAAGGGCATTTTCAAAATTCTAGACAAAAGGATAGTCCTTATAATTTTTAGTATTATTAAGGGTATTTAAGGAATTTTAGACAAAAGGATATACTTAGAATTTCTCAAATTCAAAGCGACAAATAGTCCTTTGCTAGAAAACAGAAACACTAGCCCTCGCTACCCCTTTCCTTTGGCCGCCACCTTTGTGGCAACAGATTGGCGCCCCGCACTAGGTGCGCGCCTTGGGTGGCACCTCATGGGCGGGCGAGCGCCATGCCCATATGTGGCGCCTCTGTGTGCCACACCCCTCTACGGGCAGGTCATAGGCGTTGCCCCTACGGCCTGGATGTGGGCAAGCGCTAACCCTTGCGGGCTGGCTGCAGGCTAGCATTGCCTCTACGGCTTGGCCGCGAGCGAGCATCACACCTTGGGGCTCGCTACGGGCGACCAACCCTACAAGGGCCCTGGCCGCAACCGACCATCCCTTCAGAGGGCTTGACCATGCTCAACCGCCATTGCAGAGGGCCAGGCCATGGCCGGCTGCCCCTTTCCTCGCTGCCTTCATTACGAAAATGCAGCAAGAACATGTATAATAGTTTTATGTGATTCAGTCTCTTCACACGTAGTTTGATATGTATGGGAAACCTATTTTTGTTTTGATTTATGTTAAACAAATGCAGAAAGAAGATGTATAATAGTTTTATGTGATTCAATCTCTTCACACGTAGTTTAAAACCAATCCTTCATATGAAAACCTTGGCTTTGATACTAATGTTGGGAGACCTCAATGGAAGCATCACATGTGCAACATAAATCAAAACAAAAATAGGTTTCCCATGCATATCAAATTGTCATGCAAAAGATTGGGTTGCAAGAAAGCCATAAAATCTGAAAAAAACATGTCGTTGTAATAGATTGATTACCTATGGAGATTGTATATCCCTGTATTCCAGATTTGGATGGAGAGGATGAATGAAGTCAAGCATCTTCCTCTTCAGCAATATCCACACGATGGATCTCTATAGCGAAGCGCAAAGGGAGGGAGGAGAATAAATGGGTTGGTCAAAGTTGTAGCCTATTAACCATGAGTCTCCCCTCATATTTATAGAAAGCCACCAAAAACCCTAGGGGTCCTTCCTTAGTGGATATTAGATCTCCACCCAATTACCCACTAACCTCGCATTATTGGATCTCTATCCAATAATCTCCTTAGGCCTCTAATTGGGCCTCAAGCAAGGAGCCCATCAGCATAGGGTCTCATCTAATGATAATATGGGCTAAATGGATCTCCATCTAATACTTTATTCGCTGAACCACCATATATGTGTGACCCTCTAAGCCCGAGACTAAGTTGGTTGTGAGTCACCCCCATCATAACTTCTTCTAAAATGGTAAATTTTTATCATTATAATAATTCACTCGACTCATCGACTATGGGCATACTAGGCTACTACGCTATAGTCCCTAGACGGTATAGGGGGTTCGAATCCATCGGACTTGTCTGCCCACAATTACTATATATTTATAATCTCTCATCCAACTAATATCCTGAAGACCATATATTCGATATAGCACTATCATGTCACATACGAAATCCGTCATAGTCTCACTCTAATCGGATTATCCCGGAGAACTCATTCTCTCTCTATCCGAATGTCCCTAGCTTGAGATTTGTTTAAGCAAGCACATATAAGATATTCCTCTTGTGATACCAAGAGTGGATGATCCTTTATTGACACTCAATTACCTTCGTAAGGTTGGCTACTAATCTTGATAACCAACTATACCAGATCTGAAACTTTCCATACTTATAAGTCTGGCATCAAAAAAGGAATACTCAAACAAGGCATCCTTAGTATCTCAAGTCTAAGGACTAGATACACAATTGGGACATGGAATCGTTGTCTGACATTAGGTATCATTAACTATACAATATTTCATAAGCAGATCAATCAGTGAACTCATTCTCCAATGAGCGCATGTACTATATCCTTAGTGTCTCCACATAAGTGGCTATTAGACCAGCTGCCTCCATTATAGGGACCGGTATATACTACATTGGTCTGTCCGGTTATCTCAATATCTCTCTCGAGTAACCTAGGACTGAGATTATTTAGGATCTGTGTTTAAAAGTGAATCAATCTTATTATCGTGATCTCATCATGATCCAATTCTCATTGTACATAACTAAGGATATCATAATATATATGCAATAGATAATATAATGTATGAATAGGCCAATATTAATCATAAGCAAAAGATTGTCACTTGTGCCATCACTCACATGATTGGCTTGCAGTTTCTTATTGTTGAAATCATCAATATACTGCTGGAATCCTTTTGTTACAAAATCGTTATTCTCGATAAAGAATTCTGCTTCAACATCTTTTGGCACTTCTTGCTACAGCCACACCAAACTGGTTGCTATCCCTAATAGTAACTCTAAGACATCCTTCCCAGCCTCAAACCACTACCACTAAAGCCCTTTCTATCCTCCACAACACCCTCAAACCATAGCACTAACAACAACCTAAACCACAAGCTATCAACCCTATACTGCAACCTTGACCTATCTCTCTTTCGACCACCAATCCCTACCAAACCAGTTGCGGCCACCCATAGCAACCCTAACCTATCTTCTTATCCTTAAACCACTACATCAAACAACCCTTATAGCCTCCACAGTAGCCTTAAACCATAGCATCAACTACACCTCTGATAGCAGCCTATTAACACAGAATTCTACAGTACTACCTTTTAATATCTTTTGTTGCAACCATACCCGATCCTTATCGAGATTCTTGCTACTATCCACATCAACCCTAAGCACCCTATAGCTTTAAGACATAGCTATCGTAGATCACTTTTAATCTCTACTACCATCCTAACAAAAAAAAAAGAAAAATAGCAACTTATTAGCCCTAAACCACAACCATCTACCTATGATCTATCATCTTGTTCGACAACCTAGCCATCCAACCAATCCCTACCCTTAACCAGATAGCAAAGGGAGGACCTAAACATTATAGATCTGGAGTCTTATGCAATGGCATCGGTAGATCTAATCGGTGCCAAGTTTGAGGTCTTCGAAATGCTTTTGGAAGATAAACTATGCACCCTCTTCGTAGAATTCAGATTGGGCAGATCACTAAACCTAATAAAATCATAGCAAGGTGAGAGTCTAGATCATAAAGAGAATCCTCTAGAGAAAGAAAAAAATATGATAAATCCAGCATTTACATGCATGAGTGTGGACTTCCCTCGATGGGAAGATGGAGACCCGAGGGGATGGCTTTCGTGCGTGGAGTGGTACTTCCGTTATCACTGGACCCTAGAGGATTTCATGGTGGACATTGTTGCCATCCACCTTGAAGGAGATGCTATACATTGGCGTAATTGGTTTGAACACACTTAAGGAGTCCCGACGTGGTGTCACGGGCTTAGCTGATTTTGCCTAAGTCGTGCGGCACCCATGCGTGTCCGTCCGCAAAGGTCAGCCCTCCCCGAGATCTCCTAGTGTCTCTTAGACTTACAAAAGAAAAAACGGGCTAGAAAAAGTAATTCCCACGGGATCCACAAGCAACTGCTCTAGAAAACACTTTATAAAGCCACATACAAATTACACCTATGGACATTACAAACTCAGAGAGGTTGCACACAAAGGATAATGGTCCATTACAGACCGATGTCGTCACAAGTGCTTATAAGACACACTTGTATTTACAAAGCAAACTTAGCCATAAGGCAAATCAAACTAGGGCTGCTAAACCTACTGCAAGCCCGCTTCTTGTTATACAAGATATGTACCTAAACCGAAGGACACAGACTAACACAAGCATTTCATCGAACACCTTGTTTACATTATTGTCTGTGATATTCTCCCCCACTTATTCCTTCGATTTCCTCATCGAAGCCACTGTAGACACTGCATCTCCTCACATTCTGTTAAATCTTCAATCTTCTGCTTTGGCAGCAACATGCCCCTTTGGCTCCTAACCGCTCTCCGCCACTATTGTTGAGTAGTCGAACTCTAATCCGCCATACTGCTTCAACTCACCAATGATTGAATCTGGTGTGGGGTTAGCTGAGTTGTGTTGATCCTTGTTGGTTCTCGCGGATTCCTCTGATGAAGGAAAAGACCTGTCTTATTATGCGCTAGTATCATAGTATACTAATATTGCTTAAGCTGGGTAGATGCTTGTTGAAGCTTTAACGAGCATCGCCTCGCAGACTTTGAAGTTTTTAAGGTCCTTCCTCCACAATGTTTGCCTATTGAACCTTCTTCCACTGTTAGTTGTCACTTCCAAGTATGTTCGCATCACTCCCACTTTCGATTAGTTAATTGGAAAATAAAATGGAAAATATACTCTCAGTAGTACTGATCACCAACGGTGAGGATTTGACAACTATTATCTTCCATAAGCTTTCTTTGAAGGGTCACTGAACTTATGCAAAGCTCCCCTACTGGATAGATAAGAGAACTAGGATACTTGACTTCACCTATTCTCTTCGTAGTTGAGAAGGAAGTTTACTTGGCTTCGCTCACCTCCTCGAGTTAAGAGAATTGGGGTACTCAGTTTTGCCCATTCTCTCGAGTTAAGAAGGCAAAGGTTAATTGATTTTGCCTGCCTCCTCAAGTTTGTACTTCATGCATTGAGCTGGTTACTCATATTCGCCCGCTCTTTGCTCACACTTCTGAAGCACTTAAAGTGTTTGCACTCCTTGCGTTAAGTTAGCTATTGTGATTCGCCTTCTCACTGCCATTGAACTTCTGGAATACAAGAAGTTTTGCACAAAAAGAGCAAAAAGTTTACGCCAACTTGGAGTCCCCCAACTTGGAGTAAGTCTTTGATAGATCTGGTCGCCTCTGGATTGTACCGTCTTCTCCATCACCTTTGCCGCCTACTCCTCTTAAGTAGAAAGGTATAGTACCATGTACTGCCTACTTCATTCCTTGGTCGAGCACTCCTGCATCAACCTGAAGTCCCATAATTTCGACTATCTTGATGAGAAGCCCATCAACATCGATCTTATGAAGTTTCTTGGCCTCTGCCCTTCTGCCCTGTCTTGGTACTTGGAGTTTGCCTTTGCATTCTCCACCTCCTCGACCCCCTTTTATAACTAATACTCTCCCTCCATGAGAGCAAGGGATCGATGACTCCATGGAAGTCCCACATCTGCGGTACCATGGCGCTGCCAAGCCCATATCACTACTATCTATTATCTTGCATCTTCATCCTTTCCTTCGCGATCGGTAGATCTGTCTCTATAGCACTGTAGCGCTCCTCCGAGTCTACCTCCTTTCTAACCGACGCTTTTCTTTTGGGTAGTTGAGCCCCACTGGACTCGTTGTCGCATCCTTGCCCCTTTCGACCACCTGCTTCGACACCACTATGTCCTCCTAGTAGTTCTCCTTAGTCGATGGAAAGACAGACTGTAACTCTCATGCATGGCCTCCGCTATCTTATTGTAGGGCTCGTGCCAATCAAGTTCTCCTTAGCTTCCTTGGTATTAACGTTCACTTACTCGGCCTTATCCTCTGACTTACCGGGCTCTCTTAAGCGAATGTGAGCACTGAAGCAGTCCAACTCTCTCGTTGCTCTGATTATACCTTAGTATAATTAAGTCTCCTCCATGGGACTCACTGGTACTTACAATCTGACTACTCCCTCAGTGGTAAATAGCCCCCATATGCTGACGACCAAGGCTTTCATCTTATGCAAGCTTCGATGCATACACACGGAAGACCCGCCTCTGCGATACTGTGGCATTTACTCCTTGAATCCACAGCCCTTCTTGCCATTGCATTGTTCACTGAAGTGGAGCTCCCAGTAGCTCCTGATCATCCACATGATCATGTCCCTCTCCATGGGACTCACTGGTACTTGCACTTGGACTTCTTCCTTGGTGGTATACAGCTCCCATATGTTGATGACTACGGCTTCCATCCAATGCAAGCTTCGATACGCACACGAAGACCCACCTCTGTGGTACTACGACATTTACTCATTGAATCCATAGCCCTTCTTCTTGTGTCGTACACCAAAGTTGAGCTCCCAGTAACTCCTGATCATACCTCCGCATGATCTTGTCCCTCACGGGACAAGATTACATGTATTACATTGCCATGAACTATTCCACCATGATCCGCTGCACTATGTCGTCTCCTGGTGACATCTCCATTGCATACAGATTCTCGTGTGATGAACTCGGACTACGACTTCTCCACGTGTGGCCTCTGCCAACACATCATAGGGCCTCCGCTATCTCCGATTTTTAGTTCGCTCCCTTGGTAATTTCCCTTTGTCCACCCACTCTTGGGTCATACCTGGACGAAGCATAGCTCTAAGACAGTCTATTGCCTAGTAGCTCCTGAAGTCCCCTGATTTCGCTACAGTTGGTGCACCATTATCTGGATCTTGGGCCTCTATCCCCTACCACATAACCTTGTTATGCACCTCCTGTTCCTGACAACTTGAATGGGAACACTGTGGTATATTCTTCAAGAGTACCTACCTCTGTGTTCTCTTGTCCCATACTAAGGTCTCTTGATCCCAACTTTACCTCCATAAGTTGAATCCCCTTAGTTACTCCATCAAATACATCTCTGAGGTAGCTTGTCTGTGCCTCGAAGCTCCCTTCATCTTTGGCACAATGCAAAATAAGTCTGTCCCATCAGAATAAAGAACCCATGGAACGACATGATCCCACTCTTGCCTCTACAAAAGTTCATGCCCTTGACCTCTGTCCAAGGAAAGCTCCATGTCTCCGCTCCATGTTCCATCTTTTATGTCGACTCCCTTCATGCGGCTTGGATACTTTACTAGTTCCACCCAAGTCGCTCCCCGTTCCTCGATTTGCATTGAGTTGATAATGGCCTTGGCGTCCACCATTCCATGGGTCAGCCCTCTGTTGAGTTCGATTTCTACATCGACTCTAAGTGTGCCTTCATATGATGTTGCCTTGGATTGCTCCCCCACTTGATCTCGAAATGCATCTACCAATGCATTACCTCATTCGAGATTATGCGACGACTCTTTGTCGCTCACTCAGTTCGTTGAGCTTTGTGGAGATATAGCCTTAAGGAACTCTTCCTCAATATGTGCAGTCCGTCGCACATGATTCTCCCACTAGAGAACTAAGACTTATCCCTCTTGGATATCTGTCCTGCTAGAGCAACTTTTCTCCTTACATACTTCCTACTGGAAGTTTTGGAGACCACCATCTCCTTTGGACTATTCCGTCTTACTGAACAACTTGTGCCTTGTTCTGACCCTGCAAATGTACTTGCTAGATTGTGACCCTTCTTTAATACAGTCTCCACTGCACCCTTCAAGGTCAAGCAACATGCTGAACTTGTTATACATTTCAGCCGCCTACAGACATATGCTTTCGATGTCGAAGAGAAAGTTCTGATGCTCCATGGCGCCAAGTTCCGATCGTGCCTTGGGATGGCCACGAATACTCCGTCATCCGTGTACAAGCCCTTGCATGAGTTCTGAATCCTTCGAATTAGCAATTCCGCTTATCTTTGTGAGCTTTGCATAACTCTTTCGGTCATCACATAACACCTCCCACCTAGCATGGTCTCATCTTTCACCAAGCGCCCCGCTTTGCCTTGAGCACCGTCAAGTTTGGTTACCAACGTTGAGCTATAGCTCGAACTCAACCATCCCAGTCTTTGTGTGCTATGCATTCTTCTTCGCTTGCTTGTCCTCGTGGTGCCTCTCGTACAAAGGGGTTGGCCATTCCTCTGAATACCAAACCTGGATGCTCGCTCCTCTAAGCGACTCCTTTCCCTACATCTCAATGTTCATTTTCCCCCAAACGGTTGCGCGTCCTGGCTGTCCTCCACACAGCCCAACTAGGTCTCCCACGTTTATATGGCAAGTATTTCTGCGTGTGCTTGTCCCGCTCTGATACCACATTGTCACAGGCTTAGCTGATTTTGCCTAAGCCATGCGACACCCATGCATGTCCGTCCGGAAAGGTCAGCCCTCCCCGGGATCTCCTAGAGTCCCTTAGACTTACAAAAGAGAAAACGGGCCAGAAGAAGCAATTCTCACGGGATCTACAAGCAACTGCTCAAGAAAATACTTTATAAAGCCACATACAAATTACACCCATGGACATTATAAACTCAGAGAGGTTGCACACAAAGGATAATGGTCCATTACAGACCGATGTTGCCACAAGTGCTTATAAGACACACTTGTATTTACAAGTCAAACTTGGTCATAAAGCAATCAAACTAGGGTTGCTAAGCCTACTGCAAGCCCGCTTCTTGCTATACAAGATATGTACCTAAACCGAATGACACGAACTAACACAAGCATTTCATCGAACACCTTGTTTACATTGTTGTTCGTGACAGTGGAGGCAATTCAATAGTGGTCTACTGATCTGCTTTGGACCGTTCGAGTATGAGAACATCGATGGACAACTCATGAAGATCCAATAAACCTCTATAATCCAAGAATACTAGACCAGGTTTAAAAGATTATCTAACCAAGCCTGTGATTGATCTGAAAAATAATTGTTAGGGACCTTTACCAAAAGATTAAAGCTGGAGATATAAGGAGAAGTTAAGGTGTAGTAGCCCTATACATTGACGGCAGTGATATCCTTCGCACAACTTCAAGAAGAGAGACTTAATCAAGATGTTTGAAGGAAGAGACCCATACCACAGCTAGAAGCATACAAACCTCAGCCCCATCTAATACCGGCCAACCCCCTTAGTTGAAGAAATTTATAAGAGGAGCTTTAAGACAGATCCATGAAAGGATTTTATTGCATTGCGATGAGCCATGGAGCTACGACCACCCATGCAAAAAGGGATGAATTATCTTGATTGAGCCTACTGATGAATTTAAATAAGAAGAGGAGGACCTCAAGCATGAGGAGGAGAATACAGAGGAAGATCTACAGTTGATCGATTGTATGGTTCATGCACTTGTCGGCTATGCGAACTCGCAAATAATAAAGATTGGAGGTTTCCTCAAACAGTAGCCAGTCACCATCCTTACTGATATCAGGAGCACTAACAACTTTATGGGTAGTAAGGTTGCTACTCGATTGATACTCCAAATTAAAGATTGCAGCAGGTTCAACAGAAAAGTCATAGATGGCTGAATCCTTAACTACAACCAAAGGTGTTGGTGGGTGAAACTAGTTTTGCAGGGTCAAGAGATCGTTGTTGATTTCTTCATCCTACCACTTGAAAATTATGAAGTAGTATTCGACATTGAATGGCTATACTCATAAGGTGATGTTTTCTAGAAATTTTCCAAGCTAATCATGGAATTTTTTTAGCTAAGGGAAAAAGGAAATCTTGTGAGGAAAATACAGGGGCGAAGTAACGATAATTTCTACACAACGCATGGAGAAGGTGCTACACCTATCATACATCAGCTTCTTAATAGAACTTCAAAGGCTACAAATAAAGGAACTGATGGTGAATGAAGATCCATACCTTCCCCTATAGCTTGCTAACTTTTTAGAGGTCCTCGCCGAATCGAAAGGTCCACATCCTATTTGGCTGCACTACCACTACAAGTCAATAAAAGATGACAACAAGATCATCGCTCCCCTCATGACATTGCAAAAAAAAGATGTATTCCTTTGGTCAAATGAAATGATAGCAACCTTAATTGCTTTTAAAGCCGTGATTCTATCTACACCTATGCTAGCACTACCCAATTTTGTCAAGGTGTTCGTAATTGAAACAAACACATCGGGAGCTGAAATTGTCATCATCATTATGCAAGATGGCTGACCCCTAGACTACATCAGCAAAGCCCTCTCTCCACCCCACCCGAAGATTTCAATATATAACGAAGAGATACTAATCATTGCTAAAATTGAGGCTTGGCATGATATAGGTCAATGGTGTAAAGGAGAGATAAAGATAAGGCACAAAAAATTACAGCTTCTACTCATTCCAAACTTAGATCAGGCTCACATTGCTGGTTATAGGTGCCCTGCAAGCCAATCATGTGAGTGATGGCATGTGTGACACGCTATGTGATCTTTTTGCTTATGATTAATATTGACATATTCTCATATTATATTATTTGTTATATATATATTGTGATGTCCTTGGTTATGTTCAATGGGAATCGAATCGTGATGAGATCACGATAATAAGATCAATTCACCTTTAAACATAGATCCTAAATAATCTCGGTCATATGTTACTTAAGAGGGATATTGTGATAACCGGATAGATCGGTGTACTATATACCCATCCATATGATGGAGGCAGCTGGTCTCATAGCTACTTGCGTGGAGACACTAAGGATATAGTACAAGTACTCATTAGAGAACGAGTTCACTAATTGATCCACTTATAGAATGTTGTATGGTTAATGATACCTAATGTCAGACAGTGATTCTATAGTCCCAGTTGTGTATCTAGTCCTTAGACTTAAGACACCAAAAATGCTTTGTATGAGTACTCTTTTCTTTGACGCCGGACTTATAGGTTTGAAACGTTCTAGATCTGGTACAACTAGTTATTTGGATTGGTAACCAACCTTACGAAGGCAATTGAGTGTCAATAGAGGATCATCCATCTTGGTATAATAAGAGGAATATCTCATATGCTTGCTTAGACAAATCTTTGGCCAGGGTCATTCGGATTGAGAGAGAAGGAGTTCTCCGGTAGAATCCAAATAAAGTAAGACAAACTGATTCCTTATATGGTCTGACAGTACCATGTCTAAAATATGGTCTCTGGGATATTATTTGTATAAGGGATTATAGGTACATGATAACTATAGATAGACAAGTCTGATGGATTTGTTCCCCCTATACCGTTTGGGGACTATGGCGTAGTGGCCTAGTACGTCCACAGTCGATGAGTCGAGTGAATTATTATAGAGATAATAATTTACTATATTAGAAGGAGTTCTGATGGGAGCGACTCATGGTCAGCTCGATATCGGGCCTAGAGGGTCACACACATATGGTGAATGCTTTAGTGAATAGAGGATTGGATGAAGATCCAATTAGCTCTTATTCTCATTAGATGAGACCCAATGCTGATGGGCTCCTTGCTTAAGGCCCAATTAGAGGTCTAAGGAGATTATTTAATAGAGATCCAGTAAGATTAGTGGGTTATTGGATGAAGATCTAATACCCATTAAGGCAGGAGCCCTAGGATTTTTGGTGGCTCTCTATAAATAGGAGGGGAGACTCATGGTTGATAGGCTACAGCTTTAGCCACCACCTCCTATTCTCCTCCCTCCCTCTGAGCAAGAGTTGCAAGATCATGTTAGAGGAGTTTCATTGCAGAGATCCATCGTGTGCATACCGCTAGAGAAGAGGATGCTTGACCTCCTTCATCTTCTCCATCCGGATCTGGAATACATAGATATACAATCTCCCTAGCGTAAAATCAATCTCTTACACATTGCAGTTTTTTTTATTTTTATGAGTTTTCTCGCGACCCCAATCTTTTGCATGATGATTTGATCTACATGGGAAATCAATTTTTGTTTGGATTTCCACTTCACAGGTGATGTATCTACTGAGGTTTCCCAATAGTGGTATCAGAGCCAAGGTTTTCATGTGAAAAATTGGTTTTAAACTGCGTATGATGAGATTAAATCATGCAAAACTATTCTACGCGCATGTTGTAGCAATCGGCAGCGAAAGTAGGAGCTGCCTGCGAGGCAGGGGCGGCTACATGCATGCTATTTGCATGCAGAGGTGGTTGGCCATGGCCAGGCCCCCTACAAGGGCAGCCAGCCATGGCCTAGCTACCTGCAAGGGGTGGCCGGCTACAGCCAAGGCCCCTTGCAAGGGGTCGGCCACCCAGCAGCAGCAGGCGACCACCTACGGGCACGCACGGTGCGCCCAACCGGTGGTGGCCCCCTCATCCAGGCGGTGGCGCCAAGGGTGGCCGCCCATTGGCGGCTATCGACCGTAAAGGGTAGCCGTCGCTTGTGTAGGGGCCAAGGAGAGGGCTAGGGCATCATTTTTTAGAAAAAGATAGTTACACCACCTCCGAATTTGAGAAATGTTAATTTTGTCCCTTTTATATAAAATTCCTTAAATACCCTCAATAATTCTGGAAATTTTGAGCATTGTCCTCTTATCTAGAATACCAAAAACACCATCAACAATTTTAGAAATTTCAAGGACTATCCTCTCGTCTAGAATTATGAAAATACCCTTGATAATTTTGAAAATTCTGAGAACTGTCCTCTCATCCAAAATTTTAAAAATGCCCTTGACAATTCTAAAAATTCTGAGCATGTCCTGATTTCCAAAAAAATAATTAATTAAATAGTTTAATTAATTATTATATATCTAGTAATCCTTTATATGATGTGATGCGTGTAATTATGATTATTATTGGGGCTTGTGAGCCTACGTTTTTCTCGTTTATTATTGGGCCTACATGCTTGTGATTATTTATAATTACATAGAGAGGGGCAGCGAGAGTGTGGAGGTTACAGCGGGGCCCACGATGTCGTGGTAGGAGATTATGACACATGGTGATGCGATGATCCGACGGAACCGATGATGACAAGATCAACAATCACAGGGCATGGAGATACACCGATGCACATATAGATCCTATTGTGAGTGATTAGGCCTATTGGCTCGGGCTTAATCATATTAGGTGATGGTTCATGATCGTCCGGTGTGGCTTGCATGTGTGATGTGTTATACATCTACTAGATATATGTATATATATATTTGCATATGATGTAGATATATATTAAATATGTATGTGTGTGACACGACATATTAGGAGACCGATACAAACAATCCCTCTTAGGATAATATTAAGTTAGTAAGCATGAGGCAATAAGATTGATCTACGTGGCCTTCCATCGTTATAGGAAGAAATTGAATCATGACATATATTGAGTTGGTCGAGTCCCTCGAGGCTCACCTAACTATGTGATTGAGATCTTGCCTATGACATAGAGATGTCACTAGTAACCTGAGGACATAGTATGCTTGGTCGAGTCCCTCAAGGGCATATCATCAAATCAGACTCATCTTGTAACAATGGTGATGACTTAACAGAATGTTATGGTTAGTCGAGTCCCTCAAGACTATGATGATTGAGAGGCTGAACATGATAAGAATCACAAGGAGTTGTGATTGTCAAGAGTTGTCTACCGTTTGGGCTTAGTGCAATTGGTCGAGTCCCTCGAGGTTGCACTAAGACATCAATTGGATCCCGATCCCCACTAGGAGTCTGCCGGAGACTTTCGTCTCACGTGTCGAGGGTGTCGCGTGATTTACTAAGAAAATAGTGGGCGTACATTAAGATAGATGTCCATATCTTAATTAGTATTTTTTATAAAATTTACATGTTATTTAATTTACACTATATCTTGCTTGTTGCTTGTAAAACCCCTATGTGGCATATTTAATGTCAACCGCCTTATTGGTCCAAAAGCTTCATAATTTGAGAATTGTTCTCACAGAAGTGAAAATCTTATATGTCCTTAATATGATTATGCCTAACCTGGAGGAAAGGATAAGCGAGGATGAGATTGCTCGCTTTGTGAAGCATATAGATAGTTCTAGAGGATAACCTGTGTATTGATCTTATACTTCAGTCCCTACCAGATTCTTTTTCACAGTTCATTATTAACTTTAATATGAACAAGTTTGAGGTGACTCTCCCTGAGCTCCTGAATATGTTGAGGGAAGCTGAGAGTGTCATCAAGAAGGAGAAGTTTGTTCTCTATATTGGTGAGACGAAAAAGAAAAGGAAGGCCAGCAAGATCCTCAAAAAGGGCAAGGGCAAAGAAAGACCACCTAAGGCAAAGTTTGCCAAGAGAGACCCGACAAAGGACAAAGGACAAAGGACAGTGCTTCCGCTACGACAAAGACGGGCATTGAAAGATGAACTGTGAAGACTACCTTATAGATAAGGCGAAACAAAAGCTTAGAGAAGCTTCAGGTATATTAATGATCAGTCTTCATTTGTCAGATTTTTATGATAACACATGAGTATTGGATACCGGGAGTGTTTATCATATCTGTAATTCGTTTGAAGTTCTGGCAAGACCTAGGGGACTGGCCAATAACAAGATGGACCTCAAGATGGGCAACAAAGTAAGAGTTGCTATAGTTGCTATTGGAGAAGTCACCCTACATCTACCTGGTGAAGCTATTATTACATTAGATGCATGCTATTTTGTTCCCTCTATTATCAAAAATATTATTTCTATCTCTTGTTTGACAATTAGTGGATATAAATTAGTTTTTAAGAATAATAGTTGTTCAATAATTATGAATGATGAGATCATCACTAGAGGGACCCTTATAAATAGCTTATATATATTAGAGACCTCCACATATCATAAATATAAATATGTCTAAGAGGAAAAGAGATGAGGTGAATAATATATACCTATGGCATTGTAGACTGTCATATACATAAGGGAAGGATTTAAAAGTTGTTGAAACATGGATACTTAGATCCATTTGACTATAAGACATATGTAACTTATGAACCTTGCCTTCGTGGGAAGATGACCAACTCTCCTTTTAGTGGAACTTGAGAGAGAGCCACTAAGTTATTGGAACTCATATATAGTGATGTATGTGGTCCCATGTCGACTCATGTACTAGGTATGGACACATGTACTTAATGAAGTACAAATTGAGGCCTTCGAGAAATTTAGGAAATATAAGAATGAGGTAGAGAACCAAATTGGAAAGAGTATTAAGAATCTTTGATAAGATCGAGGAGAGTACTTGAGTGCGGAGTTCACCCATTTCCTCAGGTACAATGAGATTATATTCCAGTGGACACCTCCTTATACACCTTAGCTCAATTATGTATCAAAAAGGAGGAATTGCACGCTGTTAGACATGGTGCGGTCTATGATGAGTTTCGCTGACCTACCCATTTTATTCTAGGGGTACGCCCTAGAGACTGCAGCTTACCTTCTGAACAGAGTTTCATCAAAGTCGGTAGTGTCTACACCATATGAGATATGGAAAGAAAAGAAGTCTGATCTAAATATTGTTAAGATTTGGGGCTGTCCTGCCCACATTAGAAGATACGACCCCGATAAGTTAGAATCAATGACAGAATGGTGCACATTCATGGGATATCCAAAGGAAACTTGTGGGTACTATTTCTATTATCCCAAGGACCAAAAGGTCTTTATTGCCAAGAGAGTTGTGTTCCTTGAGAAGGAACACATTCTTGGTGGAAACAGTGGGAGTGAGATAGAATTGAGCAAGGTTAGAGAACCTAGCTCAAGCACCATTCCAAAGCCCGAGTCTGTTCAGGTACCTAACACACAAGTTCCAGCTTTACATAGGTCTAATAGAGTGTCCAACCCTCCTAAAAGATATTTGGGACATATCAATGGAGATGACGCTTAGGATGTTGATCCTCAGACCTACGATGAGGATATTATGAGTATAGACTCTGGGAAGTGGCAAGAAGCCATGAATTCTGAGATGGATTCCATGTACTCTAATAAGGTTTGAAACCTTGTGGATACACCTGAGGGTATTGTACCTATCGGCTACAAATGAATCTTCAAGAAGAAGATCAGAGTGGATGGAAAGATAGAGACCTATAAAGCAAGGCTGGTAGCTAAAAGATATCGTCAAAGACAAGGAGTTGACTATGATGAAACCTTTTCACCTGTAGCCAAACAAGATACTACTGCTAACTCGACCACAGAGGCAGAATATATTGCTGCAGCAGAAGCAGTAAAGGAATGGGTGTGGATGAAGAAGTTCATTAATGATTTGGGAGTCATATTATGCATCATGGAGCTAACTCCTATATATTATGATAGCAACAGTGCAATAACTCTAACAAAGGAACTCAGGTCTTAATAGAATTATTCTAAGGAGGTCCTATCTGATTAGAGCGATCATGACCCAAAAAGATATAGCAATGAAAATAGTTCCATCCAAAAATAATATTGCAAATCCACTAACGAAGCCACTAGCTCAGATTATATTTGAGCGTGATAAGGGTTTGATGGGGATCAGACATATAGGTGATTGGCTTTTAGTCAAGTGAGAGCTTGTTGGTTAGAGGTGTCCTACAAACCAATCACATGAGTGGTGGCATATGTGACACTTTGTGTAATCTTTTTGCTTATGATTAATATTACCATATTCTCACATTATATTATTTATTAAATATATATTGTGATGTCCTTAGTTCTGTGCAATAGGAATTGGATCGTGATGAGATCATAATAATGAGATCGATTCACCTTTAAACACAGATCTTAAATAATCCCGGTCATAGGTTACTCAAGAGGGACATTGAGATAACCTGATAGATCGGTGTGCTATATACCCGTCTATATGATGGAGGTGATTGGTTTCATAGCCACTTGTATGGAGACACTAAGGATATAGTACAAGTGCTTATTAGAGAATGAGTTTATTGATTGATCCACTTATAGAATGCTGTATAGTTAATGATACCTAATATCAGACAGTGATTCCATAGTCCCAGTTGTGTATCTGGTCCTTAGACTTGAGACACTAAGGATGTCTTGTATAAGTACTCCTTTCTTTGACGCCAGACTTACAGGTTTAGAAAGTTTCAGATCTGGTACAGCTAGTTATCAGGATTGGTAGCTAATCTTATGAAGGCAATTGAGTGACAATAAAGGATCATCCACTCTCGGTATCACGAGAAAAATATCTCATATGTGCTTTCTCAGACAAATCCCTAGCCAGAGTTATTTGGATTGAGAGAGAAGGAGTTCTCCGATAGTATCTGAATAAAGCATTACAAACTGATTCCGTATGTGACTTGACAGTACCTTATCAAATATATGATCATTAGGATATTATTTGGATGAGGGATTATAGATATACGATAATTGTGAACAGACAGGTACGATGGATTTGATCCCTCCTGTATCGTCTGGGGACTATGGCATAGAAGCCTAGTACATCCATAGTCGATGAGTCAAGTGAATTATTATGAGGATAATAATTCACTATATCAGAAGGAGTTCTGATGGGAGTGACTCACAACCAGCTTGGTATCGGGCCTAGAGGGTCACATATATAGTGGATGCTTCAGCGAATAGAGGATTGGATGGAGATCCAATTAGCCCTTATTCTCATTAGATGAGACCATATGTTGATGGGCTCCTTACTTAAGGCCCAATTAGAGGCCTAAGGAGATTATTGGATAGAGATCCAATAATGTAAGGTTAGTGGGTTATTTGATGGAGATCCAATACCCACTAAGGCAGGAGCCCTTGGGTTTTTGGTGACTCTCTATAATATAGGAGGGGAGACTCATGGTTGATAGGCTACAGCTTTGGCCACCACCTCCTATTCTCCTCCCTCCCTCTGAGCAAGAGTTGCAAGATTAGATTGGAGGAGTTTCACTGTAGAGATCCATTGTGTGGATACTACTAGAGAGGACACTTGACCTCCTTCATCTGGATTTAGAATACAATGATATACGAGCTCCCTAGGTAAAATCAATCTCTCACACATCGTAATTTTTTTGATTTTTGTGGTTTTTTCTCACGATCCCAATCTTTTACATAACGATTTGATCTGCGTGGGAAACCAATTTTTGTTTTCATTGCACATGTGATGCACCCACTGAGGTTTCATAATGCACATCACCATTGACCTTATTAGAGGGCAGCCACCATCTCAAAGGAAAGCTTGGCTAACATTAAAGAATAACTATATGGTTGCCCTTGCAAGAAAGAAGTAGCCACCTAATATGTTGAATCTCAGATTTGGATGATGAAATCAATTGATGGGTTTTATTATCTAAAATATGTGTTAGAGATGAATGATGCATGATTAGCTACGACAAGGCAAGATAATCAGATGTTGGGCCGGAGTCAAGTTTAGGCATTTGGCCGGGGTTCGGACGATATAGGGGGAACTCACCGAGAGATCGTCGGAAGCTCACCGAAGATATCGGGAGCTTGCTAGGAGCTCGCTGAGGGTGATCGGGGGCTTATTGGGAGTTTATCAGGAGCTCACCAAAGGTGATTGGGAGTTTATCGAGAGTTCACCGGGAGCTTATCGAAGGTGATCTTGAAAATGAAGGGAATGCACCAAGGGTTCGCCAGAAGATGACCGAGACTCACCGGAAGTTCATAAAGATTGCCAAGAAGATCATCGGGAGTTAGGAAGGTCACTTGACAAGTTAGTCAAATTGATTATATTTGTATGCCTTAGTATGTCATAGTTAGGATTGATTTGGTTTAGAGTCCAAATTGAGTTAGATTTGGAACGAATCCAAATTAACTCAATATGAGACAATCGGGTCCACTTTGGATTGGATTTAAGCTCAAGTTGAGCTCATTTCATTGACCCGGGAAAGTGTCAATAGGAGATATGAGTCTGGTATATAAAAGTATAGAAAAAGAAACTTTTACGAGATTCTTGGCTATAGTGCAGTCGGTGGGTGGTGGTAGTACCATCGCCGTCCCAATTTTATTGGTGCCAGTGGTGGTACCACTAGTCCTAGAATTTTTTGAGATTAGTTCAATTTTGGCTCGATTTCTAAAGCCAATTAGGATCTATAAATATCCCAATTTTCTTGCTTGGAGAAACAAGGGTGGTGAACAAAAAAGTGGGGTAAAATTCTATTAAAAATTTGTAAAATTTAATAGTTTCCCTTTAGTACTTCAAAGTATAAAAGTGAGTCTAAGGGAAGTGAGAAACTCTTATAAAAGGTTTCTCTCCTGAACTTGTAAAAATGAGAGAAATGTAAGAGTTTGATCTTCACATGAAAAAGATTATTAATGGACATCGGCGAGCCTCAAGGAGATATACTCCAAAAAGTGACGTAGGGTAAGCTTTGGCTGAACCACTATAAATTGTGAGCTATCCTTAGCTTTCCTTTTTGAATTTACCTATTCTTGCTCGAGCTTTCTTCAAGCACGATAGTAACTTGACATTGTTCATAGTTTAATTGCTCACATATTCAACTTAAACAAAATGCTTCCGATTTTCGATTTTATTTCGAGAAAGTATTTCTGAAACTAAGGTTTTCAACACTCATACTAATTCACCCTTATCTCTTAGTGCTAATTGATCCTAACAATTGGTATCAGGGTCACGTTGTACTCATTGGATTAATATTCAAGTGAGTAAATAGCTTATTATGCCATTAACGAGGGTCAATGCATCACAAGTCCTCCTATGTTCAATGGGACAAACTACACCTCTTGAAAAATTCGAATGCATATTTTCTTAATTTCACTAAATTTTGATTTATGGTGTATTATCAAAAATAGTTTTCCAAAGTCATCATGAAAAACATTTATTTTCTTTAAATGACAAAGCTACAAATGTTTTATTTTTTGCTATAAATAAAGACGAGTTTGATCGGGTTTCTATATATGATTCGACTTTTGAGATTCGATAAAAATTAGAAATGACACATAAAAAGCACGATTAAACTAAATAAATTATTAAAAGAAAAGACTTGTAAAAATAAATTTAAAGAAGACGTTTCAAAGAACAAGAAGGATATTGAACTAAGAACATAAGAACATGATAAGACCCTAGCAGGGTTGGGTCCTACTCAACCAAGTAGCCACTAATAAAAATCCTATGAGATTATAATAAACCCCACCTAGTCGCTTCTATTATATAAAGAATGTTGGCTAGGGTTTATACCTAGGGTCTTAGGGCTTCCTAACTGCCACCCCCCTTTATTGGGTAGGTCGGCTAGGGTTTTTAGCAGGGGCACCTAATTTGTTACAGCCCCTTAGGCCGCCGCCCCTTACAGGGCAAGTCAGCTAGGGTGGAGGGCAAAGTGTTAGGATTAAAATAACACTAAGAGAGGGAGGGGTGAATTAGTACTTATGAAAAAATTTACATTGATTTAAATATTTGCTTAATAAAAATCATATCGGAAATACGTTTAAGCATAGAGATGTTTGTAATAGTGCTAGCAAAGATAGTAGATAGTTAAATAACAAAGCAATGAAGATAAAGAGCAAAGACGAGGAAGTAAACTCATTTTATAGTGGTTCGGTCTCGTGACCTATGTCCACTCTCGATTCCTCCACTGTTGAGATCACCGGCTTTCATTATTAATCTTCCTTCAATGGGTGAAGATCAACTATCCTCTTGCAACTCTATTCTCCATTTATAGGTTTAGGAGATAACCTTTACAATTCTCTAAGCTCTCCCTTAGACAAAAACTACACAAAGCGAAATGAAGAGAAGCTCTCAATTACAACAACATTTTCATAAGGTTTTTGCTCTTAATTGCTTGCATACTCTAGTAAAAATGGGTGGGGTATTTATAGGCCCCAAATGGCTTCAAAAGTGGAGCCAAAAATTAAATTTTAAGTGTTCTCGAGGTACTAATCTCAAAGATTGTGTTCTAGGTGATTCAGTCGCTTGACACAAGCTAAGAGACTATGTATGGGCAGTTCAGTCGAGCGACACAGTCAGGGAGACTGTATTTGGGTGGGTCAACTACCTAACATGTCTTTGAAGACTATATCGTCTTAAAGATTGTGTCCTAGACTGTGTCTGGGCGGGTCAACTACCTAACATGTCTTTAAAGACTAAATCGTCTTAGAGACCGTGTCTTCGAAGACCATATCCTATCTAACCTTGAGCTACTAAAATGACTTTTATAATAAGTCTAAATCAACCCCAATTAAGATCTAATGGCCTCTTAATTGAGTTAGTAAAACTAACTCTCATTATGATGCTAACTATGACTCTCAACACATAATCTTCGTTATTCGATCATCTCTCGGCAAACTCCTGGCATCCTTCTGATGAACTCCCGACGAGCTCTCGATTTCCTTTGGTGAACTCCCGATAAACTTCCAGCATTCTTCCAGCAAACTCCCGGTGAGCTCCTGACAAACTATCGATAAACTCCCGATGAACTTCTCGCCAAATTTTTGGTGAGTTCTCAGTGAGCTCCCAACAACATCGTCTGAACCTCGGCTGACCTCCAGCAAACTCTCGACAAGCTCCCATTGAGTAGCCCGATATTCAAATTTGACTCCGGCTCAACATCTGATTGTAATGCCCTTGTACTATAGTAATTAATCTTGCATCACTTTCTTTAAAACACAAGTAGGATTATAAAACCCATCGATTGATTTTATCATCAAAATCCAAGATTCAATAATCTCCCCCTTTTTGTTGATGAAACCAATTAATGGCGTGAGTTAATTTTAACTCCCCCTATGTATATGCCATAGGATAAATATAACAAACTTGAATTCAAAAGAACCCATCACTTTGAATTCAAGTATAGTATTTTCATAATTTAACCATTAATGATACCATACATAATAAAATTTTCAAAGTATTCTTTTTCTTGGTATCACATGATAAATAATTTCAATTGATATGTTTCACATAATAAATATTTTTATTTATTTCATTAATCATGATACCATACATGATAAAATTTTAAAAGTAATCATCCTCTTGGTATCACATGAACATTTCAAAGATTTCAAAACACACATTTCTCTTACGTTATCAATTATGTCATTTCTCCCCCTTTGTCATCATAAAAAAGGAGAAATATTCGACATATCTTTTCTAAATAATTATTCAAAATAAATATTCATTATATGATAAAATTTCAAACATAACATTTATCATATATCATCAATCATGTCATTTCTTTTTGTTATCAAAAAGGAGAAATATTAACCACACATTTGAATACTAAGTGGTCAATACATATGCCCACACATTTATCATAAATATTCATTGTACAAAAAAAAGAAATCTAGTCCATTTATCCCCCTTAGTAAGATAAGAAGAAAAATTAGAAGAGAGTTTAATCAATTTCATATCAAATTATTTTTTTCCCTTTGTAAATAAAATAGAAGAATAAGAAGGAGGGGTGGGGGGGCGATCCAAAAATCAAGTATCCCAAAACAAAATAAATTATTAAGAAGGGGGATATATATTCATGAATTCAAGAATTATTTTGAAAGATATCTCAAAAATCCAAGAAGTCCAAGAAGACTATAAGAGCTACTCATGTATTCAATATCATTTCATGTAAATTTCAAGCAAAAGCTTAAGAAATTGAAAAAATAGCAAATCAAGTAATTGGATAGTTTAGCATTCCTAACTCTCTTCTAATTAATGGTTAGTATCAATAAATTTCAAAGATATATCATGATTATTTACATAATCTCTAATAAAGTATTACCTAATGTCAATATGTTTAGTTCTTGAGCGTTGAATATGATTTTAAGTTAAACATATTGCACTAGTATTATTGCATTTGATAAGAATATTTTTAAAGTAAATTCCATAATCTTCTAGGGTGTTTTTCATCCAAATAACTTATGCATAGCTGTTATGTACTCAGCTTCAGCTATAGATAATGCAACTGAATTTTGTTTCTTGGAAGACTAAGAAACAAGAGCATGTCCTAAGAATTGGCATGTTCCAGTTATTCTCTTCTATCTATTCTACAACATCCAAAATCGACATCCGTATAGGCAAGTAAATCAAAGTTTTTAGACTTAGGATACCAAAATCCTAAATTAGAAGTTCCTTTTAAATATCTAAATATTCATTTAATTATCATAAAATGAGAATATTTAGGATTGGATTGAAACCTTGCACATAATCCAACACTAAAGATTATGTCCGGTCTAGTAGTAGTTAAATACAATAAACTACATATCATTCCTCTATATGTTTTTCGATCAAAATTTTCACCTTCATTATCCAAGTCTAATTTTGTAGAAGTGCTCATGGGTGTGTTATGGCCTTAGCATTATCCATACTAAAGCATTTTAACAAATCTAAGATATACTTAGTTTGACTTATAAAGATATCATCATTTAATTATTTTATTTGTAATCCTAAGAAAAAAGTTAATTCACCAATTAGGCTCATTTTAAATTCTCTCATGGGTGTGTTTATGGCCTTAGCATTATCCATACTAAAGCATTTTAACAAATCTAAGATATACTTAGTTTGACTTATAAATATATCATGATTTAATTATTTTATTTGTAATCCTAAGAAAAAAATTAATTCACCAATTAGGCTCATTTTAAATTCTTGGCTCATACTCTTGGCAATAGATTCACACAGGGATTCATTTGTTGAACCAAAAATAATATTATCAATATATATTTAAATAATTATAAAATTATTTTTAAAATACTTCAAAAATAATGTGGTATCAACCTTGCCTTTCAAAAAATATTTGAAATAAGAAAAGAGCTAATCTTTCATACCAAGCCCTAGGGGCTTGTTTTAATCCATAAGGAGTCTTAGATAATTTAAAAATATAATTTAGATAAAGATCATTTTCAAAATCAGGGGGTTGTTCAATATAAACTTCTTTGGAAATGAAACCATTAAGAAAAGCACTTTTGACATCCATTTGAAATAACTTCAAATTCTTAAAAGAGGCAAAGGCAAGGAGCATCCTTATGGCTTCAAGTCTAGCCACAGGAGCGAATGTATCTTCATAATCGATCCCTTCTTCCGTTGGCCACTAATCTAGCTTTGTTTCTAACTACGATACAATTTTCATCTTGTTTATTTCTAAAGACCCATTTAGTACCAATCACTAAACGATCATTAGGTCTAGGAACAAGCTCAACATCTCATTTTCTTAAATTGCTTTAACTCTTCATGCATTAAAATAACCCAAGAATTATCTTTTAGGGTTTTGACAATACATTTTGGTTTAATTTAAGATAAAAATGCGACGTTAGCATAAAATTTTTTAAATGATGTATGAGTTTGAACATCTTTTAATGTATCGCCTATTATTAAATCCTTGGGATGAGTATCTACATACTTCCATTCCTTGGGTAACGATTCCTTGAAAGTAGATGCATCCAAATCGTTTTGGAGAGGAGATTTATCATTCAAATTTAAAGTATCAAAATCAAAATAATTTTTTTAATTTAAAACCTCATTAAAAATAATATAGATGGATTCCTTAATTACTAGAGTTTTTTTATTAAAGATACGATAAGCTTTTGAAATTGAGGAATAACCAAGAAATATACCTTCATCGGATTTTACATCAAACTTTCCTAAGGTATATTTTTCATTCAAAATAAAATATTTACAACTAAATACTTTGAAATATGAAATAGTAGTTTTTTTATTATTCCATAATTCATAAAGAGTTCTAGAGAATAATGATCTTACGAGAACTCTATTCATGATATAGCATGTCGTGTTAACAGCTTCAACCCAAAAATATTTGTGTAGGCTATGTTCATTTAAAATGATTCTAATCATTTCTTGTAAGCTTTTATTTTTTTCTACTACTTCTTTTTGTTGTGAATTTCTAAGAGTCGATAAATTATGATTATACCTATTTGAGTCACAAAAATTTTAAAAATCATAATTTTGAAACTCACCACCATGATCACTACGTATAGATAAAATCATAAAACTTTTCGTTTTGAACAAGTTTATAAATTTTTAAAAAATATTTAAAGGAATCACTTTTGTGTGCCAAGAAATAGGTCCAAGTATATCTATTATAATCGTCTGCAATAACAAACACATATTTGCTACCTCGTAAACTTGTAGTATCAATTAGTTCAAATAAATTCATATGGATCAATTGTAGTGGCCTAGAGGTGCTTATTTAATTTTTTGATTTGAAACTACTTTTTATTTGTTTTCCTAGTTGACATGCATCATAAATTTTGTCTTTTGCGAACTTGATGCTAGGCATTCCTCATACTAGATTTTAGTTGAGATTTGATTTAATAGTTTCATACTAGTATGTCATAGTCGCCTATGCCAAATCCATGCATCATCATTCAATGCTGAAAAATATATTTTATTATAAAAATTATTAATATCAATAGTATACACATTATTGCTTCTTAAGGCAATCAAAGAACTATTTTTTTGTAGTATTTTAATTATACAAGCATTAGATTCAAATTTGATAATGTATCTTTTATAACACAATTGACTAATGGTTAGTAGATTATATTTCAAACCATCAACTAATAATACATCTTCAATCAAGATGTTTGATTTGTTACCTATAATGCCTTTCCTAATGATTTTTCCCTTGTTGTTGTCTCCGAAGGTTACAAATCCTTCATTTAGTCTAGTAAGCTTAGAGAAATGAGTTGGATCTTCGGTCATATGACTTAAGTATCCACTATCAAGGTATCATTTTGTACTTCTAACCTTTGTTTAGAGACATACCTACAAGAAGGGGGGTTTTGGTTTATGCACCCATTTGCCTTTGGGTTCCTCATTAAAAATTCTACCTAATTTGACTAATAGCATTAAGTTGTTTGTGGTTCTTATAGGAGCCGAAATCACTTTGTGTAAACTATTCCTTTTAAATGAACATTTATAAGCATAGTGTCCAATTTTTCCATAAAAATTATATTTATTTCTATGTGAAACAAATAATGTCGGTCCTTTAATGAAGATGGTTGGCTTTTGTTGAGTGTTACTCACAAAGCTAATTCGTTCCTTTCTATGACCATGACCCTTATTAGCAAGGATCATGTTTAAGGAATTGTTACCTATTTTAAATTTTTCTAATGTTTCTTGTAACGAAATATTTTGTTTCTTAAGTATATCTAATTCTTCACACTTAGCGCAAGGGGTTGTACTATGTTCATCATACTCCTTTTTTAAATTTTCAAACTCACTAGCAAGTGAAACATGATATTTCTTTAGCAATTTATACTTTTTACTAACTAATTTAATATCATCAAATAAGTCATTAAATATATTAAATAATTCATCATCATATAAAGAAGACTCGTTTAGGTTACTTACCTCATTGCCAAATGCCATTAAAGTATAATTTGCAACTTCTTCCTTATTGGTTGGCTCCTCGTCTTCAGATGAACTTGAGTCATCCCAAGTAGCTTTGAGAACCTTCTTCTTTGGTTGCTTCTTATTCACTCGAGGACATTCATTTTTTATATGTCTCGGCTTCTTATATTCGTAACATATTATTGAGTCTTTTTTTAATTCACTTTTGTTCTTAGCATCTTATTTTATTTTAGTCATTTTTAAGAATTTTTTACATTTTCTTGTAAGAAGTGCGAAGTCCTCATCATCATCATTGTCACTTGAGTTTTCTCTCAAGTGGTCTTTCTTGGTTCTATGTACTATATCCTTCTTATTCTCTGAAATGTTGTTCCCGAGTTCATCATATGCTATACATGTTATTTTGTAAGTCATCAAAGACCTAATTAGTTCTTCAAGCGAAAAATTATTTAGGTCTTTTGCTTCTTGTATTGCCGTTATTTTAGGATCCTAACTTTTAAGAAGGAATCTTAATATTTTATTAACAAGTTTAAAATTAGAAAAAATTTTACCAAGCACTTTTAGACCATTATTGATATCCATAAAACGGGTGTACATGTCTCCTATGTCTCACTTGGTTTCATATGAAACAACTCATAGTTATGCACCAAAATATTAATTTTTGACTCTTTGACTCGACTAGTGCCTTTGTGTGTGACTTCGAGTATGTGCCAAATCTCATGTGCAATTTTGCATACAGAAATTTGATTAAAATCATTTTTATCAAGAGCATAAAATAAAGCATTCATCACTTTAGCATTCAAAGAGAAAGTCTTATTTTTCGAATCATTCCATGCATTCATCGGTTTGGAAGACTTTTCAAAACCACTTTCAACAATATACCATAATTCAAAATCCATATAAAGTAAAAAAAATTCTCATTTGAGTTTTCCAATATGTATAATCCGTCCATTTAAACATTGAAGGACGAGTGATAGAAAGTCCCTCTTGATTGGCAACAAAAGTCATCTCTCTTGGATTTAAAGCCAAATAGAGAGAAATGTGGCTCTGATACCCATTGTTAGGATCAAAGCGGTACTAAGAGGGGGGGGGGGGAAGAGGGGGGAGGAATTAATGCTTATGAAATTTATGTCAATTAAATATTTACTCAATAAAAATTATATCAAAAATATATTTAAGCATAAAGATGTCTATAATAGTGCAAGCAATGATAGTTGACAGTTAAATAATAAATAAATAAAGATAAAGAGCAAAGAAGAGGAAGCAAACCGATTTTATAGTGGTTTGGTCTCGTGACCTACGTCCACTCCCGGTTCCTCCTCCCTTGAGGTCATCGGCTTCCATTATTGATCTTTCTTTAATGGGTGAAGATCAAGTACTCTCTTACAACTCTATTCTCCTTTATAGGTTTAGGAGATAATCTTTACAAGTCTCTAAGCTCTCCCTTAAACACAAAAACTACACAAGATGAAATATAGAGAAGCATTAAAAGAATTATAATAGCATTTTCATAAGATTTTTGCTCTTAATGTATTCTTACTTTCAGCAAGAATGGGTGGGGTATTTATAGAATCCAAATGGCATCAAAAGTGGAGCCAAAAATCAAATTTTCAGTGTTCTTGAGGTGCTAGTCTCGATGATAATGTTTTGGATGGTTCAACCGCCTGACACAAGCTGGGAGACTTTGTCTGGGTGGTTCAGCCGCTTGACATAGTCTGGAAGACTATGTTTGGGCGGGTCAACCACTTGACATGTCTTTGAAGATTATATCATCTTGGAGATCGTGTCTTCAAAGACCGTGTCTTATCTGACTTTACACTACTAAAATGACTTTTAGAATAAATCCAAATTAGTCTCAATTAATGCCTAATGGTCTCTTAATTGAATTAGTAAAATTAACTCTCATTATGATACTAACTTGACTCTCAACACATAATCTTTATTGTTCGATTGTCTTTTGATGAACTCCCAGCATCCTTTTGATGTACCCTCGATGAGCTCCCGATTTCCTTCGGTGAACTCCCAATGAACTTCTAGTATTCTTTTGGTAAACTCCCAACGAGCTCCTGACAACTTGTCAACAAACTCCTGACAAACTTCTCGATAAACTTCTGGTGAGTTCTTGGTGAGCTCCCAACAACATCGTTTGAATCTCGGCCGACCTCTATCGAACTCTTGGCGAGCTCCCATTAAGTTGTCCGAACCTTGGCCCAATGTTCGAACTTGACTTCAGCTCAACTTCTGATTATAATGCCCTTTTACTAAAGCAGTTAATCCTATATCACTTTCTTTAACATACAAGTTAGATTATAAAATAAATCAATTGATTTCATCATCAAAATCTGAGATTCAACACAATGATGGTATTTTACTTTACGAAGTAGCCTCCCAAGAGTTAAGGTTTAGAGCCTTATGTAAGTAGCCTCCACCACTTTTGAATAAGTAAGATCAATCTACAATTTATCCATCTAGCCAACTATTAGGAGCGAGGAAATCCTATAGTGTTTCAAGGGTTGATCCCCCTCAAAGATTAATCTATTTAGAATTCCTCCAGGATTCTATCATCTAGTATCAGAGTCATGATCATACTACTTTTGCTTCCATCTCTGCCGCCCACCATCAGCTAAGCAATTCCCATAATTGCTCTTGATGTTGCTGTCTCCACCATCATCTCCTATCGAAGATCAAATCAATCTACTACCGCCACCACCAATTACATAAGAGATTTATGTTAGAACCCTTACGGATTTTAAGCTTGATGATCTCTATAGGGGATCGGCCTCCTTGGAACTCTGTAGGGGTTCCTCCCTCCTATGTTTTCTGCACAAAAGCTGAAAATAATATTGATCTATTGACAATGAAAAGAGGGGAGAATACAAGCTATTTATAGGGCTTCTAAACTGTAACTCCTCATAGGACTCCTACTCCAATAAACTCTAACTTCTAATTAACTTCTACTCCAAGTAAACCAAGACCCATACTAAACCAAGACTCATCTTTCCCTCAACTCCTAACCCCTAGCGAACTCCTAACCATGATGTGGCTAGTAGCTATAGGGGTCTCCAACTCCTAATTTTATTCTTATTTCACAATAGAGAGAGTCCAAGCTAAGTGGTACTCTCCCCCTCTTGCTTTAGTCGGCCTCTCTTAAGAGAAGAAGGCAACTAGGAGACTCATATCCCATAAAAGCACCTCCCTAACTATAGCCAACCACTTATTTACTAGGGGGTGGTGACTAAATTAGGTTTTATTACATTCATGACCCACTATATCTAACTCCGGCTCCTAATCAGACTTCAGTTTAGCTGAATCCAAACCGTACTAGGATTTGGGCTGATTTATTATAATAGACTCAAATCTTCTCTTAGCTGACCTAATGTTGGGTCTAGGTTAGCCAACAAGGCCCAATCTAAGGACTCGACTTAATCGACTAGGACTCGACTTAGTTGGAGTCCTAACAATATGGTATTTTCCTATCATCAATACCTTTTGCTGCTACAATTTTCTATCTAAAAGATATCAAAAAGAAGGTTTTATCTATCCCTTGCTATGAATTCCTTACTTCGTAAAAGTTATTATCTTTGCATATGAAGGATTGCTGTAGAAAATTTCAACCGTTAATTATTTCTTTTGAGTCAATCTATTCGCCATCCTTTCTAAATAAAATTTATTACATACTTCATAGATTGTCTTGGCTTTCATCTATGTTGATCTATCATGAAATTCATCTCTAAAAATGTATGTGTTGCTACAAATTTTTGTCACAAATCATTGAATTTTTCGATGAGATTCTACTACCACAACTTGTAATGTTTCCTTGCTTTTATGTTGCTGAAATTTCCTTGATCTAATTTATCATCCTTACTGTTATTTAAATCGAGATCTTGCTACCAATTTCCTCCATAAATCTCTTGGTTTTTACTAGAAATTTTATCGAGAAATTACTATTTCTTTAACGATAATTCTGCTCCTACGAGACAGCTCGTATCCATAGTGAACCTCCATTGATTTCTATCAAACTTTTGTTGCCATCTACCATAAATCTAAAACTATTTTTCTAACCTCCATCCACTATCATCACAGCCCTAAAACTCCACCAAACCACAGCCCAAACTATACCCCAAAAAGCCACTAAACAAGCCTAAACACAACCTATATCCACTAATCCAATAACCCTTTCGGCCACCACTTCTCTTAACCGATACATGCCTTTAACCCGACAACAATATTACAAATTTGGAGGCATATACTATGGCATATGAGGAGGCAATCAATGCTAAATTTGAAACCTTTGAGACACAAATAGAGGATAAGATACAAACTCTCTTTACCGAACTCAGTTTGGGCATGTTGGTTACAGGTGCCCTACAAGCCAATCACGTGAGTGATGACACGTATGACATGTTATACGATCTTTTTGCTTATGATTCATATTGGTATATTCTTATATTATATTATCTATTGCATATATATTGTGATGTCTTTAGTTTTGTGCAATGAAAATCAGATTATGATGAGATCATGATAATGAGATCGATTTACCTTTAAACAGAGATCCTAAATAATCCCAGTCATAGGTTACTCGAGAGGGATACCAAAATAACTGGATATATTAGTGTACTATATACCCGTCCATATGATAGAGGCGGTGGACGGGCACCACTGGCCTCAAGCGGCAGCTCCTACGGGGCGACGACGATAGCGACGGCTAACTGGAATAGGGCAAGAGGGGTTAGGGTTTCCTTTTGGCAAAAGAACTATTTTGCCCCTCTGAATTTAAGAAATTCTAAGGATTATCTTCGTGTACAAAATTTCCAAGATACACATTCTGGAAATTTCAAGGACTATCTTTTTGTCCAAAATTTTGTAAATGCCCTTAATAATTCTAAAAATTTCGAGCATATCTTGATTTCTAAAAATAATTAATTAATTAGTTTAATTAATTATTATATATCTAGTAATCATTCATGTGATGTGATGTACATGTGATGTTTGATGTAGATGGATAATCATGAGCCCTGTGTTGTGATATGTGTAATTATGATTATTATTATTATTATTAGAGCCTACGAGCCTCCATTTTTCTCACTTATTATCGAGCCTACATGCTTGTGATTTTTTTAATTATATAGAGAGGTACAGCGAGAGCATAGAGGTGACAACGGGACCCACGATGCAATGTCCGGAGATCACGATGCACGGTGATACGATGAGGATCCGATGAAACTGATGATGATGAGATCAATAATCACAGGGCATGGAGATGCGCTGATGCACACATATATCTTATTACGAGTGATTAGGCTAATTTGCACAAGATTAATCATATTAGGTGACGGCTCATGTGCTGGTTGCAGGTGTCCTGTAAGCCAATCACGTGAGTGATGTCACGTGTGACACGCTGCGTGATCTTTTTGCTTAAGATTATTATTGGCATATTCTCACATTATATTATATGTTATATATATATTGTGATGTCCTTAGTTATGTACAATGGGCATCAGATCATGATGATATCATGATAATGAGATTGATTCACCTTTAAACATAGATCCTAAATAATTTCGATCATAGGTTACCCGAGAGGGACATTGAGATAATCGAACAGATCAGTGTAATATATACCTATCTATATGATGGATGCGATTGGTCTTATAGCCACTTATGTGGAGACACTAAGGATATAGTATATGTGCTCATTAGAAAATGAGTTCACTGATTGATCTACTTATAGAATATTGTATGGTTAATAATACCTAATATCAG
Source organism: Ensete glaucum (assembly GCA_021527575.1). Taxonomy (NCBI): domain Eukaryota; kingdom Viridiplantae; phylum Streptophyta; class Magnoliopsida; order Zingiberales; family Musaceae; genus Ensete; species Ensete glaucum. The sequence continues at coordinate 34,928,944 of CM038552.1, forward strand.
ACAACAATTCCATATTTTCAGTTATGTATTTGGTCCTTAGACTTGAGACACCAAGGATGTCTTGTTTAAGTACTCTTTTCTTTGACACCAGATTTACAGGTTTAGAAAGTTCTAGATCTCATACAACTAGTTATTGGGATTAGTAACTAACTTTACGAAGGCAACTATGACATAGTGGGTGAGGGATTATAGATACACGATAACTGTAGACACGGTAACTATCTACAGTTACCGTGTACCTCTAGTGACCTAACAGTACCATATCCAATGTATGACTCTAGAATGTTAGTGGGATGAGGGATTATAGATACACGGTAACTTTAGACAAACAAGTCCGATGGATTTGATCCCCCTGTACAGTTTGGAGACTATGACATAGTGGCCTAGTACGTTCATAGTTGATAAGTCAAGTGAATTATTATGGAGATAATAATTCACTATATCAGAACAAGTTCTGATGGGATCGACTCACGGCCAGCTCAATATCGGGCCTAGAGTGTCAGACACATATGGTGGATGCTTCAGCGAATAGAGGATTGGATGAAGATCCAAATAGCCTATATTCTCATTAGAAAAGATCCTATGTTGATGGATTCCTTGCTTAAGGCCCAATTAGAGGCCTAAGGAGATTACTGGATAGAGATCCAATAATACAAGATTAGTGGGTTATTAGATGAAGATCCAATCCCCACTAAGGTAGGACCCCTAGGGTTTTAATGGCTCTCTATAAATAGGAGGGGAGACTCATAGTTGAGAGGCTGCAGCTTTGGCCTCCCCCTCCATTTGCAAGAGTTGCAAGTTCAGACAGGAGGAGATTCGCTACAGAGGAAGATGCTTGGCTTCTTTCATCATCTCCATCCCAATATGGAATATAGGGATATATGATCTCCCTAGGTAAAATAATCTCACATGATGTAATTTTTTCAGTTTTTACAGCTTTCTCATCACCCAATCTTTGCACGATGATTTGATCTGCATGAGAAACTTATTTTATTTTGATTTTTGCTATGCATTTGATACTCTTGCTGAGGTTTCCCAATATTATGATCGTTTGGTGTGGCTTTTATATGTGATGTGTTATACACGTACTAGATATATATATATATATATATATATATTTGTATGCGATGTAGATATATATTAAATATGTATGTGTATGACTTGACATATTTGGAGATCGATATGAAACAAAAACCCCTCTTATGATAATATTAAGTCAGAAAGCGTGAGGTAGTAAGATTGATCCACATGGCCTTCCATCATTATAGGAAGAAAAAATCATAACATAGGTTGAGTTGATCGAGTCCCTCAAGGCTCACCTATCTACATAATCGAGTTCTTGCCTAAGACTTAAAGATTTTACCTTTTGGGCCGAATTTAATTGGTCGAGTCACTCGAGGTTTCACTAAGATGCCGATTAGATCCCGATCCCCATTAGGAGTCTACTAGAGACTTTCGTCTCACGTGTCAAGGGTGTCATATGATTCACTAGGAAAATAGTGGGAGTATATTAAGATAGAAGTCCATATCTTAATAAGTATTTTCTGTTAAATCTACATGTTATTTATTTATGCTATATTTTATTTGTTAGAAACATATTGCTCACAAACCCCCTACGTGACATATTTGATCCTGACCACCTCATTGGTTCAAACTATATGAATTAGCTTTGTAATTTAAGAATTATTCTCATGATGGAGAAAATCACGTCCTTTATACAATTATGCCTATATTGGAAGAAGGGGCAAGCGAGGAAGAGATCGCTTACTATATGAAGTATATAGATGATTCCACATTGGCAAAATATTATATGTTGGCGTCCATAACTCCTAAGTTACTGAGGCAACATTAGAGCATGGATGAAGATTTCTATCATTCTCCATCTCTCCCAGCTTTTTGAGAAACAGGGAAGAACTCAAAGATATGAGATATCCAAGAGACTTTTCTAAGCTAAGATGACAAAAGGGACATCAGTTGAGAACTATGTCCTAAAGATGATAGAGTGGATCGAGAAACTGATAGGGCTAGAAATAGTCCTACAGGATAACCTATGGGTTAATCTTATGCTTCAATCCCTACTAGATTCCTTTTCTCACTTCATCATGAATTTAACATCAGCAAGTTTAAGGTGACTCTCCCTGAGATCCTCAATATATTGAGGGAAGCTGAGAGTGCCATCAAGAAGGAGAAGCCAGTTCTCTATATTGGTGAGACCAAGAAGAAAAGGAAGGCCAGTAAGACCCATAAGAAGGGCAAGGGCAAAGAAAGACTAAGTAAGGCAAAGATTGTTAAGAAAGACCCAACAAAGGATAAAGAACAATGCTTCAACTGTAGCCAAGATGGGTATTAGAAGAGGAACTGTATAGACTACCTTACAGAGAAGGCAAAATAAAAGCTTGGAGAATCTTCAAGTATATTTATGATCAATCTTTACTCGTCAAATTTTCATGATAACACATAGGTATTGGATACCGGGAGTGCTTGTCATATTTATAATTTGTTGTAGTTTCTAGCAAGACCTAAAAGATTGGCTAGAGGTGAGATAGACCTCAAGATGGACAATGAAACAAGAGTTGTTGCAGTTGTTGTTGGGGTGGTCACCCTACATCTGCCTGGTAGAACTATCATTGCATTAGATGTATGCTATTTTGTTCTCTCTATTATAAAAAATATTATATCCATCTCTTGTTTAACAATTAGTGGATATAAATTAGTTTTTGAGAATGATAGTTGTTCAATAATTATGGATGATAAGATCATCATTAAAGGGACCATGATAAATAGCTTATATATGTTAGATACTTCTCCACACATCATGAATAAATACATCTAAGAGGAAAAGAGATGAGGTAAATAATGCATACCTATGGTATTGTAGGTTAGGTCACATACATGAGGAAAGGATTCAAAAGTTATTGAAAGATGCAACTTACGAACATTGCCTTAGTGGAAAGATGACCAACTCTCCTTTTAGTGGAACTGGAGAGAGAACCATTGAGTTACTCGAACTTATACATAGTGATGTATGTGGTCCTATGTCGGCTTAGGCTATAGGTGGTTACTTATATTTTATTACATTTACTAATGATTTCTCTATGTATGGACATGTGTACTTGATGAAGTACAAGTTCGAGGCCTTTTTGAAATTCAGAGAACATAAGAATGAAGTCGAGAATCAGATTGGAAAGAGTATTAAGACTCTTTGATTAGATCGAGAAGGAGAGTACTTAAGTACGGAGTACACCTATTTCCTCAAAGACAATGAGATTCTATCCTAGTGGACACCTCCTTATATACCTTAGCTCAATGCTATATCAGAAAGGAGGAATTGCATGCTGTTAGACAAGGTGTAGCCTATGATGAGTTTCACTGACCTATCCATCTCATTTTGGGAATATACCCCAGAGACTGTAGCTTACCTTCTGAAAAGAGTTCCATCAAAGTCGGTAGTATCTACACCATATGAGATATGGAAAGGAAAGAAGCCCTATCTTAAGGTGGTTAAGATATGGGGCTATCCTGCCTATGTTAGAAGACACAACCCCGATAAGTTGGAAACAAGGACAAAACGATGCATGTTTATGAGATACCCTAAAGAGACTTCAAAATACTATTTTGAGAGAACACCAGAAGGAAGTCTATAGGTTTTGATCTTTGAGGGAGATCAACACTTGGAATGTTATAGGGGTTCCTCCGTCCTAAAACTCAGCATAAGACTAAATAAAAGATGATTCTTGCTTTTTAGAAAAAAAAGGGGCAGCTACATGATTATATAGGGTTCTAAACCCTAGTTTATGGGGTGCTTGTCTAAGTAAAATTATCCCTTTATCTCTCCTATAGTCGACCTGATTTAATAGGGATAGGCAGCAGCCATGTTGGCTTTGTAGTTGACTCTAACTGATGGAAACCTTGGTCGACCAACCTAGTAAGGGGGGTGACGACCACTAAGCTCTAAGGCCCCAATCTAAACCCTAGCCACACTTCTTTATAGGATAGAGGTGACTAGGTGGGGTTTTATTATAATCTCATAGGGTTTTTTATTGACTACTTCTAGGGTAATTAGGACTTAACCCTATTGGAGTCCTATCAAACCCGCCCTTTTTGAATTAGCCTTGTCCTCAAGGCCGAGGGTCCATAAACTATGGGAACTGGACCTTCGGCTCCTCGTAAGACTCTCATGTTGCATCTTCGGATGGTAAATTATTTCACTTCAAGAGTACTTTAGTTGAGGGGCATCGACATTGTATCACAATCCTCCGATCAAGTGTAGGTTGAGGTTGAGCTTGAATCTCACCATCATTTGTAGTGCTCGACAACTGGGTCTGAGCCAACTCACGTTCTCTCAATTTTGGGTTTAGCAAGGATACTAAAAGATGGGATGGATCTTAGCATCATCTGGAAGCTTTAATATATATGCCACAGCCCCAATCCACTCCAAGATTTGATATGGTCCATAGAATTATGGAGATAACTTCATCGACGCTTTGGTGTTGATTAACAACTACTTATATGGTTGTAGGAAGGTAAACCCAATCTCCTATCGAAAATTCTTGCTTGCTTCGGTGAGTGTCTACTTGTTGCTTCATGCGAGCTTGGGCGGTAGTTAAGTTGTCTTTCACCAGCTACAGATGCTTATCCTTGTTAATTAATATTTGGTTGACCTGATCCACTTTGGTCGCACCAATTATATATTTATGTATTATAGGGGGCAGTCGACCATATAATGTCTCATAAGGGGGTACATTTAGTTGATGAATGCTAGGTTGTATTGTACCACTATTTAGCCTAAGGAAGCCATCTTGTCCACTTCTTTGGTCGGACACTAGTGAAGCACTGTAGGTAAGTCTCGAGACATCTATTCACCACTTAATGTTGGGCTGTCCATCTATGGATGAAAGGCTATGCTCATCTTCAATTGGGTGCCTTGTAGTTGGAAGAGCTCAATCTAAAATTTACTTATAAACACCCTGTCAAGGTCGCTCACAATCGACCTTGGTATCTCATATAGTTTTATAATATTTTTCATAAAAAATTGAGAAATACTGGCAGCAGTATAAGGATGTCTCACAGCATAGAAATAAACATATTTGGTTAGATGATCTACCACCACAAAGATCGTGCTTTTACTATGAGATAGTGGCAGCCCTTCGATGAAGTCCATGGAGATGCCAGTCCATGTTAAGTCCGGTATAGGTAGTGGTTGTAGTTTTCCCGGACTTGCCACTGTTTTACCTTTTTGCTGTTGACATACATCACATTTAGATATATAATCATAAATCGATCTTTTCATGCCACTCCAAAAGAAGTTTTGCTTCACCCTATTATATGTTCTTAGAAATCCGAAGTGCCTTGTTGAAGGTGAAGAGTGCATCTTATGCAAAATAATTTTGATGCAAGTGGAAGAAGGAACAATCATAATTTGATATTTGTAGCGCAGGTCCTTTGAATCCCATGTATTGACCCATGGAACCCGGATTCTTCTTCAATTTTTCTATGATGCCTCAGGTTTTTGGGTCACTCTTCTATTCCTCCCTAATATCTTTGAGGAAGTCGGTGGAGGGAAGGGAGATGGCTGAACTTTCGACTTATCACGGTAGTCGAGTTAGAGCATATATCTTTTCCCTTTCAATAAATAATTTCATAATCAAAGCCAAGAAGTTTAGTTACCCATCGTTGTTGCTCCGGGAAAGATATTTTTGGCTCCAAAAAATACGTAAGGCTTAAGTGGTCAGTCTTAATCTGAAAGCAATAGTTGATCAAGTAGGGTCTCCACTCTGTGATGGCATATACGATAGCAAGCATTTCTTTATCATACATATACATTTTAGAATGGGAGGGAGACAAAGCCTTACTAGTGTAGGCAAGAGGTTAGCCATATTGCATTAGAATAGCCCCAATTCCAACTTCAGACGTGTCGACCTCAATCAAGAAGGTATGACTGAAATCGGGCAGCGCCGATATCATCATCATAGTTGCCTTGATTCGTTCAAAGGCTGTAGAAGCTTTATCTGACTATAAGAAAGAGTCTTTCTTCAGTAGGGATGTGAGTGGGGCACTGATCTTGCCATAATCATTCATGAATTCTAGTAGTAGCCTGTGAGTCCAAGGAAGCCACGTAGCGATTTTATGTTTGTAGGTCTTGGCTATCCTTGCATTGCTTCGATCTTTGTTGGGTCTACCACCACTCCAGCCTTTGAGATAATGTATCTTAGGTACTCTACTTGACACTATAAGAAGCCACACTTTAATTGTTTAATATAAAGGGTATTCTCCCGAAGAATCGTTAGAATAGTTTGTAAGTGCTGAAAATGCATATCAAGCGTAAGACTGTAAATAAGGATGTCATAAAAAATACCAATAGGAACTTATGTAGAAACCTCTGCAAAATGTCATTCATCAAGCTTTGAAAAGTAGGAGCATTCGTAAGTCTAAAAGGCATTACCAAAAACTCATAGTGGCCGTTATGTGCAGAATGTAGTTTTCGGAACATCTTCAATGCATACACAAATCTGATGGTATCCATAACGAAGATCCAATTTAGTAAAGAATTGAATTCCTTTTAGTTTATCCAAGAGCTCATCTACTATTGGTATGAGATATTTATCTTTGACGGTGATGACGTTCAAAGCCCGGTAATCAATGCACATCTATCAGATAATATCTTTCTTATGCACTGGCAACACCAATGAGGAGTAAGGGCTGTAGCTTGGTCGAATTACTCTGGTGTCGGGTATCTCTTTAACGATATTCTTAATCTTGTCCTTCTGCAAGTGAGGATAGTGGTACAGTCCCAAGTTTGCTAGAGGTTTGCCTAATAATATTGGGATGCAATGGTCGTGTGGTCGGTTAGGAGGAAGCCCATACAACTCCGTGAAAACATCCACGAATTTGTCCAACAAAAGGGCAAGCTTCAGATCTGAATTTTATGCGTTCTCCTCCTTTGATGGCTATTGGATATACATCAAAAATCCACCATACGTCTTTTGTATCACTTTTTTCATCCACTACACCGAAAGGATGGAGATATGACTTCCGCACTTGCCTCGCAAGGTGACCTGTTTCCTTTTATAATAAAACTTTATGATTAATTTAGAGAAATTCTAGGAGATGTCACCTATTATTGTAAGCCATTCAATCCCAAGCATGGCTTTGTAGTCATCGATGGGTAGGAGGAAGAAATTGGCTACCACTTCTTGGTCTTGTACGAGCAATTTTATATGTGGGCATCGTTAGTCGTAATTGAGGGTGACCTTTACGTCGAACTTGATGGAACCTTCAATTTGAAGTGTCATACATCCAGCAACCTTGCTATTAAGAAATTTATTGGTGCTGCCTATATCTATAAGAATGGTGATGGGTTGTTGTTTAGGGAATCCTCCAACTTTCTTCATCTGCGAGTTGGAGTAACTGGCCAGTGCGTGCACTACATAGTCGGCCAGTTGGGGCTCTTCCTCCATGGCTTTATCTTCAAGTTCAAGGTCTTCTTCAGATGGTATAGTGTCCTCATCCTCTACAAATTCGATTACGAGGAGTCGCCCCTTTTTGCAGCAATGTTCTTAACTCCATTATTCATTACAATGCCAACACAAACCCTTGGCCAATCGTTCACGAAGCTCATCTCTTGTTGATTTTTTAGTGCGGGGGCTCGGATGGCAATAGCGGGGGCTGAAGGCTTCGGCATGACTAGTCGAGGAGTGACCCTTGTCCTTTGTACTTTGTGATTCAATCATTCTTCTCGGATTCTTGTGAAGGAAATCACTACCATAAGAGTGTATGATTGCCGCGCCTTTACTTCTCCTCGAATCTTCGGCTTTAGGCCCTCCATAAAAGTCCCTAAAAGTTACTTTTCAGACTAATCCATAGTTTAGTTAGATAAACATTCAAACCTTATTTGGTATTCTTATACTATAGAGGTTTACCGAATCTTCGCTAATTGTCCGTCGATATTGTCAAAATCAATTGGTCCGAAGCGATTTAGTAGTGCTTCCTTTAATCACTACCAAGAGACCTCCATGGGTGTGCTCAAACCAATTAAACTACTTAATATCATGTCCCTTGAGGTGGATGGCAGCAATCTCCACCCGTTTGGTAGTTTGGTAGAACCAAAAATAGCGCTCTGCACGCGAGATCTGTTCGATCGGGTCTCCTTCTTCCAGCTAGGGAAGCCAACATTCATGCATGAATTGTTTGGATTAGGGATGATATGATGATGCTCTTAAGGATCATCTCACCAATATGAAGTTTCTCCTTACTGTGATTTCCTCAGGCTCGATGGTCGACCTATGCTGAATTCCGCAAAAGGGGATAAGATATTTTCCTCTATATGACTTTCAAAGGCTTCGAACTTGGCGTTGATGGCCTCCTCTGATGCCATTGTGTAGGCCTCTAAATCTATAATGTTGAGGTCTTTTCTTTTATTGTCGGGTTAGTGGCATGAGAATTTTTAGAGAAGAGGTGGCTGGTTAGATGGGTGGATCAGGTAGATGGAAGTATGCTGCGGTTAAGGCCGATTTGGGAGGCTATTTGGGATCAGTTTATGCTGTGGTTTGGAATGGTTATTAGTGAGGATGGTAGGGTTTAAGGATGAGAGAAAGAGAGTCTAAAAATCCACAAAAGACAGCACTCAAATATGATGAAATTCGACGAAGAAAGGGCTTTGTACGTGCTATCCAACCAAACAATCAGAGAAACACTGAATTCTTGACATAAATTCTAGAGGAAAACCTAAGTAAAATATATAGAAATTTATCACAAATCCTTATTCAGATATGGTAATATCAATAAATAAGTTTGACAAAATTTTGGCAGTGTAACGGTAGGAAAGTTGATGAAAAGATACAAGGTAGATTTTTATCGTAAAATTTTAGCAATGCACGATAAGGAATTGCAGCACTATAAGTCCAATTTAGGAATGAATTTTTTCTAGATATCAATCTTAGATGAAAGCTAAGATGATCTATGAATTTGTATAAGAGTTTCAGCCAAAAAGGATAAGTAATAGTTTCATTTCAAGAAGCACTAGTCAGCTGAAATTTTTTGTAGCGTTTTCCGTTCGCAATGATGATAACATTTGTGATGATAGAATTTTGCAGCAAGGAAAATATGAAAAAACTTCTCCAACATGTAAGCCAAAGGAATAGCAATAGCAAATAGGTGTGGGTGATGAAAATATACGAAATCTCCAATTTCAAACGTAAGGGGCAACAATAGATTGATTTGATCCATGACTTCGGGTGGAAGATGGAGGCACAGGTTGTAGCAATTATAGGAATTGCTTGGATGGGTGGGGGCATCAGAGATGGTAGTAGGGGCAGTAGGAATATGGCTCTGATACCATATGATAGAACCCTAGAAGGAACTCTATAGGTTTTGATCTTTAAGGGGGATCAACCCATGGAACACTATAGGGGGTTCCTCCCTCCTAAAACGTGGCACAAGGTTGAACAAAAGATGATTCTTACTTTTTTAAAAAAAAGGGGGTGGCTACATGATTATATAAGGTTCTAAACCCTAGCTCATGGGTGTGCTTGTCTAAGTAAAATTATCCCTTTACCCCTCTTATAGTCGACTTGCCTTAATAGGGATAGGAGGCAACCAAGTTGGCTTTGTAGCCGACTAACTAATGGAAAACCTAGTCAACCAGCCTAGTAATGGGGGCGATGGCCACTAAGCCCTAAGGTCTCAATATAAATCCTAGCCACACTTATTTATATGATAGAAGTGACTAGGTGGGGTTTTATTATAATATCATAGGGTTTTTTATTTACTACTTCTAGGGTGATTAGGACTCAACCCTACTAGAGTCCAATCATATTTTTATCATTTCGAGGACCAGAAGGTCTTTATTGTCAAAAGAGCTATATTCCTTGAGAAGAAACGTATTCTTGGTGGAAACAGTAGGAGTGATATCACATTCTTGGTGCTATATGTGTATGACATCCTAATCATTGAGAATGATGTAAGAATGCTCTCCATAGTAAAAGCTTAGCTATCTAAAAACTTCTCTATAAAAGACTTAGGGGAAATACACTATATTTTAGGGATCCGGATCTATAGAGATAGATCGAAAAGGATGCTTGGCTTATCCTAGTCCAAGTACAGAGACTCCATTGTTAAAAGGTTTGACATAGAAAATTCTGAGAGATGTCTCATATTGATCAGACATGGAATATCACTTTTTAGGAATATGTCCCCAAGAACTCCTGAAGAAAGGGCAGACATGGATATGATACCCTATGCCTCAGCGATAGGGTCTATCATGTATGTTATGCTATGTACCAGGCCTGATATAGTGCATACTCTGAGTGTCATGAGCAAGTATCAGGTGGATCTAGGTTTGGAACACTAGAAAATAATAAAGTTTATCCTTAAGTACTTAAGAAGGACTAAGCATCATTTACTAGTATATGGAGGAGGTAGCCTCCAGATTGAGGGCTACACGAACTCGAGTTTTCAGTCTGATATTGATGATGGCAAGATGAACTCAGGGTACATTTTCACTCTAAATAGAGGAGCAATAAGCTAGAAGAGTTTCAAGCAAGATACTACTGTTGACTTGACCACAGAGGTAGAATACATTGCTATAGCAGAAATAACAAAGGAAGGGCTATAGATGAAAAAGATCATCAGGGATTTGGGAATTGTACCAAGTAGCATGGAGCTGATTCCCATATACTCCAATAGTGACAGGGGGGTAGCTTTAGCATAGGAACCCAAGTCTCATTAGAATTTTTCTAAGGAGGTTCCAGTGGATTAGAGCGATAATGATGCATAAAGATATAGTAATAAAAAGAGTTTCATCCGAAGATAACATTGTGGATCCATTGATGAAGCTGTTGGCTCAGATTATATATGAGCATCATAGGGGTCTGAAAGGGATCAGACATATAGGTGATTGGCTTTAGGTCAAGTAGGAGATTGCTGGTTATAGGTGCCCTACAAGCCCATCACGTGAGTGATGGTACATGTGACATGTTGCGTGATCTTTTTACTTATGATTAATATTGACATATTCTCGTATTATATTATTTGTTACATATATATTGTGATGTCCTTGGTTCTGTGCAATGGGAATCGGATCATGATGAGATCACGATAATGAGACCAATTCACCTTTAAAACACATATCTTAAAAAATCTTGGTCATAGTTTACTCGAGAGGGATATTGAGATAACCAGATAAACCGATGTACAATATACCCATCCATATAATAGAGGTGGCTGGTCTCATAGCCACTTATGTGGAGATACTAAAGACATAGTACAGGTGCTCATTGGAGAATGAGTTTATTGATTGATCTGCTTATGGAATGTTGTATGGTTAATAATACATAATGTTAGACAATAATTTCATAGTCCCAATTGTGTATATGATCCTTAGACTTGAGATACCAATGATGCCTTGTATGAGTACTCCTTTCTTTGATGCCAGACTTATAGGTTTGGAAAGCTCCGAATCTAGTACAACTAGTTATTTAGATTGGTAGCCAACCTTCTGAAGGTAATTGAGTGTCAATAATGGATCATCCACTCTTGGTATCATAAGAGGAATATCCCATGTGCTCGCTTAGACAAATCCCTAGAGAGGGTCATTCAGATTGAGTGAGAATGAGTTCTCTAGGAGAATCTGATTAGCACGAGACTCATACGGATTCTGTATATGATCTGATAGTACCATGTCTAATATATAATCTCCGGGATATTAGTTGGATGAGCGATTATAGATACACGATAACTATGGACATATAGGTTCGATGGATTTGATCCCCGTATACCGTTTGGGAACTATGGCATAATGCCTAGTACATCCATAATCGATGAGTCGAGTAAATTATTATGGAGAGAATAATTCATTATATCAGAAGGAGTTCTGATGGGAGTGACTCACGACCAGCTTGGTATCGGGCCTAGAGGGTCATACACATATGGTGGATGCTTTAGTGAATAAAGGATTGGATGGAGATCCAATAGCCCCTATTCTTATTAGATGAGACCCTATGCTGATTAGCTTTTTGCTTAGGGCCCAATTAGAGGCCTAAGGAGATTATTGCATAGAGATCCATCCAATAATATAAGGTTAGTGGGTAATTGGATGGAGATCCAATACCCACTAAGGCAAGACCCCTAGGTTTTTTTGTGGCTCTCTATAAATAGGAGGGGAGACTCATGATTGATAGGCTATAACCTTGCACCCCCCCCCCCTTATTTTCCTCCCTCCCTCTGCAGAAGAGTTACAAGATTAGATTGAAGGAGTTTCGTTGTAGAGATCCATCGTGTGGATACCGCTAGAGAGAAAGACATTTGACTTCCTTCATCCTCTCCATTCGGATTGTACAGGAATATACGATCTCCCTAGGCAAAGGAATCTCTCACATAATATAGTTTTTTAATTCTTATGACTTTTTTATGGCCCGATCTTTTGTATGACGATTTAATATGTGTGGAAAATCTATTTTGTTTTTATTTTCACTGCACATATGATGCTCTCACTGAGGTTTCCCAATAGGGCTGACCACCGAGCTCGAAGAAATCACGAGGAGAAAGCTCTGATCGTTTTAGGAGATAAGAGGCTCTATAATCGATCTCTACTATCCACATATGAGGGTAGACTTCCCTAGATAGGAAGCAGGAGACCTAATTGGCTGGATCTCGCACGCGGAGTGATATTTTTGGTCGTATCTATGGTGGAAATTATGACTATTCATCTTAAAGGGGATGTCATACAGTGGTTTAATTAGTTTGAACACACTCATAGAATCCTCTGATGGAGACAATTCAAAGAAGAACTATTGATCCGCTTCAGACCAACCGATTATGAGAACATTGACGAACAACTTGCGAAGATCCATCAAACCTCTATCATCCATGACTACTAAACTAGGTTTGAAAGGTTATCTAATTAAACTCATGAATGGTCTAAAAAATAGCTATTAGAAACTTTTATTAAAGGCTTGAAGCTAGAGACTTGGGGAGAAGTTAAAGCGCGACAACCATATACACTTATGGAAGCCATCTCCTTCGCGTGACTTCAAGAGGAGTGATTGAACCATGAAGCCCGGAGGACTAGGGTCACTCCCTGATTAGCAACACTGAAGCCCTCAACCCCTCCTACTATCAACTGAGTACCTGCACCCAAAAAGTTGACAAGAGAAGAGCTTCGAGAGTGATCTGCAAAGGGGTTATGTTGGCATTACAATGAGCCATGGAGCTGCGAGTATCATTGTAAAAAAGGGAGACTTCTTGTGATTGAATCCTAGAAGTAGAGGTCATTGAACATCCAAAAGAGAGCCTTGAATATGAAGAAGAAGATGCAAAAGAAGAGACACAACTAACCAATTTTATAGTGCACACGCTAACCAGCTACGCAAATCCGTAAATGATAATAGTTGGAGGCCTACTCACACAACAATCGATCACTATTCTCATCAACACGGGCAGCACTAATAAATTCTTAAATAGTAAAGTTACTGCTTGGATGGAGCTCCGAATCAAAGATTACAGTAGATTCGACATAAAGGTTGCCGATGATTGAATCTTAAAATGTAATTAAAGATGCTCGTAAGTGAAAGTATTACTGCAAGACCAAGAAACTATTGTCAGATTCTTCCTCCTACCAATTGATGATTATAAGGTCATTCTTGGCATAGAATGGTTAACAATACTAGGTGAGTTGGAACTTTTCTAAATTAATTATGAAATTCAATTGCAAAGGCAAATAGGTCATCCTACGTGAGAAGTGTGAAAGCAACGTAATGACCATTTTGACTCAATGAATGGAGAAAATTCCACATAAGGTAAATGGTGGCTTTTTGATGCAACTTAAGCAACAACCAGAGGAGAAGAAAATAAAAATTGATGATCAAAACCTCACCCATCTGCTTGTTGATTTGTCAACATTTTCACTGAACTTTGCGGTCTTCCTCCTACTCGGTAGCATGACCACCGAATCCCAATCCTTCTAGGCAAACCACCAATGAACACTTGGTTGTACTACTACCTCATCTCTAGAAGGATTAAATTGAAAAGATTGTCAATAAGATGCTTGAAATTGGAATGATTCAGCCAAGCTACAGCCCCTATTCTTCGTTAGTGTTACTTGTATAAAATAAGGACAAAACTTAGTGGATGTGCATCGATTACCAAGCTCTAAATGGTATCACCATCAAGGACAAGTACCCAATACCAGTGGTGGATGAACTTCTTGATGAGTTAAAAGGAGCTCAAGTCTTTACGAAGTTGGACCTCCGATCCGGGTATCACCAAATTCGAGTATATGAAGATGACATTCCAAAACTGTATTTCGAATGCATAACGACCATTATGAATTCTTAGTAATGCATTTCAGACTCACCAATGCTCCTTCAACCTTCTATAGCCTCATGAATGATATTTTTTGGAGCTTTCCTCATAAATTTATACTAGTATTCTTTGATGATAATCTCATTTATAGCACTTATCTTGAGACTCATTTTTAACACTTACGGTTTATTTTAACGATCCTTCGGAAGAATACTCTTTTTGTTAAGTAATCAAACTTCAGGTTTGTCTAGTAAAAAGTAGTGTACCTTGGGCATATAATATCAGAAGAAGGAGTGGTAGTAGACTCAACAAAATTGAAGCAATGCAGGTATGGCCGAAACCTAAGTACGTGAAATCGCTGCATGGTTTCATTGGGCTAACAGGCTACTACCGAAAGTTTATGAAATACTATGAGAAGATCAGGGCACCCCTCACCTCTCTACTGAAAAAGGGTGATTTTCAATAGTTGGACAAAGCCTCTACTACCTTCGACAAACTCAAGGCAGCTATGACGACGATGCTAGTGCTAGTGTAACCCGATTTCAACCGAACCTTTATCATTGAGGTCAACGCATCTAGAGTTGGAATTGGAGCTATTCTTATGCAAGATGGTCAACCACTAGCGTATACTAGTAAGGCATTGTCTCCCTTCTATCAGAAAATGTCAATATATGATAAGGAGATGCTTGCCATTGTGCATGCAGTAACAAAGTGGAGACCCTTCTTGATCGACCGATGCTTTTAAATTAAAATTGACCATAGAAGCCCTAAATATTTTTTAATGTAGAAGATAACATCCCCAAGCAACAAAAATGGGTAACCAAACTTCTTGGATTTGATTATGAAATTATTAACAAAAAGGGGAAAGAAAACATTATTGCAGATGCACTCTCACGACTACTTGAGCAAACCAAATTTTCAGCCATTTCCCTTCCTACTAATGGCTTCCTCAATGACATTAGGGAGGAAAGAAAGAAGCATCTAGAGACTAGCAATATCATAAAAAAATTAGAGGAGGATCCAAGCATAATAGCTCACTACACTTGGGATTCAAAAGATTTATGCTACAAAGATCATATTGTGCTTATACCCGACTCCCCTTGTGTCAAAACCATAATGCAATAGATGCACTCTACATCTTTAGTAGGGCACTCTCGATTTCTAAGAACCTACAAAAGAGTGAAATAAAATTTTTATTGGAGAGAGATGAAAAAAATTATTTCTGAATTTGTAGCACAATGTGATGTATGTCAATAGCAAAAGGGTGAATCAGTGGCAAGTCTAGGGAAGCTGCAACCACTACCCATACCGGACTCAGTGTGGACTGACATTTCTATGGATTTCATCGATAGGCTGCCACCATCCCAAGGTAAAAGCACAATTCTTGTGGTGGTTGATCGACTTACGAAATATGCATATTTTTGTGCTGTGCGGAATCCTTATACTGTTACTAGTATTGCTTAGATTTTCATAGAAAATATTATTAAACTACAAAAGATGCCAAGATCCATTGTTTATGATCAAGATAGGATCTTCACTAGTAAATTTTGGATCGAGTTATTTCAACTACAGGGCACTAAACTCAAGATGAGCACAACATGCCATCAACAGATTGATGACCAAACTGAGGTGATAAATGTGTTTAGGGACATACCTTTAGTGTCTTACTAGTGATGGCCAAAGGAGTGGACGAAATAGCTCCCTTGGGCCGAATGGTGGTATAAAACTACATATCACTCATTTATAAAATATAACCCATATGAAGCACTGTATGGTCCACTGGTCTTTGTAATTCCAAAGTATGTAATTGGCTCAGCCAAAGTAGATCAGGTCGACTAGGATATACTTGACAAGGATAAACAATTGCTAAAGGATAATCTCTCCATCGCTCAAGTCAGAATGAAGCAGCAAGTTGATACACATCGAAGTGAAAGAGAGTTCTCAATAGGAGATTGGGTTTATCTTCACCTATAGCCATACAAACAATTATCCATCAACACACGAGCCTCCATGAAGCTTTCTTCATGCTTTTATGGGTCCTATAAAATCACAGTGTATTGGAGCTATGACATACATACTTAACTTGCCTGATGATGTCACCTTGTCTTCCATTTGTCATGCTTGAAGTCAAAGTTGGGAGTGCATAAGTCAGCCCAGATTCAAATGCCCAACACCATTAATGATAGAGATATAAGAGCCCAACCACAAGCAATACTTGATCACAGGATTGTGATGTGTCTCCAATGTCCCTCTACTGAAGTACTGGTGCATTAGAATAATTTGCCACTTGAAGATGCCATATGAGAATCATATGAGGAGCTGAAGACCAGGTTCCCTGAGTTCATGAAACCTCAGCCTTGGACATGATTGATCTTAAAAGGACAAACTTGATAGGACCCTAGTAGGGTTGGGTCCCACTCAACTAAGTAGCTATTAATAAAACCTCTGTGAGATTGTAATAAACCCCACCTAGCCGCCTCTATCCTATAAAGAAGATTGGATAGGGTTTATATCTAGGGCCTTAGGATTTCCTAGTCACTGCCCTCTTTACTAGGTAGGTCGACTAGGGTTTCTAGCAAGGTGCCTAACTTGTTGCAGCCCCTTAGGCTACAGGGCAAGTTGACTAGGGTGGAGGCCAAAGATGGTATTTTACTTTAGGAAGTAGCCTCCTAAGGGTTAGGGTTTATAGCCCTATATAAGCATGTAGCTTCTACCACTTTTGAATAAGCAAGATCAATCTACAATTCAGCCATTTGGCTGACCATTAGGAGGGAGGAACCCCTATAATGTTCCAAGGGTTGATCCCCTTCAAAGATCAATCTGCTTAGAATTTCTCTAGGGTTCTATCAGAACATCACCTTCTAAAGGACTGGAAGAAACTAGAACTGAGAATGACATATGACTCCTCGAGTGAAATCTCAAGTGATTAGAACTAAGAACTTGAACTCTTAACAAAAGAACCAAAATAATAATAAAAATAAATAAAAACTATAAAAATAAACTTAAATTAGACAAAACCTCTTGTTATGAATGTAAGAAGTCAAGACACTTCAAAGATTATGAGCATAACTAAAAATTGAAAAATCTCGCTTGTGGTCATTTATGTTGAGGTAAGTAACCCACCTAAAAATTCTTTTACTTTTAATGACTTATCAAGTTCTTTTCATAAGCTTTATGATGATTTTATAAAGATTAACAAATCCTATAAACTACTTAAAGAGGAGCATGCTGATTTAGTAAACTTGAAGAAATGTATAAAGTGGTACCATCACACAATTCATGCACAAATGTGAAACTTTAGAGGAACTTAGAAAGAAAAATATTGTATTGCAACAAACGTTAGAAAAATTTAAGATAGACAATAAATCTTTAACATGATCCTTGTTGATAAGGGTTATGTTCATAAGGAAGGTATTGGCATTATGAGCAATACTCATCAAAAGCCAATTACCCTTATTAGAAGACCCACATTACACTCTTTGCCCAAAATAAATGTAAATTTTATGGTTGATATGGATACTTTGCTTATAAGTGTTATATTAGGACTCTAGCTAAGTCAAATCCTAATTTTATTAAGTCAAAGAGGGCATGAGCTATGTAACTAGCCGCCACCTACTCTAGTTAAAGGGGGTCAACTAGGGTTAGGGAGGAGTTTTAATAGGGGTAGGACTCTCTATAGCAGCCGACCACCGTTAGTAGGAATCGGTTAGGGGAGTTGTTAGATGATTAGGAGTTGAGGCCTTGATAAGTTGGAGTTTTATTAGGAACTAGGGTTTAGAGGCCCGATATAAAGCATGTATTCGATAATACTTTTATTATCAATAGCTCAAATTCCTTTCAACCATTGTGTAGAATACATTCGAGGAGGGAACCCCTATAGAGTTCCAAGTGGTCGATCCCCTATAGAGATTAACCCTAAGCTTAGAATCCGTGAGGGTTCTAACACTTGATATCATAGTTACATTTCATGGTGCTTCGCTACCCTTCCATAACTACCCATTATCCTCATCTAGCTACTTAAGCAATTCCCATAATTGCTAAGATCGTCGTCAAACTTTGTCATCTTCTCCACTTTTGTAGTAACCCCTTCAATCTCCCTACAAATTACATCAGGTTCTGGTGATCTACTTTACTGCTGCTGCAATTTAGTTATCCTCAACACAAAAACCCAAAAAAAATATTTATCTATCATGCTGCACAACACATTATCATAAAATTGCCATCTTTATGATGAAAGGTACTATACAGATTTCAACTGCATGCTATTACCCTGTTTTTGATCTTGTTGCCATTATTTTGCGACCCTATTTTCTATGTGTATTTTTTTTATGGCTCTGGGACTCCTTATCAGTAGATTTCTTTTGTTTCTATACAAAAATTGTTGATATGAACCACTGATTTCTTACATCTAAACTACTGAACTTTAGATGTAAAAATCTATCATAACACCTTGAACTCTTTGATTTTGTCAGATTTTTTGCTGTAGTATTCTCCCATGAATTTTTCAACGACATACCTTTCCCTTAATAGTGGATTCCCATTGAGTTTTACCTAAATCCTTATTACAAATTGCTGAAAATTTTACATCTATCATGCTAAAATCTTTCAATGAAAAATCCTACCACTGTACTTGTTCTTCTTCTCAAAAACCATCAAATCCTAGCAAACTTGCTACCACTAACCATATCATCTTTAAGGCACCCCTCTAGCCTTAAGACACAACTATAATAACCTATTTCTAAAATCCATAACCAACCTAAATCGAAGCCTAAATAGCGGCATTCCGTAGCCAACGAACCCTCCACTGATCCTTATCTTCTGTAGCAACCAAACCTTACATCACCCTATGCTCTTAACCCATCAACAAAAGAAAGATCAAAACATTTTTGATTTGGAGAAGTATGTAATGACATCTGAAGATTTGATCGATGCCAACTTTGAGGCATTCAAATCAATTGTGCACTTTTTTCGTGAAATTCAAAATTGATCGATCTCTAAGCCTGACAAAATTACAGCAAGGTAAAGGTTCAGAGAGTCCTCCAAAGAAGGAAGAATAAGCTCCTAATGTGATGCAACCATGCATGAGGGTGGACTTCACTCAATGGGAAGAAGAAGACCAAACAGGATGGCTTTCGCGCATGGAATGCTGCTTCCATTATCACTAGACACTGGAGGTTTCTGTGGTAGACATCACTGCCATCCACCTTGAAGGAGATGTAATACAGTGGTATAATTGGTTTGAGCACACCCAAGGAGTTCCGACATAGAGAAAATTCAAGAGTGGGTTGCTGATCCACTTTGGACTATCTGAATACTAGAACATCAATGGTCAACTCGTAAACATCTGATAAACCTCCACAATCCAAGAATACCATACCAGGTTTGAAAGATTATCTAACCAAGCTCATGATTGATCTAAAAAGCAATTGTTAGGGATATTCATCAGTAGTCTAAAGTTGGAAATAAGAGAAGTAAAAGCGCAGCAGCCCTACACCTTGATGACCATAATCTCCTTCACCCGAATCTAAGAAGAGCGACTCAACCAAGAAGTTTGAAGGATGATACCTCGACCAGCACCATTAAAACTCCAGCAACATTTACTCCTAGCTATCCCTTGCTGTAAAAAAAAAATTGATAAGAGAAGAGCTTCGTAACAGATTGGCGACGGGCCTATGTTGTCATTGCGACGAACTGTGGAGTTGTGACCATTGTTGCAATAGGGGATGCCTTCTTCTGATTGAACCCCTCGATGATTTAGAGGAGAAGGTCCATGAGCAAGAGGAGTAGGTCACGGAGGAGAACCACAATCAACCGATTATATGATGCATGTTCTTGCAGGCTACATGAACCCATAGATGATGGAAGTGGGAGGGCTACTCAAATAGCAACCAATCACCTTTCTCATCGATACTGGGAGCATCAATAGCTTAACGAATAATAAGGTTGCTACTCATATGGTGCTTCATACTGAAGGATATAGTAGGTTCGATGTTAAGGTCGCTGATGGTCGAATTTTAAAGTGCGATCGAAGATGTCTACGCCTGAAATTGTTGCTGCAGGACCAAAAGATAATACAGATTTCTTCATCCTCCCATTCGATGATTATGAGGTTGTGCTTAGCATCATATGGCTAACTATATTAGGTGATATTTCTTAGAATTTTTTTAAATTAATTATGAAAATTTTTAGTTAATTGAAATAAGTGATCCTATGCGGGAAATGTGAGAGCAACGTGATGACAGTTTCAATGTAGCGAATGGAGAAAGTCTTGCATAAAGTGAACAACAACTTCCTAATGAAACTCTAGAGGCAAAAAATAAGGGAGCCAACAAAAATTGAAGACCCAAACCTTCTCCAATTGCTTATTGAATTTTCAAACGTCTTCATCAAAAGTTGCAACCCCTACTCCTCGCCGGTGCTTCTTGTACAAAAGAAAGATGGAACGTGACAAATATACATCAACTACCAAGCTCTCAATGGCATAATAGTCAAGGACAAGTATCCTATTCTAATGATGGATGAACTACTCAATGAATTGAATGGAGCACAAGTCTTTATGAAGCTGGACCTATGATCCAAGTATCATCAAATTCGAGTGTGCGAAGATGACATATCGAAAACTACCTTTCAGATGCACAATAAATACTATGAATTTTTGGTAGCTCTTTGGTCTCACTAATGCTCCCTCTGCCTTCTAGAACTTTATGAACGATATTTTCCAAAGTTATCTTCGTAAGTTTGTGTTAGTATTCTTTGACAATATTCTTATTTACAGCCCTTCACTTGAAAGTTATCTATACCACTTATGACTTATTTAGACGATTCTTGAGGAGCATACTCTTTTTGTCAAGCAATCGAAATGTAGGTTTCTTCAGTAGAAGGTGGAGTATCTTATGCACATCATATCAGAAAAAGGCATAGCGGTGGACCCTTTCAAAATTGAGGTAATGCAAAGCTGGCTAACACCCAAGAACGTAAAACCACTACACGGTTTCCTCGAATTGACAGGCTACTAACACATGTTCATGAAAGATTATGAAAAAATCAACACCCCACTTACATCATTACTAAAAAATGATGCTTTTTAGTGATCAAACAAAGCCACTGCTGCCTTTGATGCTCTCAAGGCAGCCATGACATCAATGTTAATGCTTGCACTACCCAACTTTGATAAAACTTTTATCATTGAAGCAGATGCATCGAAGTTCAGATCGACACCGTCCTCATGCAAGAAGGCCGACCTCTCACTTACACCAGCAAGACATTGTCTCCTTCCCATCTAAAAATGTCTATCTATGACAAGGAGATGCTCGTAATTGTGCATACGATAATAAAGTGGAGGCCGTACTTAATCGGTCGATGCTTCCAAATAAAGACTAACAACAAGAGCCTTAAATATTTTATGGAGTAGAAGATATCCTTCCCTGAATAGTAAAAATGGGCAACAAAGCTTCTTGGGTATAATTAGAAAATAACTTACAAAAAAGGGAAAGAAAATATTATTGTTGATGTGCTTTCGCGGCTACCTGAGCAAGCTAAATTTTGGGCCCTGTCCCTTCAAATCAATGACTTCCTTGAAGACATTAGGAAGGAATGGAGAGATAATCTAGAGATCAAGGAGATCACTAAAAAATTAGAGGAGCCCTATAGATTTTGATGGCTGAGGGGGATCAACCCTTGGAATGCGATCAGGGTTCCTCCCTCCTAGACTTGGCACAAGACTGAATAAAAGATGATAATTGCTTGATTAAAAAAGATGATAATTACTTGATAATTGCTTCATTATATAGAGTTCTAAACCTTATCCCATAGGGTGCTTAACTAAGTAAAATTACTCTTTTATCCTCCTATAGTCGACCAGCCTAAGTAGGAACAAGCGGTGGCTAGGTTGGCTCTATAGCCAACCTAAGCAGGGGAAAACCCTGGCCGACTAGCCCAGTAAAGGGGGTTGTGACCACTAAGCCCTAAGGCCCCAATCTAAACTCTAACCACACTTCATTATAGGATAGAAGTGGCTAGGTGGGGATTTATAATAATCTCATAAGGTTTTATTGACTACTTCTAGGGTGATTAGGACTCATTCCTACTGGAGTCCTATCAAGCCCGTCGTCTTAGAATCAATCTTATCCTCAAGGCTAAGGGTTCATAAACTCTGGGAACCGAATCTTCAGATCCTCATGTGACTCCCATGTTGCATCTTCATATTATAAGTTATTCCACTTCACAAGTACTTCAGTTGAAGGACATCATCGATGCATCACAATTCTTCAATCAAGTATAGCTTCAAGTTGGGCTTGGATTTCACCATCATTTGTAGTGCTTGGCAGTTGAGTCTGAGCCAGTTTATGTTCTCCCAACTTCGGCTTCAATAGGGACACGTGGAAGACATGGTGAATCTTAGCATCATCTGGAAGCTTTAGTCTATATGCCACGGTCTCAATGCGCTCCAAAATTTGGTATAGTCCATAAAATTATGGAGATAGCTCCATCGATACTCTGGTGTTGATTGATAGCTACTTGTATAGTTGTAAGTGAAGGTAGACCCAATCCTCTACTGAAAATTCTCGCTTACTCTAGTGATTGTTTACTTGTTGCTTCATGTGAGCTTGAGTAGTAGTTAGGTTGTCTTTCACTAGCTATAGTAGTTTGTCCCTATTAATTAAGTTTTGATCGACCTGATCCACTTTAGCCAAACCAAGTACATATCTGGGTATTATAGGGGGGTGTTGGCCATACAATGCCTCGTAAGGGGTACATTTAGTCGAAGAATGAAAAGTTATGTTATGTTACTATTCGGCCCTAGGAAGCCACCTTGTCCACTCTTTGGGCAGTTACTAGTGAAGCACCAAAGTAGGTCTCAAGGCATCTGTTCACTACTTCTATTTAGCCATCTGTCTATGGATGATACACTGTGCTTATCTTCAATTGGGTGCCTTGTAGATGGAAGAGCTCAGTCCAAAATTTACTTATAAACACCCTATCACGGTCGCTCACAATCGACTTTGGCATCCTATGTAATTTTATAATATTTTTCATAAAAATTGAGCAATACTGGTAGTACTATAGGGATGTCTCACAGCACAAAAATGAGCGTATTTAGTTACATGATCTATCACCACAAAGATCATACTTTTACCTTGAGATAGTGATAGTCCTTCAATGAGATCCATTGAGATGTTAGTCTATGTTGAATCCAATATTGGTAGTGGTTGTAGTTTTTCCGGATTTGCCACCGTTTCACCTTTATACTGTTGGCATACATCACATTTGGATACATAGTCATAAACTGATATTTTCATACCCTTCCAAAAGAAGTTTTACTTCACCCTCTTGTAAGTCCTCAAAAATCCAGAGTGCCCTATAGAAGGCAAAGAGTGCATCTCACGCAAACTAACTTGGATATAAGGGGAAGAAGGAATGACAACAATTCGATCTTTGTAGCGTAAGTCCTTTGAATCCTAGTGTAGTAGCCCATGGAACCCGGATCCTTCTCCACTTTTTCTATAATACCTCAGGTTTCTGGATCATTCTTCTACTCCTCCCTAATGTTGTCGTGGAAGTCGATGGATGGAAGGGAGATGGCTGAAATTTTAGTTTGTCTCGATAGCCGAGATAGAGCATCTACAACAACATTCTCTTTTCCTTTCTGATAAGTAATTTCATAATCAAAGCCAAGAAGTTTAGTTACCCATCATTAATACTCCGAGAAAGATATTTTATGCTCTAAAAAATACTTAAGACTTTGATGGTTAGTCTTAATCTGGAAGCGTCGGCCGATCAGGTAGGGCTCCACTTCGTGATGACATGTATAATGGCAAATATTTCTTTATCATACATAGATATTTTAATATGTGATGGAGATAAAACTTTGCTGGTGTAAGCAAGGGGTCGGCCATCTTGCATTAGAATAGCCCCAATTCTAACTCCAGACGTGTCAGCCTTGATCACGAAGGTGCGATTGAAATCGGGTAGCACTAGGACCGACGTCATTGTCATGGCTATCTTGAGTCGTATAAAGTCTACGGAGGCTTTATCCAATAATAAGAAGGAGTCTTTCTACAGTAGCAATGTGAGTGGGGCACTAATCTTATCATAATCTTTCACGAATATTCAGTAGTAGCCCGTGAGTCCAAGGAAGCCACGCAATGATTTTATGTTCACAGGACTCGACCATCCTTGCATTGCATTGATGTTGGTCGGGTCTATTGCCACTCTATCCTCTGATATAATATACCCTAAATACTCCACTTTATGCTATAAAAAGCTACACTTTGATTGTTTAAAATAAAGGGTGTTCTCCCAAAGAATCATTAGAATAGTTTGTAAGTGCTAAAAATGCATATCAAGCATAGTGCTATAAATGAGGATATCATCAAAAAATACCAACACAAACTTACATAGAAAACTCCAAAAGATATCATTCATCAGACTTTAAAAAGTGGAAGGAGCATTCATAAGTCCAAAAGGCATTACTAGAAACTCATAGTGGCCATTATGCATGTGGAATGCAGTTTTTGAAACTTCTTCAGTGCATACCCAAATCTGATGATAATTGGAACAGAGATCCAATTTAGGGAAGAATCAGGCTCCTTTTAATTCATCCAAGAGCTTATCTAGGACTATTATAGGATATTTGTCTTTGATGGTGATGGTGTTCAAAGCCCGATAGTCAATGCACATCCACCACGTATTGTCCTTCTTACGCACTAACAACACTGGTGAAGAGTAAGGGCTGTAACTTGGTCGAATTATCCCGATGTTAAGCATCTCCTTAATTATATTCTCAATCTTATTCTTCTGCAAGTGAGGGTAGTGGTACGGTCTCAAATTTGCTAGAGGTTTGCCCGGCTAAATAGGAATATGGTGGTCATACAGTCGGTTAGGGGGCAGCCTACGCAGCTCCGTGAAAACATTCATAAATTCATCCAGCAAGAGGGCAAGCTTAGGATCTCAATTTTGCATGTTCTCTCCTGAGATGGCTGCTAGATATGCATCAAAAATCCTCCATGTGTTTTGTACAAAGCTTTCTCTATCTGTTGCATCGAAATGGTGGAAATATGGCTCCCACACGTACCTCATAATGTGTCCTGTCTCCTTTTACAATAAAACTTCATGATTAGTTTAGAAAAATTTCAGGAGATATCACCTAGAATTGTGAGCCATTCGATCCCAAACATTGCTTCATAATCATCGATAAGTAGGAGGAAGAAATCAGCTACCACTTCTTGGTCTTGGAGGAGGAGTTTCACCCGCAGGCACCATTGGTCGCAATTGAGGATTCAGTCATCACTGACCTTTACATTAAACTTGTTGCAACCTCTAATTTAAAATGCTATACGTGTAGCAACCTTATTGTTGAGGAAGTTATATGTGTTGCCTGTATTGATGAGAATGATGATGGGTTGCTATTTTAGAAGTCCTCCAACTTTTATCATCTACGGGTTGGAGTAGCTGGCCAACGCGTGCACTACATAGTCGATCGGTTGGGACTCTTCCTCTGTGGCTTCCTCTTCAAGTTTAAGGCTTTCTTCAGATGGTTTGCTGTCCTCACCCACCACTGGTTCAATCACAAGGAGTTGGCCCTTTTTGCAATGATGTTCTCGGCTCCACGGTTCATCCCAATGCCAACATAACCCCTTGGCTGAACATTCACGAAGCTCATCTCTTGTTAATTTTTTTGGTGTGAGGGCTCGGATGGCAGTAGAGGGGGCTGTAGGCCTTGGCGTAGCTAGTTGGGGAGCAAGTCTTGTCCTTCGTACCTCATGGTTCAATCGTTCTTCTTGGATTCTTGTGAAGAAAATCGCCACCATAAGAGTGTATGGTTGTCGCACCTTTACTTCTCCTCAAATCTCTGGCTTTAGGCCCTCAATAAAAGTCCCTAAAAGTTGTTTCTCAAACCAATCTATAGTTTGGTTAGATAAACATCTAAACCTTATTTGGTATTCTTGTATTGTAGAGGTTTGACGAATCTTTGCTAATTGTTCGTCGATGTTATCGAAATTGGTTGGTCCGAAGTAGTTTAGTAGTCCTTCCTTGAATCGCTACCAAGAGAGACCTCCATGGGTATGCTCAAACTAATTGAACCAAAAATAGCACTCCACGCGCGAGATCCATTCGATCGGGTCTCCTTCTTCCCACCTTGGGAAGTCTACCTTCATGCATAGATTATTATGATCAGAAATAATGTATCCATGATCTTGAGGGTCATCTCGCTGATCTAAAGTTTCTCTATGCGATGACTTCCTCGGACTTGATGGTTGACCTATGCTGAGTTCGGCAAAAAAGGATCGCATCTTCTCCTTTATATGGCTTTCAAAGGCTTCGAACTTGGCGTTCATAGCCTCATATGATGTCATGGTATATGCCTCTAGATCTATAATATTGAGATCTTTTTTTTGTTATAGGGTTAGTGGCATGAGAATTTTTCTTTTTATCTTTTTAGAGAGGTGGTGGTCGATTGAATAGGTGGATCAGTGTAGATGCGGGTAGGCTGCGGTTTAGGGCTTATTGGGATGGCTATTTGGCTATGGTTTTTGTTAGGTTTTCTTTGGGGAGTAATAGTTGAGATTGAAGATGAGAAGGGGAGTCTTAAATCTGGAAAATATGGCAGTGAGATCTGGTAAGATTTTGACGAAAGATCGCTGCGGTATACGCTATACTGCCGAACATAATTTCCATCAAAGAAGCAGCAGTTTCTTGATGTTAATTCTAGCAAAAATTTGAGAAATTTATAGAGAATTTCAATATCAAAATTTCAGTTCAGATGGTGAGAGTAGTAGTAATATGGATCAAGAAATTTTTGGCAGCGTAACGGTAGAAAAATTGTTGCAAACAAGATCGCAGAATTCTCATCGTAAAATTTCAGCACTGCATGACAAAGAATTTCAGCACTATAAGTCCAGATCCAGAATGAGTTTTTACAAGAGATTGGTCTTAGATAAAAGCTAAGATGATCTATGAATGTGTGTAAAATTTTTAGCCAAAAAAGGATGATAAAAAGTTTAGGTTCAAGAGGCAACAGTCGGCTGAAATTTTCCTACAGATTTTCCCCTTCGTAATGATGATAACATTTGCAATGACAGAATTTTACAGCAAATAAACTTTGGAAAAACTTCTCCCACATATAAGATAAAGGAATAGAAGTAGCAAGGGTCATGGGCTTTGGAGTTTTTATGAGATCTATAATGTTGACGTAAAGGACGACAGTAGATTGATGGATTTACGACTTGGTGGGCGATGGTGGAGGCGACGCCAAAAGCAATTGCAGGAATTGCTTGGGAAGGTGGAGGCGATGGTAGAGATGACTATAGGGCAGCAGAAACATGGCTTTAATACCAGATGATAGAATCTCAGAATGAACCCTATAGATTTTGATCGCTGAGTGGGATAAACCCTTGGAACACTATAGGGGTTCCTCCCTCCTAGACTTGGTACAATGATGAATAAAAGATGATAATTACTTGATAAAAGAGAAGGAGCAGCTACATCATTATATAAGGTTCTAAACCCTAGCCCATGGGGTGCTTACTGAAGTAAAATTATCATTTTGCCCCTTCAATAGTCGACCTGCCTAATTAGGAAGAAGTGACGGCTAGGTTGGCTCTATAGCCGACCTAATCAGGGGGAAACCCTAGCCGACCAGCTCAGTAAAGGGGGCGATGGCCACTAAGCCCTAAGGCCCCAATCTAAACCCTAACCACACTTCTTTATAGGATAGAAGTGGCTAGGTGAGATTTTATTATAATCTCACAAAGTTTTATTGACTATTTCTAAGGTGATTAGGACTCAACCCTGCTGGAGTCCTATCACTTAGTGGCACATTACGATGAAGACTCAAAGGACTTATGCTATAAGGGACTCATCGAACTTGTACCGACTTCTCCTTGCATAAATACCATCCTACATGAAATGCATTCCACACCAATAATGGGGCCCTCCAGATTCCTTTGAACTTACAAGAGAATTAAGCAAAATTTTTATTAAAAAGGGGAGAAAAATGTTATTGCTGAATTTATAGTGTAGTGACATATGCCAATGATATAAAGGTGACACAATGGCAAGCCCTGGTAAGTTGTAACCTCAACCCATATCGGACTTGATGTAGATTGATATATCGATGGACTTCATTAAAGGGCTTCCCTCATCCCAAGGAAAAGGTACAATCCTCATCGTGGTTGATCATCTCATGAAGTATGCCCACTTTTGCATCATCTACAATCCTTACACCGCTTCTAGCATTGCTCGAATCGTCATGAAAAATATTATAAAATTGTATAGGATGCCTAGATTTATTGTAAGTGATTATGACAAGGCCTTCACCAATAAATTTTGGATATAATTATTCTAATTGTAGGGCATCAAATTGAAGATAAGCACGATATACCATATGCAAATTGGCTAGACTGAAGTGGTGAAAAGGTTCTTGGAGACATATCTCAGATGCCTCACCAGTGATCGGCCAAAAGAGTGGACAAAGTGGCTTCCCTGGCTAAGTAGTGGTATAACACGACCTATCATTCGATCTCAAAATGTACTTTTTATGAAGCAATGTATGGACGACCACCCCTTATAATCCCAAATATGTACTCGGCTCATCTAAAGTAGACCAATTAGAAATAGTAACACGATCTACACAAAAGTGAAAGAGAGTTTTCTGTGGGAGATTGTATCTTCCTTCGGCTTTAGCTCTACAAGTAGATATCTGTCCACACTAGAGCATCCATGAAGCTTTCACCATGATTCTTCGAACCATAGTAGATTATGGAGCATATTAGAGCAATGGCATATAGAGTGGACTTGCCCGCTAATTCTCGAATCCACCCAATTTTCTATACATCATGCCTAAAGCCCAAACTGGGACAGAACGAGATAGCCCAGAGCCACCTGCCAGATACTATAGCCCATGGAGAGCTCCAAATCTAATCGAGAGCCATCATTGATCGTCAGTTCGTGACTCGACATCGACAACCTACTACTGATGTGTTGGTTAATAGGACTCCAATAAAGTTGAGTCCTAATCTCCCTAAGAAGTAGTCAATAAAAACTTACTAGATTGTAATAAAGTCACTCCTATCTTATAAAGGAGAATGGCTAGGGTTTAGATTAGCCCTCAGGGCTTAGTGGCAGCTACCTCCCTTACTGGGTTGGTCGGCCGAGGTTTCCCCTTGCTTAGGCCGACTATAGAGCCAACCTAACTGCCCCCTATTACTATTAAGGTAGGTCGATTATAAGAGGGGCAAAGGGATAATTTTACTTAGGCAAACACCCCCTTAAGCTACGGTTTTGATCCATATTTAAAGATATAGCCACCCCCCTCTTGAATAAAGTAATTATTAATTTTATTTCAGCCTTTATGTCGAGTCTAGGAGGGAGGAACCCCTATAGCGTTCCAAGGGTTGATCCTCCTCAGTGATCAAAATCAATAGGACTCCTTCTAGGATTCTATTATTGGTGCAGTGGACAAACTTACCCGTAGAAGATGCCACATGAGAGAACTATCAAGACTTAAAGATCAAATTCTCAAAGTTCGTGTAGTCTCATCTTTAAGGACAAGTCTAAATTGAATTGGGTGGCTCTGTTAGGACTCTAGCTAAGTCAAGTCCTAATTTTATTGAGTTAAATGGGGCATGAGCCAAGTAAGCCCTAACTAGCCACCACCTACTCTAGTTAAAGGGGGCCGGCTAGAGTTAGGGAGGAGTTTTAATAGGGGTAGGACTCTCTATAGTAGCCAACCACCATTATTATGAGTCAGCTAGGGAAGTTGTTAGATGATTAGGAGTTGGAGTCTTGATAAGCAAGAGTTATATTAGGAGTTAGGGTTTAGAGGCCCTATATAAAGCATGTATTCAACACTATTTTTATCATCAATATATCAAATTTCTTTTAGCCATTGGGTAGAATATCTTGGAGGAGGCAACCCCTATAGAGTTCCAGGAGGCCGATCATCTATAGAGATCAACCTGAAGCTTAGAATCCTCAAGGATTCTAACATGTTCATTTATGAATCATAAACCACATAAATTAATTATCATCCTAAAGGAACCATAAACGATATAAAGCATTAGAAAAAATAAGAAGAATGTTTCAGGAGGGACCCAAACTCAAATGGGTACCTAAATCAAAACCTCTCATAAATATAAAGTTACATCTTAAAAAGGCTAGGAGTACTAAATAATGTTTTAAAAGTAAATGCTCAAGGCACATAACTTAAGATCTAATGCTCTTTTAAGCTCATTAGCCTAAGTAATAATAAGAAAAATTATTAAAAATAAGATTATTGTAACGAATCTTTGGATGACTTATTGTTATAATTAATCTTGATTTCTTTAACTTTATTATGCTAGTATAAAAATAAATTAGAATAATAATATAAAAAGGTAAAGACTTTAGCTATTTTTAATGAAAAATTATATACATTCAAATTTATGAAAGGGAGATTTT
Source organism: Ensete glaucum (assembly GCA_021527575.1). NCBI lineage: Eukaryota > Viridiplantae > Streptophyta > Magnoliopsida > Zingiberales > Musaceae > Ensete > Ensete glaucum. Next base: position 34,959,682 of record CM038552.1, read on the forward strand.
GATAATGATTATGCATGTATGCTTGTATTGACTTGTAATGGTTAAATGAGTATATGTTGTCTCAAGATAAAATTGATTGAAATGATTAAATGCTGAACTTGAACTTAATACAAAAAATTATATATATGAAATCAAGCTTTATTTTCTAATGTGGTTGAAAAATTAATTTTTTTTTTAAATGAGAAGGAAAATTTCTTAGTAACATATTAGACTCATTTAACAAAGAAAAATTGTTAGATTGAAAATAAATAATAGGACCCTAGTAGGGTTGGGTTCTATTCAAACAAGAAGCAACTAATAAAACACTAAGTGATTGTAATAAACACCCACCTAGCTGCCTACTATCTTATAAAGCAGGTCAGCTAGGGTTTTAATCTTGGGGCCTTAGGGCTTTCTAGTCGTCGCCCCTCCTTACTAGGAAAGTCGACTAGGGTTTGAGCAAGGGATGCATTGGTTGTGGCACCCTCCTAGCCGCTGCCCCTTATTGGGCAAGTCAACTAGGGTGGAGGGGTGAAAAAGGTAATTACCTTAGGAGAGGAGCATCTCTAGGGTTAGGGTTTGGAGTCCTATATTGATAGGACTCTAGCAAGGTTGAGTCATAATCTCTCTAGAAGTAGTCAATAAAACCTTACTATATTATAATAAAACCACTCCTATCTTATAAAGGAGTATGGCTAGGGTTTAGATTAGCCCTTAGGGCTTAGTGGCCGCCACCTCCCTTACTGGGTTGGTGGGCTAGGGTTCCCATTTATAGCTCTACGCTTGATATACATTTTCATCACTTATGAACTGTTCTAATGATTCTTTAGGAGAATACTCCTTATGTTAAATAGTCAAAGTGTAACTTTCTTATAGAGTAAATTGGAGTATCTTGGGCACATTATATTAAAGGATAGAGTGGTGATGGACCCGACAAAGATCGAGACAATGCAAGGATGGTCGAGACCTATAAATGTACAATCATTATGCAGTTTCCTTGGACTCATGGGCTACTACCAAAATTTTGTGAAAGATTATGATAAGATCAGTGCCTTGCTCACGTCCTTACTGAAGAAAGACTCCTTCTTATGGTCGGATAAAGCCTCCGCAGCCTTCAAATAACTCAAGGCAGCCATGACGATGACGTCAGTCCTAGCGCTACCCGATTTCGGTCGCACTTTGGTCATTGAGGCTGATGCATCAGGAGTTAGAATTTAGGCTATTCTTATGCAAGATGTTCGACTCTTAATTTCAACCGAGGCTTCCCCCACACTTCATATGAGGTTTTTACAAGAGATACTAATTAATACCAATTTTAAATATGGTTGGATACAGGTCCATAGCACGAAAGATGAGATAAATTAGAAGAATTACAATCCATGCTCACACCAGATTGGACTCTCATCATCCTGAGCCATACCAGAGGGTAGTCACCATTCCAGAAGAAAGATTGACTATCACTAAAGACTAACCATATGCCAACCAATGCAAGGAAGAAACTTACCCCTGACAAATGCCGGAGCAGAAGAAAGTTTTCTGAAAAAGATCAAGTCCCTCTTCATCTCCAACTCCACCACTATGAAATTCAAGCCTCAGGAAAGTGGTCTAACTATTTCTTTGGGCCTTGCAAAATTAAGGATCATATCGGGGCCCCAACCTAGAGATCAGATCCATGCACCAGTTCAAAATTACAATTGATCATCAAAGTATCTCACCTTAAATGGAAATTTAAAGACGATGACTCAGCTCAAGTTCTTCCAACTGACACCCAATCTGATGAGGAGCTGAAGACCCAGTTCCCTTAGTTTATGAAACTTCAGCCTTAAGGACAAGGCTAATTTTAAGAAGGTGGGTTTGATAGGACTCCAGCAGGTTTGAGTCCTAAACTCCTTAGAAGTAGTCAATAAAACTCTACTAGATTGTAATAAAGCCACTCATATCTTACAAAGGAGTATGGCTAGGGTTTAGATTATCCCTTAGGGCTTAGTGACCGTCGCCACCTTATTGGGTTAGTTGGCCAGAGTTTCCCCATACTTAGCTCGGCTATAGAGCCAACCTAGTTGCCCCCTGTTCCTATTAAGGCAGGTTGGCTATAGGAGGGGCAAAGGGATAATTTTACTTTGGTAAGCACCCTCTTAGGCTAGGGTTTTGATCCCTATATAATAATGTAGTTGCCCTCTCTCTTGAGTCAAGCAATTATCAATTTTATTTTAGCCTTGTGCTGAATCTAGGAGGGAGAAATCCCTACGGCGTTCCAAGGGTTGATCCCCCTCAAGGATCAAAATCTATAGAACTCCATCTGGGGTTCTACCATCTGGTATCAAAGTAACAATCTTGCTGCCCCGTAGCTATCTTAGCTACCTCCACCTTCCCAAGCAATTCCCACAATTGCTACGACATGTGCCTCCACCTTCCACCCCAGAAGCAGATCAAATCAGTCTGCCGCTGCCCACTACATTTGATCTGGATTTCAGGTAAATTTTTATCATTCATGCCTCTTCAATACTGCAATATTCCTTACTTTACATGTTGAAGATTTTTCTCAAATTTTATCCACTGCAAATTTTGTTCGTCATAAACGTTATTCTCGTTGCAAAGGTGAAACACTACAGAAATTTTCAACCGATTGTTGCTTCTTGAAACTAAACTTTTAATCATTCTTTTTATCTGAAACTTTTATATAATTTTATAAATTATCTTAGCTTTCATCTAAGACTAATCTTGTAAAAAGACTCCTTCTAGATCTAGACTTATAACACTGCAATTCTTCATTGCATAGTACTAAAATTTTATAATATAAAATCTGTCTTCCATCTATTGGCCTCTTGAAACTAAACTTTTGTTTATTCTTTTTGGCTGAAATTTTTATACAATTATCAAGATCAAGTTGGCTTTCATTTGGATTTGATTTCATAAAAAAATTTAGAACTGGGCTTTTTGTGCAATCTTTGACCATCATGTAGTTCTAAAATTTTATGATGAGGGAATCTACCTTTCATCTTTTGCCCTATTTCCCTACTATTATGTTGCCAAAATTACATCAAACATTTTACTGGTATTAACAACATTTGAATCATGGGTTTCTACATAATTTTCTTAAACTTTCCTCTGGAATTTATGTCAAGAAGTCATTGTTTCTCTGACGTAAAATCGGTTTAGTAGGATAGCACATCGCAAAACTTCTTTTTACCAAATTCTATCAGATTTGAGTGCTATTTTTTATAAGATTTTTGACACTCTTTTCCTCATCTCCAAACCCTACCATTCTCATAAAAAATACTTCCAAATATTACCCTAAACTAAATCCAAATAGTCCCCAAATCAGCCTGCTTCCTTATCAATCAACTTCCCTTTTTAGCCAACTTTCCTTACCGCGACATCTACCTTTGCTGTCATCTATCCTAGATCTAAAATATATTTTCCTAACCTTCATCTATTGCTATCATAGACCTAAAACCATACCAATTTGTAGCCTAAACTCTATAAAACCACAGCCCCAAATCTGCCCTAAACTGCAGCCTACTTCCATCTAAACCGAGTTACCTTCCAACCGCTCACCTCCTTCTCTAAAATTCCCATGCCACTAACCTGACAACAAAAAAAAGATCTCAATATTATAGATCTAGAGGTGTATGCTATGACATCAGAGGAGGCTATCGATACAAAGCTTAAAGCCTTTGAAAACCGCATGGAAGAGAAGATGTGATCCCTTTTTGCCGGAATCAGTATTGGCCGACTATCGAACCCGAGGAAATCATAACACGGAGAAATTTCAGATCAGCGAGACGATCCTCAAGAACATGGCTGCATCAAATATGATCTCAATAATCCATATATAAAGGTTGATTTCCCTAGATGGAAAGAAGGAGACCCGATTAGGTGGATCTTGCGTGTAGAGCATTATTTTCAGTTCTACCAAACCACTAACGCCACACGGGTGGAGATTGCTACCATCCACCTTGAGGAAGATGCTATTTAGTGGTTTAATTGGCTTAAGCACACCAATGGAGGACTCTCTTGGCAGCGATTCAAGGAAGGACTACTAGATCGCTTCAGACTAACCGATTTCAACAACATCAATGGACAATTGGCAAAGATTCGTCAAACCTCTACAATACAAGAATACTAAACAAGGTTTGAGCATTTATCTAACCAAACTGACAATTGGTCAGAGAAACAACTTTTAGGTACTTTTATCAAGGGCCTAAAGCTGGAGATCCTAGGAGAAGTAAAGGCGCGACAATTGTATACTCTTATGGCGGCGATTTCCTTTGCACGTATCCAGGAAGAACAATTGAACCACAAGGTACGAAGGACAAAGGTCGCTCCCCAACCAGCCATGCCAAGGCCTACTACCCCCTCTACTACCATCCAAGCCCCTACACTAAAATAGTTGACAAGAGATGAGCTTCGCGAACAATCGACCAAGGAGTTGTGTTGGCATTATGATGAACCATGAAGCTGCGAACATCACTGTAAAAAGAGTCGGCTCCTCATGATTGAACCAACGGAGGATGAGGACAATGAAACATCTAAAGAAACCCTTAAACCTAAAGAAGAAGACATTGAGGAAGAGTCCCCACTGGCCAACTACGCAGTGCACACATTGGCTGGTTGTTCCAACCCGCAGATGATGAAAGTTGGAGGACTTTTAAAATAGCAACTCATCATCATTCTCATTGACACGGACAGCACCAATAACTTTCTTTATAGTAAGGTTGCTACATATTTAGCATTTCAAATCGAAGGTTGCAATAAGTTTGACATAAAGGTCACCGACGACCAAATCTTTAATTACGACCAACGGTGCCCGCGGGTGAAACTACTCCTCCGAGACTAAGAAGTGGTAGATGATTTCTTCCTCCTACCCATCGATGATTATGAAGCCATACTTGGGATCGAATGGCTCATAACACTAGGTGATATCTCCTGAATTTTTTCTAAATTAATCATGAAATTTTATTTTAAAGGGAGATAGGTCACGTTACGAGGCAAGCGCGGGAGACAAATTTCCAACGTTTCATCACAACAAATGAAGAAAGTTTTATATAAAGCATATGGTAGATTCTTAATGCATATTCAGCAGCCATCTATGGGGGAGAATGTACAAAACTTAGATCCTAAGCCTGTCCTTTGCCTGAACGAATTCACAGATGCTTTCGAGCTGCGCGGGCTACCCCCTAACCAGCCATATAATCACTGCATTCCAATTTTATCAGGCAAACCTCTAGCAAATTTACGACTGTATCACTATCCTTACTTGCAGAAGGATGAGATTAAGAACCTTATTAAAGAGATACTTGACACTAGGGTGATTCGACTGAGCTGCAACCCTTACTCCTCACCCGTGTTGCTAGTGGGCAAGAAAGATGGTACGTGGCGGATGTGCATTGACTACCAAGCTCTAAACACCATCACTATCAAGAATAAATATCCTATCCTATTCATTGATATACTTTTGGATGAATTAAAAGGAGCCCGAGTCCTCACTAAATTGGATCTCCGATCCGGATAACATTAGATTCGGGTATGCACTGAAGATATTATGAAAACTGTATTCTACTTACATAACGGCCACTATGAGTTTCTGGTAATGCCTTTCAGAATTACGAATACTCCTTCTAATTTCTAAAGCCTAATAAATGACATCTTCTGGAGTTTTCTATGCAAGTTCGTATTGGTATTCTTTGATGATATTCTCATTTACAGCGCTACGCTTGATATACATTTTCATCACTTATGAACTTTTCTAACAATTCTTCAGGAGAATACTCCTTATGTTAAACAATCAAAGTGTAGCTTTTTACAATATAAATTGGAGTGTCTTGGGCACATTATATTAGAGGATAGAGTAGTGGTGGACCCAACAAAGATCGAGGCAATGCAAGGATGGTCAAGACCTATAAACGTACAATTATTAAGCGATTTCCTTGAACTCACAGGCTACTACCAAAATTTTGTGAAAGATTATGGCAAGATCAATGCCCCGTTCATATCCTTACTCAAGAACGACTCCTTCTGATGGTCGGATAAAGCCTCCGCAGTCTTCGAATGACTTAGGGTAGCCATGACGATGACGTCAGTCCTAGCGTTGCTCGATTTCGGTCGCACTTTGGTTATTGAGGCTGATACATCGAGAGTTAGAATTTGGGCTATTCTTATATAAGATGGTCAACTCCTAATTTACACTAAGACTTCCCCACACTTCATATGAGATTTTTACAAGAGATACTAATTACTATCAAATTTAAAATATGGTTGGATATAGGTCCATAGCATGAAAGAAGAGTTAAATTAGAAGAATTGCAATCCATGCTCGCACCAGATTGGACTCTTATCATCCTGAACTATACTAGAGGGTAGTCACCATTCCAGAAGAAAGATTGGCTATCACTAAAAACTAACCATATGGCAACCCATACAAGGAAGAAACTTACCCTTAACAAATATCGGAGTAGAAGAAAGTTTCCTGAGAAAGATCAAGTCCCTCTTCATCTCCAACTCCACCAGCATGAAATTCAAGCCTCAAGAAAGTGGTCTAACTATGCACCATATCAAAATTATAATTGATCCTCCAAGTATCCCACATCAAATAGAAATTTAAAGACGACGACTTAGCTCAAGTTCTTCCAACTGACACCCAAGCTAATGAGGAGCTAAAGACCCAGTTCCCTGAGTTCATGGAACTTCAGCCTTGAGGATAAGGCTGATTTTAAGAGGGCGAGTTTGATAGGACTCCATCTGGGTTGGGTCCTAATCTCCCTAGAAGTAGTTAATAAAACTCTGTTAGATATGATAAAGTTACTCCTATCTTATAATGGAGTATGATTAGGGTTTAGATTAGCTCTTGGGGCTTAGTGGCCGTCGCCCCCTTACTGGGTTGGTTGGCTAGAGTTTCCCCCTGCTTAGGTCAGCTATAGAGACAGCCTAGTCGCCCCCTATTCCTATTAAGGCAGGTTGGCTATAGGAGGGGCAAAGAGATAATTTTACTTAGGTAAGCACCCCCTTAGACTAGGGTTTTGATCCCTATATAATGATGTAGCTGCCCCCTCCTTGATCAAGCAATTATCAATTTTATTTTAGTCTTGTGCCGAATCTAGGTGGGAGGAACCCCTACAGCATTCCAAGGGTTGATCCCCCTCAAGGATCGAAATCTATATAGCTCCATCTGGGGTTCTATCATATATAAGCATGTATTCTCCACCACTTTTTATTCAATGAAGAGATCTATTTTATTTCAACCTTGTGGCTGACTACCTAGGAGGGAGGAACCCCTACAGAATTCCAAAGGAGTTGATCCCCTTCAAGCAATCAATCTATGATAGAATTCTCATGGGTTCTATCCTCTAGTATCAGAGCATCGATCTTGGTGCTTTTGCTATCCACCATCAGCCAAGTAATTCCCACAATTGCTATTATCAATGTCGTCTCCACCATTATCTCCTTTACCGCAGATCAATCAATCTACTATCGGATTTAGTATTATTTCTATCATAAATACCTTATTGTCTTACCCCCACGTTCGAGAGACGTGAACCCATCATAAATAAAAAATACATTAAAATTCATTGACAATCCAAACCAAGGATCCAAACTAATATTGACACTGATTTAAATATTTTTAAATGATCATTCACCTATATTCATAAAACCTATGCAGTTTATAAATTTTATACCACATCACTCGATAATCCACAAAACTCAAAGTTAACTTAACGAAAGACATTAACCACACTTATAAAACTATCAATCTTAGAAATCTATACGAATACAAAACCAACCATTTTCCACCACTTCATATGATTGTAAATCTTAACATTCAAAGATTCTACACTAAGAGATATTCTAACCTTTTTATAAGATACATCAGTTTATATTTATCTATAATATTTCATTACATGCAAAATATTCTTATACAACATCTCCTAATAAGGCTTGCCAAAAATTTACATAGCTTTCCATTATCTCAGCCCAATTCTAATTTTTTTCTATAAGTGACAAGCTAACTTATAAAATTTATATAGCAACATAATGAGCATATAGACCTTAGCAAGTGACTAACATATCTAAGACAAAAAAAGGATAGTTTTCAAAATAAACTTGATATTAGATAGCAAGGCAAAAGTATAAGAATTCATAGGTAGCATCTTGTAAGATACGTAATTACAAATCATTTCACTCGAAACATACTTTGATCATGACAGTAGAGGAAGAGTAGTTGGAGCATATCATTGGTATGAAATATCTCGAAATATGTCAATGTTGTATGAAACATCTCGGAGCATATCAACAGAATGTGAAATGATTCAATGCATATCTAAAGGCGTAAGAATATCAAGCAACATATCAATGGTGAACAGAATATTTCGGAGCATATAAATAAGAATACAAAATATTCAGAGCATATCAAAGATGTATAAAGTATTTCAAAATATACCAAAGGGAATAAAAAATATTTCAGAGTATATCAAAGTTGCATAGGATATTTCGAAACATATCAATGGCAAATGAAATATTTCGGAGTTTATTAAAGATGCATAAGACATTTCAGAACATATCAATGGCAGGTGAAATGTTTTAGAATATCAATAGTAAATAAAATATTTTGGAGCATATCAAAGATGTAAACATACTACAAAGTATATCAATAGTGAATAGATAATCTCAAAGCATATCAAGTGACCAAATAAGGAATAGAAGCTCAATATCATATCAGACATAACATTCATTTCATTCTTATCCAAAGGATAAAAACAAACTCATAAGTAATACTTTGGATATTATATCAATAACATAGAGGGTGAAGTAGGATCAGACAGAATATGGTACATCCATTTCTGGATGACTAATAGACAGAAGTCTCCCACGTTTAGGAGCCCCATCCACCCATGTCTAGGTGAAGTCAATGGGGGCTGGCAGAGCATCGCAGGCTCTAAGCATAACTCTCCTTACTATTTCTAGCAAAAGTTCACATTATCCCATAAACACCATAATACAAAAGGATATGAATAATAAAATGACATATATTGGAAGCACATGCGAACAATGAATATACATGTGCCAATATGAAGTAATATGATTTACGAGTACGGTGCATGTGAGGCTTAGTCCAGTGGTGACTTTACGTTGTATTGAGTTCAAAGCACTCCTTCCACAGGTAGCCCTTTCCGACTAGAGTCCCCTCACCATACCTGAATACTAGCTCAATTTATTATAACAAGATAAGAGCAAAGATTAGGATTATAATAAGAAAGGATAGAAAACTTACAAGGTTATAATAGTTCAACTTAAAGAAAGAACTCTAGAATGAGTTCAGTTTTCAAATGGATGAAGCAAGAATAGCTAAAATTGATACAATCAGTATTCTAGCAGAATGCAGAAGGCACATCTCCTTGGAAAGCTAAATCAATCTAATTTTGAATGAAATAAGTTTCATATAAATTGGAAGTCTCTACAAAAATTTATAGATGATTTGGCAGCCAAAGGTCAGGAATTATGATCCTTGTTTTATAAAATCCATAAGGTCTAATAAAATAGAAATTTTTATAGTTATTTGGACTTCAAATATTCCAATTCTAGTATCAAATGAAAGATATATGAGCTTATTTTCTAATGAATCTAGTTTTATATAAATAAGAGACCCCAATAGAAAGATATAAATAATATAGTGATGAAAGGTTAGGAGCTATAGACTCTATTTTACATATTTTATATACTTAATTGAAATAAATATTTGGGCTAGCAAATGAACTCCAAATTCTTCAAACTTTGTTTAAAAACAAAGATATATAAATTTACTTTTAGAAAAACTATATTTTGTCCAAATCAGAGGTCTATACTAAAAGTTACAACTTGAACAAAGCAAACAGGTCATAATCTTAAAAATATTACAGATTCACACTTAAGCAGCCAACGAAAGAGATTTTGGTTTTGTCTCAAATTTTCCTCATAATCAAGGTAAGAACAAGGATAAAGTTTAGTAGAAAAAGGATAAAAGACATTATGTAGGATGGGGTTAGAACACTTACCTTTGCAAATTTTGATCCCAAATGTGGATTTGCTCAAAATGTCAAAACTCCCAAAGCTTTGCTTCTCCTCTTCCTTCTCTTCTTCTTCTTCTCCTTCATAAGTTTACGTTGCAATAATCCGTTTATTCTCTAATTGCTATTTTTTTTAAGCTAACATATGGCAAGCATGCATATAAGGTACACATGTTCTACCTAAGCACATGCATAAGTGGCACCACTTTTAACTAGTTAATGACACATGTCATCACCCTTTTTTATAACTTAATTTAAATTTTACATAATACATATCAAACTTTTAAGTTTTATATTTAGGTCCCTAGCAATAAGTTTTTAAATAAATTATCATATTTTGAAAATGAGGGATATTACACTTATTATTGTTGCATTTTGATATCCAGAAAACCCAAAAAGAAGTTCTCATCAATTCCTTACTGTGAACTCTTATCATCGTAAAGTCATCATCTTTATGAACAAAAGAATGCTGCAATAATATTCAACCGTATACTTGCTGCCTAAAAGCTGATCTTGCTGCCATCATTTTGAATGAAAATTTTTACACACTTTCTACATCGTCTCGTCTTTCATCTATGTTTGATCTATCACTGGAATCGTCTCTGAAAATGTCCTTATATTACTGCAACTTTTTGTCATAAATTACTAATTTCTCGACGAGAATTCTGCCATTACAACTTTCATCGTTATTCTTACTGCTTTACTGCCAAGACCTTCTGATATATTTTTATCATCCTTACTATTACCAACACCAAGATCTTGCTATCAATTCTCTCCAAAGAACCTTGATTTATTACTAGAAATTTCATTGAGAAATTGTTATCTCTTCGATAAAAAATTCTGCTTCTGAAAGTCAGCATCTATTCATTGCATACCCTCACCAATTCCTAACAAACCTATTGTTGCCATCAACAGCAGATCTAGACCACCTTCCCAACCTCTATCCACTACCATCATAGCCCCGAAACACCACCAAACAACAACCCAACTGCACCTTAAATAGTAGCCTATTAAGCCTAAAACTGTAGCCTTCATCCTCCGATCCACCATTCCTTTCGGCCACAAATATCTCAACCTATACATGCCTTTAACCTGGTAGCAAAAGAAAGATCTTAATATTATAGATCTTGAGACATATGCCATGACATATGAGGAGAAAATCAATGTCAAGTTAGGGGCCCTCGAGATGCATATGGAGGACAGAATACGCACCCTCTTTGCTGAATTCAGTTTACGTCGACCAACGAGCCCAAGGAGATCTCAACAAGGAGAAAGCTCAGATCATAAAGAAGATTACCAGGAGAAAGGAGGACCTACGACAGACCCTCACTATCCACACATGAGGGTGGACTTCCCTAGATGGGAAGAAGGAGACTCGATCAGTTGGATCTCATGAGCAGAGCATTATTTTCGGCACCACAAGACCCCGGATGCATCCATGGTGGATGTTGCTGCTATACATCTCAAAGGAGATGCTATACGATGGTTTGATTAGTTCGAACATACTCATGGAGCCCTTAGATGGAGGCAATTGAAAGGACTACTGATCCGCTTGGACCAATAGAATTTGAGAACATTGACGGCCAACTAGCTAACATCCGTCAAACTTCCACCATCCAAGAATACTAGACCATGTTTGAAAGATTATCTAACTAAATAAGGGATTAGTTTGAAAAATAATTGTTAGGCACTTTTATCAAAGGCTTGAAACTGGAGATTCAGGGAGAAGGTAAGGAGCAACAACCATACACACTAATGGCAACCATCTCTTTCACGCGATTTTATAAGGAACGATTGAACCAAGACTCTCAAAAGACTAGGGTCACCCCTCGACCACTAGCACCAAGGCCTTCAGCCCCCCTTACTACTAGTTGATGTTCTACACTAAAAAAAATTAAAAAGAGAAGAACTTTGAGAATGATCTACAAAAGGTTTGTGTTGGCACTACGACGAACCTTGAAGCCGCGACCATCGATGCAAAACGGGAAGACTTCTCATGATCAAACCCATTGAAGAGGAGGACCTTGAGCATGAAGAAGAGAACCTTGATCATGAAGAGCAGGACACAAAAGAAGAGCCACAGCCAACCGATTGCTTGATGCATGCTCTTACCGGCTACATGAACCTGAAAAAAATAAAAATTAGGGGCATAATCAAACAGTAATCGATCACTATCCTCTTTGATACTAGGAGCACAAATAACTTCTTGAATAGTAAGGTGGCTGCTCAAATAATGCTTCATATTAAGGATTACAACAAATTTGATGTTAAGGTCGCCGACGGTCGGATCTTGAAGTGCAACCAAAGATGCCCATAGGTGAAACTATTGCTACAGGAGCAAGAAATAATCACCAATTTCTTCCTCCTCTCACTTGATGATTATGAGTCTATGCTTGGAATTGAGTGGCTGATGACGTTAGGTGATATTTTCTAAAATTTTTTAAAATTAATTATGAAATTTTACTGCAAAGGGAAACAGATGATCATACACGAGAAGCGTAGAAGTAATATGACAACCATTTCTAGTCAATGAATGGAGAAAGTTTTACATAAAACAAATGGTGGATTCCTGATACAACTCTAGTAGCAACCGAAGGGGGAGAAAACAAAAATTGAAGAACAAAACCTCCTCTATCTGCTTGCTGAATTTTTTGATGTCTTCGCCAAACTACGTAGCCTACCTCCTATCCGGTAGCATGATCATCATATTCTAATTTTTCTAGGCAACCACCATTGAACTCTTAGTTGTACCACTATCCTCACCTCCAAAAGGATGGAATGGGAAAAATTATAAAGGAGATGCTTGAAATAGCGGTCATTTTGCTAGTCCCTACTCTTCGCAGGTGCTTCTCATGCGAAAGAAAGATGGAACATGGCGAGTGTGCATTGACTACCGAGCTCTCAATGGCATCACCATCGAAGACAAATACCTTATTCTAGTGGAGGATGAACTCCTTGATGAATTAAGGGGAGCTTGAGTCTTCATAAAGTTGAACCTCTGATCAAAATATTATCAAATTCGAGTATATGAAGATGATGTTCCAAAAACTGCCTTCCGAATGCACAACGGCCACTACGAATTTTTGGTAATGCCTTTTGGACTCACCAATGCTCCTTCCACCTTCCAAAGCCTCATGAATGACATTTTCTAAAGTTTTCTTTATAAGTTTGTGCTAGTATTTTTTGATGAAATTCTCATTTTGCAACACTTCCCTTAAGACCCATTTTCAGTACCTACGACATGTTTTAACAATCCTTTCGGAGAATGTTCTTTCTGTCAAGCAATCAAAGTGCAACTTTCTCCAACAAAAAGTGGAGTATCTTGGGCACCTCATATCAGAAGGAGTGGCAATAGACCTTACCAAAATCGAGGCGATGCAAAGCTGGCCGAAACCAAAGAACATGAAATCGCTGCATGGTTTGCTTGGATTGACAGGCTACTACCACAAGTTTGTCAGAGATTATGGAAAGATCAGGGCACCTCACACTTCCCTACTGAAGAAAGATACTTTCTAGTGGTCGAACAAAGCCTCCACTGCCTTCGACAAACTCGAGGCAATCATGACGACAATGCCCATATGGAGTTAGGATTAATGTCGTTCAACAGAACCTTTATCATTAAAGCCGATGCATCTGGAGTTAGGATTAATGTCGTTCTCATGCAAGATGGCCGACCACTAGCATACACCAACAAGGCATTGTCTCCCTCCCAATAAAAAATATCTATCTATGATAATTAGATACTCGCAATTGTGCAGGTAGTAACAAAATGGAGACCTTACCTAATCGATCGACACTTTGAAATAAAAATCGACCACAAAAGCCTTAAGAATTTCTTGGAGCAAAAGATATCCTCCCACGAATAGCAAAAATGGGTAAAAGTTTCTTGGGTATGATTATGAAATTACTTACAAAGAGGGAAGGAAAATGTTGTTACAAGCATAATTTTCGGTAATCTCCCTTCCAACTAGTAGCTTTCTCGAGGACATTAGGGAGGAATGGAGGAAGGATCTAGAGACTAGCAATATTATAAAAAAATTAGAGGAACCTATTAGGATCAATTGGCACTAAGAGGTGGGGGGGGGGGGGGCGAATTGGTGCAAGTGTAAATTCTCATTTTAAACAAAAACTTTTTGCTTTAAGTAATATAGGAAGATCTAAAGCTTTTCATTTAAGTAAAGCAAGTGAGTAATTAAATGAAGATTACTAAGTTACTTGCTTACAAATTACTTAAAAAAGAGCAAGAAAATCCAAAAGATAAGCAACTTCGTAAATGAAGTTTTTGACGTAGAAACCTTAGTTTCAAAGAGTAAACAAAATCAGAAACATTAATACAAAATTAGTAAGCAAGGAAAGCAAATGAAGAACTCACAACTTTTATAGTGGTTCGGCACCAACGTGCCTACGTCCACTCCCGAGTCCTCCTCCATAAAGCACACTTGCGTCCACTACCGATCTTTTTTGGGTGAAGACCAAACCCTTATACTTTGCTTACAAGAGAGATAAGATTACAACCGTTTGATCACTCGCTTATCCTTTTCCTTTTTCTTACAATCCACACATGTTTTTCACAGAATTTTATTCTCCAAATTGTTGTGTGGAATGTAAGAAAACTTTTGATATTTCTAGGCCCTAAATGACTTCATAAATTGGAGCCAAAAATTTAAACATACCTATAAAATCTGGGTACGGGCGGTTCAGTCGTAGGCCGGGGCAGGTTAATTGCCAAAAGCACCCAGAATCTCGAGTAACGACGGTTCAGCTGCCCAGCCAAGGCGGTTTAACTATTGTCAATCGTCGAAAAACCAGGCTTGGACGGTTTATCCTGTCGACCTAGGCAGTTCAGTCGCTGACAACCACTTGCATCTGTCCTATTTCCATGGTACGGGTGGTCCAACCATTGCTCACCGACGGTTTACCCGTCGAAATCTCCAAAAAAGTGGTTCCCTCCACTTTTTGAATTTCGGCTTGAACCTGATGTTGATAAATTCTTTGGTCAACTAATTAAGCTCAACCTGAGCTTAACCAAACCCTATAGTGGACCCGATTACCTTATTGAGTTGATTTGGATTTCATCCAAATCTAACTCAATTAAGACTTAATCCCTAACTATGATTCAATGCTTACAACTCTGAATGACCAACAAGCTAAACCAAGACTTAACTCGTGCCAATTCGACAGCTTCCGACATTCTTATGATGAGTCTTTCAGTCTTCTTCTAGCGATCTCCTGGTATATTCCCAGCGAGCTTCCCAATCCAATCGATAAATCTCCTGGTGAACTCCAAGCGAGGCCCCACTACATCGTCTGAACCCGGACCGAGGCCCACGCTTGATCTTGGCCCATCATCTGATTGTAACTTCATTGCTCCTGTCATAGTTAGACCTATAATTCTTCCTCTAATACACATGTTAGATTTTAAAATACTCATCAATTAATTTCATCATCAAAATCTAAGATTCAACAATCTCCCCCTTCGTGATATGACAATCAATTAGTGATGGGAGTTAATCCTAACTCCCCCTAAATTCATGTCATAATAAGGAAGACTTAAATTCAAGATAATCACACACTCTTGAATTCAAGTAAATCAAGACAATCAATATTTCAAGCAAATCATATTTCAAGGATACTCATATATCAATAAAAATTTATTTTAAAATTATCAACTCATCAAGGATTTTCATGAACTTCAAACATTTGAAAATTTGAACTCATCAAATATTTTCATGAACTTCAAACATTTGAAAATTTTAATTCATCAAGGATTTTCATGAACTTCAAAATATTTAAAAATTTCTCCTTAAGTTATTACATAAGTCATCAACATCCATTTCTCATCCTTTATCATCAACAAAAAGGTGAAATGCAGGGCTAAGCATTTAAGGCATATGAGTTTTTGCTCCCCCTCTTTAAAATACGATATAAGTCATAAAAAAATTTCTTCCTTTGAGAAAAAAAGGAAAGAAAAATAAGAGAAGAGTTATAAAACATCATTAAACATAGCTCTCAATTTTGTAAAAGTGAATTTCGAAGATAAACTCAAAACCCCAAGACATTCAAGGAGACTCAAAAGTTTAAGAGCCACATATATATTTAAAATCATCTCATGTAATTTCTAGCAAATAAGTCTATAAACTAGCAAAACATCATGTAAATTTTCTCCTTTTTGTGAATAATAAGATAATTATCTCATTGGAACAATAAGATAATTTTAAAAATATTATCACAAAGAAAAATAACTCAGTTTCATGAAAATCAAATAATTCATATATTTTCATAATTTAGCATTCCAAGTTCTCTTTTAAGAAAATAAAATTGTTCTTTATTTAAGGGTTTTGTAAAAATATCCACTAATTGATGCTTAGTGTTAATAAATTCTAAAGAGATATCTTGATGATTTACATGATCTCTTATAAAATGATGTCTAATATCAATATGTTTATGTTAGGATTCCTAATTTAGAGGAGTCCTAATTTAGTTTTATAGAAGAGGGTAATCATGTAAAATCTAAGGGGCATTCATGTAAAAACTATCTAGTCAACCCCTATTCAGGAAAGTAAGGAGGCTTCCTAGGTTAGGATTAATTGAGGAAGATATTTAAGGGGAGAGTAAGATGCTTATTACCTTAATTAATCACCTCTTATCGTAGTTAAAAAGGGGTTGGATAAGGGGGGCGTTAAATTAGAATAGGATTAGGAAACAATAAAGCAACCAACCACCTCTAGATGGGCCGGGTGGTAGTTGGACTTAGAGTTCCATTAGGAGTTGCTTAGGAGTTGGTTGAGGGTAGGAGTCTTAAAGTATAAGTCCTCTTAGGAATTAGGGATTGAAGGCCTATAAATAGCCTTGTAATCATCCATCTTTTATCATGAATAGATTGATCTTTCGTTAGCCAATGGCTTCAGTGCTGAGGGAGGAACCCCTATGGAGTTCGAAGGAAGTCGATCCCCTATAGAGATCAACCCAAGCTTAGAATCTGCAGAGGTTCTAACACTTGTTTTAGAGTAATATTCTCGGCATTTCACTACCCTTCCACAGCTATCCATCAGCCCCCCAAAGCCATCTAAAGTAATTCCCACAATTGCTTGAAGATCGTCACCAAATTCCATCGTCATCTCCACTATCACAGATCATCCCTTGATCTGTCAGTGAATTGCAACTGGTTCTAGTTTTCTACCTTACTGCTACTGCAATTTAGTTATCCCTATTCAAAAAAAAATAAAAAATAAAAAATTCATTCCTATTTAATGCATAAACTTTTCATTGTAAAGTTTTCATCTTTACAATGAAAGTAGCGTCGTAGAATTCCAACTGCACACCCCTTACTATTTTAATTGCAGCTATGTTTTCACTAATCAAATTTCTATGAAATTTCTACCACAGCTTTATAACTTCCTATCCTCAGATATTCCTTTAGTTTTATTAAAAAATCATAAAGATAACCTGCTCATCTTTTACATCCAAGCTGCTATAGTTTAGATGTAAAAATCTATTGCAGTATCTTCTCGTGATCTTTGATTTGCTGAACCTTATGCTGCCATTTTTTTCTACAAATTTTTTTTTGGTATTACCTTTGCCTTACTAGTAGGTTCTCTTTAAGTTTTACTCAAATCCTTATTTTGTACTACTGGTCAGAAAATCTTGTCTCTACTGCTAAAATCTTTTGATAAAAGAATTCTGCCACATTACCTTCTGGTATTCCTTGATCTTGCCAAAAGTTTTGCTACTGATTTCTTATAAAAATATTTTGATAGTATTACCATTCCCTTGCCTGTGGATTCCTATTGAGTTTACTTATTTCCTTGTTATGCACTACTGCAAAATTTTTTGACTATACTGCTAAAATCTTTCACTAACAAAATGTTACTGCAACACCTTCTCGTAATCTTTGATTTTTCTGAACCTTTTATTATCATTTTCTTCCATGAAACTTTTGATGATATTACTCTTCCTTACCGGTAGATTTCCTTTATGTTTCACTCAAATTTTTATTGAGAATTTCTGAAAAAAAATTATGTCTTCACTACTAGAATTTTTTCGAAGAAAAATCTGCTGCTGCACCTTTGTCTTTCTTCTTCTCCTTAACCCACTGAAACCCAACTAACATGCTGCCACCACCTAAGATGTATTTAGGACATTCCTTTAGCCTTAAGACACAACCCTCAAAATCTATTTTCCTTACCCTAACAGCACCCAAAACTGTAGCCTAAAATAGCGACTAGCACAGCCTATCGAGGTAGAATTCTACAGCACTACCTTTCAGTGTTTTTTGCTACGCCCATATCTGATACTTACCAAAATTATTGCTGCCACCCATGTTGTCTTTAGGACACCCCTATAGCCTTAAGACGCAATCATCATAGCCTTTTTTTAATTTCCATAGCTAACCCAAACTGTAGCCCAAACAATGGTCTTCCCCAGCCATCAAACCTTCCACCGATCCTTATCTTCCGCAACTAGCGAACTTGCCAAACCGGTTGCTACTCCAACAGCAACCCTAAACCTTCATTCCCAACCTCAAACCACTACCACAAAAATCCTTTGTAGCCTCCATAGCACCCTCAAATTATAGCATTAATAGTAACCTAAATCACAAGCTATCAATCCTAAACGGCAACCTTGATCTGTCACTCTTTGGCCATCAATCCCTACTAAACCGGTTGCTGGCATCAATAGCAATCCTAAGCCATCCTTCTAACCCTAAACCTCTATCATCAAACTCCCCTTATAGTATCTGCGATAGTCCTAAATAGCAGCATCAATAGCATCCTCTTTGCCAAAAAATTTTGCTGCACTACCTTCGGTACTACTTGCTACATCCACACCCAATTCCTACCAAATCCATTGCTCATCAACAACAACCCTAACCCTCAGCTATTATACCCCTATATGACCCCTATAGTAGCCCTAAATCATAGCCCTAACAGTAACCAAAAATAGCAACCTTTCAGCCCCAAATTGCAGTTATCTACCCTTGATCCACCACCTCTTTCGGTCATCAATCCACCCAACCATTTTATATCACTGACCCAATAATAGGAGAAGGATATTGACATCTCAGATCTAGGGGCACATGCAATGGCATCTCAAGGTTCAATCGATGCCAAGTTGGAGGTGTTTGAATCATGCGTGGAGGACAAATTGCATGCCTTATTCGTCGAATTCAGATTTGGACGATCTCTAAGCCCAACAAAATTTTAGAAAAGTACAAGTTCAGAGAGGCGTCTCAAAAATGAAGTATGAGCTACTGATATGAGACAACAATGCATGAGGGTGGACTTCCCTCGAAGAGAAGGAGACGCAACAGAATGAATTTCACGCACCAAACGTTACTTCCATCATCACCAAACACCAAAGGATTCCATGGTAGACACCGCTATCATCCATTTTAAAGGAGATGCTATACGATAGTACAATTGGCTTGAATATAACCATGGGACTTCGATGTGGATACAATTTAAGCATGCACTATTGAACCACTTTATGCTGACCAAGAACGAGAATACCAACGAACAACTTGTCAAGATCTGACAAACCTCCACGATCCAAGAATATAAGACCAGGTTTGACGAATTATCTTACTTTGCTCGTGATTGGTCTGATAGACAATTAGGGACGTTCATCGAAGGACTCAAGCTGAAAATTAAATAAGAGGTTAAGGCGCGATAGCCCCGCACTATGAAGGTTGAATCTCTTTCACCCGAATCTAAGAAGAACGGCTCAACCAAGATGCTCGGAGGATGTGAGCCACTCCTAGACCCATGGCATATGAACCTCCTTATACTTCTAGCCATCCTTTGCTCCCAAAAAAATTGACAAGAGAAGAACTATGCGACCAATCCACAAAGGATCTTTGTTAGAATTGCAATGAATTTTAGAGCCATGATCATCGCTATAGAAAGGGTCACCTCCTACTGATTAAACCTCTTGAAGACATAGAGAAGGAGGTCCAGAAGCATAAGGCAGATGTTGTGGATGATGAACAATAGCCAATTGATTTTATGATACATACTCTTGTCAACTATGTGAACTCGCAAACGATGAAAGTGAGAGGACTTTTGAAGCAACAACTGATCACCATTCTTATTGACACCACGAGCACCAACAACTTTATGAAAATCAAGGTTATTGCCCAATTAATGCTCCAAAATGAAGTTTACAGCAAGTTAGATGTTGAGGTCACCGACGACTAAATTTTGAAGTGTGACAAAAGATGTCCGCGGGTGAAATTATTACAATAAGACCAAGAGATACTTGCTAATTTCTTCCACCTTCCTCTTGATGATTATGAGGCCATGCTCAACATTAAATGGTTGGCTACACTAGGTGATATTCCTTGGAATTTTTCTAAATTTATTATAAAATTTTTTTTGCTATGAGAAACGGGAAATCCTATGTGGGAAATGCAGGAGCACACAACTAACGGAGAAAGTTTTAAACAAAGAAAACAATGGTTTCCTGATGCAACTTCAGTAGCACCTTATGGGGGAGCCAACAAAGTTTGAAGATCTAAATATACTTCATTTGTTTGCTGAATTTTCAGATATTTTTATCGAACTACGTGGCCTACTTTTTAACCACCAGCATGACCACCAAATTCTAATTCTTCCAAGCAAGCCATCAGCAAACTCTCGTCCATATCATTATCCTCACCTTTAGCATGTTGAAATAGTAAGGAATGAAGATGAGATACTTGAAACAGGGGTCATACAACTAAGTTGCATCCCCAACATTTCGCTGGTACTAGCTTTACCCTACTTCGATAAAGTGCTTATTATTAATGCATTAGGAACTAGAAATTATGTTATCCACATACAAGATGGCCGACTCCTAGCCTACATCAGCAAAGCCCTCACTCCAAATCACCTGAGGCTACCGATCAATGATAAGGGAATACTAACTTTTGCTGAATTTATTGCTTGGTATGATATAGGACAATAGCACAAAGAGGAGATAAAAGTAAGTCTCAAAAAATTATAGCTTTTGCTCCTTCCAAACTCAGATCGAGCTCACCTTACTATGGAGAAGGCAACTACCACCATAGAGGAAGTCCTGGCTATCAATATACATGCCAGCCCACACAAGAAAGAAACAGCCACCTGATAAATGCCGGAGTAGAAGTAAGTTTGTTATTAGCTATCAAGTCTTTCTCTATATTCATCCATACTAGCAAGAATTTATTAAGACTCGAGTCTCACGGAAGTGGTCTCCTAGTTTCTTTGGACCCTACAAAATTGGAGAGCACATTGGAGTTGTAAATTATGGATCGAACTTACGTACTAATTCAAAATTACAACTCATCCTTCAAGTATCTCACCGCAAATGAAAGTTTAGAAGCAATGACTTAGCCCAGATCCATCCACATAACATCCCAACTAATGAGAAAGTTTAAGTTCAGCTGATGATCGCATAGGATCATGATGCACACCATTCAAATACTACTACTCTTAATGGAGAGACACAAGATAATGCTGGACCGTCGAACCACAGTGCACCTACCGTAGATACCATAAGGAAGCTTCAAGGAGAATTACAGATCAAGACCCAAAGTTCATAGAGGCTCAGCCTAGAGGACAAGGCTGATTTGAAGAGGGCAGATCTGTTAGGACTCTAGCTAGAGGAGTCATGTAAAGTTTAAAGGACATTCATGTAAATCTTATCTAGTCAACCCCTATTAAGGAAAGTAAGGAGGTCGGCTAGGTTAGGTTTAATTGAGGAAGATATTTAAAGGGAGAGTAAGATGCATGTTATCTTAATTAACCATCTCTTATCCTAGTTAAAGAGGGGTTGGTTTAAGAGGGATTAAATTAGAATAGGATTAGGAAACAATAAAGCAACCGACCACCCCTAGATGGGTTGGTTGGTGGCTAGACCTAGAGTTGCATTAGGAGTTGTTGAGGGTAAGAGTCTTGAAGTAGGAGTCCTCTTAGGAATTAAGGATTGAAGGCCTATAAATAGTCTTGTAATCATCTACTTTTTATCATGAATAAATCAATATTTTTTAGCCAATGGCTTGAGTACCAAGCAGGGAGGAACCCCTTATAGAGTTCCAAGGAGGCTGATCCCCTATAGAGATCACCCCAAGCTTAGAATCTGCAAGGGTTCTAACAGTTTGGTTCTTGAATGTTGAATAGAATTTTTAGATAAACATATAGCACTTGTATTATCATATTTTATAGGAATATTTTTTAATTTTATTCTATAATCTTCTAGTGTGTTTTCACCCAAATGACTTGGGCACAACATGCACTAGATGCAATGTATTATGCTTCTGTAGTAGATAAAGCTACTGAATTTAGTTTCTTTTAAGCTACAACAACTACCTATACTAGACTCGATGTGGACTGACATATCTATGGATTTTATCGAAGGGCAACTACTATCCTAAGGTAAAAGCATAATTCTCGTAGTGGTTGAATAACTTACAAAGTATGCTCATTTTTGCGTTGTCCGAAATTCATACATCACTTCTAGCATTGCCCAAATTTTTATAAAAAATATTATAAAATTACATGGGATGCTAAGGTCCATTGTAAGTGATTATGATATGGTCTTTACTAGTGAATTTTGAACCGAGCTATTTCAATTACAGGGTACTAAACTAAAGATGAGCACAGGTGCTTAGAGACATACATCAAATACAAGTGATTGACCAAAGGAATGGACAAAATGGCTCCCTTAGGCAGAATGATAGTACAATACAACATATCACTCCTCTACTAAATATACTCCATATGAAGCAATGTATGGTCGATCGACCCCTATTGTCCCAAATATGTAATTGGCTCAACTAAAGTAGATCAGTTCGAAGGAGAGTTAATTGACAGGGACAAACTCCTATAGTTACTAATGGATAATCTCTCAGTTGCTCAAGCCAGAATGAAGCAACAAGTTGACACACACCAAAACAAAAGGGAGTTCTCCATAGGAGATTGGGTTTTTCATTATCTCCAGCCATACAAGCAAATATCCATCAACACATAAGCCTCCATAAAGTTATCCGCACGCTTTTATGGGCCCTTTCAGATCATAGAGCGAATTGGGGCCATGGCATATAGATTAAACTTACCTATTAAAGCAAAAATTCATCTTGTCTTCCACGTGTCTTACTTAAAACCCAAGCTAGGAGAGAATGAATCAACCCAGATTCAACTACCCAACACTACTGTTGATGGAGATATTCTAGTCCAACCCCAAGCCATACTTGACCATAGGGTTGTGATGTCATCGACATCCCTCTACTAAAGTACTGGTGTATTGGAGTAATTTTCCTATTGAAGATGCCCATATGAGAATTATATGAAGATCTAAAGACTAAGGTCTTGAGTTTATGGAACCTTAGACTTTAGGACAAGGATGATTGAAAGAGGGTGGGCTTGATAGGACCCTAGCAAGGTTGGGTCCTATTCAAATAAGAAGCAACTAATAAAACCCTGAGAGATTATGATAAACACCTACCTAGCGGCCTACTATCTTATAAAGTAGGCTAGCTAGGGTTTTAATCTTGGGGCTTTAGGGCTTCCTAGCCACCGCTCCTCCTTACTAGGCAGGTCGGCTAAGGTTTGAGTAGGGGACACATGGGTTGTTGCAGCCTCCTAGTCGTCGCTCCCTTATTGGGCAAGTCGGCTAGGATGGAGGGGTGAAAAAGGAATTTGACTTAGAAGATGAGCCTCTCTAGGGTTAGGGTTTGAGTCCTATATAAGCATGTAGCCTCCATCATTCTTTATTCAATGAAGAGATCTATTTTATTTTTGTCATGTGGCTGATAACCTAGGAGGGAGAAACTCCTACAGCGTTCCAAAGGAGTTGATCCCCTTCAAGCGATCAATCTGTGATAGAATTCTCTAGGGTTCTATCAATAAACGAAAGATTTTGTTTGAAAATATCTTATTATAATAATTGTAATGATTTTATTTGAAAATATTTTACTTGTTTGGAAATTTTTTAATAATCTTAATGATTTCTTTCTTAAATAAAATTTGATTTTAAATGACCATGGATAGATTTGGAAGTCATTCCTAAAAGAAATCACATGAAACAACTAAAAGGAAGAAAACTTTTTTTGAAATTATCTATATCATGTCAAGCTTTCAATAAAAGATAAAGTGACACCATTTGAGTCTCTTAAATTACAAATATGATTTTTATAATTAAAATTTAAATAAATTTTTTCTTAACTAAATCTTGAATATTCCCATGATGTATTGACTTGAAAAATCACTTATGGGAATCAAAATGCTAACTTGTATGATCTTTCTTATAAGTTACTATTTAGGATATTTAAGATCTTATAACTAGAGATTCTTCTTATGAACTATACTATTGAAGCTTTTTATACATCAATCAAGATCCTTTATCTTTTCTCCTTTGCTACTTACTCATGATCTTGATTTTTAAAACTTGATAAATGAAGACCCTTCTTATTATTTGATCTCTTAAAATTTTTTTTTGTCATCTAAGAGTAAATTTGTCAAAATTAAATCATATCTTTTGGTATTCATGATTTGATATCTTTTATGACATAATTTGTTTGTGACTTCCTTTCATACTTTATCACCAAATTAATATTTCTTAAGTTTGAGTTAAAAATTAAATTTGAGTGTTGTAGTTAGTATCATCATAAGAGTTAGTTTTACAAACTCAATTAAGAGGCCATTAGGTCTTAATTGGGATCGACTTGGACTTATTACACAAGTTATTTCAGTAACTAAAGGTCAGATGAGACACGATCTTCGAAGACACGGTCTCGAAGATGACACAATCTTCGAAGATGTGTCAGGCGATTGACCCACCTAGATTAGGCAGTTGACCTGCCTAGACACAGTCTGACAGATAGTGTAGGCGGTTGAACTACCTAGAACACAGTCTTCGAGACTAGCACCTCGGGATCACTTAGAATTTAAATTTTGGCAACACTTTTGAATCTATTTGGGGCCTATAAATACCCCACCCATTCTTGTTGAAAGGATGCAAGCAACTAAGAGCAGAAACCTTGTGAAAACGCTATTGTAATTGAGAGCTTCTCCTTATTTTTGTCTTGTGCAGAGTTTTTGTTTAAGTGAAAGCTTAGAGATTTGTAAAGATTATTTCCTAAACCTATAAAAGGAGAATAGAATTATAAGAGGTTAGTTGATCTTCACCCATTGAAGAAAGATCAATAGTTGAAGCCGGTGACCTCAACGGAGGAGGAATCGGGAGTGGAGTAGGTCATGAGAATGAACCGCTATAAAATCGGTTTGTTTCCTCTTCTTTACTCTTCATCTTCATTGCTTTCTTATTTAACTGTATATTACCTTTGCTTGTACTCTTACAAATATCTCTATACTTAAATGCTTCTCTACACTTACATGCATCTTTACGCTTAAATGTATTCCCCCGCCTCTTCTTAGTGCAGCTTTGATCCTAACATGATGTGTGATAGAATAACCCTTATTAGGACTAAAAACCATAATTTAACTCGCTTTGGTGTTAATCCAATTGAGTAAACGTAGCCTCTGATACGTACTTAGGATTGAGTTAGCACTAAAAGGGTAGAAGGGGGTGAATTAGTGGAAGTACTAAAAGAAAAACTTGGTTCTAGAAACTTTTCATTCAATTTAAAAGTGCTTTAACTTAGAACTAGTTAATAAGTAATTAAAATCAAGAGTATAAAGAAGGACAAGGAAGAGATGCTCATAGACTTTTATAGTGGTTTAGTCAAAACTTTGACCTACGTCTACTCCCGATCCTTCTTCACTCGAGGCTAACTGATGTCCACTATCGATCTTCTTTCACAAGTGAAGATCAAACACCCCTTTACACTCCTTTCTCCTTTTCACATACTCAGGAGAACAACCTTTACACTCTCATTTTCTCAAGCTCAGAAGATCAACCTTTATAATTTAATCAACCCTTTTCTTAAGCTCACTATTCACTTGAAAGTCAAAGGAAAGCTCTTAATCAATTTTTATAGAATTTACCTAAGTATTTTTTTCATTTGTTGCTATTCCAAGCAATAATACTTGGGGTATTTATAGACCCCAGTTTGACTTTAAAATTAGAGCCAAAAAATCAACCACCCTGAATGGTACCACCACTAGCACTGATGGTACCACCATCGAAAGTTGCTTGAAAACATAGGTGATGATGATACAACCACTGTGTAGGTGGTATGTTAGCACTCTAGCTAGGGGAGTCCTAATTTAGTTTCATGGAATAGGGTAAACATATAAATTTTAAGGGCATTCATGTAAATCCTATCTAGTCAACCCCTGTTAAGGAAGTGAGGAGGTCGACTAGGTTAGGATTAGTTGGAGGAAGATATTTTGAGGGGAGAGTAAGATGCATATTACCTTAATTAACCATCCCTTATCCTTGTTAAAGAGGGGTTAGTTGAGGAGGGGTTAAGTTAGAATATGATTAGGAAATAATAAAGCAACCGACCACCCCTAGATGGGCCGGTTGGTGGTTGGACGTAGAATTACATTAGGAGTTGATTAGAAGAGGAAGTCTTGTAGTAGGAGTCATATTAGAAAATAGGGTTAGAAGGACTATAAATAGTCTTGTAATCATCTACCTTTTATTATGAATAGAAAATTATTTTTTATAGCCTTTGAGCAACAATTTGGAGGAGGGAACCCCTACAGAGTTCCAAGGAGGTCGATCCCCTAGAGTGATCATCGCCAAGCTTAGAATCTGTAAGGGTTATAATACTTAGTATCAGAGCAGTGTTCTTGGTGTCTCACTACTCTTCCACAGCCATCCATTAGCCCCGCATAGCCATCCAAAGTAATTCCCACAATTGCTTAAAGATTGTTACCAAATTCTACAATCATCTCCACTACCGCAGATCATCCTTTGATCTCCTTGTGAATTATAAAAAGTTCTAATTTCATACCATACTACTGCTACAGTTCAGTTATCCCTAGTCAAAAAATCCAAAAAAAATTATTCTTATTTGCTACATAAACTTTTCATCGCAATGTTTCCATCTTTATGATGAAAGTTACGTTGTAGAATTTTAGCTGCACACCCTTGACCATTTGATTTGCTGCTATGTTTTTACTGATCAAATCTCTATAAAATTTTTATGAGAGCTTTAGAACTTCCTATCCTTGGATCTCCCTTTGGTTTTGTCAAAAAATTATCAATATAACCTATTGATCATTTATGTCCAAGCTACTGCACTTTAGACGTACAAATCTACTAACATACTTCTTCGAGATTTTTTATTTTGTCGAACCTATTGCTGTTGTTTCTTCTCATAAAATTTTTCCCTACTAGTAGATTTCCCTTGAGTTTCACTCAAATTTTCATTGTGAATTTCTGGAAAAAATTACGTCTTCATTGTTGGAATTTTTTCGATAAAAAAATATGCTATTGCGCCTTTGTCTTTCTTTTTATCCTCAACACACCGAAACCTAACTATCTTGCTGCCACCACCCAAGATATCTTTAGGATATCCCTTTAGCCTTAAGATGCAACCTCATAACCTATTTTCCTTACCCTAATAGTACCGAAAATTATAGCTCAAAATAGTAAACCCTTGCAGCGAAACCCTTCTATCACCGATCTATTGTCTGAATCTTCTACCATCCCATACCACTAAACCATCAAGAAAAAAAAGACAAGGACATCTTCGATCTACGGGTATATACTATGGTTTCTCAAGATCCAATTGATGCCAAATTTGAGGTGATGGAATCTCGGCTGGAATCACGGCTTAAATCGTGCTTGAAGGATAAACTATGCGCTTTGTTCTCGGAGTTCTAAATTGGACAACCACCGAGTCCAACCAAATTTTAGCAAGGAGAGAGCTTAGAGAGACCTCCAAATAAGGAGGGACAATCCTCAGACATGTGATAAAATCCAAGAAGGAGCTCTATAGATTTAACTCTTAAGGGGGATCACATCTTGTAATACTATAGGGGTTCCTCCCTCCTAGACTCGGCACAAGACTGAATAAAAATTGATAATTGCTAGGTAAAAGAGATGGAGGCTACATACGTATATAGGGCTCCAAACCCTAGCCCTAGGAGGTGCTTGCCTAACTAAAATTATCCTTTTACCCCTTTTATAGCCTACTTACCTTAGAGGGAATAGGTGATGGCTAGGTTGGCTCTATAGCCGACCCTAGTAGGGGAAAACCCTGGCTGACCAACCCAGTAACGGAGGAGGCAACCACTAAGCCTAAGGCCCTAATCTAAACCCTAACCACACTTCTTTATAAGATAGAAGTGGCTAGGTGGGGTTTTATTTGACTACTTCTAGGATAATTAGGACTCAACCCTACTAGAGTCCTATCAAACTCGTCCTCTTAAAATCAGCCTTGTTCTCGAGGCTGAGGTTCCATGAACTCAGGAAACTAGGTCCTCAGCTCCTCATATGATTCTCATGCTATCATCGACTGAACTTTAGCCTCCTCATCAGTTGGGGTGTTAGTTGAAAGAATTTAGGCTGAGTCATCTTCTTTAAATTTCCATTTTAGGTGAGATACCCAGTGGATGAACTGTAATCTTGATCTAGTGCGTAGATCTGAACTCTAGGTTAGGGCCCCAATATGATCCCTAATTTTGTAAGGCCTAAAAAGATAGGGAGACCACTTCCTTAAGGCTCAATTTTCCTGCTGATTGGGCTGGAGGAATAGAAAAATGATCTTTAATTTTTTATCTATTCTATAGTTTTTTGGGAGGCTATTTCTTCTTTGCATGGGCTACCATATGGTTAGTCTTTAGTAATAGCCAATGTTTCTTCTCAATGAGAGGGATGATGTTTTGTTGGCATCTGTCAATGATCCTTCTCTTATTCTAATTTTGTCATTAGAAGGGCTCAATTTTCTCATAGTTTTGGATCGTAGATCGGATGTCATCAACAAGGAAGTCTTTAAGTATCATAGACTGATCTTGGGAAAAGTTGTGAAAGTCTCCTGAGATCTGGAAGTGCTGAATTAGCAACTATGGTGAGTTCAGCTAAATGTAACACTTCAAAAGTAACTTATCCCTGGTAAAAAGAATATAGGGATGTGTAGTAGCGGGAAATATTATAAAACTCCAGAAGGAGCCCTATATATTATGATCCTTGAGGGGGATCAACATTTGGAATGCTGTAAGGGTTCCTCCCTCCTAGATTCCATATAAGGCTGAAATAAAATTGATAATTACTTGATTCAAGAGAGGGGGCACCTATATCATTATATAGAGACCAAAACCCTAGCGTAAGGGGTTGCTTGCCTAAGTAAAATTATCCCTTTGCCCCTCCTATAGCCAACCTGTATTAATAGGAACAGGGGGCGACTAGGTTGGCTCTATAGCCGACCTAAGCAGGGGGAAACTATGACCAACCAACCCAGTAAGGGGGCGATGACCACTAAGCCCTAAGGGCTAATCTAAACCCTAGCCATACTCCTTTATAAGATAGGAGTGATTTTATTATAATCTAGCAGAGTTTTATTGACTATTTCCAGAGAGATTAGAACTCAACCCTCTTAGAGTCCTATCAAACCCACCCTCTTAAAATTAGCCTTATCCTCAAGGCTGAAGTTCCATGAACTCAAGGAACTGAGTCTTCATCTCCTCATCAGCTTGGGTGTCAGTTGGAAGAACTTGAGCTGAGTCATCATCTGTAAATTTCCATTTGAAGTAGGATATTTGGAGGATTAACTATAATTTTGATCTGGTGCACGGATCTGATATCCAGGTTAGGGACCCAATATGATCCCCAATTTTGCAAGGCCCAAAGAAATAGGGAGACTACATTCTTGAGGCTTGAATTTCATGGTGGTGGAGCTGGAGATGAAGAGGGACTTGATCTTTCTCAGGAAACTTTCTTCTACTCTGACATTTGTTAGGGGGAAGTTTCTTCCTTGCATGGGCTGCCACATGGTTAGTCTTTAGTGATAGCTAATCTTTCTTCTGGAATGGTGACTGCCTTCTGGTATGGTTCAGGATGATGAGAGCCTAATCTAGCGTGAGCATGGATTGCCATTCTTATAGTCTATCTCCTCTTTCGTGCCATACACCTGTATCCAACCATATTTTAAATTTGGTAGTAATTAATATCTCTTGTAAAAACATTGTATGAAGTGTGGGGCAATCCTTAGTGTAAATTAGGAGTCGACCATCTTGCATAAGAGTAGCCCAAATTCTAACTCCGGATGCATCATCCTCAATGACAAAAATGTAGCCGAAATCGGGCAGCGCTAAGACCAATGTCATCATCATGGCTACCTTGAGTCATTCAAAGGCTGCGGAGGTTTTATCCAACCACAAGGAGTCTTTCTTCAGTAAGGACGTGAGCGGGACACTGATATTGTCATAATCTTCCACAAAATTTTGGTAGTAGCCCGTGAGTCCAAGGAAACCATATAATGATTGTACGTTTGTAGGTCTCGGTCATCCTTGCATTGCCTCAATCTTTGTCGGGTCCACCGCCATTCCATCCTCTAATATAATGTGCCCAAGATACTCTAATTTACGCTATAAGAAGCTACACGTTGACTATTTAACATAAGGAATATTCTCCCGAAGAATCGTTAGAACAGTTCGTAAGTGCTGAAAATGTATATCAAGCGTAGGGCTATAAATGAGAATATCATCAAAGAATACTAATACGAACTTATGTAGAAAACTCCAGAAGATGTCATTCATCAGGCTTTGAAAATTAGAAGGAGCATTCATAAGTCTGAAAAGCATTACCAGAAACTCGCAGTGGCCTTTATGCATTCGAAATATAGTTTCCAAAATATTTTCAGTGCATACCCGAATTTGATGGTATCCGGATCGGAGATCCAATTTAGTGAGGACTCAGGCTCCTTTTAATTCATCCAAGAGTTCATCTATGAATGGGATAGGATATTTATCCTTGACGGTGATGGCGTTTAGCGCCTGGTAGTCAATGAACATCCGCCACGTACCATCTTTCTTGCACACTAGCAACACCAGTAAGGAATAAGGGCTGCAGCTCAGTCAAATCATCCTAGTGTCAATCATGTCTTTAACAATATTATTGATCTTGTCCTTTTGCAAGTGAGGATAGTGGTATGGTCGTAAATTTGCTAGAGGTTTGCCTGGCAAAATAGGAATGCAGTGGTCATGCGGCTGGCTCCAAGAAAACATCCACAAATTCGTTCAAGCAAAGGGTAAGCTTTGGATTTGAGTTTTATATGTTCTCCCCCATAGATAGCTGTTGAATATGCATCAATAATCCACCATGTGCTTTATGTAAAACTTTCTCCATTTGTTGTGACAAAACGGTGGAAATTTGGCTCTCGCGCTTGTCTTATAATATGACCTATCTCCCTTTGTAATAAAATTTTATGATTAATTTAAAAAAATTCTAGGAGATATCATCTAGCATTATGAGCCACTCTATCCTGAGTACAGCTTCATAATCATCGATGGGTAGGAGGAAGAAATCAGCTACCACTTCTTTGTCTTAGAGGAGTAGTTTCACCCGCGGGCACCGTTGGTCACAATTAAAGATTCGACCGTTGGCGATCTTTACGTCAAACTTGTTGCAACCTTCGATTTGAGGTACCAAAAGTGCAGCAACCTTACTGTTGAGGAAGTTATTGGTGCTACCCGTGTCGATGAGAATGGTGATGAGTTGCTATTTTAGAAGTCCTCCAACTTTTATTATCTGCGGGTTGGAATAGCCGGCTAATGCATGCACTGCGTAGTTGGCCAATTGGGACTCTTCCTCCATAGCCTTTTCTTTAGATTCAAGGGCTTCCTTAGATGTTTCATTGTCCTCATCCTCTGGTGGTTCAATCATGAGGAGCCGACCCTTTTTGCAGTGATGTTCGCGGCTCCATGGTTCGTCGTAATGCCAACATAACTCCTTGGCCGATCATTCGCAAAGCTCGTCTCTTGTCAACTTTTTTAGTGCAGGGGCTTGGATGACAGTAGAGGGGGCAGTAGGCCTCAGCATGACTAGTCGAGTGACCCTTGTCCTTCATACCTCGTGGTTTAATTGTTCTTCCTGGATACGTGCGAAAGAAATTGCTGCCATAAGAGTGTACGGTTGCCACACCTTTACTTCTCCTCGAATCTCTGGCTTTAGGCCCTCGATAAAAGTACCTAAAAGTTATTTCTCAGAGTGGATAGTTACTGCACCTTTAATTCTTAGTTTGGTTAGATAAACGCTCAAACCTTGTTTAGTATTCTTGTATTGTAGAGGTTTGATGAATCTTTGCCAATTGTCCATCGATGTTGTTGAAATCGATTGGTATGAAGCGGTCTAGTAGTCCTTCCTCGAATCGCTACCAAGAGAGTCCTCTATGGGTATACTTAAACTAATTATACTACTGAATAGCATCTCCCTCAAGGTAGATGGCAGCAATCTCCACCCCGTGTGGCATCGGTCGTTCGGTAGAACCGAAAATAGCACTCTACGCACGAGATCCACCTGATCGGATCTCCTTCTTCCCATCTAGGGAAGTCAACCTTCATGCACGGATTATTGAGATCAGAGGTGATGTGACCATATTCTTGAAGATCATCTCGCTAATCTAAAATTTCTCTATGTTATGATTTCCTCGGGTTCGACAATCGGCCAATGCTGAATTCAGCGAAAAGGGATTGCATATTCTCTTTCATGTGGTTTCCAAAGTTTTCATGCTTTGCATTGATAGCCTTCTCTGATGCTATAGTATATGCCTCAAGATCTATAATATTGAGACCTTTTTTCTATTGTCAGGTTAGTGGCATGGGAATTTTGGAGAAGGGATGGCCGGTTGGAAGGTGGATCTATTTTGGTGGAAGTAGACTGCAGTTTAGGACAGATTTGGGGCTGTTTGGATTTGGTTTAGGGTAATATTTAGAAGGTTTTTGGTGAGGATGGTAGGGTTTGATGATGAGGAAAGGAGAGTCCAAAATCCCATAAAAAATAGTACTCAAATATGATAGAATTCAGTGAAAAGAAGTGTTGCGATGTGCTGTCTTGCTAAACCAATTTTTACATCAAAGAAACAATGATTTCTCAACATAAATTCCAAGGGAAAGTTTAACAAAAATTATACATAAACCCTTGGTTTAGATGTTGTCAATACCAGTAGGAATTTTGATGAAATTTTGGCAGCATAACAGTAGGAAAATAGGGCAAAAGATGCAAGGCTTATTCCTTCATCGTAAAATTTCAGAATTGTGTGATGGCGAAAGATTATATAAGAAAACTAGTTCTAGAAGGAGTTTTTTTGTAAAATCAAATCCAGATAAAATCCAACTTGATCTTGAGAATTATGTAAATATTTTAGCCAAAAAGGATGAACAAAAGTTTGGTTTCAAGAGGCTAATCGATAGAAGGTAGATTCTGTGTTATAAAATTTCAGTATTGTGCAATGAAGAATCATAGTGCTATAAGTCCATATCCAGAAGGAGTTTTTTCATGAGATCAGTCTTAGATGAAAGCTACGATCTATAAAAGTGTATAACAGTTTCAGCTAAAAAAGATGATTAAAAGTTTAGTTTCAAGAAGCAACAATCGGTTGAAAATTTCAGTAATGTTTCACCTTCGCAATGATGATAAAGTTTACAATGGTAAAAAATTATAGCAAGAAAACTTTGGAAAACTTCTCCCACATATAATATGAAGGATCTTGCAGTATTAAAGAGGTGTAGGTTATAAAAATATACCAGAATTCCATATCAAATGTAGGGGGCAGCGGCAGATTGATTTGATCTGCGGTTGGGGTAGAAGGTGAAGGTGCATGTCACAGCAATTATGGGAATTGCTTGAGAAGGTGGAGGCCTGGATGATGGCTACAAGGGTAGCAAGATTGCTACTCTTATACCAGATGATAGAACCCCTGAAGGAGCCCTATAGATTTTGATCCTTGAGGGAGATCAACCCTTGGAACGCTGTAGGGATTCCTCCCTCCTAGATTTAGCACAAGGATGAAATAAAATTGATAATTGCTTGATTCAAGAGAAGGGGTGGCTATTTCATTATATAGGGATCAAAACCCTAGCCTAAGGGGGTGGTTACCTAAGTAAAATTATCCCTTTATCCCTCCTATAGCCAACCTACCTTAATAGGAACAGGGGGCGACTAGTTTGGCTCTATAGCTGACCTAAGCAGGGGGAAACTCTGGCCAAGCAATCCAGTAAGGGGGCGACGACCACTAAGCCCTAAGGGCTAATCTAAACCCTAGCCATACTCCTTTATAAGATAGGAGTGACTTTATTACAATCTAGCAGGGTTTTATTGACTACTTCTAGGGAGAATAGGACTCAACCCTCTTGGAGTCCTATCAAAATAAGTATAGTCAGACAATCCATGTCCCTATCATCTCTTGGGCGGTCCTCTTAGCTTTAATCTTTTGAGGTTGTAGGAAGCAATCTGACTAAGCATTAGTTGATAAAAGTTTCGGTCACTTCAAAATAGGGGGGTTGGCCAACTTTAGAGGAGGTAGTCGGCTCGGTTGGGTCGAGACGTCCAAAAATTTAACAAGCTGTGGGAGGGGTTTCTTATCTTCAATCTCATGAAACTTTTGAATTTGAATTAGGAAACCACTGGATTCTTCTTTTGGTATCCCTTCCAAGTGTAGTATTATGGTTATAGTCGTTGGGCTCCCTCGTAGGACCACATATTTTTCATTGCTCAAAACTTTCATAGTTGAATCAAAAAAATTTCAGAAAACATCTCTAATGATGGACAACCAATCAATGCCAAGCACTATATCAAAATGATCAAGAGGGAGGAGGAAAAAATCAGCAACTATGTCTTGCTCTGGTAGGCTCAGTTTAACCGACGGGCACTTCCGGTTGCACTTCAGAATTTGGCCATTAGCTATCTTGACTTTGAACCCATTATAATCTTCTTTTTGGAGCATTAATTCGGCAGCAACCTTACTACTCATGAAGTTGTGTGTGCTTCCGACATTGACGAGGATGATGATGGACTACTACTTAAGAGACCCTTCGATCTTTAATTTTTGCAGGTTGGTGTAGCCGACTAAGGTAGGGACAGTGCGGGTGACCGGTTGTGGTGTATCCTTCTCCTTGGGCTCAAGAATCATATCTTCAATTTTGGGTTCCTTTGTCGATCCATCATAAAAGTCTTCTCTTATTAGTTTCTTCGGTTGAGGGGATTAGCTAATAGTAAAGGGAGGTGAAAGCTTTAGTGCCACTAGTCGACGAGTGACCTTAGTTCTCCAGGCTTCATAGTTCAACTGCTCATCTTGATGTCATTGAGGTGTAGGGCTGTCGTGTCTTAACTTTGTTTCTTATCTTCGGTGGATTTTTTTTGTAATCTAAATTTGCATCAGGTTGTGATCTTCTTGGGCTGGACGATCAACCCAACCTAAACTCCTCAAAGAGAGCCCATAATTTAGCATCCATACGTGTCTCGAAAGTCTCTAATTTGGTTTCGAATAAGACCACCGACATCATGATGTAAGGATCTCCAACCTATCAAATAAACCAACTAAAGAGTGTAGCTACAATTTTCAGGTTGAAGGCAGCGAATGGCTGCCATCCTCCACTTGGTGGTGAAGTCTCCAAGTGGAGGATGGCAGCCAAGGGTAGCAACGATAGTGGAGGAAGAAGATGGTAGCAGCAATGTTGGCTGCGGTCCTTTGGTGATTCTGTAATGTTGATGCGGCAATGTCATCGAGGCTGTGATTTTTTAGGTGGCTGATATCTATTGGAAGATGGTAGCCAAGAGATCTGAGTTGGAAGGCATCAGTGATGATGGAGGAAGAAGAGGGCAGCAACAACGTCGGTTGCGACTGCACTAGGACTTCGTAGCTATAAGTGACATCAGTTACAATAAGGGTGCGGTTGCAATAGAAGGAAGATGGGCAGCGATGTGCACGACTATTGCAGAGGAGGGCAGTAGTGTTATGGAGTGAGAGATGGCTGCTGTGGTGTTCAATTTATTGTTGGCCATAATCAAGATAGTTGGCAGCGATTAATTGTTGCGGGTTGCGATGTAAATATATTGTAGTGAAAGATCGCTGCTGGTAGCTTTTTGCCACAAGGATCATTGTTGGATGTGATCAAGGAGGATGGCAGCGAGAGGTCACTATTGATAGCATTGTGCAGCAAAAGATGCATGCTACAGTTGAAGGGATAAGGGAGATTGGGTGGCTAAAAGGTTGGTGGACCGAAGGCTATGATTTTTTAGGGTTGGTTTCATGGTAGTTTTGGGTGCGATTAGGGGCTACAATTTAATAGAGTTTTGGCTGCAATCTGGTTTGGTTTTAGAGCTATGATAGTAGTGGATAAAGGTTAGAAAAAGAGATTTTGGATCTGGGATAGATGGCAACAAAGTTAGGTGGATCGATAAGGAAGGTTGGATGAAAAGGTAGGTAGATCAATATGAAAGGTTGGCTACAGTTTAGAGCTGATTTAGGTGGCTATTTAGGATCAATTTAGGGTATGGTTTGGAAGGGTTTCTAGTAAGGATGTTAGAGTTTGTAGATGAGAGAAAGAGAGTCTGAAATCCCACAAAAGGATAACACTCAAAATCGATGGAATTCGATAAAGAAAAGTGCTATGATGTGCTGTCTTGCCGAATAGATTTTACGTCAGAGAAATGATGAATTATTGATATAAATTCTA
Organism: Ensete glaucum; assembly: GCA_021527575.1. Lineage (NCBI taxonomy): Eukaryota > Viridiplantae > Streptophyta > Magnoliopsida > Zingiberales > Musaceae > Ensete > Ensete glaucum. The sequence goes on from CM038552.1 coordinate 34,996,244, forward strand.
AAAAAATTAAGAAAAATATATAAAAACCCTAGTTCAGATGTGGTATCAGAAAAAAGTTTGACAAAATTTTGGCAGAGTAACGATAGTGAAATAGGGCAAAAGATGGAAGGCAGATCCTTCGTCATAAAATTTTAGCACTATGTGATGATAAAAGAAGGCACAATAAAACCAATTCTAGAAGGAATTTTTTTCAGAGATTAATCTTAGATAAAACATAATTTCATCTATACAATTGTCTAAAGATTTTGGCTAAAAAGGATGAACAAAAGTTTAGTTTCAAGAGGCCAAAATGTGGAAGGCAGATTCTTTATCGTAAAATTTCAGCATTGTGCGATGAAGAATTGCAGCACTATAAGTCCAAATCTAAAAATAGTTTTTTCAAGAGATTGGTCTTTGATAAAAGCTAAAATGATCTATCAATTTGTAAAAGTTTTAACCAAAAAGGATGAACAAACTTCGGTTTCAAGAGGCCAACAAGTGGAAAGTAGATTCTTCATCATAAAATTTCAGCATTATAAGTCCGGATCCAGAAGGAATTTTTTTCAAAGATCAGTCTTAGATGAAAGTTAAGATGATTTAGCAATTTGTGTAAAAGTTTCAGCCAAAAATAATGATCAAAAGTTCAGGTTCAAGAAGCAACAATCGACTGAAATTTTTCTACAGTGTTTTCCCTTCGCAACGATGACAACGTTTGCGATGGTAGAATTTTGTAGCAAGGAAACTTTAGAAAGAACTTCTCTCACATATAAGATAAAGGAATAGCAGTAGCAAGAGACAGGTTTTGGAGTTTTTACCAGATCTATGATGTTGATACAGAGGACGACAACAGATTGATGGATCTTCTGCTTGGTGTGCGATGGTGGATGAAGGCGACGTCAAAAGTAATTATGGGAATTGCTTGGAAGATGGAGGTGGCAGAGATGGCTATAGGGCAGCAGGAATGCAGCTCTGATACCAGATGATAGAACCCTAGGAGTTCTATAGATTTTGACCCTTGAGGGGGATCAACCCTTGGAGCGCTATAGGGTTTCTTCCCTCCTAGACATGACACAAGGTTGAATAAAAGTTGATAATTACCTAATAAAAAGAAATTAAGGCTACATGCTTATATAGGACTCCAAACCCTAGCCCTAGGGGGTACTTTATAACTAAAATTACCCTTTTGCTCCTTCTATAGCCTACCTGCCTTAGAGGGAATATGTGGCGGCCTGGTTGGCTCTATAGCCAACCCTAGCAGAGGGAAACCCTGGCCGACCAGCCCAGTAAGGGAAGCGATAGCCACTAAGCCCTAAGGCCCCAATCTAAATCCTAACCACACATCTTTATCGGATAAAAGTGGCTAGGTGGGGTTTTATTACAATCTCACAGGGTTTTATTTGACTACTTCTAGGGTGATTGGGCCTCTACCCTGCAAGAGTCCTATCAATATGCTTTAGTGACACATGAGGGTGGACTTCCCACAATAGGGAGAAGGAGACTCGACGAGGTGGATTTCGCGTGCCGAACATTACTTCCACTACCACTGAATGTTGGATGATGCTATGGTGGAAATTGCTATCATCCACCTTGAAGGAGATGCAATTCAATGGTATAATTGGTTGAAATATAATCATGGGGCTTTGACATGGAATCAATTTAAGAATGTACTACTGAACCACTTCAAACCCACGGAGTATGAAAATATCGAGGGCCAACCCACAAAAATATGGCAAACCTCTACGATTCAAGAGTCCCAAACTAGGTTTGAGAAGCTATTATACCTTGTTCATGATTGGACTGACCAATAATTGCTAGGAACCTTCATCGACGGACTCAAGCTAGAGATAAAAGGGGAGGTTATGGCGCAACAGCCCCGTACCGTAGCTGCTGCAGTTTCTTCCGCTTGGATACAAGAAGAGCAGCTCAACCAAGATGCCCGGAGGACAAGAACCACTCCAAGACCCACGACATACAAACCTCTTATTCCCAACCAAAATTGACAAAAGAAGAACTACATGACTGATCAACAAAGGGTCTTTATTGGCATTATGACAAAATACGGAGTCGCAATCATCACTATAAAAAGGGTAGACTCCTACTAATAGAACCTGAAGATGAGGAGGAGGAGGTCCAGGAGCATGAAGAAGAGTTCACGAACGAAGAACAATAGTCGGTTGGTATTACGATGCATGCTCTTGCCGGTTATGCAAACCCGCAAACGATGAAAGTGAGAGGACTTATGAAGCAACAATCGATCACCATTCTTATTGACACTAGAAGCATTAATAATTTTATGAACATCAAGGTTGCTGTTCGGATGGCCTTACTTATTGAGGATTGTAGCAAGTTTGATGTTAAAGTCATCGATGGACGAATTTTGAAGTGTAATCATAAGTGCTCGTGGGTAAAGCTTTTATTGTAGGATCAAGAGATAGTTGCAGATTTTTTCCTCCTTCCCCTAGAGGACTATGAGGCTGTGTTGGGCATTGAATGGATGACAACATTAGGTGATATTTTTTGAAATTTTTTGAAACTAATTATGAAGTTTTACAGCCAAGAGAAACAAGTAGTGTTGCAGGGCAAACGGGGAAGCAACATAGCAACAATTGGCACCCTACAAATGGAGAAAGTATTGCACAAAACATGTAGTGGCTTCTTGGTACAACTTGAACAGTAATCCAAGGAGGAGGCTGATAGGACTCCAGCAGGGTTGAGTCCTAATCTCCCTAAGAAGAAGTCAATAAAACCTTGCTATATTGTAATAAAGTCATTCCTATCTTATAAAGGAGTATGACTAGGGTTTAGATTAGCCCTTAGGGCTTAGTGGCCACCACCTCCCTTACTAGGTTGGTCGGCCCCCTGCTTAGGTCAGCTATAGAGCCAACCAAGCTACCCCCTATTCCTATTAAGGTAGGTCGACTATAAAAGGGGTAAAAGGATAATTTTACTTAGTCAAGCACCCCCTTAGGCTAGGGTTTTGATCCCTATTTAAAGATTTAGTTGCCCCCTCTCTTGAATCGAGCAATTATCAATTTTAGTTTAACCTTGTGTCGAGTCTAGGAGGGAGGAACCCCTACAGCGTTCTAAGGGTTGATCCCCCTCAAGGATCAAAATCTATATAGCTCCTTCTGGGGTTCTATCATCTGGTATCAAAGCAATGATCTTGCTGCCCCTGTAGCTGTCATCCATGCCTCCACCTTCCCAAGTAATTTTCACAATTGCTTTTAATGTCGCATCCATCATCGCCCAAGCCACAGATCCATCAATCTGCTACCTTCCTTTGCATCAACATCAAAGATCTAGTTAGAGATCCTTACGTCATGACATCACTGGGCTTATTCGAAGTCAAATTGGAGGCTTTTAAGACATGTATAGATGCTAATTATGCACTCTCTTCGAGGAGTTTAGATTGGGCCGATCACCAAGCCCAAGAAGATCACAACATGGAGCATATTCTAATTGCAAAAAGAACCCATCAGAGATAAGAAGCAAGGATAAGACATGGTAGCCCTATACCTCGATGACGTTGATCTCCTTTATACAACTTCAAGAAGGGCACCTCAATCAAGATGCTCAGAGCATGAGAGCCACATCCTAACCAAAAGCATATAAACCTTCAGCACCAATCAATTACAAGATCCTCGACGAAGAACTAACGAAGATCTGTCAAACCTCTACTATCCAAGAGTACCAAATCAAGTTTGAAAGATTTACTAATCAAACTTGTAATTGGTCTGAAAAATAGATATTGAGGACTTTTATTGAGGGCTTGAAGTCGGAGATTCAAGAAGAAGTTAAAGCATGACAACCATACACACTTAAGGCAGCCATCTCGTTTGTATGACTACACAAAGATAGGCTGAACCAAGATGCTCAGAGGACCAAAGCCACTGTATGACTAGCAACAAAGAGACTCTTGGCCCCATCTACCACTAGCCGATCACCTCAGCCGCAAAAGTTAACAAGAGAAGAGTTTCATAATAGATCGACAAATGGCCTATGTTGGCATTGTAATAAACTGTAGAGCTGAGACCACCATTGTGAAAAAGAGATACCTCTATTTATTGAGCCCACTTAAGAACCTAAACTCAAAGATATGGCTCTCGGGTCCGAGGAGAAGGATATGAAGGAAAAATCACAATCAGTCGCCCATACCTTTCATGCTCCACCATGGATATTGGACATTGATGGCTTCATCAAGCATCAGCCTATCACCATCTTCGCCGACACCAGGAGATCCAACAACCTTATATGGGAAAGGAGAGAATGAAGAAAAGATGATCTCGACATAGTGCTTAGAGAAGCTCGCTGAAATCTCAGGCACATCTGTTGAACCGAGCCGACTCCTTCCTACTAGACTACATGACCCCCGTATGTTGGTCTTACAAGGGGAACCACCAGCACCTATTCGGCCATATTGATGTCCATAGTTTTAGAGGATCGAAGCTAAAAAGATCGAGATACGGATCATTCGAACATAACCTTCCCTTGCAATAACACTTTGTCTCCAAAAACTTTGCCTCTTTGTCTATGGGGATAAGCTCTTCCTGAAGTGTCATATTCAGTTGAACCAGCTATAAGTTCTGATGCAGTGCTCTCTCATCTCGGGCTACTTTCACAACTTCATCGAGGAGCGGACCATGATACTAAAAGTCTTCCATGATGATGACCTTGGATCCATGACCCACGATAGCAAGAAGGAATAAGAGAAAGACATCCACATGACCCCCACAAACATGATGCCATCTATATCGATGCTAATATTACCTAAACGGGGCAATGTGTTCGTACTTGGAGTAGACACATCCAGAGTTGATCGATGTCACACTTATGCAAGATGGTCCCTGGCACGAAAGAGGAGTAAGCCCAAAAGAATTACAATCCATACTCATGCCATCACATGCAAAGAAGAAATGACCTCCTAACAAACTTCAGAATGGAGGAAAAATTGAAGATCGAGTTTTCTTACACCTCTAGCCCGATCAGTAGGAAACTCGAGCATTAAGGAAGTGGTCTCCCTATTTCTTTGGGCCTCGCAAGATTGGGGACCACATTAGAGCCCTAACCTAGAGATCAGATTCACGCACTAGATCAAGATTATAGTTGATCCACCAGGTATCCCACCTTAAATGGAAATAAAGAAGATGACTCAGCCCAAATCCTTTGAACTAACACCCCAACTGATGAGGAGGCCAAAGTTCAGTTGATAATAGTGTGGGAATCATATAAGGAGCTGAAGACCCGGTTCCCTGAGTTCATGGAATCTATGCCTTAAGGACAAGACTGATTTTAAGAGGGTGAGTTTTATAGGACTTCGGCAGGGTTGAGTCCTAATCTCCTTAATAAGTAGTCAGTAAAACCCTGCTAGATTGTATTTAACAAACTATGTAGCCTGCAACCTAGCCGTTGACATGATCATCAGATACCGATTCTCCTGGGCAAACCTCTAGCAAACACTCGACCATACCTATTACCTCATCTACAAAAGGATGAAATAGAAAGGATTGTAAAGGAGATGCTCGAAGTAGGAGTTATTTAGCCAAGTTGCAGCCCTTACTCTTCATCGGTGCTCATCGTACGAAAGAAGGATGGAGTATAGTGAATGTGCATTGATTACTAAGCTCTCAATTGTATAACCGTCAAGGACAAGTACCCTATTCTAGTCAATGAATTACTTGATGAATTAAAGGGGGCATGAGTCTTTACAAAGCTAGACCTTCGATTCGGATGTCATCAAATATGAGTATGTGAGGAGGGTATACCGAAAACTGTCTTTCGAATGCACAGTGGCCGCTATGAATTCCTGGTAATGCCCTTCGGACTTACCAATGCTCCCTCCACCTTTCAGAGCCTTATGAATGATATTTTCTGAAGGTATCTTCATAAGTTTGTGTTGGTTTTCTTTGACGACATCCTTATTTATAGCCCTTCTCTTGAAAGTCTTAGCACTTACGATTTGTATTGACAATTCTTCGAGAGCATGTTCTTTTTGTTAAAAAAATAAAGTACAACTTTCTTCAACAAAAGGTGAAATATCTTAGGCATATCATATTAGAACAAGATGTAGTGGTGGACCGTTTCAAAATTAAAGTAATATAGAACTGACCGACCCTAAGAAACATAAAATTATTGTGCGACTTTCTCGGTTTAACAGGCTACTACCATAAGTTCGTAAAACACTATGGAAAGATAGTACACCCCTCACGTCCTTGCTGAAAAAAAAAAAAACTTTCTAATAGTCGGATAGAGCCTCCACTGCCTTCGATGAACTTAAGGCTGCAATGATGACAATGCCCGTGCTAGCACTACTCCACTTTGACAAGACTTTTGTTATTAAAACTAATGCCTCCAGAGTTGGAATAGGTATTGTGCTAATGCAAGATGGCTACCCCCTAGCTTATATCTGTAAGGTGTTATCTCTTTCCCATCTCAAGATGACTATTTACGATAAAGGGATGCTCACGATTGTGCATGCGGTGGCAAAATGGGGACCATACTTGATCGGGCGATGCTTTCAAATCAAGACCAACCATAAGAGCCTAAAATATTTCTTAGAGTAAAACATATCTTCCCCCGAGCAACAAAAATAGGTAACAAAGCTTCTTGGATATGATTATGAAATAACTTATAAGAAGAGGAAAGAGAATGTTGTTACAGATGCACTTTCACGGCTACTCGAGCAAGTTAAATTTTTCACTATTTCACTCTGGACTAGCGACTTCCTTGAGGATATTAGGATAGAATGGCAAGATGATCCAAAAACCAATATGATCATAAAGAAATTAGAGGTAGAACCAAGTTTCGTGGCTTATTATAGTTGGGATTCCAAAGACTTTGCAATAAGGGACGTATTGTACTGTGCCAAATTCTACTTGCATAATGACCATCCTTCAAGGGATGCATTCTACACCTATGGCTAGGCACTCTGAGTTCCTTAGAACTTATTGTAGAGTTAAGCAAAATTTTCATTGGGTAGGAATGAAAAAGATTATTGATGAATTTATAGCACAATGCGATATATATCAGCGACATAAAGGCGAAAGAGTGGCAAGCCCTGGAAAGCTACAACCCTTACCCATCTCAGACTCGGTATGGACTGATTTATCAATTAACTTAATCGAAGGGCTATCCTCATCGCAATGAAAAGCTCAAGCAAGGATGAAGCACCAATATGATCAACGCAAAGGCGAAAGAGAATTTACAATGGGAGATTGGATATTTCTACGGCTCCAACCATACAAGCAAACATCAATCCAAACTAGAGCCTCTATGAAGCTTTCACCTTAGTTTTATAGACCCTACCAAATTTTGGAGCTTAGCGGAGCAGTCCCATACAGATTAAACTTACCCGCTGACTTCCAAATCCATCTAGTCTTCCATGTGTCATGCTTGAAGCTCAAAATAGGAGAAAATGAGATAGCCTAAAGTTGCCTACCGAATATGACTGCCCAAGGAGAGCTCTAGACCTAGCCAAGTGCTATTATTGATTGATGAATTATGACATGATGACGATGACCCATTACTAAAGTACTAATATAGTAGGCAAATCTTCTAATATAAGAGGCCACTTGGGAGAACTATGACGACTTAAAAACTAAATTACCAAAATTTATGGAGTGTCAACCTTGAGGACAAGGCTGATTTGAAGAGGGCGGGTCTATTAGGACTCTAGCTAGTGGGATCCTAATTTAGTTTCATGGAAGAGGACAAACATATAAATTCTAAGTGCATTCATGTAAATGCAATCTAGCTGACCCCTATTAAGGAAGTGAGGACACCGACTAGGTTAGGGTTAGTTGGAGGAAAATATTTGAGGGAGAGTAAGATGCATGTTACCCTAATTAACCACCCCTTATCCTAGTTAAAGAGTGGTTGGTTGAGAAGGGGTTAAGTGATAGAACCCCTATAGAATTTGATCTTTGAGGGGGATCAACCCTTGGAACACTATAAGGATTCCTCCCTCCTAAGAGTCGGTCACAAGGCTGAATAAAATAGATTACTTGCTTGATGAAAAGAGGTGGAGGCTACAAGCTTATATAGGGCTCAAAACCCTTGCCCTAGGGGGTGCTTTCTAAATGAATTTTTCATTTTGCCTTTCCTATAGCCGCCATGCCTAAATAAAGGGGGCGGCGGCCTAAGTGTCTGCACAAGCCACATCCCTCTACTAGAAACCCTAGCCGACCAGCCCAGTAAAAGGGGTGATGGCTAGGAAGCCTTAAGACCCTAAAATAAATCATAGCCATGCTTCTTTATAGGATAGAGTTGACTTGGTAGTGTTTTATTATAATCTCGTAGGGTTTTATTAATTGCTACTTGGTTGAGCAGGACCCAACCCTACTAGGGTCCTATCAAGCCCACTCTCTTTAAATCAGCCTTGTCCTCAAGGCTGAGGTTCCATGAACTCAAGGAACTAAGTCTTTAGCTCCTCATATGACTTCCATGTAGCTCCTATGATCCAGCATCAGTAGTAGTGGCGGAACTCTAAGGTATCATGATCCTGTGACCCCATATGATCATTAGCTTAACTTTGGCTTCCTCATCAGTTTGGGTGTCAGTTAGGGTACTTGGAGGATCAATTGTATTTTTGATTTGGTGCATATATCTGATCTCCGGGTTAGGGCCTCAATGTGATCCCCAATCTTATAAGGTCTAAAGTAGTAGGTGGACCACTTCCTTAGGGTTTGAATTTCCTACTGGTAGGGCTAAAAGTGTAGGGAAGCTCAATCTTTAAGTTTATCAAGAGGTCATTTCTTTTTTGCATGGGCTGCCACATGGTTAGTCTTTAGTAGTAGCCAATTATTCTTCTAATATGGTGACTACCTTCTGGTATAGTTCAAGATGATGAGAGCCCATTCTGGAATGAGCAAAGATTGTAATTTTTCTAGGTTTACTTCTCTTTCATGCCATGGACCTGTATTTAGACAAATCTTAAGTTTAGTAGTAATTGATACCCCTTTAGAAACCTTGCATAGAATATGGGGAAAGCCTCGGTGCGAATTAGGAGTTGATCATCTTGCATAAGGGTGATGATGATCCTAACTCTTAAGGTGTCAGCTCCAATCATGAATATCTGTGCACGATTTGGTGTGGATGACATCGTGTTTATGAGGGCTATAGTTCTACTCGGCTAAGGTGGTGCATCTTTCTTTATAGCGAGAGGGATGATGCTTTGTTGAATCCTACAATTAATCCTTCTCTTACTTTGATTCTACCATTGGAAGGACTCAATTTTATTATAGTCTTGGGTCATGTATTGGAGATCATCATCAAGTAAGTCTTTGAGTATCATGGTCCAATCTTAGGGGAAGTTATGGAAGTCACCTGAGATCTGAAAGTGCTGCATCAACAACCATGGTGAGTTTGGCGGGATGTAATACTTCAAAAGTAACTTGTCCCTAGAGAGAAGGATGTAGGGATGTATTATAGCGAAAAATAAGCACGGTTGAACAATCCGTGTCTCTATCATCTCTTGGGCAACCCTCTTAACTTCAATCTTCTATAGGCAACAATCTAGCAGTGTCAGTTTACAAGCGAGTACTGAGGTCAGTAAAAAAAGCCAAGCCTAGTTTCACGATTTAAGAGGTATTTCTCCCGTTGCTTGTCGGATTGAGTTCTTTATTCGCTATATTTACTAATTGGTATTGGGAGCTATTCACTGATGCTGCACATAACTTCCATTATGTATTTACTACTTTACAAAAAGAGGCGTAGGTTATTGAGAAAGAGAACTATGGTTGGTTATCAAAGAAAGAGCAAAAGAAGGGAACAGGCTTCTAGGGCATTGCTCGATTCTATCTTTTGGAGCAGAAGTCCTTATTGACACTAGTTATATTCTTTACCTTACTTGATCGATTCTAACTCCTATTAGTAGATGTGCTACTTTAGATCATTAGCTTTGAACTAGAGCTCTTATGGAACTATCTTTATTGAAACAATTAGCCACCAAGCATCAACTAGTAGTAATTTCGGCTAGTTCAGCATGGGGTGTCAACCATCTTGATAGGGGGTAGTAGGCTCAGTTTGGTAGAGACTCCCAAAATTTCAGCAAGTTGTGGGAGGGGGTTCTTATCTTTAATCTCCTTTGGGTTCATCACCTAACACTCTTGAATTGGAATTGAGAAGCAGTTAGATTCTTCTTTTGATGACTTCTCTAAGTGCTGTATTGTGATCATAGTAGCGTTGTTCCTTCATTTCCCACGTAGGATCACTTGTTTTCCTTTACTGAACAATTTCATGATTAGCTTTGAAAAGTTTCTCAAAATATCTCTTAGTGTGGATAACCAATCGGTGCCGAGCACTACTTCAAAATCATCGAGAGGGAAGAGGAAAAAATCCACAACTATGTCTTGATCTTGTAGAATCAGTTTTACCCATGAGCATTTCTAGTTGCAATTCAGAATTTGGCCATTAGCTACTTTGACTTTGAACCCATTGTAATATTTTTTTTAGAGAATTAAATGGGCAGCAACCTTACTACTCATGAAATTATGTGTGCTCACGGTGTCGATGAAGATGATAATGGATTGCTGCTCAAGAATCCCTTTGATATTCAATTTCTATGGGTTTGTGTAGCCAACTAAGGTAGGGACTGTGTGGGTGGCCAATTGTGGTGTGCCATTCTCCTTAAGCTCGAAAGCCATATCTTCAAGTTTGGATTCTTCAGTGGGCTTAATCATCAGAGGTCTCTCCTTTTTATAATGGTGTTCTAGGCTCCATAGTTTATCACAACGCCCACATTGGCCCTTTGTTGATCCATCACGAAGCTCTTCTCTTATTAATTCCTTCAGCTAAGGGGGTCAACTGATAGTAGAAGGGGTTAAAAGCTTTGGTGCTGCTAGTCAGGGAAAAACCGTAGTCCTCAGAGCTTCATAGTTCAATCGCTCCTCTTGATGTCGCGCGAAGGAGATGGTTGCCTTAAATGTGTATGACTGTCATGCTTTAACTTCTTCCTGAATCTCCAAGTTCAAGTTTTCAATGAAAGTCCTCATTATATATTTTTTAGACCAATCATAAGTTTGATTAGATAACCTTTCAAATTTGGTTTGATACTCTTGGATGGTAGAGGTTTGATAGATCATCGCTTGTTCTTTGTCATGGTTCTTGTAATCGATTAGTGCTGAAGGTTTATATACTATTGGTTGGGATGTGGCCCTCATGCTCTGAGCATCTTAATTGAGGTGCCCTTCTTGAAGTTATACAAAGGAGATCAATGTCATCGAGGTGTAGGTTTGTTGTGTCTTAATTTCGCTTCTTATCTCTGATGGGTTCTTTTTACAATCTAATTTTGCTCCATGTTGTGATCTTCTTGGGCTCAGCGATTGGCCCAATCTAAACTTCTTGAAGAGTTGGTTGCAGCAAGGGTGCAGCTACAATAAGGGGAAGATGGAGCAGTGGAGTGTACAGTAGTATAGATCGAGATATCATTGCTTGTCATGTTCACTTTGATGCTAGCCATGATCAAGGCAGTTGGTAGTGAAAAATTACTACAACTGTGATGAAGATAAATAGCAGCGAATGATCACTGCTGGTAGCATTTGTGCCATAAGGGACTACTATTGACTAAAATCAAAGAAGATGGTACCGCGAGATTGCTACTAGCAGCGTTGTGTAGTGAGAGATGCATGTTGTGGTTGAAGGGATATGGGTGGTTGGGTGCCTAACAGGTTTGTGGATCGAAGGCTACGATTTTTGGGGCTTGTTTTGTGGTTGTTTTGAGTGTGCTTTGGCCCTACGATTTTATAGAGTTTTGGCTGTGATTTGGCAGGGTTTTAGGGCTGAGATGGAAGTGGATGAAGGTTAGGGTAAGGGATTTTAGATCTGGGGTAAATGGCAGTAGAGGTTTGGGAGAAGTTAGTGAAGGCTGGCTATGGTAGATGCTTTCCTCGTAGAAGTATAATTGTCACCAAAGAAATAACAATTTCTCAATAAAATTTTCAGTGAAGGACCAAGATATTTAGGGCTGTGATGGTAGAGGGTGAAGGTTAGGGGAAGATTGGTTCAGATCTGGAAGAGATGGCAGCGAAGGTTTGATATAATTCGACGAAGTTTGATGTAACGTATGCTACCTTGTAGAAGTAGAATTATCTTAAAGAAACAATAGTTTCTCAATGAAAATTCTAGAAAAAAACTGAGAAATTTAGGCTATGATGGTAGAGATTGAAAATGAGAAGGAGAGGATCCAAGAAACCAAAAAAGACATCAATAAAATCTGTTGGAATTTAACAAAGAAGATGCTACAGATGTGCTGTCCTACCGAATAGAATTTGCATCAGAGAAACTATAAGTTCTTGATGTAAATTCTAGAAGATAATTTAAGGAAAATATGTAGAATTTTTACTCGGTTCAGATCTAATAATAGTAGCAATGAAGATCGATGAAATTTTGGCAGTGTAACTATAGGAAAATTGATGCAAATATAGAAGGTAAATTCTTTATCATAAAATTCCAATAATACACGATGAGGAATTACAGTACAATAAGACCAATTTCAGAAAGGATTTTTTTTATAGATCAATCTTAGATGAAGGCTAAGATGATTTATGAAGTTATGTAAAAATTTCATCCGAAATAGATGAGCAATAAACTAGTTTCAATAAGCAATAGTGTGGTTGAAAATTTTTACGGCTTTTCCCCTTCGCAACGATAATCACGTTTGCGACGGTAGAATCTTATAGCGAAGAAAATATAGAAAAGCATCTTCAATGTGTAAGGTCAAAGATTTGCAGTAGTGAATAGGCATGGGTGGTGGAATTTTACTAGATCTTCAATTCAAACACAGGAGAGCAGTTGTAGATTGATTTGATATGTGGCTTGGGATGAAAGATGGAGGTGTGTGTCGCAGCAATTATGAGAATTGCTTGGAAGGATGGAGATAGTAGAGATGGCAGCAGGGGCAGCAGGAACGCGACTTTGATACCAAATGATAGAACCCCAGAAGGAGCTCTATAGAATTTGATCTTTGGGAGGGATCAACCCTTGTAACACTTTAGAGGATCAACCCTTGTAGATTGATCTTGTTTAATGAAAATAGGTAGAGTCTATAAAATTATATAGGGCTCAAGACACTAGCTCTAGGGGGTGTTTCTTAAGTGAATTTCCTCTTTTGCCCCTCTTATAGCTGTCATACCTAAATAAAGGGGGCGGCAGCCTAAGTGGCTACACTAGCCACACCCCTCTTCTAGAAACCCTAGCTGACCAACCCAATAAAGGGGGTGGCGGCTAGAAAGCCCTAAGGCCCCAAAATAAATCCTAGCCACGCTTCTTTATAGGATATAGGTGACTATGTAATATCTTATTATAATCTCGTTGGGTTTTATTGATTGCTACTTGGTTGAGTAGGACCCAATCCTACTGGGGTCATATCATTCAGTTAGAATAGGATTAGGAAATAATAAAGCAATTGGTCACCCCTACATGGGCCGTTTGGTGGTTAGACTTAGAGTTGCTTTATGAGTTGATTAGAAGAGGAAGTCTTGGAGTATGAGTCATATTAGGAATTAGGATTAGAAGGTCATTTTCAAATCTAGATGGTTGCTCCACATAAACTTCTTTAGAAATAAAATCATTAAGAAAGATAGTTTTAACATACATTTGAAATAATTTTAAATTTTTAAAACAAGCATAGGCAAGGAGTATCCTTATAGCTTCAAGTCTTGCTACAGGAGCGAAGGTTTCTTTATAGTATTTTTTTTTTTTTATGAAACCTTTGACCACTAATCTAGCCTTATTTCAAACTACTATATCTTATTCATCTTGTTTATTCCTAAAGACTCATTTAGTGTCAATCACAATATGATCACTAGATCTAGGAATAAGCATCCAAACCTTATTTTTTCTTTAATTGATTTAATTATTTATGTATTGCCAAAACACATGAATGATCTTTAAGAGCATTATCAATGCATTTAGGTTTCATTTGATATAAAAAGGTAACAATCAACTAACAAAATAAAGTCAGCTACTCTCGACTCTAAACAAGAATCATAAATAGAATAGGAAGAATCACGAATAGAATAGGCACACCCGCCAAAGTAAGCTAACAGAATCCACACAACAACAATAAGAAGTTAGTGCCCCGTGAGCTCAGGTAAGTACTTGTTTGTTCCATTGCTGGTTCTTCCCCCTTTCCCTTTTTGTTGCTAGTTCTTCCCCCTTTTTATTGATTATCTATTGGCTGCCCTTTTGCTTGAAAACTGAGTTATTTCATTTCAAATTCATAAGTAGCGCATACATTATATAGGAATTGGTAATGATATAAGAATAGTAACAAAGGTAAAGGGTTAATTTGCACAAATATTTTTAAGTAAAGAACGAGTTTCAATATCTTTTGATGTATCCCAAAAAATTTTTAGGATGAGCATCTACATACTTTCATTCTTTGAGTAAGGTATCTTTGGAAGTAGATGTATCTATGTTACTTTAGAAAAAAGAATTATTATTCAAATTCAAAATATCAAACTCAAAACCATCATCAAAATCATTTTTCTTAACTTCTAGAAACTCATTAAAAATAACATAGATAGATTATTCAATTACCGAAGTTCTTCTATCAAAAACTTGAAAAGCTTTAAAAATAGAGGAATATCAAAGAAAAATGTATTCATCGGATTTTGCATCAAAGTTTACTGAGACATCATTTTCATTTAAAATAAAAATTGACAACTAAAAACTTTAAAATATAAAATTTTGGGTCTTTTATTATTCCATAATTCATAAAGAGTTTTAGATAATAAAGGTCATGTGAGAACTCTATTCATGACATAGCATGCTGTGTTAATGGCTTTGGCCCAAAAGCATTTGGGTAGGCTATGTTCATTAAGCATTGTTCTTGTCATCTCTTGTAAACTCCTATTCATTCTATCAACAACTCCATTTTATTATGGATTTCTTAGAGTAGATAAATTGTGGCCATATCCATTTGAATTAAATTTTTTTAAAAATCATGATTTTTAAATTCACCACCATGATCATTATGAATAGAAAAAAATCATAAAACCTTTCTCATTTTGAACTTGTTTGCAAAACTTAGTAAAATATTTAAAGTAATTACTTTTATGTGCCATGAAGTATGTCCAAGTATATCTAGTATAATCATCAACATTAACAAAAGCATATTTACTACCTCCTAGACTTGTAGTATCAATAGGTCCAAATAAATCTATATAAATTTATTGTAAAGGCCTAGAGGTACTCACTTGATTTTTAGGTTTGAAGCTACTCTTTATGAGTTTTGGTATATCTATAATGCAAGTATTATATTTAAATTTAATATTATACTTCTTATCACATAAGTGACTAATGCTTAGTAAGTTATATTTTAAACCATTTACTAACAAAACAGTTTCAATTATTAGATTTGATTTGTTACCAATATTTTCAATACCGATAATCTTTCATTGATTATTATTTCCGAAGGTAGCATATCCTCCATCTCAACTAGTGAGCTTTAAGAATTGTATTGAATCTCCGATCATGTACCTTGAGCATCCACTATCAAGATACCATCTTTTGCTCCTAGCTCTTATTTAGAGACACACCTACAAGAAAGACGGGATTATTTTAGCTACCCATTTAACCATCGGTCCTTTATGGTTAGATCTACCTCTCTTGACATTTAGTATCAAACAATTGATTGTTCCTTTAGAAACCCATTATGAGATCTATATGTTTTAGAAGAGGAAATATAAGTGTAATGACTAAATCTTTCACAAAAATTATATTTATCATTAGGGGGAATATGTAGTGTGGATCCATTTATAAATCTTGTTGGCTTTTGTTTAGTGTTACTATTTATAAAGCTGATTCCTTCCTTTCTATATACATAACTTTGGTAAGCAAGAATCACGTTTATTGATTTATTTTCAATTTTAAACTTTCTAAAGTTTGTTGTAATAATATATTTTCTTTTTTAAGTGAATCTAACTCTTCACATTTAGAGCAAGGAGTATAAGATGTTTATGTTTCATGCAAAATTCTAAATTTACTAGTAAGTAATTCTTGATCCCTTTTTAGTGACTTATATTATTACTAATATTTTTGAGTTCATCATATAAATCATCAAATGCATCAAATAATTCATCATAATATAGGGATGTTTTAGAAGAGCCACAAACCTCATCATTGAAGGCCATCAATGCATAGTTTGCCACTTTATCTTTATTGATTTGCTCTTCGTCCTCTGATGTACTTGATTCATCCCAAGTTGCCCTAAATAGTTTCTTCTTCTTTTGGGTTAGCAACTTCTTCTTCGGTTGTGGACACTCATTTTTTAAGTACCTTAGTTTCTTACATTCATAACATATTATAGTATCCTTCTTAGGTTTACTTTTATTCTTATAAGTTTTGTTCCTTTTCAAGAATTTTTGAAGTCTTCCTACAATGTCATCATCATCATCACTTTGCTTTCACTTAAGTAGTCTTCTTTGGTTCAAAGTGTAATATCCTTCCTATTCTTTGGAAGATTTTTTTTTTTATTCATCATTTACTTTGTAAGTCATTTTATAGGTCATTAAAGACCCTATGAGTTCCTCATGAGGAAAATTGTTTAAGTCCTTTATTTCTTACACAGCCATTGCTTTTAGATCCCAACTTTTTGGAAGAGACCTTAAAACTTTTTTACCAATTCAAGGTTAGTATAGCTAAGAGCATTTAACCATTGAAACATCTATAAAATAGGTATACATGTTACCAGTGGTTTCACTTGGCTTCATTTTAAATAGTTCATAACTATTACCAAAGATTAATTTTTCATTCTTTTACTCTACTTGTGCTTTCATGAGTAATTTTAAGAATGTGCCGAATATCATATGTATTGTCATAAGTAGAAATATGATTAAATTTATTTTTATTTAAAGTACAAAATAAAGCATTCATAGCTTTAGTATTTAAAATAATATTTTATTTTTAAAATCATTTTATTTATTCATTAGTAAGAAGATTTTTTAAAACCAACTTCAAATGACATTCCATAAATCAATATCTATAGAAAGCAAGAAAATCCACATCCGTGTTTTCCAATACATGTAGTCCGTCCTATTGAACATAGGAGGACAAGTAAAAGAGTGACCCTCTTGATTGTCTGAAAATGTCATTAGACCTCTCTTGGGTGTTAATCTAACTGGCAGAACCAAGCTCTAATAATAGGATCGTAATGGCACTAAGAGGGGGTGGGGGGTTAATTAGTACTCTAGCAAATTTAACCAATTTTAAAAGTTTGATCAATAAATCTATATCGATTTAGCAAAAAGAGCGAGTAAGAGTTGCGAGTAAGTAAATCAATGTACAATAATAAATCAAGGCAAGAGAAAGAATGAAAATCAATTTATAGTGGTTCGGTCATCCCGACCTACGTCCACTCCTGATTCCTTTTCCCTTGAGGCCATTAGCTTTCACTACCGATCTTATTTCTTGTAAGTGAAGATCAACTACCCTTGTTATAACTCTTCTTCTTTTAATAGGCCTAGGAGAGAACCTCCACACTCACTCTTTTATAATAGATCTCATACCTCCTATAACTTAGAATCAATTCTAATCTCAAGGAAGAGGAAGAGGAAGAGACTCAACCATTGCTCAAAAAGAGAGCTACAACCCTTACAATCTTTAACACTTATTTCTTGCTCCAATCCAAGCCTTCGTGGGGGTATTTATAGCCCTAAACGACTTCAAAATGGAGCAAAAAAAATTAAATCATTAAAAATTTTGGGATTTGAATGATCCTATAACCGTAACTTTTGACGATACAATTCAAACTTTTAGGTGATACTACCATCGTAAAATTTAAATTTCGAGTGGTACTACTCCTGCCTCAAGTGGTACCACTGCCAACTATGCTGATAAGTATAAAACAATGGTTGTCTCTATCTGGGCATTACCACCGCCTGGGCCTAGCGGTACCACCGCCTAGGCCTACTCAAGGCCATTGATTTGGACTTATAATGAGCCCGACTCGGCCCTGATTCATGTCTAGTAGGTTTCTAGACAAGTTGGTATGGTTTTGACCCCAAAAGACCTCAATCAAGATATAAACAATCCAACTACATTTCTGCCACATCACGAAGCTTTTAGCACATTCACGTTCTGTCATGTCATATAATCATCTATCACTTCGTTTGAACCCCCGGCACATCATCTTTTCCTTCAGCATATTGCCCAATGTATTAGTATGTTAACATTCATACAATATCTGATCTTTTGGTGCAATTACCATCCTTCCAGCATGATGCTCGAACTCATGGCATAAAGTCTAATCTTCGGCACGTCGACCAATCTTCCGACTCGACGTCTAATTTTTAATATGATACTTATCCGGCTCAATATTTGATTCTCCTACTTTGATAATTTGCCCTTCGATCGCTTGAGTCTATGATTGAAGTTTTTTTCTATGTCACTAATCTCAAGAATATATTAGTCTATAAAATCATCAATTGATTTCATCATCAAAATCTAGGATTCAATAATCTCTATATTGTAGGCAAGATCTCAAATCCCAATATTTAGGAGCCTCGAGGGACTCGATCAACTCAACCTATATCGGAAAATAATTTTTGTATATAATGATGGAAGGTTGCATAGGTAAATCCAATTGCCTTACATTTATCGATCTAATATTATTATTATAGAGGTTTTTTTATTTGATTTGGTCTCGATTTAAATATATCACTCAATACATATATATTTAATATATATTTACATTGCATTCAATTATATATATCTAGTAGGTTGAGAAATGTATATATCATATACATACACAAACATCCACACTATATGATCATGGACTAGGAACTAGCGTGATTAGGCCTGAGCCAAAAGGTATGATCACTCATAAAATCTCTATATGTGTCTCAACACATTTCTATGCCTAGTTATGAACCATCTCATCCTTATCAATCCCGTTGGCACATAATCATCAGTCTCATCCTCATCGGTTCTATCAGCACCTCCACACTCCCGCCGTGCCTTATCATGTAGTTACAACTTAAATATAGACACACAAGCCCAAAAATGTACATCTCATATATATAAAAAACCTTGATCTCACCATGGGGAGGTATAATACTGAGGGAGATAGACTTACATGCCAGATTTAATGAGAGAGAGGAAGGCTTGCAAGCCCCAATAATAATCACATACACATACACAATCATCACATATAGTCCATGATAATCTGTCCATAACATATATCACATATACATATACATAATGAACTAACTCAATGATAGTTATTTTAACTCTTTAATTAATTAAAACTAAATTTACCTTTAATTCAATTTAGGAAAGATCATGGTTGCTAGAATCCCTAGCGGCTAGGGTATATTGGGGAATATTTGGGAGCAACACAAATGCAGTGGAAGATATAAAACAATATTGGTTTCTTAAAAGAAATCATATTTGATTATCATGTGATGATTAGGAGTGAAAGCTAATGAAACCAAAAAATTATGTAAGATTCGTGGGATGCTCTCACCTAGGGGAGATGTATATCTCTAAAATTGTACATCCAAGTTTGTGGAAGAAGGGGCTCTTGCGAACTCCTCTCTAGTGGTGATCCATATAGTGGATGAAGCAGCGACGTACCTCCTCTCACAGCATAATCTTTCCTCACTTTTGCGCACCACAAGGCTACAATAATTTCAAGAAGGGGTTGGTCCTTCTTACTGTCCACATGAACTAAATAGGGCTGACAGCAATGAGGAAATGGAGGGAGGATAATAGGAGGTGAGTGGCCAAAGAGTCTAGCCTATAACCCTTTGGCCCCTCTCCTATCTATAGAGAGCACTCTCAACTTAACCCTATGGATCCTGCCTTATTGGGTATTAGATCTCCATCTAATTGCCCTAATATATTATATACTAAATCACTATCCAATTATCCATAGTTTATTAGAATTTGGATCTCTATCCAAATATATACTCTAAGCCGTTATTAGGTTTAACCCAACGAATCAAATAATATAGGACCTTATTGGATATCACATATCTAATCCTCTATTCATTGCATCATCCACCATATATGTATGATTCTCTAGACCTTATACCAAGATAGCTATGAGTCGCATCTGTCAAAACTTCTTTCGATTTAGTTAATTATTATCTTATAATAATTCACTCAACTTATCGACTATATATGTACTAAGCCACTACGCCATAGTCCCCAGACAGTATAAGGGGATCTAATCTATATGACTTATCTGTCCTCAGTTACTTTGTATCTATAGTCTCTCATCCATCTAATATCCCAAAGATTATATATCAAGCATGGTATTGTCAAGCCCATACAGAATCTATTTAACTCTAATCAAATTCTCCCAGAGAACTTCTCTATCAATCTGAATGACCTTGGCTAGAGATTTGCTTGAGTAAGTATTAGGATCAAGTTGGTACTAGGGGGAAACTGATAAGAACCCTTAGGTGTCTATCAAAAAAGAAGAGGGGAGATAAACGATCACTTCACGGAGATCGACCTCCTTGATCTCTATAGGGGATCAACCCTCCTTGGGTTTTGGCCAATAGGTTAAAACATATTTTCTTCCTTGATTGATTAAAATGTATGTGTTACACCATTATTTATAGAGACTGCTAACTAACTCCTAATTGAACTTGGACTCTTAAAATAGACTCATACTTGAACTCATGCTTAATTAAACTCCTACTTGGACTCCTAATCAAATAAACACATAGCCAGATCTAACTCTTAGTTAAGCTTGGACTCCTAAGTGACTTGACTAGACCAACCAATATGACTCAATAGAGAACATGACTCAATAAATATGGACCTAGCCTTGTTAGGGTCCTATCAGACCTACCCTTTTTAAATCATCCTTGTTCTCAAGACTGAGTATCATCAAATTTTAAAAGTATTTTAGTCTAAGATATTTGCCATGCATCACAACCATTTGATTAATTAAGTAGGGTATTCACTTAGTGTAAGTAATGGGTCGATCTTCTGGTGCAGTAGTCATTGTAGTCTTCTGAAGAACCCTTTTCATCCGATTGCTAATAGTAGTACCATATCTTCTTTTGATGATCACCATTTTGAAGTCTTTTAAATTTATCAAAAAGAAATTCATACGTAGTTCTTTACCCTATATAATCAGCTTTATCTTTGAACACTTATTATCAAAAATTATAATTTATTTATTAGTAACATTGACTTTGATTTTGTCACAACCTTCAATTTGATAGGCCAATCGATCAATATGCTTTATATCTATATAATTATTAGTGCTAATAGTATCGATTAAAATAATAACAGGCTAATGTTTCAAAATTTCTTTAATTTTCATGGGTCACGGGTTAGAGTAGCTGGCTAATACATGTATTGTATGTGTGATAGGTCTAATATCTTTATTAGAATCCATATCTTCATGATTGGATCTCATATTATCAGTCTTTGGTTCCTCCTTAATTGGCTCAATCGTCCAAAGTTTGTCACAGCCTTCATGATCGAACTTCATATTGTTAGTTTTCGATTCCTCCTTAATTGGCTCAATCGTTAGAAGTTGCCCTTATGTACATTGGTTTTCATCATAATGCTAGTATAAATCCTATATTGATCTTTCTTTGGGTTCTTCTCGGGTTCTTTTGGATGTCTAGGTTTTGATTGAGAATATATGGGGTGGGTGACTTACTAATTACCTATCTGTTGAAGTTTCTATTTCGGTGAGTGTCCATATTGATTTTTTCTTCATGCACATGGGCGAATGGTATGGCAGCCATCATGGTGCGGGGGTGGTAAGCTTTAACTTTGCACCAAATCTTGAGATTAAGTCCCTCGATAAATATTCACGCCAATTGTTTCTCGAAACAATCTCGGGTTTGGTTTGATAGGATCTTAAATCTACTATAGCACTCATGTACTATAGAAGTCTAGCAAATTTTGACAAGTTGTCTATTAACATTCTCGTATTATGATGGTCTGAAGCGAATTAGGAGCTCTTTCTTGAACTGTCCCCACAAAGGAACTTTTCGATACGTCTCGTAAAAATCATACCAGCAGATCGCATCACCATCAAGTTGATTTGAAGCGAATTCCACCTTGGATTCTTCTGGAGTTTTGTGAAAGTGAAAGAACTTTTCAGCCCGTGAGATCCAATTGATTGGATCTCCATCTTCCCATTTGAGGAACTCCACCCTCATGTGTGGGTATCTTGTGTCTTGCCCTTGATCATATTTTTCAGATTGGCTTCTTTTGAGATAGGAACTTTCATCATGTTGAGATTTGTTAGGGCTATCTAATAAACTTCTTCAAAATTCGCTGAAAAGTTCTTGCAATCTTTCTTTTGTTCGAGCTTCGAATGCTTCAAATCTTATTTCCATTGAACCATCAATAGCAATTGTATAAGATTATAGATAAGTAATTTTGCTTCCATTGTTCAATTTATATTTCTGATATTGGGTAAATGACATCAACAACATCTTATTCGGTGTGGTTACAAAGGATATGGGTGCCTGTAGTGAGGGATCACTACTGGAGGCTATGGTGGATAAGGAAATAGGGGCGATGCTGGTGCAGCCAGCAATGGAGGAAGATGGCAGCGGCTTAGGGTTGGAAGTTGCCCTGTTTTGGTAATTGTGAAAAAGGAAGGTTGTTGCCTTATTTTTGTTGCTGCATAGGGTGAGAGTACTATAGGTTCACAAGCGTATGGGGTTGGAAGGCAGTAGCGTCAGCATAGAAAGCGATTTGGCTGCGGCCACTGAACTATTAGTGATGACAAGTTCCTGATGTTGCTGCATAGGTGGAGGATGGCAGCCGAGGAGATGGTAGGAGGGGGTGCCATTTCGAGGCAGGAAGAAGAAATTGCGAGGAAGGGGAAAAGAGGGTGGTCCACTGATCTCGGTTGGTGTTGGCTATTGATGATAACAGTTGTTAGTGCTGGGGAAGGGTGAAAGATGGCAGCATCATTAGAGAAGTTGATCACGGAAGGCTAAAAGAGAGGTAGAGGGTAGGGGGATAGATACAACTATGGCTGAGGAGGGTGCAGCTATGATAGAGGCAGTTGTGGCAGAGGTAGAGGAGGGCATGGCTGCTATTGTTGCTGCTCAAAGTAGCGCTATGGTAGGTGAGGCAATTGGGAGGTTCTAGGGATGGTAGCAGAGGATGAGGTAGAGGAAGAAGAGATGTGGTGGCTGAGGAGGGAGTGATAGTAGTAGGAAGAGAGGGAAGAGGGTAGCGGCAAGAAACAATAGAGGCCGACGGCTACATAGCTACAGGTTGCAGTGTTGGCAACCAACGACGACGGCTATCGATTGGTAGAGGAAGAAGGGGGGGTGGGGGGTTCTGGCATGCGGTGGTTGTGGTTGTTGTAGCTGCCAATGGAGAAGAGGAAATAAGGAGGGTGAGGCTACGGTGGATAGAACAAAGGGGAAGGCAGTGGTAGTGATGGTGGCGTCGAGCAAAAGAAGAGGGAAGGGAGGTGGCGACAACAAGGGAGGGGCAGCGATGCTATTGTGCATGGTTAGCAGTGTCATTGATCTCTAACAGAGCTGAATACAATAGATAAGAGTGGAGAAAATAGTGATAGGGGTGGCGACGGCATTGATCTTTGATGGGGCTGAAGGCAGCATATTAGGGCCATCAAAGGCCGTAGTTAGAAGCAGTGGAGGAAGAAGACAACATCAACTTATGAGGGATGAGGCTACAATGCACAGAGAAAGAAGAGGGTAGTGGTCAGGCGAGCGACGATTGCACTCGATAGAGGATGGGAAAAGGTAGTGGTGGACAGAAAGGGAAATCAGAAACAGGAGGCAACTATGTCATCTTGAGGAGTGACCAACTATGGCTGCAACTGAGGAGCACACAATTGCATGGGTTGCAGGCGAAAGATGAGGGCGACGGTAGGGGTCCGGTATGACTCTACAATGGACGCCGAGCAGGAGTAGGGCAGAAGGCAAAGGAGAGAAAAGGTACTGACGATACAACTAGGCAACAGCACTAGTGGCGAGGGCTGGCAGGTATTGCCAGTGGAGGTGGCGATAATAAGGGTGTCAGGTATAGCAAGGAAGAGTTGGTGACTGCATGGGTAATAGGTGGAAGATGTCACATGGAAGGAAGGCGAGGGCAGTGGAAAGCAATAGCAAGAGAGGGGCGACAACAGGAAAAATTACGCTGGCGAAAGTAGGATAGAGCGCAATGTCATCTCTGTTGGAGGTGCAGGGGAGTTGTAGTGGTGGGTGGTGGTGGGCTTCAATCTCTCTTACTCTTTTCTTTCCTTCTTCTTTTTTTTTTGGCTGATGATGGTTGTAGCAAAGATGGTGATAAACTACAACAAATTGGCATGTGCAACAGTGACAACGGTGATAGCAAGGCCCACAATGGTGGTGTAGATGATAAATAGTAGCAGCGAAAGTGATAAGGAATGATGCTCTAATACTAGTTGATAGGAACCCTTAGGTTTCTATCGAAAATGAAGAGGGGAGATAAACAATCACTTTGAGGGGATCAGCCTCCTTGATCTCTATAGGGGATCAGCCTTCCTTGATCTCTATATGAGATTGGCGCTCCTAGGGTTTTAGCTAATAGGCTAAAATATACTTTTTTCCTTGATTGATTAAAATAAATATGTTACACCATTATTTATAGAGACTCCTAACCAATTCCTAATTGAATTTAGACTCCTAAATGAGACTCATACTTAAGTAGATTCCTACTTGGACTCCTAACCAAGTAGACTCATAGCTCAATCCAACTCTTTGTTGAGCTTGGACTCCTAATTGACTTGATTGGATCAACTAACATGACCCAATTGATAATATGATTAAATAGATGTAGACCTGACCCTCGTAGGGTCTTATCAGTGAATTAGTGCAAGTGATAAAAACTCGATTCGAAAATTTTTGCATGAAGAAAAACTAAAATTGAAAGTGATTTTCTTATAATTTTTCAAAAGTTACTAAGTTAGAGAGTAATAGTAAAGACAAAACCGATTGGAGGTGCTCACAGAGCAATATTGATGGAAGACAAGATAGAGATGCTCATAGAAGATTTATAGTGGTATAGTCAAACTGACCTACGTCCACTCTCAAGTCCTCCTTCGTCGAGGCCCATCAGTGTCCACTAACGATCTTCTTTCAATGGCGAAGATCAACTACCCCTCACACACTTTTCTCCTTTTCGCAGGTTTAGGAGAACAACCTTTATAACTCTATAACTCTGAACCCTTCCCTTAAACACACTATATACTTAAAAAAAAAGAAAAGCTCTCAATCAATTTTTCACATAATTTTACCAAGGATTTTATTTACCTTCATACTATCCCAAGCAAGAAAACTTGGAGTATTTATAGATCCCAATTTGTTTCAGAAATTAGAGCTAGAAAATCAAACACTCCAAAATTTTAGGATACAGGTGGTACCACCATCAATACCAATGGTACCATCACCTACCAGAGCCTGGGATTCTAGGCATGGCATTACTACCACCAAGATTGGTGGTACTATCACTACCTGGGTGGTACTAACATCGATAGTCGATGGTACCATCACTCAAGTTTTTGGAAATATACTTTTCAATACTTTTGGTACTTGAGATATACTTATGTTGACCTTCGTCTAGGTTAACAAAATGGGCTCTATCATGAGCTCAAATCAAATAGAAATTAGACTGTGAGTTTAATAAGATTTCTCCATAACTAACTCTAATTAAAATATTAACTATAACATTTAAAGACAAACACAATTACAACTAATCTTCATTGTCCGGCATGTCAATCGATCTTTCGGTGAACTCTTGATATCCTTTGTTAGATCCCTCGTGGATTCTAAGCTTGGTGTTGATCTTTATAGGGGATCGACCCTCCTAGAACACTATAGGGGTTCCTCCTCCAAGGTATTTGGCTACAAGAACTGAAAAAAGATTGATCTATTCATGATAAAAAAGGTTGTGGCTACAGATATTTATATAGGGTCTAAAAACCCTAGTCGTAATAGGACTTCTACTTCAACTAAACTAAGATTTTAACTCCTAATCAACCTAAGAGAGAGTTCTAATTAAATGGAACTCTCCTTTTCTGTTAGCACCCCAATAGAGTTGGGTCATAGTCGATTTAGTTGAGTCTTTAAATTAGACCTTGTTGGCCAACCTAGACTCAACATTAGGTCGACTAGGAGAATATTTGAGTTTATTGTAATAAATTAGCTCAAATCCTAGTAGGATTAGGATTCAACTAAATTGGAGTCATATTAGGAGTCAGAGTTAGATACGAGTCAAAGTTAATTAAATCATGAATGTAATAAACCCTAATTTAGCTGCCACCTCCTAGTAAAGAAGTGGCTGGCTAGGGTTACGGAGGAATCATTATGGGATGAGAATCTCCTAGCCGCCTCCTCTTAAGAAAGGCCTGCTAGTGCAAGAGGCGGAGAGTCCCACTTAGCTTGGTATCAAAGCAGCATTCTTGGCATCTCACTACCCTTCCACAGCCATCCATCACCCGTCCATAGCCATCCAAGTAATTCCCACAATTGCTTAAGATCGTTATCAAATTTCGTGGTCATCTCCACTACCGTAAATCTTCCTTTGATCTGCCCATGAATTGCAACAGGTTCTAGTTTCCTAGCTTACTACTATTGCAATTTAGTTATCCTTCATCCAAAAACCCCAAAAAATTATTCCTATCTCGCTGCATAAACTCTTCGTCGCAAAGTCTCTATCTTTACAATGAAAGTCGTGCTGTAGAATTCAACCGCATACCCTTACCTATTTTGATCCTGCTGCTATAATTTTTATATCCAATCCTCTACGAGTTTTTTAGGACAACTTTGGCACTCCTGAACAGCAGATTTTCCTTTAGTTTCATACAAAAATTATCAATTTAAATCGATGATCTTTTATGTCTAAGCTGTTGTAATTTAGATGTAAAAATATGTCACAGTACCTTCTCATTATCTTTGATCTTGTCGAATTATTTGTTACCATATTCTCCTATAGAATTTTTATCGACATTATCTTTCCCTTACTAGTGGATTCCTATTGAGTTTTGCTCGAATCTTTATTTTGAATCATTAGAAAAAATTACATCTATGCTGCTGAAATTTTTTGATAAAAAATTTTGCTACTATACCTTTTATCATTCTTCTTCTTGTAACCACCAAAACCCTATCCATCTTACTGCCACCAATCATGTCATCTTTAGGGCACCCTCTAGCCTTAAGATGCAGCCATCATAGCCTATTCCCATAACAGGAATCAATGAAGACTAGAGCCCATTGAAGACATGGAGGAGGAGGAGGTATAGGAGCATGAGGAGGAGGTCACAGAGGAGGAACAACAGCCGACCGATTTTATTGTGTATGCTCTTGCCGGCTACACAAACCCACAAACGATGAAAGTAGGAGGACTTCTTAAACAACAACCAATCACCATTCTCATTGACACCGGGAGTACTAAAAACTTCATGAATAGTAAGATTACTATTCTGGATGGTGTTATATATTAAATATTGTAGAAGGTTAGATGTTAAGGTCACCGACAGACTAATTTTAAAATGTGACTGCAGGTGCTTGTAGGTGAAATTGTTGTTGCAGGATTAGGAGATAATTGCATGTTTCTTCCTCTTCTCACTCGATGATTATAAGGCTGTGCTTGACATCGAATGTCCAACGGCATTAGATGATGTTCCTTAGAATTTTTCAAATTTATCATAAAATTTTCTAGCCATGGGAAATAGGTGATCCTACATATGAAACACTGGAGCAACGTAACAATGGTTTCAACATAGCAAATGTCTTGCACAAAGTGAATCGCAGCTTCCTAATGCAACTCCAGTAGCAATCTATGGGAGAGCTAACAAAAATTAAAGACCCAAACCTACTCCACTTGCTAAATTTTCAGATGTCTTCACCGAATCACGCAGCCTTCCTCCTACCCGATGGCATGACAACCTAATTCTGATTCTCCTGGGCAAACCAGTAGCAAACACTTACCAATATTATTATCCTCACCTCCAGGAAGCTGGAATAGAAAGGATTGAAAATGAGATGCTTGAAACAGGGGTCATCCAGCCAAGTTGCAGCCCTTACTCTTCGTTGGTGCTAGCTTTACCAGATTTTGATAAAGTGTTTGTGATTGACGCATCGGGAGCTATAATTTGTGTTATCCACAAACAAGATGGCCAACCCTTAGCCTACATCGGTAAAGCCCTCTCTCTATATCACATGAAGCTATCAATTTACGATTAGAAAATGCTAATTAATGCTGAATTTATGGCTTAACATGATATAGGTCACGACACAAAGAGGAGATGAAAATAAATCCGTGCAAGAACGAAACAATCATCCGACAAACACCGGAGTAGAAGGAAGTTTGCTATTTAAGATTGAGTCTTCCTTTGTCTTCAGCCCTACCAATAGGAATCAGTGAAGACTTGAGCCTCATGAAAGTAGTCTCTAAGTTTCTTTGGACCATATAAAATTGGAGATTACGTTAGAGCTGGGATCTACACACTAATTTAAAATTATAACTGATTCTCTGGGAATCTCACCACAAATGGAAGTTTAGAGAGGATGACTCAGCCCAGATCTATCCACCCAACACCTAAGTTAATGAGGCGGCCTAGGTTCGGCTGATGATTGCATGTGATCACAGGATCATGACGCATCACTATCCAGATACTACTACTAATGCTGGACTGTAGGAGCATGATGCGCCATCTACAGGGGACACGAGGAAGTCTAATGAGGAGCTGCAGATCAGGACCTAGAGTCATGGAGTCTCAACCTTGAGGACAAGACTGATTTGAAGAGGACGGGTCTGTTAGGACCCCAACTGAGTCGAGTCCTAGTCAATTGAGTCGAGTCCTTAGATTGGGCCTTGTTGTCTAACTTAGACCTGACATTAGGTCGACTAGGAAAAGATATGAGTATATTGTAATAAATCAGCCCAAATCATAGTAGGGTTAGGATTAGGGAGAATTCCTTATGGGATGAGAATCTCCTAGCCGCCTCCTCCTCATTAGAGAGGTTGGCTAGGGCAAGAGGGGGAGAGTCACACTTAGCTTGGATGCTCTCTAGGGTGGAATAATAATAAAATTAGGAGTTGGAGACCCCTATAGCCACCAGCCATATCATGGTTAGGAGTTGGCTGGGGGTTAGGAGTTGAGGGGAAGAGGAGTCTTGGTTTAGTAGGAGTCTTGGTTTACTTAGAATAGAAGTTGATTAGAAGTTGAAGTTTGTTGGAGTAGGAGTCCTATTAGGAGTTAGGGTTTAGAAGTCTTATAAACAGCTTGTATTCTCCTCGCTTTTCATCATCAATAGATCAATTTATTTTTAACCTTATGCAGAAAACCTATAGAGTTCCATGGAGGTTGATCGCCTATATAGATCACTCCAAGCTTTGAATTCTTAAGTGTTCTAACACTCTCTAACCCTAGTCGGCCTCACTAATAGGTGGGGGCAGTGGCTAGGAACCCCACTCTATGAGGACTCCTCCCTAACCCTAGTTGACCTCTTTAAACAAGGTGGGTGGCAGCTGATTTAGGGTTTATTACATATCTCTGGGTTTTATTGATATCATGACTCAATGAACCTAGGATCCGACCCAGCTAGGGTCCTAACAGACCTATCTTCTTCAAATCAACCTTATCCTCAAGACTGACCCTCCATGATCTTTGAGACCGAGTCTACAGCTTGTCGTGAGTCTTCCTTGTTGTATTTGAGGTAGGCGCATCACAATCTCAAGGTTTAGCCTAACAGGCCATCGGCCTCCTCACCTTTTTTACAGGGGTCGGCTAGATAGGATTTACATGAATGCCCTTAGGATTTTGCATGTTTGCCATCTTCAATGAAACTAAATTAGGACTCCCCTAGTGAGAGTCCTAATAAACTCGTCCTCCTTAAATCAAACTTATCCTCGAGGTTAACGCTCCATGAATTCTAGGAATTTGATCTTCAAGTCGTCATAGACCTCCAAGTGGCATATTCTGCTAGTAGGTTCGCCTATTGTATTAGCAGTTCAGTAGTGTGTCATCGTTGAGTCATGATTCATCGATCAATAATGGCACTTGGTTGAGCTTATAGCTCTCCTTGAGTAGTCATATTTGGTAGGTGGCTTTAAGCTATCTCATTTTGTCCTAACTTGAGCTTCAAACATGACACATGGAAGACTGGGTGGATTCGAGAGCTAGCGGGTAAGTCTAATCTGTATGCTACTACTCTGATACACTCCAAAATCTGGTATGGTCCATAGAACTACGGTGAAAGCTTCGTGGATGCTCTGGTCTAGATCAATGTTTGCTTGTATGGCTGGAGTAGTAGAAAGACTTAATCTCACACTAAAAATTCTCTTTCGCTTTTCTATTGATCATATTGCTATTTCATCCTTGCTTGAGCTGTAGTGAGATTATCTTTTAGCAACTTCAGTATTTTGTCTCTATCCTGTAGTTCCATGTCTACTTGTTCTACTTTAGAGGTGTCTAATATATTTTTGGGATTACAGGGGAAGGTCGGCCATACATAGCCTCATAGGGAGTACATTTTGTGGATGAATAATAAATTGTATTATACTGCCACTCAACCTAGGAAAGCCACTTTGTCTATTTTTTGGCTGGTCACTAGTGAAGTATCTGAGATATGTCTCCAAGCACCTATTCACCACTTTAGTCTGGTCATCGGTTTGTGGATGATATATTGTGCTCATCTTAAATTTAGTACCCTGTATATGAAATAATTATGTCTAAAATTTGCTCATGAAAACTCTATCACGATCACTTACAATAGATCTTGGCATCACATACAATTTTATAATATTCTCTATAAAAATTTAAGTAATGCTAGAGGTAGTGTAGGGGTTGTGAACAACACAAAAGTGTGCATACTTTGTAAGGCGATCAACCACAACAAGAATTGTACATTTTCCGTGTGATGAGGGTAGCTCGTCGATGAAGTTCCTTGATATTTTAGTCTATATTGAGTCCAGGATGGATAGAGGTTGCAGCTATCCGGGACTTGGCAATGTTTCACCTTTATATCGTTGACATACATCACATTGTGCTACAAATACGATAATAATAATTTTCATCCCTACCTAATAAAAATTTTGCTTAATTCTCTTATAAGTTCTAAGGAACCTGAAGTGTCTAGTCATGGGTGTGGAATGCATCTTTTGAAGGATGGTCTTTATGCAAGTAGAATTTGGCACAAGCATAATGCGTTCCTTATAGCGCAAGTCTTTTGAGTCCCAATTGTAATGAGACATGAAGCTTGATTCTTCCTCCGATTTTTTTATGATCTTATTAATCTTCAGATTATCTTGCCATTTCCTCCAAGTTTTTTTAAAGAAGTCACTGGTCGGAAGGGAAATAGTCAAAAATTCAACTTACTCGGGTAGCCACGAAAGTGCATCTGCAACAACATTCTCTTTCCCTTTTTTGTAAGTTATTTCACAATCATATCCAAGAATCTTTATTATGCTGCTGTTCAAGGGAGGTTATCTTCTGCTACAAAAATATTTTAGACTCTTATGGTCGATGCACATTCGTCATGTTCTGTTCCTCTTTCGTACGAGGAGCACCATCGAAGAGTAGGGGCTGCAACTTAGCTAAGTGACTCCTGTTTCGAGCATCTTCTTTATAATCCTTTCTATTTCATCTTTCTAGAGATGAGGATACTGATATGGCCAAGTGTTTGTTGGAGGTTTGCCCAGAAGAATTTGGATACGATGATCATGTAGACGAGTAGGAGGTAGGTTGGGTGGTTCGTCAAATATTCCTAAAAATTCAACAAGCAAGGGAAGTAGTTTTGAGTTTTTAAATTTAGTAGGCTCCTTCATAGATTGCTGCTCAAGTTGTATAAAGAAGTCGCTACATGTCTTGTGCAAAACTTTCTTCATTCATCATGTGCAAATCATTGATACGTCGCTCCCCCGTTTGCCGCATAGCACTACCTATTTTCCTTTGCTATAAAATTTATGATTAATTTTGACAAATTCTAGAAAATATCACTAATATTTTCAGCCATTCAATGCTAAGAATGGCCTCAGAATCATCAAGAGGGAGGAAAAAAAATGCAATTATCTCTTGATCTTGCAATATTTGTTTCACTCACGAGCACCTGCGATCACACTTCAAAATTCGTCTGTCAGTGAACTTAACATCAAACCTACTACAATTCTCAATAAGTAAGGCCATCCAAATAGCAATGTTATTATTCATAAAATTATTAGTACTCCTAGTGTCAATAAAAATGGCGATCAGTTATTGCTTTAGAAGTCCTCCCACTTTCATCATCTATAGGTTCGCATAGCCGTTAAGAGCATGCATTGTAATATCAATCAACTACTATTCTTCATTCGTGACCTCTTCCTCATGCTCTTGGACCTCCTCTTCCATGTCTTCAAGAGGTTCAATCAGTAGGAGGTAGCACTTTTTGCAGTGATGATCGCGGCTTCATAGCTCATCGTAATGCCAACATAGACCCTTTACTGATCGGTCACGTAATTCTTCTCTTGTCAATTTTTTGGCTAGCGAAGGACAGCTAAGAATGGAAGGAGGTTTATATGCCATGGGCTTAGGAGTGGTTCTGATCCTCCAAGCATCTTGGTTGAGCCATCTTCTTATATTTGGGCGAAATAAATTATAGTTGTTATGATGCAGGGTTGTCACACCTTAACCTCCCCGTTTATCTCTGGCTTGAGTCCTTCGATGAATGTTTCTAATAATTGTTAGTTAGTCCAATCATGAGAAAGGTAGGATAGCTTCTCAAACCTGGTTTGGTACTCTTGAATCGTAGAGGTTTGTCGAATCTTTGCGAGTTGGTCATCGATATTTTTATACTCTATAGGTCTGAAGCAGTTCAGTAGTGCGTTCTTAAATTGATTCCACATCATAGCCCTATGATTATATTCTAGATAGTTGTACGATTGAATAATATCTCCTTCAAGGTGGATGATAGTGATTTAAATCATAGCATCATCCGACATTCGGCAGTAGTGGAAGAAACGTTCGATGTGTGAAATCCACACCGCCGGGTCTCCTTCTTCCAATCATGGGAAGTCCACCCTCATGCATGGCTGAAGCATGTCTCTAGGCTATCCATCCTTCTCTCGAGGCCTCTCTAAACTATCTCCTCGCTGAAATTTGGTTGGACTTGGTGGTTGTCCAATTTTGAACTCCGCGAACAAAGCACGCAGTTTGTCCTCCAAGCGCGATTCAAGCCGTGATTTGAGCCAAGATTCCAATGCCTTCAATTTTACATCAATTAGATCCTGAGAAGCCATGGTGTATGCTTGTAGATCAGTGATGTCTTTGTCTTTTTTTTGTTGACGGGTCAATAGCACGGGGTGATGGCATGTTCGGACAAAAGATCGATGGTAGAAGATTGTGGCTACAATGGTTTATTGCTTTGGGCTACTGTATTTGGTGATGTTAGGGTTATGAAAATAGTTATGATGGTTGTATCTTAAGGCTAAAGGGATGCCCTAAAGACATCTTGGTTGGTGATAGTAAGATGGTTAGGTTTTGGTAGGTTAAGGAGAAGAAGAAAGACAAAGGTGTAGTAGTAGATTTTTCATCGAAACATTCCAATAGTAAAGACATAATTTTTTCTAGCAATTCACAATAAATATTCAAGTTTAACTTAAGGAAAATCTATTGGTAAGAGAGAGTTAATATCATCAAAAATTTTGTAGAAGGAAATAATAGCAAAAGGTTTAGCAAAATCAAAGATTACGACAAGGTGTTACTACAAAATTTTTTCAATGAAAGATTTTAGTAGTATGGTTGAAATTTTTTATAGTAGTTTATAATAAAGAATTAAGTAAAACTCAATGGAAATCCACTAGCAAGGGAAAGGTAATACTATCAAAAAATTCATGGAAGAAAATAATAGCAGAAGTTTTGCAAGATTAAGGAATACGAGAAGGTACTATGGCAGATTTTTACATCTAAAGTGCATTAGATTGGACATAAAAGATCAGTAGGTTATATTGATAATTTTTTGATGAAAGTAAAGGGAAATATGAAGTTAGGAAGTGCTAAAGCCATCATAAAGATTTCACAAAGATTTGGTCAATAAAAACATAACAGCAAGATCAATTATATAAGGTAATGCGGCTAAAATTCTATAGCGTAACTTTCATCGTAAAGATGGGAACTTTGCGACGAAAATTTATGCAACAAATAGGAACAAATTTTTTTAGATTTTTTGAATAGAGATAACTAAATTGCATTAGTAGTAAGGTAGGAAACCAGAACTTATTGCAATTCACGGGGAGATCAAAGGATGATCTGTGGTAGTGGAGATGATAGTGAAATTTGGTGATGAACTTCAAGCAATTGTGAGAATTGCTTTGGACGGCTATAGAGGCAGATAGATGGCTATGGAAGGGCAGTGAGACGCCAAGAATGCTGCTCTAATACCAAGTGTTAGAACCCTTAGGGATTCTAAACTTAGGGTGATCTCTATAGGAGATCAGCCTCCTTGGAACTCTATAGGGGTTCCTCCCTCCAAGTTGTTGCTCAAAGGCTATAGAAAATATTCATCTATTCAAGATGAAAAGTGTATGATTAAAAGGCTATTTATAGGCCTTCTAAACCCTAACTCCTAATAGGACTCCCACTCCAAGACTCCTACTCCTTACAACTCCTAATGCAACTCTAAGTAGCAACCTCCAATCTAATCCTAACCTAACTTAACCCTTCTCAACCAACCCCTCTTTAACTAGGATAAGGGATGGTTAATTAGGGTGACATGTATCATATTCTTCCCTCAAAATATCTTCTACCAAACTAATCATAACTTAGCTGGCCTCCTCACCTCTTTAATAGGGGTCGGCTAGATCGGATTTATATAAATGCCCTTAGGATTTACATGTTTGCCCTCTTCAATGGACTCCCCTAGCTAGAGTCCTAACAAGGGACTATAATCTTTTTGGGCTTACTTCTCTTTCATGTCGTGGATCTGTATCAAGCCAAATTTTAATTTCAATAGCAACTAGTATCCCCTTGTAGACTAAAAGCCTCGTGTGAAGCTTGGAGAAAGCCTCGGTGTAGATTAAGAGTCGATCTTCTTACATAAGGGCGATGTCAATCCCAACTCTTAATGTGTCTACTCCAATCACAAACATCTTGCCACAATATGGAAATGCTAGTGTTGGTGTAGATAGCATCATGGTCGTAAGGGCTAAAGTTCCACTTGGCAAAAGGGGGGCATCTTTTTTTTCATAGTGAGAAGGGTGATGTTTATGTTTCATGGACTCTTGCAAATGATCCCTCTCTTACTCTGATTCTGCCATTGGAGGGACTCAATCTTCTTATGATCACAGGCCATGGATCGGAGGTCATCATCAGGGAAGACTTTGAGCATGACTCGCTACCGAGATAAACCATGGAAGTCGCCCAAGATTTAGGAGTATCACATTAGAAACCATGGCAGGTTCAATGGAATATAGCAATTCAAAAAGAGCTTATCGTTGGAGACAAAGATGTAAGAATGAAGTATCGTAACGGGGACAAAACACGGCCAAATAGTTTGTGTCTTTGTCATGCCCTGGGTAATCCTCTTAGCTTCGATTTACTAAGGGTGTGGGCAGCAATTTGGTCAAGCATCAGTTGGTGGTTCCTTCGGCCAGTTCAACGTAGGGGGGTCGGGCAGCTTGATAGGAGGTAGTCGGCTTGGTTTGGTGGAGGCGCCTGAAATTTCAGCAAGTTATGGGAGAGGGTTCATGTCTTCAATCTCTTTCAACTTTATCTCCTTAAGTTCTTAAATTTGAATTGAGAAGCCATTGGATTCTTTTTGTGGTACCTTCTCCAAGCGCTATGTTGCAACCATAGTTGCTTTGCTCCCTCGTTTCCCACATAGGATCACCTATTTTCCTTTGCTGAAAGATTTCATGATTAGCTATGAAAAGTTTCAGGAAATATTTCCTATCATAGATAACCATTATATACCGAGAACCCCTTCATAATCATTAAGAGGGAGGAGGAAAAAATCAGTAATGATCTATTGGCCCTGTAGAAACAATTTCACTCGTGAGCACTTTTGGTTGCACTTCAAGATTCAGCCATAAGCTACCTCGACTCCTCCTTAACCCTAGCCAATCACTTCTTTACTAGGGGGTGGCGGCTAGATTAGGTTTTATTACATTCATGACTCATTTGACTCTAACTCGTATCTAACTCTGACTCCTAATCGGACTCTAGTTCAGCCAAATCATAATCCTACTAGGATTTGGATTGATTTATTACAATAAACTCAAATCTCCTCCTAGTCGATCTAGTGTTAGGGCTAGGTTCACCAACAAGGCCTAATCTATGGACTTAACTTAATCAACTAGGACCCGAATTAACTAGGGTCATAACAGACCCACCCTCTTCAAATTAGCCTTGTCCTTAAGGCTGAGCTTTACATCTATGGGTCCTGATCTACAACTCCTTATATGGCTCCCTCGTGGCCCCTATAGTAGGCGCATCCTACTCCTGTGATCTAGCATCAATAGTAATGACTGGATAGTAATGTGTCATAATCCTGTGATCTCATACAATCATCAACTGAACCTGGGCCTCCTTATCAATCGAGATGTCTAGTGGGTAGATATGGGTTAAGTCGTCTTCTTTAAACTTTCATTTACTGTGAGATACTTAAATGATCAATTGTATTTTTAAATTAGTGTACTCATCCAATCCATAAGTCACGGCTCCAATGTGATCTTCAATTTTATAAGGGCCAAAGTAGTAGGGGAACCACTTCCATGAGGCTCGAATTTTTTGCTGGAAGGGCTGGAGATGAAGAGAAACTCGATCTTCAATAGCTAACTTTCTTCTACTCCGGTATTTGTCAAGTGGCTATTTTTTTTTTGCATGGGCTGCCACTTAGTTGTTCTTTAATAGTAACCAAGCTTTCTTTTGAAATAATTTATACCCTTTGATAAGGTCCCTGGTGGTGTGAGCCCATTCTAAGTCTGAGGAGGGTAGGAGCTGTAATTTTTTACCAAGTATGTTTTATTCTCTCCTTTATGTTGTTGACTTGTATCATGCTAAACTTTAAATTTAATAACAGTTAGTATTCTTTTACAGATCAGAAGCATCATGTGAAATGTAAAGAGAGACTCAGTGCATATTAGGAGTTGGCCATCTTGTATGATGGTAGTGCTGATCCTAATTCCTGATATGTCTGCTCCAATTACAAATACATTGTCATGATTTGGTAATGCTAGCACTATTGTAGATGGCATCATGATTATTAGGATCCTTTAGATGGTGGACATATGGTTGTCTTCCTCCTATTCCTTTGGAATTTTAATCTCCATCCAATAAGGATAGATGTCACAGATTCTATGCCGATGCTATCACTTTAGGGACTCAATCTTCTTGTAATCATGAGCCATGCATCGATGGTCATCATCAGGAAAGACTTTGAGCATTATGGTCTACTCCTTGGAGAAGTTGTACAAGTAGCCCCAGATTTGGGAGCTCTACTTTAAAAGCCATAGCTGGTTCGATTGGATGTAGTACTTCAGGAAAATCTTATCCATGCAGACAAAGAGGTACAGCTTTTGGAGATAAGGTGTAGTTGCAAGGGAAGGTCATGGTCGAATGATCTATATCTCCTACATCTCTTGGATAATCCATTTAGCTTCGGCCTTTTAAAGATGTGGACGGCAATAGAGCTGAATATGTGCTCGTGGTTCCTCCTGTAAGATCAGCATACAGAGGTTATGTAGTCCAATAGAAAGAAATCGGCTTAGTTCCTCCTGTGTCTTTTCTTCTCTCTCTCATTTCCCATATAAGGTCATCTGCTTTACTTTGCCATTTATAAGGTCAATAGGGCTCCTCGTCTTGATGAGGACACTGACGAGCTATGGTTTAAGAGATTCTTAAACTTTCATTACTTGCTATTTTGTATGGTCGACTAGAGTGTGAGTCATGCAATCGGCCAGCTGTGGGTCCTCCTTCGTGTTTTGCTCCTCAGGTTTAAGGTCCTCTTCTTCAGATTCTTCAATAGATTCTATCATGGAAAGCTCCCCTTTTTTGCAACAATGGTTGTGGCTCCAAAGTTCATTGTAATGCCAACAAAGGCCCTTTGCTGATCTATCACAAAGTTCTTCTCTCGTCAATTTCTTTAGTTGCAAAGGATAGCTAGGAGTAGGGGGTGCTAAAGGTTTATATACTGCTGATCTAGGAGTGCTTCTCATTCTCCAAGCATCTTGGCTCAACTGTTCCTCTTCGATTCAGGCGAAATAGATTATGGCCTTTATGGTGTGGGGTTGCTGCGTTGTAACCTCTCCTTTAATTTTCGACTTGAGTCCTTCAATGAACGTTTCTAATAATTGTTTGTTAGACTAATCACAAGCAAAGTAAGTTAATTACTCAAACCTGGTCTAGTATTCTTGGATCGTGGAGGTTTGTCAGATCTTGGTAATTTGTTCATTAATATTCTCGTACTTGGTTGGACCAAAGTAGTTCAGCAGTGCGTTATTGAATTGTGTCCACTTCGGAGCCCCATAGGTGTATTCAAGTCAATTGTACCATTGAATTACATCTCCTTCAAGGTGGTTGATGGTAATGTCCACCATGGAAACCTCCGGTGTTCGATAATAGTGGAAGTAATGTTTGACGCACGAAATCCATTTCGTCGGGTCTCCTTCTTCCCATCGAGGGAAGTCCACCCTCATGTGTGGCTATATCATGTCAAAGGGCTGTCCCTCCTTCTCTGAAGGCCCCTCTAAACTTTCTCCTTGCTAGATTTTTATTGGGCTTGAAGATCGGCCCAATCTAAATTCAACAAATAAGTCGCATAAGTTGTCCTCTATGCGTGATTCAAGCCATGATTAAATCGACTCCAACTTGGCTCCGAATATATCTCCTGATGACATGATATAAAACTCCAAATTTATTGTGATAAGGTCCTTCTCTTGCTGTTGGATCATTGCTGTGGATTGGTTGGGTAGATTGGTGTCCGAAAAGGGTAGATGGCTCAAGGCGAAAAGATACAGTAGACTGTTGTTTGTTGTAGTTGCCGCTATTGTTTGGGATGGCTACGGATTTTGGAAATAGGTTCTGTTGGCTGCATTTTAAGGCTAGAGGGATAGCTTAGAGTTGCTATTAATGAAAGCAACCGGTTTGGTAGGGATTGGTGGCCAAAAAGATGATGGATCAAGGTTGCGATTTTAGGGTGTTGTTTGGGCAGTGACATTTTGGGGGCTGTTAGGGTTGGCTGTGGATTATGGAAATGGGCTACGATAGCTACATCTTAAGGCTAGAGGGATGCCCTAAAGATGACATGGGTAGCAGTAATAATTTTAATAAGGATCAAATATGGGTGCAGCAAAAAAATCGAAAGATAGTAGCATCATAAGGCTACAATAGGATGCTATTTTGGTCTGTAGTTTTGGGTGCTGTTTGGGTTCTACAAATAGGTTATGATGGTAGCATCATAAGGCTAGAGGGGTTTCCTAAAGATGCCATAGTTGGTGATAGCAAAAATGGTTATGATTTGGTGGGTTTAGAGAAGAAGAAAGACAAAGGCACAACAATAGATTTTTTTATCAAAAAATTTCACTACTATAGAGACAAGTTTTCTCAGTAATTCAAAATAAGGATTTAAGTAAAACTCAAGGGAAATCCATTGGTAAGGAAGAGATAATGCCATCAAAAAATTTATGAAAAATTATGACAGTAAAAGATTAAGAAAGATCAAAGATTACGAGAATATGCTGCGATAGAATTTTTCCATCAAAAGATTTCAACAATATCGATGAGATTTTTTTCCTACAGTTCAAAACAAGGATTCAAATAAAATTCAAGGATAATTTACGAGTAAGGGAAAGGTAATACTGACAAAAAATTCATGGAAGAAAATGGCCACAAATGGTTTAGCAAATTCAAAGATCACGGGTATAAATTATAGTAGAATTTAGCATCTGAAGTGCAGCAGTTTGGACATAAAAGATCAACAGTTTATATTGATAATATTTTGATGAAACCAAAAGGATGTTAGGAAGTGCCAAAGCCATTGTGAAAATTTTGTAGAGATTTGGACAAAAAAATACAACAGCAAGATCAAATAAACTGTGTTATGCGACTGAAATTCTACAGTGCAACTTTCATTGTAAAGATGGAAACTTCACGACGAAAAATTTATGCAGCAAGATAGGAATAGTTTTTTTAGTTTTTTGGAATAAGGATAACTAAATTATAGTAGTAGTAAGCTAGGAAACCATAACCTATTACAGTTCATGGGGAGATCGAAATATGATATACGATAGTGGAGATGATGGTGGAATTCGACGATCATCTTTAAGCAATTGTGAGAATTGCTTGGGCGACTGTGGAGGGATGATGGTACTAGGATCAATTGGCATAAAGAGTCGGGGAGGGGAGGGTGGGTGGTGAATTAGTGCTAAAATGAAAGTGCTCGATTAAAAACCTTCACTTTTGTAAATTAAAGAGTGAACAACAGAAGCTTCTCTTAATAAAATCGATGGGAAACTGATTTAAGGAAGTTGAGATATTGAAATTTCGAATCCAACTATCAAGTGTTTAAGAGCAATTAAGAGTAAAGTGAAAGCAATTAAAGCACACTCACAGTTATAGTAGTTCGACATTAACCGGCCTACGTCAACTCCTCGAGTCCTTTTCTCTAAGGCTCACCAGCATCCACTACTGATCTTCTTTCGGTGAAGACCAAACCCGTACAACCTTTCAACTTAGAAGGGAGACAAGATTATAACACTTGGATCACTCCCTTATCCATTTTCTTTTTCTTATAATTTTTACACATAATTTATCATAGAATTTCTAGAAAATTATTGTATGAACTGCAAGAAAATTTGGGTATTTATATGCCCCAAATGGCTTCAGAATTTGGAGCTAAAATCCAAACGTATTCAAAAAATTTGAGTATAGATGATTCACCCACCAGCATTGACAATGTAGCTACCAAAACACCCTGAAAGTAGGGTACGGGCGATTCAACCATTGACCTATATGGTTCATCTGTCGTCAGCTACCCAAAAACCTGCGGTACAACCACCACTCACCTGCGGTTCAATCGTCGAGAATCCCGAAAAAGTGATTCCCTTCACTTTTCCAATCCTGACTTGAACCATCAATTGATCACTTTCTTGGTCAACTAATTGAGCTCAACCTGAGCTCAATCCAACCTTATAGTGGATCCGGTTGACTCTTTGAGTTGATTTGAATTTCTTCCAAATGACACTCAATTCGGACTCAAACTTAACATATGACTTATGGATTACAACCATACATTACCACCAAGCTTAATTAATGATCTCCTTCGACAATCTCCTAGCATGTTCCTATCGATCTTCCCGATACTTTCGGTAAAGTCCTAGAGAACTCCCAACGAGCTCCCACCGCATCGTCCAAACCTTGGTCCGATGCCTAAGCTTGATCCTAGGTCCATGTCTAGTCTATAAATCCTTTTCACCATCATGGTTAAACCTACATCACTTCCTCTAACAACACATGTGAGATTAAACAATCATCAATTGATTTCATCATCAAAATATGAGATTGAACAATCTCCCCCTTTTGATGATGATAATCAATTGATGATAGGAGTTAATCCTAACTCCCCCTAAATCCATGTCATAATAAAGAAAACTTAAATTCAAGAGAATCATATACTCTTGAATTCAAGTATCTTAAGGCAATCAATATTCCAAGCAAATCAAAATTTACATCAAGTCATCAAAGCATGAATTTCAAAAAAATTATGCATCAATATCCAAGTATGTGCATTAATATTCAAGTATGTGTATCAATATCCATCATCAATGTCCATTTATCCTCCTTTGTCATTAACAAAAAGATAAAATATATAGCTAATTATTTCAAAGCATATGATGACATTACTCCCTCTTAGTATATATTATAAAATTTTCTTTCCTTTTGTGAATAATGAGGAGAGAAAATAAGGGAGGAGTTGTGAAATCATTACATCATTAAGTATAGCTCTCAATCTTGTAGAAGTGAATTTAAAAAATTTCAAATATAAACAAAAAAATTCAAGAAACCTAGGAAGATTCAAAAGTTCAAGAGTTACACATGCATCATCTCATGTAAATATCAAGGAAACATAGCAAATAAATCCAAAAATTAGCATATCATCATTTTTTATATAAATTTCCTCCCCTTTTTGTAAACAAGAAGGTAGAAACAAGGAGGGGGATTTGAAAAGTATCATCATAGGAATACATATTAAGTTTTGTGATCCAAGGTTAGGAATTTTTCATGTAGTTTTATACATTTCAAACAACTATATAAATCAAGCATTCATTCAATTTAATTTAAAATAGTAAATCAAAAAGATAATGCATTCTCATAGTTTAGCATTCCTAGCTCTTTTCTAATAAAATCAAATTGCTCTTCATTTAATGGTTTAATGAAAATATCTGCTAATTGATGTTTTGGTATCAATAAATTCTAATAAAATATCTTAACTATTCATATGATCCCTAATAAAATGATATCTAATGTCAGTGTACTTAGTTCTTAAGTGTTGAATATGATTTT
Organism: Ensete glaucum; assembly: GCA_021527575.1. Classification (NCBI taxonomy): domain Eukaryota; kingdom Viridiplantae; phylum Streptophyta; class Magnoliopsida; order Zingiberales; family Musaceae; genus Ensete; species Ensete glaucum. The sequence continues at coordinate 35,038,683 of CM038552.1, forward strand.
TGGTCAAACATATGGCACTTATGTTATCACATTTAATAGAAATATTTTTCAATTGAATTCTATAATCTTCTACGGTGTTCTTCATCTAAATAACTTGGGCACAACATGCACTAGCTACAATATATTCAGCTTCAGCAGTAGATAAAGCAACCAAATTTTGTTTCTTGAAAGACCAAGAAATAAGTGCATTTCCTAAAAATTAATATGTCCCAAGAGTACTTTTTCTATCTATCTTACATCCTCTAAAATTGACATCCGTATAAGCAAGTAAATCAAAGTTTTTACATTTTGAATACCATAATCCTAGTTTTGAGGTTCCTTTTAAGTATCTAATAATTCATTTAACTATTTCAAAATGAGAGAGTTTAAGTTTAGATTGAAACCTTACATATAATCCAACACTAAACATGATATCTGATCTAGTAGCCGTCAAATATACTAAACTTCCAATCATTCCTCTATAAGCGTTTTGATTGAAGTTTTCTTCTTCATTGTCTAAGTCCAACTTTATAGATGTGCTTATGGGAATATTTAATGCTTTAGCATTTTTCATCCCAAAACGTTTTGGTAAGTTCAAGGTGTACTTAGTTTGATTAATAAAGTTACCATCATCTAGTTGTTTTATTTGAAATCTTAAAAATAATGTTAACTCTCCCATTAGACTCATTTCAAATTCTTAGCTCATTTCTTTAGCAAAAGACTCACACAAAAATTCATTTGTTGATCCAAAAATAATATTATTAAAATAAATTTAAATAACAAGAAAATTATTTTTAAAATACTTAAAAAATAATATGGTATCAATCTTGCCTTTTAAAAGATTATTTGAAATAAGGAAAGAACTAAGTCTTTCATACCAAGCCCGAGGGGCTTGTTTTAATCCATAAATAGCTTTAGAAAGTTTGAAAATATGATTAGGAAGAAGACTATTTTCAAAACCAAGGGATTGTTCAACATACACTTCTTCAGAAATGAAACCATTTAAAAAATCACTTTTAACATCTATTTGAAATAACTTAAAATTTTTAAAAGATGCAAAGGCAAGGAGCATCCTTATAGCTTCACGTTTAGCCACGAGAGCGAATGTTTCATCATAATCGATTCCTTCTTCTTAGTTAAAACCTTTGGCTATTAAGCTAGCCTTGTTTCTAACCACAATACTATTTTTATTTTGCTAATTTTAAATACATATTTAGTACCAATCACTAAATGGTCATTAGGTATAGGAACAAGCTCTCATACCTCATTTATCTCAAATTTATTAAGCTCTTCATGCATTATATTGACCTAAGAATCATCTTTTAGGGCCTCAAGTCTAGCAATGGGAGCAAAAGTTTCATCATAATCGATTCCTTCTTTTTAGTTGAAACCTTTGACCATTAATCTAGCCATGTTTCTAATTATAATACTTTTTTTATTTTGCTTGTTTCTAAAGACCCATTTAGTACTAATCACTAAATGGTAATTAGGACTAGAAATAAGCTCTCATACCTCATTTCTCTCAAATTGATTAAGTTCTTCATGTATTACATTAATCCAAGAATCATCTTTTAGGGCCTCATCAATACACTTTGGTTTGATTTGAGAGAGAAATGTGGCATTTGCACAAAAATTCTTAAAAGAAGATCGAGTATGAATTCCTTTTGACGTATCTCCTATTATAAGCTCCTTAGGATGATCATTCATATACTTCCATTTCTTGGGTAAGGATTTAGAAGTCGATTCATCTAAGTTGCTTTTAGGAGTATTGACATTTAAATTCAAAGTACCAAGATGAAATTCATCATCAAAATCAATTTTCTTAAATTTAAAAAACTCATTAAAAATAACATGAATAGATTTTTCACTTACTAAAATTCTTTTATTAAAAACATGATAGGCTTTTGAAATAAATGAATAACTAAGAAAAATGCCCTCATCTGATTTTATATCAAATTATTCTAAGGTATTTTTATTTAAAATAAAACATTTGCATGCAAAAATTTTAAAATATGAAATGTTGGGTTTCTTACCATTCCATAATTTATATGGAGTTTTCGAAAGTAATGATCTTACAAGAACCCTATTTAAAACACTATATTAACGATTTCGACCCTAAAATATTTGGATAGAGTATATTTATTTAACATCGATATATTCATTTCCTGTAAACTTCTACTTTTTCCTTTCTACTACACCATTTTATTATGGATTTCTTAGAGTAGAGAAATTATAGATGTACCTATTTCATTCACAAAAATTTTGAAAATTATTGTTTTAAAATTCACCACCATGATCACTACGAATTAATAAAATCATAAATCCTTTTTCATTTTGAACAATTTTCAAAAAATTTATAAAACATTTAAATGTATCACTTTTGTATGTCAAGAAATAAGTCCAAGTAAATATATTATAATAATCTACTATAACAAATGCATATTTGCTTCCACCTAAACTTATAATGTCAATTGGTCCAAATAAATTCATATGAATCAATTAAAGTGGCCTAGAGGTGCTTATTTAATTTTTTAGCTTGAAGCTACTTTTTATTTGTTTTCCTAATTAACAAGTATCACATACTTTATCTTTGATAAATTTTAGGCTAGGTAATCCTCTTACTAAATCTCTAGTTGGGATTTGATTGAGTAGTTTCATACTAGTATGACCAAGTCTCCTATGCCAAATCCAAATATCATCATTTAAAGTCGAAAAGCATGTTTCATTAGAAAAATTTTCAATGTCAATAGTATAAATATTTTTATTTCTTAAGGCAATCAAAGATTTATTTTTGTGGGCCAATTCAATTATGCATATACTAGGTTGAAATTTAACCATATAACCTTTATCATATAATTGACTAATGCTTCAAGCCTTCAACTATTTCTTTGATGAATTATCTATAGTTTCTTTCCGAATGATTTTTCCTTTATTGTTGTCTCCAAAGGTGACAACTCCTTCAGTTAAGCTAATGAGTTTAGAAAAATAAGTTCGACTCTAGTACGGTTGAATCCTAATCTCCCTAAGAAGTAGTCAATAAAACTCTGCTAGATTGTAATAAAACCACTCTTATCTTATAAAGAAGTATGGCTAGGGTTTAGATTAGCCTTTAGGGCTTAGTGGCCGCCACCTCTCTTACTAGGTTGGTCGGCCAGGGTTTCCCCTTGCTTAGGTCGGCTATAGTGCTAACCTAGCTACCCCATGTTCCTATTAAGACAGGTCGGCTATAAGAGGGGCAAAGGGATAATTTTATATAGGCCAGTACCCCCTTAGGTTAGGGTTTTGATCCTTATTTAAAGATATAGTTGTCCCCCCTCTTGAATCAAACAATTATTAATTGTGCCGAATCTAGGAGGGAGGAACCCCTATAGCATTCCAAGGGTTGATCCCCCTCAAGGATCAAAATCTATAGAGCTTCTTCTGGGGTTCTATCATCTAGTAACAGAGCAATAATTTTGCTACCCTTATAGCCATCAACCATGCCTCCACCTTTCCAAGCAATTTACATAATTACTTTTGATGTCGCCTCCATCGTCGCCCACTAAGCCGCAGATCCATAAATCTGTTGTCTTCCTCTGCATCAATATCAAAGATCTAGTAAAAACTCTAAAGCCCATGCCTTTTGCTAATGGAATTCCTCTATCTTATATGTGGGAAAAGTTTTTCCAAAATTTCCTTGCTACAAAATTTTACCGTTGCATACGTTATCATCATTGCGAAGGCGAAACACTGCAGAAATTTTCAACTAATTGTTGCTTCTTGGAATTGAACTTTTAATCGTCCTTTTTGGTTAAAAATTTTATATAATTTTGTAGATCATCTTAACTTTCATCTAAGAATAATCTCATTAAAAAATTTCTTCTGGATCCGTACTTATAGCAATACGATTGTTTGTCACACAGTGCTAAAATTTTATGATGGAGAATCTACCTTCCGTCTATTGGCATCTTGAAACCAAACTTTTATTGATCATTTTTGGCCAAAATTTTTATACAATTCCAAAGATCAACTTATCTTTCATTTGGAATTGATTTCTCAAAAAAATTTCTTCTGGAATCAGTTTTCTTATGCAATCTTTCACCAGCACGCAATTCTAGAATTTTTAGAATGAAGGATCTATCTTTCATCTTTTGACCTATTTCCCTATTTTTATGCTTCTAAATTTCACTAAACATTTTATTGGTATTCCCAACATTTACCTAAGGGTTTCTGTATAATTTTCTTGAACCTTTCTTTGAAAATTATATTAAGAAGTCATCGTTTCTCTAACATAAAATCTATTTGGCAGGACTGCACATAGCCAACCCTCATTACCTTTTATCTTTTTTTGTTGATATCTATCAGATTTGAGTGCTATTTTTTATGAGATTTTGGATTCTCTTTTCCTTATTACCAAACCCTATCATCCTTACCAAAAACCCTTCAAAACTCTACCCTAAACTAAAACCAAATAGCCACCCAAATCAGCCCTAACCGCAGCCTACATCCTTATCATTCTACTTATCTTTTAAGCCAACTTTCCTTACCGATACACCTACTGCCATCTATCCCAGATCTAAAATCTATTTTCCTAACCTTCATTTACTACTATCACAGTCCTAAAACCATACTAATTTGTTGTCTAAACTCTACAAAACTGCAGCCTCAAATCGCACCCAAAATAGCTACAAACCGCACCCAAAAATCGAAGCCTTCGGTCCACCAATCTTTTAGCCACCCAATCTCCCTTATCCCTTCAACTACAGCACGTATCTTTTACTGACCAACACTACCAGTAGCAACCACTTGCTGCTATCCTCCTTGATCACATCCAACAATGATCCTTATGGCAAAAAGCTACCAGCAGCGATCTTTCGTTGCAATTTATTTGAACTCCCAACAAGCTCCCATCGTATCGTCCAAACCTTGGCATGATACCTAAGCTTGATCCTGAGTCCATGTCTAGTCTGTAATTCCTTTTCACCATCGTGGTTAAACCTGCATCACTTCCTCTAACAACATATATTATATTAAATACTCATCAATTAATTTCATCATCAAATCCGAGATTCAATAGATGGACGGCTGTGGAAGAGTAATGAGATGCTTAGAACGCTGCTCTGATACCAAGTGTTAGAACTCTTTCGGATTCTAAGCTTGTGGTGATCTCTATTGGGGATCGATCTCCTTGGAACTCTATAGGGTTCCTCCCTCTTTAGTTTTCTGAACATAGGCTAAAAAATAATTGACCTATTGATGATTAAAAGAGGGGAGAATACAAGCTATTTATAGGGTTTCTAAACCCTAACTCCTAATAGGACTCCTACTCCAAGACTCCTACTTCTAACAACTCCAACTCCAACTCTAAGCAGCAACTACTTCTAACATCTCCAACTCCAACTCTAACTAGAAACTCCTACTCTAGTAAATCAAGACTCCTCTTCCCCTCAACTGTTAACCTCTAGCCAACTCCTAACCATGATATGGCCGGTGGTTATAGGGGTCTCCAACTCCTAATTTTATTCTTATTCCACCCTAGATAGAGTTCAAGCTATGTGGGATTCTCCTTAACTTGCCTTAGCTAGCCTCTCTTAGGAGGAGGAGGTGGCTAGGAGACTCTCATCTTATAAGGACTCCTCCCTAACCCTAGCCAATCACTTCTTTACTAGGAGGTGGCTGCTAGATTCATGACTCTTTTGACTCTGACTCGTATCCAACTCTGACTCCTAATCAGACTTTGGTTCAGTTGAATACTAATCTTACTAGGATTTGGGTTGATCTATTATAATAAAATCAAATGTCCTCCTAGCCGACCTAGTGTTAGGGCTAGGTTGGCCAATAAGGCCTAATCTTTGGACTCAACTTAATCGACTAGGACCCGACTTAGCTAGGGTCCTAACTCTAGGACCCGAAACAGCTAAGGTCCTAACATCCTTCCAGCGAACTCCCAACGAGCTCATGATCACCTTCCGGCGAACATCCGACGAACTCCTAGTGAACTCTCGCTGCATCGTCCGAAGCTTCGACCTATATCTGATTCTTCTAGCTCAATGCCCAATCATGACACCGGCTGAAGGATAAATTATTTCTTAATTATTTTGCCTTTTCACAATCATAGTTAGTCATGCATCACTTATCTCTAACACATAGGTTAAATCATAAATCTATCAATTGATTTCATCATCAAAATTTAATATTCAACAATCTTCTCTTTTTTTATGATGACAACCAATTGATGATAGAGTTAACCTTAACTCCCCTTATCTATATGTCGTATTTGAAATAGAGCAAATAAATTCAAATGAAACAATCACATTTGAATTCAAGGTCACATTTTCAACCATCGTGCAACATGTCATTTTAAACATTGCGAATCCTTATAGTTTCAAATCATAATATGCACAATTTTAAAACATTTCAACATTACTTCATGCATGATACCGACATTAAGTCAACATTACTTTGAGCATTGCATGCATGAAACTAAAACATTGAAAGGTTTAACTATTTATCATGATATCATACATGATAAAATTTTTATAACAAATATTTATCATATTGGTATCACATGATAAAATTTTCAAACAATAAATTTATTATTTTGATATTACATGTCATCAATATACCATTTCTTTCCCTTTATTATCAACAAAAATAAGAGAAATGTTTAACATGTATTTGAACATTTATCACAAACATTTATCATTTATCATCAACATACCATCTCTCCCTTTTGTAAAATAAGATGAAGAAAAAGAAAGGAATTTATTCATTACATAAAGAGTCAAATCACAAGTACCACATCAAATGTTTTTCTCCCCCTTTGTAAAAAAGAAAATAGAAGAAGAAGAAGAAGAATAAGAAGAAAAAGAAAAAGAAGAAGGGAGGAGTCAAGTACACCTAAGAGTCCAAGAATTAATGATTAAAGATCAAATGAGAGGATTCATTTGAAAGCATCACATAAAAGATAAGTAGACAAAAGATTAATGAATCACATTTATTCTTTCATAAATTTCAAGAGGAATGAATGATGTACGATCAATTTGAAAGATCAAAGATCACATTTCTACTAGTAGATTTCAAGAGGAAAGAATAATCTCATGCATTCCGAAGATTCAAAATCATCCCATATAAATTTCAAGAAGAAACTCAAAATGAGAAATCCAAAAAAAATAATATAGGAACTCATGTAGTTAAAAGATTTAACATTCCTAATTCTCTTCTAATAAAATCAGATTGATCCTCATTCAATGGCTTTATGAAAATATTTGCTAATTGATTTTTGTATCAATAAATTCTAAATATACATCATGCTTATAGACATGATTCTGATAAAGTGATGTCTAATATCAATATGTTTAGTTCTTAAGTGCTGAATGAGATTTTTTGTTAAACATATTGCACTAGTATTATCGCATTTAATATAAATATTTTTCAAGTGAATTTCATAATCTTCTAAAGTATTTTTCATAACTTATACACAACATGCACCTGTTGCTGTGTACCTCATCATCATCAATATCTTGATTTCTTGATGTGAGATTTATTTCATATGACTCCTTCGTATTCATGACTTATATACCTCATCATCAATTGACCTCTCATGATTTGAACTTATCAACATTAATATCCTTCATGTGATATCAAAGTAGTTTTACAATTGGTACATTGATGTAAATTAAAAGAAGTAGCACCATGATAACATGATATCCTTCCCTTTTTTATGATGATGATAAAGCGAAAGAGAGAAATAGTAGCTTATATTTTTTTTTCTTTTGTTGATGATAAAGGGAGCGAAGTGATAATATTTTAATTATGTAGCAACTATATTGTACTCATATACATGTATTTGATGACATTAAATTATGATATATGTTTGAAATGTATAACTATTTTGACATTTGAACTATGGATATGATATAATTATTGTTGAATCTCATATTTCGATGATAAAATCAATTGATGAAGTTATGATCTAATAAGCATTTAAGTGATGCAAGAAAGACATCGATCATAGACACGAACCATCACATGCAAATTGTTGAAGTAGGAGAATCAGACTATGGGTTAGTGAAGCATTATGTCAGATATTATATGTTAAGCCAAAGGACTAGTCGATGTACGATAGGATAAACTTCGAGTGAAGTTCGAGCATGGGGCCAGAAGGATCCGATATTATACTAAAAGGTCAGTTGTGGTGAGAAGTCAACATAATGATAAATCGGGCGATACGTCAAAGGAAAGGATGATGTGTCAAAGGTTCATACGAAGTATCGAATGATCAGATGACATACCGGAATGTTGGAGAACATGTTGATTGCTTCATTATTGTGTTGGATATGTAATTGAATGATTAGGTCTTGATCATGATTGTTTAGAGTCGAATTAAGATGGTATTGGATCATAACCATGCCAACTTAATTAGGGGCTTATTATGCTTCATTTAATGGCTTCGTGAATATATCAACTAATTGATGGTTAGTATTAATAAATTTTAAAGATATATTATGATTATTTATATGATCTCTAATAAAGTTATGTCTAATGTCAATATGTTTAGTTCTTGAGTGTTGAATAGGATTTTTAGTTAAGCATATTAAAGTAGTATTATCGTATTTGATAGGAATATTTTTCAAATGAATTCTATAATCTTCTAAGGTGTTTTTCATCCAAATAACTTGTGCACAACATGCACTAGCGACTTTGTACTTAGCTTCAGCAATAGATAATGCAATCGAATTTTATTTCTTGGAAGACCAAGAAATAAGAACATGTCCTAAGAATTGACATATTCCGGTTGTACTCCCTCTATCTATTTTACAACCTCCAAAATTGGCATCCGCATAGGCAAACAAATCAAAGATTTTTTACTTAGGATACCATAAATCTAAATTACAAGTTTCTTTTAAATATCTAAATATTCGTTTAACTACCATAAAATGAGAATATTTAGGATTGAATTGAAATCCTGCACACAATCCAACATTAAACATTATGTGTAGCAGTTAAATACAACAAACTACCTATCATTCCTTTATATATTTTTTGATCAAAATTTTTACCTTTATTATCTAAGTCTAATTTTGTAGAAGTGCTCATGGGTGTGTTTATGGCCTTAGTAATGTCTATACTAAAACGTTTTAACAAATCTAAGGTATACTTAGTTTGATTTATGAAGATACCATCATTTAATTATTGTATTTGTAATCCTAAAAAAACTTTAATTCACCCATTAGACTCATTTCAAATTCTTGGCTCATACTCTTGGCAAAAGATTCACATAAGGACTCATTTATTGAACCAAAAATAATATCATCAACATAAATTTGAATAACTATAAAATCATTTTTAAAATGCTTAAAAACTAATGTGGTATCAACCTTGCCTTTCAAAAAAATGTTTAAAATAAGGAAAGAGCTAAGTCTTTCATACCAAGCCCTAGGGGCTTATTTCAATCTATAAAGAGTCTTAGATAGTTTAAAAACATGATTCTAAAAAAGATCATTTTCAAAACCGGGGGGTTGTTCAACATAAACTTCTTCAGAAATGAAACCATTAAGAAAAGTATTTTTGACATCCATTTGAAATAACTTAAAATTCTTAAAAGAGGAGAGGCAATGAGTATCCTTATAGCTTTATGTCTAGCCATAGGAGCGAAGATCTCTTCATAGTTAATCTCTTCTTCTTAGTTGAAACCCATGGCCACTAATCTAGCTTTATTTCTAACCATAACACCATTTTCCTCTTGCTTGTTTCTAAAGACCCATTTAGTACCAATCACTAAACGGTCATTAGGTTTAGGAACAAGCTTCCATACCTCATTTCTCTTAAATTGGTTTAACTCTTTATGCATTGAAATAACCCAGGAATCATCTTTTAGGACTTCCTCAATGTATTTTGGTTCAATTTGAGATAAAAATGTGGCATTAGCACAAAAATTCTTAAATGATGAATAACTTTAAACACCTTTTGATGTATCTCCTGTTATTAACTCCTTAGGATGAGCATCTATATACTTCTATTCCTTATGTTACGATTCCTTATAAGTAGATGCATCCAAGTTATTTTGGAGAAGAGATTTATCATTCAAATTTAAAGTATCAAAATCAAAATCATCATCAAAATTATTTTTTTTCAATTTAGGAACCTCATTAAAAATAATATGGATGGATTCCTCAATTACTAAAGTTCTTTTATTAAAGACACGGTAAGCTTTTGAAATTGAGGAATAACCAAGAAATATGCCTTCATCGGATTTTGCATTGAACTTTCCTAAGGCATCTTTTTATTTAAAATAAAATATTTATAACCAAATACTTTGAAATACGAAATATTAGGTTTTTTATTATTCCATAATTCATAAGGAGTTTTGGAGAGTAATGGTCTTACGAGAACCCTATTCATAACATAGTATGTCATGTTAATGGTTTCGGCCTAAAAATATTTAGGTAGACTATGTTTGTTTAACATAGTTCTTGCTATTTCTTGTAAGCTCCTATTTTTTATTTCTACTACTTCATTTTGTTATAGATTTCTAGGAGCAGAGAAATTATGATTATACTCATTTCAGTGACAAAAATTTTGGAAGTCATGATTTTGAAACTCACCACCATGATCACTACATATAGATGAAATCATAAAACCCTTTTCGTTTGAATAAGTTTGCAAAATTTTAAAAAAATATTTAAAAGAATCACTTTTGTGTGTCAAGAAATAGGTCCAAGTATATCTACTATAATTATCTTCAATAACAAATATATATTTGTTACCTCCCAAGCTTGCAGTATCAATTGGTCCAAATAAATCCATATGGATCAATTGAAGTGGCCTAGAGGTGCTTATTTAATGAAACTACTTTTTATTTGTTTTCCTAGTTGACATGCATCACAAACTTTGTCTTTAACGAACTTAATGCTAGGCAATCCTCTTACCAGATTTTTAGTTGAGATTTGGTTTAATGGTTTTATGCTAGCATGTTTTAGTCTCCTATTCCAAATCCATGCATCATCACTTAAGACCGATATAAATATTTTACTACAAAAATCATCAATGTCAATAGTATACATATTATTGCTTCTTAAGACAATCATAGAACCATTTTTGTGTGGTATTTTAATTATACAAGCATTAGATTCAAATTTGATAATGTATCCTCTATCACATAATTAGCTAATACTTAGTAGATTAGGTTTCAAAGTATCAACTAATAATACATCTTCTATCAAGAGGTTTGATTTGTTACCTATGGTTCCTTTCCCAATGATCTTTCCCTCGTTGTTGTCTCCGAATGTGACAAATCCTTCATTTAGGCTAGTAAGCTTGGAGAAATGAGTTGGATATCCGATCATATGCCTGGATAATCTACTATCAATGTACCATTTAGTGCTTCTAGCCTTTAGTTAGAGACATACCTATAAGAAAGAGGGTTTTGGTTTAGGTACCCATTTGCCTTTGGGTTCCTCATGAAAAATTCTACCGAATTTTACTAATGGCGTTGAGTTATCTATGGTTCCTTTTCGAACCCAAATTAATTTTTATGCTTTTTAAATGAACATTTATAAGCATAGTATCCAATTTTCTATAAAAATTATATTTATTTCTAGGTGAAACATATAATGTAGGCCTTAACGAAGATAGTTATCTTTTATTGAGTGTTACTCACAAAGCCAATACCTTAGTTTTTATAAACATGACCCTTATTAGCAAAGATCATGTTTAAGGATTTGTTACCTATTTTAAAATTTTCTAATGTTTCTTGAGTATATCTAATTCTTCATACTTAGTGCAAGGAGCTATCCTATGTTCATCATACTCCCTTTTTAAATTTTCAAACTCACTAACTAATGTAGCATGACCTTTCTTTAACAATTTATACTTTTTACTAACTAATTTAATATCATTATATAAGTTATTAAATATATTAAATAATTCATCATAAGATAAAGAAGACTCGTTTAGGTTACTTACCTCATTGCCAAATGCCATTAAAGCGTAATTTGCAACTTCTTCCTTGTTGGTTGGCTCCTTGTCTTCGGAGGAACTTGAGTCATCCCAAGTAGCTTTAAGCACCTTCTTCTTCTTTGGTTACTTCTTCTTCACTCGGGTACATTTATTTTTGATGTGTCCCAGTTTTTTACATTCGTAACATATTATTAAGTCCTTTTTTAGTTCACTTTTGTTCTTAGCATCTTGTTTTGTCTTAGTTGTTTTAAGAATTTCTTAAATTTTCTTGTAAAAAGTACAAAGTCCTCATCATCATCATCGTCACTTGAGTTTTCTCCCAAGTGGTCTTCCTTCGTTCTAAGTGCTATGTCCTTCCTATTCTTTAGAAGGTAGTTCTCGAGTTCATCATGTGCTATACATGTCATTTCGTAAATCACCAAAGACCCGAGTAGTTCTTCAAGCAAAAAATTATTTAGATCCTTTACTTATTGTATTACCGTTATTTTAGGATCTCAACTTTTAGGAAGGGTTCTTAATATTTTGTTAACAAGTTCAAAATTAGAAAAACCATTACTAAGCGCTTTTAGACCATTGGCAACATAAGTAAAACGGGTGTACATGTCTCCTATAGTCTCACTTGGTTTCATGTGAAACAACTCATAGTTATGCACCAAAAGATTAATTTTGACTCTTTGACTCGACTAGTACCTTCTTATATAACTTCTAATGTGTGCCAAATCTCGTGCATAGTTTCACAAATAGAAACCCAATTAAATTCATTTTTATCAAGAGCACAAAATAAAGTGTTCATCGCTTTAGCATTCAAAGAGAAAGTCTTCTTTTCCGAATCATTCCATTTGTTCATAGGTTTGGAAGACTTTTCAAAATCACTTTCAATAATATGTCATAATTCAAAATCTGTATAAAGTAGAAAAATTCTCATTTGAGTTATTCAATACGTGTAATCCGTGAACATGGGAGGACGAGTGATAGAAAGTCCATCGTGATTGCCCACAAAAGCTCTCTCTCTTAGATTTTAAGCCAAATATAAAGAAATGTAGCTCTGATACCAATTGTTAGGATCGAAGCGACACTAAGACGCAAGGGGGGGGTTGGGTTTTGAGTTACTGCTTATAAAAAATTTACATCGATTTAAATACTCGGTCAATAAAAATCATATTAGAAATATGTTTAAGCGTAAAGATGCATGTAAGCATAGAGATATTTATAAGAGTGCAAGCAACGGTAATAGACAGTTAAATAAGAAAGCGATGAAAATGAAGAGCAAAAAAGAGGAAGCAAATTAATTTTATAGTAGTTCGATCTCGTGACCTACTCTACTCCTAATTCCTTCTCCGTTGATATCACCGACTTCTATTATTAATCTTCCTTCAATGGGTAAAGAACGACTACCCTCTTACAACTCTATTCTCCTTTTATAGGTTTAGGAGATAACCTTTTACATGTCTCTAAGCTCTCCCTTAAATAAAAATTCTATACAAGACAAAAGGAGGAGAAGCTCTTAATTACAACAATATTTTCACAAGATTTTTACTCTTAATTACTTGCTTTCTTTCAACAATAATAGGTGAGGTATTTATAGGCCCCAAATGGCTTCAAAAGTAGAGCCAAAATTTAAATTATAAGTGATCCCGAGGTGCTAGTCTCGAAGACTACATTCTGGATGGTTCAACCACCTGACATAGTCTGTAAGACTATGTTTGGGCGAGTTAACTACCCAGTCTAGGTGGGTCAATCGCCTGACATATATTCGAAGACTATGTTATCTTGGAGATCGTATTTTCGAATATCATGTCTCATATGACCTTGGGTTACTGAAATGACTTTTATAATAAGTCCAAATCAGTCTCAATTAAGGCTTGATGGTTTCTTAATTGAGTTAGTAAAACTAAGATGAAAATCTTTTTGATTTTGAAGCTATGGAATTTGAGTTATGGAATTTAGTTGAAAATAATTTTCAGAAGTCTTTCAATCCTATAAATAATTGGAATGATTTTGAAAGGAAGATGTTTTCTTTAAATGTCAAAGCTATAAATGCTTTATTTTATGCTTTGGACAAAAATAAATTTAACCGGGTTTCTATTTATGATTCTGCTTTTGATATATGGCACAAATGTTAGAACCCTAGAGGAATTCTATGAAGATTTGATCTTTGAGGGGGATCAACCCTTGGAACGCTGTAGCATCCTCCCTCCTAATAGTCGGCCACAAGGCTGAATTTAAGATGATATTTGCTTATTCGCTACAAGCTTATATAAGACTTCAAACCCTAGCGCTAAGGGGTTACTTCCTAAGTGAATTCTCCCTTTTACCCTTTATCTAGCTGACTTGCCCTGTTAAGGGGGGCGACAGCCTAAGGGGGTGCAAAAACCATGTGCCCCTGCAAGAAACCCTAACCAACCAGCCTAATAAAGGGGGTGGCGGCTAGGAAGCCCTAAGGCCCCAAACATAAACCCTAGCCACTCTTCTTTATAGGATAGAGGTGGCTAGGTAGGGTTTTTATTAGTTGCTACTCGATTGAGTACGACCCAACCCTACTGGGGTCCTATCAAGCCCACCCTCTTCAAATCAGCCTTGTCCTCAAGGTTGAGGTTCTATGAACTCAAGGAACCAGGTCTTCAGCTCCTTATATAATTTCCATGTGACATCTTCAAGTGGTAAATTATTCCAATGCACCAGCACTTCAGTAGAGGGACATCGGCGATGCATCACAATTCTTCAGTCAAGGATGACTTATGGTTAGGCTTGAATATCTCCATCATCAGTGGTGTTCGGTAGTTGAATCTGGGCTGACTCGTGTTCTCCCAACTTGGGCTTCAAGCAAGACAGGTGGAAGACAAGGTGAATTTTGGCATCCTCAGGTAATTTAATGTTGGGAAACCTCAGCAGGTGCATCACATGCATAACGAAAATTAAAATAAAATATCAATTTTTTACGTAGATCAAATCATCGTGCAAAAGATTGGGGTCACAAGAAAAACGTAAAAACCGATAAAACCGCGACGTATAAGAGATTGATTTTACCTAGGGAGATCGTATATCCATGTATTCCAAATCCAGATAGAGAAGATGAAGGAGGTCAAGCATCCTCCTCTCTAGCGGTATCCACACGATAGTTCTTTGCAGCAAAACTCTTCCAATCTGATCTCGCAACTCTTGCACAAAGGGAGGGAGGAGAATAGGAGGTGGTAGCTAAAGCTACAGCTTATCAACCATGAGTCTCCCCTTCTATTTATAGAGAAGCTGAGTTGCGAGATCAAATACTCTTCCAATCTGATCCAATCCAACAGTGGGTATTCAAAAAACCTTAGGGCTCCTTCCTGGTGACCTCAACATAGGATGAATTGGGAGTGGATGTCAGTCACGAGACAGAACCACTATAAAATTAGTTTGCTTCCTCTTCTTTACTATTATCTTCATTGCTTTCTTATTTAACTATCTACTACCTTTCCTTGCACTCTTACAAACATCTCTACACTTAAACGTATTTCTAATACAGTTTTTATTGAGCAAATATTTAAATCGATGTATATTTTTTATAAGCGCTAATTCACACACCTTTCCCGCCGCCCCCCCCTCTTAGTGTCGCTTTGATCCTAACATTACACTCTCCTCTCCTTTACTCAACTTAGGAGATCAACCTTTATAATTCAATCAAACATTCCTTAAACTCACATTCCACTTGAAAGATAAAGGGAAGCTCTTAATCAATTTTCATAGAATTTACCCACCTTTTTTCCACTTTCTTACCATTCTAAGTAAGAATACTTGAGGTATTTATAGACCCCAATTTAACTTTAAAATTTAGAGCCAAAAAATCAAACACCATGAATTCTCGAAGTATAAGCGGTACCACCACCGACACTGACGGTTCCACTATTGAAAGGTGCCTGAAAACTTGGGTGATGGTGGTACTACCGTTGCTTAGCAGTACCACCACTAGCAGCTAATGTTACCTTGATTGAGAAACCTGGAAATGGAACTTTTTAGTATAGTTTTGTACGTGAGCTGTACCTTATGTTGACCCCTTTCTAGGTCAACAAAATGAGCTCTATCATGAACTCAAATCATACCCAAAATGGACCTGATTGGCCCCTAATTGAGTTAGTAAGATTTCTCCAAAATTAACTCAAGTTAGGACTCGAATCAAGATGCTAACTACAACACTTAAGACAAACAATTACAACATGCAATCTTCATTGTTTGACACATCAATCAATCTTTCAATGAACTCCTGACATCCTTCTAATCAACCCTCAATGAGCTCCTGATCTCCTATCAGTAAACTCTCATCAAACCTCTAGCGAACTCCCAGCGAGCACTTGACCACCTATTAGCGAACTCTTGATGAACTATCGGCAACCTCTGGTGAATTCCCAGTGATCTCCTGTTGCATTGTTCAAACCTCGGCCCAATGCCCGATTTTGACTCCAACCCAACGACAGATTCTTTCTTAACTATTTTGTCTTTTCATAGTCGTAGTAAATCTTGCATCATTTATCTTCAACATAAAGGTTAGATTATAAATCTATTAATTGATTTCATCATCAAAATTCAAGATTCAACATCTCCCCCCTCCCCCACCTTTTTTTATGATGACAACTAATTGAAATAGACTCCCCTTATCTATATGTCATAATTGAAATAGGATAATCTTGAATTCAAAAGAAACAATCATCATTGAATTCAATGTAGCATTTTGCTCATTTGTAACATGTCAATTTATACATTGTGCATCCTCATAGTTTTAAATCATAATATGCATAATTTTAATACATTTCAGCTTTACTTCATGATACCAACAACAAGTAAACATTGCTTTAAGCATTGCATGCATGAAACTAAAACATTGAAATTTTTAACTATTTAACCATTCATCACCATGATACCATACATAATAAAATTTTCAAAACAAATATTCATTATTTTGGTATCATATGATAAAAATTTCAAGCAAAATATGTTTCATATGATAAAATTTTCAAACCTAACATCATGAATATGCCATTTCTCCCCTTTGTCATCAACAAAAAAAATATATTTAATATACCATTTCTATCCCATATGTAAATTTTTAATCATTTTTGGTAGGCATAGCATATATGATAAAACTTTCAAACCAAACATTTGTCATATGTCATCAACATACCATATCTCCCCCTTTTTTATCAACAAAAAGGAGAAATGTTCAATATATATTTGAACATTTATCATAAATATTTAGCATATGTCATCAACTTTTTTTATATCTCCCCCTTTGTAAAATAAGAAGAAGAAAAAAAATGAATTTATTCATCACAAAAAGAATCAAATATCAAGAGTAGGGATTAATTTATAAGCATTGCATCAAGGATCAAGTAGACAAAAGTTTAATGATTCCAAGAATCAAAATATTTTTTCTTAAGATGGAGAATTCAAAAAAGAGCTCCTGAATCCAAGAATCGAAGAATCAAATATTAAGAGGGAGGATTTGAAAGAAAATCAAGCATCACAAAAATTCATGAATCACATTTTTTTCTTTTGTAAATTTCAAGAGGAAAGAATGATGTGAAATCATTTTGAAAGAAAGCTCAAATTTCTAAAGCCAAGAGATCCGAGAAAAATATGATAGCTACTCTTGCATTTGGAGGATTTAAAATAATCTCATTTAAATTTTAAAAAGAAGCTCATTTTGTAAAAATGAGAAATCTTAAAAATATAAGAGCAATTTACATATTTGGAAGATTTTTTATATCTAATTTTCTTTAAATTATTCCACATTCAAAGTCTTTGTTGCAAGATAACAATTTTATCTTCTCCTTTTTCATAGTAAAAATGAATATGATGGCACAATTTTCTTTTATATAAATTTTCTAATCATAATCATGAACACAAAGGGATTATATAAGGAAAATCATGTCATCTAGGATATAGTATAAAACATTAAGTCGTAAGTACCAAAAGACATGACTTATTTTAATAAATCTCTATTATGACTCTAGCTGAGTCGGGTCCTAGTTGATTAAGTTGAGTTATTAGATTGAGTCTTGTTGGCCAACCTAGACCTGACATTAGGTTAGCTAGGAGGAGATTTAAGTCTATTGTAATAAATCAGCCTAAATACTAGTAGGGATAGGATTCGACTAAACTAGAGTTGGGTTATGAGTCGAAGTTGGATTCGGGTTGGAGTTAACTAAGTCAAGCTTATAATTAATCCAATTGGCTGCCTAGCTTGATGAAGGGAAGTCGGCTAGGTTAAGAGGAGGCGACTAGGTTTTAATATGAGAGTGTTTTACTTTAATTAGGAGTTGGAGTCTTCTATTAAGGAAGAGTCCATATGAAGAGGGAGTCTTATAGTCACCCCCTCCTCTTTGGAGAAGCCGACTAGGGTATAGGGGGAGAGTTTCAATTAGCTAGGACTTTCTCCCCTTGATTAAATAGGAGTCCCCTATAGCTATCGGCCACCTAGTTGGCTAGGGGTTAGGAGTTGAGGGGAAGAAGAGTCTTGGTTTAATTAAAGAAGGAGTCATATTAGGAGTTAGCGTTTTGATCCTTATATAAACTCATGTAGCGACCACTATTTTATCATCAATAGATCAAATTTCTTTCAGCCATTATGCAAAAAAACTTTGGAGGAGAGAACCCCTATAGAGTTCTAGGAGGTTGATCCCCTATAGAGATCAACCTCAAGCTTAGAATCCCAAGGGTTCTAACACTTGGTATCAGAGTAGCATTCCTTGGAGCTTTGTTGCCCTTCTATAGCTACCCATCATCTTCATACATCTCCCAAGAAAATTCCATAATTGATGTCATCATTGCAAACTCCATCGTCATCACCACTACCATAGATCACCCCTTCAATCTCACTGTAAATTGCATCAGGTTTTGATATTCTACATTACTACTATTGTAATTTAGTTATCTTAAACCCAAAAAAACTAAAAAAGTGTTCCTATTTTGCTTCATAAACTTATTATCACAAAGTTGTCATCTTTACAATGAAAGTTATGCTGTGGAATTAAATCATATACTATTGCCCTATTTTAATCTTGCTACCACTATTTTGTTGTCCTATCTTCCATAAGTTTTCTATGACATCTTTGGCACTCTCTATCAATGGATTTTCTTTAGGTTTCATGTAAAAATTGCTGATACAAATTACTGATCTTTACATCCTAACTATTGCACTTTAGACATAAAAATCTACCGCACCACCTTCTCATATTCCTTGATCTTGTCAAATTTTTTGCTACTTTATTCTCCCATGAATTTTTTTATGGCATTATCTTTTCCTTACCAGTGGATTTGCAGTTCTACTCAAATCTTTGTTATGAACTGCTAGAAAAAATTACATCTATACTACTGAAATTTTTTGATAAAAAATTATATCGCTATCCCTTTTGCTTTTCTTATTCTCGTAAACCATCAAATACTACCGTACTTGTTGCCACTAACCACATTGTTTTTAAGGCACCCCTATAGCCTTAAGACACAACCATCATAGCCTATCTCTAAAATCTGCACCCAAACCGCAGCAAAAAATTTGCAGCCCAAATAATGGTCTATTGTAGCTATAACCGATCTTTATCTTTCGGCCACCAATCCCTAACAAACTGGTTGCTGCCATCAACAGCATCCCTAGGCCACCATCTAACCCTAAATCTCTATCACCAAACCCCCATTATAGCCTCTACAACAGTCCCATATAGGAGCATCAATATCACCCCACTTTGACAAAAAAATTCTGCTACACTATCTTCGTTACTACTTAAGGCATCCACACCCAATCCCTACTAAATTGGTTGCTGCCATCAACAACAACCCTAAGTCACCCCTCTAACCCTAAACTATTGAATCTCAGATTTTGATGATGAAATCAATTAATAGGTTATTGATCTAACATGATTATTAGAGTTGATTAATGTAAGATTAACTACGACAGAGAAAATGTGACAATTAGGTTTGGCCAGAATCTAGTATATGCACTGGGCCGAGGTTCAGATAGTGCAGTTACGAACTTACCAAGAGTGCGTCGAAACTTACCGAGGGTATCGGGAGCTTACATGGATGGCATAAGGGAGTTCACCAGAAGAAGACCGAGACTCGCTGGAAGATTGTCAGGGGTAGCCGAAAGGCTTGTCAGGAGTTGAGAAGGTCTTGAAGTGGACTTGTAGCTATTATGATTAAAATTAATTAAGTCATAGTTAGTATCATACAGGTTTAACCATGATGGGAGAAGGAGTTACAGATCAGACATGGACCTAAGATCAAGCTTAGGCATCGAGCCAAGGATTGGACGATGCGGTGGGAGCTCGTTGGGAGTTCATAAGGAGATTCACCAAAGGGATCGGGAAGCTCGCTAGGAACACGCCGGGAGATTACCGAAGGAAGATCATGAGACTTTCCATTAGAGATTCTGAAGGTAGTCGGAATGCGGGAGTGAGGTCATTAAGCTTGGTGGTTATATTTGATTGTAATCTTTAAGTCATAGGTTAAGAGTGAGTACAATTTGAGTGTGATTTAGAAATCAACTCACGGAGGCAATTGGGTCCACTATGGGGTTTAATTGAGCTCAATTAGTTGACCAAAGAATTGGTCAACATCAAGGTCAAGCCGAAATTCAAGAAGTAGAGGGAACCACTTTTGCAGAGATTTCGATGGGTAAACCATTGGTAAGCGATGGTTGTACCATCATACCCAGGATTTCGGGCGACTGCCAGCGGTTGAGCTGCCTAGGCTAGGTGGTTGAATCGCCAGTACCTAGGAATCTAGGCACTTTCAGTGATTGACCCGCCTAAGCCGGCAGGTGAATTATTCGTACCCCAAGTTTTGAAGCCAATTTGGAGCCTATAAATACCCCAAGTTTTCTTACATTCCATGCAACAATTTTGAGAAAATATTATGTGAGAATTATAAGAAAAAGAAGAGGGGTAAGGGAGTGATCAAAGAGTGTAATCTTGTCTCCATTTTAATCAATGTGTAAGGGTTTGGTCTTCACCCAAAGAAGATCGGTAGTTGACGCTGGTATGCCTCAAGAAGGAGGACTCGGGAGTGGACGTAGGCCGTTGGTGCCGAACCACTATAAAAATTGTGAGTATTTCCTTGCTGTCATTGCTTACATATTTTTGTATTGACGCTTCTGATTTAACTCAACTCTTTAAAAGCAAAGTTTTCACAATAAGTTCTTTCCTTCAAACGTTGTTTATCTTTCCAATTTGCTTATTAACTTATGAACTTTCTTTTAATCACTCACTTGTTTCACTAAGAATGAAAAGCTTCAGATTTTCTATTTTGGTTTAATAAAAAAGTTTTCATCGAAACTGAAAATTTACACTTGCACTAGTTTACACCCCCCTAGTGCCAATTGATCCTAATAATTGGTATCAGAGCTACATTTTCTAATTTGATTTAACACCCAAGAGAATGACTCTTTTTGGCTTTCAAGAGGGTTTTTCTATCGTTCGCCCTCTCATATTCAATGGGACGGACTACACTTATTAGAAAACTCGGATGAGAATTTTCTTGCTTTCTTTAGACCTTGATTTATGTACTATTATTAAAAATGGATTTGAAAAGTCTTCTCTTTCAATGAACGATTGGAATGATTTGGAGAAAAAGACATTCTTTTTAAATGCTAAGGCCATGAATGTCATGTTTTATACCTTAGATTAAAAATGAATTTGATTGGGTTTCTTGTTGTGATTCAGCTTTTGAAATTTAGCTTACATTGGAATTAACATATAACAATACATTAAATTGAAATGACTCATTAAATAAAATGTCACATAAAAATGAACATGAAGAACACCTTCCAAAGAATAGGAATGATTGTGAACTAAGAATGACATATAAGTCCTCAAGTGAAATCTCAAGTGATGAGAATCTTGGACATGAACTTTTGACAAATGAATTGGAAAAATTAATAAACTTGAACCTTAAAAAAAATCTAAAGATGGACAAAACCTCTTGCTATGAATACAAGAAGTCGAGGCGCTCCAAAAATGAAGAACATAATCAATAAGAAGTGGAAGATCTCGTGCCCATGGCCAACCATGATGAGGTAAGTAACTACCCCGAAATCTCTTTTACTTTTAATGAGTTATTACTTTCTTTTCATGAGCTTTATGATGAATTTAGAACGATTAGTAAATCTTATAAATTACTTAAGGAAGAGCATATATCATTAGTTAGTAAACTTGATGAAATGCATGAAGTAGCACCATCACACAATATATGCACCAAACATAAAACCTTGTATGATACTTTACCATCACACAATTTTTGCTCTAAATGTGAAATGCTAGATGATGTTAAAAAGGAAAATATCATGCTTAAACAAATATTAAAAAAATTTAAAAAAGAGAATAAATCCCTAAATATGATCCTTGCCAATAAATATCATATTAATAGAAGAAATGATATACGCTTTGTTGGTAACATTTAACAAAGGCCAACCATGTTTGTGAAAGGACCTATATTAAATTTGTCACCTAAAAAAAATATAATTTTTATGGTTAATTAGGACATAAAGCCTACAAATGTCTATTTAAAAATTATAGTCTATATAAATTAATTGGGTTCCTAAAGGAACCATAAACAACCTTAAGCCATTAGAAAAAATAGGAAGAACATATCATGAAGGACTCAAACTCAAATGAGTACCTAAATCAAAACGTCTCATAATATAAAGTTATATCCTAACAAGGCTAGGAGCACTAAGTAATGTTTTGAAAGTAAATGCTCAAGGCACATGACTTGAGATCTAATACTCTTTCAAGTCTCACTACCCTAAGTAAATAATAAGAAGAATTATTAAAAATAAAATTATTAGTAATGAATCTTAAGGATGATTCATTATTATAATTAATTTTGATTGCTTTCATTGATGTATAATCTTTGCATAGCTAGAGCATGCTATAATTAGAAAGAAGAAAGTTTAGCTATCTTAAATAAAAGTCATACGTATGAAAGAAACATTTTAATGATAATTAATATATTAATTTGTGTGCTTGAGTTTATGTACATTGTCTTAAGATTAAATGACCAAACATTGAATTTGAACTTAAAGGTCATATACAAAATCATTTTTCTTTAAATTAAAAACTTCTTGATAACATGATAGAATTTTTCCAACATATAAAAATCATTGGAGTTAAAATGAATCGAAGCTTTTGTTTGAAAGTAATCTTTTGCGATGATTATAATGAAATTTCATTTTTGACTTTACATGTCAATGCATTCTTGAAATAAATTTCAAAAGAAGGATAATTATTCTTGAAAGAATATTTATCCCGTGAACCCTATGACAAAGATAAATTGATATATTTATTATTGAATCTCTTTAACTACAAAAATAAATAGAAAACTTTAGCTATTTTCTTTTACAAAACAATTTATGATGACTTCATTAAAATTTTCAGAAAGTGATTTTTTATGATGATTTTGGATAAGTTTTCAAATGATTTTATTTTAGAAAGAGATTAATGAATCGATTATGTTATTTTTATGACTCTCTTGAACTATGAAAGTGATTTTGACAATTTGATGATTTAAACATGAATAAATTATTATCATGATTTTAGCAAGTTTAGAAAATAAAAATTAAAACTCTTCTTATGAACCATATTCTTGAAAACTTGAAGTTTCATATATGTAAATCAAGTTCGTCTACTTTTTTCTTCCTTAAAATTAACTCATTATCTTGATATCTATAATATGATATCTTTATGAGATGAAGACTTTTCTTTGTTCTCTTATAGTTCTATTTTATCATTTAAGAAGAGATTTATTAAATTAAATTATATCTTTAATATTCATGAATATCTTTTGATATCAATATTTATCTTGACATGATTTATTTTAAAACTCATGAGTGACATAACTTATCATCAAAATTAGTATTTCTTAAATTTGTGATAAGTTAAAAATTCAAAGAGATTTGTCTTATCATGAATATTCCCTTAATTTCTTGACTTGACTTTTACGTTATGGGAATCATGTTATTGATTTCTATAATTTTTTTATTTTTAATAAAAAGGAGATTTATGATCTTAATAATAATAATAATAATAATTTTATCAAGATCATTCTTTTTTTATTAAAAATTTATCTTGGATAAATTGAGATTATCGCCTAAGACTCATTTTTATTATTCACAAAAAGGGGGGGGGGAGAATCTTATTAAATGAAATCATATCTTTTGATATTCAAAAATTTGATTTTACCTTTAATGACATGATCTCCTTGTATTTTTTGGCATAACCTGAATATGAATGTTAAGAAAAAATTATGTCATCATATTTCTTTCTTGACATTGACAAAAAAAAGCAGAGAGATAAAATTATTATTATTATTAGAAGTAAATTTGGATATGATAACATTGAATGAGAAACAATTGGTTAGAATAAAATTAAGACTTTCTAAATGCATGCAAAATACTTGATTTACAATTTGACCTTGATCTACGATTATGTCTTCTTATGAAATTCTTGATGCTTTTGATCAAAATTTATAATAAATAATTTTTTACTATATTAAAATTTCATGAGATGATTTTAAATATATGAATAGCTCTTAAACTTTTGAATCTCCTTGAATATCTTGAAGTTTTGAGCTTAATTTTAAAATTCACATCTATAAAATTTACATCTTTAAAATTGAGCATTTTTGTGATATGATATTTTTCATTTCTCTACCTTGATTCTACCTTCTTGCTCACACAAAGTGGAGAAAAAAAATCACTAGTATTTCAAGAGACTAGTAAGTCTATTAATTATATATTGAATCTCTTGAAATTGATTTTGATTATTTTGAAATTGAATAAGTGATTTACGAATATCATGGTTTTTATTTCTTGAAATTACAACTTAAAATCTTTTATGAATCAAAATCTTTTATTATGTGTCCTCGTATTATGTAAAAGGAAATTCTTATACAAATCATGAACTTGACAACTTGAGATTTCTTATGAATGAATTCAGAAATTTTATTTTATTTTTTTCTCTTATAATTTGTCTCTTGATAGCCACAATTTATCTTCATGAATTGTACATCTCATCACTATATTAATTTTTCTTGGTATATTTCATGTAATGATTTGAAAAATGATGTAATGGGAAAAGTTTTACACTATTTCTTCTTTTTTACAATGACAAAGGGGGAACAAAACTTGTTTGCTTGTATGATATAAATTGCTAGCTTGAATATTGCAAAGGAAGCAAAATTTTGTTAGTTTATATTTCTTAAAAAAGATGAAAGAACTTACTAGCTTGCATGTTCTAAAGTGATAAAAAATTTACTAAATTGCTAAGCCCTCATATATCAAAAACTTGCTAATTATACTTTTCCTTTTTATTAATGACAAAAGGGAAGATATGATGATGTGATATCATGTATGATGATAATGTATATTGATTTTGAAAATATACATGATGATTTGAAATAATAATCAATTTTATAATATGATGTATTACGATGTGGTTAAAATAGTTTCAACTTATACTTTTGAGCTTATCTTAATATTCTTTTTGAAATTTATTAAGAGCTCTTCTTAATGATATTTTACAACTCTTCCCTTATTTTCTTTCCTTTTTTTTCACAAGAGGAAGAAAATTATTTATGACTCATATTGTATTTTACAAAGGGAGAGCAAAGACTCATGCGTCTGAAATCCATAGTCCTATATTTCACCTTTTTGTTGATGATAAAGGAGGAGAAATATATATTGATATTATATGATATTGATTGATGACTCATGATATTGATCATATATACTGATAACATATGATATGGATATGGATTGGACATCTTGGATATAGATATGAGTGCATAATTCTTATTATGATTTGATGACTTGATGAAATTCATGATTTCATGACTTAATGTAAATTTATGTTGAAATTTATATAAAATATTAATTGCTTAAATTTAAGAGTGTATGATTTTCTTGAATTAATTAGGATGGATTTAGTGGGAGTTAGGATTAACTCATGTCATCAATTGATTGTCATTATCAAAAAGAAAGAGATTGTTGAATCCCAGATTTTGATAATAAAATTAATTGATGGGTTATTGATCTAACAGGATTGTCAAAGTTGATTGATGTAGTATTAACTACGACAGAGAGAATGTGACAATCAGGTTTGGCTAGAGTTAAGTTCATGCATTGGGCTGGGGTTCGGACGGTGCAGTTGGGAACTTACCAGGAGTGCATCGGAAGCTTGCAGAGGGTATCAAGAGCTTGCATAGATGGCGTAAGGGAGTTCGCTAGAAGAAGATCGAGACTCACTGAAAGATTGTCAGGGGTAGCTAAAAAGCTTACCGAGTGTTGGGAAGGTTTTGAAGTGGACTTGTGGCTATTATGATTAAAATTAATTAAGTTATAATTAGCATCATGTAGGTTTAACCATGATGGGAGAAGGAGTTATAGATTAGATGGACCCAAGATCAAGCTTAGGCATCGAGCCAAGGATTGGACGATGTGGTGGGAGCTCACCAGGAGTTCGCTAGGAGATTCACCGAAGGGATCGAGAAGCTCGCTAGGAATATGTCAGGAGATCGCCAGAGAAGACTGTGAGACTCACCGCTGGAGATTCTAAAGGCAGTCGGAATGCGGGAGTGAGGTAATTAAGCTTGGTAGTCATGTTTGATTATAATCTTTAAGTCATAGGTTAAGAGTGAGTCTGATTGTAATCAACTCAAAGAGAAAATCGAGTCTACTATAGGGTTTGATTGAGCTCAGGTTAACATTAATTAGTTGACCAAAGAATTAGTCAACATCAGGTTTAAGCCGAAAGTCAAAAAGTCGAGGGAACCACTTCTGCGGAGATTCCAACGGGTAAACCGCTGGTAAGCGGTAGTTGTACCATTATACCTAGGATTTCGAGTAACTATCAGTGGCTGAGCCACCCAAGCTGGGCAATTGAACCACCAATACTCAGGAATCTGGGCACTTTCGGTGGTTAAATCGCTCATACCCGAATTTTTCAAATATGATTAGATTTTGGCTCCAATTTTGAAATCAATTTGGGGCCTATAAATACCTAAAGTTTTCTTATATTCTATATAATATTTTTGGGGATTATATTATGAGAAAATATTGTATGAGAATCATAAGAAAAAGAAAAGGGGTAAGGGATTAATCAAAGAATGTAATGTTGTCTCCCTTGTAAGTAAAGTGTAAAGGTTTGGTCTTCACCTAAAGAAGATCGGTAGTGGATGCTGGTGTGCCTCAAGAAGGAGGACTCGAGGGTGGACGTAGGCCATTAGCACTGAAACACTATAAAAACTATGAGTGTTTCCTTGCTTTCATTGCTTACATATTTTTGTATTGACGCTTCTGATTTAACTCAACTCTTTGAAAGCAAAGTTTTCACAATAAGTTCCTTACTTCAAATATTGCTTATCTTTTTAGTTTGCTTATTAACTTAGCAACTTTCTTTTAATCACTCACTCATTTTACTAAAAATGAAAAGCTTTGGATTTCCTATCTTGGTTTAATCGAAAAGCTTTCATCTAAATTGAAAATTTACACTTGCACTACCACCCCCACCCCTCCACCCTCTTAGTGCCAATTGATCCTAACATAAACTTCTACTATCATAACCCCTATATAACCCTTATAGTAGCTCTAAACCATAACCCCAACAGCAACCTAAAATAGCACCATATCAGCCCCAAACCGAAGCCATCTACTCTTGATCCACCACCTCTTTCAGCCACCAATGCACCCAACCAGTTTATGCCATTGACCCAATAGCGAGAGAAGGATCTTGACATTATAGATTTTGAGTCCTATGTGATGGCATTAGTATATTTGATTGGTGCCAAGTTGGAGGCATTCGAGACGCGTATGGAGGACAGACTATATGCTTTCTTTGCATAATTCAGATTGCTCAATCACTAAGCCTAATGAGATCACAGCAAGATGAGAGACTAGATCATAAAGAGGATCCTCTGAAGAAGGAAGAAAGCAAGACAGATCTAACACATACACGTATGAGGGTGGACTTCCCTCGATGGGAAGATGGAAACCCGATGGAATGGCTTTCGTGTACAGAATGCTACTTCTATTATCACTGAACACCGAAGGCTTTCATGATGGGCATCACTGCCATACACCTTGAAGGAGATGTCATACATTGGTATAATTGTTTTGAGCACACCCACAGAGTTCCAATATGGAGGGAATTCAAGAGTGGGCTGTTGATCCACTTTAGACCGACGGAGTACAAGAGCAAGAATGACCAACTCATAAAGATTTACCAAACCTTAACCATCCAAGAATATCAAACTAGGTTTGTGTATCTAGTTTGGTTTAAAAAATAGTTGCTAGGGATGTTTATTGAAGGATTAAAATCAGAGATCTTATGCGAAGTCAAGGCATGACAATCGTATATATTGAGAGCTGGCATCTCCTTCGCCTGCATCCATGAGGAAATGATGAACAATGATGCCCAAAGGACCAAGATCATAGATCAACCAGCAACCATCAAGCCTTCGAGCTCCCCTACTACCGACCAAACATCTCAGCCCAAGGAACTTACCCAAGAAGAACACCATGACAGATCTGCGAAGGGCTTATGTTGGCATTGTAACGAACTTTGGAGCTGGAATCATTGCTGCAAAAAGGGGAAGCTTCTTATGATAGAACCTATTGAAGAACTAGAACGAGAAGAGGAGGACCTTGAACATGAGGAGGAGAACACGACGGAGACCCATAGTTGCCTGATTGCACTACTCATGCTCTAGTTATGCGATCCCATAAACAATGGAATTTGCAGGATTCCTTAAGCAGTAACCTGTCACTATGCCTAGTGAGACCAAGGGCACCAACAACTTTATGAATAACAAGGTTGTTGCCCGATAGATGCTCCAAAATAAAGATTGTAGTAGATTTGATGTTAAGGTAGTCAACGACCGAATTTTGAAGTGCGATCAAAGATGTCCACACGTGAAATTATTGCTACAGGACCAATAAATAATTACTGATCTCTTTCTCCTCTCACTGGATGATTATGAGGTCATGCTTGGTATCGAATAGCTAACTATGTTAGGTGATGTTTCTTGATTTTTTTTAAAATTAATTATGAAATTTTTTAGCAAAGGGAAACATGTGATCTTATGCGGGAAATGCGAGAGCAATGTAATGATAGTTTCAATGCAACGAATGGAGAAAGTTTTGCATAAAGTGAATAGTGGCTTCCTAATACAACTTTGACAGCAACATATGAGGGAGACAATAAAAATTGAATACCCAAACCTTCTCTAATTGCTTGTTGAATTTTCAGACGTCTTCGATGAACTACACAGCCTACCTCCTATCCGACAGCATGACCACCAAATTAAGATTCTCCCAGGCAAACCACCAGCAAATGCTCCCATATCATTATCCCCACCTCTATAAATTTGAACTAGAGAGGATTATAAATGAGATACTTGAAATAAGGGTCATTCGGCCAAGTTGCAGCTCCTACTCTTCACCGGTGCTTCTGGTATGAAAGAAAGACTGGTTACTACTAAGGATCAACCATATGACAGCACATGCAAAGAAGAAATGACCTCTTGACAAGAAGAATACCTTCCTATGAACTGAAAGGAATGTGAACCAAGAAGAACATATGACTCCTCAAGTAAAATCTCGAGTGATGAAGACCTTGAACTTTTGACAAATAAACCGAAAAAATTAGTGAACTTGAACCTTAAAAATAATATAAAAATGGATAAAATCTCTTGCTATGAATGCAAGAAGTTGAGGTGCTCCAAAGATGAAGAACACAATTAAGAAGAAGTGGAAGATCTCACGCTCGTGGCCAACCACGATGAGGTAAGTAACCACCCCAAAAGCTCTTTTACTTTTAATGAGTTATTACTTATTTTTCATGAGCTTTATTATGAATTTAGAAAAGTTAGTAAATCTTAGAAATTACTTAAGAAAGAGCATGCATCATTAGTTAGTAAATATGATAAAATGCATGAAGTAGCACCATCACACAATACATGCACTAAATATGAAACCTTGCATGATACTTTACCATCACATAATTTTTGCTCTAAATGTGAAATACTAGATGATATTAAAAAGGAAAATATCATGCTTAAACAAATATTAGAAAATTTTAAAATAGGAAATAAATCCCTAAATATGATCCTTACTAATAAGGATCATATTAATAGAAGAAATGATATAGGCTGTATTGGTAACATTCAACAAAAGCCAACCATATTTATGAAAGGACCTACATTAAATTTGTCACCTAAAAATAAATATAATTTTTATGATCGATTAGGACATAAAGTCTACAAATGCCCATTTAAAAATTATAGTCCACATAAATTAATTTAGGTTCATAAAGGAATCACAAACAACCTTAAGCCATTATAAAAAGAAAGGAAGAACATACCATAAAGGACCCAAACTCAAATGGGTACCTAAATCAAAATGTCCCATAATATAAAGTTGCATCCTAACAAGGCTAGGAGCACTAAGTAATGTTTTGAAAGTAGACGCTCAAGGCATATGACTTGAGATCTAATACTCTTTCAAAGTTTACTACCTAAGCAAATAACAAGAAAAATTATTGAAAATAAAATTGTTGGTAATAAATCTTAAGGATGATACGTTGTTATAATTAATCTTGATTGCTTTCAATGATTCATAATCTTTGCATAGCTAGAGTATGCTAGAATTAGAAAGAAGAATGTATAGTTAACTTAAATAAAAATCATATGTATGAAAGAAATATTTGGATGATGATTATTGTATCGATGTGTATTAACTTGTGTTGATGATTTATATTGTTTTGAACCTAAAAATCATATATAAAATCATCTTTCTTTAAAAGAAAAACTTCTTGATAATATGGTAGAACATATCAAAAGCTTTTGTTTGAAAATATTTCTGCAATGATCATAATAAAATTTCGTTTTTGACTTTACATGCCAATGCATTCTTGAAATAAATTTCAATAGAAGGATAATTCTCCTTGAAAGAATATTTATCCTATGAATCCTTCAACAAAGATAAAATGATATATTTATTGTTGAATCTCTTTAAGTACAAAAATAAATA
Organism: Ensete glaucum; assembly: GCA_021527575.1. NCBI lineage: Eukaryota > Viridiplantae > Streptophyta > Magnoliopsida > Zingiberales > Musaceae > Ensete > Ensete glaucum. The sequence continues at coordinate 35,069,653 of CM038552.1, forward strand.
GAAAACTTTAGTTATTTTCTTTTGGAAAATAATCTATGATGACTTTATTAAGATTTTAAAAAAGTGATTTTTGATGATGATTTTGGAAAAGTTTTCAAATGATTTTATTTTAAAAAGATTAATGAATTGATTATATTATTTTTATTACTCTCTTGAATTATGAAAGTGATTTTAACGATTTAATGATTTGAACTTGAATAAATTATTATCATGATTTTGGCAAGTTTAGAAAATGAAACTTGAAAATCTTTTTATGAACCATATTCTTAAAAACTTGAAGTTTTATATATATAAATCAAGATCTTCTATTTTTTTATTCCTTAAAATTAACTTATGATCTTGGTATCTATAATATGATATCTTTATGAGATGAAGACTTTTCTTTATTCTCTTATGGTTCTATTTTATCATCTAAGAGATTTATTAAATTAAATCATGTATTTAATATTCATGAATGTCTTTTGATATTAATATTTATCTTGACATGATTTATTTTAAAACTCATGAATTATATAACTTATCACCAAAATTAGTATTTCTTAAATTTGTAATAAGTTAAAAATTAAAAGAGATTTGTATTATCATGAATATTCTCTTAATTTCTTGACTTGACTTTTATATTATGAAAATCACGTTATTGATCTATATAATTTTCTCGTTTAAATAACAAGGAGATTTATAATCTTAACAATAATAGTTAAAAAATTTATCAAGATTATTCTTCTTTTTTATTAAAATATTTATCTTGTATGAATTAATATTATCCCCTAAGACTCATTTTTATTATTCACAAAAAAGGGGAAAAGAAACTTATTAAACGAAATCATGTAGTTTGATATTTAAAATTTTGACTTTATCTTTAATGTCATGATCTCCTTGTACTTTTTGGTATAATTTGAATATGAATGCTAACAATAAATTATGTCATTATATTTCTTTCTTGACAATGACAAAAAAAATGAGGGAGAGATAAAATTATTAATATGATTAGAAGTAAATTTTGGATATGATAACATTGAATGAGGAACAATTGCTTAGAAGAAAATTTAGATTTTCTAAATGCAAGTAAAATACTTGATTTACAATTTGAGCTTAGTCTACTATCATGCCTTCTTATGAAATTCTTGATTTTTTATCAAAATTTACAATAAATAATTTTTTTCTATACTTGAAATTATATAAGATGATTTTAAATGCATGAGTAGCTCATAAACTTTTGAATCTCCTTGAATATCTTGAAGTTTTGAGCTTAATTTCAAAATTTACATCTATAAAATTTACATCTTTAAAATTGAGCATTCTTGTGATATGTTATTTTTCATTTCTCTATCTTGATTCTATTTTCTTGCTCACACAAAGTAGAGAATAGAAATCACTAGCATTTCAAGAGACTAATAAGTCTATTAATTATATTTTGAATCTCTTGAAAGTGATTTTGATGATTTTGAAATTGAATGAGTGATTTACCTATATCGTGGTTTTGATTTCTTGGAATTACAACTTGAAATATTTTATGAATCAAAATCCTTTGTTATGTGTTCTCGTATTATTTAAAAAGAAATTTTTATACAAATCATGAACTTGACAACTTAAGATTTCTTATGGATAAATCAAGAGATTTTATTTATTTCTCCTATGACTTGTCTCTTAATATTCATAATTTATTTTCATAAATTGAATATCTCATCACCATGTTAATTTTTCTTAATATATTTCATGTGATGATTAGTATATTTCTTGATTTATTTCTTAAAAAATGATATAACGAGAAAATTTTTTCACTATTCTAACCATCTTTCTTTTTTACAATGACAAAAGGGGAGCAAAACTTGTTAGCTTAAAAAATTGCTAGTTGAATAATGCAAAGGAAGCAAATATTTGCTAGCTTGCACTTCTCAAAATAGAAGAATGAATTCGCTAACTTACATATTCTAAAGTAATGAAAAATTTGTTAAATTGCTAAGCTTTCATATATCAAAAATTTGCTAATTGCATTTCTCTTTTTGTTGATGACAAAGAGGGAGAAGGTATAATGATGCGAAATCATGTATGATGACCATGCATATAATGATGATTTTGAAAATCTATATAAAGATAATGATTTGTTATTATTCAGATTTATTTGTTATATTTTATTGAAATTTACATGAGAAAATTTTGTTGAGCTCATATATCAAAATTATATATATACAAGATTGAGGTTGAGACCTAGAAATACTAAATTATGAAAATATAGATATCATGAAATGAAGCTTTTTTGTGATAACATTTTTTTGAAAGCCTTCTCCATGATTTTATCTTATTGTTTTTAAAAAAGAAAAGAAAAATTGCATGAAGATGTGCCATATTTGAAATTTACAAGAGATAATTTTTATACCAAGAGATGACTTTTGCTACATTTAAAATACATAAGTAATCTTTAAATCTCTTGAACTTTTAAGCTTATCTTAGTATTACTTTTAAATATTATTAAGAGCTCTTGTCTATGAGAAATAATTCAGCAACACCTCCTTTATTTTTCTCCTTATTAAAGGGGACGAAAATTTTATAATGCATATACTAAGGGGGAGTAATGTCATCCAGTACTTTGAAATTATTAACTATATTTCATCTTTTTGTTGATGACAAAGGGGAATAAATATATATCGATTACATATGATGAATACATTTATGACACATGATCTTGTTGAAATACATGGATATCTTGGATAAGGATATCAATTGGACATCTTGGATATATATGCTTAATTCCTTTTTACTCATGATTTGAAGACTTGATACAAATTTATATTGAAATTTACATAAAATGTTGATTGTTTAAATTTAAGAGTGTGTGATTCTCTTAAATTTAAGTGGTATGGATTTAGGGGGAGTTAGAATTAAACTCTTGTCATCAATTGATTGTCATCATCAAAAAGAGGGAGATTGTTGAATCTCAGATTTTGATGATGAGATCAATTGATGAGTGTTTATCTAACATTTGTGTTAGAGGAAGATTTGTAGGTTTAACTATGACAGGAGCAATAAAGTTACAACTAAATAATGGGCCAAGATCAAGCTTAGGCATCGGGCCGGGTTTATGCGATGTAGTGAGATCTCACCGGGAGTTCGCTAGGAGATTCACCGAAGGGATCAGGAAGCTTGCTGGGAGCACAGCGGGAGATCATCGAAAGAAGAGCGGATGACTTGTCGCAAGAATATCAGAGGTTACCGGATTGGCGAAAGTTGGGTCTTAGTTTAAGCTTATGGTCTTTAAGTGTTATAATCATTGAATCGTAGTTCGAAGTGAGTTCTAATTAAGTTGGATTTGGATGAAATCCAAATCAACTCAATAAGGCAACCGGGTCCACTATTGGGGTTTGATTAAGCTCAGGTTGAGCTCAATTGGTTGCCCAAAGGGTTGGTCAACAACAGGTTTAAGCCAAAATTTAAAAAGTAGAGGGAACCACTTTTGCATAAATTCTAGCAGGTAAACCATCGGTGAGCGATGGGTGTATCTGCTGGTGAGCGACGGGAGTACCCGCCCAGGCTTTCGAGCGACTGATTGACCTGCCCAGGCTGGGCGATTGAATCGCTTGTACCTAGGAATCTAGGTACTTTCGGTGGTTGACCCGCTCAGGCCGGCAGGTGAAATGCCCATACCCAGATTTTTCGTATATGGTTGGATTTTGCCTTAAGTTTTAAAGTCAATTTGGGGCCCATAAGTACCTTAAGTTTTCTTATATTCTATATAATAATTTTGGGGATTATATTCTGAGAAAATATTGTGTGAGAATTATAAGAAAAGAAAAGGGGTAAGGGAGTGATCAAAGAGTGTAATCTTGTTTCCCTTGTAAGCAAAGTGTAAAGGTTTGGTCTTCACCCAAAGAAGATCGGTAGTGAATGTCGGTGTGCCTCAAGAAGGACGACTCGGGAATGGACGTAGGCCATTGGCGCCAAACCACTATAAAAATTATGAGTGTTTCCTTGCTTACATTGATTACATATTTTTGTATTGATGCTTTTAATTTAACTCAACTCTTTGAAAACAAAGTTTTCATGATAAGTTCTTTCCTTCAAAAGTTGCTTATCTTTCTGGTTTGCTTATTAACTTAGCAACTTTCTTTTAATCGCTCACTCATTTCACTAAGAACGAAAAGCTTTGGATTTTCAATCTTGGTTTAATAAAAAAGATTTCATCTAAACTGAAAATTTATACTTGCACTAATTCATCCCCCCTCATAGTGCCAATTGATCCTAATATAACTCTCATCATCAATATGACCTTGCTGAGAGTTCATTGGGAGATTCACCAAAGGGATCAGAAAGCTCGCCGAGAACACGTCGGGAGATCGCTAGAAGCAGACCATAAGACTCACTAGAAGAATGCTGAAAGCTACCGGATTAGTGAGAGTTAGGTCTTGGTTTAGCTTATTAGTCATTAGGAGTTATAATTATTGAGTTATAATTAGGGATTGAGTCCTAATTGAGTTTGACTTGGAAGAAATCCAAATTAACTTAATAAGGCAACCAGGTCCTATGGGGTTTGATTAAGCTCAGGTTAAGCTCAATTAGTTGACTAAAGAATTGCTCAACATCATATTCAAGTCAGAATTCAAAAAGTGGAGGCAACCATTTTTCTGGAGATTCTGACAATTAAACCGCTGGTGAGCGACGGGTGTCCCACCATCACCCAAGATTTCAAATGGCTGTCAGTAGCTGAACCACCCAGGCTATGTGGTTGAACCGCTTATATCCTGGATTCTAGGTATTTTCGATGGTTGACTCACCCAGGCATGAGGTTGAACCGGCTCATACCCGGATTTTTCGGGTATGTTTAAATTTTGGCTCTAATTTCTGAAGCTATTTAGGGCCTATAAATACTCAAAGTTTTCTTGCATTCTATACAATAATTTTGGGGATTATATTCTGTAAAAAAAATTGTATGTGAATTCTAAGAAAAAAAAAGGGGGAAGGGAGAGAGCTTAGAGTTAAAAAAATTATTGAAGTCTCTCTTGTAAGCTGAAGTGTAAGGGTTTAGTCTTCACCTAAAGAAGATCGATAGTGGACGCCAGTGTACCTCAAGGAAGAGGACTCGGGAGTGGACGTAAGCCGGTTGATGCCGAACCACTATAATTGTGAGTGTTTTTACTTGTTGCATTTACTATTTATAATTGTTAAGTTATTAATCGTTTTGAACTAGATACAAATAAACGCTTCTAATTTTTACTTACTCTTTGAAAGAAAATTTTCAAGTCAAGTACTTCCTTTCGATGTTGCTTATATTTTTATTAGGATTTGCTTGTTCCTTCTTAAATCATTTTTAAGCAAGAAACTTAGCATTTTCTTTAAATCATTCACTTGTTATGAAAAGCTTCGGATTTTCTATCTTGCTTAAAGCAAAATATTTTTTTGTTGAAATGAGAATTTACACTTATTAATTAACCCACCCCCACCCCCACGCCCAACACCCCCCTCCCCCCCAGTACTAATTAATCCTAACACAATTAATGAGGTATTGGTTTAGGTATCCATTTGACTTTGAGTACCTCATAAAAGGTTCTTACTAATTTTACTAATGGTATTTATTTGTTTATAGTTCCTTTAGGAACCCAAACTAACTTGTATAGACTGTACATTCTAAATGAGCATATATATGCAAAATGTCTAAGTCTACTACAAAAATTATATTTATTTTTGGGTGAAAAATATAATGTGGATCCTTTTACAAAGATAGTTGGCTTCTATTGAGTATTACCCACAAAGCCAATATCTTCCTTTGTATGATTACTGGCAATGATCATGTTTAGAGATTTGTTGCCTATTTTAAACTTTTCTAGGATTTTCTATGATCACCAACAGGGCAAGTCGGCTAGAAGGAGGGTAAAAGAGAGAATTCACTTAGGAAGTAACCCCCTAAGGCTAGGGTTTGGAGCCTTATATAAGCTTATAGCCTTCACCTCTTTTAAATAAGCAAATATCATCTTCAATTCAGTCTTGTGGCTGACTACTAGGAGGGAGGAACCCCTACAGTATTCTAAGGGTTGATATTATCTGATATCAGAGCAACGATCTTGCTGCCCTTGCTGCCCACCATCAGCCAAGCAATTCTCATAATTGCTCTTGACGTTGTCGTCTCTACTGTTATCTCCTACCGTAGATCAAATCAATCTACTTTCACCACCACTAATGGTATTAGAAATATGGTATTTCCCTTTCACCAATACCTTTTGTTGTTGTAATTTTTCATCTACAAAATACCAAAAAGAAGTTTTGATCTATCCCTCGCTATGAATTCCTTTCGTTGCAAAAGTTATTATCTTTGCAAACAAAGAATTGGTGCAGAAAATTTCAACTGTATATAGTGCATTTAAATCGATCTATCTGACATCCTTTTTAGACAAAATTTCTTACATGTCTTATAGATCATTTTGCTTTCATCTATAGTTGATCTACTATAGAATTCATCTCTGAAATGATTCTTATGTTGCTGCAAATTTTCGTCGTAAACTACTAAAATTTTTCGATGAGAATTCTATGAAAGTAACTTGCACCGAATTCTTTGCTATTATACCGTCAAAATTTCTTTGATCTAAATCATCATTATTATTGCTATTTGAACCAAGATCTTGCTATCAAATTCCTCCTTAAATCTCTCAATTTTTGGCTAAAAATTTTGTTGAGAAAATATCGTTTCTTCAGTGAAAATTCTGATCTACGAGACAACACCTACAGTAGCAAACTTCCACCGAATTCCATCAAATCAAACCTTTACTGCCATCCCTCATAGATCCAAAACCCTTTTCCTAACCTTCATCCACCATCATCAGAGCCCTAAAACCCTATCAAACCATAGCCCTAAACCATATCCAAAATAGCCATAAAATAAGCCTAAACCATAGCTTATACTTACATCGTCCACCCGCCTTTTCGGCCACAACCTTCCCTAATTGATTCATGCCCTTAACCTGGCAAAAGAAGAGAGATCTTAGCATCACAGATTTGGAGGCTTATACTATAGCATCTGAGGAGACCATCAATGCTAAATTCGAAGCATTCGAGACCCGAATGGAGGAGTAAATACAAACTATCTTTATCGAACTCAGTTTGGGCTGGCCACCAAGCCCAAAGGAATCACATCAAGGGGGAGATCTGATCAAAGATATGACTTCTAGGAAAGGAGAGGCTCTATAACCAATCTCTATAATCTATGCATAAGGGTAGACTTTTGTCGATGGGAAGAAAGAGACCCGATTGGTTAGATCTCGGGCATGGAGTGATATTTCCGGTATTACAAAACCACGGACACATCTATGATGAAAATTATGACTATACATCATGTTTAGGATAAAAGGAATCTTAGTAAATAAAAACATCTCAAATTATAATTCTTAAGATTTCAAGATCATGATTTAAGTTATCAAATAATCAAAAGCAACATATCAATGAAGTTGGATAGATTCAAACATATCCATTCTTTAAAATAAAATCATTTGAAAACATATCCAAAATCATCATCAAAAATTGCTTTTCGAAAAATTTTAATAAAGTCATCATAGATTGTTTTCCAAAAGAAAATTACTAGAAGTTTTCTAATTCATTTTTGTAGTTAAAGAGATTTGACAATAGTATCATTTTATCTCTTATTGAAGGATTCATAGGATAGAAATATTCTTTCAAGAAGAATTATCCTTCTTTTGAAATTTATTTCAGGAATATAATGACATTTAAGATTAATTATCCTCCTTTTGGTTGTTTCATGTGATTTCTTTCTCCCTTTTTCTATATTGTTCTATGCTAAAATTCTATCATTCAAATCAATCATAGCATTTCAATCAATATAATATTTAAATCAATCATTCCATAGACTTTCTCAATATTTGAACTATTTAACAATAGTTTTTATGTTTAAACCAAATTTTCAATTATCATCAAAATCGCATTTATGTAAATTTCAACATGAGTAATTTGTTATTAATAATAACTTGGGTTCTTTTAGTTCTAGTCTTAGCATGCTCTAGCTATGCATTATCAAGATTAATTATATAATGATGAACTATTTTCAATAAAAGGGTTTTTTATAATAGAAACAAGGATCATTAAGCTTCAAACATCTTAATTCAAATAATTATTTTTGTTATTATTACATAGGCTAGTGAGCTTTGAAAGAGTATTAGATCTCAAGTCTTGAGCTTTTACTTTCAAAACATTACTTAGTGCTCCTAGTCTTATTAGGAAACAACTTTATATTATGGGAGGTTTCGATTTAGGTACCCATTTAACATTGGGTCCTTCATGACATGTTCTTCCCATTTTCCCTAATGGCTTAAGGTTGTTTATGGTTCCTTTAGAAACCTAAATTAATTTATATGGACTATAATTTCTAAATGAACATTTGTAGGTATTATATCCTAATTTTTCATAATAATTATATTTAACTTTTGGTGACACATTTAATGTAGGTCATCTTACGAATATGGTTGGCTTTTGTTGAATATATCCAACAAAGACTATGTCATGTCTATTATTGATATGACCCTTATTGGCAAGGATCATATTTAGGGATTTATTCCCTATCTCAAATCTCTCTAATATAGTTTTAAGCATACAATTCTCTATTTTAACATTATCTAGCATATCATATTTTAAACATGTTTTAGGTGAAGTTAAGGAGTCATGCATTTCATTAAGTCTTTTAACTATCAAATCATGATCAACTTTAAGCAGTTTAAAAGACTTGCTAAGTTTTTTAAACTCATTAAATAAATTATTAAACATGCTTGATAATTCTAAAAATGAAAAATCTAATGACTCACTAGCCTCTTCTTCGATTGTCATTAAAGTAAGGTTCTCTAATTCTTGGTTGAGCATTTGATCTCTGGAGCTCCTCAGCTTCTTGCGTTCATAGCAAGAGGTTGTGTCCATAATTTTTATAAGGTTCAAGTTCATTAATTTTTTCAATTCATTTTTCAAAAGTTCATGCCCAAGGTTCTCATCACTCGAGATCTCACTCAAGGAGTCATATGTCATTCTTAGTTCACAATCCTTCCTGTTCTTTGGAATGTGTTCTTTAAGTTCATTTTTGTAATGCATTTCATTAATTGATTCATTTATATTAGTTATGCTTTCATGTATGATTTTTAAAGTATGTCAAATATTAAAAGCCGAATCATAAGCAGAAACCCGATTAAACTCATTCATATCAAAAGCACAAAGCAAGGCATTCATAGCCTTTGCGTTTAAAGAGAAAGTCTTGTTCTCCAAATCATTCTAATTATTCATTGGAAGAGAAGACTTTTCAAATAACTATATTCCATAAATTAAAGTCCAAGTAGATGAGAAAAATATGCATCTGTGTTTTCCAATATATGTAATTCGTCCCATTGAATATGGATGGACGTGAAATGGAATGTCCCTTATTCATGCCAAAATAAGTCATTTACTCAAGTGGGTGTTAATCCAAAGAGTAATAGCCTAGCTCTGATACCAATTGTTAGGATCAATTGGCACTAAGAGGGGGTGGGGGGTGAATTAGTGCAAGCTAAAATTTTTCCTTCTAAAGCAAAAGCTTTTCGAATAAGATAGAATAAGAAATATGAAGCTTTTCATTTTTAATAAAACAAGTGAGTGATTAAAAGTAAGTTGTTAAGAAAGCCAGAAAGATAATCACGTTTGAGAAAAAGAACTTATCGTTTTACTTTCAAGGAGTTTAGTTAAGTGAGAAACATCAATTCAACAACATTCAAGCAATGCAAGTATGAAACACTTATAATTTTATAGTGGTTCGGCGCCAACGGCCTACGTCCATTTTCGAGTCCTCTTTCTTGAGGCACACCAGCATCCACTACCAATCTTCTTTGGGTGAAAATCAAACCCTTACACTTGAGCTTATAAGGGAGACTAGATTTAAAAGTCTAAGCTCTCTCCCTTATCCATTTTTCTTTTTTTTACAATTCTCACACAATATTTTCTCAGAATATAATCCCCTAAAAGTGTTATATGAATGTAAGAAAACTTGGGGTATTTATAGGCCCCAAATTGGCTTCAAAACTGGAGCCAAAATATAACCATATCCAAAAAATCTAGGTACGGGCAGTTTACCCACCATCAACAGTTGGCCGCCGCCCAGATTCTGTGGTACGGATGATTCACCTGCCACCTGGGTGGTTTACCTGCTGAAAGCTGCTACTCGTCACTTGGATTCTATGGTATGGGTGGTCCAACTATCGCTCACCGGTGGTTTATCCATCAAAATTTTCGCAAAAGTGGATCCTTCTAATTTTCGAATTCCGGCTTGACTTTTACGTTGACCAGTTCTTTAGTCAATTGATTGAGCTTAACCTGAGCTCAACCAAACCCAGTAGTGGATCTAGTTGCCTCATTGAGTTGATTTATATTCCTTCCAAATCCAACTCAATTAGGACTCTAACTTCTAACTATGACTCAATGATTACAATACTTAATGACCAATTAAGCCTAATTAAGACCTAACTCCCGCATACTTCGGCAACCTCTGGCAATATTGTGGCAAGTCCTCCGGTCTTCTTCCCGGTGATCTCCCTTCACATTCCCAACAAGCTTCCTGATTCCTTCGACGAATCTCCTAGCGAACTTCCAACGAGATCCCACCAGATCGTCCGAACTCAGCTCGATGCATTCGCTATATCTTGTCTTATCATCTGGTTGTAACTTCATTGATCCTGCCATAGTTAGACCTGCACGATGCTAATTATGACTTAATTAAATACAATCATAATTGCCAAAATATCCATTACAAGACTATCCCGACTCCTGACAAGCTTTTCAACTACCCCTGACAATCTTCCGATGAGTTCCGATCTTCTTTTGGCGAACTTTCTTACGCCTTCCTGGCAAACTCCTGATACCCTCGGTGAGCTTCCGACACACTCTTGGCGAGTTCTCAAATGCATCGACTCGATGCATGGACTTAACATTGGCCAACGCTGATTGTAATAATCCATTGTACCCATCAAGTGCAAGTGGATCTTCAAGAAGAAGATCATAGTAGATGGAAAGGTGGGGACGTATAAGGCAAGGCTAGTAGCTAAAGAATATCATCAAAGACAAGGAGTTGATTATAATGAAACCTTTTCACCTCTAGCTATGCTTAAATCCATCAGAATTCTGTTAGCCATTGTAGTACACTATGACTATGAGATCTAACAAATGGATGTGAAAACGATATTCCTCGATAATAACCTCGAGAAGGAGATATATATGATACAGCCAGAGGGATTTGTATCCAGAAAGAGTCCAGATAAGCTGTGTAGATTGCTTATATCCATTTATAGATTAAAACAAGCTTCCTAAAGTTAGAACATAAAATTTGATGAGGCGATCAGATTTTATGACTTCGCTAAGAACAAAGATAAGCCTTGTATATGTAGGAAAGTAAGTGGGAGTGTTATCACCTTCTTGGTGTTATATGTTAATGACATCCTAATCATTGGGAATTATGTAGGAATGCTCTCCACAGTAAAGGCTTTGCTATCTAGAAACTTCTCCATAAAGGACTTAGGGGAAGCATCCTATATTTTGGAGATCCGGATCTATAGCGATAGATCCAAGAGGATGATTAGCTTGTCTCAGTTTAGGTACATAGACTCCATTATCAAAAGGTTTGGCATAGAGAATTCCGAGAGAGGTCTCATACCGATGAGACATGGAATATCATTTTCTAGGAGTATGTCCCCAAGGACTCCTAAAGAAAGGACAAACATGGATAGGATACCCTATGCCTCAACGATAGGGTCTATTATGTATGTTATGCTTTGTACTTAACCTAATATAGTAAATGCTTTGAGTGTCACGAGAAAGTATCAGGGGGATCCAGGTTTGAAACACTAAAAGGCAGTAAAGTATATCCTTAAGTACTTGAGAATGACTAAGGATCTTTTATTGGTATATGGGGGAGGTAGCCTCCATGTTAAGGGCTATATGGACTCGAGTTTCTAGTCTGACATCAATGATAGCAAGTCAAACTCAGGGTATATTTTCACCCTGAATGGAGGAGCATAATATATTGCTGTAGCAGAAGCATCAAAAGAAGGGGTGCGGATAAAGAAGTTCATTAAAATATGGATTTGGGAGTCGTACTATGCAATATGGAGCTGATTTTCATATATTGTGATAGCAACAGGGTGATAGCTCTAGCAAGGGAACCCAAGTCTTATCAGAATTATTCTAAGGAGGTTCCATTTGATTAGAGCGATTATGACCCAAAAAGATATAGTAATAGAAAGAGTTTCATCCGAAGATAACATTACAGATCCATTGTCAAAGCCACTGGCTCAGATTGTATTTGAGCATCATAGGGGTCTGACGGGGATCAAATATATAGGTGATTAGCTTTAGGTCAAGTTGTCATAGACAAAAATATAAATAAGGTATTCGATAAAATACTCATGTTTGTCTGTGTCCTTAGGTTTATGTATATACCTTGTACAGCAAGTAGCGGGCTTGCAGTAGGCTTAACAACCCTAGATTAGTTTGCTTTGTGGCCGATTTTGGCTTGTAAATACGAGTGTATCTTGTAAGTACTTATGGGAACTTTGGTCTGTAATGAATAATTATTCTTTATGTGCAACCTTTCTGAGTTTGTAATGTCTATGGGTGTAATTTGTATCTGACTTTATAAAGTATTTGCTTGAGCAGTTGTTTGTGGATCCCGTTGGAATTGCTTCTTCTGACTCATTTTCTCTTTTGTAAGTCCTAGGGGACCCTAGGAGATCTCAGAGAAGGCTGACCTTTGTGGACAGACATGCATCGATGCTACACGGCTTAGGCAAAATCAACTAAGCCCATTACATTGTGGTATCAGAGCGAGACAAGCATACGCAGAAACACTCACCATACAAATGTGAGGGATCTAGCTAGGCTATATGGTAGATAGCCAGTACGCACAACCGTTTCGGGGAAACGGACATTGAGATGTAGGGAAAGGAGTCACTCAGAGGAGCGGGCATCTAGGCTCGATATTCAAAGAAATAGCCAACCCTTTGCGTGAGAGGCACTACGAGGACAAGCAAGCGAAGTAAAATGTGTAGTGTATAAAGATTGGGATGGTTGAGTTCGAGCTATGGCTCGATATTGGCAACCAAACCTAACGGTGCTCAAGGCAATGCGGGGTGGGGTGCTTGGTGAAAGATGAGACCATGTAAAGTGGGATGTGTTGCTCAATGACCATAAGAGTTATGGAAAGCTCGCAGAGGTGAGGGGAATTACTAACTCAAAGGATTTGGTACTCATGCAAGGGTTTGTGCATGGACAACCAAGTGTTCATGCCCATCCCAAGGCGCGATCGGAACTCAATGCCATAGAGCATCATAACTTTCTCTTCAGCATGAAAAGGATACGTCCATAGGTAGCGGAAGTGTGCAACAAGTTCAACACGTTGCTAGACCTTGAATGGTGTAGTGGGAACTATATTGGCGAAGAGTCGTAATCTAGCAAGTGCATTTACGGGGGCAAAACAAGGCACAAGTTGTTCAGCAAGATGGAGTAGTCCAAAGGGGATGGTGGTCTCTGAAACTTCTAGTGGGAAGAATGTAAAGAGGAAAGTTGCTTCAACATAATCGATATCCAGGAGGGATAAGTTCTAGTTCTCTAGAGGGAGAATCATATGCAAAAAACCGCACATATTGAGGAAGAGTTTCTCAAGATAATATCTCCACAAAGCTCAACGGACTGAGCGAGAGATGAAGAGTCGTCGCATGATCTTAAATGAGGTAATGCATTGCTGGATGTATTTCGAGATCAAGTGGGGAAGCAATCCAAGCCAACATCATATGAATGCACACTTAGAGTCGATGTAGAAATTGAACTCAACGGATGGTTGACCCGTGGAATGGTGGACGTGAGGGCCACTATCAACTCAATGCAAATCGAGGAGCAGATTGACTTGGGTGGAACTTGGTGAAGTATCTAAGTCGCATGAAGAGAGTCGACATAAAAGATGGAACATAGAGCGGAGGCACAGAGCTTTCCTTGGACGGAGGTCCAGGGCATGAACTCTTGTAGAGGCAAGAGTGGGATCATGTCATTCCATGGGTTCTTCATTCTGATGGGGCGGACCTATCTTGCATTGTGCTAAAGACAAAGGGAGCTTCGAGGTATATGTAAGTTACCTAAGAGATGCATTTGATGGAGTGACTAAGGTGATTCAACTTGCGGAGGCGAAATTGAGATCATAAGACCTTAGCACGGGGAAAGAGGAGGCAGAGGTAGGTACTCTTGAAGAATATGCCACAGTGTTACCATTCGAGTTGTCAGAAACAAGTGGTTTATAGTGGAGATTGTGCTAGTAGGGGATTGCTAGTTATAGGTGACACACTGCGCGATCTTTTTACTTACGATTATTACTGATATATTCTCACATTATATTATCTATTGTATATATATATTGTGATGTTCTTGATTCTGTGCAATGAGAATCGGATCATGATGAGATCATGATAATGAGATTGATTCACCTTTAAACACAGATCCTAAATAATCCCGGTCATAGGTTACTCGAGAGGGACATTAAGATAACCGGACAGACTGATATATTATATGCTAATTATAGGTGCCTTACAAGCCAATCATGTGAGTGATGACACGTGTGATATGCTGCGTGATCTTTTTGCTTATGATTAATATTGACATTTCTCATATTATATTATATGTTGTACACACACACATAGATATATATATATATATATATATATATAGTGATGTCCTTGGTTCTATGTAATGGGAATTGAATCATGATAAGATCACGATAATGAGATCGATTCACCTTTATATACAGATCCTAAATTATACCGATCATAAGTTACTCGAGAGGGATATCAAAATAATTAGATAGATCAGTATACTATATGCTCATCCATATGATGGAGGTGGCAGGTCTCACAGCCACTTGTGTAGAGACACTAACGATATAGTACAGGTGCTCATTAGAGAATGAGTTCACTGATTGATCCGCTTATGGAATGTTGTATGGTTAGTGACACCTAATATCCGACAGCAATTCCATAATCTTAGTTGTGTCTTTGGTCCTGAGACTTGAGACACCAAGGATGCCTTGTTTAAGTACTCCTTTCTTTGACGCCATACTTATAGATTTCTAAAGTTTCAGATCTGGTATAACTGGTTATCGTGATTGGTAGCCAACTTTACAAAGATAATTAAGTGTCAATAAAGGATCATCTACTCTCGGTATCATGAGAGGAATATCCTATATGTGTTTGCTCAAATAAATCTCTGGCCAGGTTTATACGAATTAAGAGAAAAAGAGTTCTCTGGTAGAATTTGATTAGAGCAAGAAAAACAGATTATGTATGTGACCTAATAATACCATATCCAATATACGGTCTTTGGGATATTAGTTAGATGAGGGATTATAGATATACGGTAATTATGGACAAACAGGTCTGATGGATTTGATCCCCTTGTACCGTCTAGGGACTATGGCGTAATGGCCTAGTATGTCCATAGTCGATGAGTTGAGTAAATTATTATAAAGATAATAATTCACTACATCATAAGGAGTTCTGATGAGAGTGACTCATGGCCAGCTCGGTATCGGGCCTAGAGGCTCACATATATATGATGGATGCTTCAGCAAATAGAAGATTGGATGGAGATCCAATTAGCCCATATTCTTATTAGATGAGACTCTTTGGTGATGGGCTCCTTACTTAAAGCCCAGTTAGAGGCCTAAGGAGATTATTGGATAGAGATTCAATAATCCAAGGTTAGTGGGTTATTGGATGGAGATCCAATACCCACTAAGCAAGGACCCCTAGGGTTTTGGTGGCTCTTTATAAATAAATAGGAAGGGAGACTCATAGTTGATAAGCTACAGGTGTAGCCTCCCCCTCTTATTCTCCTCCCTCCCTCTATATAAGAGTTGCAAGATCAGATTCGAGGAGATTCACTTTAGAGATCCATCGTATGGATACCGCTAGAGAGGAAGACACTTGACTTCCTTCATCCTTTCTATCTGGATCTAGAATACAGGATTATACAATCTCCCTAGGTAAAACAATCTCTCACATGATGTAATTTTTTCAGTTTTTATGGCTTTCTCGCGATCAAGTCTTTTGCACAATGATTTGATCTACGTGGGAAATTGGTTTTTATTTTGATTTTTGCTACGCATGTGATGCTCCCGCTAAGGTTTCCCAACAGTGGTATCAGAGCCAAGGTTTTCATGCGAAAGATTAGTTTTAAACTTTATGTGATGAGATTGAATCACGTAGAATCATTTTACGCGTTCTTGCTATATTTTTATAGTAAACACAGCGAGGAGGGGCGACCAGCCACAGCCAAACCCCTTGCAAGGGTGGCCGACCATGGGCAGGCCCTTTGTAGGGGCAGCCACCCACGGCCAGGCCGGTTGTAGGGGCAGTCGACTATGGCCAAGGCCCCTGTAAGGTGGTGGTTGGATGCTGTCAAGGCCAGCCTGCAGGGGCTGTCGCCCGTAGAGGCAGCAACCCTCATGGGCACGGCTGTCTACGGCTAACCCGTAGGGGCGGCAACCACCAGCGGACACAACCACTTATAGCGCGGGGTGACCGACCGTAGGGGCGCACGGCCAGCCCCGCCACCAAGAGGGCGCAAGACCGGGTAGGGGTGGCCACCCCTTAGTAGTGCGGCTACCGATGGGCATGGGCCACCGCCACTAGTGCATGGGTGGCGGCAACGACCTTTTTAATAAAAAGATGGTTATGCCCCTCAAAATTTAAGAGATACCATTATTATCCCATTTTATCAAATTCTAAAAATACCCTCAATAATGCTAAAAATTTTAAGGACTATCCTCTCTCCCAAAATTTTAAAAATGCCCTTAACAATTCTTAAAATTCTAAGGACTATCCTCTCATCTAGAATTTCAAAAATGCCCTTGACAGTTTTGAAAATTTTCAGAATGTCTTGATTTCTAGAAAAAATATTTAATTAAATAGTTTATTTAATTATTATATATATCTAGTAATACTATATATGATGTAATGTACATGTGATGTATGATGTGGCTGGATGATTATGAGTTATGTGTAGTGATGTGTGTAATTATGATTATTATTGG
This sequence comes from Ensete glaucum, assembly GCA_021527575.1. NCBI lineage: Eukaryota > Viridiplantae > Streptophyta > Magnoliopsida > Zingiberales > Musaceae > Ensete > Ensete glaucum. The sequence continues at coordinate 35,086,727 of CM038552.1, forward strand.
GGCTTGCGAGCCTCCATTTTTCTCATTTATTGTTGGGCCTGCGTACATGTGATTATTTATAATTATATGGAGAGGCGCGATAGGAGCGTGGAGGTGACAGCGGGACCCATGATGCTGTGGCGGGAGATCACGATGCATGGTAATGCGACAAGGATCTGACGGAACTGATGATGACGAGAATAATGATCACAGGGCATGGAGATGCGTCGATGCACACATAGATCCTCTTGTGAGTGATTAGACCCATTAGCTCAGGCTTAATCATATTAGGTGATGGCTCATGATCATTCGGTATATATATATATATATATATATATATATATATATATATATATATATATATATATATTAAATATGTATGTGTGTGACATGACACAATAGGAGACCGATACGAAATAAAAACCCCTCCTATAATAATATTAAGTCGGTGAGCATGAGGCAATAAGATTAACCCACATGGCCTTCCATTGTTATAAGAAGAAATTGAATCACGACATAGGTTGAGTTGGTTGAGTCCCTCGAGGCTCACCTATCTACATGATCGAGTTCTTGTCTATGACATAGAGATGTTATCGGTGAGCTAAGGACTTGGTATGTATGGTCGACTCCCTCGAGTCCATATCATCAAATCAGACTCATCTTGTAACGATGGTGATGACTTAACTAAATATCATGGTTAGTCGAGTCATTCGAGACCATGATGATTCGGAGGTCGAACATGATGGGAATTATAAGGAGTTGTGATTGGTAAGAGTTGCCTACGTTTTAGGCTTAGTCTAATTGGTCGAGTCCCTCGAGGTTGCACTAAGACACCAATTGGATCCCGATCCCTACTAAGAGTCTACCGGAAACTTTCATCTCACGTGTCGAGGGTGTCACGTGATTTGCTAGGAAAATAATGAGAGTATATTAAGATAAAAGTCAATATCTTAATTAGTATTTTCTATAAAATTTGTATGTTATTTATTTATGTTATATCTTGTTTGTTAAAAACATATTGTTTACAAACCCCCTGCATGGTATACTCGATGCCAACTGCCTTACTGGTCTAAACTACACAGATTAGCTCCATAATTTTAGGATTATTCTCACAGTGGAGAAAATCGCATACGTCCTTGATACAATTATGCCCACATCGGAAGAATAGGCAAGTGAGGATGGAATCGCTCGATATGTAAAGTATATAGATGATTCTACATTGGCAAAATGTTATATGCTGGCCTCCATGACTCTTGAGTTACAGAGGCAACATAAGAGCATGAATGCAGATTCTATCCTTCTTTAACTCCGTCAAATATTTGAGTAACAGAGAAGAACTCAAATATATATCTAAGAGACTCTTCCAAGCCAAGATGATAGAAGGGACATCGATTAAGAACCATATCCTAAAGATAATAGAGTCGATCGAGAAACTCACTGGTCTACGAATAGTCCTAGAGGATAACCTATGCGTTGATCTTATACTTCATTCCTTACTAGATTCATTTTCTAACTTCATTATAAACTTTAACATGAGCAAGTTTGAGGTGACTCTCCCTGAGCTCCTCAATATGTTAAGGAAAGCTGGGAGTGCCATCAAGAAGGAGAAGCCAGTTCTCTACATTGGTGAGACCAAAAGGAAAAAGAAGGCCAGCAAGATCCTTAAGAAAGGCAAGGGCAAAGGAAGATTGGTAAGGCAAAGGTTGCCAAGAAAAACCAGATAGTGCTTCTATTGCGACCAAGACGGGCATTGGAAGAGGAACTATAAGGACTACCTTGCAGAGAAGGCATAACAGAAGCTTGGAGAAGCTTTAGGTATATTCATGATCAGTCTTCACTTGTATGATTTTCTTAATAACACATAGATATTGGATACCAGGAGTGCTTATCATATCTGCAATTCGTTGTAGGTTCTGACAAGACCAAGGAGACTGGCTAGAGGTGAGATGGACCTCAACATGAGTAATGGAGTAAGAGTTTCTGCAATTGTTGTTGGGGAGGTCATCCTACATCTACCTGGTGGAGCTATTATTGCATTAGATGCATGTTATTTTGTTCCTTCCATTATTAAAAATATTATTTCCATCTTTTGTTTGACAATTAGTGGATATAAATTAGTTTTTGAGAACAATAGTTATTCAATAATTATAGATGATGAGATCATCACTAGAGAGACCCTTATAAATGATTTATATGTATTAGATACTTCTCCACACATCATAAATATAAATATGTCTAAGAGAAAAAGAGATGAGGTGAATAATGCATACCTATGATATTGTAGGCTAGATCATATACATAAGGGAAGGATTCAAAAGTTACTAAAAGATGGATACTTAGATTCATTTGACTATGAGTCATATACAACTTGTGAACCTTGCCTTCATGGGAAGATGACCAACTCTCCTTTTAATGAAACTAGAGAAAGAGCCACTGAGTTATTGGAACTCGTACATAGAGATGTATGTGGTCCCATGTCGACTTAGGTTATAGGTGGTTACTCATACTTCAGTATATTAACTGATGATTTATCTAGGTATGGACATGTGTACTTGATGAAGTACAAGTTTGAGACCTTTGAGAAATTCAGGAAATATAAGAATGAAGTCGAGAACCAGATTGGAAAGAGTATTAAGTCTCTTCGATCAGATTGAGGAGAAGAGTACTTAAGTATGGAGTTCACCCATTGCCTCAAGGACAATGAGATTCTATCTCACTAGACACCTCCTTATACACCTCAGCTCAATGGTGTATCAAAAAGGAGGAATCACACATTGTTAAACATGATGCAATCCATGATGAGTTTCGCTGACCTACCAATCTCATTCTGGGGATACGCCCTAGAGACCGCAGCTTACCTTCTGAACAGAGTTTCATCAAAGTCGGTAGTGTCTATATCATATGAGATATAGAAAGGAAAGCGGTTCAATCTTAAGGTGGTTAAGATTTGAGGTTGTCCTGCTCATATTATTAGACATAACCCCAACAAGTTAGAATCAAGGACGGAATGATGTACGTTCATGGGATACCCTAAGGAGACTTTGGGATATTACATCTATCATTTTGAGAACCAAAAGGTCTTTGTTGTCAGGAGAGCTGTGTTCCTTGAGAATGAATATATTCTTGGTGAAAATAGTAAGAGTGAAATAGAATTAAGCGGTGTTAGAGAACCTAGCTCGAGCACCATTCCAGAGCTCGAGTCTATTCAGGCAGCTAATACATAAGTTCTAACTTTGCATAGGTCTAGCAGAGTATCTCACTCTCCTGAAAGATATGTGGGACATATTAGTAGAAAGAACTCTCAGGATGTTGATCTTCAGACCTACGAGGAGGCTATTATGAGTATAGACTCTGAGAAGTGGTAAGAAACCATGAATTCTGAGATGGATTTTATGTATTATAACAAGATTTGGAACCTTGTAGATGTACCTAAGGGTATCATACCTATCGGCTACAAGTGGATCTTCAAAAAGAAGATTGGAGTAGATGGAAAGGTGGAGACCTATAAGGCAAGGCTGGTAGCTAAAGGATATATTTAAAGACAAGGAGTTGATTATGATGAAACCTTTTTACCTGTAGCCATGCTTAAGTCTATTAGAATTCTTTTGGTCATTGCAGCACAATATGACTATGAGATCTGGTAGATAGATGTCAAAATAGTATTCCTCGATGGCAACCTCGAGGAGGCGGTGTATATGATACAACCAGAGGGTTTATATCTAGAGAGAGTTCATATAAAGTGTGCGGGTTGCTCAAATCCATTTATGAACTAAAGCAAGCTTCTCAAAGTTGTAACACAAGATTTTATGAGACGATCAGATCTTATGACTTCGTTAAGAACGAAGATGAGCCTTCTGTGTACAGGAAGGTAAGTGGGAGTGCTACACCTTCTTGATATTATATGTGGATGACATCCTAGTAATTAGGAATGATGTAGGAATGTTCTCCATAGTAAAGACTTGGCTATCCAGAACTTTTCCATAAAAGACTTAGGAGAAACATCTTATATTTTAGGAATCCGGATCTATAGAGATAGATCTAAAAGGATTCTTGACTTATCCCAGTCTAGGTATATAGACTCCATTGTCAAAAGATTTGGCATGGAGAATTCCAAGAGAAGTCTTATACCAATGAGACGTAAAATATCACTTTCTAGGAGTATGTCTCTAAAGACTCATGAATAAAGGGTAGACATGGATATGATACCCTATGCCTCAACAATAGGGTCTATTATTTATGCTATGCTATGTACTAAGCCTGATATAGCATATGCTCTAGGTGTCACGAGCAGGTATTAGGCATATCTAGGTGTAGAACACTGGAAGATAGTAAAGTGTATCTTTAAATACTTGAGAAGGACTAAAGATCTTTTACTAGTATATGGAGGAGGTAGCCTCTAGGTTGAAGGCTACATTGACTTAAGTTTTCAGTTCGATATTGTTGATAGCAACTCGAATTTAGGGTATTTTTCACCCTAAATGGAGGAGCAATAAGTTAGAAGAGTTTCAAGTAAGATACTACTGACGATTCGGCCACAAAGGCGGAATATATTGCTGCAGTAGAAGCGAAAAGAAGGGGTATGGATGAAGAAGTTCATTATAGTATGGGAGTCATACTAAGTAGCATGAAGCTGATTCCTATATATTGCGATGGCGACAAGGCGATAGCATTAGCGAGGGAACTCAAGTCTCATCAAAAGTGTTCTGAGGAGGTTCCATTTGATTAGAGAGATCACAACCCATAAAGATATAGCAATGGAAAGAGTTCCATCTGAAGATAACATTGCAAATCTATTGACGAAGCCACTGGCTTAGATTATATTTGAGCGTTACAAGGGTCTGACAAGGATCAAATACATAAGTGATTAGCTTTAGGTCAAAGGAGAGATTACTGGTTACAAGTGCTCTACAAGCCAATCACGTGAGTGATAGCACGTGAGTGATAGCACGTGTGATATGCTGCATAATATTTTTGCTTATGATTAATATTGGCATTTCTCATATTATATTATCTGTTATATATATATATATATATATATATATATATATATATATTGTGATGTCGTTGGTTCTATGCAATGGGAATTGGATCATGATGAGATCACGATAATAAGATCGATTCACCTTTAAACACAGATCCTAAATGATCCCGATTATAGGTTACTCGAGAGGGATATCGAGATAACCGAACATATTGGTGTACTATATATACGTCTATATGATGGAGTCGACTGGTCTCATAGCCACTTGTATAGAGACACTAAGGATATAATATAGGTGCTCATTAGATAATGAGTTCACTAATTGATCAGCTTATAAAATGTTGTATGATTAATGATACCTAATGTCAGACATCAATTCTATAATCTCAATTATGTATCTGGTCCTTAAACTTGAGACACCAAGGAGGTCTTTTTTGAGTACTCATTTCTTTAACGTCAGACTTATAGATTTGAAAGGTTTTAGATCTAGTACAATTAGTTATCAGGATTGATTGTCAACCTTACGAAGATAATTGAGTGTTAATAAAAGATCATCTTTATACTACCCTTTATTCTTGAAAATTATATAAGGATCTATTTTGAGATCCTTAGTAATAATTTAATTATAAATATAAAAATTTATTTATAAAATATAAGGATATAATTATACAATCATAATTTTTATAAGATTTGAGAATCTAATTATAAATATTATAGATCTAATTGTAAATATAATTCTTTCCTGCATTAAACTCTAAAAGTTACAAAAAAGAACAAGAAAAAGAAAAAAAGGAAAATGTGTTATTCTTATCCACCTTCTACATGCCTCTCTTTACCGAGGAAAACAGAAGAAAGGTGGCTGCGATTTTGGGAAGAGAGGAAGAAGAAGAGGGAAAGAGAGGAGAAGAGAAGGAAGAGAAGGGGCTGCGCCCCTCTGCTTCGGCACAGATGCGTTGGTTAAGGAGAAGAGAAAAAGAAGAAGAAGAAGAACAACAAAGAGGAAGGAAGAAGAGGAGGAGAAGAAGGAAGAGAAGGGGCATGCGGCCCTCTGCTTCCACAGGAGGAGATGCGTCGGTGGTGGAGAAGGAAAAGAGAAGAAGGAGAGAGGAAGAAGAAGAGGGAGAAGATAAGGAAGAAGCGAAAAGAAAAAGGAGGCTGCGGCTAGGGTTACAGCTAGAAGAGAAGAAGGAAAAGAGGAAAAATAGAGGGAAGAACGAGAAGAAGGGAAGGAAGCTGCGGCATGTGTTGCTGCACCTCTGTTTTCTGCAGAGGCAACAGAGGAGGTGCAATGAGTTGGGGAAGAGAAGGGAAGAAGAGAAGAAGAGGAAGGAAGAGGAAGAAGAGAAGAAGAGAAAGAAAAGAAAGGGGTGGCTGCGGCTGTGGCTGCAGTTATGGCAGCTGCGGTAAGGAAAGAAGAAGACGGAAAGAAGAAGTGGAAGGAAGAGGAAGAGAAAGGAAAGAAGGAAGAAAGGGGCAGCACCTTTATTCCTTGCACGAGGAAACAGAGGAGTTACTGTGCAATGGAGAAGAGAAGGGAAGAAGAGGAGAAGATAAAGAAGAAAACGGGGGAAAGAAGAAGAGGAAGGGAGAATAAGAGAAAGAAGAGAAAGGGAAGATGCTGTTGCAGCTGTGGCAGCTCCGGTTGGGAAAGAAGGGGAAAGAAGAACAGGAAGGAAGAGGAATAAGAGAAGAAGAGAAAGGAGATAAAAGGGAAGAAGGGGCTACAGCAATGGCAACTGCGACTGGAAAAAAAGGGGGGAAGAGAAGAATAAAAAAGAATAAAAAGAAGGAATTAAAAAGAAAAAGAGGGCTGCAAAATGGAGAGAATGAAGAGAGGTTGAGCATATAATTGTGCCCCTTATATGTTCTACACGATCTCCAATTGTGAAAGAATAAAGAAGATAATAAACATGGAAAAGGAAAAGAAAGAAAACAAAAAAAAGAAAAAAATAATTTGGACTTAATGACTTCTATTAAAATTCTTGAAATGCAAGTTTACTAGTATTACTGTTATTTTGTTATTGATCAATTGCAAGTGCTTCAATCTTTTTCGATTGTCATTTTAATCTTTATATTTATTTTAATATTATCAATTGATTTGTTATTTATTTTAATATTATCAATTGATTTGTTATAATCTTGCAAGTGTTCTAACCCTTTCGTATTAACATCCTGCTTTTATTTTGATATTATCGATTAAATTGTTATAACCTAACAAGTTTCTATCCTTTTTATTGTCATCTCAATCTTTAAATTCATCTTGATATAATCAATTGAACTGTTACAACCTTGCAATTGATGCCTTTCCTATCTAGATGTAAAGAATTGAGTCTAGTTTCGAGATTTTAATTTTTTTCACTAAATTACTTATAACCTAATATTGAAAACTTTGATTTATGCAAAACTTATTTTATGATAAACTAGACTTGGATACCCTTCTATCCATACCTATTTTGAATAATTTGGAGCATAATTGTTTATCTAAATGTTTCATGCAATGTGTCTCTTAAATTATATTAGAATCATATGTTTGTCTATCTTTGCCTATTCTTGTTTATCTCTTAGAAATGAATTTCAACTAAAATCTATTTTTCAATTTAGCTTTGAACTCTTAACTTTTATTTTTTACCTATCCGAATATAAATTGTAAATGTTTATATTTGCATCGTATTACTTTATATTGGCACATGTATATTTTGTTGTTTCGTATGTGCTTCCAATATATGCCCATTTTATCACACATGTCTTTTTGTACTCTATTGTTTGTAGGATATTATGGACCTATACCAGAAATGATAAACGGTATGTTATGCTGGGAGCCTGTGATGCTCTACTATGTTATGCTTAGAGCTTGTAACGCTCTATTATGTTTGGTGGTCAGATAGATCACATTATATTTGTGATCCCATTTCATCATCTATGTTTTTGATATGTTATTAGATAATATTCTGTCTATTTTTTAATTAAACCCTTTCTTCAATTGAGTCTTTTATTATTGCTTTGAATTCTTATACACTCTTGTTCTTTATCCTTTGCCCATCCGAATGTAAATTATGAATGTTTATGTTAACATTGTAATTGCTTCATGTTGGCACATGTATATTTCATTGTTTCATATGTGCTTCTGATATATGTCATTTTTATTGCTTATGTCCTTTTGTACTCTAGTATTTGTGGGATATTATGGACCTTTGCCAGAAATGGTAAAGGATATTATGTTCAAAACAAGTTATGTTATTGCCAACTCCTATGACATCATCAGACATGTTCTTGTCGACCCCTATGACATCATCAGACATGGGTGGATGGAGCTCCCAGACATGGGGGACTTATGTTTGGTGGTCATTCAATGATGGATATTCTACATTATGCTTATAGTCCCACTTCACCCTCTATGTTTCTGATATAATATTCAAAGTATTGCTTTTAAGTTATATGTACGCATTACATAAGAATGAAATGATTGTTATGTCTGATATGATATTGAGCTTCTGCTTCTCAGTTGTTTACTTGATAAGTTTTGAGATTATCCATTCACCATTGATATATTTAGCAATGTGTTTACGTCTTTGACATGCTTTGAAATGTTCCTTATGTCATTGTTATGTTCCGAAATGTCTCAATTGCTATTGATATGTTCTGAAATATTTCATTTATTATTGATATGTTATGAAATGTCCTATGTGCCTTTGATATGCTCCGAAATACTTCTTACATCATTGATATGCTCCAATTATTCTATATTCCATTTGTTATGAACCAAATATGTTTTGAATGAATGATATTTGAGATTATGTATCTATTGAGTTGATATATATGAACTCTTGTATATCTGCTTTGTAACTTGATACTAGTTTATTTGAATATCATATGCTCTTGTATTGAAATTTGTTAACCACTTGGTCATCTTTCTAGCTCACTCTTTTGTTATCAAATCTTTCAAACTAGCTTGACACTCATTAAACTGTTAAGATTGTGCTGAAGCAATGGAGAGCTATACAGATTGAGGGCAAGTATTATCGGATGTTATATCATAGTTTTTGTATAAGTATATTTTGTATATAAATGAAATATTATCGATAAGTTCGATTGATGTACATCATAGTTTTTGTATAAGGAGGGAAGAGTGTAATATTGAGTATCTATTTTGAGATCCTTAGTAACAATTTAATTATAATATAAAGATCTATTTGTAAAATATAAGGATCTAATTGTATAATGAGATTTCTTTATAAGATTTGAGGACTTATTTATGAATATTGAGGATCTAATTGTAAATATAATATTTTCAGGGATTAAACTATAAAAGTTACAAAAAGAAAAATAAAAAGGACGAAAATGTGCGATACTTATCTACCTTCCACCCCTTCTACATGCCTCTATTTACCGAGGAAAACGGAAGAAAGGTGGCTGCGATTTTGGGAAGAGAAGGGGAAGAGACGAAGACAAATAGAGGAAGAGAGGAGAAGAGAAGGAAGAGAAGGGGTTGCGCCCTCTGCTTCCGCAAGAGGAGATGCGTCGGTGGTGGAGAAGGGAAAGAGAAGAAGGAGAGAGGAAGAAGAAGAGGGAGAAGAGAAGGAAGAAGCAGAAAGAAAAAGGAGGCTGCGGCTAGGGCTGTAGCTAGAAGAGAAGAAGGAAAAGAGGGAAAAGAGAGGGAAGAAGAAGAAGAGGGGAAGGAGGTTCGGCATGTGTTGCTGCACCTCTGTTTTCTGCAGATGAAACCGAGGAGGTGCAGTGAGTTGGGGAAGAGAAGGGAATAAGAGAAGAAGAGGAAGATGAAGAAGAGAAAGAAGCGAAAGGGGTGGCTGCGGCTGTGGCTGTAGTTGTGGCAACTGCAGTAGGGAAAGAAGAAGAGGGAAAGAAGAAGCGGAAGGAAGAGGAAGAGGAAGAGAAAGGAAAGAAGGAAGAAAGAAAGGGGGCAGCACCTCTATTCGTTGCACGAGGAAACAGAGGAGGTGCTGTGCGATGGAGAAGAGAAGGGAAGAAGAGGAGAAGAGAAAGAAAAAGGGGGAAAGAAGAAGAGGAAGGGAGAAGAAGAGAAAGGAGATAAACGGAAGAAGGGGCTACTGCCCTAAGAAGAGGGGGGAAGAGAAGAATAAAAAAGAATAAGAAAATAAAAAGAAGAAACAAGATAAAGTAAATATGAAAAAGATAATGAAATAAAGTAAAGAAATGAAAGAAGAGAAGAATTCGGGCTTAATTATTTCAAATTAAAATTCTTAAAATACAATTGTCTTAGTCTTATTTTTATCTTGTTATTGATCAATTGAATTGTTATAAATTTGTAAGTGCTTCAATCTTTTTCGATTGTCATTCTAATTTTTGTATATATCTTAATATGATTAATTGATTTGTTATAACCTTACAAGTGTTCTAATCCTTTCATATTACCATCATGCTTTTATCTTAATATGATCGATTGAATTGTTATAACTTATTAAGTTTTCAATCCTTTTATTGTCATCTTAATCTTTGAATTCATCTTGATATGATCAATTAAACTGTTACAATCAGGCAATTAATGTTTTACTACCTAGACGTGAAAAATTGAGTCTAGTTTCTAGATTTTAACTTTTGTTCACTAAATTACTTATAACTTCATGTTAGAGACTCTGATTTATGCAAAATTTATTTCATGATAAACTAGACTCGGATACCCTTCTATCCGTACCTATCTTGAGTAATTTGGAGCATAATTATTTATCTAAATATTTCAGGTAATATGTCTCTTAAATTCTATTAAAATCATATGTTTGTTAATCTTTGCTTATTTTTGTTTATCTCTTGGAAATAAATTTCAACTAAAATCTCTTCTTCAATTGAGGTTTGAACTCTTAAATTTTATTTCTTGCCTATCCGAATGTAAATTATAAATATTTATGTTTGCATTATATTGCTTCATATTGGTACATGTATATTTTGTTGTTCTGTATGTGCTTCCGATATATGCTCATTTTATTGCACATTTCTTTTTGTACTCTATTGTATGTGGAATATTATGGGCATTTGTTAGAAATGGTAAAGGGTATATTATGTTGAGAGCTTATGATGCTCTACTATGTTATGCTTGGAGCCTATAATGCTCTATTATGTTTGGTGGTCAGATGGATCACAATATATTTGTGATCCCACTTCACCATCTATGTTTTTGATATGTTATCAGATCATATTATGTCTATGATCCAATTAAAGTTTTTTCTTCAATCAGGCTTTACATTATTACTTTGAATTCTTATGCACTCATGTTCTTTATTCTTTGCCCATCCGAATGCAAATTGTGAATGTTTATATTAATATCGTAATTGCTTCATGTTGGCACATGTATATTTCATTGTTTTACATGTGCTTCCGATATATGTCAATTTTATTGCTTATGTCCTTTTATACTCTGATGTTTGTGAGATATTATAGACCTTTGCCAGAAATGGTAAAGTTATTGTGTTCAGAGCCAAATATGCTCTTGTCGGCTCTTATGACTTCACTTAGACATAGGTTGATGGAACTTTCAGATATGAGAGACTTATGTTTGGTGGTCATTCAATGATGAATGTTCCACATTATGCTTATGGTCCCACTTCACCCTCTATATTTTTGATATGATATCCAAAATATTGCTTTTGAGTTATATGTGCGCTTTAGATAAGAATGAAATGATTGTTATGTCTGATATGAGATTGAGCTTTTGTTTCTCATTTGTTCACTTGATAAGCTTTGAGATTATCCATTCATCATTGATATGCTTAATAATGTGTTTACGTCTTTGACATGCTTCGAAATGTTATTTGTACCATTGTTATATTTCAAAATATTTCAATTGCTATTGATATGTTCTGAAAATATTTTACACTCTATTAATATATTCCAAAATGTTTCATTTATCATTGATATGTTCTGAAATGTCTTATGTGCCTTTGATATGCTCCGAAATACCTCTTATGTCATTGATATGCTCCAATTATTATGTATTCCGTTTGTTATAAACCAAATATATTTTTAATGAATGACATTTATGATTTTGTATCTATTGAGTTGATATCCATAAACTATTGTATATCTGCTTTGTATCTTGATACCAGCTTATTTGAATGTCATATGTTATTGTCTTAGAATTTGTTAAACACTTCCTGAGCTTCCTAGCTCACTCCTTTGTTATCAAATCTTTCAGGTCAGCTTGACACTCATTAAACTGTTAAGATTATGCTGAGGCAGTGGAGAGTTATACATATTGAGGGTAAGTATTATCAGATGTTATATCATAATTTTTATATAAGTATATTTTGTACATAAATAAAATGTTATCCATAAGTTTGATTGATGTATCACGTAAAAATTTTAAATGACCTCTCACGATTTGAAAATATTTTAGAATGCTATGTCTTGTCTTTGATGAAGTGAATTTATGGTAAATGTTTAGTTTGGTGATTGTATAGATTCTTTTATTGATAAATTATAAGTATGGTTAATATCTGTTAAGTTAGCTTTTGGGTTTCATAGATGTTCGAGTGATATGATGTATTATTATAAACTATACAGATTTCATATATGTGAATTTTGAAGTTTGAATGTTTCTCAATATTATCAAATGTTTATTTGGATCTTGGATAAATTGTGTTTGATTACAATGTTATCGATTTTTAAGATAGGCTCACATATCTTAAATATGAATATTTGGGGGGCATGACACATCTACTCTCAGTATCATTAGAGAAATATCTCGTATGTGCTTGCTCAGACAAATCCATGGCCAAGATCATTCAGATTGAGAGATAAAAAGTTCTCTGGTAGAATCTGATTAGATGAAGATAAACTGATTCTGTATGTGACATAATAGTACTATGTCTAATATATGATTTTTAGGATATTAGTTGGATGAGAGATTATAGATATATGGTAACCGTGGACAAACATGTCCGATGGATTTGATCCTCTTATTCCATCTAGGGACTATGACGTAGTGGCCTAGTACGTCCATAGTCGATGAGTCGAGTGAATTATTATAGAGATAATAATTCACTATATCAAAAGGAGTTTTGATGAGAGTGACTCATGGCTAACTCGGTATCGGGCCTAGAATGTCACACATATATGGTGGATGCTTCAGCGAATAAAAGATTATATGAAGATCCAATTAGCCCATATTCTCATTAAATGAGGCCCTATGGTGATGGACTCCTTGCTTAAGGCCCAGTTAGAGGCCTAAGTAGATTATTGGTTAGAGATCCAATAATACAAGATTGGTGGGTTACTAGATGGAGATCCAATACCCACTAAGGCAGGACCCCTAGTGTTTTGGTGGCTCTTTATAAATAAGAGGGGAGACTTAATGGTTGATAGGTTATAACCTTGGCCTCCCTCTCCTATTCTCCTCCCTCCCTCCACATAAGAGTTGCAATATCAGATTGGAGGAGATTCGTTGTAGAGATCTATCATGTGGATACCGCTAGAGAGGAAGACGCTTGACTTCCTTCATCCTCTCTATCCAAATCTGGAACACAAGGATATACAATCTCCCTTGGTAAAATAGTCTTTCACATGATGTAGTTTTTTTTTTTATTTTTGTGATTTTCTCGCGACCCAATCTTTTGCATGATAATTTAATCTGTGTGAGAAATTGATTTTTGTTTTGATTTTCGCTGCGCATGTGATGCTCCCGTTGAGGTTTCCTAACACTATATATCTGTCTATATGATGGAGGCGGCTGGTCTTATATCTCATATGTGCTTGGTCGAACAACATGTAAGATAAAAGAATAGCAATAGCAAATAGGCATAGGTGATAAAAATATACCAGATCTCCAATTTCAAACGCAGGGGGTAGTAGCAGATTAATTTGATCTACGGTTTGGGTAAAAGGTGGACGCGTATGTCGTAGCAATTGTGGGAATTGCTTGGAAATATGGGGGCGACAGAGATGGCAGCAAGGGCAGTAGGAACACTGCTCTAATACCAGATGATGGAACCCTAGAAGGAGCTCTATAGATTTGATCTTTGAGGGGGATCAACCCTTGGAACACTAAAAGGGTTCCTCCCTCCTAGGGTCAGCCAGTAAGGCTGAAACAAAATTGATCTTGCTTAATGAAAAGGGTGAAGGCTACAAGCTTATATAGGACTCAAAACCCTAGCCCTAGGAGGGTGCTTACTAAGTGAATTTTCTTTTTTGCCCCTCCTATAGTTGTCATGCCTAAATAAAGGGGGCGACAGCCTAAGTAGCTAAACAAGACACGCCCCTCTACTAGAAACCCTAGCTGACCAACCCAATAAGGGAGGTGGCTACTAGGAAGCCCTAAGGCCCCAAAATGAACCCTAGCCACACTTCTTTATAGTATAGAAGTGACTAGGTGGGGTTTTATTACAATCTCATAGAGTTCTTATTAATTACTTCTAGGGTGATTAGGACTCAAGTCCTATCACGCCATCGATGCTACCCCTATATCAATGTTGCTGCTTCTAGTTACAGTAGCCTCAGTTGTTCCCTATACCGATCTGTTGTCTTCTAGCCTTAAGCATCAACCTTCCCTTCTCATAGCAACCTAAACATGGCAAATTCTAGCCCTTAGCTACTGCCATCTTCCTCCTTCGCCAACTGCACCAATGACACCCCTTTTCCTCTGTCCGTCGCAGCCTCGACGATCTTGCAGCATCATCGCACCATCGTCTTTCTAGCCACCAGCGTCATAGTAGCAACACCTAGTAGGACAAAACTGATGCCCTTAACCCAATATCAGAAATAGAAATTGAACATTACTGATTTATAATCTTATGCGATGGTTATTAATGATTCAATGAAAGCAATATTTAAAGCCTTTAAAACCTGAGTAGAAGAAAAATTGAAAGAACTTTTCAACGAATTCAGAATAAGTCTATTGGATAGCCCCAACAAATTTCAACATGGTGAAAGTTCCAACCTCAAATGGAGCCAATTTGAAATATAAGATCAAGGGCAAGACACAGGATACCCCACACAATGAGGGTGGAGTTCCCTATATGGGAAGATTGAGATCCGACCAGTTGGGTCTCATGAGCTAAAAAGTTCTTTTACTTCTATAGATCTCTAAAAGACTCCAAGGTGGAAATAGCTTCAAATCAACTTAATGGTGATAAGATCCAAACGTGTGATTTGTACCATAACAGTTCAAAAGAGAGCTCATGATTCACTTTGGACCGTCAAAGTACGAGAACATTAATGGACAGCTTACCAAAATCAGTTAGACTTTCACAATACAGGAGTACCATAGTAGATTTGAGTACCTGTCAAGCTAAACCCAAGATTGGTCCAAAAAATAATTGGTTAGAACATTTATCGAGGGACTTAGTCCCGAGATTCGATGTGAAGTTAAAGCTCGTCACCCTCACACCATGATGGCTATCATATCATTCGGTCGCGTACATGAAGAAAAAATTAATATGGACACTCACCGAAATAGAAGCTTAAATAGATAGGTAATCAGCAAATCGCCCACCCCATCTATTCCCAACCAACTCCCGAACATCCAAAAGCCAACCGGAGAAGAACCTAAGGTAAGATCAATATAGGATTTATGCTCGCATTATAATGAAAATCGATGCACACAAGGGCAACTTCTGACGATTGAGTCAATTAAAGAGGAATTAAAAACTAACAATGTTAGAATCTGACCATAATGGCTATGACAAACTTCTGATCATAGAGCCAATTAAGGAGGAATTAGAGACTAACAATGTGAGATCCGATTATGAAGGTATGGATTCTAATGAAAATATTGGACATATTACATATACAATGCATGTATTAGCCGGCTACTCTAACCTGTAACTCATGAAAATTGAAGGAATTTTGAAACATTAGCTTGTTACTATTTTAATTGATATTGATCGCACTATTAATTTTATGGACAGAAACCTTGTTGACCAAGTGACCTATCACATTAAAGGCTATGACAAATTCGAAGTCAGGGTTGTTGATGAATGAATCCTAACTTATGATAATAAGTGTTCAAAGATAAAGCTAATTATACAAGGCAAAAAACTACTTGTGGATTTCTTTTTGATACCTTTGGAAGACTTCGAAGTGGTGATCCTCAAAAGAAGACATGAAATTTCATTAACCCAGATGGAGAAAATTCTTCAGAAGATTACAATGATTACTACACAAGAAGACTGGCCCAGTGGATATCATACTTAATTGATCAAAGAGTTGTGATGAGTGACAAATATTAAAATGCTCCAATAATTTGATGCTGCTTAACCTTTAGGACAAGGCTGATTTAAAGATGGCAGGTATGATAGGACCCTAACAGGGTTGGGTCCTCATCTATTGAGTCATGTTAGTTGGTCTAATCAAGTCAATTAAGAGTCTTAGTAGGAAAGTCTATTTGATTAGAAGTCATAGTAAGAATTGGAATCTATTGATTATGAGTCCATATAGGAATCTATTTTAGAAGTCTTAGTTCAATTATAAATTATTAGTAATAATTTTATTTTAAATAATAAATTTAAAAAATATATTTTATTTTAACCAATAGATCAAGAATGATCGATCCTCTATAAAAATTAAAAACATCAATCCCCTCAAAATGATTATTTATACTATAAAAATATAAATTAATATCATAATAATATTGTCTCGCTATTTATCCACTCCACCACCTTTACAGCGATAATTTATCCTTTCAATTCCTATTACACTTTACCGTCAAATTAGTATATTATCCGTAAGAGACGCCTACCGATTACATCACAGTGTACTGGTCATCTCACAGTGTACTGATAGAGACGCCAACGGATAATATCAAACTGATATTATTAGAATGAAACTGGTCATCTCACAGAAAACCACAACATACAACGAACATGGTTCGGAAGATGAGAATCTTCTTTTGATATTAAGACTACCTGCAAGTTTCCTATACTTCCATACTTGGTCACCAAGAAAGCATGGCATGTGGCGTCAGCTGCACTTCAATCACCACCATTTGTTTATTGGTGCAGTCCCCTTGCTCTATCCCCCATGTTTGACGTTCATAAAAGCTAAGGAAGCCATGGAAGCCAGCAGTCTAACACAAGACATTACCAGGTCTTATGGAGCTATCTTCCCCACAGCTTGTCTGCTTCCTCTTGCCTCTCTCCCTCTTCCTCTTCTTCCTCTACAGGAGCTCGGCAGAGCGAAGCAGATGCACTGGCCTCAAGCCTTACCTCTTGCTCGGTCTCCTTCCTCAGTTCCTCCAAAACCGGCACCGATTTCTCGACTGGATCACCGACGTACTCGTCCACAGCCCCACCCACTCGATGACGTTCCGGAGCCCGGGGCAGGTCGGAGGTGTCATCACCGCCAACCCCTCCAACGTCGAACACGTGCTCAAGTCCAACTTCGAGAACTACCCCAAGGGCGAGCGGTCCTTCCGCATGCTGGTGGACTTCCTCGGCCATGGCATCTTCAACTCGGACGGCGAAGAGTGGAAGTGGCAACGCAAGCAGGCGAGCTACGAGTTCAACAAGCGCTCCCTTCGCAACTTCATGGTGGACACCGTGCAGTTGGAGATCGCCCACAGGCTGCTGCCGCTGCTGAGGAGAGCGGGAGAGAAGGGCGAGACGATGGACCTGCAGAGCGTCTTGGAGCGCTTCTCCTTTGACAGCATCTGCAAGGTTGCCTTCGACGAAGACCCCGCGTGCCTCGCGGACGACGCCGTTGGTGATGCCACTTCCTCGAGCTTCATGAAAGCCTTCGAGGAAGCGCAGAACCTGATCGTTGGCCGGTTCATGGATGCTTTCGACATCACGTGGCGGGTGAAGAAGCTGCTCGACATCGGGTCGGAGAGGCGGCTGAGAGAACTGCTCGCGGTCGTGCACGGTTACGCCATGCAGATCATTCGAGCAAGGAAGGAGAAAGCCCCAGAGCTCGACGAACACCACGACCTCCTCTCTCGATTCGCCTCCGACAAGAACAACTCCGAGGAGTTCCTGCGAGACATCGTCACAAACTTCCTCGTGGCAGGCAGGGAGACGACATCATCGGCCCTGACATGGTTTTTCTGGATCCTGGCGGCGAGGCCCGACGTGGAGAAGAAGATACTGGAAGAGGTAAGAAGTGTAAGGACCATCAACAAGAACACAAGCGAGACGTTCAGCTTCGATGAGCTCCGAGAGATGCATTACCTCCATGCCGCGGTGACGGAGTCGATGAGATTGTATCCTCCGGTACCGATCGACACACAGTCGTGCCTGGAAGACGACACCATGCCCGACGGGACCTTCGTGGGCAAAGGATGGTTTGTGACCTACAGCGCTTACGCCATGGGGAGGTTGGAGGACATATGGGGGCGAGACTGTACCGAGTACAAGCCGGAGAGGTGGCTGCAGAACGGAGTCTTCAGCCCCGAAAGCTCGTTCCGCTTCCCGGTGTTCCATGCAGGCCCAAGGATGTGCCTGGGGAAAGAGATGGCGTACGTACAGATGAAGTCTATCGTCGCCTGCGTGGTGGAAAGGTTCGAGATCGACGTGGTGGGGAAGGAGAAGACACCGGAGCACGTGCTGTCCCTCACCCTGAGGATGAAAGGAGGCCTGCCAATTAAGATCAAGGAGAAGGTTACGCAGTGCTGTTAGCTACAGCAGAGTGTGGGGGTCGCATTGATATTAGGCAAAGATGTTTGTATTATGTTTTGCTTGGATTATTGTGTCCCTGCGGTTGAATCCTTGTTTCTGATTCCATTCACTATTTGGTATGTTGGAAATGGAAGTAGTAGTACAACTAAGCAGCAAGTGCGTTCTATTGATGGACTTTGTTAATTGAGATGTTTTCTTCCTACATCCTGACAGTGGTCAGTAAACTTTAAAATATGTCATCAGACATCTAGATTCCACTCAACCCAATCATGGCCATTCTGACACATCCATACAATCTAACATGACTGAAATATTAAAAATAGCCAGACTAAATAAGCTTTTGGATTATGATAATGTGCAATTTCTATGTATAGTAGCTCTATCTAGTTTAACTTAGATTCAAATAGTCAATATGATATCAAAGTCAAACGATCTAGAATGAAGTTACTCAGAAAAACAAAATAAAAAAGAATTTAAATCACGTTGTCTAAGGGAAGTCAGATGCGTTAGGTGACCCAAGTGATGGTCAAACTTGGTTTGACTTAGTAAAGATGAGTCACAGCAATAGAAAGACAAGAATAAGTGCTGCCTATACAAACTTGGAGAAAAATTAATCCTCACAAGAGAGAAATATGCATAAATTTACAACAAAAAAAAAACTCTCTCAAAGTGGCTCCTTTCCAATTGATCCGTGAGATAATCAATCCACACACGCATGGAAGGAAAGATGTTAAGGATAAAAAAGACATAGGTGAGACAGAAATTAAGATTAGATTAGGAATAGTTATACGTGAATATAATATTAAAAACAGACAGGCTATATAATTTTTTTGATTGTAAGGACGAAACAATTTGATTCAAACTCAAATCGAAAAAAAAAAGCATACATGCTTCTATCAATTAATTTTTGAAAAGATCAAAGTAATTGTATCATCCACTTAACATAGTAAAAGAGTTCAAAATAAAAAATATTTTGATGAATGTGATAAAGTATCACCTTGTGTGATAAAAGTACTACACTAAAAGAAAATATGCAAATTACTCTGGTTTATTTATTGTAATATAAAACTATTCTATTAAATAGCTACCCTCCTTTTTCTCTGTTTTAGTTTTGCTTTTTTTTTGACCTTATCCAAAGCATCCTCGTTAACCCAGTTTTGGCTTCCATTACTTTCTTCAGTCTCACTTTTCTCCTTTATCTGATGATGCATAAAGTTCTCAGGTTTCGTCTTACAAACTCCCCAAATTCTCTAAATTAGTCTTACCTTAAAATGATAATCCCATTGCAATTTGTTAGAGTTCATGAATAGATTGGATGCATGCCTAAGGAACCATTTTAACAAATAGATTGTATGCATCCAACGTGATATGTGTTTGACAAATAGAGCACACATGATATCAAACGTACCTGATTAATTTGTAGAAAAGTTTACCAATAATCTGAGCAGGAACATGTCCAGTTCTTGAAATGGTGAAAGCGGCTTCGATCTCGCACAATTATTTCCCTCCTGTAGATCCCAGATATGAGCTTTGTACTTAAGTGGCAGTCACCACAGACTCTCAAATTCTTCATAATTCTGATAGGAACACTCGGATCAGATGCAAGGAGAGCAAAGGCAATAGCCAGCCTCTCACTGTGGTAGGTGAGAGCATCTTCCTTGTCCTCCTCTTCTACATCAAACAACACTTCCTTTGTTTTTGGCATGTATCCAAACTCATGCAACCTTCTGTCCATTTCGTCGAGCATCTTGTAGATCTCCTTCAGAAGAGGGTGCGTTCTGTCACCCATTAAGAACTCGTGCATGGATCCCTCGACCTCGACTAGACTAGAACCAGGTGTTTTATCAATACCCTTCTCCTTCATCACCTTTCTCACCTGCATAACACCGTCCCATCTACAAATCTTGGCAAACATGTTTGACAATAAAACGTAGTTACCACCATGCTCAGGCTCCGAATGTATCACCTGTGCAACCATACGCTCTCCGATCTCCAAGTTATTATGAATTCCACAAGCTGTTAACAACGACCTGTAAAGGATCGCATTTGGTTTCATAGGCATGGATTGAATGACCTGCTCGGCCTCCTCAAGCTGTCCAGATCGGCCCAAAAGATCCACCAAACATCCATAATGCTCCATCTGTGGCTTGATTCCGAAATCCTCTTGCATTTTGGAGAACAATCTCTGCCCCTCATCGACCAACCCTGCATGAGCACAAGCACTCATGACAACTACAAATGTTGCCTCATCAACCCCCACCCCCACGCTCGTCATCCTATGGAACAGTTCAACTGCCTGGCGACCACACCCGTGAGTTGCAAGTCCCCGAATCATGACGTTGTAGCAGAGCACATCTTTCTGAGACAATCTGACGAACAGTTGCTCTGCAAGATCTAATCGTCCGCATTTTGCATACATATCGATCAAAGCCGTAACCACGACCTGGTTCATGGTCAAATGATTCAGCTCGATGTAGGCATGTGCCCAAATACCCTGGCCTAGGGCTCCCACATCACCACAAGCACCGATCAAGGCCACGAGCGTGATCTCGTTCGGCCTAAACGTGGAGGAAAGCTGCAACCTTCGGAAGAGAAACAAGGTCTGCATGCCGGAACCAGCATCCCCGGCGTCGCTACACCACCGAGAATAGGCCGAGAGTATGCAATTCCAAGCGGGCAGGTCAGGGTTTGGAATGCGGTCGAACAAGCGGCGGCCAGATGATACGTCCCCGCAGCGGGAGTAGAAGCTGAGCAGCGCGGCGCGGACGAAGTTGTCGACGGAGTCGTGGCCGATGAACTTGACGACGTGGGCGTGAAGGGCGCGGCCGACTGGGACCCAAGAGGGGCCGGCGGCGGCGCAGGCCTTGAGGAGGGAGGGAAAGGTGTGGTTGTTGGGCTTGGGGGATTGGGGCTGGAGGAGGAGGACCCTGGAGTAGAGGGAGAGGGCGAGGTGGGGACGGCCGATGTCTGCGAGGGAAGAGACGAGCGTGTTGGGAAGGAAGGGGGACGAGGAGGAGGAGGAGAGCAGAGGCTGGCAGAGGAGGGCGGCGGCGTGGGGGAGAGTGGTGAGAGGGGAGGGGAGCGAGGAGAAGAGGAGGAGGAGGCGGGAGAGGGGGTAGGTGTGGCGGGCAAGGCCGGTGGTGATGAAGTGGGCGTGGAGTTGGTTGAAGGAGGAGAGGGTTTTGGGGCACCTCTCCAAGAGGAGGAAGGTGGGGTGGTGTTGGCAACTGCGCGGGGAAGTTGGAATGCAGATGCTGCGAGGTTTCATTCATTCGTTCTCGCCATTCTCGCAAGAGTCTATCCAATGTGATTTGATGCTCCTGAAAAAATAAGATTCATGTAGCACCACATCATAAATCTTTCATGATACCCACGCTACATCCCCAAAAAAATATATAATTTAAAAATATATGAAGATATTTTTGTCATCTCCAATTGAGATCTTAAGATTGAATAAAAAAATATCATGAAAAAATTAATTTGGAGGTCATTATCACTTATTTTGGCTTATTAAACATTATATCTTAAAACTCTTTAATACTAAGGTTGTTTATATAGTTCGACAAATTTCAATCCTATTAAACATAATGTCACGGGCTTAGTTAATTTTATCTAAGTCGTGCGGCACCCATACGTATCCGTCCGTAAAGGTCAGTCTTTCCCGAGATCTCCTAATGTCCCTTAGACTTACAAAAGATAAAACGGGCCAGAAGAAGTAATTCCAACGAGATCCATAAGCAACTGCTCAAGCAAACACTTTATAAAGTCAGATACAAATTACACCCATGGACAATACAAATTACACACATTTCAACCCTCTATTATAAACTTGTTAGGATCCTAGCAAAGTCGAGTCTTAGTCGATTAAGTTGAGTTCATAGATTATATCTTATTTGTTGAACCTCGGATTTTGATGATGAAATCAATTGATGGGTATTGATCTAACATGTGTTGTTAGAGTTGATTGATTCAGGATTAACTACGACAAAGATAATATGATAATCAGAGGTTTGGCCAAAGTTAAGTTCATGCATTGAGTCGGGTTCGAACGATGCAGTTGGGAACTCATCAGGAATACGTCGGAAGCTCGCCGAGAGTATTAGAAGTTTGCCAGGATGGTACAAGGGAGTTCGTTGGAAGAAGACCAAGACTCGCCGGAAGATTGTCGAGGGTAGCCGAAAGGTTTATCGGGAGACGGGAAGGTCTTAAAGTGGATGTGTTGACCATTATGATTATAATTAATTAAGTTATAGTTAGCATTATACAGGTTTAACCACGATGGGAGAAGGAGTTACATATCAGACATGGACCCATGATCAAGCTTAGGCATCGGGCCAAAGTTTTGGATGATGCAACAAAAGCTCACCGGACGTTTGTTAGGACTTCACCGAAGGTATTGAGAAGATCGCTAGGAATACACTAAGAGATCGCTAGAGGAAGACCGTGAAACTCGCCGTTGGAGATTCTAGAGGTTGTCAGATTGCGGGAGTAAGGTTATAAGCTTTGTGGTCATGTCTTAATTGTAATCTTTAAGTCATATGTTAAGATTGAGTCCTAAATAAGTATAATTTAGAATGAATCCAAATCAACTCAAAGAGGCAATCGGGTTTACTATGGGATTTGGTTGAGCTCACGTTGAGCTTAATTAGTTGATCGAAGAATTGGTCAACATCAGGTTCAAGCCGAAATTTGAAAAGTAGAGGGAACCACTTTTTCGGAGATTCAGATGGATAAACCATCAGTGAGTGACGGTTAAACCGGTGCCGCCCAGAATTACGAGCAACTGTCAGCGGTTGAATTGTCCATACCTAGGAATCTAGGCACTTTCGACGGTTGACCCCCCTAGGTCGGTAGGTGAATCACCCATATCCAAATTTTTCGAATGAGTTTGATTTTTGACTCCAAATTCTGAAGCCATTTGGGGTCTCTAAATACCCTAAGTTTTCTTACATTCTAGATAATACTTGTGGGGATAAAATTATATAAAAAACTTGTGTAGATTACATAAAAAGGAAAGGGGTATGAGAGTGATCAAAGAGTTATAATCTTGTCTCCTTTATAAGCCAAGTGTAAGGGTTTGGTATTCACCCAAAGAAGATTGGTAGTGGACGCCAATGTGCCTCAAGGAGGAGGACAACGGAGTGGATGTAGGCCCGTTGGTGCCGAATCACTATAAAACTTATGAATTCTTCATTTGCTTTCCTTACTTAGTAATTTTATATTCCGACTTCGTTTACTCTTTGAAAGTAAGGTTTCCACGTTAAATATTTTATTTACGACGTTGCTTATTTTTAGGTTTCCTTGCTCTTTCTTAAATAATTTGTAAGCAAGTAACTTAGTAATCTTCTTTTGAATCACTTACTTGTTTTACTTGAACAAAAAGCTTTGGATCTTTCTATCTTGCTTAAAGTGAAAAAATTTTATTTAAAATGAGAATTTACATTTGCACTAATTCACCACACACCCCCCCTCTTAGTGCCAATTGATCATAACAATTAGTATTAGAGCCACGTTTTTCTCATTTGGTTTAACACCCAACAGAAATGGCTCTTTTCGACATTAACAGTAGTCAATGCATCACAAGTTCTCCTATGTTTAATAGGATGAACTACACATCTTGGAAAATACGAATATGCATCTTTTTTTTATTTCGATAGATCTTGATTTGTGATGTATTATTAAAAAGGTATTCAGAAGTCATCCATGTTAGGATCAATTGGCACTTGGGGTGAATTAGTGCAAACTAAGATTTTTCTTTTTAAAGCAAAAGCTTTTTCAATAAGATAGAATAAGAAATCCAAAGCTTTTTATTTTTAATAAAACAAGTGAGTGATTAAAAGTAAGAAGCCAAAAAGATAATCACGTTTGAGGAAAAGAACTTACCGTCTTGCTTTCAAGGAGTTTAGTTATGTTGGAAGCATCAATTCAACAATATTCAAGCAATGCAAGTATGAAACACTTCCAATTTTATAGTGGTTCTGCGCCAATAGCCTACATCCACTTCCGAGTTCTCCTTCTTGAGGCACACCGACATCCACTACCAATCTTCTTTGGGTGAAGATCAAACCCTTACACTTGCTTACAAGGGAGACTTAATAAGTTACTATCTCTAAACTCTCTCCCTTCCCTTTTTTTGTTTCTTACAAATCACACACACTTTCTTTTTCACATAATTTAATTGCCCAAAAGAGTTGTTAATGAATGTAAGAATACTTGGGTATTTATAAACCCCAAGTAGCTTTAGATTTTTAGAGTCAAAAATCAAACATACCTGGAAAAACTGGGTACGAGCGGTTTGCCCGCCATTCTGGGTGGTTTACCCGTCGTCAGCCATTGGCCGTCGCTCGTAATGTGTGATACAGGCGGTCCAACTATCGTCTAGGCGATTTACCCACTGACACCTGTTGGTCGCCACCCGGATTCTGTGGTACGGGTGGTCCAACCGCCACTCACTCGTGGTTTACTCGCTAGAATTTTCGCAAAAGTGGTTCCCTCCACTTTTCAAATTCTGGCTTTACTTTTACATTGACCAGCTCTTTGGTCAACTGATTGACCTCAACCTGAGCTCAACTAAACCCAGTAGTGGATCCGGTTGCCTCATTAAGTTGATTTAGATTCCTTCTAAATCAAACTCAATTAGGACTCTAACCCTAACTATGACTCAATGATTATAATACTTAATGACCAATTAAGCCTAATTAAGACCTAACTCCCGCATACTCCGGCAACCTCCGGTGATCTTGCGGCAAGTTCTCCGGTCTTCTTTCCGACGATCTCCCTTCACGTTCCAAGTGAGCTTCCCAATTCCTTCAGCGAATCTCCTAGCGAACTTCCAGCGAGATTCCATTGCATCATCCAAACTTGGCGCGATGCCTAGGCTATATCTTGGCCCATCATCTGGTTGTAGCTTCATTGATCCTATCATAGTTAGACCTACACGATGCTAATTATGTCTTAATTAAATACAATCATAATTGTCAAAATATCAATTACAAGACCATCTCGACTCCCGACAAGCTTTTCGACTATCTCCGATAATCTTTCGATGAGTCTCGACCTTCTTTTGGTGAACTCCCTTGCGCCATCCTAGCAAACTCTCGATACCCTCGGCGAGCTTCCGACACACTCCTGGCGAGTTCCCAAATGCATCGATTCAATGCATGGACTTAACCTTGGCCAATCCTGATTGTAATAATCATTTTATCATAATTAATCCTACATCAATTAACTCTAACAATCCTATTAGATTAATAATCCATCAATTGATTTTATCATCAAAATCTGAGATTCAACAATCTATCCATTTTTTATGATGATAATCAATTGATGACATGAGTTAATCTTAACGCCCCCTAAAACCATACCACTTAAATTTAAGAGATGCACTTACTCTTAAATTCAAGCAATCAATTATTTAATATAAATTTAAACACAAATTTATATCAAGTCATTAAATCATGAATTGTAAAATATCCAAGTTATATCATCAAGTGTTATCAATGGATATTTTTTAATGTCATGTGTCATCATCAACAAAAAGGTGAAATATAGAGCTAATAATTTCAAAAACACATGATAACATTACTCCCCCTTAGTATATGCATTAATATAGAAGACTTAAATTCAAGAGAGTCACATCCTCTTGAATTTAAGTGAATCAAAGCAATGAGCATTTCAAGCATATAACCTTTCAAGTATAACAAAGATTTACCTTTTAAACTTTTCAACTTATCAAGAATTTTAAAAAATTATCATAAAGTTGAAAATATTTAAAAAAATTTCTTCAAATCATCAAGCATAGAAAATTTTTAAATCAATAAGCATAAAATTTTTTTAAGTCATAGTGCATAGAAAATTTTCAAGTCATAGAAAATTTCAAGTCATAGTGCATAGAAGATTTTCAAGTTATTGAGCATACCTTTCTCAATAAATTTAATATATTTAAAAATTAAGCTCTAGTCATCAATCATACCTTTTATAATTAATAAGTAGAGAAATATGGGAGGTGTTGTTGAATCATTTCATCATGAGAAGAGCTCTTAATAAATTTTAAAAGTAATATTAAGATGAACTCAAAAGTCCAAGAGATTTAAAGACTACTAATGTATTTCAAATATAACAAAAACCATCTCTTAATATATAAAATCATCTCTTGTAAATTTAAGATGTGACACATCTTTATGTATTTTTTGAAAACAATAAGATACCAAATCATGGAGAAAGTTTTCAAAAATATTATCACAAAAAGCTTAATCTCATGAAATCTAGATTAGCAATTTATATATCTTCATGATTTAGCATTTCTTGGTCTCAACCTCAATCTTATAGATACATAAAATTCAAATATGAGCTCAATATATTTTTCTCATATAAATTTCAAAAATATAATAAATAAATCTAGTAAGTTTTTTCTTCTCTTTTGGGAAGTGCAAGCTAGCAAATTTTTGATTCCTTTGCATTGTTCAAGTTTGCAATTTTACAAATTAACAAATTTTGCTCCCCCTTTGTCATTGTCAAAAAGAGGGGATGGTTGCAATAGTACAAAATTTTTCACATTTCACCATTTTTTAATATCATCACATGAAATATATCATGAAAGATTAACATAGTGATGAGATGTATGATTTATGAAGGTAAATTATGAATATCAAGAGACATATTTGTAGGAGAAATAATTAAAATAAAATCTCTTGATTTATCCATAAGAAATCTTAAGTTGTTAAGTTCATGATTTGTATAAAAATCTCCTTTTAAAAAATATAAAAACACAACAAAATATTTTGATTCATAAAATATTTCAAGTTATAATTCTAAGAAATGATATCATTTAATTTCAAAATCATCAAAATCACTTTCAAGAGATTCAAAATATAATTAATAGACTTATTAGTCTCTTGAAATGCTAGTGATTTCCTTTCTCTACTTTGTGTGAATAAGAATGTAGAATCAAGGTAGAGAAATAAAAAATATCATATCACAATAATATTCAATTTTAAAGATATAAATTTTATAGATGTGAATTTCAAAATTAAGCTCAAAACTTTAAGATATTCAAGGAGATTCAAAAGTTTAAGAGCTACTCATGTATTTAAAATCATCTCATTTAATTTGGATAAAAATCATCAAGTTTCATAAGAATATATGATGGTAGATCAAGCTCAAATTGTAAATCAAGTATTTTGTATACATTTACAAAGTTTTAATTTTCTTCTAAGCACTTGTTAATCATTCAATGTTTGCTTCTAATCATATTAAAAATTTTATCTCCCACTTTTTGTTATTGTCAAGAGAAATATGATTGCATAAATTCTTTTCATCCATATTTAATTTATGCCAAAAAGTATAAGAGATATCATGTCATTAAAAATTTAAATTTTAAAAGACATGGTTTAATAAATTTTCTTTCCCCCCTTTTGTAAATATTACAAGTGAGTCTTAGGAGATAATCTTAATTTATCCAAGATAAATCTTTTAATAAAAGAATGATAAAAATTTTAATTATAATTATTAAGATCATAAATCTCCTTTTTATAGAGATCAATAATGTGATTCTCATAACGTATAAGTCAAGTCAAGAAGTTAAGGGAATATTCATGATAATGTAAATCTCTTTTAATTTTTAACTTATCACAATGTTAAGAAATACTAATTTTGGTGATAAATTATACTAAGAAGAAAGTCATAAGTAATCATGTCATAAAGAATATTATTATCAAATCATAAATGTCAAGAACATGATTTATTTTGACCCATTTTTTCTTAGACGAAATTTCAAAGCCTTTGAAATCTTAGGAGATAAAGTAAGAAATATCTTGATTCTTATAGAAATATCAAGTTATAGATATTAAGAAGTCAAAATTAGGATGAAAGGAATCTTAGTAAATAAAAATATCTCAAATTATAATCTTTAAGATTTTAAGATCATGATTTAAGTTATCAGATAATCAAAAACAACATATCAATGAAGTTGGATAGATTCAAACATAATCATTCTGTAAAATAAAATCATTTGAAAACATATCCAAAATCATCATCAAAAATCGCTTTTCGAAAAATTTCAATAAAGTCATCATAGATCGTTTTCCAAAAGAAAATAGCTAAAAATTTTCTAATTCATTTTTGTAGTTAAAGAGATTTAACAATAGTATCATTTAATCTCTTGTTGAAGGATTCATAGGATAAAAATATTCTTTCAAGAAGAATTATCCTTCTTTTAAAATTTATTTCAAGAATATAATGATATTTAAGATTAATTATTCTCCTTTTGGTTGTTTCATGTGATTTCTTTCTCTTCCTTTTCTAAATCAATAATTTTTCGTTTAAGACTAAAACCAAATTTCATTTCAACACGGTTATTACTATAAAATATAAAATATTTTTAAAACATAAATTTAACCTATCTCAATTTCAATATTTAAATGAGCCTAACTCTTTACACGTAATGCAATGAGTTGACAAACTCATCTTAAAAATGAGGCATATATATTTTCTATATTCTAACATTCAACATAAGCATCCAATCATTATGGCATTTCAATCAATATAATATTTAAATCAATCATTCTACAAACTTAGTCAATATTTAAAGCATTTTAATAATAATCTTTACATTTAAACAATCCAATGATTTTAGCATTCACTTAAAATCTTATTTTTGGAAGTTTCAATATGTTTTTCAATAACTAAGGTTTTTTGGTTCTAATCCATTTTTATACTTACATACTCTAGCTATGCATTATCAATATTAATTGTATAATGATGAACCATTAAAAGATTCATTGTCAATAATTTTAATTCCAATAATTTTCTTATTACCACTTAGGCTAGTCAGCTTGAGGGAGTGTTTTAACATTGGGTCTTCTTTCAAAATATTTTTATTGCTCCTAGCTTTGTTAGGAAACATATTTATATTATGGGAGGTTTTGATTTAGGTACTCATTTAACATTGGGTCCTTCATGAAAATTTTTATCTTTCTTTTCTAACTGATTTTTATTGTATAGAGTTTTCTTTAGAACCCATACAAGATGATGAGGAGTATATTTTTTAAAAAGTCATTTGTTTGCCTTATGTCCTAATTTACCTCAATGGTTACACTTAATTCTTAGTGGCATATTCAATGTAGGTCCTTTTACAAAGATGATTGGCTTTTGTTAAATACTTCCAACAAAGCATATGTCCTGTTTATTGTTAATATGACCCTTATTGGCAAGAATCATATTTAGAGATTTATTCCTTATCTCAAATTTCTCAAGTGTAGTTCTAAATTTGCGATTTTCTTCTTTAACTTTTTATACCATTTCACATTTCCAGCATGGTTTATATGATGCTAAGGAGTCATGCATTTTATCAAATCTTTTAACTAACAAATCATGATCAATTTTAAGCATCTTAAAAGATTTGCGAAGTTTCCTAAACTCATTGAATAAATCATGAAACATGCTTAATAATTTAGAAAATAAAATATCTAAAGATTCACTAACCTCATATTCAAATGCCATTAAGGCATAGTTAGCCACCTCTTCTTTGGATTGGTCTTCATCCTCGGAGGAACTTGAATCATCCCAAGTGGCAGAGAGTGCCTTCTTTTTTAACACCGGTTTCTTATTCAGTTGAGGACATTCACTTTTGAAGTGTCACAGTATTTTGCATTCATAGCAAATGATGTTGCCCTTCTTTGGTTCCTTTTTGTTTTTAAGGTTTTTGTTCCTTTTATAAATTTTTTAAATTTTTTTGACAGAAGTGCAATGTCATGGTCTTCATCACTCGAGGTTTCACTCGAGGAGTCATTCATTATTCGAAGTGCTACATCCTTCTTATTCTTTGGAATTAGTTCATCAAGCTCATCGTGAGCTTTATAGTTTAGTTCATAAGTCATAAGGGAGCCCATCAATTCATCAAGAGGCATGTTATTCAAATCTTTGGCCTCTTGAATAGCGATTACTTTAGGATCCAAATTTTTAGGCAAAGATCGTAAAATCTTACTCACAAGTCCAAAATTTGAAAAATATTTTCCAAGTGCTTTAAGTTCATTAACGACATCCGTGAAATGAGTATACATGTCTCCAATAGACTCGCTTAGTTTCATTCGAAACAACTCATAGTTATGAACTAGAATATTTATCTTTGATTCTTTTACTCTACTAGTCCTCTCATGTGTGATTTCTAGTGTATGTCAAATATCGAAAGTTGATTCGCAAACAGAAATACGATTAAACTCATTTTTATCAAGTTCATAAAACAAGGCATTCATAGCCTTTGCATTTAGAGAAAAATTCTTCTTTTCTAAATCATTTAGCTCATTCATTGGTTTGGAAGATTTTTCAAATTCATTCTCAACTATATTCCATAAATCAAAGTCCAAAGAGATGAGAAAAATACATATCCATGTTTTCCAATATGTATAATCTGTCCCATTGAATATGGGTGGACGTGAAATGGAATGTCCCTCATTCATGCCAAAATAACCTTGCTCTGATACTAATTGTTAGGATCAATTGGCACTAGGGGGGGGGGGGTTGAATTAGTGCAAGCTAAGATTTTTCTTTCTAAAGCAAAAGTTTTTTGAATAAGATAAAATAAAAAATCTGAAGCTTTTCATTTTTAATAAAATAAGTGAGTGATTAAAAGTAAGAAGTCGAAAAGATAATCACGTTTAAGAAAAAGAACTTATCGTCTTGCTTTCAAGGAGTTTAGTTAAGTTGGAAGCATTAATTCAATAATATTCAAGCAATGCAAGTATAAAACATTTACAATTTTATAGTGGTTCGGCACCAACGGCCTATGTCCACTTCCGAGTTCTCCTTCTTGAGGCACACCGTCATCCACTACCAATCTTTTTTGGGTGAAGATCAAACCCTTACACTTGCTTACAAGGGAGACTTAAGAAGTTACTATATCTAAGCTCTCTCCCTTCCCTTTTCTCTTTCTTGTAAATCACACATACTTTTTTTTTCATAGAATTTAATTGCCCAAAAGAGTTGTTGGTGAATGTAAGAATACTTGGGTATTTATAGACCCTAAGTAGCTTTAGATTTTTTGAGCTAAAAATCAAACATACTTAGAAAAATCAGGTATGGATGATTTATCCATCGTTCTAGGTGATTTACTAGTTGTCAGTCGTTGGTCGCTGCCCGTAATCTGTGGTATGGGCAGTCCAACCGCCATCTGGGCGATTTACCCACCGACACTGCTGGCCGTCGCCCGAATTCTGTGGTATGGGCGGTCCAACCGCTGCTCACCAGCGGTTTACCCGTCGAAATTTCCGCCAAAAGTGGTTCCTTCCATTTTTTTGAATTTTGGCTTGACTTTTACGTTGATTTCATCATCAAAATTCAAGATTTAACAATCCAATCTAATAATGGAATGATTATGAAAAATAAATATTTTCGTTGAATGCAAATGCTATAAATGTCTTATATTGTGCACTTGGTAACAATGAATTTGATCGGGTTTTTTGTTTTGATTCGGCTTTCGATATATAACATACATTAGAAATGAAATATGAATGCACAACGAATCTAAATGAATCATTAAATGAAAATACTTCTAAAAATGAATTTGAATAACACCTTGCAAAGAACATGAGAGAATTTGAACTAAGAACATATGATTCATCGAATGAAATCTTGAGTAACGAGGACTTTGAACCCTTGAAAAATGAACCAGATAAATTAATAAACATGAACCTTAAAAATAATCCAAAGATGGATAAACCATCTTGTTATGAATGCAAGAAGCCGAGGAGCTCCGAAGATGAAATACACAACCAAGAAGTGGAGAATCTCGCTCTTATGGCCATCAGCGATGAGGTTAGTGATTCATTAAGCATTTCTTTTTCAGAATTATTAAACATATCCCATGATTTGTTTAATGAGTTTAAAAAACTTAGCAAATCTTTTAAAATACTTAAAAATAAACATGATTTATTAGTTGGTAAAGTTGATGAAATGTATGAGTTATTAGCATCACATAATCCTAGTTCTAAATGTGAAATGTTAGATAACATTAAAGAAGAAAATATCATGCTTAAGTCAACATTAGAAAATTTTGAAATTAGGAACAAATCTCTAAATATTAATAAGGGTCATATTAATAAAAGAAATGGCATAGGCTTTGTTAGAAACATTTAACAAAAGCCAACCATGTTTGTTAAATGACCTATCTTAAATTTATCATCAAAAATAAAATATAATTATTTATGATAGATTAGGACATAAAGCCAACAAATGTCTATTTAAAAATTATAATTCTTACAAGTTAGTTTGGGTTCCTAAAGGAACAACAAACTACTAAGAACCATTAGATAAGAAAGACAGTTCTTCATATAGGTCCTAATGTAAAATTGGTACCTATTTTTTTTTTATAAATTTGTCTCCTAATGAAGCTAGGAGCACTAAAAAATGTTTTAGATGCTCAAGACACATGACTTAAGATCTAACAATCTTTCAAGCTCACTAGCCTAAGTAAATAATAAGAAAAATTATTGAAATAAAATTATTAGTAATGAATCTTATGGATGATTTATTAATGATACATAGATAGAGCATGCGAAAATTAGAAATTATAAACATAAAAGGAAGATTTTGATGATGATTAATGTATTAATTTATGTGCTTGTATTTGTGTACGTTGTCTTGAGATTAAATGATGAAATATTAAATTTGAACTTAAAAAGTCATATAAAAAGTCATTTATCTTAAAAAAACTTTCCGATAACATGGTAGAATCTTCCAACATATAAAAATCATTAGATTTAAAATAAATCGAAGCTTTTGTTTGAAAATATTTTATTATAATGATCTTGATAAAATTTCATTTTTGACTTTAAATGACTTTGCATTCCTGAAATAAATTTCAAAAGAATTACAATTATTCTTGGAAATATTTTTATCATATTAATCATTTAACAAGAGATAAAATAATATTTATTATTGTTGAATCTCTTAAACTACAAAAATAGATTAGCGAACTTTAGCTATTAAAAAATAATCTAGGATGGGTTCATTGAATTTTTCGAAAAGTAATTTTTGATGATAATTTTAGATAAGTTTTCAAATGATTTTATTTTAAAAAGAGATTGATAAATCTATCCAATGTTATTGATATTATGATAATTTTATCATGATATTGACAAGTTAAAAAAATTGTAATTTGAAATCCTTATATAAATTCATTTGAAGAAAGTCATATAATGAATCATAATTTGTCTCTTTGGATATATAACTTGAAAATCTTCTTATGAATCATATTCTTGAAAACTTGACGTTTCATATATATAAATCAAGATTTTCTACTTTTTCTTACTTAAAATTAACTTATTATCTTGATATCTATAATTTAATATCTTTATGAATGAAGACTCTTCTTTGATCTCTTAAGATTATATTTTATCATCTAAGAGGAGATTTATTAAATTAAATCACATCTTTAATATTCATGAATGTCTTTTGATATTAATATCTTTCTTGACATGATTTATTTTAAAAATCATGAATGACATAACTTATCACCAAATTAGTATTTCTTAAATTTGTGATAAGTTGAAAATTGAAATAGATTTGTATTTCATGAATATTTTCTTAATTTCTTGACTTGACTTATATATTATAGGAATCACATTATTGATCTCTATGATTTTCACTTTTTAATAAAAAGGAGATTTATGACCTTGACGATTACAAGTTACAACTTTTTATCAAGATCGTTCTTCCATTTTATTAAAAAAAGGATCTATCTAAATGAATTATATGTCTTAAGATTTATCCTAAATAAATTAAGATTATTTAATCCCCTAAGACTTATTTTTATTATTTATAACAAAAAAGGAGAGAAAGGAAATCACTAGTAATTCTATTTATTGTGAATCTCTTGAAAATATTTTTGATGATTTTGATTATTTGAAATTGAATGAGTTTTTGCCTATAATTTGATTTTGATTCCTTGAAATTATAATATTTTATAAATCAAAATATCTTATTATGTATTCTCGTATTATATCTTGACAACTTGAGATTTCTTATATATAAATTATTTTTATTTATTTCTCATATGATTTATCTCTTGATATTAATAATTTGTCTTCATAAATTATATATCTCATCACCATGTTAATTTTTTTCTTGATATATTTATGTGATGATTTAAAAATGATGTAATGGGAAAAGTTTTGTACTATTGTAACCATCCATTCTTTTTGACAATGATAAAGGGGGAGCAAAACTTGTTAGCTTGCATGATGTAAAATTGCTAACTTAAATATTACAAATGAATAAAAAATTTGCTAGCTTGTACTTCTCAAAAGAGAAGAAAGAATTCACTAACTTACATATTTTAAAGTAATTAAAAATTTGTTAACTTGTTAATTGTACTTCTCCTTTTGTTAATGACAAAGGGTCAGAAGATATGATAATGTGAAATCATGTATGATGATTATGTATGTAATGATGATTTAAAAAATTTATATGAAGATAATGATTTATTATTGTTCAGATTTATTTGCTATATTTTCTTAAAAGTTATATGAGAAAGATTTGTTGAGCTTATACTCAAAATATTCTTTTCAAATTTTCGATCTACAAGATTGAGGTTGAGAGTTAAGAATGCTAGATCATAAAAATATATGAATTGCTAATCTATATTTCATGAGCTTAAGTTTTTTTATGTAATAATATTTGTAAAAACTCTCTCCATGTCTTTATCTTATTATTCACAAAAATAGAAGAAAATTTACATGATGTTTTGCTACTTTACGGATTTATTTGTTATGCTTGCTTAAAATTACATGAGATGATTTTAAATGCATAAGTAGCTCTTAAAGTTTTGAATCTCTTGGAATATCTTGGAGTTTTGAGCTTATTTTTGAAATTCACCTTTACAAAATTGAGAGCTATATTTAATAATGTTTAACAACTCCTCCCTTATTTTCTGTCCTTCTTTTTCACAAGATAAAGAAAATTCCTCATATTATATTTTAAAAAAGGAGAGCAAAAACTCATGTGACTTAAAATCCTTAGCCCTATGTTTTACCTTTTTGTTGATGCCAAAGGGGGGGAAATATACATTGATGACACATAATGATATACATTGATAATACATGACATTGATGATATATATTGATGACATATGATATTAATGATATACGTTGATGATATATAATATTGATGATATAATTAGATATCTTGGATATGGATGCATAATCTTTTTGAAACTCATGATTCAATGACTTGATGGAAATCTGTGTTAACATTTGTTTGGAATATTGATTGCTTAAAAATATTTAAAATTTAATAGTATGTGATTCTCTTAAATTTTAAGTGACATGGATTTAGGGGGAGTTAGAATTAACTCCTGTCATCAATTCATTGTCATCATAAAAAAGGGAGAGATTGTTGAATCTCATATTTGATGATGAAATCAATTGATGGGTTATTGATCTCATATATTGTTATAGTTGATTGATGTAGGATTAAATACAATAGAGAGAATATAATAATCAGAGGTTTGGCTAAAGTCAAGTCTATGCATCGGGTCGGGGTTCAGACAATGCGGTTGGGAACTTGCCAAAAGTGCATTGGGAGCTCGCTGAGGGTATCAGAAGTTTGCCAGGATGGTGCAAGGGAGTTCGCCAGAACAAGACTAAGACTCGTCGGAAGATTGTCGGGGGTAGCCGAAAGGTTTATCGTGAGTTAGAAAGGTCTTGAAGTAGATATGTTGGCCATTATAATTATAATTAATTAAATCATAGTTAGCATCATGTAAGTTTAACCACGATAGGAGGAGTTACAGATCAGACATGGACCTAGGATTATGCTTAGGCATGGGGACAAAGTTTTGGACGATTCGGTGAAAGCTCGTTGGGCATTCGCTAGGACTTCACCGAAGGTATCGGGAAGATCGCTAGGAATATGTCGGGAGATCACCAAAGGAAGACCGTGAGATTCATCGTCGGAGATTCCATAGGTTACCGAATTGCTGGAGTAAGGTCATAAGCTTGGTGGTCATGTCTTGATTGTAATGTTTAAGTTGTAGGTTAAAGAAATCTAAATCAACTCAAAAAGGTAATCGGGTCTACTATGAGGTTTGGTTGAGCTCAGATTGAGCTCAATTAGTTGACTAAAGAATTGGTCAATATCAGGTTCAAGTCGAAATTTAAAAAGTGGATGGAACCACTTTTCCGAAGATTTCGATGGGTGAATCATCGGTGAGCAGCGGTTTAACCGGCACCGCCTAGGATTACAGGCGACTATCAATGGCTGAACCACTCAGGCTGGGCAGCTAAACTGCCCATACCTAGGAATCTAGGTACCTTGATTGACCCGCCCAGGTCGGCGGGTGAACCACCCGTACCCAGATTTTTTTAGGTGAGTTTGATTTTTGGCTCTAAATTCTAAAGTCATTTAGGGTTTATAAATACCTCAAGTTTTCTTACATTCTAGACAATATTTTTGAGGGATAAAATTTTATAAAAATTTTATGTGGATTATAAGAAAAAGGAAAGGGGTAAGGGAGTGATCAAAGTATTATAATCTTATCTCCCTTGTAAGCCCAGTGTAAGGGTTTGGTCTTCACCTAAAGAAGATCGGTAGTGGACGCCAGTATGCCTGAAGGAGGAGGACTCGGGGGTGGACGTAGGCCCGTTGGTGCCGAACCACTATAAAACTCATGAGTTTTTCATTTGATTTCCTTGCTTACTAGTTTTATATTAACATTTTTTATTTCATTTACTATTTGAAAATAAGGTTTCCACGTCAAACACTTCATTTACGACGTTGAATATCTTTTGGATTTTCATGCTCTTTCTTAAGTAATTCATAAGCAAGTAACTTAGCAATCTTCTTTTAATCACTCACTTGGTTTACTTGAACAAAAGGCTTTAGATCTTCCTATCTTACTTAAAGTGAAAAGTTTTTATTTAAAATGAGAATTTACACTTGCACTAATTCACCCTCTCCTCCCCCCCCCCGACACTAGGTCGACTAGGAGTAGATTTGAGTTTATTGTAATAAATTAGCCTAAATCCTAGTAGGATTATGATTCGGTTGAACTAGAGTCTAATTAGGAATCAGAGTTAGATATGGTTAGAGACCCCTATAGCCACCAACCACATCATGGTTAAGAGTTGGCTAGGGGTTAAGTGTTGAGGGGAAGAGGAGTCTTGGTTTAGTAGGAGTCTTGATTTACTTGGAGTAAGAGTTACTTCTTAGAGTTGGAGTTGGAGTTATTAGAAGTATAAGTCCTATTAGGAGTTAGGATTTAGAAGCCCTATAAATAGCTTATATTCTTCTCTCTTTTAATCATTAATATATTAATTATCTTTTAGCTCATGTAGCAGAAAACCAAGGAGGGAGGAACCCCTATAGGGTTCCAAAGAGGCTGATCCCCTATAGAGATCACCCTTAGTTTAGAATCTGTAAGGATTCTAATACTTGGTATCAGAGTAGCATTTTTAGTATTTCGCTGCCCTTCCATGACCATCCATCATCCTTCCACAGTTGCCCAAAGAAATTCTCATAGTTGTTTAAAGATCGTCGTCGAATTCCGCTGTCATCTCCACCACCGTGGATCATCCTTTGATCTCCTCATGAATTACAATAGGTTTTGGTTTCCTTCCTTACTGCTACTACAATTTAGTTATCACTATTCAAAAAACCCAAAAAAATTAACTATCTTGCTCCATAAACTTTTTGTCATAAAGTTTTCATCTCTACAATGAAAGTTGTACTATAAAATTTCAGCCGCATAGCCTGCTTATTTGATCTTACTATTGTGTTTTTTCTATCCAAATCTCTATAAAATTTTTATGACAGCTTTAGCACTTCCTAATAGTAGATTTTCTTTTAATTTTGTTAAAAGAAATATCAATATAAATCATTGATCTTTTACGTCTATGCTGCTACACTTTAGACGTAAAATTCTATTATAGTTTATATCCGTGATCTTTGATTTTGCTAAATCTTTTGCTGTCTTTTTCTTCCACAAATTTTTTGTCAGCATTACCTTTCCTTTACTAGTAGATTTTCTTTGAGTTTTACTCAAATCCTTATTTCAAACTGCTGGTAAAAAATCTCGTCTATACTACTAAAATCTTTCGATGAAAAAATTATATCACACCACTTTCTCGTAATCTTTGATCTGGCTAAATCTTTTACTGTCATAATTTTTTATAAATTTTTTGATGGAATTATCTCTCCATTCTAGGGGATTTTCTTAAGTTTTACTTGAATCCTTATTTTGAATTATTGAGAAAAATTACATCTATACTGTTGAAATTTTTTCGACGAAAAAATTTGCTGTTGTGCCTTTTATTTTTCTTCTTCTCTAAACCCACCAAACCCTAACCATTTTGTTGTCACCAACCATGATGTCTTCAGGGCACCCCTCTAGCCTTATGATGTTATTATCATAACCTATTTCCAGAACTCAAACAATACCCAAAATCATAGCCCAAAATAGTGACCTATCGTAGCCTATCAACGTAAAATTCTACAATACTACCTTTCGGTATTTTTTATGTACCCATATCTGATTCTTATTGAAATTTTTACTACCACCCACATCATCTTTAGAGCACCCCTCTAGCCTTAAGATGCATCCATCGTAGCCTAATTCTATAATCCACAGCCAACCCTAATAGCCCCCAAAATATCGTAGCCCAAATAGTACCCTAAAACTACAATCTTGATCCATCACCCTTTTGGCCACCAATCCCTACCAAACTGATTATTCAATCAACAGCAACCCTTAGCCACCCCTTTAGCTTAAGACACAATCATCATAACCTACCACAGTCATCCTAAATAGCAACAACAACTGCAACAAATAACAACCTACCACAGCCTTTCGCCTTGAGCCATCTACTCTTTTCGGACATTAATCCACCCAACCAATCCATACCAGTGATCTAATAGTAAGAGAAGGACCTTATCACAATAAATTTAGAGTTTTACATCATGTCATCAGGAGATATATTCAGAGCCAAGTTAGAGGCGCTTGAATAACGGCAAGAATCACGCATAGAGGACAAATTGCATGACTTATTGTCGAATACGGATTAGGCCGATCTTTGAGCCAAACAAAATTCTAGTAAGGAGAAAGTTTATCGAGGCCTTCAGAGAAGGAGGGACAACCCTAGGACATGATACACCTATGCATGAGGGTGGACTTCCCTCGATGGGAAAAAGGAGACTCGACAAGATGGATTTCGCACGCCAAACATTACTTCCGCTATTACCGAACATCGGAAGATTTCATGGTAGACACCGCTATCAACCACTTTGAAAGAGATGCAATTCAGTAGTACAATCAACTTGAATATACCTATAGGACTCTAACGTGGATATAATTCAAGAATGCACTGCTGAACTGCTTTGGGCTGACCAAGTACAAGAATCTCAACATACAACTTGCCAAGATCCGATAAACCTCTACGATCCAAAAATTATTAAATCTCATATTTTGATGATGAAATCAATTGATAAGTATCTGATCTAACAAGGTTGTTAGAGTTAATTGATGCAGGATTAACTACGATAGAGAAAATATTACAATCAAAGGATTGACCAGAAGCATCGGGCCAGGGTTTAGATAATACGGTTGGGAACTCGCCTGGAGTGCGTCGTGAGCTTGTTGAGGGTATTGGGATCTTGCCAAGATGGCGCAAGGTGTTGAATCTCAAATTTTGACAATAAAATCAATTGATGGATTATTGGTCTAACAAGATTATTTTAATTGATTAATGTAGGATTAATTATGACAGAATGATTATTATAGTTAGGATTAGCCAAGGTCAACTCCATGCATCGTCGATGCGGTTGGGAACTTACTAGGAGTGCGTTAAGAGCTCGCAGAGGGTATCAGGAGTTTGCTAGGATGGTGCAAGGAAGTTTGCTAGAAAAATACCGAGACTCACTAGAAGATTGTCGGGGGTAGCCGAAAAGCTTGCTAGGAGTTAGGATGGTGTTGTAATAGAGGTTTGACAATTATGATTATATTTAATTAAGTCATAATTAGCATCGTGTAGGACTAACTATGACGGGAGCAATAGAGTTACAACCAGATGATAGACCAAGATTAAGCTTGGGCATCAGGCCGAGTTCGGACGATGCGATGGGATCTCACCGAAGTTTGCTAGGAGATTTGTTAAAGGGATCGGGAAGCTCGCTGGGAACACGTCGGGAGATCACCGGAAGAAGACCAAAAGACTCATCGCAAGAATACTGAAGGCTGTCAGATTAGCTGGAGTTCGGTCTTGTTTTAGCTTGTTGGTCATTAAGTATTGTAATCATTGAGTCGTAGTTAGGAATTGAGTACTAATTGAGTTGGATTTGGATGAAATCCAAATTAACTCAATAAGGCAACTGGGTCCACTATAGGGTTTGGTTGAGCTCAATTAGTTGACCAAGAGAATGGTCAACTAATGGTTTAAGTCGAAATTCGAAAAGTAAAGGGAACCACTTTTGTAGAAATTTCGACAGGTAAACTGCCGGTGAACAACGTGTGTACCATCGTCGCCCAAGCTTTCAGGTGGCTGACGGTCGCTGACCTGCTTAGACTGGGCGGTTGAACC
The DNA here is from genome assembly GCA_021527575.1 of Ensete glaucum. Lineage (NCBI taxonomy): Eukaryota > Viridiplantae > Streptophyta > Magnoliopsida > Zingiberales > Musaceae > Ensete > Ensete glaucum. Next base: position 35,127,829 of record CM038552.1, read on the forward strand.
GCCCATACCCAGGAATCTGGATACTTTTGATGGTTGACCTGCCTAGAATCAATAGGCAAACCGCCCGTACTCGATTTTTTCGAGTATGTTTGATTTTTGGCTCTAAAAATCTGAAGCCACTTGGGACCTATAAATACCCCAAGTTTTTTTTACATTCTAGACAATAATTTTTGGGGATTATATTCTGAGAAAATATTATGTGAGAACTGTAAGGAAAAGAAAAGGGGTAAGGGAGTGATCAAAAAGTGTAATCTTGTCTCCCTTGTAAGCAAAGTGTAAAGGTTTGGTCTTCACTCAAAGAAGATCGGTAGTGGATGCCGGTGTACCTCAAGAAGGAGGACTCGAGAGTGGACGTAGACCTTACTATAAAATTGTAATATTTTCTTGCTTTCATTTCATACATATTTTTGTATTGACGCTTCCAATTTAACTTAACTCTTTAAAAATAAAGTTTTCATGATTAGTTATTTCCTTCAAACGTTGCTTATCTTTCCGGTTTGTTTATTAACTTTGTAACTTTCTTTTAATCACTCACTTGTTTCACTAAGAATGAAAAGCTTCGGATTTCATATCTTAGTTTAATCAAAAAGTTTTTATCTAAACTGAAAATTTACACTTGCACTAATCCACAAACCCAACCCCCCCCCCCCTTCCTCCTCCTCCTCCTCCTCCTCCTCCTCCCCCTCTTAGTACCAATTGGTCCTAGCAATTGGTACCAGAGCCTTGATTTTTTTTCATTTGATTTAACACCAAAGAGAAATTACTCTTATTGGTTTTCAAGAGGACTTTTCTATTGTTCGTCCTCCCATATTCAACGGGACGGACTACACTTATTAGAAAACTCGGATGAGAGTTTTCTTGCTTTCTTTAGACCTTGATTTATGGACTATTGTTGAAAATGGATTTGAAAAGTCTTCTATTCCAATAAATAATTGGTATAATTTGGAGAAGAAGACTTTCTCTTTAAACATAAAAGCTATGAATATCTTATATTATGTACTTGACAAAAATAAATTTGATCAGCTTTTTTGTTTTGATTCAGATTTTGATATATGACATGCATTAGAAATCACACATGAAAGCATAATTAATATAAATGAATCAATTAATGAAATGTCTTACAAAAATAAAATTAAAAAATACCTTCCAAAGAATAGGAAGGAATTTGAACTGAGAAAATATGACTCCTCGAGTGAAATATCGAGTGATGAGGACCTTGAACATTTGACAAATGAGCCAAAAAAATTAATCAACATGAACCACGAAAATAATTTAAAGATGGACAAAACTTCTTGATATGAACGTAGGAAGTCAAGGAGCTCTAAAGATAAAATACACAACAAAGAAGTGGAGAATCTTGCTCTTATGACCATCGACGATAAGGTTAGTTATTCATTAAGCATTTTTTTTAGAATTATTAAATATGTTCTATGATTTGTTTGATGAGTTTAGAAAATGTAGTAAATCTTTTAAGTTGCTTAAAAATGAACATGGTTTGTTAGTTGATAAAGTTGATGAAATGCATAAGTTATTAGCATCACATAATCTTAGTTCTAAATATAAAATGCTAGTCAACATTAAAGAAGAAAATATCATGCTTAAGATAATGCTAGAAAATTTTAAAATTAAAATAAATCCTTGAATATGATCCTTGCCAATAAGGGTCATATTAATAGTAGAAATAGCATAGGCTTTGTTGGTAATGTTCAACAAAAGCTAACCATCTTTACAAAAGGACCTACATTAAATGTGTCATAAAAAATCAAGTGTAATTTTTGTAGAAGATTAGGACATATGACCTACAAATATCTATTTAAAAATTATAGTCTATATAAATTAATTTAGGTTCCTAAAGGAACCATAAACAACCTTAAGCCATTAGAAAAAATGGGAAGAATATACCGTGAAGGACCCAAACTCAAATGAGTACCTAAATCAAAACCTCCTATAATATAAAGTTACCTCCTAACAAGGCTAGGAGCACTAAGTAATGTTTTGAAAGTAGATGCTCAAGACTTCAAATCTAATACTCTTTCAAAGCTCAACAACCTATGTAATAATAACAAAAAAATTATTTGAATTAAGATGTTTGAATCTTAATGATCCTTGTTTCTATTCTAATAAATCTTTTTACTGAAAAGAGTTTATTATTATATAATTAATCTTGATGATGCATAACTAGAACATGCTAGAATTAAAAAGAAAAAAGTATAGTTAACTTAAATAAAAGTCATATGTATGAAAGAAAGATTTTGATGATAATTATTGTATTGATGTGTATTAACTTGTGTTGATGATTTATGTTATTTTTAATCTAAAAATAAGATATGAAATCATCTTTCTTTAAAAAAAAAACTTCTTGATAACATGATAGAATCTTCCAACATACAAAAATCATTGGATTTAAAATAAATCAAAGCTTTTGTTTAAATAATGAAATTTAGTTTTTGACTTTAAATGTCAATATATTCTTGAAATAAATTTCAAAATAAGGATAATTCTTGTTGAAAGAATATTTATCCCATGAATCCTTCAACAAAAATAAAATGATATATTTATTGTTGAATCTCTTTAATTACAAAAATAAATAGAAAACTTTAGCTATTTTCTTTTGGAAAACAATCTATGATGATTTTATTGAAATTTTTTGAAATGTGATTTTGATGATGATTTTGGATAAGTTTTCAAATGATTTTATTTTAAAAAGAGATTAATGAATCGATTATGTTATTTTTATGACTCTCTTGAATTATGAAAGTGATTTTGATGATTTGATGATTTGAACTTGAATAAATTATTATTATGATTTTGACAAGTTTAGAAAATGAAACTTGAAAATCTTCTTATGAACCATATTCTTGAAAAGTTGAAGTTTAATATATATAAATCAAGATATTCTACTTTTTTCTTCCTTAACATTAACTTATAATCTTGATATCTATAATATGATATCTTTATGAGATGAAGACTCTTCTTTATTCTCTTATAGTTCTATTTTATCATCTAAGAAGAGATTTATTAAATTAAATCATATCTTTAATATTCATGAATGTATTTTGATATCAATATTTATCTTGACATGATTAATTTTAAAACTCATGAGTGACATAACTTATCACCAAAATTAGCATTTCTTAAATTTGGGATAAGTTAAAAATTGAAAGAGATTTATATTATCATAAATATTTTCTTAATTTCTTGACTTGACTTTTACATTATGGGAATCGCGTTATTGATCTCTATAATTTTCTCTTTTAATAAAAAGGAGATTTATGATCTTAATAATAATAATTAAAATGTTTATCAAGATCATTCTTGAAAAAATTATTGAAAAAATTTATCTTGGATGAATTGAGATTATCCCGTAGGACTCATTTTTATTATTCACAAAAAAAGGGAGAAAAAACTTTTTAAACAAAATAATATATTTTGATATTCAAAATTTTGATTTTATCTTTCATGACATGATCTCCTAGTATTTTTTGATGTAATTTGAATATGAATGCTAAGAAGAAATTATATCATCATATTTCTTTCTTGACATTGATAGAAAAAAGGAAGAGATAAAATTATTAATATGATTAGAAGTAAATTTGGATATGATAATATTGAATAAGGAACAATTGCTTAGAAGAAAACTAGGACATTCTAAATGCATGCAAAATACTTGATTTACAATTAAACTTGATCTACTATCATGTCTTCTTATGAAATTATTGATGCATTTTATTAAAATTTATAATAAATTATTTTTTTCTGTACTTGAAATTACATGAGATGATTTTAAATGTATGAGTAGCTCTTAAAGATCTCCTTAAATATCTTGAAGTTTTGAGCTTAATTTCAATTTCGCATCTATAAAATTTACATCTTTAAAATTAAGTATTCTTGTGATATGATATTTTTCATTTCTCTATCTTGATTCTACCTTCTTGCTTATACAAAGTGAAGAAAGAAAATCACTAGCATTTCAAGAAACTAATAAGTCTATTAATCAAATTTTAAATTTTTTGAAAGTGATTTTAATGATTTTGAAATTGAATGAGTGATTTACCGGTTTTGATTTCTTGAAATTATAAATTGAAATCTTTTATGAATCAAAATCTTTTGTTATGTATTCTCGTATTATTTAAAAGAAAATTTTTATACAAATCATGAACTTGACAACTTGAGATTTCTTATGAATGAATCAAGAGATTTTATTTTATTTGTTTTCTCTTATAATTTGTCTCTTAGTAGTCACAATTTGTCTTCTTGAATTGTAAATGTCATCACTATGTTAACTTTTCTTGATATATTTCATGAAATGATTTGAAAAATGATGTAAAGGGAAAAGCTTTGCACTATCTCTTCTTCTTGACAATGATAAAGGGGGAGCAAAACTTGTTTACTTGAATAATGTAAATTTGCTAACTTGCACTTCTCAAAAGAGAAGAAAGAATTTACTAGCTTGCATGTTCTAAAGTGATGAAAAATTTGCTAAATTGCTAAGCTCTCATATATCAAAAACTTACTAATTGCACTTCTCCTTTTTGTTGATGACAAAGGGGGAGAAGATATGATGATGTGAAATCATCTATGATGATAATGCATGTTAACTTTTAAAAATATATATGATAATTTAGAATAATAATCATAATTTTATAATATAATGTATTACATATGATGTGGTTAAAATAGTTTTAATTTGGCCTTTTGAGCTCATCTTACTATTCTTTTTGAAATTTATTAAGAGCTCTTCTTAATAATGTTTTACAACTCCTCCCTTATTTTCTTTTTTTTTTTCAAGAGAAAGAAAATTATTTATGACTCATGTCGTATTTTACAAAGGGAGAGCAAAGACTCATGTGCCTTAAAATCCTTAGCCCTAAATTTCATATTTTTGTTGATGACAAAGGGGGAAAAATATATATTGATGACACGTGATATTGATTGATGGCTCATGACATTGATAATATACACTAATAACACATGATATAGATCTAGATATGGATTGGACATCTTGGATATAGATATGATTGCATAATTCTTATTATGATTGATGACTTAATGAAATTCATGATCTGAAGACTTGATGCAAATTTATGTTGAAATTTGTATAAAATGTTGATTGCTTAAATTTAAGAGTATGTGATTCCCTTAAATTTAAGTGACATGAATTTAGGAGGAGTTAGGATTAACTCCTATTATCAATTGATTGTCATCATCAAAAAGGGAGAGATTATTGAATCTCAGATTTTAATAATAAAATCAATTGATGGGTTATTAATCAACAGGATTGTTAGAAGTGATTGATACAAGATTAACTATGATAAAGTGATTATTGCAATCAAGATTAACCAAGGTCAAGTCTATGCAGTTGGGAACTCGCCAGGAGTGCATCGGGAGCTCACCGAGGGTATCGGGAGCTCACTAGGATAGCGCAAGGGAGTTCACCAGAAGAAGATCGAGACTCGCCGAAAGATTATCGGGGGTAGCCAAAAAGCTTATCGGGAGTTATGATGGTGTTGTAATGGATGTTTAACAATTATGATTATATTTAATTAAGTCATAATTAGCATCATGCAGGACTAACTATGACAGGAGCAATGGAGTTACAACTAAATAATAGGCCAAGATCAAGCTTGGCCATCGGGCCGGGTTTGGACGATATAGTGGGATCTCGCCAAAGTTCGCTAGGAGATTCGTCGAAGGGATCGGAAAGGTCGTTAAGAACACGTAGGGAGATCGTCGGAAGACTTACCACAAAAACACCGGAGGCTACCAGATTGGCGAGAGTTAGGTCTTGATTTAGCTTGTTAGTCATTAAGTGTTATAATCATTGAGTCGTAGTTAGGAATTGAGTCCTAATTGAGTTAGATTTGGATAAAATTCAAATCAACTCAATAAGGCAACCGGGTCTACTATAGGGTTTGGTTAAGCTCAAGTGAAGCTCAATTAGTTGACCAAGGGAATGGTCAACTGATGGTTCAAGTCAGAATCCGAAAAGTGGAGGGAACCACTTTTGCGAAAATTCTAACGAGTAAATCGCTGGTGAACGGTGAGTGTACTACTGTCGCCCAAGCTTTCGGATGGCTGACCCACTCAGATTGGGTAGTTGAACCTCACGTACCCAGGAATTTGGGTACTTTCGACAGTTGACCTGCCCAAAACTGGCGGGTAAACTATCGTACCCGATTTTTTCGGGTATGTTTGATTTTTGGATCTAAAAATCTGAAGCCACTTGGGGCCTATAAATACCCTAAGTTTTCTTGCATTCTAGATAATAATTTTTAGGGATTATATTCTGAGAAAATATTATGTGAGAATTATAAGAAAAAGAAATTGGGGAAGGGAGTGATCAAAGAGTGTAATCTTATCTCCCTTGTAAGCAAAGTGCAAGGGTTTGGTTTTCACCTAAAGAAAATTGATAATGGATGCCGGTGTGCCTAAAGAAGGAGGACTCAGGAGTAGACGTAGGCCATTAACATCGAACCACTATAAAAATTATGAGTGTTTCCTTGCTTACATATTTTTGTATTGACCCTTTTGATTTAACTTAACTTTTTAAAAGCAAAGTTTTCACAATAAGATCTTTCCTTCAAATGTTGCTTATCTTTTCGGCTTGCTTATTAACTTAGCAACTTTCTTTTAATCACTCACTCATTTCACTAAGAACGAAAAGCTTCAGATTTCCTATCTTGGTTTAATCAAAAAGTCTATCTAAACTGAAAATTTATACTTGCACTAATTGAAACCCCGCCACCCCCCCGCCCCCACCCTCTTAGTGTCAATTGATCCTAACATAAGGGAGTTCGCTGGAAGATTATCGGGGGTAGCCGAAAGACTTATCGAGTGTTGGGAAGGTCTTGAAGTGGATTTGTGGCCATATTAATTGTAATTACTTAAGTTATAGTTAGCATCATACAGGTTAACAATGACAATGAAAATGATGCATATCAGACATGGACTCAGGATTAAGCTTAGGCATTGGGCCAAGGATTGGACGATGCAGTGGGAGCTCATCGAGAGTTCGCTAGGACTTCCTCGAAGGTATTGGGAAGATCGCTAGGAACACGTCAGGAGATCGCTAGAGAAAGACCGTGAGACTCACCATAGGGAATGCCAGAGGTTACCGAATTACAAGAGTGAAGTCGTAAGCTTAGTGGTCATGTTTGATTGTAATCTTTAAGTCGGTTAAAATTGAGTCCTAAATGAGTGTGATTTGGAAGGAATCTAAATCAACTAAAAGAGGTAATCAGGTCTACTAAAAGGATTTGATTGAGCTTAGATTGAGCTCAATTGGTTGACTAGATAGTTGGTCAACATGTGGTTTATGTCAGGATTGGAAAAGTGAAGGAAATCACTTTTTTGGGATTCCCGACGATTGAACCGTCGGTGAGCGGGGGGTGTACCACCATCGCCTAGGATTTTGGGTGACTTATCAGCAGTTGAACCACACAAGCTAGGCGGTTAAACCATCCGTACCCTGGATTTTAGATACTTTTGGTGGTTGACCTGCTAGGTCGACTGTTGAATCGCATGTACTCGATTTTTCCGAGTATGTTTGAATTTTGACTCCAATTTCTAAATCCATTTGAGGCCTATAAATGCCCTAAGTTTTTTTATATTTTAGACAACAATTTTAGAGGATAAATTCTGTGAAAAACTTATGTGAATTATAAGAAAAAGAAAAGTGATAAGAGAGTGATCACAGAGTTGTAATCTTGTCTCCCTTATAAGATTGTAAGGGTTAGTCTTCACCTAAAGAAGATCGATAGTGGACACTGGTATGCCTCAAGGAGGAGGACTCAGGAGTGGATGTAGGTTGGCTGATGCCGAACCACTATAAAACTGTGAGTTCTCTTTGCTTATCTTGCTCGCTACTTTTCTATTGATGCTTCTGACTTTATTTAGGTTTTGAAAGCAAGGTTTCAAAATCAAGCACTTCACTTATGACATTACCTATCTCGTTATTTGGATTTGATTTTCTTTCTTGAGTCATCTTTAAGCAAGAAGCTTAGTATTTCTTTATAAGATTAAATTGTTTTACTTGAATGAAAAGCTTTGAATTTTCCTATCTTACTTTAAGCGAAAAGTTTTTCATTGAAATGAGAATTCACACTTGCACTAATTCACCCTCCCCCCCCCTCTTAGTGCTAATTGATCCTAACAATTGGTATCAAAGTAAGATAGTTACTCATTGGATTAACACTCACTTAAGTAAATGACTTATTTTAGCATGAATGAGAGACATTCAATTTCACGTCCTCCCATGTTCAATGGAACAAATTATACGTATTGGAAAATAAGGATACATATTTTTCTTATTTCTTTGAACCTTAATTTATGGAATATTATTGAAAACAGATTTGAAATGTCTTCTCTTCCAATGAACAATTGGAATGATTTGGAGAAGAAGACTTTCTATTTAAATGTTGAGGCTATGAATGCCTTATTTTGTGCTCTTGATAAGAATGAGTTTAATTGTATTTCTGCTTATTATTCGGCTTTCGATATTTGGCATACATTGAAAATCATACATGAAAGCATAATTAATCAAAAAGAATCATTAAGTAAAATTTCTTACAAAATTAAACAAAAAGAATACTTTCCTAAGAATTTGATGTTGAGAACCCAAGAACATCTTTTAAAGAACTGGAAGGAATGTGAACTGAGAAGAACATATGACTCATCGATTGAAATCTTGAGTGATGAGGACTTTAAACATTTGATAAATGAACCAGATAAATTAATAAATATAAAACATAAAAATGATCTTAAATGGACAAAACTTATTGCTATAAACTCAAGAAGTTGAGGCACTCTAAAGATGAAGAACACAATCAAGAAGAAGTGGAGAATTTTACGCTTATGGCCATCGACAATGAGATTAGTGATTCATTAAATATTTATTTTTTAGAGTTATTAAATATGTTTCATTATTTGTTTGATGAGTTTAGAAAAGTTAGCAAATCTTTTAAATTACTTAAGAATGATCATGATTTGTTAGTTAGTAGACTTGACGAAATGCTTGATTCACTAATATTACATAACTCATGTTCTAAATGTGATATGTTGGATAATGTTAAAGAAGAGAATATCATGATTAAGATAACACTAGAAAATTTTAAAATTGGAACAAATCTCTAAATATAATCCTTGCCAATAAGGGTTATATTAATAGAAGAAATAACAAACCCAAACTCAAATTGGTACCTAAATCAAAACATACCATAATATAAAGATGCCTCCTAACATGGCTAGAAGCACTAAGTAATGTTTTGAAATTAGATACTCAAGGCACATGACTTGAGATCTAATACTCTTTCAAAGTTCACTAGCCTTAATAATAATAAAAAATTATTGAAATAAAAATCATTAGTAATGAATCTTTAGATAACTCATTAATCTTGATTGCTCTAACTTTGGCATACTAATACAAAAATGAATTAGAGACTTTATCTAAATTTAAATTTATGAAAGAAAGATTTTGATGATAATTATGATTGAATGATAAGTTCAAAATCATTAGCTTTAATATTTGTTGATTTAAATACAAAGGCTGTTGTTGAATGATTTAAATATTATGGTGTTTTTGGCTAAGTTAATTATCATTGTTGAATGATTGATTTAAATGGTTAAAAAATTATATGTTGAGATTGAATATATATTATTAAATAATAGATTACTTTTAAATTTGAATATGAAATAAATAAAAATTTAAAAATGAGTTTGTCAACTCCTTGCACTATGTGTAAAGTGTTAGACTCATTTAAAAGTTGAAATTGAGATAGGTTGAATTTTGATTGAAGATGTTTTGTGTTTAATGAAACCATACTTAATGATTTAATAATGTATAGTAATGAGTTTATATTTCAAAATTATGCATGATGATCTTTATAATTTATGACTTATTGATCTTTGTCATAATAAAAAATATTTTTCAATTTTAAATGAAAATATATGTTTTTATTTGGCTTAAAAGACAAAGGCATTCTTGTATGAAATAAAAAGAGCTTACATTTTTTTAAAAAAAATTATCTTATAAAATTTTTAAAAAAGATTAATGAATCGATTATGTTATTTTCTATGAATCTCTTGAACTTTAAAAGTGATTTTGATGATTTAAACTTGAATAATTTATTATCATAATTTTGGCAAAGTTTAGAAAATGAAACTTAAATCTTTACATAAATCAAGTTCGTTTGAATAAGTTTATAAATGAATCATAAGTTTATAAATGAATCATAAGTTTATCTATTTGGAACTACAACCTGAATCTAAACAATGATCTTGATGATTTGAAATCATATATATATATATTAAGATCTTATATTTTCATATCTCATTTTACAAAGTTATAATATTAAATTTTAGTATTATTATATTTTAATAGTTACTTTGACAATAACTAAGGGAGAGACAAAAGTGATATTTTTGTAATAATGAAATTAAATACTTTGATTATGAAAGACCTTTATTGGATGAGAAGCGATTTGCTAAAAGGAAAATTGAGAATTTTAAATACATGAAATTTGCATGATTGAATTTTTATTTTATTTAGAATTTTGAATACATAAGATTTCTTGATTACTTATTTTAAAATTCATAAACTATAAGGAGGGGTAAATTTATTAATTTAAATCATATATTTTGGTAATTAAAGATTTTATTTTATAACATGATCTCCTTATACTTTTGGACATAATTTAAATATGGATATTAAGAAGAAATTATGTAATCATATTTTTATAATAATAAAAAAGGGAGATAAAATTATCAATATGATTAGAAGCAAATTGGATATGCTAACAATGAATGAGAAATAATTTGCTTAGAAGAAAGTTTAGAATTTTTAATTTTCCAAATACATTCAAAATTCATGATTTTCTACATTACTTGAAATTTGCATAAGATAAATTAAATTACATAGGTAGCTCTTGATTTTTTTTTATTTTTTTAATTTTGCAATTTACGTTTATAAAATTAAGTAATTTTGTGCTATTTTTCACTTCTCCACCTTGATTCTATCTTCTTTTTCACACAAAGTGGAGAAAGAAAATCACTAGTATTTCAAGAGACCGATAAATCTATTAATTTCATTTTGAATCTCTTGAAAGTGACTTTGATGATTTTGAAATTGAATGAGTTTTTTTATCTATATCATGATTTTGATTCCTCAGAATTATAACTTAAAATCTTTTATGAATCAAAATATCTTATTATGTATTCTCGTATTATTTAAAAGGAGATTTTTATATAAATCATTATCTTGACAAGTTGAGATTTTTTATACATGAATCATGATATTTTATTTGTTTCTCCTATGATTTGTTTCTTGATATTCATAATTTGTCTTCATAAGTTGAATATCTCATCATCATATTAATTTTTCTTGATATATTTCATGTGATGATTTAAAAAATAATGTAATAGAAAAATTTAGCACTATTGTAACTATCCTTTCTTTTCAATAATGACAAAGAGATAGCAAAACTTGCTAGCTTGCTCATCTCAAAAGAGAAGCAAGAAGTGCTATCTTGCAAATCTCAAGAGAAGTAAAAATTCTGCTTAATCTCACATTCTTAAAAAATATGCTAAGAGACTTGTCAACTTGTTAGCTTGCATGATATAAAATTGCTAGCTTAAATATTACAAATGAAGCAAAGATTTGCTAGCTTGCACTTCTCAAAAAAGAAGAAAGAACTCACTAGCTTGCATATTCTAAAGTGATGAAAAATTTACTAAATTTTTTTATTGATGAAAAATTCTAAGCTTTCATATCTCAAAAACTTGCTAATTATACTTTTTTATTGATGAAAAGACGGAGATGGTATAATGATGTGAAATTATGTATAATGATCATACATATAATGATAATTGAGAAAATCTACATGAAGATAATGATTTATTATTTTTCAGATTTATTTACTATATTTTCTTGAAATTTACATAAGAATGATATGTTGAGCTCATATTCGAAATTTTTTTTTCAAATTTTATATCTATAAGATTGAGGTTAAAAGTTAAGAATGCTAAATCATGAAAATATATGAATTGCTAATCTAGATTTCATGACATTAAGCTTTTTGTGATAATATTTTTGAAAAATTTCTCTATGTTTTTATTGTTTATAAAAAAGGGAGAAAAATTACATGAAGATGATTAATTGCTATATTTGAAATTTACAAGAGATAATTTTTGGTATAAAGAGATGATTTTTTGTTATATTTGAAATACATAAGTATCTTTAAATCTCTTGGACTTTTGAGCTTATCTTAATTTTTTTAAAAATTTATTAAGGACTCTTTTTAATGATGCTATCACAACTCCTTCCTTGTTTTTATCCTTATTAATCATGAAGGGGATGAAAATTCTATAATGCATATTCTATTTTACTCTGGGGGGTAATGTCATCACGTGCTTTAAAATTATTAATTATACATTTCATCTTTTTATTGATGATAAAGGGAGAGAAATATATAGTGATGACACATAATATTAATGATATACATTGATGACACATGATATTGATGATATACTTGGATATCTTGGATATTAATGCATAATTCTTTTTTAAATTCATGATTCGATGAATTGATGTAAATTCTTATTGAAATTTGCTTAGAATATAATTTGTTTCGTGATACTTGAATTCAAGAAGGTGTGGTTCTCTTGAATTTAAGTTTTTTTTATTGAGATATGGATTTAGGGGGAGTTAGGATTAACTTCTATCATCAATTGATTGTCATCATAAAAAAAGGAAAGATTGTTGAATCTTATATTTTGATGATGAAATTAATTGATGAGTGTTTGATCTAACAAGATTGTTAGAGTTAATTGATGCAGGATTAACTATGACAGAGAGAATATTACACTCAAAGGATTGGCCAAAGCCAAGTCTAAGTGGGGTTCGGATAACGTGGTTGAGAACTCACTTGGAGTGCATCAGGAGCTCACCGAAGTTATCGGGAGCTTATCAGGATGGCACAAGGGAGTTCGCCGGAAGAAGACCGAGACTCATCGGAAGATTGTCGGGTAGCAGAAAGGCTTACCGGGAGTTGGGAAGGTGTTGAAGTGGATTTATGACCATATTGATCGTAATTAATTAAGTTATAGTTAGCATCATGCAGGTTAACCATGACAGTGAAAATGATTTACAGATCAGACATGGACCCATGATCAAGCTTAGGCATTGGGCCAAGGATTGGACGATATAGTGGGAGCTCACCGAGAGTTCGCTAGGACTTCGTCGAAGGTATCAGGAAAATCGCTAGGAATACGCCGAGAGATCGCAAAAGAAAACTGTGAGACTTGCCGTAGGAAATGCCGAAGGTTGCTAGATTGCGGGAGTGATGTCGTAAGCTTGGTGGTAATGTTTGATTGTAATATTTAAGTCTTATGTTAAGATTGAGTCCTAAATGATTATGATTTGGAAGAAATCCAAATCAACTTAAAGAGACAATCGGGTCTACTAAAAAGTTTTGATTAAACTTAGATTGATCTCAATTGGTTAACCAAAGAATTGGTCAACATGTGGTTCATGTCAGGATTGGAAAAGTAAAAGGAATCACTTTTCCAAGATTCCTAACAGCTGAACCGTCGGTGAGCAACGGGTGTACCACCATCGCCTAGGATTTCGGGCGGTTGTCAACGGTTGAACCGCCCAAGCTAGGCGAATGAACTACCCATACCTTGGATTCTGGGTACTTTTGACGATTGACCCACCCAGGTCGGTAGCTGAACTGCCCATACTCAGTTTTTTCGGGTATGTTTGAATTTTGGCTCCAATTTCTAAATTTATTTAGGGCCTATAAATATCCCAAGTTTTCTTGCATTCCAAATAATATTTTGGGGGATAAATTCTATGGAAAACTTATGTGAATTGTAAGAAAAAGAAAAGGGGTAAGGGAATGATCACATAGTTATAATCTTGTCTCCCTTGTAAGATTATAAGAGTTTAGTCTTCACTCAAAAAAGATTGGTAGTGGACACCGATGTACCTCAAGGAGGAGGACTCGCGAGTGGAGGTAGGTCGGTTGATGCCGAACCACTATAAAACTATGAGTTCTCTTTGCTTATCTTGCTCACTACCTTTTTATCGATGGTTCTGATTTTATTTATATTTTGAAAGCAAGGTTTTGAAATCAAACATTTCACTTACGACATTATCTATCTCGTTATTCAGATTTGCTTGTTCTTTCTTGAGTCATCTTTAAGCAAGAAGCTTAGCATTTCTCTATAAAATTGAATTGCTTTACTTGAACAAAAAGCTTTGAATTTTCCTATCTTGCTTCAAGCGAAAAGTTTTTCGTTAAAATGAGAATTCATACTTGTACTAATTCAACACCCTCCTCCCCCCCCCTCTTAGTGTCAATTGATCCTAATAAGAATATCATACTAGGTTTGAGGAATTATCTTACTTTGCTTGTGATTGGTCTAACATATAATTATTAGGGACATTCATCAAAGGACTCGAGCCATAAATTAAATTAGAGGTTAAAGCACGACAACCCCGCACCATAAAGGTCACGATCTCTTTTGCCCGAACCTAAGAGGTATGGTTAAACCAAGATGCTTGGAGGATGAGAACCACTCCTAGACCAGCAACATATAAACCTTCAACACCCCCTACTCCCGATCGTCCTTCACTGCCAAAGAAATTGACAAGAGAAGAATTTCATGATAGATCAGTGAAAGGACCTATCTGGGCATTGCAATGAACTTTGGAGCTGCAATCATTACTATTAAAAAGGGAAGCTTTCCATGATAGAATCTATTGAAGAATCTGAAGAAGAGGACCTTGAACTTGAGGAGGAGAACATGAAGGAGGACTCATAGCCGACCGATTGTATGACTCACACTCTAGCCGGCCATACAAACCCCCAAGGAATAAAAGTTAAAGAATCTTTTAAACCACAGCCCGTCATTATCCTCATCAAGACTAGGAGCCCCATTGAGCTTATGAATGGCAAAGTAAAGCAGGTGACCTTACATGGAAAATGAGAGAACAAAGAAAAGACATAGCGCTTGGAGAAGCTTGCTACCTCTATTAAACCGAGCTGATTTCTTCCTATTGGACTGAAAAACCTTTATATGCTGATCTTACAGGTGGAACCATCAGCTCATATTCAGCTCTATTGCTATCCACATCTTCAAAAGGCCAAAGCTAAAAGGATTGTCTAGGAGACATAGGAGACACAAATCATTCGGCCATGACCTTCCCTTGCAATGACACTTTATCTCCAAAAGCTTTACCTCTTTGTCTGCAGGGATAAGCTCTTCCTGAAGTACCACCTCCAATCAAACCAGTTATGGCTTCTGAAGTAGCACTCCCAGATCTCAAGCTACTTCCACGACTTCTTTAAGGAGTGGACCATAATGCTCAAAGTCTTCCCTGATGATGACCACCGATCCATAGCCCACGATCGCAAGAAGATTGAGTCCCTCCAACGATAGTGTCAACATGGAATCTATGACACCAAACCTTACTAGATGGAGATCAAAATTATGAAGAAACAGGAGGAAGGCAACCATATGTCCACCATCTATAGGATCCTAATAGTTATGATGTCATCTACATCAGTGCTAGCATTACCCGATCATGACAATGTATTCACAATTGGAGCAGACATATCAGGAATTGGGATCGGCACCATCCTTATGCGAGATGGTCGCCTCCTAATACGTACCGAGGTTCTCTCTACATTTCACACGATGCTTCTAATCTATAAAGGAATACTAACTGCTACTAATTTGAAGTTTTGATATGATACAGGTCCATAGCATAAAGGAGAGAAGAAAATAGGCTTAGTAAAATTACAGCTCCTACCCTCTTCAGACTTAAAATGGGCTCACACCACTAAGGACCTTATTAAAGGGCATTAATTATTACAAAAGAAAGCTTAGTTACTATTAAAGGATAATGAAGTAGCAGCCCATGTAAGAAAGAAACAACCACCCGACAAATACCAAAGCAGAAGAAAGTTTGCTATTGAAGATCGAGTTTCTTTTTATCTCCAGCCCTACTAGTAGAAAATTTGAGCCTCAAGGAAGTGATCCCCTTGCTACTTTGGCCCTTGCAAAATTAGAGATCATATTGGAGCTAAGACTTATGAATCATATGGGTACACTAATTCAAAAATATAATTGATCCTCTAAGTATCTCACTGTAAATGGAAGTTTAAAGAAGATGACTCAATCCAGATCTACCCATTGGACATTTCGACTGATGAGGAAGCCTTGGTTCAGTTGATAAATGCAAGAGATCACAGGAGCAAGATGCACCTATTATAGGGGCTATGAAAAAGCCTTATGAGGGGTTACAAATCGGGACCCAGAGACATAAAGCTCAGCCTTGAGGACAAGGTTGATTTGAAGAGGGCGAGTCTGTTAAGACTCTAGCTAAGTCGAGTCATAATCGATTAAGTTGAGTCTATAGATTGGGCCTTGTTAGCCAACCTATCCCTGACACTAGGTCGGCTAGGAGGAGATTTAAGTTTATTATAATAAATCAGCCCAAATCCTAGTAGGATCAGGATTCTACTAAACTGGAGTCTGATTAGGAGTCGGAGTTAGATACGTGTTAAAGTCAATTACATCATGAATATAATAAACCCTAATCTAGCCACCACCCCCCCCCTAATAAATAAGTGGTTGGCTAGGGTTAGGGAGGAGTCCTTATGGGATGTGAGTCTCCTAGCCACCTCCTCCTCTTGAGAGAGACTGGCTACGACAAGAGGGAAAGAGTTCCACTTAGCTTAGACTCTCTCTAGTTGAATACCCCTATAGCCACCAACCATATCATAGTTAGGAGTTGGCTAGGGGTTAGGAGTTGAGGGAAAGAGGAGTCTTTGTTAGTAGGAGTTTTGGTTTACTTGGAGTATGAGTTGTTTATTAGGTTGAAGTTGTTAGAAGTAGGAATCGGAGTAGGAGTTCTATTAGGGATTAAGGCTTAGAAGCCTTATAAATAGCTTGTATTCTCCCTTCTTTTAATCATCAATAGATCAATTATCTTTTAACTCATATAGCAGAAAACCAAAGAGGGAGAAACCCCTATAAAATTTCAAGGAGGTTGATCCCCTATAAAGATCACCCCAAACTTAGAATCTATAAGAGTTCTAACAAAACTTTATCTAAATCTTTTGCAACAATATTTTGAAGTGATCAGATCAAATTTAAGGGCTTAAATGTCTCTAAAACATCAATTATAATCGATGATATATCTAAAAGAAATTTTTGAGAGATTATTTATATTCATTTTGAAATAATAAAAATTAAATTTACATCGAACAAGAAATGATTTATTAAAATTAATTTATTTTCTCAAAATTTTGATTGTCAATTATTTTACTGTAATTAAGTCATAAATGTATAAAAAATATTTAAAATTGGTACAAAATTGAAATATGATTTCATCTTAAATTTATGACACTAAATCGTTTGGTAATGAGAAATTTAGAACTGATGGAAACTTATTCGCCTCACTTGATCCCTTCACCATTGGATATTTTCTCGTGTACGATAACGGGGGAACCCAATCTTACTCAACGAATCGGACGGTTGCAATCTTTCGATCAAGCAAACATCATTTCCTCCTCCCCTCCCCTTCCCTTATCTCTCCCAACCCCGCGCTGCAGCCTTCCAAAAGATCTCCATTGATGGCCGCTTAAGCTCCTCTCACGTACACAGATGGAACTCTCCTCTTCTCTCCATCGTCTCCCCTCCTTTGACTTCTATTTCTCCTCCTCTCTCTCCCCCGCCCCCTTCCAATCCCACCTCAAATTTCCCCACTCACGCCGCCCGATCTCCTGCCGACGAGCCCTCGCCGTTGCCACCAACACACCGCAGGAAGCACCCCCCAACAGTCCCCAGCGCCTCCTAAGAGAGCTCGCCGAGCGCAAGAAGGTCGCCTTCCCGAAGAAGAAGGCCCCCCCACGGCGCTTCATTCTCAAACCCCCCCTCGATGATGCGAAGCTCACCCAGCGCTTTCTCAACAGCCCCCAGTTGTCCCTCAAGTCTCTACCTCTGCTGAGCTCCTGCCTGCCGCCGTCCCGGCTCAACAATGCCGATCGCACCTGGATCGATGAGTACCTCCTGGAGGCCAAGCAGGCTCTGGGCTACCCCCTTGAGCCGTCCGACCGGCTCGAGGACGACGCCAATCCCGCCAAGCATTTCGACACACTGCTGTACCTGGCGTTCCAGCATCCGGTGGCTGGCTGCGAGCGGACCAGCGCCAAGCACGTCAGGAACGGCCACTCCAGGCTCTGGTTCCTGGGGCAGTTTGTGCTCGAACTAGCGTTCGCCGAGTATTTCCTTCAGCGGTACCCCCGGGAATCGCCTGCACCAATGAGGGAGAGGGTGTATGCGCTGATCGGAAAGAGGAATTTGCCCAAGTGGATCAGAGCTGCGAGCTTGCACAACCTGGTCTTCCCTTTTGATGAGATGGATAAGATGATTCGGAAGGACAGGGAGCCCCCTGTGAAGTAAGTCGGCTTAAGTTATTATCCTTTTCATTCTTTTGCCCCTTAAATTTTTTGTTCCACTGATTAATGTTCGCTAAATTTGATATGGCAAATTAAGTTCTCACCACAATGACTTTATAAACTAGGTTAGGTATATTAATTTGCACCAATGTTGGCACTGATAAGCTGGTTTCTGTTGGGGATGTTCACTAGGTTTCAGATGTCAAATTCCAAACACTTAAAGTATTATGCTATTTATACTGTTTTTTACTTCATTTAGTTGCAATGATCTGAAAACTTGGAAAAACATGCTTTATAAATATGATTTTAATGCATCTTTCACCAAAATACAAAATTTATTTTGTTGCTATTCTAGTTGCAGAGACTACAGAAATTTTAGGGGCAAAGAGGTAAGTTCATGCGTTGTTTCTAACTCATCTCCCTAGTTGAATCCAAAAGTATGATTTTTTTTTTTTAACCATTTTGATTTGAGTATTTTGCATTATACTTCTTGGAGCATTTTCCTGTTCTGAGATGTGATAATTTTGGACATGTTTACTAGTCCAAAAAATATTGACTTCTGAACCATTAGATGCAACTAACCTGTATGGCAATCAGATTCTGATTTCAGTTTGAACTTTGCTAACGGATGAGCAAGCTTTTTCAGTCTCAACAGGCTGCTCCAAGACATAGTTTAAACTTACAAGTGGAAGGAGTTTGGTTTAGAATAACATGTTGAAGTTAATATATGCAATACAAGGAAATTATTATATGAAAAGACATCACTTTGAGATTTTTCAAGGTATGAATCTTTTGATACCGTGTTCCTATGTGGCTCAGAAGATGATCTAGTGGAAACCAATGAATAATTTCATGTGCAAGGATCAATAGGAGATCTCAAGGAAAAGTTTATGGTAGAAGAGACTTCAAGAGAAGATCCAAAAGAAATTCTTGTAGTTTAAAAAAAAAGGATTTGATCAAAGAATATTCTGCTAGGAGTGTGTCAGATGAGCGTCTTAATGCAAGCTTCAGACATGGTTGAAGAATAGATTAACTAAGGAGATCATAAGGAACTGCCATTCAGTGTGGTTTACAACAGGGATAAAACAAACAAACCATTAGTTTGAAGTCTTAAGATGAGTTTGAAGATATGTATGTAATGGATGAACAGAAGCAACCAGAGGCAAGTTCATGGGTAGTTGAAGTCCTTGCTTTGATTTCCACCAAACCTATTAGAATGAGAACACTTGTGAAAGAAGTTCCTATAAAAACTACTATAATTAGGATGCATAATTTGATGTGAAAGTTCTACCGGTAGTTGTGTTACTTTATATCTCAGTGGATTCTGATATCCTCATGGATTGATGAGTATCATCATCGATTTTTTATTACTCTTTGGTTAGAGTTCAGGCACATTCAAAGTTCTCAAAAGGCGGTCCCATATCCTTTTTTATTTTTCTTGTTGTCTTGATTCAGGTCTGTATTCTGGGCATTGTTTGGGGCCATATATTTGTGCTTTGGGATGCCTGAAGTTTACCGTGTACTTTTTGAGGCATTTGGAATGGATCCAGAAGATGAGAGTTGTCAGCCAAAGCTGAGGCGACAACTGGAAGATGTTGATTATGTTTCAGTGGAGTTTGAGAACAAACAACTTAGCTGGCAAGATGTGGCTGCATATAAGGCATGAAACTTTTTACGGCCTTTCTTTCTATTCCCTACTGTGAAATCAATGCTGATGCAATTTTCTACTTTCATATAATCACATTCTATCTTTATGCTGGCTCTAAATTTCTTGTACCTATATTATTATGCAGCCTCCGCAAGATGCACTTTTTGCTCATCCAAGACTTTTTAGGGCATGTGTACCACCAGGTATGCATCGGTTTCGAGGGAATATCTGGGACTTTGATAGCAGACCCAAAGTTATGGAAACACTGGGCTATCCTTTGCCCATGAGTGATCGTATTGCAGAAATCACTGAGGCCAGGAATATTGAACTTGGCCTTGGTCTTCAGGTAAACCACCAAATAAACTGTTCCTATATGTGATCATTAGCTTCTTTTTGCAGAATATGATTTAAAGCTGTATACCTATTTGATAGGCTATGAAATTATAATTGTGATCATAATATGTGTTCATCATGGAGCCTAACAGTCCATAATTTGATGAATCAATGTGATATGGCCATCTAATTATAGGTTCTGTCCAAGCAATTCATTTTTGAGGCTCTCAAACAACCGCTTTATACATTCATGATGATAGGACGTATTTTTGTTGAACTCCCTGGTACCTTTACCACACAAATTTGACCCTAGCTTGGCAAAGCAACTGCTTTTGCAACGTAGAAATGACTGACTGGTAACTGGTATAGGCAAATTATGGGGAAAAGGAACTTGCATGACCACCTCCAGAAACTATCTGAAGTATCATCCAGGGAAGACTTTGACACTATGTTAACATCCAGGATGATGTTCAACTTTAGCGCAGACAGTGGTTGCAGATGTTTGTGTTGTTTGTAATTGATATTCTTCATTTGGGAAAAAAAAAATATTAGATCAGGAAGATGGAGATTTTGATGATATACATCTATCAAGGGATACAAATGGCCTTGTAATTCTAACTTGTTAGTTAATTCACTAAATAATAACAGGATGATGTATCATGTTTACTAATTCAGGGATTTTGTTTTGAATCCTGGGAAATTTTGGACCAGGGATTCATGTTCCAGTAGCATATGGATGCTGATTATTTGCTGACCAAAATGGTTCATGCTATGCTGTGCCTAGTCAGCCAGCATAATTAATGTGTGATTGGATCTACCGAAAATTAAAGAGAAAGAAAGTAGAGAAAAAAAAATTCCAACAGTTAATTTTGATCATGGGTGACCAAGGGAGATGAGTCATTCAAGATGGAAAGTGTGTTGCATTGCAAAATGAGCATGGGACTAAGGGGGAGGTTGCCATGAAGGAAACAGAAAGGGGACAGGTAGCAAATTTGATATGGAATTTGAAGGCTCTTTGTATCTCTGATATGAGGGTCTTAAATTTTTTATGGAAATTTTTTGATAGTCAAACTGGGTACCTCTTGTAAATACTCTTTTCCCTAATGATATTATTTTACAAGGAGCATGATTTAATCAGGTTAGACATCCTAGGGTCATGGTGCTATATTTGAAAAATGGAGGTTTGAATCATACTATCACAAAAATGTAGGGTTTGAAACAAATTTTTATTTTGCTGTTAAGGCTGTCATGACTTGGAATAGAATAAGGATGTCAGGATGCAAAAATAAATGTGGCTTAAAGCTGAGATGAATAAACATTATAAAAAAAAAGGTAGCTTGGACATTGGTAGTCAAATCTTTGTTTCTTGTTTAAATACTGTTATAACATTCTTTTATTGAACCTGTTTTAGATTAATTTGTCTGCTTGACATATGACTCATTGGAGGTATAGGTTTTTGTACAAATGTACAACTGTTATTGCATTATCACTATGAATCTGATCCGCTATTATCGTAGTATCGATTTGAAATTTTCATTAACTTAATTAATGTTTCCAAGTCAAGTAGGAATAGTTCTTCCAATGGGGGTATGCCTGGGAAAAATTTTATCTGATCATCGACCGCCTGAGAATCATAAGGGAATAATCAAAAATCTGTTTAAACATATCTAGCAAACAGCCAACATTATGTCATCACACAAAAATTTGTTTTAAATTTCAAGAAAGAAATAAATTTCAGTTTGATACTGATTTTGGCTACATGTTCGATTGGTAAGAAGGCCACATATACTTTAGACATTATCTTTGAAAAGAAAAAGAGAGAAAAAGGTTTTTGCTATTATTTCTTCATGTCTTCCTTTAACAACCGACTTGAGTGTCAAAGGGGGAGCCCACCAGATAAATTCTTGGTGCCATCATTTCCATTGTGTACCTAGAAAAAACCCTTTGACATGGACAGTTGACCAAATTCCTCCCCTAACATGACACTCCCTTGCACAGAAGTGAAGGCCAGGACAACTCCTTGACCCAATTCAGCATAATGATCAAAATTCATCTTGTGCGAGAGGTCTTTATCTTTCACTTGATTCTAACACAACAAGTTCCCTTAGATAAATTCTTGGTGCCATCATTTCCATTGTGTACCTAGAAAAAACCCTTTGACATGGACAGTTGACCAAATCCTCCCCTAACATGACACTCCCTTGCACAGAAGTGAAGGCCAGGACAACTCCTTGACCCAATTCAGCATAATGATCAAAATTCATCTTGTGCGAGAGGTCTTTATCTTTCACTTGATTCTAACACAACAAGTTCCCTTAGATAAATTCTTGGTGCCATCATTTCCATTGTGTACCTAGAAAAAACCCTTTGACATGGACAGTTGACCAAATCCTCCCCTAACATGACACTCCCTTGCACAGAAGTGAAGGCCAGGACAACTCCCCAATTCAGCATAATGATCAAAATTCATCTTGTGCGAGAGGTCTTTATCTTTCACTTGATTCTAACACAACAAGTTCCCTTAGATAAATTCTTGGTGCCATCATTTCCATTGTGTACCTAGAAAAAACCCTTTGACATGGACAGTTGACCAAATCCTCCCCTAACATGACACTCCCTTGCACAGAAGTGAAGGCCAGGACAACTCCTTGACCCAATTCAGCATAATGATCAAAATTCATCTTGTGCGAGAGGTCTTTATCTTTCACTTGATTCTAACACAACAAGTTCCCTTAGTAAATTTTGTGACATAATTCTTGCAGATAAACATAATTTAAGAATCCATATAAGGTGGGATTGCTTGATCCAGATTTGTTTTCAATTGTTTTGGTTGTTCAACCACAAGCATTATGATATATGTGCTATTTGACCAAAGCAAAACTAGACAATCATTTACTAGAGTGCAAATAGACCCATGCAGCCTGTTTCATCGGCAGTATGTAGGCAGCAAGTCTTGTAAACTTTCATGTTATTATTCTTCTCTTCTGGAAAAATCTTTCTACATTTGTTGTTCTACCATATATGACCTCTGGTTGTAACTGATTGAAGATGGTTGATGGAGAAAGCCTCTATAGTGCTCAGCTGCACATTCCTATGAGACCAGGTCTGATCTCAGTTTCTCTCTCTAAGACATTGCAACAAATGGGGAAAGACTCCTTAGCTGCTTCTACATGTATCAGCCCCTTGCACTGAATCTTCCCCTTTTTTTCACTATTTGTCTTCTAATTGCACATTAATGGCTTCCACTAACACTCAAACTTTTAAGTTATTTAAACGGCAAAATGATGGTTTATAAAGATGTTCATTTCTTAGAACTATTTTAATGCATCTGTGTCACCACCATACTGAGAAAGCTGGAAGGTAGGCAGCAAAAAATGGCTGCATCCAGGATGAGGAAAATAGTATTCAATTGCCATCTTGACCATTTCTAGTGGAGGCAACAACCACCTTATCATCATAGGTAGATTAAAAAGAAAAATGAGGACTCAAGAAAACTGGAAAGATGAAAGGTAGCCTTCAATAATTGAGGAGTACCACCACCTACCTTAAGTTGTAGCTTGGTTGAAGGTACTAGAGATATATTGAGGCATCTTCTAAAGCTTTGTGGTCATCTACCAAGCTGAAAAATCAAACCAGGATATTAGTTCATTGAATGCTTGAGTGCTTCGGTAGTCATTGCTGTGGAAAGTTAGTGATCATCTAATGTCCATCCGTAGAGAAAGCTTAAGGGTAAATTGAATCACTGGTCAGCTGCAGTAGTTTTTGCTGGTTCATGAACTAACTCTTCAGATAATATTGTAAAGTAAGGGGAAAAAGAAAAAGAACAAATTGGGAAGACTTGTAAGGGATACAAGAGATAAAACTGGGGACTATAATCTCATTTGTTGAAAAATTGTAATGATACGTGTAAACTAGCTGGAGTCGAATAAATTTCAAATAGCTGGTTCAAAAAGGTTAGGTGAAGAACCAGTAAGGTCAATTTTGTTTCATTGTTCATGGACACAAAAATTGCATGCAAGCAATGGGCATATAAAAAACATGCAAAATAATTTGAGGAAGTTAAGCTAATGCTGACAAAGATATTAGTTATAAATTTGACTAGATAAAAGATTGGATTTGCAAATCCTGAGCAGGGTCACATTCTTGTTTATGATGAAAGATTTCTCTCTTTGCTTTCTGATATCTTAAGATTTCATCAGTTATGCTCATTGTTTCCCTCTATCAATGATAATGAAGATTTTTCTTTCCCTAGTTTATGCTAATAACATCAGAATGTATTTCCTTATAAGTTTCATAAACCACTTTTGTTTCTGCCAGCGTAAACACGATTCGGCTTATATTAATCTGCTATTCTGTGTCAGTGAAATCTAATGCAAATTCATATGGCAGTTGTGCTTTCTACATCCTTCTAGATACAAGTTTGAGCATCCTCGATTTTGTTTTGAGCGGTTGGAATACGTTGGCCAGAAGATTCAGGTACAACTTTCAGAATGAAGCTATTCATATAGGGTTTTTTTTTTCCCTTGAGGCTGATATTTTGGAATACTGAAAAATGTTATTTTCTCTAAATAGAAAATATGATGCTCACTAAATAAAGATCGTCATGTTGTACAACTAGATCTATCTTGTATAAACTCCTGTTTACTTTTTTTTCCTCTGCAGGATCTTGTGATGGCTGAGAGATTACTAATGAAGCATCTTGATGCCCCTGGTAGATGGTTACAAGAGAAGCACCGGCGCACTCTGATGAACAAATTCTGTGGCCGATACTTGAGGGATAAGCATCTTCACCATTTCATCATCTATGGTGAGTTAGCACAAGACAAGTACGAGCATAACCGAAGGCTGAGAAATCCGGCCACAACTGCAGTACAGCAAGCGATACATGGTCTTGCATACACTGTATATGGCAAGCCAGATGTCAGGCGTTTGATGTTTGAGGTGTTTGATTTTGAGCAGATCCAGCCAAAGGTTGTTTCAAAATTTTGAATTGCTAGAATTCTACCCTTTTGTATTGCTTTAATGATTTATTATCACATGTTCCCAGTGCCCATTTCATCCAGTTGTCAAAGCATATATTCTGTGCCTTCATTTTGGATTTATGCTCTTCAAATCCTTGGGAACAAATGGATATTGATTGGCAGAGATGTTTAGGAACTTAACATTTGTAAAGTAGATAGATTTCGGTGAAAATTATTTAAGATGAGGCAAAATACTTTTTAAGTTGATTGGACATCTCCAAGTGAGATCTATTAGTGTTCTGGATAAACAATGAAGTCAGTGTGGGACATATTTTATTTGAAACAATAAGAAAGATATTTGATTGTTCTTAGTTTGACTAATTACATTACTTTTGGAAGTTCGGTGATGCATATATAATTGTGGTAGTCCCCAAATAGTTAAAATATTATGGCAAATATTGTTCTTAGTTTTCTAGAAGACTTATTCTATAGAGTCAAAGATGATTAAAATTCTAGCCAACTACCCCTTGAATTGTTTAATTCAGACTGAAGAAAAAGGCAAAAGAGGATAGTGCAAACTATTCAAGCTTGAGTTAAGGTTCAAATACATCAGTTTTCTAATACGTGGGTGACAATTGAATGGTCACAATCTGAAGAATGTGACTATAATTGTTTCTTGCAGTTCCTGCAGTACACTTCTATATATCTGTTCTAATGCACCAATATTTCAGTTTACATTGCATACTTTTCACAAAGTTCTTTTATTTGTCTATTTATAAGATTAATAGAGTGCTTTTTACCTTCATAATTACCTAGCTCAGTTACTTGATCATTACTACATGATTACTCTTAAAAGACAAAATGGGGAATCAATCACTAGGTGACAGCCTTATTAGTTGGATTTTTAAGATATTAGACTTTCAATTACAAATGCATACTTGGAAAAAAAAAAAGAAAAGGATATTGTTCCCCAGACATCATGTAGATTACTTTTTAATAGGCCTTAGGCTCATGTCTCTGGTCCTATGCCAATGATAGAGGTAGATTGGTATTTATTTTAATGAAGTATGTTGCATTGTTCTCATGCTGAATTGGTTCTAAATGAACTTAAATTTGGATCTTTAGACAATGTTCAATGATATTCTTATGCTTCTCAATCCATTTATTATTATCTTACAAAATCCTATTTTCTCTTTTTCAAGTTTTTTGACTTAAATGACATGAAAGCATTACTTTTAGCGATCCAATCCATTGCTAAATAAACAAAACTTCTTTTCTCTTTGTTGTCTTCACCAGCCTCCTCTATGCTACCACATATATAATCCAGGAGAGGGTAATCATTCAGCAAATTGGTTTATTAATTATGTTAGAACCAAGGATTCAGTATATTATAATATATTAATATATTATATTATATATATTAATATATTAATATATTATGAAAAAAAAGAAAAAGGAGTGACATCGCGTCGATTTTTTCTCCCTGTGCGAGGAGAAAAATCGCCTACGGGCGACGATGGCGGCGACGGCTCGTGGGTGATCCGCGGGTAGCGACGGTGCGCGGCCAAGGACAGCTCGAGGTACCTTTTCTCTTTCGCTTTTTCTTCTTTTTCTTCTTTTTCTTCTTTTATTCTTATTATTATTATTATTATTATTATTATTATTATTATTATTCCCTTCTTGATTTCTCCTCAATCGATCATCGACAGTCGAAATCAACCATCAATGATCGATTTTTCTCTCAATCGATCATCGACGGCCGCCTTTTGATAGTACTATCCGGTAGCGATCGGTCCGTGTATCGATCAATTGTCAGACCGGTACATACCGTACGGTACGGAGCCTTACCGCTCGGTAATAAAAACCTTGGTTAGAGGTTCTGTTTTTCATTAATTATCCTTGATGTTTAGTTTGTAGTGATGCCAATGCTGAAGACTCTAATAAACTCTTCAATGTCTGATTATAAACAAAAGCAAGACTGTATGAAGGAAACAAGAGACATGGATAAAATGAATAAGGTGGGATGACAACCAAAGCAATACAAAGCTAAAGATGAGGTATGAACATCTAAATGATTTAGTTTATAAATCTTTTCAATTAAATATTGGCTCCCTTTGATCAGTTTTTGACAAACACCACCATGTAACATCATTACCTAACAAAGACCTACCTAATCCATGTTTCAGTATATTCAAAATTATTTCATTCACTAATTAAATTGTTAACAAATCCACAACTATCATGAACTCCTAATAAATTTATATATAGAATTTACCAAAAGGCTTCAAGATTTGTTATATATATATATATATATATATATATATATATATACTCATTTGAAATGATGATACTATGCTAAATCCATCTAATGTAGGTTGAGAATTTAAAATCATATTTGATAAAATTTTAAGCTTCTCAACTAACCTTGTTGATAAAGATATTGATCCTTAAATCAAGTAACGGATCAAATTCATTCCTTCTTCACTCCTTTTATATATATATATATATATATATATATATATATATACTATTTGGTGGTGCATGGTGCGGGTGATCTGACAGAGATACCTGGCTTGGGTAGAGGACTGATAGACTGGCCAAGATACATAGCTCAAGCAAAAGACTAACTGATTGGCCGAGATACATAACTCGGGCAAAGGATTGATGGACTGACCAAGATACATGACTCAGGCAAAGGATTGATGAACTGGCCGAGATACATAACTCAGGCAAATGATTGATAGATTGGACTAGATACACAACCCGGACAAAGGACTGAAGGACTGGCCGAGATACAAAACTCGGACAAAGGACTGAAAGACCAGCCGAGATACATAACTTGAGCAAAGGACTAATAGACTGGCCGAGATATATGACTCAAGTAAAGGACTAAAGGACTGGCCGAGATACATGACTCGGGCAAAGGACCGAAGGACTGACTGAAATACATATGTCAAAGTTCAGGCGCGGTCCATACACGATGTGATTTAGTCAATGTGTGTGGTAGGCCATGCAGGCACATGATGAACAAAAGACATTTCTTTGCGTATCTAGCCTATGTGCTGGCATGTGAGGCGTAGGGTTTATGTGGTGCTTCCATTGCTCTACAACAATAACGCATTCAATGCGTTCGTGTATTTCCTAGGCGGAGTCATTTCGCCTCCTCGGGAAGTCGAAATGGCACCCCCCTTATAAGCCCTACTGCGATGTTGGTGAGAGATCACTTCCATTTCCTGCATTCCTTTTCTTAAGCCTTTGGATCTTGCGTCTCGGTCGTTCAAATTGCTTCCCCTTCAGCTTCCTTTATTCCACCAAGTTGGAATGACCTCTTCTCCCTCATTCACCATTTCTAGTTTTTCCGTCCCTTCTTCCCCAATCCCTTCGCCCTGGGTGGAGGAGTGCCAACTTAATGGCTCCTCGAGGGATCAGTCTGATCCCTCTAGTTCGTTCTCAGGTGTAATGACCCAAGCGAACGTTAAGGCTCTTCAGGCCTTATAAGTGATGAAGTCGTGTCACGACTTTGACTCCACCGTGAGTCTTGAGTCTTTGGCTATGATTCAGAAGCATTTTAGCATTCCGAACGAGTATGTCTTACATGCTCCAGAGCTAGGCAGCGTCCTTACCACCCTTGCCCCGAAGGGTTCAACATCTCTATAGATGCTCTAGAAGCGGGGTTGAGGTTTCCTGTTCACCCAGTCATCGAGGAGCGTCTCGAGTGGTGGCAGATATTGCCCAATTAAGTAGCACCGAACTCATAGAGCTACCTTATAACTTTTCTCAAAGAGTGTAAGGGGTTGGGCATCATCCCAACTCAGGACTTGTTTCTCTCATGCTTCCGATTGTGCAAGGGTCAAGGTAGTTACTGCTGGTTATAGGTGCCCTGTAAGCCAATCACGTGAGTGATGGCACGTATGACACACTGTGTGATCTTTTTGCTTATGATTAATATTGATATATTCTCACATTATATTATTTGATATATATATATATATATATATATATTATGATGTCCTTGGTTCTGTGCAATAGGAATCGGATCATGATGAGATCATGATAATGAGATCGATTCACCTTTAAACACAGATCCTAAATAATCTCGGTCATAGGTTACTCGAGAGGGATATTGACATAACCGGACATATCGGTGTACTATATACTCGTCTATATGATGAAAGCGGCTGATCTCATTGCCACTTGTGTGGAGACACTAAGGATATAGTACATGTGCTCATTAGAGAATGAGTTCACTGATTGATCCGCTTATGGAATGTTGTATGGTTAATGATACCTAATATCAGACAGTGATTCTATAGTCCCAATTGTGTATTTGGTCCTTAGACTTGAGACACTAAGGATGCCTTGTATGAGTACTCCTTTCTTTGGGGCCAGACTTACAGGTTTCGAAAGTTCTAGATCTGATACAGCTGGCTATCGGGATTAATAGCCAACCTTAAGAAGGCAATTGAGTGTCAATAGAAGATCGTCCACTCTCGGTATCATGAGAGTAATATCCCATATGTGCTTGCTCAGACAAATCCCTGGCCAGGGTCATTCGGATTGAGAGAGAAGGAGTTCTCCGATAGAATCTAAATAGAGTAAGACAAACTAATTCCGTATGTGATATTATTTGAATGAGGGATTATAGATACATAGTAACTGTGGACAGACATGTCCGACAGATTTGATCCCCCTGTACCATCTGGGGACTATGACGTAGTGGCATAATACGTCCATAGTCGATGAATCGAGTGAATTATTATGAGGATAATAATTCACTATATCAGAAGGAGTTCTGATGGGAGCGACTCATGACCAGCTCGGTATCGGGCCTAGAGGGTCACACATATACCATGTATGCTTTAGCAAATAGAGGATTGGATGAAGATCTAATTAGCCCCTATTCTTATTAGATGAGACCCTATGCTGATGGGCTCTTTGCTTAAGGCCCAATTAGAGGCCTAAGGAGATTATTGGATAGAGATCCAATAATGCAAGGTTAGTGGGTTATTAGATGGAGATCCAACTCCCACTAAGGTAAGAGCCTTAGGGTTTTTGGTGGCTCTCTATAAATAGGAGGGGAGACTCATGGTTGATAGGTTGTAGCATTAGCCACTAGCTCCTATTCTCCTCCCTCCCTCTGATCAAGAGTTGCAAGATCAGATTGGAGGAGTTTCACTGTAGAGATCCATCGTGTGGATACCGCTAGAGAGGAGGACACTTGACCTCCTTCATTTTCTCCATCTGGATCTGGAATACAGGGATATACGATCTTCCTAAGTAAAATCAATCTCTCACACATCGTGATTTTTTTGGTTTTTGTGATTTTTATCGCACCCTAATCTTTTGCACGACGATTTGATCTGCATGGAAAATCAATTTTTGTTTTGATTTCCACTGCGTATATGATGCACTCATTGAGGTTTCCCAACAGTAGTATAAGAGCTAAGGTCTTCGTGCAGAAGATTGGTTTTAAACTGGGTGTGATGAGATTGAATCACGTAGAATTGTTCTACACGTTCTTGCTATGTTTTTGCAGCAAAGACAACGAGGAGGAGGGGCAGTAGGGCATGGCCAAGGCCCCCGCAAGGGGCGGCACCCGCAGGGGCAATAGTCGCCCGCAGGCACGACTGGTTGTGGCTAGGCCCCCAGGCGAACACCAGAGGCGGCCGCAGGCGCCACCGAAGGGTAGCGCATGACGACCGGCGCGACCCAGGGGCGAACCACCAACGGCCGTGGCCCGCCTGCGCTTGTGCGGGGCAGCGGTGATGGCGGAGGGGCAAGAGAGGGCTAGGACATCCTTTTGAGAAAAGGATGATCCTGCCCCTCTAAATTTCAAAAATTCTGAGGATTGTCCTCATGTACAGAATTTCAAAAATACCTTCAACGATTCTGAAAATTTCAAGGACTATCCTCATGTACAAAATTCTAAAAATACCCCTGATAATTCTAAAAATTTCGAGGACTGTCCTCTCATCTAAAATTATGAAAATGCCCTTTATAATTTTGAAAATTCTGAGTATATCCTGATTTCCAAAAAATAATTAATTAGATAATTTAATTAATTATTATATATATCTAGTAATCCTACATATGATGTGATATATATATGATGTATGATGTGGATGGATGATCATGAGCCATATGTTGTGATGTATGTAATTGCAATTATGATTATTCTTGGGGCCTGCGAGCCTGCGTTTTTCTCGTTTATTGTTGGGCCTGCGTGTTTGTGATTATTTGTAATTACATGGAGAGGCACAGCGGGAGCGTGGAGGTGACAATGGGACCCACGATGCTATGGTGGGAGATTACGACATATGGTGATGCAACGATCCGACGGAACCGATGATGACGAGATCAACAATTACAGGGCATGGAGATGCGCCAATGCACACATAGATCCTATTGTGAGTGATTAGGCCCATTGGCTCGGGCTTAATCATATTAGGTGACGGCTTATGATCATCTGGTGTGGCTTACATATGTGATGTGTTATACACCTACTAGATATATGTATATATATTTGCATGTAATATAGATATATATTAAATATATATGTGTGACATGACATATTAGGAGATCGATACGAAACAAAAACCCCTTATACAATAATATTAAGTCGGTAAGCGTGAGGCAATAAGATTGACCCATGTGGCCTCCCATCATTATAGGAAGAAATTGAATCATGACATAGGTTGAGCTGATCGAGTCCCTCGAGACTTACCTATCTACATGATCGAGTTCTTACCTACGATATAGAGATGTCACCGGTGACCTGAGGACATGGTATGCTTGGTCGAGTCCCTCGAGGGCATATCATCAAATTAGACTCATCTTGTAACGATGGTGATGACTTAACTGAATATCATGGTTGGTCGAGTCCCTCGAGACCATGATGATTCAGACGCCGAACATGATGGGAATCACAAGAAGTTATGATTGGCAAGAGTTCCCTACCTTTTGAGCTTAGTATAATTGGTCGAGTCTCTCGAGGTTGCATTAAGATGCCAATTGGATCTCGATCCCCACTAGGAGTCTACCCGAGACACGTCTCGAGGGTGTCGCATGATTCGTTAAGAAAATAGTGGGAGTACATTAAGATAGAAGTCTATATCTTAATTAGTATTTTTTGTAAAATTTATATGTTATTTATTTTTACTATATCTTATTTTGTTAGAAACATGTCGCTCACAAACCCCCTACGTGGTATACTTGATGCCAACTGACTCACTGGTCCAAACTATACAGATAGGCTCCATAATTTGAGAATTGTTCTTACGATGGAGAAAATCGTATATGTCCTTGATACAATTCTGCCCACGCCGGAAGAAGGGGCAAGCGAGGATGAGATCGCTCGCTATGTGAAGTATATAGATGATTCCACATTGGCAAAATATTGCATGTTAGCCTCAATGACTTTTGAGTTACAAAGGCAACATAAGAGCATAGATGCAGATTCTATCCTTCTTCATCTTCGCCAGCTGTTTGAGAAATAGAGAAGAACTCAAAGATATAGGATATCTAAGAAACTCTTCCAAGCTAGGATGACAGAAGGGACATCGGTTGAGAACTATGTCCTAAAGGTGATAGAGTTGATCGAGAAACTCACAGGTCTAGGAATAGTCCTAGAGGATAACCTATGTGTTGATCTTATACTTCAGTCCCTACCAGATTTCTTTTCTCACTTCATCATGAATTTGAACAAGATTAAGTTTGAGGTGACTCTCCATGAGCTCCTCAATATGTTGAGGGAAGCTGAGAGTGCCATCAAGAAGGAGAAGTCAGTTCTCTATATTGGTGAGATCAAAAACAAAAGAAAGGCCAACAAGACTCTTAAGAAGGGCAAGGGCAAAGAAAGACCAGGTAAGGTAAAGGTTGCCGAGAAATACCCGAGAAAGGATAAAGGACAATGCTTCTACTGTGGCCAAGACAAACATTGGAAGAGGAACTATGAGGACTACGTTATAGAGAAGGTGAGATAGAAGCTTGGAGAAGCTTCAGGTATATTCATGATTAGTCTCTACTTGTTAGATTTTCATGATAACACATGAGTATTAGATACCCGGAGTGTTTATCATATCTGCAATTCGTTGCAGGTTCTGGCAAGACCTAGGAGATTGGCTAGAGGCGAGATGGACCTCAAGATGGGTAATGGAGCAAGAGTTACTGCAGTTGCTGTTAGAGAGGTCACCCTACATCTGCCTGGTAGAGCTATTATTGTATTTAATGCATGCTATTTTGTTTCCTCTATTATCAAAAATATTATTTCTATCTCTTTGACAATTAGTGGATATAAATTAGTTTTTGAAAATAATAGTTGTTCAATAATTATGGATGATGAGATAATCACTAGAGGGACCCTTATAAATGGCTTATATGTGTTAGACACTTCTCCACATATCATGAATATAAATATATCTAAGAGGAAAAGAGATAAAGTGAATAATGCATACCTATGACATTGTAGGCTAGGTCATATACATGAGGGAAGGATTCAAAAGTTGCTAAAATATGGATACTTAGATCTATTTAACTATGAGACATATGTAACTTGCAAACCTTGCCTTCGTAGGAAGATGACCAACTCTCCTTTTAGTGGAACTGGAGAGAGAGCCACCGAGTTATTGGAACTCATACATAGTGATGTATGTGGTCCCATGTCGACTCAGGCTATAGGTGGTTACTCATACTTCATTACATTCACTGATGATTTCTCTAGATATGGACATGCGTACTTAATAAAGTACAAATCTGAGGCCTTAGAGAAATTCAGAAAATATAAGAATGAGGTAGAGAACCAAATTGGAAAGAGTATTAAGACTCTTCGATTAGATCAAGGAGGAAAGTACTTGAGTACAGAGTTTACCCATTTCCTTAAGGACAATGAGATTCTATCCCAGAGGATACCTCCTTATACACTTCAGCTTAATGGTGTATCAGAAAGAAGGAATTGCATGTTATTAGATATGGTACAGTCCATGATGAGTTTCACAAACTACTTGTTTCATTTTGGGGGTACGCCCTAGAGACTATAACTTACCTTTTGAACATAGTTTCATCAAAGCTGGCAGTGTCTACACCATATGAGATATAGAAAGGAAAGAAGCGCAATCTTAAGATTGTTAAGATTTAGGGCTGTCCTACCTACGTTAGAAGACATAACTCCGATAATTTAGAATCAAGGACAACATGGTGTACATTCGTGGGATACCCAAAGGAAACTTGTGGGTATTATTTCTATCATCCCGAGGACTGAAAGGTCTTTGTTACCAAGAGAGCTGTGTTCCTTGAGAAGGGACATATTCTTGGTGGAAATAGTGGGAGTGAGATAGAATTGAGCGAGGTTGGAGAACCTAGCTCAAGCACCATTCCAGAGCCTGAGTCTATTCAGGTACCTAACACATAAGTTCTAACTTTATGTAGGTCAAATAGAGTATGTTACCCTCCTAAAAGATATATGAGACATATCAATGGAGATGACTCTCAGGATGTTGATCCTCAGACCTATGAGGAAGCTATTATGAGTATAAACTCTGGGAAGTGGCAAGAAGCCATGAATTCTTAGATGGATTCCATGTACTCTAACAAGGTTTGGAACTTTATGGATGCACCTGAGGGTATTATACCTATTGGCTGCAAATGGATCTTCAAGAAGAAGATCGGGGTGGATGGAAATATAGAGACCTATAAAGCAAGACTGGTAGCTAAAGGACATCTTCAAAGACAAGGAGTTAACTATGACAAAACCTTTTCACCTCTAGCCATGCTTAAGTCCATTAGAATTATTTTGGCCATTGCAACATACTATGACTATGAGATCTGGCAGATGGATGTCAAAACCGTATTCCTCAATTGCAACCTTAAGGAAGAGGTGTATATGATACAACTAGAGGGATTCGTATCCAAAGGGAGTCCAGATAAAGTGTGCAGGTTGCTTAGATCCATTTATGGATTGAAGCAAACTTTCTGAAGTTAAAACATAAGATTTGATGAGGTGATCAGATCCTATGACTTCGTTAAGAACGATGATAAGCCTTATGTGTACAAGAAGGTAAGTGGAAGCGCTATCACCTTCATGGTGCTATAATTGGATGACATCCTAATCATTGGGAATGATGTAGGAATGCTCTCCACAATAAAGGCTTGGCTATCTAGAAACTTCTCTATGAAATACTTAGGGGAAGCATCATATATTTTGGGGCTCCAGATCTATAGAGATAGATCCAAAAGGATGCTTGGCTTGTCCCAGTCTAGGTACATAGACTCCATTGTCAAAAGGTTTGACATGAAAAATTCCAAGAGAGGTCTTATACTGATGAGACATGGAATATCACTTTCTAGGAGTATGTCCCTAAAGACTCCTGAAGAAAGGGCAGACATGGATAAGATACCTTATGCCTCAGCGATAGGATCTATCATGTATGTAATGCTATGTACTAGGCCTGATATAGCACATGCTCTGAGTGTCGCGAGCAGGTATCAGGCAGATCCAGGTTTAGAATATTGGATGGAAATAAAGTGTATCCTTAAATACTTGAGAAGGACTAAGGATCTTTTACTGGTATATGGAGGAGGTAGCC
The DNA here is from genome assembly GCA_021527575.1 of Ensete glaucum. Classification (NCBI taxonomy): domain Eukaryota; kingdom Viridiplantae; phylum Streptophyta; class Magnoliopsida; order Zingiberales; family Musaceae; genus Ensete; species Ensete glaucum. The sequence goes on from CM038552.1 coordinate 35,163,818, forward strand.
TCTAAGTTGACGGCTACACAGACTCAAGTTTTCAGTCTGACATTTATTATAGCAAATCAAATTCAGGATATTTTTTATCATGAATGGAGGAGAAGTAAGCTGAGAAAGTTCTAAGCAAGATACTACTGCTAACATGACCATAGAGACAGAATACATTGTTGCAGCAGAAGCAGCAAAGGAAGGGGTATGGATGAAGAAGTTCATCTAGGATTTGAGAGTCATACCAAGCAGCGTGGAGCTGACTCCCATATATTGTGACAGCGACAGAGCGATAACTCTAGTAAGGGAACCTAGGTCTCATCAGAATTGTTCTGAGGATGTTTCATCTGATTAGAGTGATCAAAACCTGAAAAGATATAGCAATGGAAATAGTTCCATCCGAAGATAACATTGCAGATTCACTAATAAAGCCACTGGCTCAGATTGTATTTGAGCGTCACAAGGGTCTGATGGGGATCAGACACATAAGTCATTGGCTTTTAGTCAAGTGGGAGATTGCTGGTTACAGGTGCCCTGCAAGCCAATCACATGAGTGATGGCACGTGTGACACGCTGTGTGATCTGTTTTGCTTATGATTAACATTAGCATATTCTCATATTATATTATTTGTTCAATATATATTATAATGTCCTTGGTTCTGTGCAATGAGAATCGGATTGTGATGAGATCACGATAATGAGATCGATTCATCTTTAAACACAGATCCTAAATAATCCCGGTCTTAAGTTACTCGAGAGGGATATTGAGATAACCGGACAGATCGGTGTACTATATACCCATCTATATGATGGAGGCAGCTGGTCTCATAGCCACTTATGTGGAGACACTAAGGATGTAGTACAGGTGCTCATCAGAGAATGAGTTCACTGATTGATTCGCTTATGGAATGTTGTATGGTTAATGATACCTAATGTCAGACAGTGATTCCATAGTCTCAGTTATATATCTGATCCTTAGACTTGAGACACCAACGATGTCTTGTATGAATACTCCTTTCTTTTATGCCAGACTTACAAGTTTAGAAAGTTCTAGATCTGGTACAGCTGGTTATCGGGATTGGTCACCAAGTCATCGAGGAGTGTCTCGGATGGTGGCAATATTACCCAGTCAAGTAGCACCGAACTCCTAGAGCTACCTTATAACTTTTCTCGGAGAGTGTAAGGGGTTGAGCATCATCCCAACTCAGGACTTGTTTCTCTCATGCTTCCGCTTGTGTAAGGGTCAAGGTAGTTATTGCTAGTTACAAGTACCATGCAAGCCAATCACGTGAATGATGGTACGTGTGACACGCCGTATGATCTTTTTGCTTATGATTAATATTGATATATTCTCACATTATATTATTTGTTACATATATTTTGTGATGTTCTTGGTTCTGTGCAATATGAATCGGATCGTGATGAGTTCATGATAATGAGATCGATTCACCTTTAAACACAGATCCTAAATAATCCCAGTCATAGGTTACTCGAGAAAGATATTGAGATAACCAGATAGATCGGTGTACTATATACCCGTCTATATGATAGAGGCGGCTGGTCTCATAGCCACTTGTGTGGAGACACTAAGGATATAGTATAGGTGCTCATTAGAGAATGAGTTCACTGATTGATCTACTTATGAAATATTGTATGGTTAATGATACCTAATGTCAAACAGCGATTCTGTAGTCTTAATTGTGTATCTGGTCCTTAAACTTGAGATACTAAGGATGTCTTGTTTGAGTATTCTTTTCTTTGATGCCAGACTTACAGGTTTAGAAAGTTTTAGATCTGGTACAACTAGTTATCAAGATTAGTAGCCAACCTTACGAAGGCAATTGAGTGTCAATAGAGGATCGTCCACTCTCGGTATCACGAGAGGAATATCCCATATGTGCTTGCTCAGACAAATCCCTGTCCAGGGTCATTCAGATTGAGAGAGAGCAAGACAAACTGATTCCGTATATGATCTGATAGTACTATATCCAATATATGATCTTTGGGATATTATTTGGATGAGGGATTATAGATACATAGTAATTGTGGACAGACAGGTCCGACGGATTCGATCCTCTTGTACCGTTTGGGGACTATGGTGTAGTGGCCTAATACGTCCATAGTCGATAAGTCGAGTGAATTATTATGAGGATAATAATTCACTATATCAGAAGGAGTTCTGATTGGAGCGACTCACGACCAGCTCAGTATCGGGCCTAGAGGGTCACACACATACCATATATGCTTTAGCAAATAGAGGATTGAATAAAGATCCAATTAGCCCCTATTCTTATTAGATGAGACCCTATGCTGATGGGCTCTTTGCTTAAGGCCCAATTAGAGACCTAAGGAGATTATTGGATAGAGATCCAATAATGCAAGGTTAGTGGGTTATTAGATGGAGATTCAACACCCACTAAGGTAGGAACCCTAAGGCTTTTGGTGGATCTCTATAAATAGGAGGAGAGACTCATGGTTGATAGGCTGTAGCTTTAGCCACCAGCTCCTATTCTCCTCCCTCCCTCTGATCAAGAGTTGCAAGATCAGATTAGAGGAGTTTCACTGCAGAGATCCATCGTGTGGATACCGCTAGAGAGGAGGACACTTGACCTCCTTCATCTTCTCTATCTGGATCTGGAATACAGGGATATACGATCTCCCTAAGTAAAATCAATCTCTCACACATCGTGATTTTTTTGGTTTTTACAATTTTTATTGCACCCTAATCTTTTGCACGACAATTTGATCTGCATGGAAAATCGATTTTTGTTTTGATTTTCACTACGCATATAATGCACCCGCTGAGGTTTCCCAACAGTTACTACTTGACCTCTCGAACAGGTTTTAGGGTCGGGGGTGCCCCTTCCAACAACAAGGGTTAGAAGGCTCGATTCTTGTTCGTAAGTAGGTGTCGAGGTTGGGGTTTTGGGGTTGAATGGTTAGCCCACCCTATTAGCAATGTCCCTCCTGACCTTTCTGATGAGGAATCGATCCTGGTTGGGCAGCTGAAGGGCATTCTATCTACTTCTCGAGCAATTAGAAATTTAACAGAGGAGTGGCTGGTCAAGGCGGGCCTTAGTCCAGCTTCCCATGGTATGCCTTAATTCCTCGCCTTTAGGTTTTGTTACCTGATATTCCCAACTCATGGTTGGTTTTGCAGAGATGGTAAGCATGAGCTTGATGCATGGAAATCCTAAGGTAGGAGGGGGACGCTCGGGAATCGGCTCCTCAACTTTAGTCGCAGCCTCGACGCCAGCACCACGCATCGAATCTCGTTCACATCCAAGGTGCAAGAGATCCCTACCAAAGAGGCAACAAGGAGGGCATTGGAAGAAGAGGCAAGAGGAACGCCCGAGGTTCCCAGCAAGCATCGAGCTGTGGACTCAATTGGCCAGAGGAAGAAGAGCAAGGATTCCGGTCGGCACAGGCTTCACCACGAGGCTGATATATCCGCATCTCGGGTGACCAAGGGTAAAGGACCAACTGGCCCCATTGAAGAGATACTGACTCCCATGCCGAATCCAAGGTCAGTAAAAGAGTTATGTAGAGCCTGCTCTGGAGTGGACGATCGGGACTATCATGCCATCCGGATGAGTAGTCTACCGGAACGCGCTCCTGATGTGCCGTTAGAGATAGACTTGGCATCGCTGAAGCATGGGGCAGGGATTTGGCTGGACGGGGAGGCTTCAACGAAATACATCCAAGCCATACAGATCCTTAAGCTGGCTTCTGACTTGTACACCTTGCCGTCCGAGGTGCTAATGGACGGAGCAGCAAAGGCCATGGTGTTGGTAAGTTTCTTCTCGACCCATCTTTATCTTTCCTTCACTTTGCATTTGACTTTAACGTTGTAGCTTGACCTTCATCTTGTAGAGCCAGCATTACCAAGCAGTCTTATTCAATCGATGGCTGATATTTGGCATTACTGGCCTCCGATGCTGCAATTGAGGCTCAGGCATCAGAGGCTCAATATTTGGCTGACAACCTTCAGATCGAGCTCGATGAAGCGAGTCGATGTCGAGAGTCAGTAGAGATGGAGTTAGGTGAGGCTCGGGAAAAGTTGGCCAACCTGCAGAGATAGCTTGCCGACCCGCAAGGAAGGCTGGCTAAGTCCTATAGGTGACTTGATGATTTGGATAGTCAACTTCAGAACACCATGACTCAAATCTGGTAGATAGAGACTGAGCTGCTAGAATTGACTTGGTCCAAGGATGTTCTTTGGGCGGACCTACCAAGGCAAGTCATCGAAGACTATAAGAAGTCTCTCAAGTTCGAGATGGGCCTCGTCTAGATGGGGCAGGTATCATTAGAATATGGCTACCAATTGGCACTGGTTTGGCTTCGGGCCCAACACCTCGGGCTGGAGATCAAGCAGGATCCTTTTGCCCTCCTTCCTGAGGAGGCCAACGTACTGATGGCGGACGAGCAATCTTTCAACGACTCCCCTCCGTCGCCCGAGGAATGAGAATCATTGCGTTGTAATTTTTGGTTTTTGATGTCAGGGACTTTTTCTGATTATAATGTCTCAATCCCTGGTTGGTGTCTATAATCCATTTTCAATCAATGAAAGTGCTTTCTTTTGTGAAACTGTTAGGATCTTATTACACGTAGAATTTTCGTAAGTTTGATATATGTCATGTCCTTGGCAATCGCTTTCCTTCCATTCTGGTCAGGGTATAAGTTCCTTCTTTGGCTGTGCTTTCTACTCGATAAGGCCCTTCCCAGTTTGGGGCCAATTTACCCAAAGACCAGGTAGGATCATTGACCTCGACCTTTCGCAACACCAAGTCACCCACTTTGACTCACCGAGGGCGTACTTTACGATTGTAGAGCCTTGCTACGACTTTCTTATACTCTAGGGTTTATAGATGCACGATGACTCTTTGCTCCTCGAGAAGGTTGAGGTTTTCCCTTAGCTGGTCGGCCGAAGAGGATTCTTCATAGAATTCGACTCAAAGAGTTGGATAGATCACCTTGGGTGGGAGGACCGCTTCAGTTCCGAAAATCAGGTTGAATGGGGACTCCCCCATCGGGCATTTCGGGGTTGTTTAAGATGCCCATAGGATGCTCGATAGCTCGTCTATCCACGTCTCGCGTGTATTTTAGACCCTCTTCTTCAATCCTTCGAGGATAGCCCGATTCGTGACTTCAACAAGTCCTTTAGCTTGGGGGTGGGCGATCGAGCTGAACCTTAACTAGATTTTGTAGCTTTGGCAGAATACCCTGAATTTGGGATTATTGAATTGGTCTCATTGTCGGTGACGATCGCCCTTAGGATGTCGAACCTTGTGATAATGTTCTTCTAGATGAACCCTTGGCTTGTTTCTTGGTGATGGATGTGAGTGGCTCGACATCGACCTATTTGGAAAAGTAGTCGACCCCAACTATCAGAAATCTTCACTGTCCCGACACTAGGAAAAATGGGTTGAGTAGGTCCATTCCCCATTGGGTGAATGGCCAGACACAGTTTGAGGTGGATAGCAGCACCGTCGGTTGGTATAGGATTCTGGCGTGCTTCTGGCACTGCTCACATTTCTGCACATAAGCTTGGGCATCTCAGTGCATGGTCGGCCAGTAGTACCCTTGCCTGAGTACCTTATGGGCCAAGGTTCAAGCATCGATGTTCTCACCGTAGATTCCTTCATGCACCTTAGCCAGCATGATTTATGCCTCAATTGGGTGCAGGCATCAGAGCAATGGCTGAGTGAACCCTCATTGGTATAAATGTCCATTGAGGATGCAGTACAATGGGCTTGTTCTTCTTACTCATCGAACTGCACCTAGTCTTCAGGCAGCGAGCCATTGTCCTTAAACTTGAGCATCTCCTCGACTTAATTATGCTCAACTTTAGCCACGACTACCTCAGTGGAACATATGGAAGGTTCTAGGATCTTGGTCATCCAGGTCGGGTATCCATCTGCTCCGCACACGGAGGCCAGCTTTGCGAGTGCATCAACTTGCACATTGTTCGACCAAGGTATTTTGGTGATGATAAAGTGGTTGAATCATTCGACATGATGTCGTACCTTAGTGAGGTACTTGGCCATCACTCCTCCCGGGCCTCGAATTCTCCATTGACTTGGTCGATGATGAGATGGGATTTGGTGAAGACTTCGATGTCTTCAACATGCAACTCGTCGGTGAGCTTTAGACCAAACAGCAATGCCTTGTATTCAGCCTCGTTATTAGTGGCCTTGAACTCAAGCTGAAGGGCGTGCTCAAAGACTTGGTTGGCAGGGCCTTTGAGGATGAGCCAAGCACCCTCGCGCTCCAAATTGGCAGAACCATCCACATATAAGGTCCACCTTGAGGTCAATGGTGGGTTCTCGGGGTTCGACGATTTCGATATAAAATTAGCTAAGGCTTGGGCTTTTATTACAATCCTTGGAATGTATTCCAAGTCAAACTCTCCAAGGCAACCGACTATTTGAGCATCCGACTTACGACATCAAACTTTAAAAGTATTTAACGCAAGGGTTAGTCAGTGATCACCTTGATGGGATGGGCTTGGAAGTAGGGCCTTAATTTTCTTGATACAAGATCAGTGCCAGAGCGAGTCTTTCAATTAATGGGTATCGCTCCTCAGGGCCACTTAAGACGTGCATGCAGTAGTACACCGGCTTCTGCCCATCTTTTTCGAGTCTCACCAGGACTGAGTTGACCACAGCTTCTGATGTCGCCAAATAAATCCCGATGGGCTCCTCGAGAGTGGTCGATGTGAGCTGCGATAGATGTGCGATGTTTGCCTTCAATTGCTAGAATGCTTCTTCGCATTAGAGCATCCACTCGAAGTCCTTTGCTAGCTTTAGGGCTCGAAAGAAAAGAAAACTTCTATCTCCGACTTGGGAAATGAATTGACTCAATGCTGCCAATCTCCTGGTGAGTCGCTGGACATCCTTCACTGTCTGGGGAGATTGCATCCACAGGATAACATCCACCTTGTTTGGGTTCATATCAATCCCACTTTGGTGGATGACGAACCCAAGAAACTTTCCGGACCCGCACTTGGTTGGGTTAAGTCGCATCTTATATTGTCTTAACGTTTAGAACATCTCGGCTAAGTCCACAAGGTGAGTAGTAGCTTCCCGACTTTTGACTATCATGTCGTTGATATATACTTCCATGTTTTTTCTGATCTGGTTTGCAAACAGTCGATGGACTATCCTTTGGTAGGTTGCCCCAGCATTCTTTAGCCCAAACGGTATGGCCTTGTAGTAGTACGTGCCATGGTGCATGATGAAAGCTATGCTTTCCTGATCTTCTGGTGCTATTTAAATTTGATTATAGCCTGAGAAGGCATCCATGAACGAGAGCAGCTTGTATCTTAAGGTCGCATCGACTAACTAGTCGATCCGGGAGGGGGTAACAATCCTTTAGATAGGCCCAATTAAGACTGGTGTAATCAATGCACATTCTCCAATTTCCATTAGATTTTTTGACTAATACAACATTGGATAACCAGGTTGGATACTTGACTTCCATGATGAGCCCGGACGACTTCGTCTTCGATGGCTTTTCGTCAGTTGAGGGCGAACTTCCTTGACCATTGTTTCACTGATCGGGTGCCAAGCTCTATGTTGAGTCGATGTTGGGCCACTTCAAGATTGATGTCGTGCATGTCTTTCGGGGACCAGGTGAAGACGTCGATGTTCTTGCTAAGGAATTCTACTAGCTAGACTCGTTGTTAGGGTTGAGAGGGGCCTCGACCACTTTCTCCACTAGTTTAGGCTTTGGCATCGTCTTGTCCGCATCTTGGGGATCGAGGATAGGAGCTGAGGTTTTAAATTTTTTGGGCAGCATTGTTGCCGTCAGCTAATACTACCTTGACTCCCGAGGATCGCTTTTTGCTTCTCCGACCCCAGCTCTGGTTAGGAACTTCATGGCTCGGTGGTATGTCGAGACAACCGCTCTGAGCTTGTTGAACGTTGGTCGACTGATGATGGTGTTGTACACCGAGGGGAGTCTGACCATGATGAATGACACCATCAACGTCTTTGACCTCGGCTCCTAACTAGGAGGGTCATCGTTCCAACAAGGGAGACTGAGACTCCCGTTTATCCTATTAATGTTGATGTTACAGGGAGGAGGTCTTTGTCAGTTAACCCTAGTTTATGAAAAGCATCAAAATATAATATATCAGTTGAACTTCCCATGTCGACCATGATTCTTTTGACTCAGGCGTTAGCGACTTAAGCCGAGATCACTAGGGTGTCGTCGTGGTTCGGGTACACCTCGTTCCCAGGCCCAAAGGTGATCTCGGGGTCACGATCGCTCCTTAGCCTTTTCTCTACTACAGACCATGCATAGGCTTTTCGAGCCAAAGAACTATCACCTCCAGATGCTGGACCACTGATGATGGCATCTATCTGTTTCTCAATCAGTCCTCTTGGCCAGGGTGAAGGTTCCCTATCTTGGCAACAACTTTCATTGGGAAGTACTTGCTGGTCTCGGATGTACCGGTGGAGGTGCTCTTGCCGAATAAGGTCTTCAATTTGATTCTTCAAGTCATGACACTCCTTCGTATCGTGTCCATAATCCTGATGGAAGCGACAATATCTTCTCTTGTCACATTCTCTGGTCTTTGTTCTGATTGGGTTGGGGGGGGCAGAGGAGCCCCTTGTCTCGGATTTGGAGGAAAACTTCTATCCGAGTTGAGTTGAGTGGGATCGGGTGCGACCTAGATGGGGGTAATTTTAGTCTATCTCATCTCCTTATGGGGGCTCCCGAGGGTTGTCCTCAAGATTGCTCAGTTCGGGGGCACTTTTGATCATCTCGTTTCCTGGCCACTAACGTCTCGGCAGCTATATACTGGTTTGCTCGTTGTAGCATCTCGGGCACTGTTGATGGTGGTTATTTGATTAATGACCAAAAGAACTGAGAGGGTCATAGCCCCATTAGGAATGCCCGAATTGCCAATGAGGGGTGGGTATCGGGCATTCCCCGAACCTCGGCTGTAAATTATCTGACGAACTAAGTGAGGGGATCATCACTTCCCTGTCTTAAGCCGAGGAGTGATGCAGCGGTTGGCCTCGAATGGGAGCTGACCATGAAATTAAGTTCGAACTTCTTCGCCCTGAGTCAGCTATACCACATCTGGACCGGGCCCCTTAAAGTAGTGGGGAAAGCTCGGCACATCAGAGAGTCTGAGGTATCGTAGAGGGTCATTTGGGCTTGAAAGGCTGTAGTATGTTCTAACGGATCCGAGCTACCATCGTAATGTTTCAGTGCTGGCAATCGAAAGCCGAGTGGGACCAGCTCATCTTGTATTTTGAGGATAAATAGAGATCCACCCTTAGAACTTTCATCGACTTCTTCCTCGGACTTGACAAACTCCCTTCGGACCTCATCGAGATTTTAGTTGACCTGGCACAGTTGTTCTCTTATTGAGTCAAGTGAGTCCAAGGAGATGATGTTCGATTCGGGGGGCACTCGAGCAACATCTCGGGAATGGCTTGTTGGCTATGCTGCCGAAGCGTTCAGATTTTTTGATGTATCCTTGATCGAGGGACGATGCAGTCCCTCGTTGTCCAACTACTCTCCTCGAATTGGCATTGATTGGGGGACTCCTTGTTGTGGTGCTTACTGAGGGGTGCTCAGTTGTTGGGATGCCAACATCTACATTAATTGGGGGATATGCGAGACGATAGTTTGCATCATCCCAGCTAACGCATGTACTTGGTGAGTAAGGTCGAAGAAAGCTTCAGCAGATACAGGGAGTGTCTTAAGATTCGTTATCAAGGGAGAGAACCCCGGGTCATTGAGTAGTCTCTAGTAGCTGTTCGATGTGGGCACCGACACGCTTGTTTCTTCTGCGGGAAGGAGCGAGTTCGGTCCCCCTGCCTGCAGAGTCGGCAGGGGAATGTGTGCTTGGCCACCGATGTGCTCCAGGTTAGGATTGGTTGACGAGTATTCTTGCGATATCGGCCTTCCTTCTAGCACAAAAAATATTATGGGATTTTAGTGCCATAACCGAGGAGTCAGCATGGCCTGGTCCCTGCTGAGTGTGCAAGCTCGTCCACATCAATCGATGGCAGGGGCATCCAGTTTGGGTCGGTTTAGTGTCTCGAGAGCTGACACCTCGGGTGGGCTTCCTCGGGAATCACTCCGATCGGTGTCTGCTGAGGAGGACCTGCACAAAGGTCTCATTGGGATGGGGGTGCCCGACGTGACCCCTCCGACGTTTAATTTCTCTAAAAACGAATTAGTATGTATTTCTTTTTGGTTTTTTAAAAGAGAAAAGAAGACCCCGCCCTAGTGCAGCGGCGGGGGGGAGGGTTTATACTCACCAGGCGAAGGGTTGACCGTACGCTCGACCTTACCTCTATCCTTACCTTAGGTGTGATCGCTGTGTATGGCGGGTCAACTGGTGCAGAAGTATCACACGAGGGTGTGGCGTGCCATGTAGCATTTATGGCGTGTGATGGTGATTTGGCTGACGCGTCGTCTAGTCGGTGTCACCTTGGATGCCGACGTGGTTATGGAGCTGGCGCGGGTTCGTCTCTGACTCGAACACTAATGTGGCCATTGAGCTGGCACGGGCATGGATAGATTGGGCTGTCCCATTATTTGCCCTATCACGTAGTATCAAGTCATTCTCGATGACTTGATAGAATAATATCTTTTACCACTGAAACGAGTTAACATCTTCAAGATATGTTAAAAAGTGGGTTCTTATAAATTTTTTAATAAATAAATATAGTGCATCACTATATTAATATTTTTAAATATTAAAAATATATCAAATAGGTTTCAAAATCTTAAATCTAGTATACCACCATCAAATCTATAAAAACTAGGTTTTATACTTTTAATTTTTGATAAGTGTATAAAATGCACGCACCAAATTAATTTTTTAGATGTTATATCTTGATATTTGATATATAAAGAAATTACTAAATATTTTACATAAATATTTATAATATATAAAAAGTTCTTTTTACTCACGCAGTCAAGCAATATGAAGAAATTATTATATGAATATATATATATATATATATATATATATATATATTCAACATAATAATTGCAATTAATTTTTATAAAAAATTACTTATATATATATATATATATATAGAAGGCGACGGGCTTCTGTTCGAAGTCCAAAGGGAGGGAAGGAGGCCCCTCCCCGGGTATCGATCCCCCTGTGTGCATACGAGAGCGAGGACAAACCCCTCGGATTCGGAGCCTTCATCGAGCTCGGATTGGTTCTCGTTGGACCTTTGCTCTCCTGGTTGAATTTTCTCCCGGGCATCCCTACCTTGTCGTGGAGTTCTTTTCGTTGAGGATTTGAGGGGTTTCTTCGACCACTTGTTGTTCTTCTGGTGGCGGTGGAGATGCTGGCGGTGTAGTGGATGGGGAATAGTAGGAAGGGTGGAGGTGGCCCACAATATGCTAAGGAGGCCGTTGTCGGAATGCCGAGCTTCGGTTCCTCGCTCACCGTGGCTCACCCAGCCTCTGCGAAGCTTTGTTTGGATGATTTAGGACCCTGCATCGCTTGTTTTCATTTTTCATGCTCTAATTTGTGCTGCCTTTCTCGAGACTAAAAGGAAGCGATCTTTCTGTTTCTTTGATGATATCTGTCACATATGGAACTAATTAAGCATCTGTTCGGGGAACTCGAATTCCAGGGCTATTGTTGAAGTTATTATATAAAGGGGGTCTCATATGATCATAAAAGTTTTCTTCTTTCTCTTTTCTCTTCTAACATTATTATTATTATTATTATTATTATTATTATTTTATGAAAGAGTAAGAAAAATTGCATGTTTTATTCATGTCACTGGAACCCTATTTATAGGGTAAAAGACAATCTAATCAGTATCCAATCAAGCAATTAGTATCTCATTGAGGGATATGGAAAATCTAATCAATCCTCAACATAGTAACTTTGACATGACGTCATATATTTTCCCTGGCTATGATGAGCGTATGTGCTGTTGAGAATAACAGTTTATGCTCTTAATTTATTGTTGATATCCTTGCCTTTGGGAAATAAAATATTTTCTTGCACCACGAAGAGTTGGAGTGAGTAGTTTGGTACATTTGTGCATGTAGTTGGATGTATGTCTAACACTTGATGATGAGGAAAAAAATGCAGAGTCAACAATCATGGTTTGATCAAAAAGGGAAAAAAATACTTAGTAGTCAATCTGGCAAGTTCGGAATTGTCAAAATTAGGATGCTTTTGACACGCATGGTCCTAATCATTATTTACTGTATAAACAACAGAAAAGACATCAAATTTGCTTTCAAATGCTGTTGCCTTCGACTGATATAGCGTAATTTAGGATGGAAACCATGGTGAAAATTCAAAAGCAATCCAGATACATGTTGGAGTAAGCAGTGTGACACAATATCACTCCTGGAAGCTTCATGTTCTTTTCTCATAGTAGTTTTTTATTGTTCCCCAAAAATCAGTCTGCAGAAAACTTGCATGATCCTCAGGAATTTGCTACGCTATCGGACTTTTTGGTTGCTCTTGATTGTCAATTGTCATAGGTTAAAGAGTTGCTTTGGTGATTGGATCTTCATCTGGTTCGCCTTTGTCATGTTTCTGGCAGCCAAACAACCTCTAAGAGAGCTATAATATGTGACTAATTACTAATTTAATCCTGACGTCAGATTCTAGCAGACTGAAGTCTTCAACTTGTTGTTTACACTTCTCTAGATTGATCCTTGAGATTGTTTAGGTCTCCGGTAAACACTAAAAGTATGCATAAGAGGAAAAAATAGGTGTTGGAGCCTGTTCAACTGTTGTACAAGTAGTAACGCTTGCAACAGCTGAAATTTTTGTCTGGACTTCAATGCATTGTTGATGGAGTGCTTTGACATTGTGGTTATCAATTTAGATTGTCTTTGCTGTCATACCAAATTATAGGATATCAACTTATTCTCTAATTCAAGAAGACCAATCATATAATTATGTTTAGTGGTACTTAATTACCTTCATTTTAGTGGTACTTAATTACCTTAATTTTAGTGGTTTCATATAAGTATGTTTTCCATATGGTAACTGTGTAATGCTAAATCTGCTACAACTATATTTTAACTGACAACATTTTATCTTCCATCTGTTTGTAACTGAATGTTTCTTGTTGCCTCAGTACCACAGAAGGAAATATTCTGCATACTTCTTGAGGTTCTAATGTTGGGACGCTTGAACAGTCTAATGTATTTCAAATAGAGGAAGCTACGGATCTAAGCACAAGTATGTAACTTTTAACCAGTCATTTATCTTGATTCTTGACATGTGGCACTTTTATGCCTCATTTTTTTGTAATAATTCTAAATTGCAAAATATCTTAGTGTAATTAGGATGCCCTTTTCATATCAAAATATAAATAATTTTCAAAATAGCCCATTGGAAATTTCCTTAAAATTTAAAGTGGGTTTACTATTTATAGCAAGGATATCGAATGATACCACCCGTACGGGATAGTACCGTCGATTAGGGCTCTTTCCACCTTGTTCCTGCCCAAAAACGGTCGATAACGGTTGATTTCGACCGTTGTCGCCTGCTACTGAGTAGTATCAGCCAAGGGAGAAGGAAGAAGAGGATGAAGCAGAGGGGAACCTGGAGATCCGACGTTGCTCCCTCTTGACGATCTCGATCCATCGTCGCAGATGAGATGTCGCCTCCTCCTCATCGGGGCAATGAGGCCTTGGCATCATCGATGTCTTCTCCTCATCCACGCGAGGAGAAGAAGCATCTACAACTCATCCGTGCAGGGTGAAGAAACGAGGCGTCACCCTTTTTTCTATTTTTAAATTATATATATATATATATATACCGAGCAGTATGCCAAAACATACCACTTGGTATGCTTGTACCATACTATACTGCGCTAAGCTCGATACGTCAATATGGTATGAAATGACGAACCTTGTTTTAAATTTGGTTTCTTTTAGCACTATTATCTATTTCTCTGTATATTTTTTAGAACATAATCAGAGACTTATTGCTCTTCTTTACAGATCCTTTACCTAATAAAAAGTCAGGCGGTCTCAATCTTAAAACAAGTGGTCTCTCTGTTGCCTCTGGTCCTCTTCAATTTGGTGTTTATGACAGTGTGAGTTAAGACAACTTTTTTTGGAGTTCCTTTATTAATATTATTAGCCTAATAAGAATTTCAGCTACAATTGATCCTTTATCTGATTGCAGCTTGTTGCTTCAACTGGGATGACTTTGCTAGCGGCAACAGCTGGGACTTTGGCAGTGACAATTCAGAAGGCACAGCAACATACTCTGTTGTCTTCATCCAGTTCTTACACTGAAAACTGGGGAGAATCTACTATGGCAGATACTAGTCCTTGGACTGATACATCAACCGATGTCGACACTGATGAAAAGAACCAGAGGGTAGTCTTTTTTCTTCTGCACTGTTACTCATATGGTGTTTTGCACTTGGATATTCTTATCATTTTGCTGGGAATCTAATCTTTTGTGGTTTATACTTTATCTACCTCATATACAACTCTGATCTCCATGGATTGCTACACTGTGACAGACTAATGATAATGATATCAATTCAAGAATGCTATACTGGTCCTCCCAAATACTCATATGGGGTCCTGTAGCTACTGAGGGTGTATTGGTACATCCTAGCATGATCGATGATAAATAGTTGTTGCACTCAAAGGATATAAGTTTCAACAACATGGATTAATTCAGCAAGTTGTTGAATTCAAGTGCTGAATACTTTGCGGTGCTGTCAAATGGCACAGCCTATCATTCCACTGCCACTTAGTGGAATTAAAATGCTTGAAAACACTTGTACACCTATTTAATTCACAGAATTGAGATGATCTCCAGCTTCTACCAAGTGGAATATTGTATGTGACTCATGAAGGTGTGACATTTAAGCATATTGTCTTCGAGATTTGACCCTATGGAACTTAAGTCCTAGTATGGTTGGGCTCAGATTCAGTCATGTTTAAGTTGTTCCACAGTGGAAATTAGTAATAATAAGAAAATAAGCATTTCTAAGATTTCTAAGATATTCTATTTTTTTAACCATGATATAGGCATATTAGAGCTGAAAGCTTATCTGGAACCCATGGTTTAGTTCATGGTTTCTGATTAGTGCATTGATATGAAAATATATTATCCATGTGTGCACGTCTAGTTGAACTCCATCATAGCCTGTTTCTGTGTCTTACCAAGGATAAGCCTTTCAAGAAAATTGAGGGGACTGCATATGCCACCCATAGAAGTCTGACTATGACTGTTGTATGATATGTCATGCAAAACCTGAGTCAAATCACCATACTTAGAATGTGGAACATTTAAGGCTGTGGTCCGGATGCAAATCATGGTATTTATTTTAAGGATAGGTTTGTAGTGTTATAGTCATGTCCCACTGAAGTTGGTACAAGCGTTTGCCTGGCTCTAGCAACAATGTTTCATGTTAACTTTTTCAATATGACACTAGGAGAGTGGAGCTATACAGAAATAAAACAAAAGCTGGTATGATTTCAGCTATATGGAGTATTAGAAACAACCTTCATTATTCCAGGATAATGAACATCACTGCGCCAGCACTTTCTGAAATTTATAATCAGAAATGTTATTGCAGTGATGATTATAATAGCCAGCCCCTAAGCTATATACAAGATGTTGCTCTGTGTTTAGTATATTTCCTTAGTTGTAACTTTATGCAGTGCATGACTTGCATAGCTTAGTTTATTGTTCAACTGGTTGAGGATTTCCTTGGTCTTTCTTTCTATTGATTTGTATGTTCAGTTTCTTGACTGAAGCAATAAATTTGCTGATATAAATGTACATGCCTCTGGGGATGAGTTCTCAGACTTCCAACTGTTATCTTCGGTTATCATTATTATGACATTCTGCATTGTTGAGTCTTGTCTTCCATGGTATTCTTTTCTATTATTCTTGTTGGGAGAAAAGAACCGAAACCAAAGGAATAAACCCAGAGATCAATAAATAAAAAACACATCAGTAAATAGACACAAGATTAACATGGTTCGGCAACTCCCACCTACATCCATGGAGAAAACAAGTTCCTTCACCATGTGAGATTAATTACAAGACCTTTGAGTTATCTCACTCAAGCACAATCCCCCTTTTCTCTCACCCTTTCCGGAAACCTTAGAAAGTATCTTCTCGACACTCTAGAGAGAAACTCAGAAGTACTCAGTATTTCTCACACCTTGGTCTCTCCGACCAAAACTTACAGATACATCTGATACTTATAAATGAACCAAAGTCTAATTTCTAGGGTTTTTTTAGGACTCCTTTTTGTAATAGGACCAGGACACTGGCTTTAGGTATCCTAAAATACTTACCAATCCCAACAATTCTTTATCTTCTTGTTCTATAAAAAGAATAGACATCAGGAGTCCTTCATAGCTTTCTTAGCCATTGAACCAGAAAGAAAGGTCAAAAGTATAAAAAAATTATGTTGATTGCACTTCAAAATCGCATCTGTTTGTTCTATTTCAGTATCAACCTTGGGATCCCTCATCTTCCTTGTAACATTGTGGAGAGATTAAATTAGCTCTGAGCCTCAACTTATGATCAGTTCATTGATATCAGATGCTTTTCTATTTGTCTAGTTTGAAGAAAGGCAACTTGCAGATGTTGCAGCTTCTGATTCAAGTGACAAATCAAAGGATAAATCAGATATGAAGGTAGGGTTTTAATAGCATTTCCTAGCATCTTCAATAAATCTTTTGCAGTATTACAGCTAATTGTAGGCCATTAAGTAGATCTCTTGCAATAGAATGCAGCTTGATTATAACAAATTATGTTAATCTGCAGACACTTCATAGACTTGCTCAAAACAGGGAAGCTACCAGAAAAAGCCGGTTAAAGAAGAAAGTAAGTATGTTATTTTTCTTCTTGTTGCATTTTCGTTTTTGCAAGTCATGGCACTTCTAATTTTGGCCAAATGCATCACTTGAAGATTACTACTTCTGTAAGTATCTTTGGCACTTAGCAGTAGATGGTCATTCTAGTTCATTCGAGTCCTTTGAAGTACATGATTCTCCAATATTTTGAATGAGATCTAAAGATTTAATCTGGTCAAGAGGCTCAATTTTGTTTGTTACACATGTTTCTCTTGAAAGAAATGTAATAGAAATATTTTGTCAATTCTAAAAAGCTTACTTGAGTTGGTTAATTGATTTTGCAGTATTAGGTTGAAGTTGTCTAGGACATAGGTACATCATACACCTGCCAATGCAGGGTCTGTGTACGCAACCTTACCTCTAAGTATACACCATACCTCATATCAAATCAAATTGTCCATCAGATCTGTGCTTGCGCAAGTTGCTCATATTGCCTTTCTATACTTTATATCTGACCATGACAATTAATTTCAAGTGATCGAAACTGTATCTAATTCAATTTTATTCCTAAATGATCCGGTTGATTCTCGGCTAATCCTGACTAGCTTCAATATGTTCCAGATGGTCTATTTGTTGCCAAGTTCCTAGTGTTTTCAAGTTCTGATCAGGATTTACAACCATTTTCTATCAATCAGAAAGTTAGGATTAGCTAGTGTCAATTTTCAAACAGCACTGATCTCTGATTTATTTGGGTCCATTCTATGCCTTATTCTGTTGATCCAGACAATATTCTCCAATCTTGATGCTGAATCCTTTGTTTGCTTTTATACTTCATCAGGATCTTGCTAATCTTATTGTGGATAGTAATTGTCATGCACCCAGATTCGGTTCAGCATGTAATAGGTCCCCATTGTACTGTTACACATGATAGCTCTTTTTTGGGTTTCTATGTGTGTGTGGGGCTAGTCATACACCAAACACAACGATTTTGTCCTGTCTTTAGAAGCCATTCTTAGTAGACTTAACTATGCTTGTTGAGTCAAGGATTGCATGTAAGGGGGCAACTATGAGATATAAGCATATAAGTTATATCTCACAAGGTCACTTTTGAAAATCATATGGACCAGTACTTCTGGTAGTATTGTCCTGTCCAATCTCAGATGTATTTCCGTATTACTCTGAAAGTACCACCTGTATAGGATTACACATTCAACTAATGGTCAAACCTCACCACTCGAAGCTTCCTCTTGCAGAATGTAGAGGTTAGGCATACTCAAAATATCTCGAATGCATAAGCATGCACAAGTCTTCCCACTTTTGACAGATATACTAAAAGTTGGCCTGTAACATCTGTAGCATTTTTTCAAAATTAAGGAACTTAGCATATAAGCATAGCTAACAAGGTGTCATCCTTGATCCATCATATTAGGGAATAAGTTATCAAGCTATAATATCAAAATATTCATCATCTTTACATAACATTGTTATTAAGAAGACAAATTCTCAACATCACCATTTCAAATGCTGGCTTGACCAGTGTGTATTGATAAATATTTATGGTTTTGACCAAGGAACAGTCTTGGACCATATAGTTTAATAAAAATAAAAATCAACATTTATTTTTTATTATTTATTTCCTTAATATGTAATGATGGTCTAGGACCATAGGAAAGTATCAATATACCAGTACTTCATCGGTCCAATTAGTTGCCAAAATTGGTATCTGGTCAGTCTTTAAAACCTTGCTCAATCTATTGAGTCTAGATTTCATATCAAAGTAAGGTTTGATAATAACCTTACATTTTTTATTAATAAAACCATAATTAAAATACTCTAAAATGAACATCACACCACTTACCTGATCCAAAAGCTCTGAAGTCAAATTAGGGTACATTATTAAGGGAAATTCAAGGGTCAAGTCTAGAAAAGTTCACTTCAGAGAGTACGGTTTACAAAAGGAAAATTCATAGAAATAAATTTGTCTAGTTGCTAGTTGCGAAGAAGATACTAAATTGATATGTTTAAGCCAATTCCATACTTCTGAGGAAATTATGAGAAGTGTGCCAAATAGGAGTACTAATGTTCGAAAAGTATCAGCATATAGGATTTCAAATTAACAGTCCAATGGTACTGCCAAATTCTTTCCCATATTACCATAAGAAAATTTCATTCATTCCCAACCCAAAACAAGTTTGAGTTTCCTAAAAAGGGGGCTAACAAAATAGGTTAGAAACTTAAGAACATGGAATAAAAATTGTGAAATCGGTGTCCACTCTCTAGAGCTACAAATTTGGAATATATAGAAGCATAAAAAAATGAATTTCATCTAGAATTAAGGGTGATGTGACTTAAAAGTTAAAACCCAATAACACATATGAAATTCAGAAAAAGATTGAGCATTAGACACTTCCTTGACAACATGAAATGCTTCTACAATGCTGTAATTGTGGAAGTCACAGCTATAGCAGCTATTACAAGAAGCTCTTAAAGAGAAAAAAAAAGAACAAAAACGAATTGATAAAGAAATTTTTAAATATTCATAAAAATACCATAAAAAATGATTTGTTCTTATAAAAGAATTTATAGTACCAAAATATTTAATACTCATATCAAGATTAGACGAAATATCAACCGCATAAATCTGCCCAACATTATCATTCAATATCTTGACATGTATACTCATTTATGTTAACTATATTAAGTCTAGTCAACCAAAATTGTCGAATAGCAGACATGGTTAGACAGTGTTTCACATATTTTCTTTTTTGCATATGCTGATGTAATTTTAAACATAGGTACTAGGTGTTAATGTTTAATTTCTGGTATTTGTTTCATCTGGAAGTTGGATTAACTGTCCATTAACCATAGTTAGTTATTGTATTATTGAACAAATGCTGTTATTTCTCCACTAGGTGTATATTCAACAACTAGAGAGTAGCAATTTGATGCTCAATCAACTTGAACAAGAGCTTCAGTGAGCTTGTCAACAGGTATGGAACTATTATTATTCGCAACTGTATCTGATCTTTCCGTTTGCATTTATTTCTGTTGAACAGGTTTAATATATTTGGTATTACATGATAATTCCTTGTCTAGGGCATCTTCATTTCGAGCTCTGGAGATCAGTCACATTCAATGGGTGGAAATGGTACACTATAAGAATCTCTAATCTCATCCACTGATATATGTCTTATTAATATGGGTAATCTGCCTTCAAACATAAAATGATCTTTTAAATGGGGATGATACGTGAACTATCATGGATCTTGCATGATTATGTAGTTAGCAGTGTTAGATGTATTTATAAAATAACTTCTTTTTAATAAAATTAAATATGTTTTTCAAAATTCCCTTTGTTTTTGAAGGATCATGTATATAATGCTGCAACTCAAGTGTGTAAACCTTTAAATCAACTTGACCAACGAGCAGTTTTGGTTTGAATTTTTATACTCTTAATTCAAGAGTCTTAAATTAGATTTGGATAAAGCAAGGTTTGCAATTTCGACATTTACTGGGTGGTACATACTGGTCCGCTAGGTTGTCGGTAGCGGGCGATTCCTCCAAAAATCGACCATCGGTGATCGATTTCGGCCATCGACGGTCGATTGAAGGGAGAAATCGATCGCTGACGGTCGATTGAGGGAGAAATCGATCGTCGATGGTCGATTGAACGAGAAAAAGGGAAGAAGAAGAAGAAGAAGAAGAGGAAAAAGAAGAAAGAAAAAGAAAAGAGGAGAAAAAGAATACATATCGCCGGCCGCTGTTCGGCCTCACCGCCATGAGTCGCTGGCCCGGCCGCGCTGGTCGTGGGCGCTTTTTCTCCCTCGCGGGGAGAAAGATCGAGGTGACGTCACTCCTTTTTCTCTTTTTAAAAATATTTTAATATATTAATATTATATTATATTATATTATAAAAATATTTATATTATATTTTAATATATCGGGTGGTACACACTGTGTGTACCCCCCGGTACCAGTACCGTGTACATCGGTATAGACCGGTAAGTCAAACCTTGGGATAAAGCAAATCAAACTGACTTCAAAATGGAGGCGGACCTTGGGTTGTGGTATAGGGCAACCTCATCCAGATTTATACATTTATACTTAGGTTAACATGTATGCTCATTTACGTGGGGTTCAGTATATACCCAATTACACAAGTTGGTGTCAGGTTGTGGTGTATGGCAATCTCACCTACACCTATTAATGTGTGTGTGTGTGTGTGTATATATATATATATATATATATGCAGATAAATAAAAAAAAGTCAAATTTCATTATTTCGTCTTCCAAAATCCTAATTCTCAAGTCCCAAAAGTTGTCACACAACACCTTTCTTCTTCCTCCAACCTTGAACTGCTTTCTCTTGGAGTTGGCCTTTTTCTAGTAATGGTAGATCTTCTTCCTAGAAGATTCAGATATTAGAGTAATCTCTTCTATCCGACTAACTTCGGCAGGATCTTATCCCCCTTTTTTTCTTTTTTCCTTTGTCTTTATGGTCTATCAGTATTTTTGTTGTGATTTATTATTCAAAGGTAATTGTTGAAAATAAAAAGAAGTAATGAAAATGCCCAATGGATTCATTGATTCATCGTTTATTTATACATAATGAGAAGGAGGATTTCCCTCAACTAACATACGAGATTTCCTCATTCAGTTGGGGAAATCATATCTAAATCCTGACTAAATCTTATCTTTTATCATGCCCCCGCAAGATCGAGCTCCTGTAAGGACGTCGATCTTGAACTAAGGATGTTGATCTTGAATCAATGTCAATGAAACTGAAGGAAGGAAGCTGCTGTGTTGTCAACCGCGGTGAAGACCTGATGATGGTTGATGTTGACGATAGTTGACTTTGACGGTGATGTCAGCGGCATAGAGAAAGGGTTGTAGCAAAGGGGAACGGGGCGCTGGGGCGTGGTGGCGAGAAGCGCTATGATCGTAGATTTCGTCGTTGACAAGAGAAAGAACTTGTTGTGCCCTCTCAGAGCACGAGAGAGCGATAAGCTGCATGTACTCTCAACAAAGAGAACAGAGCAGGGGGAGGGATGGCGCCGCGGTGTATAAGCCATCGCTCATCGCATATGGGGTAGGCAAGATGCCGCTTGGAGCTGATGAGACAGTGGTGGTGCACAAGGAAGATGACCTCGTGCAGAAGAATGCTTCGGTAGAGGAATTGAGAAAGCCAACAAGGTCCAACGGAGGAAGAGAAAGCCGATGCACTAGAAATATCCAGCTTCGACATCGACGAGAGACTGCCGTTTGACAGTAAGAAGAGATAGATCTGCACCGATGAGGAGAGAGTTACCTTCGGAGCAAAGGAAGCAAAGGATGTCCCAGATGGTGGCGATGGATGATCCCTGAGTATCTGTGGTTTCGCAGCGGAGTTGTCCACGAACATAAAAGCTGTCGTTTGACAGTGAATAAAAAAAAGAAAGGTAATCTCTCTTATAGAGAGAGGGGCTCTGATACCATGTTGAAAATAAAAAGAAGTAATGAAAATGCCCAATTGATTCATTGATTCATCGTTTATTTATACATAATGAGAAGGAGGATTTCCCTCAACTAACATACGAGATTTCCTCATTCAGTTGGGGAAATCATATCTAAATCCTGACTAAATCTTATCTTTTATCAGTAATATGATTTGCTATGTTTGTAGAACTTACAGTGCCATCTTGTTTCCTTGTCTAGCAAGTTTGAGTTTTGGATAATACCAAGGTTTATCTTACCGAGCGGTAAGGCCCCGTACCGACCTAAATCGATCGTCGGCTGTCGATTTCGACCGTCGGCGGTCGATTGAGGAAGAAATAAAACAAAGGAAAAGAAGAGGGAGAAGAAGAGGAGAAAAATACCTCGTGCGCTGCTCTTCACTGGTTCCCCTGCGCGGTCCATCGCTCGCAGGGAATGACGGTATATTATATCAAGGTTTGCAATTTCGATATTTACCGCCCGGTACGGGCAGTACATCCGCCAGGTTGCCGGTACGTGGACCGCCCGCTACCTGGTGGTTCAGCCAAAAATCGACCATCGACGATCGATTGAAAGAAGAAATCGACCGCCGACGATCGATAGAGGGAGAAATCGATCGTCGGTGGTCGATTGAGTGAGAAAAAGGGAGGAAGAAGAAGAGGAAAAAGAAGAAAAAAAAAAAAAGGAGAAAAAGAATACCTATCGCCTGTGCGCGGTCCTCGCCCGTGCACCGTCGTCGCTCACGTGCTGTCGCCGCCCGTGGGTTGCGGGCACTCTTTCTCCCGCGCGGGGAGAAAGATCGAGGCAACGTCGTCCCCTTTTCTTCTTTTTTTATTTTTTAAATATTTTAATATTATATAATATAATATTATATTATATTATAAAAATATTTATATTATATTTTAATATACAGGGCGGTACACATTGTGTGTACCGCCCAATACTAGTACCGTACTGGTATCGAGATGAACTAGGTACGCCGGTATGAACCGGTAAGTCAAACCTTGTATTGTATTATATTATATTATATTATATTATATTAATATTATATGATATGATGTTATATTATAATGTACGAGTGGTATGCACCATGCGTACTGCTCGGTACTGGGTACCATACCATACCGAGATAAACTAGGTACGTCGTTATGGACCGATACGAGAAACCTTGGACAATTTTTTTAAAAATTTTTTAATGTTCCAAATTTGAATTTTTCATCAGTGTTATCTTGTAGAATGTTTCCGTCCTTATCTGTCGTTGACTGGTTAATCTGAAGCAGTCCAATCTGATCAAACATGATTGCCAATCTGGTCTCCTGAATTTGAAGTTAGGTTGGTTTGTGTTGAATGTTGACTTTGTTGGATTAGGCTTGGGTCGAAAGTTTCATTACTTGGTTGCGGCTGATGATATAGTCTACCCAATCAACCTGCATAGTCTTTACTCTTGATAATGAGCTCATTGTGATTTCTTTGTTTGTTAAATTTATTTAGTCCAAATGAGATGTATAATCAATTATTTGTTACAAAGGAAAGAAAAGCTTGATATTTTTCTAAGTGCAGTTGGATTGGGCTTGGGTTAGAAGTTTCATTACGTGGGTAGGGTTGATGATACGTCTTTAAGTGCAGGTTGTAAAATTATTATAATTAATTCTTTGCTATAAAGGAAAAAAGGTTTTTTTTCCAAGTGCAGTTGATTTGGGCTAGGGTTGAAAGTTTCATTACTTGGGTAGGGCTGATGATACACATCTACCGACCTGGCTAGTCTTTACCCTTGATGGAATATTCAGAGCTTGTGATTTCTTTGGTGGTTAAATTTATCAAGTCCAAATGAGTAAGGGAAAAAAACATGATATTTTGCTACATAAACCATATTAGTTTCATCAGATATGGTTTGAACATTACCATGTCAGTACTCGTTAAATATTTAATTATTAAACTTGCAGGAGCTCTAGCATTTGACATGGAATATGCACGTTGGCTGGAAGAGCATAACCGGCAAGCTAAAGAGCTGAGGGCTGCAGCAAATTCACATGCTAGTGATGATGATCTTTGAGTCATTGTTGATGATGTTATGAATAATTATGATGAACTTTTTCGTCTCAAGAGTGTAGCAGCCAAGGCAGACATTTTTCATATCCTCTCGGGAATGTGGATGACGCATGCAGAGAGGTGTTTTCTGTGGCTGGGGGGCTTCCGGTCATCTAATCTCCTGAAGGTGCAATTTTTCTGTTTCAGTGTCTTTTTCCTAGGTTGCTATGCTTATGGCATAGAAATAACTGATTGTGTCTAATGGGGAAACCTGTAGATGATTTTGGAGATTGCCATAAAAGATACAATACGCTACATGAAAAAGAGAAAAGCCTTATAAATTTAAAAAATGGTGGTTTTGGTAGTTAAATTTAGCTAACTTTTCCCTAGGATCTCACTAAATTAACTGTTTTATTGTGTGCTTTCCACATTGTGTGTGATCCTACTCTTAAATTCTGTCGATTTCATATTTTCAATCTGAACTTTAAATTTTCATAGCTTTAGGTGTTATAAAATTTCTTCTCTTTAGTCTTTCCATTGGTTCTCCTGAGTTCTGGAGTACTTAATTGAGCAAGGTTCATCTATGCTGCAGATACTAGTTCGTATTGTTTTCCATATGTAGTGCAAACTTATTGGTTCAGACTATTCTTGTTAAATGCTTGTCATATGATTTGTCTTTTCAGATGAATCTTAGCTATAGCCACAAGTCACAGGCCTGGCAAGTTTAGGAGATAGCCTTTTTAAAAGGTTCCTTCGAAGTCTAATTTCCAACATTTAAAATGCTATTTTCCAAGTTTTATGCAGAGATGATGTCCTTCTACTCTGTTACACATTGGTAGACTTTGTTGTGCAACCAACATTTTTTCTTAAAAAAATAAAGAAGTAAACAAAAGAAAAAAGTGTGATTCTATCTGCAGTTTGTTCATTGTCTGGTAACGAGGCTTCTTTCTCTATCTGGAATTCACAAAGGATTTTGGTTCAATCATCTGAATTGTTTGCAGTATGTTCCTTTTTTTTTTTTTTTTTTGCATGTTAATCTGGTATATGGTGATAGTTACAGTATTATTTTGGGGGATCTACTGTTGCCTATTTAGCTTTGTGCCAACTGGGTGTTACATTTGCAGTTACTTGCAAGTCATCTGAAACCTCTTGCTGAGCAGCAGTTGGTAGGGATATGCAACTTGCAGCAATCGTCGCAGCAGGCAGAGGATGCACTTTCGCAAGGGATGGGAAGCACTACAGCAGTTGCTGTCGGAAACTTTGGTTTCTGGATCTCTTGGGTCTGCAGGATCGTCGGGGAACATTGCGAATTACATGGGTCAGATGGCAATGGCCATGGGCAAACTTGGGACCCTCGAAAAGTTTCTCTACCAGGTTTAGATGATTCACCTCTGCCTCAATCAATTGTTGTTGTTTTTAGTATATTTATTATTTTATATAGCTTGCTATTTTCGTTTTCAGGCTGACAACCTGCGCCAGCAGACAGTGCGACAACTGCAGTGCATATTAACAACTCGCCAATCTGCTGGTGCACTTCTAGCCATACATGACTATTTCTCGAGGCTCCTTGCATTGAGCTCGCTCTGGCTTGCTCAGCCACAGGAATAAACAAGTATGCTCAACTTGATCACATATATAATGTTGTCCAAATATGATTTCCATCGGAGATCCCAGCCTCGTTTTGTATCATGCCTTAGTAACTAAATATTTATTCTGCACGGTTTAAGTTGCACATTCTTGGAGTCTCCTAATAATGTCTCATGAGAGACCTGTATCAGCTCGTCAAGAAAAAAACTTTGCATTGATCCACTGTATGCTTCCTCATCTTTTACCAATGCAAGTTCTGTCAGGATCATATTTATGCTGGGCTAAATTACTCCTGTAACTGGCTGGCTATTGTGGTATCGAGTTCTTGAACTTTTAAAACAAAATCACATTTGGGTGTTTATAGTTTCGAAACTAATGTAATTTAGTCAATTTTTAATCACGTCGCCTTCTTTGACAAAGAGCTCTCTCTACATGTGACATCACATGCGGAATTGACGATTAAGTGAAGGGCTAAATGAGTATTTCACTCATTCATAGTGAGTTCCCCGACAACCATGGTTGGGACATCGTTGGGCTCTTCGTTGACCTTGAAGCCTAGACGAAGCGTTTGCGAGGAAGCTGTGGAAGTTTCCATGTCAAGCGACAAGAGGTAGATGTCTGCATCTCCAAGGTCGACGTCCAAGCCACTGAAAGCTTCAAGGAGGAAGAGATTGGTCTCCAATTGTCAAGAAGCGAAGAATAACTTTCGATCGGACCACGGAAGGCAACTCGAAGACCACACACTGTGTCGTTAATGCTAGAATAGCATTGGGTGTTTGCAGATCAGATCACAAACTCACATCCAACAAAGGCAGCAGTAGTAATAGTCACAGGAAGAAATCATCCGTCACTGTCGTTTTCTATATTAGAAGTGGCAGTGGGCAGTGTGTTATGAAATCTTGAGCACTATCGTCGTCGCCTTAAGTTGCATAAACCAATCAACAAATGTGTAGATCTGTGAAAGGAAATATATTAATGGGAAAGGGCATGTAACAAATACAGAAGATGACAACACATACCTATTCGGCATTTTTATCGACAGGCTTTTTGAGCGATATCACCGAGCTTCGGAGACGAGGTCCATCCTTTTTTGCATCTTCCAATATCGGAGCTTCTCCCCACCATCGTCAGCTTGTTGCTTTCCAGATCAGGCTTCATCTCTTGCACCCCTATATCACAACCCAATAAGCAGGATTAGATGAACACAACAGAATGTTATTTTTCTCATTTATTAATTTATTTATATAAAGAAGAAAAAAACATATATGGGCTTATTAAAAACAATACAACTAAAAAATAATAATAATTTTATATAATATTTTATTCTGATTTATTTCCTATAGTATAGGCTAATTTGAAAATGATTAAGCGACCAAGAATAGGAGATTGATATCCTTAATTATGGGATAATAAAATCCTTTAATAATGTGATCTGGAATTTCCTAATCATGGGATTTTCTATACTATTCCTCAAGCTGGCTCGAAGATGTCAATCATTTCCGACTTGCTAGTTAGATTCTCATAAAAAAAAAAGATTAATTTAATACCTGCTAGTTGCTTCTTAAAAACTCTGCTTCAGCATTGCTTCCAGAAACACTTGTTTTGCTTCTTCCTCCTACAAGTCACCGAATTACCTCCAACAAATGGATAATATCCTGAAGTTCATCTCTTATTGCTTATTGATCTTTGCCTAATCAACATCAATGAAGAAGACCTCAATTATCATATGATTATCCTTTTTGAATAACAATCATTTGTTCGGAATACTTTTCAAATATCCAAGGATCCTATATATTGTCTCTAAATATTGTTCATGTGGTGAACATATAAATTATTGACTTGCTACACTCACTACAAATGTCAAATCTAAGCAAGTATGAGATAGATGTATTATCTTTGTGAAATAAATATCTTATTCTTTGATATCGTTATTTTCATACTAAAGACATATCTTAGTCGGCTAATATCTTTAATTTCAAACTCTTTAGCTAGGATATTCCAAAATTTCAATTATGAGACGTTATTGCCTATTAAGATAATATCATCCACATAAACTATAAGAACAATAATATCTTCTTTATCTGAATATTTACAAAATATTATATGGTCTAAGTAACTTTGAATCTAATTATAGCCATGAACTAATCCTGTGAACTTCTCAAACCATGTATATGATGATTGTTTAAGACTATAAAGATGACTTCTCAAAGCATCATTCTCCATTAAGAATGATGCTTTTTATATCTAATTGATGTAAAGACCATTCAAAATTAGTTATAAGAGATAAGAATACTTAAATAATATTTAATTTTTGTAATTGGAGCAAATGCCTTTTAGTAGTCAATACCATGTGTTTGAGTGAATATTTTGCAACCCATTTGGTTTTATATTTACATTCCACTAGACTCTTCTCTTTTAGCAGATGCATTATGCTCCAAGTATCATTCTTTTAAAGAACTCTTATCTCGGTCATAACGGTCTCTTTCTATTCTGGAATTAATATAATATCTTTTATATTTTTAATTTCTAAACCAAATAAGTGAATTATAGATGCCTTAAAGGCTAGAAACAATCTATCATATGACATACATTTATACATAGGATGCATCGTACATGATCTAATTCCATTTCTAATGATAATAGGATCATTAAGATCAGAGGAAGGAATAACTCATATCTATATCTAGATCAGTCATTGGTTTAGATTGTTATCAACATTTAGGAGGGTAAACATCGACCTTTCCTACATTTCATTGCCTTGAATACATACGAAGCTCAAGTGCAATCACAGTGATCTCTCTCTCTCTCTCTCTCTCTCTCTCTCTGAACTAGACTATGCAATAACATGTTGTAACATTAGAGATTTGAGTTATAGTGTCAGAGATGTTGATTCAAGAGTATTAATAGGACTAGTTAGCTGTTGGTTAGGTAGGTTTTATAGAGTGGAAGTAAGAGATAAATCTGATAAGAAAGTAAGGATTGGTAGAGACAATTCTCAAAAATAATCTTCTTGAGTAGAATTGAAGATAAGTTTTTTAAAATATATTTGGTTTTCAAATAATGCGATGTCCATAGTGATAAATATATTTTTCCAATATAGAATCATAATATTTATAATCTTTATGAATCGGAGAGTAGCCAATGAATATACAATTTAATGCATGAGGTTCAAATTTACTTCAATAATGGTTGTGAATATGGACAAAAGCAATGTGCCAAAATACCTTTAGTGAAAGAGAGTTAAACGGGTCTACATGTGAATAAATAAAGAAAAAATAATTAAGAGGTATTTGAAAATTAAATATTTTAGTAGGCATTCAATTATCAAATATGAAGTAGTAAGAATGACATCTCCCCAAAGATATATGTGAACATAAGTGGTCAATAAAAGAGAGAGTGCTACTTCAAGTAGGTGCTTATATTTTCATTATGTAATACCATATTATTGAGGGCTATCAACACATGAAGATTAGTGGATTATTCCATGCTTTTACAAGTATGAATCGAAAATAATATTAAAGTATTATCCACCATCGTTAGTTATCAAAACTTGTATATTTGTTTGAAATTGATTTTGGATCATAGTATGACTTAAAAGGTTATTTAGTATCAGATTTTTCTTTTAAGAGGTAAACCCAACATACTCTTATATTGTCATCCATAAATATTATAAACCACTTGGTTCTAGACAGATTTGGTCCATAAATATTGTCATTTGCCATGAAGGAAAAATAGTGTGATAGTGTTTTACAAATTAACAAATTTAACATTGAGAAAGAGAACTATTATGATTTCTGAATAAACAAGCTAAAAACTTTTGCAAATAAGAAAAGCTTGGGTGGCCTAATCTATATGGCCATAACATTATTTTATGACTAGTACGCTGAGCTTGTCCATTTCAAGTAGCATCCTCTTCAAGATAATAAAGCCTTTTACTCTCTTTAGCACGGCCAATTGTCTTCTCTGAATGTAAATTTTAAAATTCAGAGTGAATAAGAAAGAATTTAGCAATACAATGCAAATTCTTTATGAGTTTGCTAATAGACAACAGGTTACATGATAAGTTCGAAAACATGAATCACAAAATTTAATACAAAGGAATCTAAAATTGTAATTGTGCCTTCTGTGCTGCAGAAAAAAGTGATCCATCAGCAACTTTTATTTTAGAGTTTCTAGGATAAAGTATATAGGTGGAAAACAAGTGTAAAATGCTACTTATATGGTCTATTACATCTGAATCTATAATCCAAGGAGCCTTAAGACCAAAAGAAGCAAATAAAGTTGTGAAACAATTACCTTTCTTGGCCAAAGAGCAAGATGATGGAGAATGATTAGGATTTTGGGATTGGTTTAGAAACTTAAATAGTTGCTCAATTTGTTCCTTACTGAACTGAGGCATTTCAACTCCTTTAGAGATGATGACAGATTGATTATCTACTTGAAATCCTTGGCTATGAACCTTATTTGGAACTCAAATGCTCTTTAAGATTGCTAATTTTTCATGTATTTTCTAGCAAGCTTATCTTGTGTGTCTTGATTAATTACAAAAATCATACCATACTTTGCTTTTATCATATCTCTTTCATTGATTACATTGCACAACATTAACAGAATTAATTTCAGCAGTCATAATAAGTAAAATATTTTACAACCATAGATGGTGTAGAAGATCCCATCATAACTTATCCATTTTCCTCCCTCCTAAAGATAATATAGCTTCAAGAGATAGCAATGAATCTTTCCCCAATATCCATCCACGAAGTTCATCTAGTTCTGTATTTAGACATGCCAAAAACTAAAAGACTCAATCTCTCTCAAGCATTTTTATATATCGAGCACTATCAACAAGACATGATTACTTTTTCAAAATCATAAATAAAAAAAAAAGTAGCTTTTGTCGAGTGTCCTCAAGATATTAAAGTATTTAATAACATTATTATTATCTTGTTTAAGGTCTGTGATCTTGTTTGTCATATCAAATGCTTGGGTTTACATTTTTATTTCTATATATATTTTGATCACAACAACTCATAACTCCCTTGTTGTTAGTAAAAACATATATGTTTGGTAAAATTCTGGTTCTATAGAGTTTATCAACCATGATATAATCATTAAATTTTTAAAATCTCATACTTCAAATTTGGGATCATCCTTTATAGGTGTTATTGTTGATCCGATCAAATAGTTGATATTTTCTCTTCCTTGATTATATAGTTTTACGGACTGAGACCAATGAAGAAAGTTCTGTCCATTGAATTTATGTGTTATAATCAGCAAGGATAGATTGTCACCTCAGTTGTTTGTTGGAGATTGAAGCAGCGGTTTCATCTTCTGTCCCTCAAAGATGGTAGCATAGGTACCTCACAAGGAAGAAAAAATAATTGGAATTGATCTTGAGAGTAATAGAATGGAGAAAAAGATTCCAACAATTAAGGCTAAAATAAAGAATAAAAATAATTCTTATAGGAACCCTCTGGTACCATAAACACAAGAGAATATAATTTTTCTTATTTATCAATCTTTTCTGTATATGAAGGAAGATAGATTGATTACAAACCATAAAACTAAGAAAATTAATTGTGTATAATATTTTATTCTAATTTATTTTCTATAATATGGCTTAATATTATGCTGATTGAGTGGCCCAAAATAAGGGATAAATTTCTAATTAAATATTATAAAAACTTTAATTATAAAATTTAAAATCCTTTAATCATAAGATATAATACATAGACCATATATGATCCCTCGAGCACTATGGGTTGAGGGCTCGGAGAATATTATTACCTAGGAAGTCCTTAGTGAATCTTATGACTTTATTGAGGTAGTCTCGCAGTACCTTCTATCATCCTTTTTTCTTTGATCTTGGTGTTTGGTGAAAGAATTTTTTTCGTCACCGCCAATTGTTCTTTTTTTTTAAAAAAAAATCACCTATAATTGGTTAAACAATAGGAAATGAAAATTAAGCTCATCAGAATTACCTTACGCATGATTGCAATCTCTCTCTCTCTCTCTCTCTAGCCTCTAGTCGTTTGAGGTGAGTTGAGGACATGAAGTTGAGTAGCAAAGGGGGCATGGAATAGGGTGACATAAATAGAGCTGTCCTAATCTAAGACAACAGTTGATGGCCCCAGGCAGCCGTGGATTGCTTTTTGACCGAACTGCAAGATCCAGCTTCTTGTTGTCGGTCGCTTGGGACGGAAGCCTGTAGAGCATCCTCGCAATGGCTTCAGTGTTGATGGAGAGCTTGACGGGTCCAGTCGTAGTCGTCGGGGAACTCACCCTTGAGGTAGGATGGTCACTTCTCTTAACTTGTTTGTGACTATGATTGAGAGGTTTATAAGTTTCATTGCTTCGCCATCTTAGAATATTCTAGAGTATCTGTCTGTAATGATTTTTTATTCTATAATTGGTGTGGAAATAATGTCTGGTATCTGTTTGGTTACAATGCAATTTGACTTCTCATGTCGAAAAGATATGTGAATGCCCATCAGTAGCATCTTGAAGTAGAAGATGATGACAATATAAAAATAAGGGTTGCTAGAATAAATTGCATTGACAAACACAAGTGAAACCCTAATAGTGATAACTTTTCTACTCAAATGAGTTGACCTTCCTAGATTTCACAAGAACATGACTTATAGAACCTGGAGACTCAATCATGCTCTTCATATAGTTGATCTCACTCCAGATTTTTTTCTACTTTTGGTTCAACAATTGAGTTAAAATGCTGCGGATTCTCACAACAGGTCGTTGGTCCTACTTAAGTATAATTTCTTGGTACTACTTAAGAACTTATATAGGCAGTTGACGAGATATCACATCCACTTGGCTCACACTTAATCAATACCTCACTTCTGATAGAAGATACCCAGATAGAAGAAACAATCTCCAATCGTATGAAGATTTAGATGAGATTTAAACGATGATCCTATCTAATTTTGATTAAAAAAATTTCTTCCTTTAACATGTATAAATAGTACTTATGTTAATAAAATAATTTAATCTTTTTAAGATATACGTTTTAATCTATCATGGTATTTTTGAAAAACATAGCCATAATGTCACGTATGTAATGAAAAAAAAAAAGTTTCTAATGTATATCAAACTATCGTGCCAAGATTGGTGTATGAAAAATCCGTAAAAACGAAAACTGTGATATGTGAGAGATTGATTACCTAGGGAGATCGTATATCCCTAAAAATCCAGATCCAGACAAAGAGGATAAAAAACATGCATCCTCCTCTCTAACAGTATCCACACGATAGATCATTGGAATAAGGCTCCTTCAATCACAATCCAAAAGCTCATAACTCTTGCGCAAGGAAGAAATGAGAATAAGAAGGAATAGCCAAAGGTTCAACTTATCACTAATGTGTCGTCCTTGCCTCCTATTTATAAAGAGCCACCCAAAAACCATAATAAATCATGCTTAGTAGGTATTGGATCTTTATCCAATTATCCACTAATCTTATATTATTATATCTTTATCCAATAATCTCAATTGGCCTTTAAATGAGTCTCTTGCAAGAAGCTTATTAATGTTATGTCTCATCCAATGAGAATAAGTGCTAATTAGATAACTCATATCTAATCATTTACTTGCTGAAATATCCACCATATGTGTGTGATCCTCTAGGCCCAATACAAAGTTGGCCGTGAGTTATACCTATTAGAACTCTCTCTGACTTAGTGAATTATTATCTCATAATAATTCACTCAACTTATCGACTATGAATGTACCAGGCCACTACGCTATAGTCCCCAAATGGTATAAGAGATCTTATCCATTAGACATGTTTGTCCTTAATTATCATGTATCTATAGTCTCTCATTCATCTAATATCCTAGAGATCATATAATAGGCATGGTACTATCAAGTCACATATGAAATCCATCCGAGTCTCACTTTAATCAGATTCTCCTAGAAAACTCATTCTCTCTCAATCCAAACGACCCCGATCGAGGATTTGTCTAAGTGATAACACACGAGATATTCCTCTTGTGATACCAAGAGTGACACTTAATTACCTTCGTAAGGTTGGCTAACAAACTTGATAACTGATCATACCAGATCTGGAATTATCCAAATTTGTAAGTCTGACGTTAAAGAAAGGAGTACTCAAACAAGACATCATTGGTGTCTCAAGTCTAAGGGTCAGACTTACAATTGGGACTACAAAATCATTGACTGATAATGTATCATTAACCATCCAATATTTCGTAAGTAGATTAATCAACGAACTCATTCTCCAATGAGCATCTGTACTGTATCCTTAGTGTCCTTACATAAGTAGCTATGAGACCAGTTACCTCAATCATATAGATAGGTATATAGTACATTGGTCTATCTAGTTATCTCGAAGTCTCTCTTGAGTAACCTATGATCGAGATTATTTAGGATATATATTTAAAGGCGAATCGGTCTCATTATCATGGTCTCATCATGATTTTATTCTCATTACATAGAATCAAAGATATCACTATATATATATATATATATATATATATATATATATATATATATATATATATATATATATATATAATATAATGTGAGAATATGCTAACAATAATTATAAATAAAAAGATCGCGTAGCTCATATGCCATCACTCACGTGACTGGTTTGCAGGGTTCTATAACCAGCAATCTCCCACTTGATCTAAAGGCAATCATCTATGTGTTTGATCCCCATCAGACCTATGTGATGTTTTATCTTCTGATAGAACTCATTCCATTGCTACATATTTTTAGCTATGATCTCTCTAATCAGTTGGAACCTCTTTAGAATAATTCTAATAAGACTTGGGTTCCCTTGCTAGAGCTATCGTCCCATTGGTGTCACTATATATGAGAATCATATCCACTCAGTTTGGTACGACTCCTAAATCCTTAATGTACTTTTTCATCCACACTACTTCCTTTGCTGCTTATACTATAGCAATGTACTCCACCTCTATGGTCGAATCAGCAATAGTATCTTATTTGAAACTCTTCCAGCTTAC
This sequence comes from Ensete glaucum, assembly GCA_021527575.1. Taxonomy (NCBI): domain Eukaryota; kingdom Viridiplantae; phylum Streptophyta; class Magnoliopsida; order Zingiberales; family Musaceae; genus Ensete; species Ensete glaucum. The sequence continues at coordinate 35,198,699 of CM038552.1, forward strand.
TACTCCTCCATTAAGGATAAAGACATATCATAAGTTCAATTTGCTATTAATGATATTGGACTGAAAACTCGACTCTGTGTAGCCCTCAACTTGGAGGCTACCTCCTCCATATACTAGTAAAAAATCCAGTGTTCCAAACCTGAATCCGCTTGATACATGTTCGTGACACTCAGAGCATGTACTATATTAGAGCTGATACATAACATAATATACATAATAGACCTTATCGTTGAGGCAGAGGATATCCTATCCATGTCTGCCCTTTCTTTAGGAGTCTTTGGGGACATAATTTTAAAAAGTAATATTCCATATCTCATCGATATGAGACCTCTCTTAAAATTTTTCATGCCAAACCTTTTAACAATAGAATCTATCTCTATAAATTTGAATCCTTAAACTGTAGCATAGTTTCTCTAAGTCCTTCATGGAGAAATTTTTAGATAGCCAAACCTTAACTATGGAGAGTATTCCTACATCATTCCCAATGATTATGATGTCATCTATATACAACACCAAGAAGGTAATACGCTCTCACTTACTTTCATGTACACATAAGGCTCATCATAGTCAACTCCTTGCCTTTAATGATATCCTTTGGCCACCAACCTTGCGTTATAGGTCTCTACTTTTTCATATACTCCGATCTTCTTTTTGAAGATCCACTTGTAGTCGATAGGTACGATACCCTTAGGTGCATCTATAAGGTTTCAAACATTATTTGAGTACATGGAACCCATATCAGAATTCATAACTTCTTACCACTTCTAGGAGTCTATACTCATAATAGCCTCATCGTAGGTCTGAGGATCAATATCCTAAGTGTCCTCTCCACTGATATGTCTCACATATCTTTTAGGAGTGTGAGATACTCTGTTAGACTTACGCAAAGTTGAAACTTGTGTGCTAGGTTCCTTAACAAACTGGGACTCTAGAATGGTGCTTGAGCTAAGTTCTCCAACCTCGCTCAACTCTATCACACTCTCACTGTTTCCACTAAAAACATATTAATTCTCAAGGAATACAACCCTCTTAATAATAAAGACCTTTTGGTCCTCGGGATGATAAAAGTTACACCCCCAAGTTTCCTTGGGTATCCCATGAACTTGTGTCGTTCCTTCCTTGATTCCAACTTATCAGGGTTGTGTCTCCTAACATGGGTAGTGTAGTCTCAAATCTTACCAACCTTAAGATCAGGATTTTTCACTTTCTATATCTCATATGGTATAGACACTACCGACTCATATGAAATTTTGTTCAGAAGATAAACTATGGTTTCCAAGGCGTATCCCTAGAATAAGATGGTTAAGTCAATGAAACTCAACATGGATTACACCATGTCTAACAGTGTGTGATTCCTCATTTCCGACACACCATTGAGCAGAGGCGTATAAGGATGTGCCCATTAGGATAGAATCTCATAGTCCTTAAGGAAAGGGGTAAACTTTGTACTCAAGTATTCTCCTCCTTGATCTGATTGAAGAGTTTTAATACTCTTTCTAATCTGGTTCTCTATTTTATTCTTGTATTTCTTGAATTTCTCAAAGGCCTCGAACTTGTACTTTATCAAGTACACGTGTCTATAGCTAGAGAAATCATTAATGAATGTAATGAAATAGGAGTAACCACCTATAGCCTGAGTCGACATGGGATCATATATATCACTATATTTGAGTTCCAATAATTCAGTGTCTATCTCTCTAGTTCCACTAAAGGGAGAGTTGATCAACTTTTCACGAAAGTAAGGTTCACATGTTGCACATGGCTCATAATCAAATTGATCTAAGTATCTATCTTTTAACAACTTTTGAATTATTCTCTCATAAATATGACCTAGCCTATAATGCCATAGGTATACCTCATTCACCTTGTCTCATTTCCTCTTGGATGTATTTATATTCATGATGTGTGGAGAAATGTCTAACACATATAAGCCATTAATCAATGTTTCTCTTGTGATGATCTCATCATCTAAAATTATTAAATAACTATTATTCTCAAAAACTAGTTTATATCTACTAATTATCAAACAAGAAATAGAAATAATATTTTTATAATCGAGGGAACATAATAGCATGCATTCAATGTAATAGTAGCTCCACCAAGTAGATATAGGGCGACCTCCCTAATGATAATAGCATGCATTCAATGACTTCTCTTTCTTAATTGTGCTCTCAACTTTCCTCAACATATTGAAGAGCTTCGGTAGAGGCACCTCAAACTTGCTCATATTAAAATTCATTATGAACTATAAAAAAGAATATGACATGAACTGAAGTATAAGATTAACACACAAGTTACCCTTTAGGATTATTCTTAGACCTGTGAGTTTCTCGATCCACTCTATCATCTTTAAGTTCTTCCCTGTTCCTTAAATGACTGACAAAGATGAAGAAGAATGAAATTAGCATCTATACTCTCATGTTGCCTCTATAACTCAGGAGTCATGGAGGCCAATATATAGCACTTTGCCAAGGTGAAATCATCTATATACTTCACATCGTAAGCAATCTTATCCTTGCTTGCCCTTGTCTCCAGCGTGAGCATAATCATATCAAGGATATATACAATTTTCTCCATTATGAGAACAATTATCAAATTATGGAGCTAACCCGTGTAGTTTGGATCAGTGAGGCGGTTGACATCAAGTATATCATGTAGCAGTTTTGCAAGCAACATGTTTCTGATAAACAAGATATAGCGTGAAGTAATAATATATAGATTTTACAAAAAATTAATTAATGTGATTAGGCCTGAGCTAGTGGGCTCAATCACTCACAATAGAATCTATGTGTATATCAACGTATCTCCATGCCCTGTGATTGTTCTTCTCATCATCGTCAGTTCCGTTGGATCCTCGACGAATCTCCATGCATCGCCATCACTCATTACGACATCGTGGGTCCCATTGACACCTCCATGCTCTCATCGTGTCTCTTCATGTAATTATAATATAATCACAAGCACGCAGGCATGACAATAAATGAGAAAAATCAAAGCTTGTAGGCTCCTAATAATAATAATAATAATCACATTTATATATATTACAACATATGTCTAATAATCATCTATCTACAACATATATCACATGTACACACATCATCATGTAAGGCTACTAGATAAATAATAATTAATTTTATTAATTATTTTTTAAAAATCAAGACATGCTAAGAATTTTTAGAATTATCCAGGGTATTTTCAAAATTTTAGATAAAATAATAGATCTTAAAATTTATCAAATTTTGAGGGGTAGAATAGTTTTTTTTTGCCACAAAACCCTAAGGAACGCTCTGCAACTATAACCATAAGAGAATATAATTTTTCTTATTTATCAATCTTTTCTGTATATGAAGGAAGATAGATTGATTACAAACTATACATCTAAGAAAAACTAATTATGTATAATATTTTAATCTAATTTATTTTCTACAATATGGGTTAATATTATACTGATTGAGAGGCCCAAGTTAAGGGATAAATTTTTTAATTATATATTATAATTTTTAATTATAAAATTTAAAATTTTTTAATCATAAGATATACATGGACCATATAAAATATCCCTCGAGCGCTATGGGTTGACCCGAAGAATATTAGTCTGAAAGTTCTTAATGAATCTTTATGACTTTAATAAAATAATTTTTTCAGTACATTCGTACCATCGTTTAATAATATAATCCTTCCTTCTCTTATCTTAGTGCTTGGTAATAGAATTCTTCTTATCATCTCCATTGTTCTTTTTCTACAGTTAATTACCCATAATTTCATAAATAATGGGAAATGAAAATTAAACTCGTCAGAATTATCTTGCTCATGATGCAATCTTGAGGTGAGTCGAGGACCCGAAGTTGAGGACATGAAGTGGAGTAAGAAAGGGGGCATGGAATAGGGTTCTGTCCTAACCTAAGACAAGAGTCGATGGCCGCAGCGGTCGTGGATTGCTTTTTGACCCAACGACAAGATCTAGCTTCCTAACCTCTTGTTGTCAATCGTTTGAGATGGAAGCTTCTAGAGCTTCCTCGCAATGGCTTCAGTGTTGATGGAGAGCCTAACGGGTCCCAGTTGTAGTAGTCGGGGAACTCACCCCTAAGGTAGGATGCTGTTAGAACAATTTAGGGTTGTAGTCATGACAACCATAGAGGATTGAGAAGCAGGCACAAAAGTGACCGTGGAGAAATCATACATGAAGAGTAACATTAAATTTTTTCCTACATTGTGTTACATTTCTTAGATATCAACTACTAAAATGTTGTAACCAATTAACACTGATGATCGCTTCTCTTAACGTGTTTGTGACTATGATTGAGAGGTTTATAAGTTTCATTGATTCACCATCATATAAAATAATAAAAAATGGATATATAATAGTCTAGAGTATCTGTATCTAGTGATTTTTTGTTCTACAATTGGTATGGAAATAATGTCCGGTATCTGTTTGGTTACAATGCAATATGACTTCTCATGTCGAAAAGATATGTGAATACCCATCAGCAGCATCGTGAAGTAGAAGATGACAATATAAAAAGAAGGGTTGCAAGAATAAATTGCATTGACAAACACAAGTGAAACCCCACCAGTGATAATTTTTCTACTCAAATGAGTTGACCTTCCTAGATTTCACAAGAACATGACTTCTAGAACCTGGAGACTCAATCATGCTCTTCATATAGTTGATCTCACTGCAGATTTTTCTACTTTTGGTTCAATAATTGTGTCAAAATACTGCAGATTCTCTCAACAGGTCGTTGGTCTAATTAAGTATAATTTATTTTTACTACTTAAGAACTTATAGAGGCAATTGGCGAGATATCACATCCAATTATAGAAAATTTAGATGAGAATTAGACGATGATTCTACCTATTCTTGATAGAAAAAATCTCCTCTAATCTATATTAATAGGATTTATGTTAAGTAAACAATTCAATCTTTTCTCAATATGTTTTAATCTATCATGATATTGTTGAAAAACTCAATGTAAGCATCATATGTGTAGCGAAAGAAGGAAAATAAAACATATTTTTCACATATATCAAATCATCATACAAAGATAGGTGTACAAAATAATTCACAAAAATGTAAACGGTGATATGTGAGAGATTGATTACCTATAGAGATCGTATATCCCTAAATATTTAGATCTAGATGGAGAAGATAAGTCAAGCGTCCTTCTCTCTAGTGATATCTATACGATAGATCGTTGTAACGATGCTCCTCCAATCGCAACCTAAAAGCTCATAACTCTTACGAAGAGGGAGAGAGGAGAATAGGAGGGGACGGCCAAAGGTGTAGTCTATCACTAATGTACCACCCCTACCTCATGTTTATAGAGAGTCACCCGAAAACCCTAATGGATCTTGCCTTAGTGGGTATTGAATCTATATTAGAACCCCATAGGATTATAAGCTTGGGTTGACCTCTGTAGGGGATCAGCCCTCATTGGAACTCTATAAGGGTTCCTCCCTCCTTGGTAATCGGTCATAACGATAAAAAAAAATTGATCTATTCATGATGAAGAAGATAGTTTACATGCTTATTTATAGGGTTCATGAAGAGACTTCCTAAACTAGGACTCCTAATAAGAGTCATACTAGAAATAAAACTCTAATTCCAACTCCTACTTTAAGTGAAACTCTACTAGAAGAGTCCTAACTCTAGAAGGGTCCCAATCCTAGAATGAACTTAACCCTAGCCAACTTCCCCAACCAAGGTGCATGACCAATTAGGGTTGATTATAATTATGATTTAGTTGACTCTGACTCGAATCCAACTCTGACTCTTAACCCGACTCTAGTTCAGCTAAATCCTAATCCTACTAGGATTTCGGCTAATTTATTATAATGGACTCAAATGTCCTCCTAGCCGACTAAATGTCAGGTCTAGGTTGGCCAACAAGGTCCAATCTAAGGACTCGACTCAATCGACTAGGACCCGACTCGGCGAGGGTCCTAACAGACCCACCCTCTTTAAATCAGTCTTATCCTCAAGGCTGAGACTTCATGACTCCAGATCTTGATCTGCAACTTTTTATGAGGCTCCCTTGTGGCTCATGTAGTGGGCATATCATGATCAAGCGGTCCAGCATTATCTTATATCTTTTTATCAGTAGTAGTGTTTGGATGGTGATGCATCACGATCCCACGATCCCATACAATCATCAACTACATTTATATCTCATCATCAATCGAGATATTAGGTGGGTAGATTTGGGTTGAGTCATTCTCTCTAAACTTCTATTTACGGTAAGATACTTGGAGGATTAGTTATATTTTTGAATTAGAATGAAGATCTAATCCATAAGTCATGGCTCTAATGTGATTTCTAATTTTATAGGGTCCAAAGAAATAAAGAGACCACTTCTTTGAGGCTCGAGTCTTCATAGATTTTTGCTAGTAAGGTGGAAGATGAAGGAAGACTCGATCTCCAATAGTCAACTTCCTTTTGCCCCTGTGTTTGTTCGCTTGCAATTTTATTTTTGCTTAGGCTATCGTGGGTTTATCCTTCAATAGTCCCTCCTTTAGATGATGATAGTCCCTCAATAAAGTCTATGGACATGTCGGTATAAGCTTAAACCAAAGTGGCTAGGCTGAGATTTTTGTATACTTCTTGTCGTCTCTCCTTTGTGCTATTGACTGGTATTATACCAAGTCACAAATTCAGCAATAGTCAGTATCTTATCATCGTAGATTGATGGCTTTAAGTGATATGGAGAGAGCGCTTTACTGATGTGGGCTAGGGATTGACTATCTTGCATGAGGACAACACCAATTTTGGCTCCCGATGCGTTAGATTTGATCACAAACACTTTATCGGAGTTGGGTAAGGCTTATACCAGAGTAGATGGAATCACAGCCGTGAGAGCATCAAAGGCTATTGTAGCTTCATCCAGCTAGAGGAAGACATCTTTTTTTAGTAATTTCATGAGGGGAGCATTGATCTTGCCGTCGTCCTCCATGAACTTACGGTGGTCATGCGGTCATGTAGAGGGTAATTTTGTCAGTTCAACAAATGCATCTGAAAATTCAACAAGCAATGTGGGGAGGTTTGGATCTTCGTTCATTATTGGTTCTTTTGTTTGCAGCCCTTAAAGTTATATTAGGAAGCCAATATGTGATTTGTGTAGCACCCTCTCCATGCATTGTGTAGAAATAGTCGATACTTCGCTCTTGCGTGTTCCTCGTAGGATCACTTATTTCCCATAACTAAAAAATTTCATGATTAATTTAAAAAATTCTAAGAAATATCACCTATAGTGGATAACCATTTAAAGTTGAGCATTGCTTCATAATCATTGAATGGGAAGAGAAAAAAAATTAGTAATGATCTTTTTGGCCCTATTAAAATAATTTCACCTGTGAACACTTTTAGTTGCACTTTAGAATATTGCCATCACCTACCTTGATGTCGAACCTACTACAACCTTTATTTTGAAGCATCAATCGGGTAGCAACCTTACTGCTCATAAAGTTGTTGGTGATCCTAGTCATAGTGAGGATAGTAACGGGTTGTTACTTAAGGAATCATTTGACTTTTATTATTTATGAGTTTGCATAGCTAGCTAGAGCATGAGTCATGCAATCGGCCGACTAGGGGTCCTCTTTCATGTTCTCCTTCTCAAGTTCGAGGCCATCATTTTCATGGTTAGGTTCTTCAATAGGTTCTATCATGAGAAGCTTCCCTTTTTTATAGTGATGATTGCGGCTCCAAGGTTCATTACAATGCCAACATAAGCCCTTCGCGAATCTGTCACGAAGTTCTTCTCTCGTTAACTTCTTCAGCTGAGGTGGCTAGTTCTCCATGCTATTAGTTGGGTGGTGGTTTTGGTCCTTCGAGCATCTTGGTTCAACCTTTCTTCTTGTAGTCATGCGAAGGAGACAACTGTCATCATCGTGTAGGGTCGATGTGCTTTAACTCCTCTTATCTCCAGCTTTAGTCCTTCGATGAATATCCCTAATAATTACTTCTTAGACTAATCACATGCTTGGTTATATAATATCTCTAACCTGGTCTGGTATTCTTGGATTGTGGAGATTTATTGGATCTTCGTGAGTTGACCATCAACGTTCTTATATTTTGACAGTCTAAAGTGGATCAGCAACCCACTCTTAAATTGTCTCAATGTCGAGACTTTTTGGGTGTGCTCAAGTCAATTGTACCATTGTCTTATATCTTCCTCGAGGTGGATGGTAGTGATGTCCACCATAGAAGCCTCCAGTGTCCAGTGATAGCCGAAGTATCTCTCTATGTGCAAAATCCATCTCGTCAAGTCTTTGTCTTCCCATCGAGGGAAGTCCACCCTTGTGTGTGGATACGCTGAATCTGTCACTTGTTCTTCTTTCTTAGGAGGTTTCTCTTTGTGATCTGAATTTTGACCTTGTTGTGGTCTTCTTGGGCTTGGTGATCGGCCTAATCTAAACTGTGCAAAGAGAGCATGTAGTCTTCTGTCCTCCACATGCGTCTCAAGGGCCTCCAACTTGGCACTGATTAGATCTAACGATGCCATTGCATAAGATCCTAGATCTATGGTGTTAAGATCCTTCTCTTGTTGTTGGGTCAATAGCATGAACCGATTAGGTGGATTTGTGGCTGAAAAAGGTGGTGGATCAAGGGTACATAGCTGTGATTTGGGGCTGATAGGTTGCTATTTTTTGTTAGTGTTGGGGCTATGGTTTTGAGCTGTTATAGGGGTTGTATAGGGGGTATGATGGCCAAGGGTTAAGGTAGAGGGATGGCTTAGGGTTGCTATTGATGAATCAAGTAGTTTAGTAGAGATTGGTGGTCGAAAGGGTGATGGATCAATGTTACAGTTTTAGATTGATATTTTACAGTTTAGGTTGTTGTTGGTGCTACGGTTTGAGGGTATTGTGGGGGCTGGAAAGGGTTTCGATAGTAGTCGATTGAGGTTGGGAAGGAAGGTTTAGGGTTGCTATTAGGGATAGCAACCGGTTTAGTGTGGTTGTGGCAAGAAGTGCCCGGGAACAAGGTTGCGGTAGGCTATTGTTTGGGCTGTAGTTTGTGCTACTGTTTTGGGCCAATTATAAGGATTGAAACTAGGCTACGATGGCTACATCTTAGGGTTATAAGGGTGCCTTAAGGGTGATGTGGGTGGCAGCAATAGGTTCAGTTTTGGTGGTTGATGAGGTGGGAACGACAAAAGGTATAGCAATAGAGTTTTACGTAAAAAATTTAAGCAGTTTGGCGACAAAACTTCCAGCAATGTTTTAGAGTATTATGATAGCAAAAAACTCATGAGGATAGCAGTAAGATATATAAGAATAATGGTAGTAACAAATTTGGTAGAAATCAGTTGTGTACGTAGCAAGAAACACTGAAAAGATATAGCATAAAATTTTACGTCGAAGAGTAGTAGTTTGATGAAAAGTTTTTAGCAATTCATCAAAGATTAAAGGAAGAATTTAGGGAGAATCAATAGGTAAGGAAAGCTAAGCTGACATAAAATTTGTAGGAGAATATGACAGCGATAAATTCGATAAGATCAAGGAGTACAAGAAGGTGCTACGGTAGATTTTTTTCGTCTAAAGTTCAGCAGTTTGAATGTAAAAGTTTCATCAGTTTGTATTAAGAATTTTTACATAGAACCCAAAGGAAATCCACTTATAAGAAATGTCAAAGCGATTGTGTAGAAGATATGGTAGTAAAATAGTGACAGGAAGATCAAAGATAGGGCAGTAGTATGTAGTTAAAATCTGCAACGTAACTTTTATCGTAAAGATGGTGACTTTGCGATGATAAGTTTGTGCGGCGTATAATTTTTTATAGCAAGACAAAGAGGATGCAATGTATTACATCAAGGAATAAATGATGATGAAAGCTAAGCCGATGCAAAATGTTACGAAACCTCAGCGAAAGCTTCACATGTGCAGCAGAAATCAAAATAAAAATTGGTTTCCTATGCAGATCAAATCATCGTGCAAAATATTAGGGTTACGAGAAAAACATAAAAATAAAAAAAAACTGTGATACATGAGTTTACATAGGGAGATTATATATCCCTGTATTCTAGATCTGGATGGAGAGGATAAAGGAGGTCAAGTGTCTTTCTCTCTAGCGGTATCTATACAATAGATCTCTATAGCGAAACTCCTCCAATCTGAACTCACAACTGTTGCATAGAGGGAGGGAGGAGAATAGGAGGAGGAGGCCAAAGCTGTAGCCTATCGACCATGAGTTTTCCCTCATATTTATAGAGAGCCACCAAAAAACCCTAGGGCTCCTACCTTAGTGGGTATTGGATCTTCATCTAATTACATACTAACCTTACATTATTAGATCTCTATCTAATAATCTCCTTAGGCCTCTAATTGGGCCTTAATTAAGGAGCCTATCAGCATAAGGTCTCATCTAATGAAAATAGGGACTAATTAAATCTTTATCCAATTCACTATTCACTATAGCATCTATCATATGTGTGTGACCCTCTATGCCCGATACCGAGCTGGCCGGGAGTCGCTCCCATTATAACTCCTTTTGATATAGTGAATTATTATCCCCATAATAATTTACTCGACTCATCGACTATGGACGTACTAGGCCACTACGTCATAGTCCCCAAACAGTACAAGGGGGATCGAATCCATCGAATCTGTCTGTCTATAGTTACAATGTGTATATAATCTCTCATCTAACTAATATCCTAAAGATCGTATATTAGACATGGTACTATCAAGTCATATATGGAATCAGTTTGTCTTGCTCTGATCAGATTCTACCAGAGAACTCTTTCTCTCCCAATCCGAATAACCTTGTCCAGGGATTTATCTGAGTAAGCATATATGAGATATTCCTCTTATGATACCGAGAGTGGATGATCCTCTATTAACACTTAATTACCTTCGTAAGGTTAGCTACCAATCTCGATAACCAACTGTATCAGATCTGAAACTTTCCAAACCTATAAGTCTGACATCAAAGAAAGGAGTACTCATATAATGCATCTTTGGTGTCTCAAGTCAAAGGACTAGATACACAACTGAGACTATAGAATCGCTGTCTAACATTATGTATCTTTAACCATACAACATTTTATAAGTGGATCAATTAGTGAACTCATTCTCTAATGAGCACTTGCACTATATCCTTAGTGTCTCCACATTAGTGGCTATGAGACCAACCGCCTCCATCATATGAACGGGTATATAGTATATTAGTCTATCCAGTTATCTCGATGTCCCTCTCGAGTAACCTATGACCAGATTATTCAGGATCTATGTTTAAGGGTGAATCGATCTCATCATGATCCGACTCTCATTGCACAGAACTAAGGACATCACAATATATATACAATAGATAATATAATGTGAGAATATGCTAATAATAATCATAAGCAAAAAGATCTCATAGTGTGTTACATGTGTCATCACTCATGTGATTGGCTTGTAGGGCACTTGTAACCAACACAAAATACGAAGAAGAATATAACATCAAAATATAAGTAAGAAGATAGTATACTGAAATTTTGCATCAAAGTCGAAAGATAATTGTAGTAGTTTTTTCTACTAGTAATTTTTTTAGCAAGATAAATAGATGACAAGGATTGTAACAATGGTAGATGTAACTATGTTTTTTGGGTTTTTTGGGTAAGTAAATTACGGCAGCAGTAAGGTAGATACCAGAACCTGATGCAATTTTAGTTGTGGCACAATAGATGGAGGATCTACAACAGGGGGTGATGATGGCGAGTCGGTGATGAGATCAGCAATTATGAGAATTACTTGGGAAGATGATGGACAGTTGGATGACGGCGAAGGTGGAAGAGCAGCGAGGTGCCAAAAATATAGCTCTGATACTAAGTATTAGAATCTCGTAGGATTCTAAGTTTGGTTTGACCTCTATAGGGGATTAGCCCTCCTTGGAACTCTATACCTCCCTCCTTAGTAGTCGGCCACAATGACTAAAAAAGATTGATCTATTCATGATAATTAAGATAGTTTACATGCTTATTTATAGGGTTCATGAAGAGACCCCCTAACTCCAACTCCTAATAAGGGTCCTACTAGAAATAAAACTCTAACTCTAACTCCTTTAAGTAAAACTCTACTATAAGAGTCCTAACTCTAGAAGAGTCCCAATCCTAGAAGGAACTCAACCCTAGCTGACTTCCTCAACCAAGGTGAGTGACCAATTAGGATTGATTACAATTATGACTCAGTTGACTATGATCAAAATCTAACTCCGACTCTAGTTCAATCAATCCTAACCTTATTAGGATTTGGGCTAATTTATTATAATGGACTCAAATGTCCTCCTAGCCAACCTAACTCAATTTGGACTCTAAACTAAGTCAATGCTAACTACGACATACTAAGGTATACAAATATAATTAATTTGACCAACATGTCAAGTAACCTTCCTAACTCATGGTGATCTTTCCGGCAACCTTCGATGAACTTTTGATGATTCTCGATTATCTTTTGGCGAACCCCCGTGCCTTACCAATGAGCTCCCGATCACCTTCAGCGAGCTCTCAAGCTTCCGACGAGCTTCCAGGAAGCCTCCGATTACCCACGGTGAGCTCCCGACGAATTCCTGACAAGCCCCCAATACCTTCGACGAGCTTCCGGTGATATTCTGGCGAGTTCCACTGCATCGTCTGAACCCCGGCCCGATTCCCGAACTTGACTTTGGCCCAACATCCAATTGTATTGCCTTGCCATAGTTAATCATGCATTATTCATATCTAACACACACGTTAGATAATAAAACTCATCAATTGATTTAATTATCAAAATCTGAGATTCAATAATATCCCCTTTTTGTATGATGACAACCAATTGATAAAATGTCATATGATAAAACAAACTTGAATTCAAAAGAACCCAACAGTTTTGAATTTAAGCATGATGATACTAGTCGTGACAAAATTTTTAAATATTCATCTTCCAGCTTAAAATCTTAGTATAAATCATATATTGATGGTACAACATTAATTTTAGACATTTTAAAGATTTTAAAATAATAAATCATTTCTCCCCCTTAAATTATCAATCATTTCTCCCAATTTATAATCTACAAAAAAGAAGAGATACTCATTTTAATATTTCTCATTAATATTCAACATTTATTATCAATATACCATTTCTCTCCCTTTGTCATCAACTAAAAGGTGAAATATTTAGTATACCATTTCTAAGCAAATGTTCAAGACAAATGTTCATCTTATTACAAATAAAACATTATGTCATATCATTTCTCCCCCTTTTGTTATCAACAAAACGGTGAAAGTTTAGCATATAATTTCAAGGAAAATACTCATCATATGTCAAGTTTCTCCACGTTTGTTATAAAAAAGGATAAATATTGATTATATATCTAAACATGAAGTGTATGAAGAAGTTATTTTATTACTCTCCCTTAGTAAAATAGGATAAGAGACATAATTTTCTCATCAAAAAATTTTCTTCCCCTTTGTGAATAAGTTAAAGCAATGATTACATCATAATGAAAGACTTTTAATCTCAATCTTATAAATGTAAATTCTAAAAAGACTATTTCGAAGATATGCTCAAAAATCCAAGATCTACTTATGTATTTATCTTATGTAAAATTATTAAGATGAAAAACCAAGAAATTCAAATAATATGACAATCAATCATGCATTTGAAAGATTTAAAATTATTTCAAATTAAATTATTCATCATCCAATGTTAGAAGATTTTTAATATCTAAATTTCTTTTAACCAAATTAACAATTTTGTTTCTCCATTTGTTATTGTCAAAAAGAAATATAATAATATAATTTTTTTAATCCATATCCTAATTATGATTATAAGTACAAAAGGATTATGTTGTTAAGGATTAAAAATCAAACTATAAGTACTGAAAGACATGATTTCTTTTTATAACTATCATAACAAGAAATCTTATGAGATCTAAACAATCTTGATTAATCTTAAATTATAATTATCAAAATCATAAATCTTATTTTTAGTAAATCAAAAAATATAAAGGTTAAAAATTTGATTTCCATTAAGGATATAACAAGTAAAGAGAATGTTCACGATAAATAAAATCTCATTTAATTTTTATCCCATCAAAAATTTGAGAAATATTAATTTGTTGATGAGTTATCCTAAGAAGAATGTCATAAATAATCATATCATGAAGGATATTATTATTAAGTCATGAATACTAAATGACATGACTTATTTTCTCTTCTTAGATGAGAAAAAGTATTCTTAGGAGATCATTTAATAAGAAGGGTCTTTATTTATCAAGTTATAAAAATCAAGATCACGAGTAAGTTGCGAAGGAGAAAAGATAATAGATCTTGATCGTATATAGGAAACATCAATAATATAGTTCATAAAAAGAATCTCTAGTTATAAGATCTTAAATCTCATAAATATTAACTAATAAGAAAGATCAGTTAGCATTCTGATTCCCATAAGAGATTTCTCAAGTTAATAAATCATGAGAAGGTTCAAGATTTAGTTAAGAAAAATTCATTTAAACTTTAATCATAAAAATCATATTTGTAGTTTAATAGATTCAAATGATATCACTTTATCTTTTATTCAAGGCTTGATAGGATATAGATAATTTCAAAAAGAGTTTTCCTCATTTTTAGTTATTTCATGTGATTTCTTTTAAAAATGACTTCCAAATTTATCCATGGTCATTTAAAATAAAAAAATCAAATTTTATTTAAGAAAAAAAATCATCAAGATTATTATAATATACAATTTTCAAATGAGTAAAATATTTTCAAATGAAATCATTATGATTATTACAACAATATATTTTCAAATAAAATCTTTTGGTTTATTTTTAATCCTATGATTTTTCTTTGTTAAATGAGCCTAATATGTTACCAAAAAATTTTCCTTCTCATTTTTTTGAAAAAGTAATTTTTGAACCACATTAGAAAATAAAGCATGATTTCATATATATAATTTTTTATTTTTAATTCAAATTCAACATTTAATCATTCCATTCAATTTTATCTCAAGACAACGCACACTCATTTAACCATTATAAGTCAATACAAGCATAATCATCATCAAAATCTTTCTTTCATAAATTTGAATGTATATAATTTTTATTAAAAATAACTAAAGTCTCTCCTTTTTTTATATTATTATTTTATTATTTTTATATTAGTATGCTAAAGTTAAAGCAATCAAGATTAATTATAATAATGAATGATCTAAAGATTCATTATCAATAAATTTATTTTAAATTAATTTTTCTTATTATTTCTTAGGCTAGTGATCTTGAAAGAGTATTAGATCATAAGTCATGTGCCTTTAGTATTTCACTTTTAAAATATTATTTAATGCTCCTAGTCATTTTAGGAGATAATTTTATAATATATGAGGTTTTGATTTATGTACACATTTGAATTTGGGTCCCTCATAAAACGTTCTTCCCATTTTTTCTATAGGCTTTAAGTCATTTATGGTTCCTTTAGGAACTCAAATTAATATATATATATTATATTTCCTAAGTGAATACTTATAAGTTATGTGTCCATATCTACTATAAAAATTACACCTTTTTGTCGGTGAAGAATGTACTGTGCGTCTTCTAACAAGGGTAGTTGATTTTTATTGAGTATTACTCATAAAGCTAATACATTTCTTATGAATATGACCCTTATTTGCAAGGATCATTTTTAGATATTTATTCCTTATTTAAAATTTTTCTAATATTTGTTGCAATATAATATTTTCCTTTCTAAGTTCCTCTAAAGTTTCACATTTGGTGCATAAATTGTGTGATTGTGCTACTTTATACATTTCTTCAAGTTTACTAACTCCTCTTTAAGTAGTTTATACTTTCTAAAATCATCATAAAGGTTATAAAAGGAACTTAATAACTTATTAAAAGTAAAAGAACTATCAGGTGAGTTACTTACATTATCATGGTTGACCACGAGCGTGAGATTTTTCACTTCTTGGTTGTGCTCCTTATATTTAAAGTGTTTTGGCTTCTTGTATTCATAGCAATAGGTTTTGTCCAATCTAAGTTTATTTTTATGGTTTTTTTTATTAATTTTTTTGATTCATTTGTCAAAAATTCAAAGTTTTCGTCACTTGAGGTTTTACTCGAGGAGTCATTTGTTGTTCTCAGTTCTAGTTCCTTCCTACCCTTTGGAAGATGATGTTCTTATGTTCTTAGTTCAATATACATCCTGTTCTTTGGAATGTTTTATCTTTTATATTCTCAAAGTAATTTCCTTCCTATTCTTTGAAAGGTGTTCTTCAAAATTATTTTTGTAAGTCTTTTCATTTAATGATTTATTTAGTTTAATTATGCTTTTATGTGTCATTTCTAATTTATGCCAAATCTCAAAAGTTGAATCATATATAGAAACTCAATCAAACTTATAAAGCAAAAAATAAAGTATTCATAGCTTTGGTATTTAAAGAAAATATATATTTTTCATGATCTTTTAAATCCTTTATTTGATTGGATGACTTCTGAAAATTATTTTTGATAATATACCATAAATCAAAACTAGTAAAATCAAGAAAATATATATTCAAATTTTCCAAGAGGTGTAGTATGTCTCATTGAACATAGAAGGACTTGTGATGCATTGATCCTCGTTAACACTATATTAAGCCATTTATTCAATTGGGTGATAATCCAATGAGTACAACGTGGCTCTGATATCAATTATTAGGATCAATTTGCACTAGGGGGTGGGGAGGCGGGTGAAATAGTATGAGTATTGAAAAACTTAGTTTTAGAAGTACTTACTTGAACTAAAACCAAAAATTAAAAGCGTTTTTGTTTAAGTTGAATACGTGACCAATCAATGGTAAGTTAATATCTTGCTTAAAGAAAGTTTGAGCAAGAATAGGTAAATTTAAAAAGTTAAGGAAGGCTCATAGTTTATAGTGGTTCAGCCAAAACTTAGCTTATGTCCACTTTTCGGAGTCCTCCCCCCTGAGGCCCGCTAGTATCCACTAATGACCTTCTTCAAGTGAAGATCAAATCCTTAACTTCTCTCATTTTTATAGGTTCAAGAGAGAAATTTTTACAAGAGTTTCTTACTTCTTTTAGACTCACTTTTACACTTTGAAGCACTCAAGGGAAGCTCTCAAATCTTTAATAGAATTTTATCCCACCTTTTGGTTCACCACCCTTGCTTCTCTAAGCAAGAAAACTTGGGATATTTATATACTACAATTAGCTTCAGAAATCGAGCCAAAATCTAATCAATCCCAAAAAAATCTGGGTATTGGTGGTACTATTATTGGCACCGATGGTACTATCGCCAAAAGCACCCCTAAAACAAGGCAACTGTGGTACTACCACCGCTTGGGCAGTACAACCACCGACCTGGGTGGTACTATTGTTGCCCAACGGTGGTACTACCATCGAAAATCTCACAAAAGTCATGTCTTTTATACTTTTACATACCTGAACTTGTACCTCCTATTGACCCCTTCTCAAGTCAATGAAATGAGCTTGACTTGAGCTCAAATCCAACTCAAAGTGGACCCGGTTGCCTCACATTGAGTTATTTGGATTCATTCCAAATCTAACTCAATTTGGACTCTAAACTAAATCGATGCTAACTACGACATACTAAGACATACAAATACCATTAATTTGACCAACATGTCAAGTGACCTTCCTAATTCTCAGCGATCCTCCTAAAAACCTCCAGCAAACTTCCGATGAGTTTCGGTCATCTTCTAGCGAACCCCCGATGCTGACAAGCTCCCGATCATCTTTGGTGAGCTTTCAAAAAACTCCCACTAAGCTCTCGAGCTTCTGACGTGCTCCCAAGAAGCCCCTGATTACCCTCGGTGAGCTCCCAGTGAATCCCAACAACCCCTTGATACTTTTGGTGAGCTTCTGACGATCTCCTGGCAAGTTCCCACTGCATCGTCTGAACCCCGGCCCGATGCTCGAACTTGACTCCGGGCCAATATCTGATTGTATTACCTTGTCATAGTTAATCTTACATCATTCATCTCTAACACATAGGCTAGATAATAAAACCCATCAATTTGCTTCATTATCAAAATCCAAGATTCAACATAACTTTAGTCGGAGTCAGTAGATTGGGGTAAGGCCAAGGTTTACATATTATGACCGAACTAAGGTCGGCCTTCATCCGCATTGGAGTTGGTATAAGTTGACCGAGCTGCAGTCGATATGGTCTAACCAAGCTGAAGTCGATATTATATGACTGAGCTAAAGTCGGTAAGAGTTGACTAAGTTGAATTGGTATGGGTTGACTGAGCTGAAGTCCGACAACGACAATCAGCATCGATCAGTGTTGGAGTAGCACTGGAAGGAGATGCTTGCAGTGTCGTCTCCTACGGAGACATAGTGGTAGCAGTGGCAGGCAGCTATGGCAAAGGAGGTCACAACCGAGGCTAGGGCTACATAGAGGATGGCGTGGCTGGGAGCAACAAGGGAGGTATAGGGTAGCTATGGCAAGCAGGTGGAGCAGCAGGATGGGACGTGGTTGGGCAGCGAAAAGTAGTGGCGACAGGTATGGTCGGTGAAAGAAGATGAAGAAGTTGAGGAGGTGGTAGTAGCAGGATCAGTGGCAATGGCAGCAAAAGGTAGTAGGAGAAGTTGTAGTGGGAGACAACAGTGACAACGCCACTGTGCATTATCGTGGCTTGGGGCTATGGTAGGAGGGAGATGTGGGAGATGGCAGGGGGCGATGATGGTGGTAGCGAGGAGGTGGAACAGAGACAAATGATAGCGATGCAGGGAAGCAAGATCGTAAGCGGGCAGAAGGTGCACTAACAGCGTCGGACAAAGTGGAACCGAGGACGATAGTGCTAGATCTGTAGGAAGGGGAAGGATGGCAGCACAGAAAAGGGAATGTTGGTGACAACAATAGCAGGGGCTATAGGTGCTATGATAAGAGATGAAATCATTGAGGAAGGGAGAAAAGAGTGGTCCGCTGGCTTGGAAATGACGACGGTTGGGACCAACGAGGGAGTGGTCTGCCGGCTAGGAAAGAATGGCGGCGATTAGGATTGCCTATGGAGTGGTCCATTGGCCGAGAACAATGATGGTGACCCTTTAAGCAAGATGATGCTATTGGCTTCAATCTCTCTCTCTCTCTCTCTCTCTCTCTCTCTCTTTCTCTCTCTTTTCTTTTCTTCTCTTTTTTTTTTTTTTTTGCTAGAGATGGCTATAGTGAAGATGGTGAGAAACTGCAGCAAGGTGGTAGGTGCAATGACAATGAAGATGATGACAAGGGTGGCGGTGGCGATGTAGATCGATAATAGAATCACAACAGGGATGCCGATGATCGCTACTCTGATACCAAATTATAGGAACCCAAAAGTTTATATTAAAGATAAACGATTGTTGTAGGGGCAATAATAGAGTAGATGAATAGTGAGACACTAAGAACGCTACTATAATACCAAATGATAGGAACTCCTAGGTTTCTATTATGGATGGAGATGTAAAAAGGGAGATAAATAGTCACTTCGAGGGGATCGACCTCCTTGATCTCTATAGGGGATCGGTCCTCCTAGGGTTTTGCTCTATTGGCTAAAACATAGTTTCTTCATTGATTGATTAAAAAAATAGTTATAGTGCTATTTACAGAGACTCTTAACCAACTCTTGATTGAACTCTAACTCCTAAAATAGACTTGTACTTAGACTCCTAATCAAATATGATCAAACTCTTACTAAAACTCTTAATTGACTTCATTAGACCCATCAGCATGACTCAATTTTTGTAAACCAATTAAACAAGCTACAAATTAACTAAAGGATTATTCAACCAATATATCCATTAGACGAAGAGAGCACACCCCATATGCTGGCATGCACCTAACTGGTCAACAACAATAGCAAGAAGTCAGAACTCAGCTTATAATTCAGTCAAAATAGTTATTTGAGAACACGCATCATAATTAGCTAAGCGATCCCACCTCTAATTAAGGACCAAGTAAGCATAATATAGTAGTATGTGAGAGGTACTGCTGCTAGAATAATATGATGTATATATCAATGAATTGTCGGTCAAGCAGAATACATGATAATGATATAGCATCATTAACCAAGTGGAGTCGCAAGTAGCATAATGGCTTAAAGAGGAGAGTTGAATTGGCAGATCAACCACAAAGAAGAGATCGTAGCATCAGTATACCAAAGCAATGATAGTAGTAAAGAGAGAGAGAGAGAGAGAGAGAGAGAGAGAGCAATTGGGTTGGAAGAAAGAGAAGCGAAAAAGACGGGAGTGTCTTCAATGTGATCTAAGAGCTTTGATCTCTTCCTCAAAGAAAAATAATCTTCGATCTCTTCCTCCAAAATGTTAAGTAACAGCTACTGCTGCTTAGTGTGAATCTTGTTGAAGTCCACCACCTTTCCCTTCCTCTCCAGGCAATCAATGGCTGCTTCCTCTATCTTGATTGCAACTTCTTGTAAGAACTAAGCAAGCAAGCATCCAAACAACTTTACTTGCTTTTGTCTTTAAATACCACACGAAGGCGTTTCCAGTTGCAAGTAACTAAACAACTATCAGACAATTAAAGACTAAACTAATTTAATATATATTTCATAAAACTTCTTTTCACCAATTTAATCTTATAATAAAATTGATAATTAAGAATGGTAGAGACTCAAGCGAAATAAAAAAAACACTGTATCCATTTATTTACAATATGGATATCCATCCTAAGAAACCATGTAACGAGAAACAGCAGGAAATAAACCTTCTTCTGGTTACCTTTCACTTACATGCACGCATATATCCCACAATAGGCTATTCAACTTGTTTGCCCACATCACATATAGGCACTTCCCACGAGGCGTGGGCTAACTATCGCCTTAAGGGACACCTTCCTTGGGAGCACCAACCCAAACTTCTCCTCCATGTCCAGCACTTGGATGTCATCAACAAGCTTCCAGTTGAACGAGTGCGCCAGAGTCCCCAGAACGTACTGCACCATGAGCAGTCCTGCATGCATCCCCACGCAGATCCTTCGCCCGGCACCGAATGGAATCAACTCGAAGTCGTGACCCAGTGGCTCGATGTTGGCGTTTCTACCGCTCAAAAACCTCTCTGGCTTAAACTCCAGTGGATCTTCCCACACATTGGGATCTCTTCCAATGGCCCATATGTTGACCAGAAGACGTGTGTCTTTGGGGATGTAGTAGCCTTCCACCTCACATGCTTCGGACGTGTAGTGCGGGAGGCTCAGCGGCGTCGAAGGGTGCAGTCGTAATACCTCTTTGGATATGGCTCGTAGGAAGGGAAGGTTTGGCATGTCAGACTCTTCAAGCCTACGGGTCTTCCCGATTACTTCGTCCATCTCATCTTGAGCTCGCTGCAGGATGGTTGGATTCCTTAGCATTTCTGCGAGCGCCCACTCGATTATGACGGAGGACGTATCAGTTCCGGCGATAAACATATCCTACAAGATATCAGGAGTTGCAGAGGTGTGGCATTTTGTTAGTCAACTGAATAAGCAATAAAGAAGGAAAGGATGGGGAAAGAAGAAATAAACTGTGACCAAAGAACCATAATTTGACCGAGTCAACCTCCGATTCGAGAGTTAGGGAAGATCAGGGGGAGTACGGAGAGCTCACAGAGATAAAGGCCTTGATGTTGACGTCAGAAAGCGACACGCCCTCGGCGTCCACTCTGTTAGCCATCACAAGATCCACCACGTCCGGCCTCCCCTTGCGCTCGTGCGCCCTCGCCTCGTGCTCCGTCAAGAGAGCTGTGATCAGAGCGTCTATCTTGAAATGCAGCTGCCGCATGTGCCGCTGCACCCCCTGCAGGTCCATCCACGCGATCGCCGGCACGAAGTCGCCGATGTTGAACTTCCCCGACCACGTCAGCAGCTCCGTGATCGCGTCCTTGAACTGATTCGACTCCTCCCCCTGCGATTCGAACACCCGCCGCGAGAGCATCACCTGCCCGATGATGTTGGCGTTGGCGCACACCAGTGCCTCCGACACCGCCACCGGCTGCGAGTTCCGGCTCGACTCGAGCATGGAGCGGAGAACGCGACCGATCTCGTTGCGGCGAATCGGTGCCCAGTCGGCCAGCGCCTTGCTGCCGAGGAAGTGGAGGTTAAAGAGCTTGCGGAGGAGCTTCCATCGAGGCCCGTAGTTGGCGAACACGAAGTTCTGGCAGTCGTAGGTGACGTCCTTCCGGCTGATGGCGAAGGGACGGTTGGCGAACTGAAGGTCGAGCCCCTTGAGAAAGGAGCGGGCAGCACTGGCGGAGGACGCGACCACGACCCCTTCGGTGCCCATCTTGAGGTACATGATGGGGCCATAACGTACGGCGAGGTTAGCGAGCGAGGCGTGGGGCATGGGGCCGATCTGCGGCAGCGAGCCGAGGATTGGGATGCCTGCTG
Source organism: Ensete glaucum (assembly GCA_021527575.1). NCBI lineage: Eukaryota > Viridiplantae > Streptophyta > Magnoliopsida > Zingiberales > Musaceae > Ensete > Ensete glaucum. Next base: position 35,221,024 of record CM038552.1, read on the forward strand.
GACCAGGAGGGAGCGGGAGCCGGCGGATGGATTCGAGTCTGCGACGGAGGAGAAGGTGGAGAAGGACGCTCAAGAGGATGCCGGCGACGAGAACAATATCGAGAGCCATGGAGATGCGTCTACTAAGCGGACAGAATGAGAGGAGCGAATGTTAGTTGGGTGTTCTTTTATAGAGAGAAGTGCACACAACGGGATCTCATCAACTAATCCCACGAAACCACCAAACGCTCTCATATGAAAACAACACAATCTAAGGAGACAAAAATTGCATCATCACTCTAAGAGAGACATAAATAAGTGAGATATGAAGCAACAAAAAAAGGACATTGCTTTGAAAACAAAGCTCGAAGTTTAATTGGTAAGTGCACCCAAATGAAGGTTCTGAGAGAAAAAAGACTTTTGGTGACTCATTGTCAATTGTAGGTTCTTTTTCTTGCGTGGTGTCTAATTTGACGTTACAGTGGTTCCTACACTCCACCAAAAAAAAAAAAAAAAACAGCAAATATGGTCTCGTGAAAAGTAGCTCCCGTAATTAAGAAAACAAGTTAATCGTCTTCCTACATAATCTCAAGCTGAGAGGATCGTGATTTGTAATTTGGTACATCCAAACTATATCATCATGCATTGATGCAAGCCTTGGATCAGTGCTATATTAGTTCATATCGATGCACCAACAGTTGGTAAACCATTTACTTTTAAAAAAATTACTAAGGTTTATTTTTTTAAAAAAAAAATTAATATAGAGATGGTGATGATACCAGTCCTATATTGAGTGATACCGCCGTTAGCATACCAACATGGGTTCGATACAGGTTGTATAATTTCATTTACATTACTCCGCATACTAATAACTTAAATGCTTAACAAAAATCGTACATATAGAATAAGGCTTATTAATATTGCAAACCTTCGAAAAGGTTATTCCTATAATCTCTAGGGCAATCTAAAGGACCATGTTGCAAACCTTAGAAAAAATTGTTCCTCTTACTTTAGATGCAATCTCAAGGACTCCGTGATCAATTTGTAATATAATCACATCTTAAAGTTAATAAAGAACCAGCATTAGTTAAAAACACAATCTGAAATTTTGAACCTAATCATATTTAAAGAGAATATTATACAAATTAGTTCATTCATCTTATTTGTCAGTGAAGCAGAAGTAGAAGACTGTTTAACAAAAAAACAAGTAATTTTTTCATTTGCTATATATATAAGTCACTCAAACTCTCGGGGTTGGACCTAGGGGTAAGTCTAGGATCATTGAATAAGCGTCAGTAACACTCCATAATGTGAGTGACCGGGTTTCTTTTGTCGAGAAGGGAAAAAGGGGGGCGGTCCAGTCGCTCCAAAGGCTTGGTGGGCAGGTGGGACGTCTTTCCAGAGTTGTTAAGTGCTAAATGTTTCTACGACATCAAGGCCTCTTAGTGCCAAAATATTTTTAGATGTTGTGTCGTGACTGATCAGTCAGCATAGTACGGTTCAGCCTGTGTGCACAAAATTGACTCAGTGGGATTTGAAGGCTCAGGAAAGTTTAACGAGGTAGTTGGGCTTTGTGATATAGCAGCTCCTCGGGTTGCAGGGGTGTGTCGTGTCAGTCTAAAGGGGGCATCTCAGACCTACAAGAAGGCCTACGTCAGGGGTGTGTGTGCGCGACTAAGCCTCTCCGATGGCTAAGTTAGTGTTCGGGGGTAGAGATTCTAATCGGGTATCAGAAGGTCCTAAGAGGTTTTTAGGAGGAAAAGGTCAGAAGTCCAGAAAAGTCCCCTCTTTAGACTACAGTAGGGGATATTTATACTTATCAGGCAGAGAGAGTTGTACCATGGTGTTTAATAGGTTTGGTGCTTTTAACTAAACTGGGGTACGACCCAGCATTGAGCGAAGCTTTCGTTGGTTCCCAGGGTTTTAATTGATGGGTACAATGCCTAGGGTAATCGACGTAATCTCCGGTCTGACATGTCGGGGTTGTCGGGTTGCCGAGGTGGTTGTTCACATGGTCCCCGAGCTGACACGTTGAGATTGATTGGTCAGGACGACATGGTCGTCCACGTGGTCCTCGGTTTACCGAGATGACCACCCATGTAGACTTCGGGCTGCCGTGATCAGGCCGAGCTGATGAGCTCAATATTTGCCTACTAAGCTGGAATCCTATCTTCACCGCTTATTTTTTATAAAAAAAATTAACTAAATATATTATCAAAGTAGCATAAGATATTAAAATGATAAGTGTCTTAGGAGTTCAAATTAGATTAACATTACTTATAGGATCAGATTATAATTATAAATTCAAATAGGAAGAATTATTTATTGATATCAATAAGTTATGTATCTCAAGCTGTTGGTGAGTGTAAGAGACATTAATTTAATAAAATATTTTTTATATTATTTTCACATCATATAATATATAATTTGTTTTTTATCTGTAGAGGTAACGAAAGTGCATAGAACCATATAAATTGTCGGTCAACTTTCTAATATATTTTTTACTTATTAATTTATGGATTTTTTTTATTTTAAGGTTTTTCTATCTCCCAATATATTTAAAGGCACACCATCTTGAAACATCAGTCCTATTGTAAACCTTATTAAAAAGTATAATATTTCTTTCCTCCAGGAAAGCAGCTTGCAAGAATTTCTTATTCAACCAATTTGCAGTTGTTTTTGTGATACATTTGTGTAGGACAGTGCAACAAAAAAGGTACAAAATCAGCAAAAGTTGGAATGATTTGTGACTTCATTAAGTAGATATTATTGAACATAATAAGCAGCTTACCACTTCTAAAGAAATCCAAAAGCAACACCAGTACTCTCAAATGCTAATTATAGATCAACAACACCAGAAAGATTCGACGTTGAACAATCTAAAACCACTTTCTTTTATTTATTTCGAGAAAAAGTTAACTTCGTTGCCCAACTAATTCTTATCATCAATATTTAGAAAGTTTGACCCAGCCAATAAAGCAGCGTTGACTAGATTTCTCTTCGACGATGTGACCAAACTACCGAGATATGAAAGAAGATTACACATTTGATGAGAAAATTCATTATATATATATATATATATATATATATATATATATATATATATATATTGAACTCAATTGATTAATTTATAGACTAATATGATATTACCAAGAGACCATCTCCTTCGATTCTACGGACTCACTATGAGCGCAATTGCATTTCATGAATTAATGGATAAACAATGTCCAGAAGGAGTTTGTCAGGTCGAAGAAAAAACTGGGAGAAAGTTCTACTGGCGGATCCCACTTTATACCAGAGGTACGAGACAAGTCGATCCCGCAACACTTTCGACTTCCAATGCTGGAGGCGTACGATGATAGGTCCAATCTAATAGAGCATGTAGCTACGTTCAAAGTTCAAATGGTACTATACGGGACATTGTATACCCTAATGTGTTGAGCTCTCCCGACGACCCTGAGAGGGCCTGCCTGGATGTGGTATAGTTGGCTGAAATCCTTTTCGAACTTTTGCTTTGACCAGCTCGCTAAAGAGTTTGAGCCGAATTTCCTTACCAACACCCATCTAAGGCCAATTGTTGCATCCCTCCTTGGGATGAGTCAAAAGAAGGACGAGCCATTGGAGTAGTACGTCACTCGATTCATGATCGAAATCAAGGGGATGCCCGATGCCCATCCATCCCTCATGATCCAGGCCTTTTTGATCGGGTTGCAATCATCCCACTTCTTCTGGTCGCTGGTTTAACATCCACCCACAAAAGTCCTCGAGATGTTGCAAAGGGATGACCAATATATTACTGCCGAAGCACTAGTGGCTAGCAAGCGTGAGGACCAAAAGCGACCTTGCGTCGACTCTTCCCGAGGCCCACCCCGGGACCCTCAAGAAGAAGAATGGAGAGGATCGAACTGACCATCCCAAGGCCCCCGAACACTCACCTCAATTCTACTTGGCTAAAAATTTTCTCTAAGTCCAAGAAAAAGGTCTCCTCAAGGCACCCGATCCAATGAAATCCTGACTTGAGGAGTGAGATCGAGGGCGCTACTGTCATTTCCATTGTGACTACGACCATGACATGGAGGAATGTTACAATCTCAAGAATCAGATTGAAGACCTTATTCGCCAGGGCTACCTCAACTGGTATCTAAGAAAGCTGCGCGAGCCCTTGCTCCACTTGAAGGGTCTAATGGAGAAACAAATAGATGCCATTGTCGGTGGACCAACATCGGGAGGTGATAGCTCCTCGACCCGTAAAGCTTATGCCCGAACTGCGGTGCAAAAGAGGCCCCAATAGGAGTGCGACCCCGAGATCCCTTCAAGTCAGCAAAAAAGGAATATCCGGATCACGACGATGCATTGGTGATCTCGGCTCGGATAGCAAATGCTCGAGTCAGGTGGATTATGGTCAACATAGAAAGCTCGACCGACATCTTATATTTCGATGCCTTTCAAATACTTGGTATGACTAATGGGACCTTGTCCCCATGACTTCTATTTTGACAAGATTCACTCGAGATGCAATCGCTCCCCTTGGCGTCACTACTCTTGGCATCACCATTGGAGAGGAGTCGAGGACTAAGACATTGATGGTCCTATTCATGGCGGTCAAGCTTCCCTCAGTATACAACACAATTATTGGTCGCCCGATTCTCAACAAATTGAGAGCCACTATCTCGACGTATCATCGCACCATGAAGTTCTTGATAAGCACCGGAGTAGGCAAAGCAAGGAGTGACCCCCGAGATCAGATGGCAACAACTCTCTCCAAGAAGATAAAAAAATGAGACCTTGGCTCTTGACTCCCAAGGAACCCAAGAAATCCATTCCATACCCTGAACCTACCGAACAGGTGCTAGAGATTCCCCTAGATCAAGGCTATCCAGAGAAGATTGTCAAGGTTAGGTCAACTCTTCCCAAAAACCAACACATCCAACTTATAGAGTTTCTCGGGTAAAACGTCAATGTCTTCTCCTAGTTACCAAATGACATGCCAGTCATCCAATTAGAGATAACCTAACCTGATCGATCTAGCAAAAACCTTATAAATTCACCCCTAATCCACAGAAGGTTATCAAGGAAGAAGTAGACTGGTTGTTAGATGCAGGCTTCATCACAGAACTCAAGTAACCAACCTAGCTATCTAATGTAGTAATTGTCAAAAAAGCTAATAGAAGCTGGCGTATGTACATTGATTGCACTAATCTCAATCAGGCCTGCCTGAAGGATTGCTACTCTCTCCCAAGGATCGACCAATTAGTAGACTCCACCTTGGGCTACAAATTGCTTTCATTCATAGATGCATTTTTGGGTTACAACCAGATCCAAATGGCCCCACAAGATCAAGAGAAAATAATGTTTATCACACATCAAGGCACTTACTACTATAAGGTGATGCCGTTTGGGTTAAAGAACACTCGGGATATATACCAAAGAATGGTCAATCGATTGTTCAAGTCAAATGAAATGTTGAAGTTTACGTGGACGACATGATCACTAAGAGCAAATTCACCTAAGCCCACCTCTCAGATCTTGCCGAGACATTCCATACCATTAGGAAGTTTAGGATGAGGCTTTACCTCACCAAATGTGTGTTTGGGGTGGCCTTAGGAAAATTCCTGGGCTTCATCATCGATCAACAAGGAATTGATGTGAATCTTGAGAAGGTCAAAGCAATCATAGACATGTAGTCGCCTTGGACGATCAAAGAGGTTCAACGGCTTGCCGGGAGGCTGGCCGCACTAAGCTAATTTATCCCCCGAGCAAGTGACAAGAGCTACCTATCCTCCAGGCCTTGAAGCAAGCGAAGGACTTTAGTTGGAGTCTTGACCGCGAGTAAGCTTTCCAAGACCTCAAGAGCCACCTCGCCCGACTACCTCGACTCACCTCAGTCATTATGAGAGAGTCACTCGAGTTGTACCTCGTTGCCTCAGAGCACGCGCTTAGCTCAGTCCTAGTTTAGCTCGACGAGAAAGAACAGCCACCCATATACTAATTCCAGTCACATTTTAAGCGGTCCCGAGGAGTGCTACTCCCTGATTGAGAAGTTGGCTTTTGGTCTTGTCCTTACGGTGAAGAAACTATGACCATATTTCCAAGCTCATATGATCAGAGTAATAACCAATCAACTCCTGTGTTAAGTTCTTTCTAAATTTGATGCCACATGTCAGATGTTTAAATGGTCGGTTGAACTCAGTGAGTTCGACTTGCAATATATCCCGAGGATAGCTATCAAAGCCCCTGATGTCGCAGTGGCTGACTTCATCTCGGAATTAACCACTCCTGAGCCCTCCACCCAATCGAAGCCGACCTGGATGCTACACGTCGATAGATCATCGAACATAGTAAGAGGAGGGGTGGGACTTGTCCTGCAAGCCCCCTTCAAACGAGCACAAGAGCATGCAGTGTAGCTTGAGTTTAAAGCCACAAATAATGAAGCTAAATATGAGGCACTCCTGTTCGGTTTATGCTTGGCAACCAAGCTCCAGGTCGAGCATATTGAAATATGTTAGGACCCTAGCTGAGTCGGGTCCTAGTCGATTAAGTCGAGTCTTTAGATTGGGCCTTGTTGGCCAATCTAGACTTGAAATTAGGTCGGCTAGGAGAAGAATTGAGTCTATTATAATAAATCAGTCCAAATCCTAGTAGGGTTAAGATTTGATTGAACTGGAGTCTGATTAGGAGTCGGAGTTGGATACAAGTCAAAGTCAATTGAGTCATGAATGTAATAAACCATAATCTAGCCACCACCCCTAGTAAAGAAGTGGTTGGCTAGGTTTAGGGAGGAGTCCTTATGGGATGAGAGTCTCCTAGCCACCTCCTCCTCTTAAGAGAGGCCGACTAGGGTAAGAGAGGGAGAGTTTCATTTAGCTTGAACTCTTTCTAGAGTGGAATAAGAATAAAGTTAGGAGTTGGAGACCCATATAGCCACCGGCCACATCAAGGTTAGGAGTTGGCTAGGGGTTAGGAGTTGCGAGGAAGATGAGTCTTAGTTGGAGTAGGAGATTCACTAAGAGTTGGAGTCTTCCATTAGAGAGGAGTCCTCATGAACTATGAGTCCTATTATGAGTTAGGGTTTAGAAGCCTATAAAATCTTGTATTCACCCCTCTTTTCATTGTCAATAGATCAATATTATTTTTAACCTTTGTGAAGAAAACCTAAGAGGGAGGAACCCGATCCCCTATAGAGATCATCCTAAGTATAAAATCTGTAAGGGTTCTAACACTTGGTATCAGTGGCATCTTGTTGCCCTTCCACAGCTGCCCATCATCCTTCCATAGCCGCCCAAGCAATTCCCATAATTGCTTAGATCGTCATCAAATTTTGCCATCAGCTCCACTACAGCAGATCACCTTTTGATCTCCCCATGAATTGCAACAGGTTCTAGTTTTCTACCTCACTGCTATTGCAATTTAGTTATCCGTAATCCAAAAAACTAAAAAAAATTATTCCTATCTCACTGTATAAACTGTTCGTCACAAAGTCTCCATCTTTACAATAAAAGTTACGCTGCATAATTTAGTCGTATACCACTACCTGTTTTGATCTTGCTGTTATAATTTTTCTATCCAATTGATAGAACCCTTGAAGGAGCTCTATATATTTTGATCTTTGAAGGGGATCAACCCTTGAAATGCTATAGGGGTTCCTCCTTCCTAGAACTCGACACAAGGTTGAATAAAAGATGATCTTTGCTTGATAAAAGAGAGGGGGTGGTTACATCATTATATAGGGTTCTAAACCATAGCCCATAGGGGTGCTTGTCTAAATAAAATTATCCCTTTGCCCCTCCTATAGTCGACTTAGTTGAAGGAAATCATGGTCGAACAGCCCAATAAAGGGGGCAGTGGCTACTAAGCCCTAAGGCCCCAATCTAAAGCCTAGCTACACATCTTTATATGATAGAAATGGCTAGGTGAGATTTTATTAGAATCTTACAGGATTTTTATTGACTAATTCTAGGTTGATTATAACTCAACCCTACTGGAGTCCTATCAAGTCTGCCCTCTTTTAATCAGCCTTGCCCTCAAGGCTAAGGGTCCATAAATTTTGGGAATTGGGTCTTTAGCTCCTCATAAGACTCTCACATTGCATCTTCGGATGGTAAATTATTCTACTTCACAAGTACTTTAATTGAAGGGTGTCGATGATGCACCATAATCCTATGATCAAGTATAGCTTCAGGTTGAGCTTGAATCTCACTATCATTTGTAGTGCTTGGCAATTGAGTTTGAGCCAACTCACGTTCTCCCAATTTCGGCTTTAGCAAGGATACGTGGAAGACGAGATGAATCTTAGTGTCATTTAGAAGCTTTAATCTGTATGTAATGACTCCAATACACTCCAAAATCTGATATGATCCATAGAATCGTGGAGATAGCTTCATCAACACTCTAGTGTTGATTGACAACTACTTGTATGGTTGTTGATGAAGGTAGAACTAATCTCCTACCAAAAATTCTCGCTTGCTCGGGTGAGTGTCTGCTTGTTTCTTCATGCGAGCTTAACCGGTAGTTAGGTTGTCTTTCAGTAGCTATAGAAGCTTATCTCTGTCAATTAAGTTTTGGTCAACCTAATCCACTTTGGTCATACCAATTACAGATTTAGGTATTATAGGGGGTGATCGACCATGTAATACCTCATAGGAGGTACATTTAGTTGATGAATGATAAGTTATGTTGTACTGCCATTCAGCCCAAGAAAGTCACCTTGTCCACTCTTTCGGTTGGTCACTAGTGAAGCACCATATGTCTCGAGGCCACTTCTGTTTGGTCGTCTATTTGTGGATGATAGGCTGTGCTCATCTTCAATTGGGTACCTTGTAGTTGGAAGAGCACAGTCCAAAATTTACTTGTAAACACCTTGTCACAGTCACTCACAACTGACTTTGGCATCCCATACAGTTTTATAATATTTTTCACAAAAAGTTAAACAATACTAGCAGTGGTATAAGGATGTCTCATAGCATAGAAATGAGCATATTTGGTTAGACGATCTACCACCACAAAGATCATGCTTTTACCTTGAGATGGTGGTCGCCCTTCATTGAACTCCATGGAGATGTCAGTCCATGCTGAGTCCGGTATAGGTAGTGGTTGTAGTTTTTTCGGACTTGCCATTGTTTCACCTTTTTGTTGCTAGCATACATCACATTTAAAGACATAATCATAAATTGATCTTTTCATGCCTCTTCAAAAGAAGTTTTGCTTCACCCTCTTATATGTTCTTAGAAATATAGAGTGCCCTGCTGAAGGTGAAGAGTGTATCTCTTGCAAAATAATTTTGATGCAAGGGGAAGAACGAACAATTACAATTTGGTCTTTGTAGTGCAGGTCCTTCAAATCCCAAGTATAGTGACCCATGAAACCTAGATTTTTCTCCAATTTTTCTATAATGCCTTAGGTTTCTGGGTCACTCTTCCATTCCTCCCTAATATCTTTGAGAAAGTCAATGGAGGGAAGGGAGATGGTTGAAATTTTAGCTTGTCCCGGTAGCCGAGATAGAGCATTTGTAACAACATTCTTTTTTTTCTTTTGATAAATAATTTCATAATGAAAGTCAAGAAGTTTAGTTACCCATTGTTGTTGCCCTGGGGAAGATATTTTCTACTCTAAAAAAATACTTAAGGCGTCGGTGGTCGGTCTTAATCTGGAAGCATCGACCGATCAAATAGGGTCTCCACTTCGTGACGACGTGTACGATGGATATTTTAAGATGGGAGGAAGACAAAACCTTGCTGGTGTAAGTAAGAAGTCCGCCATCTTGTATTAGAACAGTCCTAATTTCAACTCTGGATGCGTCGGCCTCAATCACGAAGGTGTGACTGAAATCGGGCAGCGCTAGGACCGACATTGCCGTCATGGTTGCCTTGAGTTGTTCGAAGGCTATGGAAGCTTTATCCGACTATAAGGAGTCTTTCTTCAGTAGGGACATGAGTGGCATACTGATTTTACCATAATCTTTCATAAATTTTTGATAGTATCTCGTGAGTCCAAGGAAGCCATACAACGATTTTATGTTCGTAGGTTTTAGCCATCCTTGCATTATGTCGATCTTTGTCGGGTCTACTACCACTCTATTCTCTGATATAATATGCCATAGATACTCCATCTTATGCTATAAAAAGTTACACTTTGACTGTTTAACATAAAGGGTATTCTCCCGAAGGATTGTTAGAATAATTCGTAAGTGCTGAAAATGCATATCAAGTGTAGGACTAAAAATGAGGATATCATTAAAAAATACCAACATAAACTTACGTAAAAACCTCCAGAAAATATCGTTCATCAAGTTTTAAAAAGTAAAAGGAGCATTCGTAAGTCCGAAGGGCATTACCAAAAACTTGTAGCGGCCATAATGTGTGTGAAATATAGTTTTTGGAATATCTTCAATGCATACCCGAATATGATGGTATCCGGAATAAAGATCTAATTTAGTGAAGACTCAGGCTCCTTTTAGTTCATCCAAGAACTCGTCTACTATTGTATAAGATATTTGTCTTTGACGGTGATGGTGTTCAAAGCTCGGTAATCAATGCACATCCACCATGTATCATCCTTCTTGCGCACTAGCAACACCGGCGAGGAGTAAGGGTTGCAACTTGGTCGAATCACTCTGGTGTTGAGCATTTTCTTAATGATATTCTCAATCTTATCCTTCTACAAATGAGGTGGTATGGTTTCAAATTTGTTGGAGGTTTGTACAACAATATAAGGATGTGGTGGTGATGCGACTGATTAGGGGGAAGCCCACGCGACTCTGTGAAAATATTTATTAATTTGTCCAGCAAGAGGGTAAGCTTAGGATCTAAATTTTACATATTCTCCTCCTTTAATGGCTGTTGGATATGCATAAAAAATCCACCATTTGTCTTGTGTATCACTTTCTCCATTCATAACATCGAAATGGTGGAGATATTGCTCCCACGCTTGCCTCATAGTCTGACCTATCTCCCTTTACAATAAAACTTCATGATTAACTTAAAAAAGTTCTAGAAGATGTCACCTAATATTGTGAGCCATTCAATCTCAAGCACGACTTCATAGTCAATGATGGGTAGGAGGAAAAAATCAGCTATCACTTTTTGGTCTTGTAGGAGCAATTTTACCGGCGAGCACCATTGGTCGTAATTGAGGATTCGACCGTCGGAGACCTTTATGTCAAACTTGTTGCAACCTTTAATTTGAAGCGCCATACATATAACAACCTTGCTATTAAGAAAGTTATTAGTGTTGCCCATATCTACAAGAATGGTGATGGATTGCTGTTTAAGGAGTCCTCCAACTTTCATCGTTTGCAGGTTGGAGTAACCAGGCAACATGTGCATTGCATAGTCAGTCGGTTGAGGCTCTTTCTCCATGGCTTCATCTTCAAGTTTGAGGTCTTCTTTAGATGGTACGGTGTCCTCATCCTCTATTGGTTTGATGATAAGGAGCCGCCCCTTTTTGCAATGATGTGTTGAGTCCAAGGTTCATCACAATGCTAATATAACCCCTTGGTCGATCATTCATAAAGCTCGTCTCTTGTTAATTTTTTTGGTGTAAGGGCTCGAATGGTAGTAGAGGAGGCTGAAGGCTTTGGTATGGCTAGTCAGGGAGTGACCCTTGTCCTTCATATTTTGTTGTTCAATCTTTCTTCTTGGATTCTTGCGAAGGAAATCGTCGCCATAAGAGTGTACGGTTGCCACACCATTACTTCTCTTCGAATCTTTGGCTTTAGGCCCTCAATAAAAGTCCATAAAAGTTACTTTTTAGACCAATTCACAGTTTAGTTAGATAAATGTTCAAACCTTATTTGATATTCTTGTATTGTAGAGGTTTGTCGAATCTTCACCAATTGTCCGTTGATGTTGTTGAAATCGGTTAGTCCGAAGCGATTCAGTAATCCTTCCTTGAATCATTATCAAGAAAGACCTCCATAGGTATGCTTAAACTAATTAAACCACTGAATAGTGTCTCCCTCGAGGTGGATGGCAGTAATCTCCACTTGTGTAGCGTCGACAGTTCAGTAGAACTGAAAATAGCGCTTTGTGCGCGAGATCCATCCGATCATATCTATCTCCTTCTTCCCATATAAGGAAGTCAACCTTCATGTATGGATTATTTGGATCAGGGATGATATGACCACGCTCTTGAGGATCATCTTGTTGATCTAAAGTTTCTCCTTGCCGTGATTTCCTCGGGCTCGATGGTTGGCCCATGCTGAATTCGACGAAAAGGGATTGGATCTTTTCCATGCGATTTTTAAAGGCTTCGAACTTGGTGTTGATGACCTCCTCTGATAGCATAGTATAGGCCTCTAGGTCTATAATGTTAAGGTCCTTTTTCTATTGTCGGGTTAGTAGCATGAGAATTTTTGGAGAAGAGGTGGCCGGTTGGATGGGTGGGTCGGGTAGATGGAAGTAGGCTACAGTTAGGGTTGATTTGGGAAGCTATTTAGGATCAATTTAGGATGTAATTTAGAAGGGTTCTTAGTGAGATTAGTAGGGTTTGAGGATGAGAGAAAAAGAGTCTAGAAACCCACAAAAGATATCACTGAAATCTGATAGAATTCGATGGAGAAAGTGTTGTGTACGTGCTATCCTGTCAAATAGAATTTATGTTGGAGAAACACTAAATTCTTGACATAATATTTGGAGAAAACCCAAATAAAATATGCAGAAATTTGTCACAAATCCTTAGTTTAGATGTGAGTAATATCAATAAACAAGTTTAACAAAATTTCGACAGCATAACGATAGGAAAGTGGATGAAAAGACGGAAGGCAGATTCTTCATTGTAAAATTCTAGCAATGTATGATGAGGAATTACAATACTCTGAGTATGATTTTATAAGGATTTTTTTCTAGAGATCAATCTTAGATTAAAGCTAAGATGATCTATGAATTTGTGTAAAAGTTTTAGCAAAAAAAGATGAGCAAAAGTTCTATTTCAAGAAGTAATAATCAGTTAAAATATTTCTCAGAAGCGCTCTAGCGCTATTCGTAACTCGAACTCGTTAGTTACCTGTCCCATCTTTTCCAGCCCAGACTGGAACCCTCGGGAGGCTTTGTACTCAGCCACAACTTTGGAGCCCTCCGCCTTTAGCTCGAACTACAATAACTCGGCCCCCTTTGTTAACGGCAGGACTTCATCTTTGAGTTGATGACGAGACTCCCATACCTCCCTCAACTCAATTCGGGTAGAGTCGGCCACCAACTCGAGGTCCCGAGTTCGGCCTTAAGCCGCTCCACCTTCGACTAGAACTCAGTGGCCCACTTTTCAGCAGCTGCTATAGCTTCTGAGCCTGAGCCCATCTTTAACTCTTTGTTCTCGACCCACAGCACCAAGTTCCTCTATCCAGTGTCATGGACTTGATTGATCAAGGCCCCGACAAAATGAAGACCCTGTCGAGGATAAAAGGCTAGGTTAGAAACACAAATAAAACTCCACCGAGGCATTTTAGAAGTCACATACCTAGACGACCGACTTGGCGGCTTGATCTATCAACTCCTCAGAGGAGAACTCGTATAAGTGCTTTGTGAGATCGGGATGCAACAACCCCCTCATGTATCCTGTGGCAATCCGTCCATCGGTCCATACCCGAGTTGAGGTTATGAAGTTTGGCCACTGCGCCTTTAGAGGCTCCTTGGCTTCATCTCACGGCAACTCTAACATTTGCACGGTGAAGTACCGATCCTTCTCCGCCCGATCATCCACTTCACACAACTCCCTCAGGGAGAAGGGATGACTAGGGCATGACAACTTCAGCCGGCTCTTTTCCCTTGTCGTGGCGATCTCTCTCGAAGGTCCCCTCGACCTTCTTCAGATGCTTGGAGACCGCCACCTTCATTGTCTTTTTCGGTGGTTAGCTCCCCCCTTCGTCGGGATGCTTCTCTCCATATGCAGAATGTTCCCTGAGCACCTCGATAAGGGCTTCAAGGGGAGGTGGTGGTATAGGTCGGCCCGCAGCATGACCCACTGACTTCTTCACCCTCATGAGATTAAACATGTTTGTAAAACAAGAGCAAGAGGTCAATTTATTGAGCGAAGAGAAGACTAGTTAATTGACCAGCAAAGTGAGACATACATTTTAGGACCCTAGCTGAGTCGAGTCCTTAGATTGGGCCTTGTTGGCCATCCTAGACCTAACATTAGGTCAGTTAGGAGAAGATTTGAGTCTATTATAATAAATTAGCCCAAATCCTAGTAGGGTTAGGATTCAGCTAAACTGGAGTCTGATTAGGAGTCAGAGTTAGATATGGATCATAGTTAATTGAGTCATGAATGTAATAAACTCTAATCTAGTCGCCACCTTATAGTAAAGAAGTAGTTGGATAGGGTTAGGGAGGAGTCCTTATGGGATAGGAGTCTTCAAGTTGCCTCCTCCTCTTAAGAGAGGCCGACTAGGGCAGGGGGAGAGGTCACACTTAGCTTGGATGCTCTTTAGGGTGGAATAAGAATAAAATTAAGTGTTGGAGACCCCTATAGCCACCAAGCATATCATGGTTAGTATTTGGCTAGGGGTTAGGAGTTGAGGGGAAGAGGAGTATTGGTTTAGTAGGAGTCTTAGTTTTCTTGGAGTAGAAGTTGATTAGAAGTTGGAGTTTGTTGGAGTATGAGTCATATTAGGAGTTAGGGTTTATAAGCCCTATAAATAGCTTATATTCAATTTTATTTCAACCAATGTGTAGAAAACAAAGGAGGGAGGAACCCCTATAGAGTTCCAAGGAGGCCAATCCCCTATAGAGATCACCCCAAGCTTAGAATCTGCAAGGGTTCTAACACTTGGCTTCAGAGCAGCATTTTTGGCATCTTGCTGCCCTTCCACAGCTATCTCTCATCCTTCCATAGCCGCCTAAAGCAATTCCCACAATTGCTTAAAGGTCGTCATCGAATTCCACCGTCATCTCCACCATTGCAGATCATCCTTTAAGCTCCCCATGAATTGTAATAGGTTCTAGTTTCCTACCTTACTGCTGCTGCGATTTAGTTATCCTTATTTCAAAAACCCAAAAAAATGGTTCCTATCTTGCTGCACAAACTTTTCGTCGTAAAGTTTCCATCTCGATAATGAAAGTTACACTACGGAATTTTAGCCACATAACACTGCTTATCTGATCTTGCTACTACATTTTTTCTGTCCAAATCTCTACAAAATTTTTATGATGGCTTTGGCACTTCCTAATAGTAGATTTTCTTTTAGTTTCATTGAAAAATTATCAATATAAACCATTGACCTTTTATGTCCAAGTTGCTGCACTTTGGACACAAAATTCTGCTATACTTCATACCTGTGATCTTTGATTTTACCAAACCTTTCGCTGCCGTTTTCTTTCATGAAATTTTTTATGCTATTATCTCTTCCTTACTAGTAGATTTTCCTTAAGTTTTACTTGAATCTTTATTATGAATTTTTGGGAAAAAATTACATCTTTGCTGCTGGAATCTTTTTGACAGAAAATATGCTACCGCACCTTTGTCTTTCTTCTTCTTCTTCTTAACCTACCAAAACCTAACCATCTTGCTACCACCAACCAAGTCATTGTTAGGGCACCCTTCTAGCCTTAAGATGCTACCATCATAACCTATTTCCATAACCCAAACAATACCCAAAATTGTAACCCCTCCTATGATAATATTAAGTCAGTAAATGTGAGGCAATAAGATTGACTCACATGGCCTTCCATCATTATAGGAAGAAATTGAATCATGACATAGGTTGAGTTGGTCGAGTCCCTCGAGACTCACCTATCTACGTGATCGAGATCTTACCTATGACATAGAGATGTCACCGGTGACCTAAGGACATGGTATGCTTGGTCGAGTCCCTCGAGGGCATATCATGAAATCAAACTCATCTTGTAACGATGGTGATGACTTAACTGAATATCATGGTTGGTCGAGTCCCTCGAGACTATGATGATTCAGAGGCCGAACGTGACGGGAATCACAAGGAGTTATGATTGGTAAGAGTTGCCTACTTTTTGGGCTTAATGTAATTGGTCGAGTCCCTCAAGGTTGCACTAAGATACCAATTGGATCCCAATCCCCACAAGGAGTCTGTCGGAGACTTCCAACTCACGTGTCATTGGTGTCGCGTGATCCACTAAGAAAATAGTGGGAGTACATTAAGATAGAAGTCCATATCTTAATTAATATTTTCTGTAAAATCTACATGTTATTTATTTTTGTTATATCTTATTTTGTTAGAAACATGTCGCTCACAAACCCCCCTATGTAGCATACTTGATGCCAACCGCCTCACTGGTCCAAACTATACAGATTGTCTCCATAATTTAAGAATTATTCTCACGATAGAGAAAATCACATACGTCCTTGATACAATTATGCCCACGCCAGAAGAAGGGGCAAGCGAGGATGAGATCGCTCACTTTGTGAAGAACATAGATGATTCTATATTGGTAAAATATTACATGTTGGCCTCAATGACTCCTGAGTTACAAAGGCAATATGAGAGCATGGATGCAGATTTTATCCTTCTTTATCTCTGCCAGCTGTTTGAGAAATAGGGAAGAACTCAAATATATGAGATATCTAAGAAACTCTTCCAAGCTAGGATGACAGAAGGGACATCGGTTGAGAATCATGTCCTAAAGATGATAGAGTGGATCGAGAAACTCACAAGTCTAGGAATTGTCCTAGAGGATAACTTGTGCGTTGGTCTTATACTTCAGTCCTTACCAGATTCCTTTTCTCACATCGTTATGAATTTTAACATGAGCAAGTTTGAGGTGACTCTCCCTGAGCTCCTCAATATGTTGAGGGAAGCTGAGAGTGCTATCAAGAAGGAGAAGCCAGTTCTCTATATTGGTGAGACCAAAAAGAAAAGGAAGGCTAGCAAGACCCTTAAGAAGGGCAAGGGCAAAGAAAGACCAGGTAAGGCAAAGGTTACTAGGAAATACCTGGGAAATGACAAAGGACAATGCTTCAACTGTGGCTAAGATGGATATTGGAAGAGGAACTGTAAGGACTACCTTGCAGAGAAGGTGAGACAGAAGCTTGGAGAAGCTTTAGGTATATTCATGATCAGTCTCCACTTATCAGATTTTCATGATAACACATGGGTATTAGATACCGGGAGGGTTTATCATATCTGTAATTCATTGCAGGTTCTGACAAGACCTAGGAGATTGGCTAGAGGCAAGATGGACCTCAAGATGGGCAATGGAGCAAGAGTTGCTGCAATTGCTATTGGAGAGGTCACCCTACATCTGCTTGGTGGAGCTATTATTGCATTAGATGCATGCTATTTTGTTCCCTCTATTATCAAAAATATTATTTCTATTAGTTGTTTGACAATTAGTGGATATAAATTAGTTTTTGAGAACAATAGTTGTTCAATAATTATGGATGATGAGATCCATCGTGTGGATATCGCTAGAGAGGAGGACGCTTGACCTCCTTCATCTTTTCTATCCAGATCTGACATACAGGGATATATGATCTACCTAGCTAAAATCAATCTCTCACATATGATAGTTTTTTTTATTTTTTTCGTAACCCCAATCTTTTGCACGATGATTTGATTTGCATGGGAAATCAATTTTTGTTTTAATTTTCGCTGTGCATGTGATGCACCCACTGAGGTTTCCTAACAACTCCTACATCTAACAACTCTAACTCCAACTCTAAGAAGCAACCTCCAAACTAATCATAATCCTATTCTAACTTATCCCCTCCTCAACAAATCCATTTTAACTAGGATAAGGGGTCGTCAATTAGGGTGGCATGTATCTTATTCTTTCCTCAAAATATCTTCCTCTTATCTAATCCTAACCTAGCCAACCTCCTTAATTTTTTATTAGGGGTTGGCTAGATTAGATTTACATAAATACCCTTAGGATTTACATATTTGTCCTCTTTAATGAAACTAAATTAGAACTCATGTAGCTAGAGTCCTAACATGGGTCTCATGTAAAGGGCCCATTAGTACAGGGTCTCATATAATGAGAATAAGGGCTAATTGGATCTATATCCAATCCTCTATTTGCTGAAGCATCCACCATATGTGTGTGACCCTCTAGGCCTGATACCGAGCTGGCCATGAGTCCCTCCCATTAGAACTCTTGATATAGTGAATTATTATCCCCATAATAATTTACTCGACTTATCAACTATGGACGTACTAGGCCACTACGCTATAGTCCCCAAATGATACAAGGGGATCAAATCCATCGGACCTGTCTGTCTACATTTATCGTATATCTATAATCCCTCATCTAACTAATATCATAGAAATCGTATATTGGACATGGTAGTGTCAAGCCACATATGGAATCTGTCTTAGTCTTGCTCTAATCGAAATCTCCCAAAGAACTTCTTTCTCAATCTGAATAACCCTAGCCAGGGATTTGTTTGAGCAAACATATATGAAATATTCCTCTCATGATACCGAGAGTGGATGATCCTTTATTGACACTCAATTACTTTCGTAAGGTTGGCTACTAATCCCGATAATCGGTTATAATAGATCTGAAACTTTCCAAACCTATAAGTCTAACATCAAAGAAAAGAGTACTCAAACAAGACATCCTTGGTGTCTTATGTCTAAGGACTAGATATACAATTGACATTAGGTATCATTAACCATACAACACTTTATAAGCCGATCAATTAGTAAACTTATTCTTTAATGAACACTTGTACTATATCCTTAGTGTCTCAACACAAGTGACTATGAGACTAGCCGCCTCCATCATATGGATATGTATAACCTATGACTGATATTCTTTAGGATCTATCTTTAAAGGTGAATCAATCTCATTATCATGATCTCCTCAAGATCTGATTCCCATTATATAGAACCAAGGACATCACAATATATATATGCAACAAATAATATAATGTGATAATATACCAATAATAATCTTAAGTAAAAAGATCGCGCAGCATGTCATACATGCCATCACTCACATGATTGGCTTACAAGGCACCTGTAACCAGTAATCTCCAACTTGATCTAAAGCCAATCACCTATATGTCTGATCCCCATCAGACCCTTATGATGCCCAAATATAATCTGAGCCAACGGCTTCATCAGTGGATCTACAATGTTATCTTTGGACAGAACTCTTTCCATTGCTATATCTTTACAGGCTATGATCTCTCTAATCAGATGGAACCTCCTTAGAATGTGCTTAGACTTCTGATGAGACCTGGGTTCCTTCGCTTGAGCGATCACCCTATTTGTTATTATAGTATATAAGAATCAACTCAACTTTATTTGGTACGATTCTTAAATCTCTGATGAACTGCTTCATCCATATACCTTCTTTTGCTGCTTCTGCTACAACAATGTATTCCGCTTCTATGGTTGAGTTAGCAGTAGTATTTTGCTAACTTGCTATCATCAATGTCGGATTGAAAACTCGAGTACATGTAGCCCTCAACTTGGAGGCTACCTTCTCCATCCTTAGTCCTTTTTAAGTACGTAAGGATATACTTTACTATCTTCTAGTGTTCTAAACCTAGATCCGCCTTATACGTGATCGTGACACTTAGAGTATGCACTATATCAGGCCTGGTATATAGCATAGCATATATGATAGACCCTATTGCTAAGGCATATGGTATCCTATCCATGTTTACCCTTTCTTTAGGAATTTTTGGGGATATACTCCTAGAAAGTGATATTCCATGTCTCATCAGTATGAGACCTCTCTTGGAATTCTCTATGCCAAACCTTTTGACAATAGAGTCTACGTACCTGGATTGGGACAAGCCAAGCATCATCCTCTTAGATCTATCTCTATAGATCTAGATCGCCAAAATATAGGATGCTTCTATTAGGACTCTAGCTAAAAGAGTTCTAATTTTAAATTTATTGAGGGAACACACATGTAGAACCCTATCTAGTCGCCCCTATTAATAGATGAAGGGTCAGCTATGTAAGGGTGCATTGAGCTTGTATAAACCCTAGCTAGCCACCCCCTACTATAGTTAAAGGGGTCAGCTAGGGTTAGGGTTAAAGAGGAGGAGGTTTAGGGCCAAATTAGAGGAGGATTATGAGTCCTTACCGTCGGCCAGCCCTAGTTGGGCCGGCTATTAATTACTTCTTAGAGTTGGAGTTGGAGTTGCTTCTTAGAATTAGAGTAGGAGTTGTTAGAAGTTGGAGTCTTGAAGTAGGAATCCTATTAGGAGTCAGGGTTAGAAGGCCTATAAATAGTCTTGTAATCAATCACTTTTCTTCATAAATAGAGGAATCCTTTTAGCATCCTTTAAGTAGCAACTTGGAGGGTGGAACCCCTATAGAGTTTCAAGGAGGCCGATCCCATGGTTTATATCCATGATCTTTGATTTTGCCAAACTTACACTACCATTTTCTTTCACCAAATTTTTTATGGTATTACTCTCCCTTACCAGTAGATTCCCCATAAGTTTTACTCAAATCTTTATTGTGAATTGCTAGGAAAAATTACGTCTTTACTGTTGGAATTTTTCTGATGAAAAATCTGTTGTTGCACCTTTGTCTTTCTTCTTCTCCTTAACCTACCAAAACCTAATCATCTTGCTACCACCAACTAATACATCTTTAGGATGCCCCTTTAGCCTTAAGATGCAATCGTCATAACCTATTTTCACAACCCTAACAACACCCAAAATTATTGCCTAAAACAGTAAATCCTTACAGCCACAACCTTCTACCATCGATCTATTGTCCAAACCTTCCACCACCCCATGCCATTGACCCGTCAACAAAAAAAAGATAAAGACATCTTTGATCTACAAGCATACACCATGGCTTCTTAATATCTAACTGATGCTAAATTTGAGGCGTTAGAATCTCAGCTTGAATCATGGCTTGAATCACACTTAGAAGACAAGTTGTGCGCTTTGTTTGCAGAATTCAAAATTGGATAACCACCGAGTCCAACAAAATTCTAGTATAGAGAGAGTTCAAAGAGACCTTTAGAGAAGGAGGGATAGCCTTTAGACATGCTTTAGCCATGGATGAGGGTGGACTTCCCATAATGGGAAGAAGGAGACCCGGTGGGGTGGATTTCATGTGCCGAATGTTACTTTTGCTACTACTGAATGTCGGATGATGCTATAGTGGAAATCACTATCATCCACCTTGAATGAGATGCCATATAGTGGTACAATTGGCTTGAATATAACCATGGGGCCCCAACATGGATTCAATTTAAGAATGCACTGCTGAACCGCTTTGGACTAACGGAGTATGAAAATATCGACGACCAACTCATAAAGATCTAACAAACCTCCATGATCCAAGAGTACCAAACTAGGTTTGAGAAGTTATTCTATCTTGCTTATGATTGGACTGACCAACAATTGTTAGGAACATTCATTGAGGGAATCAAACCGAAGATTAAAAGAGAGGTTAACATGTGGCAGCCCCGCACCGTAACAGTTACAATTTCTTTCATCCGAATATAAGAGGAACGACTCAACTAAGATGCTCTGAGGATGAGAACCACTCCTAGGCTGATAGCGTATAAACGTCCTTCTACTCCCAACCATCCTTTGCTACTAAAAATTGACGAGAGAAGAACTCTGTGACAGATCAACAAGGGACTTTGTTGGCATTGCGATGAACCATGGAGCCACGATCATCGCTGCAAGAAGGGGCGCCTTTGATAGGACTCCAGTAAGGTTGAGTCCTAATAATCCTAGAATAGTCAATAAAAACCCTATGGGATTGTAATAAAACCCCACCTAGCCACTTCTATTATATAAAGAAGTATGGTTAGGGTTTAGATTGGGGCTTAAGGCTTAGTGGCCACCACCCCTTTCTTGGTGATCGCCTGGGGTTTCCCTTAGCTAGGTCGGAGAGATTAGGCAAGAACCCCATGGGCTAGGGTTTATAATCCTATATAATGATGTAGCCCATCCTCTCTTTTATCAAGCAAGATCAATCTTTTATTTAGCCTTGTGCAGAGTTTTAGAAAGGAGAAACCCTTATAGCGTTTCAAGGGTTGATCCCCCTTAGAGATAAAAAATCTATAGAACTTCTCCTGGGGTTCTATCATCTAGTATCAAAGCAACATTCCTGTTGCCCTTAATGCCATCTTTGCCAATCCCACCTTCTCAAGTAATTCCCACAATTGCTATGACATGCACCTCCACCTTCCACCCAAGCCGCAGATCAAATCACTCAGTTGTTGCCCCCCATGTTTGAAATTGGAGATCTAGTATATTTTTATCATCCACACCTATTTGCTACTGCTATTCCTTTACCTTACACGTTGGCGAACTTTTTTCATATTTTTTTTGCTGTAAAATTCTACCGCCGTAAATATTATCATCATTGCGAAGGGGAAATGCTGCAGAAAAATTTTAATTGATTGTTGTTTCTTGGAATTAAACTTTTGCTCATCCTTTTTAGTTGAAACTTTTACATAAATTCATAGATCATCTTAGATTTCATCTAAGATTAATCTCTAGAAAAAATTCCTTATGAAATCGGACTTATAGTGCCACAATTCCTCATCGCGCATTGTTGGAATTTTACGATGAGGAATCTATCCTCCGTCTTTTCCGCTATTTTTCTACCATTACTTTACCAAAATTTTGTCAAACTTTTACTGATATTGATACATCTAAATTGAGGGGTTCTGTATATTTGCCTTGAGTTTTTCTTTGAGATTTACATCTAGAATTCATCATTTCTCGACATAAAATCTATTCAAAGAAAGCACATCACAACACCTTTCTTTGTCGAATTCCATTAGATTTGAGTGCTATCTTTTATGGGTTTTTGAACTTTCTTTCTTTCATCTATAAGCCCTACCATCCTCACCAAGAACCCCTCTAAACTGCACTCTAAACTGATCCTAAATAGCTACCCAAATTAGCTCTAAATCGTAGCCTAATTTCATTAAACTGATCCACCTACCTAATCGACCACCTCTTCCTTAAAACCTCTCATGCCCCTAACATGACAACAGAAAAAGGATCTCAATATTACAAATCTAAAGGCCTACACCATGGCATTGGAGGATGCCATTAATGCCAAGTATGAAGCCTTTGAAAGCTGCATGGAGGAGAAGATGCAATCTATTTTCACCAAATTCAGCATGGGCCGACCACCTAGCCCAAAGATATCACAACAAGAAGAAACTTCAGATCGGTGAGATGATCCTCAAGAGCATGTCACAACATCCCTGATCCAAACAATTCACGCATGAAGTTTGACTACCCTAGATGGGAAGAAGGAGACATGATCAGAAGGATAACGTGCGCAAAGTGTTATTTTCGGTTCTACCGAATCACCGATGTTATAAGGGTGGAGATTACTGCCATCCACCTCGAGGGAGATACTATTCGGTGGTTCAATTAGTTTGAGCACACCTATGGAGGTCTCTCTTGGTAGTGATTCAAGGAAGGACTACTAAATCACTTCGGAGTAACCGAATTTGACAACATCGATGGACAATTAGTGAAGATTTGGCAAATCTTTACAATACACGAATACCAAATAAGGTTTGAATGTTTATCTAACCAAACTATGAATTGGTCTGAAAAGTAACTTTTAGGAACTTTTATTGAGGGCCTAAATCTGGAGATTCGAGGAGAAGTAAAGGCGCAGCAACCGTACACTCTTATGGCAGCGATTTCCTTTGGAAGGATCCAAGAAGAATGATTGAACCACAAAGTATAAAGGACAAGGGTCACTCCCTGACCAGCCATGCTGAAGCCTTCAGCCCCCTCTACTGCTATCCAAGCCCCCACACCAAAAAAATTAACAAGAGATTAGCTTCGTGAACGATCAGCCAAGGGGTTGTGTTGGCACTATGATGAATCATGGAGTCGAGAACATCGTTACAAAAAGAGCCTACTCCTCATGATTGAACCAATAGATAAGGATAGTGAACCATCTAAAGAAAGCCTCGAACCCAAAGATGAGACCACGAGGAAGAGCCCCAACCGGCCGACTATGTGGTGTACGCACTGGCTGACTACTCTAATATGCAAACGATGAAAGTTGGAGGACTCCTTAAACAACAATCCATCACCATTCTTATAGATACGAGTAGCACCAATAACTTCCTCAACAAGAAGGTTGTTGCATATATGGTGCTTCAAATTGAAGGTTGCAACAAGTTCGAAGTAAAGGTCATCGACGGCCGAATTCTCAATTGCGACCAACGGTGCCAATGAGTAAAATTGCTCCTACAAGACCAAGAAGTGATATCTAATTTCTTCCTCTTACCCATCAATGACTATGAAGCTATGCTTAGAATTAAATGGCTCACGACATTAGATGAGATCTCCTGAAATTTTTCTAAATTAATCATGAAGTTTTATTACAAAGGGAGTCAGGTCATATTGTGAGGCAAGCGTGGGAGCCATATCTCCATCGTTTCAACACAGCCAATGGAGAACGTGCTACACAAAACAATTGGTAGATTTTTAATACATATCTAATAGCCATTAACGGAGGAAAAAGTATAAAATTCAGATCCTAAGCTTGCCCTACTACTAGATGAATTCGTAGATGTTTTCACGGAGCCGCGTGGGCTACCCCCTAACTGGCCCCATGATCATCACATCCCTATATTATTGGCAAACCTCTAGTAAATTTGAGACCGTACCACTATCCTCACTTGCAGAAGGATGATATTGAGAACATCGTTAAGGAGATGCTCGACACCGGAGTGATTCGACTAAGCTACAACCCTTACTCCTTGCCGGTGTTGCTAGTGCGCAAGAAGGATGGTACGTGGCGGATGTGTGTTGAATACCAGACTTTGAATGTCATCACCGTCAAAGACAAATATCCTATACCAATAGTAAATAAGCTCTTGGATGAACTAAAACATGCCTGAATCTTTACTAAATTGGATCTCCATTCTGGATACCATTAGATTTAGGTATGCACTAAAGATGTTCTGAAAACTGCATTCCGCACACATAACGGCCACTACGAGTTTTTGGTAATACCCTTTGGACTTATGAATGCTCCTTTTACTTTTCAAAGCTTGATAAACAACATTTTCTAGAGGTTTCTACATAAGTTCGTGTTGGTATTTTTTAAAAATATCCTCTTTTATAGCCCTACACTTGATATGCATTTTTAGCACTTACGAATTGTTCTAACTATCCTACGGGAGAATACCCTTTATGTTAAATAATTAAAGTGTAGTTTTTTATAATATAAAGTGGAGTATCTGGGGCACATTATATCAGAGGATGGAGTGGCGATAGACCTGACAAAGATCGAAGCAATGCAAGGATGGCCGAAACCTACGAACATAAAATCGTTGCGTAGCTTTCTTGGACTCACGGGCTACTACCGAAAATTTATGAAAGATTATGACAAGATCAGTACCCCACTCATATCTCTATTGAAGAAAGACTCCTTCTTATGGTCCGATAAAGCTTTCACAGCCTTTGAACGACTCAAAGCAGTCATGATGATGATGCTAGTCCTAGCACTGCCCGATTTCAATCGCACCTTCGTGATTGAGGCTGACGCATCCGGAGTTGGAATTGGGGCTGTTCTAATACAAGATGGCCAACCTCTCACTTACTCCAGCAAGGCTTTGTCTCCCTTCCATCTTAAAATGTTCATGTATGATAAAGAAGTGCTTGCCATCGTATATAGCGTCATGAAGTGGAGACCCTACTTGATCAGCGATGCTTCCATATTAAGACCGACCACCGAAGCCTCAAGTTTTTTTGGAGCAAAACATATCTTCCCCTAAGCAACAACGATAGGTAACTAAACTTTTTGGCTTTGATTATGAAATTATTTATCAAAAGGGGAAAGATAATATTATTGCAGATGCTCTATCCCGGCTACCGGGACAAGCCAAAATTTCAGTAATCTCCCTTCCCTCCACCAACTTCCTCAAAGACATTAGGGAGGAACTGAAGTGTTACCTTGAGATGGTGGCAGCCCTTCGATAAAGTCTATGGAGATGTCAGTCCATGCTAAGCCTGATATAGGTAGTGGTTGTAGTTTTCCCAGACTTGCTATCATTTCACTTTTTTGTTGCTGGCATACATCACATTTATATACATAATTATAAATCGATCTTTCTATGCCTCTCCAAAAGAAGTTTTGCTTTACCCTCTTATATGTTCTTAGAAATTCGGAGTGCCCTACTGAAGGCGAAGAGTGCATCTCATGCAAAATAATTTTGATATAAGGGGAAGAAGAAACAATGACAATTCAGTCTTTGTAGCATAGGTCCTATGATCTTTGTGGTAGTATATCGTCTAATCATATATGCTCATTTTTATGCTGTGATAGATCCTTATACCGCTACCAGTATTGCTCAACTTTTTGTGAAAAATATTGTAAAACAATATGGGATGCTAAGGTCAATTATGAGCGACCATGATAGGGTGTTTACAAGTAAATTTTGGACTAAGCTCTTCCAACTATAAGACACCTAATTGACGATGAGCACAACCTATCATCCATAAACGAACGGCCAAACAGAAGTAGTGAACATATGCCTCGAGACTTACTTATGGTGCTTCACTAGTGACCGACCAAAGAGTGGACAAGCTGGCTTCCTTAGGCCGAATGGTGGTACAACATAACTTATTATTCATTAACTAAATGTACCCCCTATGAGGTATTATATGGCCGACCACCCCCTATAATATCTAAATATGTAATTGGTGCGGCCAAAGTGGATCAAGTCGACCAAAACTTAATTGACAGTGATAAGCTTCTACAACTATTGAAAGACAACCTAACTTAGGCCGACCGCCCCCTATAATATCTAAATATTTAATTGGTGCAGCCAAAGTGGATCAAATCGACCAAAACTTAATTGACAGCGATAAGCTTCTACAACTATTGAAAGACAACCTAACTGCTGCCCAAGCCCGCATAAAGCAACAAGCAGATACTCACTCGAGCAAGCAAGAATTTTTAATAGGAGATTGGGTCTACCTTCACCTACAACCATACAAGTAGTTGTTAATCAACATCAGAGCGTCAATGAAGCTATCTCCATGATTCTATAGACCATATCATATTTTGGAGCGTACTAGGGCCGTGGCATACAGACTAAAGCTTCCGGATGACACTAAGATCCATCCCGTCTTTCACGTGTCCTTGCTAAAGCTGAAATTGGGAGAACGTGAGTTGGCTCAGACTCAATTGCCAAGCACTATAAATGATAGCGAGATTCAAGCTCAATCCGAAGCTATACTTGATTAGAGGATTATGATGTGCCATCAACGCCCATCAATTTAAGTACTCATAAAGTGGAATAAGTTACCATTCAAAGATGCAACGTGGGAGTCTTACGAGGAGTTGAAGACCCGATTCCCAAAGTTTATGGACCCTCAGCCTTGAGGACAAGGTTGATTTTAAAAGGGCGGACTTGATAGAACTCCAACAGGGTTTAGTCCTAATCAATCTAGAAGTAGTCAATAAAAATTATGTGGGAATATAATAAAACCCCACATAGCCACTTCTATCCTATAAAGAAGTGTGGCTAGTATTTAGATTCGGGCCTTAGGTCTTAGTGGCAGCCGCCCTCTTTACTGGGCAACCCCTATGGGCTACGGTTTAGAACCCTATATAATGATGTAGTTGCCCCTTCTCTTTTATCAAGTAAATATCATCTTTTATTCATCCTTGTGCCGAGTTCTGTGAGGGAGGAACCCCTATAGTGTTCCAAGGGTTGATCCCCCTCAAAGATCAAAATCTATAAAGCTCCTTCAGGGGTTCTATCATAGATGGGGCTATCAGCTTGCTTGCTACTGGTTGGTGATAGGACTCCTGTAGGATTGAGTCCTAATCACCCTAGAAGTAATCAATAAAATCCAGTGAAATTGTAATAAAACCCCACCTAGCCACTTCTATCCATAAAGAAGCATGGTGACAGGACTCTAGCAGGGTTGAGTCCTAATCTCCCTAAGAAGTAGTCAATAAAACCCTGCTAGGTTGTAATAAAGTCACACCTATCTTATAAAGGAGTATGACTAGGGTTTAGATTAGCACTTAGGGCTTAGTGGCTACCACTTCCTTACTGGGTTGGTCAGCCACGGTTTTCCCTTACTTAGGTCAGCTATAGAGCCAACATAGCCACCCCCTGTTTCTATTAAGGCAGGTCAGCTATAGGATCGACAAAAGAGTAATTTTACTTAGGTAAGCACCCCCTTAGGCTAGGGTTTTGATCCCTATTTAAAGATGTAGCCATCTCCCACTTGAAGGAAGCAATTATCAATTTTATTTTAACCTTTGTGCTGAGTCTAGGAGGGAGGAACCTCGATAGCGTTCCAAGGGTTAATCCCCCTTAGCGATCAAAATCTATAGGGCTCCTTCTGGGATTCTATCATCTAGTA
This sequence comes from Ensete glaucum, assembly GCA_021527575.1. Lineage (NCBI taxonomy): Eukaryota > Viridiplantae > Streptophyta > Magnoliopsida > Zingiberales > Musaceae > Ensete > Ensete glaucum. Next base: position 35,249,278 of record CM038552.1, read on the forward strand.
TTAGAGTGGTGATCTTGTTGCCACTGTAGCCATCATCCACGTCTCTACCTTCCCAAGCAATTCCCATAATTGCTTTTGACGTCGCCTCTATCGTCGCCCACCAAGCCATAGATTCATCAATCTGCTGCCTTCCTCTGCATCAACATCAAAGATCTAGTCGGAGATCCTTACGTCATGACATCGCTGAAGCTAAATTGGAGGCTTTCAAGACGTGTATGGATGCTAAATTACATGCTCTCTTCGAGGAGTTTAGATTGGGTCGATCACCAAGCCCAAGAAGATCACAACATGGAGCAAATTCTGATTACAAAAAGAACCCATCAGAGATAAAAAGTGAGGATAAGACATGGTAGCCCTACACCTCGACGACATTGATCTCCTTTATACAACTTCAAGAAGGACACCTCAATCAAGATGCTCAGAGCATGAGAGCCACATCCCAGCCAAAAGCATATAAACCTTTAGCACCAATCAATTACAAGAACCTTGACAAAGAACTAACAAAGATCTGTCAAACCTCTACCATCCAAGAGTACCAAATTAGGTTTAAAAGGTTAACTAATCAATCTCGTGATTGGTCTAAAAAATAGATATTGAGGACTTTCATTGAGGGATTGATACCGGAGATTCAAGAAGAAGTTAAAGTGCGACAACCGTACACACTTAAGGCAGCCATCTCCTTCGCATGACTATACGAAGACAAGCTGAACCAAGATGCTTGGAGGACCAAAGCTGTCGCATGACTAGAAGCACAGAGACTCTTGTTCCCATCTACCACCAGCCGATCACCTCAGCCAAAAAAGATAACAAGAGAAGAGTTTCTTGACAGATCGATAAAGGGCCTATGTTGGCATTGTAATAAACTATGGAGCTGAGACATCATTGTAAAAAAGAGAGACCTCTATTAGTTAAGCCCACTGAAGAATCCAAACTTAAAGATATGGCTCTTGAGTTCGAGGAGAAGGATATGAAGAAAAAAATATAATCAGTTGCTCGCACCTTTCATGTCCACCACAGATATTAGACATTGATGGCTTCATCAAGCATAAACCCATCACCATCCTAGCCGACACTAGGAGCCCCAATGACCTTATGAATGACAAAAGAAAATAGGTGACCTTATGTAGGAAAGGAGAGAACGAAGAAAAGATAATCTCGACACAATGCTTGGAGAAGCTTGCTAAAATCTCAAGCACGTCTGCTGAACCGAGCCGACTCCTTGCTACCAGACTGCACGACCCCCGTATGTTGGTCTTACAAGGGGAACCACTAGCACATATTTGGCTATATTGTTGTCTACATTTTTAGATAACCGAAGCTAAAAAAATCATCCAGGAGATGTGAGAGATACGGATCATTCGACTACAACATTCCCTTGCAATGACACTTTATCTCCAAAAACTTTACCTCTTTGTCTGTAGGGATAAGCTCTTCCTGAAGTGTCATATTCAGCTAAACCAGTTATGGGTTCTGATACAGTGCTCCCTTATCTCGGGCTACTTCCATGACTTCACCGAAGAGTGGACCATGATGCTAAAAGTCTTCCCTGATGATGACCACGAATCCATGGCTGACGATCGCAAGAAGGAACAGGAGAAAGACATCTATATGACCCCCATAGCCATGATGCCATCTATATCGATGCTAGCATTATCTGAACATAATAATGTGTTCATACTTGGAGCAGACAAATCTAGAGTTGGGATTGGCGTAACTCTTATGCAAGATAATCGACTCGTAATTCACACGAGGCTTCTCCCACACTTCACATGAGATTTTTTAAAGGGGATGCTCATTGTTACCATATTTAAAATTTGGTTGGATACAAATCCATAGCACGAAAGAAAAGTAAGGCCAAAAGAATTATAATCCATGCTCACGCCAATACATGTAAAGAATAAATAGCCTCCTGACAAACTTCAGAATAGACGAAAAATTGAAGATCGAGTTTTCTTACACCTCCAACCCGATCAGCAGGAAACTCGAGCCTTAAGGAAGTGGTCTCCCTATTTCTTTAGGCCTTATAAAAATTGGGGATCATATTGGAGCCATAACCTGGAGATCAGATCTATCGGGTATCCCACCTCAAATAAAAATTTAAAGAAGATAACTTAGTCTAAATCCTTCCAACTAACACCTTAGTTGATGAGAAGGCCAAAGTTCCATTGATAATAGCATGGGAATCATATGAGGAGCTGAAGACCTGATTCCCTGAGGTCATGGAACCTCAGCCTTGAGGACAAGGCTGATTTTAAGAGGGCGGGTTTGATAGGACTCTAGCAGGGTTGAGTCCTAATCTTTCCTAAGAAGTAGTCAATAAAAATCTACTATATTATAATAAAGCCACTCTTATCTTATAAAGGAGTATGGTTAGGATTTAGATTACCCCTTAGGGCTTAGTGGCCGCCACCTCCCTTACTAGGTTAGTCGGGCGGGGTTTTCCCCTGCTTGGTTTAGCTATAGAGCCAACCTAGCCGCCCCTATTCTTATTAAGTCAGGTCGGCTATAAGAGGGGCAAAGGGATAATTTTATTTAGGCAAGCACCCTCTTAGGCTAGGGTTTGATCCTTATTTAAAAATATAGCTACCCCCCTCTTGAAGGAAGCAATTATCAATTTTATTTAGCCTTTATGCTGAGTCTAGGAGGGAGGAACCCCTATAACATTCCAAGGATTGATCCCCCTCAACAATCAAAATTTATAGGGCTCCTTCTAGGGTTCTATCATATGGCTAGGGTTTAGATTAGGGCCTTAGGGCTTAGTAGCCACCACCCCCTTTACTGGGCTAGTCGGCCAGGGGTTTCCCTTGCTTAGGTTGGCTATAGAGCCAACCTAGCTACCCCTTGTTTCTATTAAGGCTGGTCAGCTATAGAAGGGGTAAAGGGTAATTTTACTTAGACGAGCACCCCATGGGCTAGGGTTTAGAACCCTATATAATGATGTAGCCATCCCCTCTCTTTTATCAAGCAAGATTAATCTTTTATTCAGCCTTGTGCCGAGTTTTAGGAGGGAGGAACCCTATAGTGTTCCAAGGGTTTATCCCCCTTAGAGATATAAAGCTTCTTCTTGGGTTCTATCATCTGGTATCATAGTAGTGTTCCTGTTGTCTTCACTACCATCTCTGCTGCCCCTACTTTCCCAAGCAATTCCCACAATTGCTACATCACGCATCTCCACTATCATCCCAAAGTCACAGATCAAATCAATCTGCTGCTGCCCCTTGCATTTGAACTAGAGATCTGGTATGTTTTCATTAACTACGCCTCTTCGATACTATAAAATCCTTTACCTTACATGCTAAAGAGTTTTTTCATATTTTATCCACTACAAATTTCGACCATCATAAATGTTATCATTGTTGCGAAGGTGAAATGCTGCAGAAATTTTCAACCGTATATTTGTCTCTTGAAATAAAGAAATACTTGCCATCGTATACTCCATCACGAAGTGGAGACCCTACTTGATTGGCCGACGCTTCTAGGTTAATATCGACCATTGAAGCCTTAAGTATTTTTTTGAACAGAAAATATCTTTCCTGGAGCAGCAATGATGGGTAACTAAACTTCTTGGCTTTGATTATGAAATTATTTATTAAAAGGGGAAAGAGAATGTTGTTGCATATGCTCTACCACCAGAGCATATGCTCTATCTTCCCTGGAGCAACAACCCTAAAACTTCCTTCCTAGTCTCAGACCACTACCACTAAATTCCTTTCTAGCCCCCACAACACCCACAAACCGTAGCACTAACAACAACCTAAATCGTAAGCTATCATCCCTAAACTATGACCTTGATCTATCACCCTTTCGACCACCCATCCCTATAAAACTAGTTGCTGCTATCAACAGCAACCCTAAGCCATCCCTCTAACCCTAAACCTCTATCACCAAACCCCCCTTACAGCCTCTACAATAGTCCCAAACAGTAGCATCAACAACACCCTCTTTGCTGAAAAATTTTGCTGCACTACCTTCGGTACTACTTACTGCATCCACACCCGATTCCTACCAAATCCATTGTTGTCATTAATAGCAACCCTAACCCATTCCTTTAACTTTATATCTTGGCTATTATACCCCCTATACAACCCCTATAACATCCCTAAATCATAGCCCCAATAGTAACCAAGAAACATCAACCTGTCAACCCAAATCGTAGCCATCTACCCATGGTCCACCATCACTTTCAGCCACCAATTCACCTAACCATTTCATACCACTGACCTAATAGTAAGAGAAGGATATTGACATATCAGATCCAGAGGCACATGCAATGTCATCTCAAGGTTTAACAAATGCCAAGTTTGAAGCATTTGAATCATGCATGGAGGATAGATTGCATGCCTTATTCACCGAATTCGAATTGGGCCGATTTTCGAGCCCAACAAAACTCAAGCAACGTGAAAGTTCAGAGAGACCTCCCAAAAAGAAAGTATGAGCCACTGATATGATGCAGCCACACATGAGGGTGGACTTCTCTTGATGGGAAAAAGAAGACCCGATGGGATAGATTTCATGCGTTGAACATTACTTCCGCTATTATCGAACACCAGATGATTCCATGGTGGACACCACTGCCATCCACCTCAAAGGAGAAACAATTCAGTGGTACAATTAGCTTGAATACACCTATGGGGCTCTGATGTGGATATAATTTAAGAAAGCATTGTTGAACTGCTTTTGGCCTGCCAAGTACGAGAATATCTTACTTTGCTCGTGATTGGTCTAAAAATAATTATTAGGGACATTCATTAAAGACTCAAACTGGAAATTAAAGGAGAAGTTAAAGTGCGACAGCCCCACATCATGAAGGCGACAATCTCTTTCGCCCGAATCCAAGAAGAATGGCTCAACCAAGATGCTCAGAGGATGAGAACCACTCATAGATTAGTAGCTTATAAACCTCCCTCTACCCTAACTATCCTTCACTACCAAAAAAATTAATGGGAAAAGAGCTACACAATAGATCAGCAAAGGACCTTTATTGGTATTGTGATGAACTTTGGAGCCACAACTATCGCTGCGAAAAGGGGAAGCTTTCCATAATAATACCTATTGAAGAATCTAAAGAAGAAGTCCAGCAACCTAAGGAGGAGAACATGAAGGAAGAACCATAGCCGACCGATTGCATGACTCACGCTTTAGCTGGCTAAAGAACGTGCAAGTAGCAAAAGTTGAAGAATCTCTTAAGCTACAACCTGTCACCATCCTCATCAAGACTAGGAGCACCAACAACTTTAAGAATAGTAAGGTTGATGCCCAATTGATGCTCCAAAATGAAGATTGTAGTAGGTTTGACATTAAGGTCGCTGACGACCAAATTTTGTAGTGCGACTAAAGATGCCCACAGGTGAAATTATTGCAGTAGGACCCAAAGATACTTGCTGATTTCTTCCTCCTTCCTCTTGATGATTATAAGGCTATACTCAACATTAAATGGCTGACTACACTAGGTGATGTCCTCTAGAATTTTTCTAAATTTATCATAAAATTTTTCAACCAGGAGAAACGAGAGATCCCATGCGGGAAATATGGGAGTGATGTAACAATGATTTACACGCAGTAAATAGAGAAAGTTTTGGATAAAGTGAACAATAACTTCTTGATGGAACTTAAGCAGTAATCTATGGGGGAGCCAACAAAATTTGAAGACTTAAACCTACTCCAATTGCTTATTGAATTTTTAGATATCTTCACAGAACCACGCAGCCTACTTCCTACCCATCAGCATGACCATCGAATTCTGATTCTCTTGGGCAAACCAGCAACAAACACTTGTCCATGTTATTATCCTCACCTTTAGAAAGCTGAAATAGAGAGGATTGAAGAAGAGATGCTGGAAATAGGTGTCATTCGACCAAGTTGCAGCCCCTATTCTTTGCTGGTGCTAGTTTTACCTAACTCTGATAAAGTGTTTATTATTGACGCATCAGGAGCTAAAAATTATGTTATTCACATGCAAGATGGCTGACCCCTAGCCTACCTCAATAAAGCCCTCACTATAAATCACCTAAAGCTATCAATCAATGATGAGGGAATGCTAACCTTTGCTGAATTTGTGGCTTAGTATGATATAGGCCAACAACACAAAGAGAAGATAAAATTAAGCCTTAGAAAATTATAACTTCTACTCCCTCCAAAATCAAATCAGGCTCACCTTACCATGGACTCTACTAGAGGGCAACCATGATCATAGAGGAAATCCTAGCTACCATTAAAGAATAACCACACGCCAGCCCGAGCAAGAAAGAAACAACCGCTTGACAAATGCCGGAGTAGAAGAAAGTTTGCTATTAAAGATCAAATCTTCCATCATCTTTATCCCTACCAATAGGAATTTATGAAGACTCGAGCCTCACGGAAGTGGTCTCCCAGTTTCTTTGGACCCTACAAAATTGGAAATCACATTGGAGCCATAACTTGTGGATCAGATCAGTACACTAATTCAAAATTGCAATTGATCCTCTAGGAATCTCATTATAAATGGAAGTTTAGAGAGAATGACTCAGCCCAGATCTATCCACCTAACACTCAAGTTAATGAGAAGGCCCAGATTCAGCTGATGATTGTATGAGTTCGCAGAATCATGACACATCACCGTCCAGTCACTACTACTGACGCTGGACCATTGGAGCAGTATGCACCTATTATAGGGGCCATGAGGGAGTCTCGTGAGGAGTTACAAATCAAGACCTGGAGATATGGAGCTCTGCCTTGAGGACAAGGTTGATTTGAAAAGGATAGTCTATTAGGATCTTAGTTGAGTCGAGTCCTAATCGATTGAGTCGAGTCCTTAAATTAGGCCTTATTGGCCAAGCTAGACTTGACATTAGGTCAGCTAGGAGAAGATTTGAGTCCATTATAATAAATCAGCCCAAATCCTAGTAGGGTTAGTATTTGACTAAACTAGAGTCGGGTTAGAAGTTGGAGTTAGATAGTGTTAAAGTCAATTGCTTCATTAATATAATATACCCTAATCTAGCTGCCACCCCCAATAAAGAAGTGGTTGGCTAGGGTTAGGAGTCCTTATAGGATGGGAGTCTCCTAGCCCCTTTTCCTCTTAAGAGAGGCCGGTTATGATAAGGGATTGAGTTAGGAGTTGAGGCGCATATAAACCTTAGCTAGCCGCCCTCTACTTTAATAAAAGGGGCTGACTAGGGTTAGGATTAAGTTGGAGGAGGATTAGGAATCAATAGCAGTCAACCACACCTAGTTTGGCCAGTTAGGGGTTACTTCTTAGAGAAGGGATTGGAGTTGTTGGAAGTAGGAGTTGCTTCTTAGAGTTAGAGTTGGAGTTGTTAGAAGTAGGAGTCTTGAGTATCAGTCCTATTAGGAGTTAGGAATTAAAAGCCCTATAAATAACCTTATAATCAGTTACTTTTGATCATCAATATGTCAATATTATTCTCAACCATTAGGCAGAAATCCTAGGAGAGAGGAACCCCTATAGATTTCTAATAAGGTCAATTCCCTATAGAGATAACCCCAAGCTTAGAATCTGCAAGGGTTCTAACATCAGCCCTCCTTGATCTCTATCGGGGATTGGTCCTCCTAGGGTTTTGGCCTACTAGCTAATATATATTTTCTTTATTGATTGATAAAAATAGAAGTGCTACACCCTTATTTAATGAGACTCCAATCCAACTCCTATTTGAAGTTAGATTCCTAAATAGACTCCTGCTTGGACTCCTATTCAATTAGACGCGTACTTGGACTCCTAATCAAATAGACTCCTAGGCAAATCTAACTCCTAGTTGAGCTTGGACTCCTTATTGACTTGATTGGACTGACCAACATGATTCAATAGATATAGATTCGATACTATTAGGGTTCTATCATACCGCCACTAGCCGATGGTGGTACCGCTTATTCTGGTGGTAGTACCAGTAGAGCCTAGGATTTCGGGCTCTATTCGGTGATAGTACTTCCCAATACAAGCGATGGTACTACTAGTACCCAAAAATATCAGATTTAAAATTTTGGGTTCAAATTTGAAGCCATTGGGGGTCTATAAGTACCCCACCCATTCTTACTTGACAAACCACGAATATGGGTGAAAGAGAAAGAATTTTCTAGGAAAAAGTATTATCAACTCTTATTGTTTGAGTCACTTCCTCCTCAAGCTTGTTGGAGTGCTAAGGAGGGTTTAGGTCTTGTGAGAAAGAGTTTGTGAAAGTTTTCTCCTGAGCCTAGTAAAAAGAGAAGTGTTGTAAGGATAGTTAATCTTAGATCATTGGAAAGATCGGTAGTGAAAGCCAATGGTCTCAAGTGAAGAAGATTCGTGAGTGAACGTAGATTGGAGGATTGAACCATTATAAATATAGTGTGCACTTCTTCTTTTGCCATTTCTTGTTGCTTACTGATTTAGCTGTTCGCTGCACTTTACTCACTTTCTAAGTTAAAACATATTTTCGATACGATTTTATCGAATGAATTTTTTGAATCATTGTAATTTTTCAAAAGCACTAATTCCACCCCCAAACAATCGCCCCCACACCCTTACCATCCCCCTCTTCCCCCACCCTACCTCCTTGGCCCTCCACCCCACCCCCCCCCACCGCATCCACCCTCCCTCCTCCCACTCACCCTGCCCCCTCTTAGTATCATTAACAATTATTTAACTAAAAATATACATATGATTCTTATAATGATTAGTATTGAAAGTAACTATGATTTCTAATTAAAATTATTTTGACTTGAATTCAAATAGTAGCATTGAAAGGTTATCATTTTTTAAATTTGAGTTCATTATAATATTTTAAAATGACATATAAATAGGGAGAGTTTAGTTAAAACTCCATTATTAATTGGTTATCCTCAAAAAGTGAGAGATTATTGAATCTTATATTTTGATGATAAAATCAATTGATGAATTTATGGATTAATATACTTTTAAGATAAGTGATGTAGAAAAACCTTTGATTATGGACTTGAACCATCGAAGGGCAAATTGTGAAAATAAAAAAATTAGACATTAGTCGGGAAAAGCATTATGTCAGAGATTGGATGTTGGGCCAAAGGATTAATTATGCGTAGAAGGATGGACTTCGTGCCATAAGTTCGAGCATTAGGCCGGAAGGATTAAGTATTGCGTTAAAAGATCGGATGTTATGGGACATGCAGATAGGTCGGGCAATACGTCGAAAGAAAAGACAATCCATCAGAGGTTTCAACAAAGTGCCAGATGAACATATGATATACTAAAATGCTGAACAATATGTTGAAGGCTTCATAATTGTAATTAGAGTGCTTAAGTCTTGATCTTGGTCTTTTCAAGTCAAATTGAGTTGGTATTAGGCTACAACCATAGTAACTTGATTAGGAGCCTATTGGGCCTAAACCAAGGTTAAATTAGGCATGTTAGAAGGTCAATTTGATGGTTTTGAGAAGGCTTGGGTGGTGGTACCACCCCCTGCCGATGATGGTACCACCTAAGTAATGGTGGTACTGCTTAGGCTAGTGGTGGTACCGCCCAATGCTGACGGTGGTACCGCCAGTACCAACAAAACTAAGGATTTAATTTTTTAGTTTTATTTATAAAGCCATTGAGGGTCTATAAATACTCCACTCATGCTTGTTTGATGTAAGAGTATATAAGAATGAAAACTTGAGAATTGAAGTGTTGTAAACTCTTGAAATAGTATTTGAGTCTCTTTGTCCTTGTGTTTAGAGGTTATTTTAAGGAGGTGTAAGGTCTTTTATAAATGAGTTGGTGTAAAGGTTCTCTTTTAAGCTTGGTAATATAAGAAGAGTTATAACATGGGTAGTTGATCTTTGCTTATTAGAAAAAAGATTAGTGGTAAAAAGTTGATGGTCTTGAGGGAAGAGGAATCGAGAGTGGACATAGATCGGGAAGACTGAACCACTATAAATCGATTTGCTATCTGTAGCCTTTACTTTGATATTGCATATTGATATACTTACTCACTACTCTTACTTACACTTTTAGTTAAACACACTTCCGATATAGATTTTATCATTCGAACTTTTCAAATTATATTCTTTTTGCCATAGCACTAATTCACACCGCAAACCCGCCCAACCCCGCCCCTCACCCCCGCCCCCAACCCCTCCTCTCTTGGTATCATTACGATCATAACATAGAGTTCACCCAGTTCCTTAATGACCATGAGATCTATGTTGTTAGATATGGTGTGGCACATGATGAGTTTCGTTGTTCTACCCATCTCTTTCTAAGGATATGACTTCGAGTCCACAGCTTACCTTCTTAATAGAGTTCCAACTAAATCAGTAGTGTCTTCACTATATGAGAAATAGAATTAAGCAAAGCCCGATCTTAATGTTATTAAGATTTGGGGCTACTCTACCCACGTTAAAAGACACAACCCTGATAAGTTAAAATCAAGGACGAAATCGCATAAATTTATGGGATGCCCTAAGAAGACTTATGGGTATTATTTCTATCATTCCAGTAACAAAAAAGTCCTTACTGTTAAGAGGGTAGTGTTCCTTAGGAACGAACATATTATAATAGAACCCTAGAAGGAGCTCTATAGATTTTGACCCTTGAGGGGGATCAACCCTTGGAACGCTGTAGGGATTCCTCCCTCCTAGATTCGGCACAAGACTGAAATAAAATTGATAATTGCTTCATTCAAGAGGGGGGTCGGTTACATCTTTAAATAGGGATCAAAACCCTAGCCTAAGGGGGTGCTTGCTTAAGTAAAATTATCCCTTTGCCCCTCCTATAGTCGACCTACCTTAATAGGAACAGAGGGTGACTAGGTTGGCTCTATAGCCGACCTAAGCAGGGAGAAACCATAGCCAACCAATCCAGTAAGGGAGGTGACGGCCACTAAGCCCTAAGGGCTAACATAAACCCTAGCCATACTCCTTTATAAGATATGAGTCACTTTATTACAATCTAGTAGGATTTTATTGACTACTTTTTAGGAAGATTAGGACTCAACCCTGCTGGAGTCCTATCAAACCCGCCCTCTTAAAATCAGCCTTGTCCTCAAGGCTGAGGTTCCATAAACTTAGGGAACTAGGTCTTCAGCTCCTCATATGATTTTCATGCTATTATCAACTGAACTTTGGCCTCCTCATCAGCTGGGGTGTTAGTTGGAAGGATTTGGGCTGAGTCATTTTCTTTAAATTTCCATTTGAGGTGGAATACCCATGGATCAACTGTAATTTTGATCTAGTGCATGGATCTGATCTCCATGTTAGGGCCCCAATGTGGTCCCCAATTTTACAAGGCCCAAAGAAATAGGGAGACTACTTCCTTAAGGCTCAAGTTTCTTGCTGATTGGGCTACAGGTGTAAGAAAACTCGATCTTTAATTTTTCATCCATTCTAAAGTTTGTCGGGAGGTCATTTCTTCTTTATTTGTGTTGGCGTGTGTATAGAGTGTAATTCTTTTTGGCTTACTCCTCTTTCATGCCATGGAGCTATATCTAACCAAATTTTAAATTGGTAGCAATGAGTATCCCCTTTAAAAATATCATGTGAAGTGTGGGGGAAGCCTCGGTGTGAATTAGGAATCGACCATCTTGCATAAGGGTGACGCTGATCCCAACTCTGGATGTGTCTGCTCCAAGTACGAACACATTGCCATGTTCAGGTAATGCTTGCATCGATATAGATGGCATCATGGCTGTGGGGGTCATGTGGATGCCTTTCTCATGTTCTTTCTTGCGATCGTGGGTCATGGATCCGAGGTCATCATCAGGGAAGAGTTTTAGCATCATAGTCCACTCAGTAAAGTTGTGGAAGTAGCTCGAGATGAGGGAGCACTTCATCAGAACCCATAGCTAGTTCAACTGAATATGGTACTTCAGGAAGAGCTTATCCCTGCAGACAAAGAGGTAAAGCTTTTTGAGATAAAGTGTCATTGCAATGGAAGGTTGTTGTCGAATGATCCGTATCTCTCACATCTCCTGGACGATCTTTTTAGCTTTGGTCCTAAAAAAATATGGATAACAATATAGTCGAATATATGCTAGTGGTTCTTCTTATAAGGCCAACATACGGGGTTCGTGCAGTTTGGTAGGAAGGAGTCAGCTCGGTTCAGCTGACGTGCTTGAGATTTCAATGAGCGTCTTCAAGCACTATGTTGAGATCATCTCTTCTTCATTCTCTCCTTTCCCATATAAGGTCACATGTTTTCTATTGTCATTCATAAGGTCGTTAGAGCTCCTGGTGTCAGCGAGGATGGTGATGGGCTGATGCTTGAAGAAGCCATCAATGTCCAATATCTATGGTAGAGCATGAAAGGTGCGAGCAGCCGATTATGGTTTTTTCTTCATATCCTTCTCCTCGGACTCGAGAGCCATATCTTTGAGTTTGGGTTCTTTAGTGGGCTCAATCAATAGAAGTCTCTCTTTTCTATAATGGTGGTCTTGGTTCTATAGTATATTATAATGCTAACATAGACCCTTTGCCGATCTATTACGAAGCTCTTCTCTTGTTAACTTTTTTGGCTGAGGTGACCGGCTGGTGGTAGATGGGGCCGAGAGTCTCTGTGCTACTGGTCGTGTGACGGCTTTGGTCCTCTAAGCATCTTGGTTCAGCCTATCTTCGTGTAGTCGTGCGAAGGAGATGATTGCCTTAAGTGTATACGGTTGTCACACTTTAACTTTTTGAATCTCTAGCTTCAAGCCCTCAATGAAAGTCCTTAATATTTGTTTTTCAGACCTATCATGAGTTTGATTAGTTAACTTTTTAAATCTGATTTGGTACTCTTGGATGGTAGAGGTTTGACAGACTTTCGTTAGTTCTTCGTCAAGGTTCTTATAATTGATTTGTGCTGAAGGTTTATATGCTTTTGGTTAGGATGTGGCTCTCATGCTCTGAGCATCTTGATTGAGGCGTCCTTCTTGAAGTTGTACAAAGAAGATCGACGTCATCGAGGTATAGGGCTGCCATGTCTTATCCTCGCTTCTTATCTTTGATGGGTTCTTTTTACAATCAGAATTTGCTCCATGTTGTGATCTTCTTGGGTTTAATGATCGGCCTAAACAAAACTCCTCAAAGAGAGTGCATAATTTAGTATCCATATGCATCTCGAAAGTCTCCAATTTGGCTTTGAATAAGCCTAGCGCTGTCATGACATAAGGATCTCCAACCTGTCAAACAAATCAACTGAAAATTATAACTGTAATTTTCAGGTTGAAGGCAGTGAATGGCAGCAATGTCGGGACTACAAGGGTGAAGTCTCCAAGTGGAGGATGGCAACCAAGGGTAGCAGCGATGATAGAGGAAGAAGAGGGTAGCAGCAACGTCGATTGCGACTCCGCTGCAACTTCATGATTGCAAGTGTCGTCAGTTGCAGCAAGGGTGCGACTGCAATAGGAGGAAGATGGGCCAGCAATGTACACAGTTGTTATGGAGGAGGGCAATAGCGGTATGGAGAAAGAGATGGCTACCGTTGTGTTCAATTTGTTACTGGCCATGATCAAGATAGTTGGCAGTGAACGATTGTTGTGGGCTACGATGTAAACAAATTGCAGCGAAAGACCGCTGCTGGTAGCTTTTTGCCGTAAGGATCGCTGCTGGCTATGATCAAGGAGGATGGCAGCAAGAGGTCGCTATTGGCAACATTGAGTAGTAAAAGATGCATGCTGCGGTTGAAGGGATAAAGTAGATTAGGCGGCTGAAAGATTGGTGGACCAAAGGCTTCAATTTTTTGGTATGGTTTGTGGTTGTTTTGGGTATGATTTGGGGCTGCAGTTTTATAGAGTTTAGGCTATAAATTGGTATGGTTTTGGGGCTGTGGTAGTAGTAGATGAAGGTTAGAAAAATGGATTTTAGATCTAGGATAGACGATAGCAAAAGTAGGTGTATCAGTAGGGAAAGTTGGCTGAAAAGGTAAGTGGATCGATAACGAAGTAGGTTACGGTTAGGGCTGATTTGGGTGGTTATTTAGTTTCAGTTTAGGGGTTTTGAAGGGTTTTTAGTAAGGATCGTAGGGTTTGGTGATGAGGAAAAGAGAGTCCAAAATCCCACAAAAAATAGCACTCAAATTTGATAGAATTTGACAAAAAAAAGTGTGGCGATGTGCAGTCATGCTAAACAGATTTTACGTCAGAGAAATAATGACTTCTTGACATAATTTCCAAAGGAAAGTTTAAGGAAATTATACAAAAACCCTTGGTTTAGATGTTGGAAATACTAGTAAAAAGTTTGGTGAAATTTTAGCAGTGTAACAGCAGGGAAATAGGGCAAAAGACAAAAGATAGATCCTTTATCGTAATAATTCTAGAATTATGTACTGGTGAAAGATTATACAAGAAAATTGGTTCCAGAAGAAATTTTTTTAAGAAATCAATCCCAGATGAAAGCTAAGTTGATCTTTGGAATTGTATAAAAATTTTGGCCAAAAAGGATGAACAAAAGTTTAGTTTCAAGAGGCCAATAAACGAAAGGCAAATTCTCTATCATAAATTTCAGCACTGCATGACGAAGAATCATAGTACTATAAGTCTAGATCCAAAAGGAGTATTTTTTATAAGATTAGTCTTAGATGAAAGCTGAGACAATCTACGAAATTATATAAAAGTTTCAATTAAAAAGGACAATTAAAAGCTTAGTTTAACAATCAATTGAAAATATCTACACCGTTTTGCTTTCACAACGATGATAACATTTATGACGATAAAATTTTGCAGCAAAAAAATTTTGGAAAAATTTCTCCCATATATAAGATAGAGGAATAGAAGTAGCAAGAGACCTAGGCTCTGGAGTTTTTACCAGATCTTTGATATTGACACAGAGGAAGGTAGCATATTGATGGATCTGTGGCTTGGTGGGAGACGATGGAGGCGACATCAAAAGCAATTATAAGAATTGGAGGCATGGATGATGGCTACAGGGGCAACAAGACCACTTTTCTGATACCATGATAGAACCCCCAAAGGAGCTCTATAGATTTTGACCCTTGAGGGGGATCAACCCTTGGAATGCTATAGGGATTCCTCCCTCTTAGATTCAGCATAAGGCTGAAACAAAATTGATAATTTCTTCATTCAAGAGGGGGGGCAACTACATCTTTAAATAAGAATCAAAACCTAGCCTAATTAGGTGCTTGCCTAAGTATAATTATCCCATTACCCCTCCTATAGCCAACCTACCTTAATAGAAATAGGGGGCAGCTAGGTTGGCTCTATAGCTGACCTAAGCAGGGAGAAACCCTGGCCGACCAACCAAGTAAGGGAGGTGACGGCCACCAAGTCCTAAGGGCTGATCTAAACCTTAGCCATACTCCTTTATAAGATAGGAGTCACTTTATTATAATCTAGTAGGGTTTTATTGACTACTTCTTAGGGAGATTAGGACTCAACCCTGCTGGAGTCCTATTATATTCTTAGTGAAAACAGTGGGAGCATGATAGAATTGAGCAAGACTGGGGAACCTAACTTAAGCACCATCCATAGACCGAGTCTATTCAGGTTTCCAGCACATAATTTTTAACTTTATGTAGGTCCGGGAGAATGACCCATCTTGTAGAGAGATATGTGGGACATATCAAGAGGATATTGAGGATGTTGATTCTCGGACTAATTGCTCGGACCCTAGCTGAGTCGGGCCCTAGTTAATTCAGTTAAGTCTTTAGATTAAGCCTTGTTGACAAGCCTAGAGCTGACATTAGGTT
The DNA here is from genome assembly GCA_021527575.1 of Ensete glaucum. Classification (NCBI taxonomy): domain Eukaryota; kingdom Viridiplantae; phylum Streptophyta; class Magnoliopsida; order Zingiberales; family Musaceae; genus Ensete; species Ensete glaucum. The sequence goes on from CM038552.1 coordinate 35,264,891, forward strand.
TCTTAGAAGGAGATTTGAGTCAATTGTAATAAATTAGTTCAAATCCTAATAGGTTTAGGGTTCAGTTGAATTGGATATGGAGTCGGATTCGGGTCGGAGTCAACCAAGTCAAGCTTATAATCAAACCAATAGGCCACCCACCTTGATGAGGGGAAGTCAGCTATAGGTAGAGAGATGAGTTTCACTTAGATGAGACTCTCTCTACGGTTGGTTAAGAGTTAGATTAGGAGTTGGAGTCTTGGTTTAGGAGTCTTGATTTAGTTGAACTAGGAGTCCAATTAGGAATTGGGGTTTAAAGACCATATATAAAACATATAGCTACCACCTCTTTTGCCAAGCAATAGATCAAATTCCTTTCAGCCATTATGGCCAACCACTAAGGAGGGAGGAATGATAGAACCCTTGCAGATTCTAGGCTTGGGGTGATCTCTATAGGGGATCGACCTCCTTGGAACTCTACAAAGGTTCCTCCCTCCTTGGTTTTCTGCACATAAGCTAAAAAATAATTGATCTATTAATGATGGAAAGAGGCTTATTACAAGGCGATTTATAGGCTTTCTAAAACCTAACTCCTAATAGGATTCCTACTTCAAGACTCCTACTCCTAGCAACTCTTACTCCAACTCTAAGAAGCAACTCCTATTCCAAGTAAACCAAGACTCCCTTTCCCTCAACTCCTAACCCCTAGCCAACTCCTAACCATGATGTGATTGGTCATTATAGGGGTCTCTAATTCCTAATTTTATTCTTATTCCGCCCTAGAGAGAGTCTAAGCTAAGTGGAACTCTCCCCCTCTTGCCCTAGTCGGCCTCTCTTAAGAGGAGGAGGTGGCTAGGAGACTCCCATCCCATAAGGACTCCTGCCTAAACTTAGTCAACTACTTATTTACTAGGGGTGGTGGCTAAATTAGGGTTTATTACATTCATGACTTAATTGATTTTGACTAGTATCATACTCCAACTCCAGTGTAGTCAAATCCTAATCCTTCTAGGATTTGGGCTAATTTATTATAAAGGACTCAAATATCCTCCTAGCTAACCTAATGTCAGGTCTAGGTTGGCCAACAAGGCCTAATCTAAGGACTTGTCCCAAATGACTTGGACCTTACTCGATTAGAGTCCTAACAGAACCACCCTCTTCAAATCAGCCTTGCCCTCAAGGCTGAGGTCCACATCTCTGGGTCCTAATCTGTAACTCCTCATGAGGATCCCTCGTGGCCCCTATAGTAGGCGCATCCTACTCCTGCAATCCAGCATCAGCAGTAGTGAATGGACGACGATGTCTCACGATTCTATCATCCCATGTAATCATCAACTGAACGTGGGCCTCATTATCAACTTGAGTGTCAGGTGTATAGAGTAGGCTGAGTTATCCTCTCTAAACTTCCATTTGATGTGAGATACTTGAAGGATCAATTATATTTTTGAATTGATGTACCGATCTGATCCATAAGTTATGGCTCCAATGTGATATCCAATTTTGTAGGGTCCAAAGAAACTGGGAGACCACTTTCATAAAGCTCGAGTCTTCATAAATTGCTATTGGTAGGGATCAAGATTAAGGAAAACTCGATCTTTAATAGTAAATTTCCTTATACTCTGACATTTGTCGGGTGGTTGTTTCTTTCTTGCACGGGCTGGTGTGTGATTGCTCTTTAATGGTAGTCAGGTTTTCCTTTATGATGGTGGTTGCCCTCTAGTAGAGTCCATGGTAAGGTGAGCCTAATCTGAGTTTGAAGGGAGTAGAAGCTATAATTTTTCAGAACTTAATTTTATGTCCTCTTTGTGTTGTTGTCCTGTATCATACTAAGCCACAAATTCAGCATTAGCTAGCATTTTCTCAGTGTAGATTGATAACTTCAGGTGGTATGGGGAGAGGGCTTTACTGATGTAGGCTATAGGTTGGCCATCTTGCATGTGGATAACGTAAATTTCAACTCACAATGCGCTAATCACAAACACTTTGTCAAAGTCAGGCAAAACTAGCACCGACGAAGAATAGAGGCTACAACTTGGCCGGATGACCCTTGTTTCAAGCATCTCATATTCAATCCTCTCTATTTTAATTTTTTAGAGGTGATGATAGTGATATGGCCTAGTGTTCGCTAGTGGTTTGCCTAGAAGAATCGAAATTCGATGATCATGCCGGCGGGTAGGAAGGTTGTGGTTCGACGAAGACATCTAAAAATTTAGCAAGCAAGTGGAGTAGGTCTGGATCTTTAATTTTTGTTGGCTCACCCATAGATTGCTACTGGAGTTGCATTAGGAAGCCACTATTCACTTTGTGCAAAACTTCCTTCATTCGCTGTATACAAATCATCGTTATGTCACTCCTGTATTTCCTGCGAAGAATCACCTATTCCCATGGCTGAAAATTTTCATGATAAATTTGGAAAACTTTTAGGGAACATTATCTAATGTAGTCAGCCATTTGATATCAAGCACGACCTTATACTCAACAAGAGGGATGAGGAAGAAATCAGCAAGTATCTCTTGATCTTGAAGCAACAATTTCACCCGCTCATATATTTGGTCATACTTCAAAATTCGATCGTCGGTGACCTTAACATCACACCTGCTATAATCCTCGATATATAGGGCCATCTGAGCAGCAACCTTGCTATTCATGAAATTATTTGTGCTCCCGATATCGATGAGGATGGTGATTGGTTGCTACTTAAGTAGCCCTCCTTCTTCATCATCTATAGGTTTGCATAGCCGGTAAGAGCGTACATCGTACAATCAGTACGAGGTGCCCCATTTTATAACGATGATCGCAGCTCCATGATTCATCGCAACGCCAACAAAAGTCCTTCGTTGATCTGTCGCATAATTTTTCTCTCACTAATTTCTTTGGCAGTGAAGGTCGGCTGGGGGTAGAGGGTACTGGAGGTTTATATGCTACTAGTCTAGGAGTGGTTCTCATCCTCTAAGCATCTTGGTTGAGCTACTCCTCTTGAATTCGAGTGAAAGAGATTGCGGCCATCACGGTGTGGGGCTGCCACGCTTTAACCTCTTCTTTAATTTCTGGCTTGAGTCTTTCGATAAATGTCCCTAACAACTATCTATCAGACCAATCACGAGCAAGATAAGATAATTCCTTAAACCTAGTCTGGTATTCTTGGATCGTGGAGGTTTATCGGATCTTGGCAAGTTGTTTATTGATATTCTCATATTTGGTCAGCCCAAAGTGGTTCAGTAGTGCTTTATTGAATTGTATCCACGTCAAACATCCATGAGTGTATTCAAGCCAATTGTACCACTAAATTACATCTCCTTCGAGGTAGATGACAGTGGTGTCCATTATGGAATCCTCTGGTGTTCGGTAATAGTAGAAGTAATGTTCAGTATGAGAAATCCATCCGTTTGGGTCTCCTTTTTCCCATCGAGGAAAGTCTACCCTCATGCATGGTTGTATCATGTCTAAGGGCTATCTCTCATTCTCTAAAGGCCTCTCTAAATTTTATCCTTGCTGGAATTTTGTTGGGCTCGAAGATAGGCCCAATTTGAATTTGGCAAATAAGGCGTGTAATATGTCCTCCATGCGGGATTCAAGCTGTGATTCAAGCGCCTCCAACTTGGCCCTAAAATATCTCATGACGACATGATGTAAAACTTCAAATTGTTTGATAATGTCCTTCTCTTGTTGTTGGATCACTGGTATGGATTGGTTGAGTGGATTGGTGTCCAAAAAGAATAGATGGCTCAAGGCGAAAGGCTGCGTAGGCTGTTGTTTACTGCACTTGCTATTGCTATTTACGATAGCTGCAAATTTTAAAAATAGGTTATGATGGTTGCGTCTTATAGCTAGATGGTTGGTTTAGGGTTATTGTTAATGGCAACAACCGTTTGGTGGGGATTGGTGGCCGAAAGAGTGATAGATCAAGGTTGCGGTTTTAGGGTGTTGTTTGGGCTGTAGTACTTTGGGGGTTGTTCAAGTTGGTTATGGATTATGAAAATAAGCTATGATGGCTGCAACTTAAGGCTAGAGGGGTGCCCTAAAGATGAGGTGGGTGGCAATAATAATTTTGATAAGGATCATATATGGGTGTCGTAAAAATCACCAAAAGGTAGTGCTGTAGAATTCTACGTCGATAGGTTGCAATAGGTCACTGTTTTAGGCTACATTTTTAGGTGTTGTTTGGGTTCTGGAAATAGGCTATGATTGCAGCATCATAAGGCTAGAGGGGTGCTCTAAAGACATCGTGATTGGTGGCAGCAATATGGTTAGGGTTTGGTATGTTTAGAGAAGAAGAAAGACAAAGGCACAACATTAGATTTTTTTATCGAAAATATTTTAGCAGTATAGATGTAATTTTTCCTAGCAATTCAAAACAAAGATTTGAGTAAAACTCAAGGGGAGGAGGAGGCGGCTAGGAGACTCCCATCCCATAAGGACTTCTCTCTAACCCTAGCCAACCACTTCTTTACTAAGGGTGGAGGCTAGATTAGGGTTTATTATATTCATGACAATTGACTCTAACACGTATCCAATTCTAACTCCAGTGCAACTGAATCCTAATCCTACTAGGATTTGGGTTGATTTATTACAGAGGACTCAAATCTCCTCCTAGATGACCTAATGTTAGGTCTAAGGTTAGCCAACAAGACCCAATCTAAGGACTCGACCCAAATGAATAGGACCCGACTCGGCTACGGTCCTAACAGGAAACCCCAATAGAGTTCTAAGGAGGTCTGATCCCTTATAAAGATCAACCCTAAGCTTATAGTCCATAAGGGTTCTACCACTTGGTATCAGAGTAGCATTCTTGGCATCTCACTGCCCTTCTCAGTGGCCCATCATCCTTCCATAGCTGCCCAAGCAATTCAAATAATTACTTAGATCGTCACCAAATTTCATTGTCATCTCCATTACCGTAGATCACATTTTGATCTCTCTAAATAATTACAATCAAGTTCTGGTATTCTACCTTAGTACTACTACACTTTAGTTATTCTTAAACTCAGAAACCAAAAAAAATGTTCCTATTTCACTATGTAAACTTATCGTTGCATAGTCACTATCTTTATGATGAAAGCTACGCTGCAGAATTTAATCACATAGTACTAAATTATTTTGATCTTGCTGCCATTATTTTTTTGCCAATCTTCTATGAGTTTTTTGATGAATTTTACACTCCTTAATAGTAGATTTTCTTTTGGTTTCATGAAAAAATTATCGATATAAACTATTGATCTTTTATGTCCAAGCTGCTAGACCTTTGACGTAAAATTCTAATGCAACACCTTTAGGTATTCCTTGATCTTACTGAATTCTTTAGTCGTATTCTCCCATGAATATTTTATCGATATTACCTTTCCCTTACTAGTAGATTCCTACTGAGTTTTATGTGGATCCTTATTACAAAGTGTGGCAAAAATTACTTCTATACTAGTAAAATGTTTTCGATGAAAAATTCTACTACTGTACCTTTTGTCGTTCTTCTTCTCATAACCTATCAAAACACTACCAATTTTATTGCCACCAACTACATTATCTTTATGGCACCCCCATAGCCTTAAGATTTAGCCATTGTATCCTTTTTTTGATTTTTACAGCCAGCTCAAACAGTAGCATAAAGCTATAGCCAAAATAGTCGCCTACTACTTTGATGTTATGTTTTTACTGAAAAATTGATGCCATATTTTATTACCATATTCACTTCAATACTTTATATAGATCTAGCCTTAATCATCATCTATTTCTTGCTATCAAAACCATCCCAAAACCATTAGCATACTGCTGGAATTCTTTCATCATAAAACTGTTGTCCCTTGACGAAGAATCCTGCAGCAATACCCTTAAGACATATCTTGTTGCACCAACACCCAAACCTTGCCAAACTGGTTGCTGCCCTAATAGAAACCCTAAACCTTCCTTTCTAGCCTCATACCACTACAACTGAAATCCTTTCCAGCCTCCACAACATCCTCAAACCATAATATCAATAGCAACCTAAACCACAAGCTATCAACCCTAAACCGCAACCTTGATCTATCACCCTTTCGGCCACCCATCCTTACCAAATCGATTACTATCATCAATAGCAACCCTAAGCCACCCCTCTAACCCTAAACATCTATCACCAAATCCCTCTACAGTAGCTCTAAACTACAGCCCCAACAGTAACCTTTCAGGCCCAGACCCCAGCCATCTACCATAAATCCACCACCTCTTTCAGCCACCAATCAACCCAACTAGTTCATGTCATTGACCTAACAACAAGAGAAGGACCTTGATATTATAGATCTGGAATCTTAAGCTATGGCATCGGTAGATCTAATTGGTACCAAGTTGGAGGCCTTTGAGATGCGTTTGGAGGACATACTACATGCTCTCTTCACGGAATTCAGAATTGGCAAATCTCCAAGCCCAATAAAATTGTAGCAAGGTGAAAGTTTAGAGATGTCACCTATAAAGGAAGAATGAGCCACTAATTTGATGTAGCCATGCATGAGGGTAGACTTCCCTCGATGGAAAAAGGGAGACTCGGCAGGATGACTTTCATGCGCTGAATATTACTTTCGCTATCACCGAATATCGGAGGCTTCCATGGTGGACATCACTACTATCGACCTTAAAGGAGATGCTATACAGTGGTATAATTATTTTGAGCACATCCATGGAGTCCCTACATGCAGGCAATTCAAGATTGGGCTGCTACCCACTTCCGACCATCGGAATACAAGAATATGAATGGCTAACTCATGAAGATTCGCCAAACCTCAACCATGCAAGAATATCAAACGAGGTCTGAGCATCTTTCAAATTAAACTTATGATTGGTCTAACAAATAATTATTAGGGATATTCATCAAAGGACTCAAGCCGGAAATAAGAGAGGAAGTTGAAAAGGCGGAGAACACAAAGGAGGAGACATAGCTGGCCGATTGCATGACTCACGCTCTAGCCGACCATGTGAACCCGCAAGCAATGAAAGTTAAAAAATCTCTTAAGCAGCAGCCCATCACTATCCTCATCGTGACCAAGAGCACTAACAACTTTATGAACAGTAAGGTTAATACCCAATTGTTGCTCCAAAATGAAGAATGCAGCAGGTTTGATGTTGAGGTAGCCGATGGTCAAATTTTGAAGTGCGATCGAAGATGTCCACACATGAAATTGTTGCTATAGGACCAAGAATAAATGTTGATTTTTTCCTCCTCCCTCTCGATGATTATGAGGTTGTGCTCAATATCAAATGAATAACTCCATTAGGTGATGTTTCCTGAAATTCAAGTTTATCATGAAATTTTTTAGCCATGAGAAATAGGTGATCCTACGCAGAAAATGCGGGAGCAATGTGACTACAGTTTCAATGCAACGAATGGAGAGAGTCTTACACAAAGTGAACAATGACTTCCAAATGTAGCTCCAACAGCAACATATGATGGAGCTGACAAAAATTGAAGACCCAAATTTTCTCTAATTGCTTGCTGAATTTTTAGACGTCTTCGCTGAACTGCGCAGCCTATCTCCTACTCGACGGTATGACCATCGAATTTTGATTCTCCTAGGCAAACCAGTAGCAAACACTTGGCATTATCATTATCCTCACCTCAAAGCTGAAATAGAGATGATTGAAAATAAGATGCTTGAAATAAGTGTCATTCGACCAAGTTGCAGCCCCTACTCTTCATCGGTGCTTGCTTTACCCAACTTCATGAAAGTATTTGTGATTAAAGCATCGGGAGCTAGAATTTATGTTATCCATATGCAAGATGACTGACCCCTAACAAGTATTGAGGTTCTCCCTACACTTCACACGATGCTTCTACTTTGTAAAGGGATACTAATTGCTACTGAATTTGACGTTTAACATGATACAGGTCAACAACACGAAGGAGAGCTGAAAATAAGCTCAGTAAAATTATAGCTCCTATCCACTTCAGACTCAAAATAGGCTCACATCACCGAAGACCTTTTCAAAGGGCAGCCATTATTCTAAAAGAAGGCTCAGTTACTATCAAAGAATAACTAAGTGGCAGCCCATGTATGAAAGAAGCAGCCCCCTAATAAATACCAGAGCATAAGGAAGTTTGCTATTGAAGATTGAGTTTCCCTTCATCGCCAGCCCTACTAGCAAGAAATTCAAGCTTCAAGGAAGTGGCTCTTGCAAAATTAGAGATCACATTGGAACCATGACTTATAGATTAGATCGGTGCACTAATTCAAAAATACAATTGATCTTCTAAGTATCTCATCATAAATAGAAATTTAAAGAGGATGACTCAGCCTAGGTCCATCCACTTGATATTCCAACTGATGAGGAGGCTAAGGTCCAGCTGATGATTACATGGGATCGTAGGATCGCGATGCATCATTGTCCATACACTACCGTTGATGCTGGATTGCAGGAGCATAATATGCCTTCTACAGGGTCCACAAGGAAGCCTCATGAGGAGTTGCAGATCAAGACTCAGAGTCATAGAGCCTCAAGCTTGAGGACAAGGCTGATTTGAAGATGACAGGTCTTTTAGGATCCCAACTGAGTCGGGTCCTAGTCAATTTAGTCAAGTCCTTAGATTGGGCCTTGTTGGCCAACCTAGACCTGGCGTTAGGTCAGCTATGAGAAGATTTGAGTCCATTATAATAAATCAGCCCAAATCCTAGTATGGTTAGGATTCAGCTGAACTGGAGTCAGAGATGGATTTGAGTTGGAGTTAATCAAGTCAAGCTTGTAATCAACCCAATGGGTTGCCCATCTTGATGAGGGGAAGTCAGCTAAGGTTGAGAGGAGATGGCTAGGATTAGAGAGAGGAGGAGTTTCATTTATCTAGGACTCTCTTTAGGGCTGATTAGGACTTAAATTAGGAGTTGGAGTCTTAGATTACATAAATAGGGAAGCTGGTTAGGAGATGATTAGGAGTTGGAGTCTTTTAAGTAGGAATCATATTAGAAGTTAGGGTTTAGAAGCCCTATAAATAGTATATATTCAGGCCTCTTTTCATAAATCAATAGATCAATATATTTTCAACCATTGTGTAGAAAATCAAGGAGGGAGGAACCCCTATAGAGTTCCAAGGAAGTTGACCCCCTATAGAGATAAACTGAAACTTAGAATCTGTAAGGGTTCTAACATAGTCCTACCATTACCAGATCGAAGTGAGGTGTTTGAAATTGGAGCAGACATAATAGGAGTTGAGATCGACACCACCCTCTTGCAAGCTAGGTGGTGCCGATCTCTTCTAATCTACAAGAGGATACTAATTGCTACTGAAGTTTAGCATAATACAGGACAGCTGCACGAAAGAGAAGTTAAAACGGGGCCAGAAAAATCACAACTCCTACCTACATCAAACTCAGATCGGGCTCACATCACTGGGGATCTTATATGAGGGCAGCCCTTATTCTAAAAGAAGATCTGACTACTATTAAAGAACAACTACGTGGCAGTCAATGCAAGGAAGAAATATCCCCCTGACAAACACTGAAACAGAAGAAACTATGTTGTTGAAGATAAAGTTTTCCTTTATCTCCAGCCCCACTAGTAGGAAATTCGAGTCTCAAAGAAGGAGTCCCCTTGCTACTTTGGACCTTTCAAAATTGGGGATCACATTAGGGTTATAACTTGAAGATCAAATCTGCGCACCAAATAAAAAATACAATTGATCCTCTAGGTATCCCATCACAAATGAAAGCTTAAAAAGGATGACTCAGCCCAAATCCATCCAACCAATACCCAAGCTAATGAGGAGGCCCAAGGTCAACTAATGATCATGTGAGATCATAGGATCGAGACACATCACTATCCAATCACTACTGTTAATGCTGGATCGCAGGAGTAGGATGCGCCTACTACAAGGGCATGAGGGAGCCTCATGAGGAGTTACATATTAGGACCTAGAGACATGGAGCTCAGCCTTGAGGACAAGGTTGATTTGAAGAGGACGAGTTTGTTAGGACCGTAGCTGAGTCGGGTCCTAATTAACTGAGTCGAGTCCTTAGATTGGGCCCTGTTGGCTAACCTAGATCTAATATTAGGTCAGCTAGGAGGAGATTTGAGTCAATTATAATAAATTAGTCTAAATCCTAATAGCATTAGGATTTGACTAAATTGGAGTCAGAGTTGGATTCAGGTTAGAGTCAACTAAGTCAAGCTTATAATCAACCCAACGGGTCACATAACTTGATGAGGGGAAGTTAGCTAGTGTTAAAAAGAGAGGAGGAGTTTCACTTAGATAGGACTCTCTCTAGGATTGGTTAAGAGTTAAATTAGGAGTTTGAGTTTTAGTTTACTATAAGTCTTAGTTTAGTTGTAGTAGGAGTTATATTAGAAATTAGGGTTTGAAAACCCTATATAAAGCATGTAGCCACCACCTCTTTTGTCAAGCAATAGATCAAATTCCTTTCAGCCATTATGGCCGACTACCAAGAAGGGAGGAACTCCCATAGAGTTCCAAGGAAAGATGATCCCCTATAGAGATTAACCCCAAGCTTAGAATCTGGAAGGGTTCTAATACCAATAAGGAGACTATTACGAGCATAGACTATAAAAAGAAGCAACAAGCCATAAATTCTAAAATGGATTCCAGATACTCCAACAATGTTTGGAACCTTGTTGATGCACCTAAGGGTATCATACCCAGTGGTTGCAAGTGGATCTTCAAGAAGAAGATCGGAGTAGATTGAAATGTGGAGAACTATAAGACAAGCTTAGTGGCTAAGGGGTATAATAAAACCCCAGATAGAGCTCTATAGATTTTGATCCTTAAGGGGGATCAACCCTTGGAACGCTGTAGGGGTTCCTCCCTCCTAGATTCGGCACAAGGCTAACATAAAATTAATAATTGCTTGATTAAAAGAGGGGGGGCGGCTACATCTTAAATAGGGATCAAAGTCCTAGCCTAAGGGGGCACTTTTTAAGTGGATACCCTTTTGCCCCTCCTATAGCCATCTTGCCTTAATAGGAACAAGGGGCGGCCTTGGTGTAAATTAGTATCTCCTATAAAAATTTCATATAAAGTGTGTGGGAAGCCTTGGTGTAAATTAGGAGTTGGCCATCTTGCATAAGAATAGCCCAAATTCCAACTCCTGATACATCGGCCTCAATGACCAAAGTGCGACCAAAATCAGATAGCTATAGGACCGACATCATTGTCATGGCTGCCTTGAGTCGTTCAAAGGCTGCGGAGGCTTTATCCGACCACAAGGAGTCTTTCTTCAGTAAGGACGTGAGTGGGGCACTGATCTTGCAATAATCTTTCATAAAATTTTGGTAGTAGCCTGTGAGTCTAAGGAAACCGCGTAATGATTGTACGTTAGTAGGTCTCGGCCATCTTTGCATTGCCTCGATCTTTGTTGGGTCCACCGCCACTCTATCCTCTAATATAATCTGCCCAAGATACTCTAATTTATGCTATAAGAAGCTATACTTTGACTGTTTAACATAAGGAGTATTCTCCCAAAGAATCGTTAGAATAGTTCATAAGTGCTGAAAATGTATATCAAGCATAGGGCTATAAATGAGAATATCATCAAAGAATACTAATACAAACTTGTGTAGAAAACTCCATAAGATGTCATTCATCAGGATTTAGAAATTAGAAAGAGCATTCGTAAGTCCGAAAGGCATTACCAGAAACTCGTAGTAGCCGTTATGCGTGCGGAATATAGTTTTTAAAATATCTTCAGTGCATACCCGAATCTAATGGTATCCAGATCGGAGATCCAATTTAGTGAGGACTCGGGCTCCTTTTAATTCATTCAAAAGTTCATCTACGAATGGGATAGGATATTTATCCTTGACAATGATGGCGTTTAGAGCCCGGTAGTCAATGCACATCCACCACGTACCATCTTTCTTGCGTACTAGCAACACCGGTGAGGAGTAAGGGCTGCAGCTCAGTCGAATCACCCTAATGTCAAGTATCTTTTTAATAATATTCTTGATCTCATACTTCTATAAGTGAGGATAGTGGTACAATCACAAATTTGCTAGAGGTTTATCTGGCAAAATAGGAATGTAGTGGTCATGCGGTCGGTTAGGGGGCAGCTTGCGCCGCTCCAAGAAAACATTCGTGAATTTATTCAGGCAAAAGGCAAGCTTAGGATCTGAGTTTTATACGTTCTGTCCTATAGATGGCTGCTAAATATGCATCAAGAATCCACCATGTGCTTTGTGCAAAACTTTCTCCATTTGTTGTAACGAAAAGGTGGAAATTTGGCTCCTACGCTTGCCTTGTAACGTGACCTGTCTCCCTTTGCAATAAAATTTCATGATTAATTTAAAAAAATTCTAAGAAATATCACCTAGTGTTATGAGCCATTCGATCTCGAGTATGGCTTCATAATCATTGATGGGTAGGAGAAAGAAATTAGCTACCACTTCTTGGTCTTGGACGAGTAGTTTCACCCGCGGGCATCGTTGGTCGCAATTAAAGATTCGACTGTCGGTGACCTTTACGTTAAACTTGTTGAAATATTTAATTTGAAGCACTAAATGCACAACAACCTTATTATTGAGGAAGTTATTGGTGTTGCCCGTGTCGATGAGAACGGTGATGAGTTGCTATTTTAGAAGTCCTCCAACTTTCATTATCTGCGGGTTGGAATAGCCGGCCAATGTGTGCACTGCGTAGTTGGCCGGTTGGGATTCTTCCTCCATGGCTTCTTCTTTAGATTCAAGGGCTTCTGTAGATATTTCATTGTCCTCATCCTCTGCTAGTTCAATCACGAAAAGCCGGCCCTTTTTGCAGTGATGTTCGTGGCTCCACGGTTCATCGCAATGCCAACACAACTCCTTGGCCGATCGTTCGCAAAGCTCATCTCTTGTCAACTTTTTTGGTGCAGGGGCTTGGATGGTAGTAGAGGGGGCATTAGGCCTCGACATGACTAGTCGGAGAGTGATCCTTGTCCTTCGTACCTCGAGGTTCAATTGTTCTTCCTGGATACACACGAAGGAAATCACCGCCATAAGAGTGTACGGTTGTCGCGCCTTTACTTCTCCTTAGGTCTTTGGCTTTAGGCCCTCGATAAAAGTATCTAAAAGTTGTTTCTTAGACCAATTCTCACTTTGGTTAGATAAATGCTCAAACCTTATTTGGTATTATTGTATTGTAGAGGTTTGACGAATCTTTGCCAATTGTTCGTTGATGTTATTGAAATCGGTTGGTCCGAAGTGGTCTAGTAGTCCTTCCTTGAATCGCTGCCAAGAGAGTCCTCCATGGATATACTTAAACCAATTAAGCTACTTAATAGCATCTCCCTCAAGGTGGATAGCAGCAATCTCCACCCGTGTGGCATCGGCGGTTGGGTATAACCAAAAATAGCGCTCCGCGCGAGATCCACCCGATCGGGTCTCCTTCCCATCTAGGGAAGTCAACCTTCATGCATGGATTATTGAGGTCAAAGGTGATGTGGCCATGTTCTTAAGGATCATCTCGCTAATCTGAAGTTTCGCCATATTGTGATTTCCTTGGGTTCGACAATCGGCCAATGCTGAATTCGGTGAAAAGGGATTGTATTTTCTCTTCCATGTGGTTTCCAAAGGCTTCAAAATTTGCATCGATAGCCTCCTCTGATGCCATAGTATACACCTCTAAATCTATAATATTGAGATCTTTTTTCAGTTATTGGGTTAGTGGCATAGGAATTTTGTAGAAGGGGGTGAACGGTTGGAAGGTGAATCGGTTTGGATGGAAGTAGGCTGCGGTTTATGGCAGATTTAGGGCTATGGTTTTATGGAGTTTAGGCTATGAATTAGTGTGATTTTAGTGCTATGATAGTAGTAGATGAAGGTTAGAAAAATAGATTTTAGATCTGGAACAGATGGCAACAAAGGTAGGTGTCTCGGTAAGGAAAGTTGGCTAAAAAGGTAAGTGGATTGATAAGGAAGTAGGCTGATTTGGGAGCTATTTAGATTCAGTTTAGGGTAATATTTGGAAGGGATTTTGGTGAGGATGGTAGGGTTTGGAGATGAGAAAAAGAGAATCTAAAATTTCACAAAAAATAGCACTCAAATCTGGCAGAATTCGATGAAAAGAAGTACTACGATGTGCTGTACTACTGAACCAGTTTTACGTTGGAGAAACGATAACTTCTCAACTTAAATTCCAAAGGAAAGTTCAAGAAAATTATGCAAAAAGCCTTGATTCAAATGTTATTAATACCAATAAAAAGTTTGATGAAATTTTGGCAGCATAACAGTAGGGAAATAGGGCAAAAGACGAAAGGTATATTCCTTCATCATAAAATTCTAGAACTGCATGATAGTCAAATATTACATAAAAAAACCAATTCTAGAAGGAGTTTTTTCATAAAATCAAATTCAAATAAAAGGTAATTTGATCTTGAGAATTGTGTATAAATTTCAGCAAAAAAGGATAAACAAAAGTTTGTTCTCAATAGGCCAATAAATGAAAGGTAGATTCTGCATTATAAAATTTTAGTACTGTGTAATGAAGAATCACAGCACTATAAGTCCAGATTCAGAAGGATTATTTTCACGAGATCAGTCTTAATGAAAGCTAAGATGATCTTTGAAATTGTATAAAATTTTCAGCTAAAAAGGATGATTAAAAGTTTAGTTTCATGAAGCAATAATCGACTAAAAATTTCTACAGCGTTTCACCTTTGCAACGATGATAACGTTTACGACGAACAAAATTTGCAATGGATAAAATTTGGCGAAAATATTCAATGTATAAAGTAAGGAATCTTATAGTATTGAAGAGATGTAGATGATAAAAATATACCAAAATTTCAGATCAAACGTAGGGGGCAGCGATAGACTGATTTGATCTGCTACTGAGGTGGAAGGTGGAGGCATGTGTCGCAGCAATTGTGGGAATTGCTTAGGAAGATGAAGGTGGCTGAGATGGCTACAGGGGTAGCAAGATCGCTGCTCTGATACCAGATGATAAAACTCCATATAAAACTCTATAGATTTTGATTCTTGAGGAGGATCAATCCTTGGAACGCTATAGGGATTCCTCCCTCCTAGATTCGGCAAAAGGCTGAAATAAAATTGATAATTACTTGATTAAAAGAGGGGGGCAGTTATATCTTAAATAGGGATCAAAGTCTTAGCCTAAGGGGGCACTTATCTAAGTAAAATTATCCTTTTGCCCCTCCTTTAGCCATTCTGCCTTAATAGGAATAAGGGGCGGCTAGGTTGGCTCTATAGCCAACCTAAGCATGGGAAAACCCTGGTCGACTTGCCTAGTGGGGGGGAGGGGGGAGGGTGACTACTAAGGGCTAATCCAAATCCTGGTCATACTCCTTTATAAGATAGAAGATGCCTTATTACAATCTAGCAGAGTTTTTATTGACTACTTCTAGGGAGATTAGAACTCAACCCTGCTAGAGTCCTATCAGGATATCATCAAAGGTTGACTATGATGAATCCTTTACACCTATAACTATGCTGAAATTCATTAGAATTTTATTACCTATTATAGCATACCATAATTATAAGATCTGTTAGATAAACATGAAAGTCAAGTTCCTCAATGACAACCTCTCAAAGGAGGTGTATATGATACAACCTTAGGGATTTGTATCCAAGAAAAGTCCAGATAAGGTGTGCATGTTACTTAAGTCCATTTATAGACTAAAACAAGCTTCCCGAAATTGGAACATAAGATTTGATGAGACGATCAAATCTTATAACTTCATTAAGAACGAAGATAAGCCTTGTGAGTACAAGAAGGTAAATGAGAGTGCTATCACCATCTTAGTGTTATATGTGGATGACATATTGATCATTCGGAATGATGTAGGAATACTCTCCATAAGTAAGGCTTGGTTATATAGGCACTTCTCTATGAATGTCTTACGGGAAGCATCATATATTTTAAGGATTTAGATCTATACAGATAGACCTAAGAGGATGCTTGGCTTATCCCAGTCCAAGTACATAGACACAATTGTTAAAAGTTTAGCATAAAAAAATCCAAGATAGATCTCACATCGATGAGACATAGCATATCACTTCCTTGGAGTATGTCCCTAAAGACTCCTAAAAAAAGTACAGACATAGATAAGATACCCTATGCATCTGTAATAAGGTCTATCATATAAGTTATGTTATGTAGTTGACTTGATATAGTGCATACTTTGAGTGTCATGAGTAGATATCAGGATAATCTAGGTTTGTAACACTAGAAAGTAGTAAAGTATATCCTAAAGTACTTAAGAATGAGTAAGGATATTTTATTGGTATATGGAGGAGGTAGCCTCTAAGTTGATGGCTACACAAAATCAAGTTTCGAGTCAGATGTTGATGATAGCAAGGTAAACTCAAGATATATCTTCACCTTAAATGGAGGAGCAATAAGCTGAAAGAGTTCCAAGCAAGATTCTACTACTAACTCGATAACAAAGGTAAAGTATATTGCTTTGATAGAAATAGCAAAGGAGGGAGTCTAAATAAAAAAGTTGATCATAGATCTGGGAGTCAGGCAGTAAGGAGCTTATTCCCTTATATTATGACAATAACGAGGTAATTACTTAAGCAAAGGAATCCAAGTCTCATCAGAAGTCCAAGAATGTCCTTAGTAGGTTCCACTTTATCATAGAGATCATAGCCAATGGTGATGTAGTAGTAGAAAGAGTTTCATTTGAAGATGAAATTATAGATCCACTAACAAAGTCATTGTTTCATATTATTTTTGAGCGATACTAAGTCCTGATAGGGACTAGGCATGTGAGTGATTGACTTTTGGTCAAGTGGGAGATTGCTAGTTATAGGTGCCCTACAAGTCGATCATGTGAGTGATGACACATGTGATATACTATGCACTCTTTTTGGTTATTAATATTATGATGTTTTCTCACTTTATATTTTATGGTTAATATATTGTGATGTCCTTGGATCTGTATAATGGTAATTGGATCATGATGAGATCATGATAATAAGATCAGTTCGCCTTTAAACATAAATCCTAAATAATCCTGGTCATAGGTTACTTAAGAGAGACATTGAGATAACCGGATAGATCGGTATGTTATATATTCGGTCATATGATGGAGGTAGCTGATCTAGTAATTACTTGTGTGGGGACACTAGGGATATAGTGTAAGTGCTTATTGGAGAATGAATTCACTAATTGATCCACTTACGAAAGTGTAATATCCCTCATTTCTGAAATTTATGCAAGGACTTAATTTGAATCCTTTATAATGACCTAATTATAAATCTAAAGACCTATTTGTAAAATTTGATTATCTATTTATAAAATCCATGGACCTAATTATAAATCTAAGAATTTAATTATAAATCTAATAATTTAATTATAAATTTGAAGACCTGTTTATAAGATCTGAGGACCTGTTTATAACTCTTGAGGACCTAATCATAAATATAAATCTTACAGGGACTAAATTATAAAAGTTACAAAAATGGTGATTTTTATCCCACCACCTCCCCTGCACCTCTGCTTCTCGTATGAGGAAAATAGAGGAGGTGTAGCTGTGATTGTTCTATAAGGGAGAAGGGGAGGATGAGGTAGGAGGTTGCGGCGGCAGGAGAAGAAGAGTAAAGGAAGAAGAAAAGAAGGGGAAGAAGGAAAAGAAGGGGCAATGCTCCTTTGCCTTCCACACGAGGAGAAGCATTGATAGAGGAGAAGGGAAAGAGAATAAAGAGAGGAAGAAGAGAAGAAACGAAGGAGAAGAAGGAAGAGATAGGGGGTTGCAGTCCTTTACCTACCACACAAGGAGATACGTTGGTGGAGGAGAAGGGAACGAGAGGAAGAAGAGAAGAAAAGAAAGGGAAGAAGGAAGAGATGGGGGATTGCACTCCTCTACTGTCCACAGAGGAGGTGCATCGATAAGGAGAGGGGAAAAAGAAGAGGAAGATGAGAATAATAAGAACCCCTAGGGTTCTATCATAGAAGAGAGGGAGAATGGAAAGAGATCGCTTCGAGGGGATCGATCTCCTTGATCACTTCGAGGGGATCTACCTCGTAGGGTTTGCCAAAAGACTGAAATATTATTTTCCTTGATAAAGAAAAGAAGCTGTTACACCCATATTTATAGAGTTTCACCCAAGAGTTTATCTGGACTTGGACTAATAATTAAATAATAAATTTTAAATAACTCCTAATTGACTCCTATTGGACTAATAAACTCACATAAACATGACTTAAAAGATAAAAGTTCAAAAATTTAACGAGATCCTAACATTCTTCCCCCCTCCAAATCAGCCTTGTCCTTAAGACTGAACAACATCGAACTCTAGAAACTTCTCTTTTAGTATCTTTCAAGACTCCCAAGTGGCATCTTCAATTGATACATTAGTCCATTGCACCATCACTTTAGTCACAGGTATCTGCGACGTATCATAAACTTGTCGATCAAGTATGCCTTACGATTGAACTTGAACCTCAGTAATAGCAGAGATGTCTAGCAAATGATGTTGCACTACCTCATCTTCACCTAACTTCTTTTTAAGTTAGGAAACAAGAAAAACTATGTGTATCTTAGAGCTAGATGGCAGATCCAAATGGTAGGCAACTAGTCCAATACATTCCAATACTTTATAAGGCCCAAAAAAGTCAAGAAGACAGTTTCATAAAAGAACCTTGATGGAAGTTTGCTTGTAGGGTTTAAGATAAAGGAAAACCCAATCACCTACAGTAAATTCTCTCTCACTTTGGTGTTTATCAGCTTACTACTTCAATCTTTCTTATGCATCTACAAGATTATCCTTTAAGAGCTGAATAATCTTGTCAATGTAAAGCAATTCTCTATCAACTTGATCAACTTTGGAGGAGCCAAGTACATGCTTTATAAGTGCGAGAGGGGTTCAACAATAAATTGCTTCAAAAGGTGTCATTGTGGTATAAGAATAATAGGAAGTATTAAATGATAGGACCCCAGCTGAGTTAGGTCCTAGTCGATTGAGTCGAGTCCTTCGATTGGGCCTTGTTGACTGGCCTAGACCTGACAATAAGTCAGCTAGTACTAGTTATAGGTGCCCTAAAAGCCAATCAAGTGAGTGATGGCATCTCTGACATGCTGTAGTAATTTCTTTACTTATCATTATTGGTATTTTCTCATATTATATTTCTGGCTATATATGTTGTGATGTCCCTAGATCTATATAATGGGAATTGAATCATGATGAGATCATGATAATAAGATCGATTCATCTTTAAACACAGATCATAAATCATCATAGTCATAGGTTACTTGAGAGGGACATCGAGATAACCGGATAGACTAGTGTACTATATACTCATTCATATGATGGAGGCAGCTAGTCTTATAATCGCTTGTGTGGGGACACTAGAGATATAGTGCAAGTGCTCATTGGAGAATGAGTTCACTGTTTAATCCACTTAAGAAATGATGGATGGATAATAATATCTAATGTTAGACAATAATTCAGTAGTCCTATTGTGCATCTCGTCCTTAGACTTGAGACACCAATGATGTCTTGTATGAATACTCCTTTCTTTTATGTCGAACTTATAGGTTTAGAAAGGTCCAGATCTGGTACAACTAGTTATCAAGATTAGTAGCCAACCATAAGAAGGTAATTAAGTATCAACAAAGGATCTCGATATCATAAGAGGAATATCCCGTGTATGCTCACTCCCTGGCTAGGGTTGTTCAAATTGAGAGAGGAGTTCTCCAGAAGAATCTGATTAGAGCAAGACTCAGAAGGATTTCGTATATGGCCTGATAATATCCATACTTAATATATGATCTCTGGGATATTAGTTAGGTGGGGGACTATAAATACATGGTAACTCTGGATAGATAGGTCTGTTAGATTTGATCCCCTTTTACCGTTTGGGGACTATGGCATAGTGGCATAGTACATCCATAGTCAATAAGTCAAGTAAATTATTATGAGGATAATAATTTACTATATCAGAAGGAGTTCTGATGAGAGTAACCCAATGCCAGTTCGGTGTCAGGCCTAGAGAGTCACACACATATGGTAGAAGTTGTGACGGGTAGAGGTGCAGATATAAGATACGACACTCCTAGTTTGGATCCTATGGATGAGATTCAATAGGATTGGGTTATTTGATACAGATCCAATTCCCAATGTGAATAAAATCTATTCAGGAATATGCTCATTTACCTATATAAATAGGAGGCACTCCTTTGTTCATAGGCTAGAGCTAAAGGAGAGCCAGAGAGAGAGAGTTAGAGAAGCCTCCTATTTCTCCTTAGTTTTTTTTCTCCTCCTCCTTAGCGTAAGAGTGTGGAGAGGTTGATCCCGTAATTGAGGAGCCTTGTTGCCATGTCTACCATATGGATTACCGCTAGAGAAGAGTACGTGAGTGCTCTTTCATCTTCTCCATCGGATCTGGAAGTTTTTAGGGATATACGATCTCCCTAGGTAACACATCTCTCATGATTCATGAAGTTTTTCAGGCTTTGTAGATTTTTTGTACAATAATCATCGCACAACGGCCAAATACTCAACTTCAGGAATTTGGGTTTTGTTTTTTATTTTTCGCTATGCATGAGATGTCGATCAAAGATTTCCCAATAGTGGTATCAAAGCAAGGATCGTCGTGTGATGATTCACTTTATAAACTGTGTGTGATGTGTTTAATTGTGCGAAAGTTTTTTTACATGATTTTACAATGTTTTGACATAGTTTCTAGATCCGAAAGCGCCTTATCTTTCTATTTGAAAGGTACTTCAAAGCAGTTTTTTGACATCAAAATTGTTGACACGAAAAGAAGTGGCAACTATTACTGCCAGACAAATTAGCCGAAGGCCACGATGGCTAGTTATGTAAAATTGGCTCACGTGCAAGAGTTGTGGTGGAGGGACTTCTCCACAAAAGTGACGTAGGGGCACCTAGGCTGCTTGCATTAATGGGCGGGCCCCATAAAGGGGGTGGCCAGCAAGCTGTGCAAGGCCGGCCAATCGCCTACGGCAACCCATGGCCGATCACCTATGTAGGGTGGCCAGCCTACGGCCAACTACTTACATAGGTCGCGGCCAGCCCGAGTCGACAATGCAGGTGGTGCTTGCACTAGCAGGCGGCCCATAGCCACTGCGCAAGTCGATCAGACGACTTGCATAGGTAGGAAACTCGCACGAGGCAGCCATTGCCTCGGGCAAGCGCTGCCGCACGTGATATGTGGTAGCCGTCGTGTGACACACGATAGCCGCCCGCATGACACGTGATAGCTACCTCTGCCATGCAGAGGTGGTGCCACAAAGGGAGGTCGTGGCTGCAAGAGTAGCAATTGTCATAAATTTTGCCCCGCAGAATTTAAGAAATTCCAAGAGATGTCCCTTTTTAAATTATCAAAATGCCCTTGATAATTTAAAAAAATTTCCTTCATGTCCCTAGTTTTAAAAATTAGTTAATTAAATTATTTAATTAACTATTATTATTATTATTATTTATCTAGTACTTTTACATGATGATATATACATATGATATATGATGTGAGAAGATGATTATGGACCTTGTGATGTATATGATTTATTATTATTATTTAGGCCTACGAGCCTATATTGTTCTCTTTTATTATTAGGCCTATGAGCTTGTAATTATGTTGTAATTACACAAAGAGGCACACAGAAGCCTAGAAGTGATAGTAGGACACTTGAGACTGATTTAGATAATCACAACACATGGAAATGCACCGAGGTGCTAGCAGATCCGATGAAGATGATATGGATGATTGCTAGACATGAAGATGCACCAATGCACACATAGATCTGATGTAAATGATTAAGCTTACTAGCTTAGGCATAATTATATTAAGTTATGCATATGATTGTTATAACCTATTAAATAAATAAGTATATATAGATATAAATATTTGTATATGATGTACATATGTGTGTGTGTGTGTTTATGTGTGACACATCATATTAAAGAGGCCAAATCAAAATTCCCTCCTATAATAATATTAAGTCGGTAACTATTAGACAATAAGATTGACTCAAGTAGCCTTCTATCATTATAGAAAGAGATTGAGTTGGTCGAGTCTCTCGAGGCTCACCTATCCTCGTGGCTTGAGATCTTGCCAACGACATAAGATGTCATTGGTAACCCAAAGACATGATATTGCTTAGTCGAGTCCCTCAAAAGCATATCATTAAATCAAACTCATCTTGTAACGATGGTGATGTCTTAACCGGATATCATGGTTGGTTGAGTCTCTCGAGACCATGGTCAAAAAGGATAAGAATCAAAAGGAGTTGTGATTGGCAAGAGTTGCCTACTTTTTGGGCTTAATGTAATTGTTCAAGTCTCTCGAGGTCACACTAAGATGTCGATTAGATCTCGATCCCCATTAGAAGTCTATCGAAGACTTTCGTTTCACGTGCTAAGGGTGTCGCATGACTCGTTAGAAAATAGTGGGAGCATGTCAAGATAGAAGTCTATATCTTGATTATTTTCTTTGTAAAATCTTTATGTTATTTATTTATGCTACATCTCTTGTTTATTAAAAATACATCACCTACAAAGTCCCTATATGGTATACTTGATGCCAATCACCTCATTGGTCCAAACTTTAATGATTGGCTCCGTAATCTGAGAATAGTCCTCACAGAGGAGAAAATCGCATATGTCCTATATACGGTATACCCTAGCTTGAGGAAGGAGCACCTTAGGAAGAGTTTGCCCAATATGTGAAGTATACAGATAATTTTACTCTTGCTTAGTGTTACATGTTAGCCTCTATGACTCCAGAGTTACAGAGACAACATAAAAACATGGATGCCAAATCTATACTAGTGCATCACCACAAATTGTTTGAAGAACAGGAAAGACTTAATGATATAAGATATCCAAGAGTCTCTTCCGTGCTAGGATGACTGAGGGGGCATGAATTCAAAACCATGTCTTAAAACTGATAGAGTGGATTGACAAACTCACAGGTCTAGGAATGGTCCTATATAATTACCTGTGTTGATCTTATGCTTTAGTCATTACCAGATTTAATTTCTCAATTCATTATGAATTTTAATATGAACAAGCTTGAGAAGACTCTCCTTGAGCTCCTCAATATGTTGAGGGAAGCAGAGAGCACCATCAAGAAGGAGAAATCAGTTCTCTACATTAGTGAGACCAAAAGGGGAAGGAAAGCTGGGAAGTCCCTTAAGAAGGACAAGGGCAAGGGCAAACAAGATAAGGCAAAGGTCGCCAAAAGATACCCAGTAAATAACAAAGGACAATACTTCCACTATGGAAAAAATAGGCATTGGAAAAGGAACTACAAGGAGTATCTTGTAGAAAAGGCAAAATAGAAGCTTGGAAAAGCTTTAGGTATATTCATAATCAGTAATCATTTATTAGATTTTTGTGATAACATATGAGTATTGGATACTAGAAGTATTTATTACATATGTAATTCGTTGCAGAACTTAATAGGGCCTCAAAAACTGGCCAAAGGTGAGATGAATCTCAAAATGGGCAACGGGGCAAGAGTTGCTATTATGGTTGTTGACGAGGTTATTTTGCATCTACTTGGTGGAGCTACTATTACATTAGATGCATGTGATTGTTCCCTCTATAATCAAAAATGTTATTTCCATTTCATGTTTGACACTAAATGGTTATAAGTTAGTTTTTGAGAATAATAGTTGTTCAATTATAAAGGGTGATATAATCATCACTAGAGGGATATTACATAATAGTTTGTTTATGCTAAGCACTACTCCATATATCATAGAGTAAGCATATCCAAGAGGAAAAGAGATGAGGTGAACACTATATACCTATGACATTATAGGATAGGTCACATCCATGATGGAATGATCCAAAAGTTATTAAAGGATGGATACCCAGATCTATTTGATTATGGGTCATATGCAACTTACTAGCCTTACCTTCAGGGAAAGATGACCAACTCTCCTTTTAGTGGAACTAGAGAGAGCACCACTGAGTTATTAGAACTCATATATAGTGATATATGTGGTCCTATGTTGACTCAGGCAATATGTGGTTACTCATACTTCATTACATTCACTGATGATTTCTTAAAGTTTGGACATATGTACTTAATAAAGTAAAAGTCTGAGACCATTAAGAAATTCAGAGAATATATGAATGAAGTAAAGAACCAGATTGGAAAGAGTATTAAGACTTTTCGATCAGATCGAGGAGGAGAATACTTGAGTATATAGTTCACCCATTTCCTCAAAAGGATTAAAAGAGAAAGAGTTCTCTAAGAGAATCTGATTAGAGCGAGACTATGAAGGATTCTACATGTGGCCTAACAATACCATATCTAATATACGGTCTCTGGGATATTAGTTGGATGTGGGATATAGATACACGGTAACTGTGGATAGATTGGTCTGATGGATTTGATCCCCCCTATACCGTTTGAGGACTATGGCGTAGTGGCCTAGTATGTCGATAGTTGATGAGTCGAGTGAATTATTATGGGGATAATAATTTACTATATCAGAAGGAGTTCTGATGGGAGTGACTTACAGCCAGCTCGGTATCGGGCCTAAAGGGTCACACACATATAATGGATGCTTCAACGAATAGAGGATTGGATGGAGATCAAATTAGCTTCTATTCTCATTAGATGAGACTCTATGCTGCTGAGCTCCTTGATTAAAGCTTAATTAAAGGCTAAAGAAGATTATTAGATAGAGATCCAATAATGCAAGGTTAGTGGGTAATTGGATAGAGATCCAATATTCACTAAGGTAGGAGCCCTAAGGTTTTTTGGTGGCTCTTTATAAATAAAAGGAGAGACTCATAGTTGATAGGTTGTAACTTTAGCCACCACCTCCTATTCTTCTCCCTCCCTCTGCGCAAGAGTTGTGAGATCAGATTGGAGGAGTTTTGCTATAGAGATCCATCATGTGAATACCGCTAGAGAGGAGGATGCTTAACCTCCTTCATCTTCTCCCTCCGGATCTTGAATACAGGGATATACGATCTCCTTAGGTAAAATCAATCTCTTATACATCGCGGTTTTATCGATTTTTACGTTTTTCTCGTGACCCCAATATTTTGTATGATGATTTAATCTATGTGGGAAACTAATTTTTATTTTTGATTTCTACTACGCATGTGATGCACCCGCTGAGGTTTCCCAACAGTGGTATCAGATCTAAAGTTTTCGTATGAAAGATTAGTTTTAAACTGTATGTGATGAAATTGAATCACATAGAATCGTTCTATATATTCTTGTTGTGTTTTTGCAGCGAAGGCAGCGAGGAGGAGGGGCAGTCAGCCCCTATGTAGGGCCAACTACCCACGACCAGGCCGGTTGCAAGGGGCAGTCGGTTGAGGCCAAGGCCCCTTGCAAGGGGGTGGCCGGCCAAAACCAAAGCCCCTTACAGGCAACCGGCGGCCCATGGGCTTCTTGGCGCTGCGGTAGCACTTGCGGGCATGGCGTGCCGCGACTAAGCGCAGGCAGCCGCGGCGGTTGTCACTGCAAGGCGGGCTCCTGCAGGCGCCGCATAAGATAACCTTGCGGTGTCGCCGAGGCGGCGCTTGCCTGGCGTCGTGTGGCGGCGGCGGTGGCATAGTGAGGGTAAGGGAAGAGGGCTAAGGCATCCTTTTGAGAAAAGGACGATCATACCTCTGTAAATTAGGAAAATTCTAAGGATTATCCTGGTGTATAGAATTCTCAAAATACCCTTAATAATTCTGAAAATTCCAAGGACTATCCTCTTATCTAGAATTATAAAATACCCTTGATAATTCTGAAAATTTCGAGCAAATCTTGATTTTTAGAAAATAATTAATTAAATAGTTTAATTAATTATTATATATATCTAGTAATTATAGATATGATATGATGTACATGTGATGTATGATATGGATGGATGATCCTAAATTATATGTTATGATGTGTGTAATTATGATTATTATTCTTATTGGGGCCTACGAGCTTACGTTTTTCTTGTTTATTGTTAGGCCTGGGTGCTTGTGATTATTTGTAATTACATGGAGAGACGCAGCGGGAGCATGGAGGTTACAACGGGACCCATGATACCATAGCGGAAGATCACGATGCAGGGTGATGCGACGATCCGACGAAACTGATGATGACGAGATCAACAATCATAGGGCATGAAGATGTGCCAATGCACACATAGATCCTATTGTGAGTGATTAGACCCATTGGATTGGGCTTAATCATATTAGGTGATGGCTCATGATCATCCAGTGTGACTTGCATATGTGATGTGTTATACACCTACTAGATATATGTATATACATATTTGCATGTGATGTAGATATATATTAAATATGTATGTATGTGACACTACATATTAGGAGACTGATAAAAAAACCCTCCTAAGATAATATTAAGTCGATAAGCATGAGGCAAAAAGATTGACCCCCGTGGCCTTCCATCGTTATAGGAAGAAATTGAATCACGATATAGGTTGAGTTGGTCGAGTCCCTCGAGGCTCACCTATCTACGTGATCGAGATCTTGCCTATGATATAGAGATGTCACCGATGACCTGAGGATATGGTATACTTGGTCGAGTCCCTCGATGGCATATCATCGAATCAGACTCATCTTGTAACAATGGTGATGACTTAACTAAACGTCATGGTTGGTCGAGTCCCTCAAGACTATGATGATTCAGAGGTCGAACATGATGGGAATCACAAGGAGTTGTGATTAGCAAGAGTTGCCTATATTTTGGACTTAGTAGAATTGGTCGAGCCCCTCGAGGTTGCACTAAGATGCTAATTGGACCTCGATCCCCACTAGGACTTCCGTCTCACGTGTCGAGGGTGTTGTATGATTTGCTAAGAAAATAGTGGGAGTACATTAAGATAAAAGTTCATATCTTAATTAGTATTTTCTACAATCACCTCATTAGTCCAAAAGCTTTGTAATTTGAGAATTGTTCTCACGAAAGAGAAAATCATATGTGTCTTTAACATGATTGTGCCCAAGATGGAGGAAAGGATACGCGAGGATGAGATCTCTTACTGTGTGAAGTATATAGATAGTCCTAGAGGATAACCGATGCATTGATCTTATATTTTAGTCCCTACCAGATTCCTTTTCACTGTTCATTATTAACTTTAATACGAACAAGATTAAGGTGACTCTACCTGAGCTCTTCAATATGTTGAGGGGAGTTGAGAGTACCATCAAGAAAGAGAAGTCAGTCTCTATATTGGTGAGATCAATAGGAAAAAGAAGGCTAGTAAAGACCCTTAAGAAGGGCAACGGCAAAGAAAGACTAGGTAAGGCAAAGGTTGCCAAGATAGATCTGGCAAAGGACAAAGGACAGTGCTTCCACTACGGCCAAGTGGGCATTAGAAGATAAACTGTAAGGGCTACCTTGTAGATAAGGTGAAACAAAAGCTTAGAGAAGCTTTAAGTATATTCTTAATTAGTCTTCACTTGTTAGATTTTCACAATAACACATGGGTATTGGATACCATGAGTGCTTATCACATCTGAAATTCATTATAAGTTCTAGCAAGACCTAGGTGGAGCCATCATTGCATTGGATGCATGCTATTTTGTTCTCTCTATTATCAAAAATTTATATCCATCTCTCATATGACAATAAGTAGATATAAATTTATTTTTGAGAATAATAGTTGTTCAATAATTACGGATGATGAGATCATCACTAGAGGAACCCTTGTAAATGGCTTATATGTGTTAGACACTTCTTGACACATCATAAATATAAATATCTCTAAGAGAAAAAGAGATAAGGTGAATAATACAAGCCTATGGCATTATAGGCTAGGCCATATACATGAGGGAAGGATTCAAAAGTTGCTGAAAGATAGATACTTAGATCCATTTGACTATGAGTCATATGCAACTTATGAACCTTAACTTCATGGGAAGATGACCAACTCTCATTTTAGTAGAACTAGAGAGAGAGCCACCGAGTTATTGGAACTCATACATAGTGATGTATGTGGTCCCATGTCGACTCAGGCTATATAAGGTTACCCATACTTCATTACATTTGCTGATGATTTCTCTAGGTATGGACACGTGTACTTAATGAAGTATAAATCTGAGGTTTTTGAGAAATTTAGGAAATATAAGAATAGAGTAGAGAACCAAATTGGAAAGAGTATTAAGACTCTTCAACTAGATCGAGGAGGAGGATACTTGAGTACAGAGTTCACCCATTTCCTTGAGGACAATAGAATTCTATCCCAGTGGACACCTCCTTATACACCTCAGCTCAATGGTGTATTAGAAAGGATGAATCACACGCTGTTAGATATGGTGTGGTCCATGATGAGTTTCGCTGACCTACCCATCTCATTCTGGGGGTACACCCTAGAGACTACAGCTTACCTTCTGAACAGAGTTCCATCAAAGTCGGTAGTGTCTATACCATATGAGATATGGAAAGAAAAGAAGTCTGATCTTAAGATTGTTAAGATTTGGGGCTGTACTGCCCACGTTAGAAGACACAATCCCAATAAGTTGGAATAAAGGACAGAATAGTGCAAATTCATAGGATACCCAAAAGAAACTTGTGGGTGTTATTTCTATCATCCCAAGCACCGAATGACCTTTGTTGCCAAGTGAGTTGTGTTCCTTGAGAAGGAACACATTCATGGTGGAAACAGTGGGAGTGAGATAGAATTAAGCGAGGTTGGAGAACCTAGTTCAAACACCATTCCAGAGCTCGAGTTTGTTCAGGTACCTAACATACAAATTCTAATTTTATATAGGTTTAGTAGAGTATCTCACCCTCCTAAAAGATATGTAATACATATTAGTGGAGATGACTCTCAGGATGCTGATCGTCAGACCTACGAGGAGGCTATTATGAGTATAGACCCTAGGAAGTGACAAGAAGCCATGAATTCTGAGATGGATTCCATGTACTCTAACAAGGTTTGAAATCTTGTGGATGCACCTGAGGGTATTGTACCTATCGATTGCAAATGGATCTTCAAGAAGATCATCGGAGTGGATGGAAAGGTAGAGATCTATAAAACAAGGCTGGTAGCTAAAGAATATCGTCAAAGATAAGGAGTTGACTATGACAAAACCTTTTCATCTGTAGCTATGCTTAAGTCCATTAGAATTATTTTGGCTATTGCAACACACTATGACTGTGAGATCTGGTAGATGGATGTCAAAACGGTATTCCTCAATGGAAACCTCGAGGAGGAGCTATATATGATACAACCAGAGGGATTCGTATCTAAAGAGAGTCCGGATAAAGTGTGCAGGTTGCTTATATCCATTTATGGATTGAAATAAACTTCCCGAAGTTGGAACATAAGATTTAATGAGGAGATCAGATCTTTTGAATTCATTAAGAACGAAGATGGGCCTTGTGTGTATAGGAAGGTAAGTGGAAGCTCTATCACCTTCATGATGCTATATGTGGATGATATCTTAATTATTGGGAATGATGTAGGAATGCTCTCCACAGTAAAGGCTTAGCTATCCATAAACTTCTTTATGAAAGACTTAGGGGAAGCATCCTATATTTTGGGGATCCGGATCTCTAGAGATAGATCCAAAAGGATGCTTGGCTTATCCCAGTCTAGGTACATAGACTCCATTGTAAAAAGGTTTGACATGAAGAATTTCAAGAGAGGTCTTATACTAATGAGATATGGAATATCACTTTCTAGGAGTATGTCCCCAAAGACTCCTGAAGAAAGGGCAGACATGGATAATATACCTTATGCCTCAGCGATAGGGTCTATCATATATGTGATGCTATGTACCAGGCCTGATATAGTACATGCTTTAAGTGTCACAAGTAGGTATCAGGCAGATCTAGGTTTAGAACACTTGAAAGCAGTAAAGTGTATCGTTAAGTACTTGAGAAGCACTAAGGATCTTTTACTGATATATGGAGAAGGTAGCCTCCAGGTTTATATGGACTCAAGTTTTCAGTCTGACTTGATGATAGCAAGTCAAATTCATGGTTTATTTTTACCCAGAATGGAGGAGCAGTAAGTTGGAAGAGTTCCATGCAAGATACTACTACTGACTCGACCACAGAGGCATAATACATTGTTGCAGCAGAAGCAGCAAAGGAAGGGGTGTGGATAAAGAAGTTCATCAATGATTTGGGAGTGATACCAAGCAGCGTGAAGCTGACTCCCATATATTGTGACAGTGACAGAGTGATAACTCTAGCAAGGGAACCCAGGTCTCATCAGAATTATTTTGAGGAGGTTCCATCTGATTAAAATGATCATGACCCGAAAAAATATAGTAATGGAAAGTGTTCCATCGAAATATAATATTGCAGATCCACTAACGAAGTCGCTAGCTCAGATTGTATTTGAGCATCACAGGGGTCTGATGAGGATCAGGCACAAAGGTGATTGACTTTTGGTCAAGTGGGACATTACTGGTTATAGGTGCCCTGTAAGCCAATCACGTAAGTGATGGCACGTGTGACACACTGTGTGATCTTTTTACTTATGATTAATATTGATATATTCTCACGTTATTTGTTACATATATATTATGATGTCCTTGGTTCTATGCAATGGGAGTCGGATCGTGATGAGATCATGAAAATGAGATCGATTCATATTTAAACACAGATCCTAAATAATCTCGGTCATAGGTTACTCAAGAGGGACATTGAGATAACCGGATAGATCGATGTACTATATACTCATCCATATAATGGAGGTGGCTGATCTCACAGCCACTTATGTGGAGACACTAAGGATATAGTACAGGTGCTCATTGGAGAATGAGTTCACTGATTGATCTGCTTATGGAATGTTGTATGGTCAATGATACCTAATGTCAGACAGTGATTCTATAGTCCCAGTTGTATATCTATTCCTTAGACTTGAGACACCAAGGATGCCTTGTATGGTTACTCCTTTCTTTGATGCCAGACTTATAGGTTTGGAAAGTTCTAGATTTGGTATAGCTGGTTATCGGGATTAGTAGCCAACCTTAGGAAGGCAATTGAGTGTCAATATAAGATCATTCACTCTTGGTATCATAAGAGGAATATCTCATATGTGCTTACTCAGACAAATCCCTAGCCAGGGTAATTCAGATTAAAAGAGAAGGAGTTCTCCGGTAGAATCCGAATAGAGCAAGACAAACTGATTCCATATGTGACCTGATAGTACCATTTCCAATATACGGTCTCGATATTATTTGGATGAGGGATTATAGATACATGGTAACTGTGGACAGACAGGTCCAATGGATTCGATCCCCCTGTACTATTTGGGGACTATGGCGTAGTGGCCTAGTACGTCCATAGTCGATGAGTTGAGTGAATTATTATGAGGATAATAATTCACTATGTCAGAAAAAGTTCTGATGGAAGTGACTCACGGCCAGCTCAGTATCAGGCATAGAGGGTCACACACATATGGTGGATGTTTCAGTAAATAGAGGATTGGATGAAGATTCAATTAGCCCCTATTCTCATTAGATGAGACCCTATGCTGATTGGCTCCTTGCTTAAGGCCCAATTAGAGACCTAAGGAGATTATTGAATAAAGATCCAATAATATAAGGTTAGTAGGTTATTGGATGGAGATCCAACACCCACTAAGGCATGAACCCTAGGGTTTTTGGTGGCTCTCTATAAATAGGAAGAGAGACTCATGGTTGATAGGCTACAGCTTTAGCCACCACCTCCTATTCTCCTCCTTCCCTCTGAGTAAGAGTTATGACATCAGATTAGAGGAGTTTCGCTATAGAGATCCATCGTGTGGATACCACTAGAGAGGAGGACGCTTGACCTCCTTTATCTTCTTCATCCGGATCTAGAATACAGGGATATATGATCTCCCTATGTAAAATCAATCTCTCTCACATCGTGATTTTATCGGTTTTTACGTTTTTCTCGTGGCCCCAATCTTTTGCACGATGATTTGATCTGTATGGAAAATCGATTTTTGTTTTGATTTCCATTGTGCATGTGATGCACCCGCTGAGGTTTCCAGCAGTGGTATCAAAGCCAAGATTTTCATACGAAAGATTGGTTTTAAACTGTGTGTGATGAGATTAAATCATGTAGAATGAATCTACGCATTCTTGCTGCATTTTCGCAGTGAAGGCAGTAAGGAGGAGGGGCGGCCAGCCACGACTAGCCCCCATGTAGGGCCGGCCACCCACCGCTAAGGGTGCAAGGCCTGCGACCAAGGCAACTGGGGGCCGACCGCCCAAACCCCTTGGGGCCACCGAAGCGCCACCACCCACGGGCATGGTGGCGCCAGGGGAAGGCTGCGAGGCATCGCCTGCGACTAGGCCGCAGTGGCAACTACGTGCAAGCCCGTGGGGCAACCCACTAGGTGCCGCTGGAAGGGGCGGTAGGAGCGGCCGCCATGGTAGCGCCAAGACGGCACCGCCCTTTCGAGGCGGGACTGGCCAAGGGGCGGCTACCACGCCGACGCTGACCGCGCCGACGAAGGAGGGCTGGGCATCCTTTTGAGAAAAGGATGATCTTACCCTTGTGAATTTTAAAAATTTCGAGGACTATCCTTATGTATAGAATTTCAAAAATACCCTCAACGATTTTGAAAATTTCGTGTACTATCCTCATATACAGAATTTTGAAAATACCCTTGATAATTTTAGAAATTTGGAGGACTGTCCTCTCATCCAAAATTACAAAAATACCCTTGATAATTCTAAAAATTCTAAGCTTGTCTTGATTTCCAAAAAATAATTAATTAAATAGTTTAATTAATTATTATATATCTAATAATCCTATATATGATGTGATGTGGATGGATGATCATGTGTCATATGTTGTGATGCATGGTGATGTGATGATCCGACGGAACCGATGATGACGAGATCAACAATCACAGGGCATGAAGATGTGCTAATGCAGATATAAATCATATTGTGAGTGATTAGGCTCATTGGCTCGGGCTTCATCATATCAGGTGACGGCTCATGACATCCGGTATAGCTTGTATATGTGATGTGTTATACACTTACTAGATATATGTATATATATATTTGCATGCGATATAGATATATATTAAATATGTATATGTGTGACAAGAAATATTAGGAGACCGATACCAAAAAAAACCCTCCTATGATAATATTAAGTCGGTAAGCATGAGGCAATAAGATTGACTCACATGGCCTTCCATCATTACAGGAAGAAATTGAATCATGACATATGTTGAGTTGGTCGAGTCCCTCGAGACTCACCTATCTACGTGATCGAGATCTTGCCTATGATATAGAGATGTCACCGGTGACCTGAGGACATGGTATGCTTGGTCGAGTCCCTCGAGGGCATATCATTGAATCAGACTCATCTTGTAACGATGGTGATAAGTTAACTGACCGTCATAGTTAGTTGAGTCCCTCAAGACTATGATGATTCAAAGGCCGAACATGACGGGAATCACAAGGAGTTGTGATTGATAAGAGTCGTCTACCTTTTGGGCTTAGTGTAATTGGTCGAGTCTCTAAGGTTACAATAAGACAACAATTGGATCTCGATCCCCACTAGGAGTCTGCCAGAGACTTTCGTCTCTCGTGTCGAGGGTGTTGCGTGATTCGTTAAGAAAATAGTAGGAGTACATTAAGATAGAAGTCCATATCTTAAGTAGTATTTTTTATAAAATCTATATGTTATGTAACCTACACTATATCTTATTTGTTGCTTACAAAACCCCTACATGGCATACTTGATGCCAACCGCTTTATTGGTCCAAAAGCTTCGCAATTTAAGAATTATTCTCATGGAAGAGAAAATCGTATATATCCTTAATATGATTGTGGCCATGCTAGAGGAAAGGATAAGTGAGGATGAGATCGCTCGCTTTGTGAAGTATATAGATAGTCCTAGAGGATAACTTGTGTACTGATCTTATATTTAAATCCCTACTAGATTCCTTTTCATTGTTCATTATTAACTTTAATATGAACAAGTTTGAGGTGACTCTACCTAAGCTCCTCAATATGTTGAGGGAAGCTAAGAGTGTCATCAAGAAGGAGAAGCCAGTTCTCTATATTGGTGAGACCAAAAAGAAAAGGAAGGCCAATAAAACCCTTAAAAGGGCAAGGGCAAAGAAAGACCAGGTAAGGCAAAGGTTGCCAAGAAATACCTGAGAAAGGATAAAGGACAATGCTTCCACTATGGCCAAGACGGACATTGGAAGAGGAACTACAAGGACTACCTTACAGAGAAGGCAAGACAAAAGCTTGAAGAAACTTCAGGTATATTCATGATCAGTCTCCACTTGTCAAATTCTCATGATAACACATGGGTATTGGATACCGAGAGTGTTTATCATATCTGCAATTCGTTACAGGTTCTGGCAAGACCTAAGAGATCGGCTAGAGGCGAGATGGACCTCAAGATGGGCAATGGAGCAAGAGTTGCTATAGTTGCTGTTGGAGAGGTCACCCTATATCTACCTAGTGAAACTATTATTGCATTAGATGCATGTTATTTTGTTCCCTCTATTATCAAAAATATTATTTCTATCTCTTGTTTGGCAATTAGTAGATATAAATTAGTTTTTGAGAATAATAGTTGTTCAATAATTATGGATGATGAGATCATCACTAGAGGGACCCTTATAAATGGCTTATATATGTTAGATACTTCTCCACATATCATGAATATAAATATGTCTAAGAGAAAAAGAGATGAGTTGAATAATGCATACCTATGGCATTATAGGCTAGGTCATATATATGAGGGAAGGATTCAAAAGTTGTTGAAAAATGGATACTTAGATCCATTTGACTATGAGACATATGCAACTTACGAACCTTACCTTCGTGGGAAGATGACCAACTCTCATTTTAGTGGAACTGGAGAGAGAACATCGAGTTATTAGAACTCATACATAGTGATGTATGTGATCTCATGTCGACTCAGGCTATAGGTGATTACTCATACTTCATTACATTCACTGATGATTTCTCTATGTATCGACGCATGTACTTAATAAAGTACAAATATGAGGCATTCGAGAAATTCAGGATATATAAGAATGAGGTAGAGAACCAAATTGGAAAGAGTATTAAGACTCTTCGATCAGATCGAGGAGGAGAGTACTTGAGTACAGAGTTCACCCATTTCCTCAAGGACAATGAAATTCTATCCCAATGGACACCTTCTTATACACCTCAGCTCAATGGTGTATCAGAAAGGAGAATTCGTACACTGTTAGACATGGTGCGATCCATGATGAGTTTTGCTAACCTACCCGTTTCATTCTAGGTGTACACCCTAGAGACTGCAGCTTACCTTCTGAACAGAGTTCCATCAAAGTCGGTAGTGTCCACACCATATGAGATATGGAAAGGAAAGAAGCTCGATCATAAGATTGTTAAGATTTAGGGTTGTGCTTTCTACATTAGAAGACACAACCCCGATAAGTTTGAATCAAGGACAAAATGGTGCACATTCATGGGATACCTAAAGGAAACTTGTGGGTATTTTTTCTATCATCTCAATGACCAAAAGGTCTTTATTGCCAAGAGAGTTGTGTTCCTTAAGAAGGAACACATTCTTGGTGGAAATAGTGGAAGTGAGATAGAATTGAGCGTGGTTGGAGAACCTAGCTCAACCACCATTCTAGAGCCCAAGTCTATTCAGGTACCTAACACACAAGTTTCAACTTTACGTAGGTCTAATATAGTATCTCACCCTCCTGAAAGATATGTGAGACATATAAGTGGAGATGACTCTTAGGATGCTAATCCTCAGACCTACGAGGAGGCTATTATGAGTATAGACTCCGGAAAGTGGCAAGAAGCTATGAATTCTGAGATGGATTCCATGTACTCTAACAAGGTTTGGAACCTTGTGGATGCACTAAGGGTATTGTACCCATCGGCTGCAAATGGATCTTTAAGAAGAAGATCGGAGTGGATGGAAAGGTAGAGACCTATAAAGCAAGGCTGATAGCTAAAGGATAACATCAAAGACAAGGAGTTGACTATGATGAAACATTTTCACCTGTAGCCATGCTTAAGTCTATTAGAATTATTTTGGCTATTACAGCACACTCTGACTATGAGATCTGGCGGATGGATGTCAAAATGGCATTCCTCAATGGCAACCTCGAGGAAGAGGTGTATATAATACAACCAGAGGGATTCATATCCTAAGAAAGTCTGGATAAAGTGTGTAGGTTGCTTAGATCCATTTATAGATTGAAGCAAGCTTCTTGAAGTTGGAACATAAGATTTGATGAGGTGATCAGATCTTATGACTTCGTTAAGAATGAAGATGAGCCTTGTGTATATAAGAAGGTAAGTGGAAGCGCTATTATCTTCTTCATGCTATATGTGGATGACATCCTAATCATTAGGTATGATGTAGGAATGCTGTCCACAGTAAAGGCTTGGCTATCTAAAAATTTCTCCATGAAAGATTTAGGGGAAACATCCTATATTTTGGGGATCCGAATCTATAGAGATAGATTCAAAATGATGCTTAGCTTGTCCCAGTCTAGGTACATAGACTCCATTGTCAAAAGGTTTGGCATAGAAAATTTCAAAAGAGGTCTCATACTAATGAGACATAGAATATCACTTTCTAAGAGTATATCCCTAAAGACTCCTA
The DNA here is from genome assembly GCA_021527575.1 of Ensete glaucum. Lineage (NCBI taxonomy): Eukaryota > Viridiplantae > Streptophyta > Magnoliopsida > Zingiberales > Musaceae > Ensete > Ensete glaucum. Next base: position 35,301,312 of record CM038552.1, read on the forward strand.
AAGAAAGGACAGACATAGATAAGATACCTTATGCCTCAATGATAGAGTGTATCGTGTATGTGATGCTATGTACTAGGCCTGATATAGCACATGCTCTGAGTGTCACGAGCAGGTGATCAGACATATCTAGGTTTAGAACATTGGAAGGCAGTAAAGTATATCCTTAAGTACTTAAAAAGGACGAAGGATCTTTTACTAGTATATAGAGGAGGTGGCCTCCAGGTTGAGGGCTACAGACTCAAGTTTTAAGTCTAACATTGATGATAGCAAATCAAATTCAGGGTATATTTTTACCATGAATGGAGGAGTAGTAAGCTGGAAGAGTTCTAAGCAAAATACTACTACTGACTCGACCACAGAGGTGGAATACATTGTTGTAGTAGAAACAGCAAGACGAATGGGTGTGGATGAAGTAATTTATCAAGGATTTGGGAGTCATACCAAACAACATAGAGCTAACTCCCATAAATTATGACAGCGACAGGTCGATAACTCTAGCAAGGGAATCCAGGTCTCATCAGAAATGTTCAAGAGGTTCCATCTAATTAGAGTGATAATGACCTGAAAAGATATAACAATAAAAAGAGTTCCATTCGAAAATAACATTGCATATTCACTAATGAAGCCGTTAGCTCATATTGTATCTAAGCATCACAGAGGTCTGATGAGGATCAAACATATAGGTGATTGGCTTTTGGTCAAGTGGGAGATTGTTGGTGCCCTACAAGCCAATCACGTGAGTGATGGCACGTGGTGTGTGTGTTCTTTTTTTTTTTTTTAATATTATTCTCATATTATATTATTTATTATATATATTATGATGTCTTTGGTTCTGTGCAATGGGAATCGGATCGTGATGAGATCACGATAATGAGATCAATTCACCTTTAAACATAAATCCTAAATAATCCCAGTCATAGGTTACTCGAGAGGGACATCGAGATAACCAGATAAACCGGTGTATTATATACCCATCCATATGACGAAAGTGGCTAGTCTTATAGTCACTTGTGTGGAGACACTAAGGATATAGTATAGGTACTCATTAGAGAATGAATTCAATGATTAATCTGCTTATGAAATGCTATATGGTTAATGATACCTAATGTCAGACAATGATTCCATAGTCCCAGTTGTGTATCTAGTCCTTAGACTTGAGACACCAAGGATGCATTGTATGAGTACTCCTTTCTTTGATGCCAGACTTACAGGTTTGGAAAGTTCCAAATCTAGTATAGCTAGTTATCAAGATTGGTAACCAACCTTACGAAAGCAATTGAGTGTTAATAGAGGATTATCCACTCTCGGTATCACGAGAGGAATATCTTATATGTGTTTGCTCAGACAAATCCCTGGCTAGGGTTATTCGGATTGAAAGAGAAGGAGTTCTCCAGTAGAATCCAAATAGAACAATATTAACTGATTCCATATGTGACCTGACAGTACCATGTCTAATATACAGTCTCTGGGATATTATTTGGATGAAGGATTATAGATACATAGTAATTGTGGATAGATAGGTCCAATGGATTCAATCACCTTATACTGTCTCGGGACTATGGCGTAGTGGCCTAGTACGTCCATAGTCGATGAGTCGAGTGAATTATTATGAGAATAATAATTCACTATATTAGGAGTTCTGATGCGAGTGACTCACAGCCAGCTCAGTATCAGGCCTAGAGGGACATACACATATGGTGGATGCTTCAACGAATAGAGGATTGGATGAAGATCCAATTAGCCCCTATTCTCATTAGATGAGACCCTATGCTGATGGGCTCCTTACTTAAGGCCCAATTAGAGGCCTAAGGATATTATTGGATAGAGATCCAATAATGCAAGGTTAGTGAGTTATTGCATGGAGATCCAACACCCACTAAGATAGGAGCCCTAGGGTTTTTGTTGGCTCTCTATAAATAGGAGGGCTGCAGCTTTAGCCACCACCTCCTATTCTCCTCCCTCCCTCTGAGCAAGAGTTGCAACATCAGATTGGAGGAGTTTCGCTATAGAGATCCATCGTGTGGATACCGCTAGAAAGGACACTTGACCTCCTTCATTTTCTCCATCCAGATCTAGAATACAGGGATATATGATCTCCCTAGATAAAATCAATCTCTCTCACATCACAGTTTTATCGATTTTTATGTTTTTCTCGTGACCCTAATTTTTTGCACGATGATTTAATCTACGTGGAAAACCGATTTTTGTCTTGATTTCCGCTGCGTATGTGATGCACCCACTGAGGTTTCCCAACACACACACATGTGGTGGATGCTTCAACGAATAGAGGATTGGTTAGAGATCCAATTAGCCCCTTGTCTCATTAGATGAGACTCTATGCTGATGGACTCCTTGATTAAGACCCAATTTGAGGCCTGAGGAGATTATTGGATAGAGACCCAATAATACAAGGTTAGTGGATAATTGGATGGAGATCCAATACCCACTAAAGCAGGAGCCCTATGATTTTTTGGTGGCTCTCTATAAATATGACGGGAGACTCATGGTTGATAGACTACAGTTTTAGCCACCACCTCCTATTCTCCTCCCTCCCTTTGTGTAAGAGTTGCTAGATCAGATTGGAGGAGTTTCACTGTAAAGATCCATCGTATGGATACTACTAGAGAGGAGGATGCTTGACCTCCTTTATCTTCTCCTTTCAGATCTGGAATATATGGATATACGATCTCCCTAGGTAAAATCATCTCTCACACATCGTGGTTTTATCGATTTTTGCATTTTTCTCGTGACCCCAATATTTTGCACGACGATTTGATCTGCATGGGAAACCAATTTTTATTTTTAATTTCCCTTGCACATATGATGCACCCGCTGAGGTTTTCCAACATCATCTAATGAGAATAGGGGCTAATTGAATTACCATCTAATCCTCTATTTGCTAAAGAATCCACTATATGTGTGTGACCCTCTAGGCTCGATACCAAGCTAGTCATGAGTCACTCCCATCAGAACTCCTTCTGATATAGTGAATTATTATCCCCATAATAATTCATTCGACTCATCGACTATGGACATACTAGGCCACTACGCCAGGGATTGAATCCATTGAACCTATCTGTCTACAGTTACCGTGTTTCTATAATCCCTCATCCAACTGATATTCCAAAGACCGTATATTGGATATGGTACTGTCATGTCACATATAGAATCCGTTATAGTCTTACTCTAATCAGATTCTCATTGAGAACTCTTTCTCTCTCAATCTGAATTACCCTGGTTAGGGTTTTTCTGAATAAGCACATATGAGATATTTCTCTTGTAATACCGAGAGTGGATGATTCTCTATTGAACTCAATTACCTTCGTAAGGTTGGTTACCAATCCTGATAACTAGCTGTACTAGATCTAGAACTTTTCAAACTTGTAAGTCTGGCGTCAAAGAAATGAATACTCATACAAGACATCCTTGGTGTCTCAAGTCTAAGGACCATATACATAATTGGAACTTTCGAATCGCTGTCTGACATTAGGTATCATTAATTATACAACATTCCATAAGTAGATCAATCAGTGAACTCATTCTCTAATGAGCACCTATACTATATCCTTAGTGTCTCTACACAAGTGGCTTTGAGACCAGCCGCCTCTATCATATGGATAAGTATATAGTACACCGGTCTTTCTGGTTATCTCGATATCCCTCTTGAGTTAACCTATGACCGAGATTATTTAGGATCTGTGTTTAAAGGTAAATCAATCTCATTATCGTGATCTCATTTTATGATCTGATTCTTATTGCACAGAACCAAGGACATCATAATATATATGCAACAGATAATATAAAGTGAGAATATATTAATATTAATTATAAGCAAAAAGATCACATAGTGTGTCACACATGCCATCACTCACGTGATTGGCTTGCAGGGCACCTGTAACTAGTGTAAAGGACTTAGGGAAAGCATCTTATATATTGGGGATTCAGATCTATATAGATAGATCCAATAGGATGCTTGGCTTGTCCTAGAATAGGTACATAGATACCACTATCAAAAGGTTTGGCATGAAAAATTCTAAGAAAGGTCTCATACCGATGAGACATGGAACATCACTTTTTAGGAGTATGTCGCTAAAAACTCCTAAAAAAAGGATGAACGTGGATAGGATATCCTATGCCTCTACTATAGGGTCTATCATATATACTATGCTATGTACTAGGTCTGATATAGCATATACTTTGAGTGTCATTAGTAAGTATTAGGCATATCCAGGCTTAGAGCATTGGAAAGCAGTAAAAGTGTATCCGTACATACTTGAGAAGGAATAAAGATCTTTTACTAGTATACGGAGGAGGTAGTCTCTAGGTTTAAGGCTACACAGACTCAAGTTTCTAGTTTGATGTCAATGATAGCAAGTTAAATTTAGGGTATGTGTTTACCTTGAACAGAGCAGCAGTAAGCTAGAAGAGTTTCAAGGAAGATACTACTGCTGACTCGATCACAGAGGCAGCGTATATTGTTGCAACGAAAGTAGCAAAGGAAGCAGTTTGGATGAAAAAGTTCATTACAAATGTAAAAGTTATATCGAGCAGCACGGAGCCGATCCCAATATATTGCAACAATAATAGGGCAATCACTTTAGCAAAGGAACCCAGGTCTCATCAGAAATCTAAGCACATTCTGAAAAGGTTTCATCTGATTAGATAGATTGTGACCCATAGAGATATAGTAGTGGAAAGAGTTTCATCCGAGGATAATATTGCAGATCCAATAACTAAGCCATTACCTTAGATCATATTTGAGCATCACAAGAGTCTGATAAGGATTAGACATATAGGTGATTGACTTTAGGTCAAATAGGAGATTGCTAGTTAAAGGTGTCCTACAAGCCAATCATGTGAGTGATGTCACCTGTAACATGCTATAGTAATCTCTTTGCTTATCATTATTAGTATTTTCTCATATTATATTTCTAGATATATATATTGTGATATCCTTGGATCTGTACACTAAGAATCGGATCATGATGAGATAATGATAATAAGACGAATTTATCTTTAAATATGGATCTTAAATCATCCGGGTCATAGGTTACTCGAGAGGGACATCGAGATAACTGAATAGACCAGTGTGTTGTATACTCGTTCATATGATGGAGGTGACTGGCCTCATATTTGTTTTTATGGAGAAACTAGAGATATAGTTCATGTGCTCATTAGAGAATGAATTCACTGATTGATTCATTTACGGAATGCTGGATGGATAATGATACTTAATGTCTAAATTTTATAGTCCTAGTTGTGTATTTGGTCCTTAGACTTGAGACACGAAGGTAGTCTTATATGAATACTCATTTCCTTGACGCTAGAGTTACAGGTCTAGAAAGGTTCAGATCTAGTACAATAAGTTATCGGGATTGGTAGCCAACTATACGAAGGCAATTGAGTGTCAACAAAGGATCATCCACTCTCGGTATCGTGAGAGGAATATCTCGTGTGTGCTTGCGCAGATAAAATCCTTGGCCAGAATTGTTTAGATTAAAAGAGAAGTTCTCTTAGAGAATCTAATTAGAGTGAGACTCAGAAGGATTCCATATGTAGCCTAGTAGTATACATGACCAATATATAGTCTCTAAGATATTAGTTAAATGAGAGACTATAGATACATTGTAACTATGGACATATAGGTCTAATGGATTTAATGTCCTTCTACCGTCTAGGGACTATGGCGTAGTGGCCTAGTACGTCCATAGTTGATGAGTCGAGTGAATTATTATGACATAATAATTCACTATATAAGAAGAAGTTTTGATGGGAGAGACTCACAATCAGCTCGGTATCGGGCCTAAAGAGACATACATATATAGTAGAAGTTATGACAGGTAGAGGTGCATATATGAGATATTTGTGGAGCTCCTGGTTTAGATCCTATGGATAAGATTCAATAGGATTGGGTTATTGGATACAAATCCAATTTTTAATGTGAACGAAATCTATTCAAGAATATGCTCATTCACCTCTACAAATAGGAGGCACTCCTTTATTCATAGGCTAGAGACAAAGGAGAGCCAAAGAGAGAGCTAGAGAAGCCTCCTATCTCCTCAGTGTTTTTTCTCCTCCTCAGCTTGAGAGTGTGGAGAGGCTAATCTCGCAGTCGAGGAGCCTCGTTGTCACATTTGTCGTGTGGATTACCGCTAGAGGAGTACGCGAGTGCTCCTTCATCTTCTCCATCGAATCTAAAAATTTTCAGGGATATACAATTCCCTACGTAACACATCTCTTATGATTTGTGCAGTTTTTTGGGTTTTACGAATTCTTTGCATACCAATCATCGCACAATGGCCAAACCAAATTCAGGAATCTGGTTTTTTTTTTCCCACTACGCATGAGATGCCGATCAAAGATTTCCTAATAGCTAAGCAGTGATTTGGGTCAATTGTAATAAATTAGGCCAAATCCTAGTAGGGTTAGGATTTAACTAAATCAGAGTCTGATTAGGAGTCATAGTTAGATAAGGGTCAACTGAGTCATGATTGTAATAAAACCCAAAAACATGTATCCAGACCTTATATAACTGTAACCCACCTTGCTTATGGGAGTTAGCTAGGGTTAGGAGAGGAGGCAGCTAGGGTTGAGAAAGTAGGAGTTTGATTAGGAGTTCTAGGAAGTATTTTACTTGGAGTAGGAGTTCTGCTAGGGTTTGGGTTTGGGAACCCTATATAAAGCATGTAGCCACTACTTCTTCATCAAGCAATTCATCTATTTTATTTTGCCTTGTGGCTGACTACCTGGAGGGGGGAACCTATATAGAGTTTCAAGGAAGGTCGATCCTCTATAATGATCACCCATCAGTATTAGAATCCTTTGGGGTTCTATCACCTGGTCTCATAGCAACGTTCATGGCATCTCGCTACTCTTCTACTTTCGCCATTGCATTCAGCCCCCCCACCATCATCTATAGTAGTTCCCACAATTGCTAATCTCACTATCAACTCTACCATCATCACCCTTTACCACAGATACCACATGTGTTGCAGTCATAATTACTGCATCTTTCAAACCCTACTACTACTTTAATTACTTATCAAAAATACAAAAAACTTGCTACATCTACTTTTCTTGTAATCCCTTGCATCATCATCTTTGTCATAAAAATTGCTACAATGATCTTCTATCATTCACGTAATTTTCTGCACCTGTTGTATACTACCTTGCTGCCATCCTATTGTTGATTTTGCTACCATATCTTACTACCATATTCCTTTTAACATTTGCATTGTCTTTGTTATCATTATCACTGATTCATTACTGTTGAAATCATTCATATATTATTTTATCAAAAAATTGCTATCTTTTTTACGAGAATTTTGCTGCCAAAATTTGTCGATGTTTCTTACTGCATACCTAACGAATCTCTGTCAATTTTACTTTCAAATTGCTATCTATATTTTCAGACTTTCTTGTCATCATCATATATTCCTTACTTTCAAAACCATCAACAAACTATTGGCCTACTATTGGAATTTGTTCATCATAAAACCGCTGTCCCTTGGTAAAGAATTCTGCAGCACTAACTTTCAGTACCTCTTGCTGCACCCCTACTCGATCCTTGCCAACCCTACTGTTGTCATCAACAGCAACCTTACACCATGTCCCTAGCCTTAAGCCACTACCACTGAAGCCCCCTTACAACTTCTACAACAACCCCAAATAGCAGCATCAACAACACCCCCTTTGACAAAAAATTATACTGCACTGCCTTTAGTATTTCTTGTTGCATCCACACCTGATCCTTACCAAACTCATTATTATCATTAATAACAACCCTAAGCCATCTTTCTAATCTTAAGCCATTACCATTATAGCCCCCATACAACCTCTACAATAGCCCCAAATCGTAGCCCCAATAGCATCCCAAACCCTCTACCTTTGATCCTTATCTCTTTCGGCCACCAATCTATCCAACCCGTCTATGCCATTAACCCAACAGCAAAAGAATGATTGCAATATTTTAGATCTGGAGTCATACGCCATGGCATCAGAAGAACTAATTGATGCCAAGTTGGAGGCCCTCGAGATGTGTATGGAGGACAGACTACGCACTCTCTTTGTGGAGTTTAGATTGGGTCGATCACCAAGCCCAAGGAGATCACAGCGTAGTGAGAGTTCATATCGCAAGAAGAACCCACTAGAGAAAGAAGAATGAGTGATAGACTCATCATGCCCATGCATGAGGATGGACTTCCCTTGAAGGGAAGACGGAAACCCAACTGGGTGGATTTTGTGCACAGAGTGATACTTCTACTATCGTAGGACCCCGAATGCTTCCATGGTCAATATTACTGCCATTCATCTAGAATGTGATGCAATCCAATATTATGATTAGTTCGAGTACACCCCTGGAGTCCCAATATGGTGGTAACTCAAAAGCGGGCTGCTACTCCACTTCAGACCATCCAAGTACAAAAACATTGATAGTCGACTTGCAAAGATCCATCAGACCTCCATAATTCAAGAATACCAGACCAGGTTTGAAAAACATTCTAACCAAGCAAAAGAATGGTCTGAAAAATAGATGCTATGAGCTTTCAATAAGGGGTTGAAGCTGGAGATATGAGAAGTCAAGGCATGATAACCCTACATGTTAATGATGGCAATTTCCTTTACACAACTACAAGAAGAGCGGTTGAACCAAGATGCTCAGAGGAATAAAGTCACTAGCCGACCAGTAGCATTAGAGCCTTCAGCCCCCCCTACTACCAGCTAACCTTCTTAGTTGAAGAAGTTAACGCAAGAAGAACTTCGTGATAGAATTGCGAAGGGATTGTGTTGGCATTGTGATGAGCCTTGGAGCCATGATCATTGTTGCAGAAAGGAGAGGCTTCTGATGATCGAGCCCATTGAAGAATTTGAACCTGAAGATATAGACCAGGAGTCTAAGGAGGAGGATATGAAGGAGGACCTGCAACCGGCCGTTGGCATAGTTCACGCTTTAGCTGGCTACATGAACCCGCACATGATGAAAATTAAAGGGTTCCTCAAGCATCAACCCGTCACCATCTTCATTGACACCGAGAGCACCAACAACTTAATGAATAACAAGATTCTACATGATTAACACTTCAAATCAAAGATTATAGTAGGTTCAACGTCAAAGTTGCTGATGGCCAAATCTTGAATTGCAACTGGAAGTGCCTACGGGTGAGACCAGCTCTGTAGGGCCAAGAGATCGTTATTGATTTTTTTCCTTCTACCACTTGGAAATTATGAAGCTGTGCTCAACATCGAATGGTTGTCCACATTAGGTGATGTTTTCTAAAATTTTTTAAAACTAATTATGAAATTTTTAGCAAAGGGAAACAAGTGATCCTATAAGGAAAACATGGGAGACAAACAACAATGGTTTCCACACTGCGCATGGAGAAGGTTCTGCATAAAGTACATAGCAACTTCCTAATCCAAATTCAAGGACAACAGATGATGAAGCAAAAGGATATTGAAGACCCAAACCTTCGTCCACTACTTGTTGAATTTTCAGATGTCTTCACCAAATCAAATGGTTTATCCCTTACCCGACTACATGATCACCAAAAGTTTATGAAGGATGATGACAAGATCAACACTCTATCACGAGGATGCCAAAAAAATATGCCCTCCTTTGGCCAAGTGAAACTATAGCAATCTTCGATGCCCTCACGATCACAATGTCATCTACACCAGTGATAGTGATTTTGTCAAATTGTTCGTAATCAAAGCAGACACATCGGGAGCTAGAATTGGCACCGTCCTCATACAAAATGGCTGACTCCTATCTTATATCAACAAGACCCTCTCTCCACCTCACCAAAAACTTTCAATCTACAACGAAGAGATGCTAACCAAAATTGCTAAATTTATGGCTTGGTATGATACCAGTCAATGGCACAAAGGAGAGACAAAAATAAGCCCGAGAATAATTTCACTACCATTAAAGGATAACCACACGACAACCCACACAAGAATAAAATAGCCACTTGACAAACACTGCGGTAGAAGGAAGTTTGCTATTAGAAATAAAGTCTCTCTTCATTTCCAGCCCTACTAGTAGAAATCCATGAAGACTCAAGCCTCAAGGAAGTGGTCTCCCTATTTCTTTGGACCCTATAAAATTGGAGAATACATCAGAGTTGTGCCCTATGGATTGGAGTAAAAGGACAGTTGATCTGCCATATTCTCGACCACAAATAGATGCTTAAAGAGGATGACTCAGCCCAGACCCATCCACCTAACAACTCGGCTGATGAGGAAGCCCAGGTTCAGTTGATAATTAAATGGGATTGTAGGATCATGATGTGCCATCAACATACCTCTACTAATTTACCTATCGTAGATGCCACGAGGAAGCTTTATGAAGATTTGCAAACCAAGTCCTAGAGTTTATAGAGCCTCAGCCTTACAGAGAAGGCTTATTTGTATTAGGAAACCTAAGCAGAAGCATCACATGTGTAGCAAAAATCAAAATAAAAACTAGTTTCCCACATAGATCAAATCATCGTGCAAAAGATTGGGGTCACGAGAAAAATCACAAAAATCGGAAAAACACGATATGTGAGAGATTGATTTTACCTAGGGAGATCGTATATCCCTATATTCCATATCCAGATTGTCATGGGCTTAGCTGATTTTGCCTAAGCCGTGCGACACCCATGCGTGTTCGTCCGCAAAGGTTAGCCCTCCCCGAGATCTCCTAAAGTCCCATAGACTTACAAAAAGAGAAAATGGGCCAGAAGAAGCAATTCCCACGGGATCCACAAGCAACTGCTCAAGAAAACACTTTATAAAGCCAAAATACAAATTACATCCATGGACATTACAAACTCAGAGAGGTTGCACACAAAGGATAATGGTCCATTACAGACCGAAGTCCCCACAAGTGCTTATAAGACACACTTGTATTTACAAGTCAAACTTGGCCATAAAGCAAATCAAACTAGGGCTGCTAAGCCTACTGCAAGCCCGCTTCTTGTTGTACAAGATATGTACCTAAACCGAAGGACACGGACTAACACAAGCATTTTATCGAACACCTTGTTTACATTATTGTCGGTGACATTCTCCCCCACTTATTCCTTCGACGTCCTCAACGAAGCCACTGTAGACGCTGCATCTCCTCGCATTCTGCTGAATCTTTAATCTTCTGCTTTGGCTACAACACACCCCTTTGGCTCCTAGCCTCTCTCCGCCGTTGTTGTTGAATAGTCGAACTCTAATCCGTCATGCTGCTTCAACTCACCAATGACTGAATCTGGTGTGGGGTTGGTTGAGTTGTGCTGATCCTTGTTGGTTCTCGCGGATCCCTCTGATGAAGGAAAAGACTTGCCTTATTATGTGCCAGTATCGCAATATACTCATTTGCTTAAACTGGGTAGATGCTTGTTGGAGCTTTAACGAGCATCGCCTCACAGACTTTGAAGTTTTTAAGGTCCTTTCTCCATAATGTTTGCCCATTGAACCTTCTTCCGCTGTTAGTTGTCACTTCCAAGTATATTCGCATCACTCCCTCTTAGTCAATTGGGAAATAAAGTGGAAAAACTACTCTCAGTAGTATTGATCACTAATGGTGAGGATTTGACAACCATTGTCTTCCATAAGCTTTCTTTGAAGGGTCACTGAACTTGTGCAGAGCTCCCCTGCTTGGATAAGTAAGAGAACTGGGATACTTTACTTCACTCATTCTCTTCGTAGTTGAGAAGGTAAGGTTACTTGGCTTCGCTCACCTCCTCGAGTTAAGAGAATTGGGGTACTCGGTTTTGCCCATCCTCTCGAGTTGAGAAGGCAAAGGTTACTCGATTTTGCCTATCTCCTCGAGTTTGTACTTCATGCGTTGAGCTGGTTACTAACATTCGCCTGCTCTTTGCTCACACTTCTGAAGCACTTGAAGTGGTTGCACTCCTTGTGTTGGGTTAGCTACTGTGATTCGCCTTCCCACTACCATTGAACTTCTTGAATGCAAGAAGTTTTGCCCAAAAAGAGCAAAAAGTTTACCCCAACTTGGAGTCCCCCAACTTGGAGTAAGTCTTTGATAGATCTGGTCGCCTTTGGGATTGTATCATCTTCTCCATCACCTTTGCCGCCTACTCCTCTTGAGTAGAAAGGTACAGTACCATGTACTGCCTACTTTGTTCCTTGGTCGAGCACTCCTGCATCAACCCGAAGTCCCTTAATTTTGGTTATCTTGATGAGAAGCTCATCGACATCGGTCTTATGAAGCTTCTTGGCCTCTGCCCTTCTGCCTTGTCTTGGTACTTGGAGTTTGCCTCTGTATTCTCCACCTCCTCGGCCCCTTTTACGACCAATGCTCTCCCTCCATGAGAGCAAGGGATCGATGACTTCACGGAAGTCCCGCATCTATGGTACCATGGCGCTGCCAAGCCTATAGCACTACTATCTGTTATCTTGCATCTTCATCCCTTCCTTCGCGATCGGTAGATCTGTCTCTACGACACTATGGTGCTCCTCTGAGTCCACCTCCTTTCTAACCGACGCTTTTCTTTTGGGTAGCTGAGCCCCGCTAGACTCGTCGTCGCTTCCTCGCCCTTCTCGACCACCTCACAGAACAAGATTGCCTGTATTGCATTGCCACGAACTATTCCACCATGATCCGCTGCACCATGTCGCCTCCTGGTGACATCTCCATTGTATATAGATTCTCGTGTGATGAACTCGGACTACGACTTCTCCACGTATGGCCTCTGCTAACACATCGTAGGGCCTCCGCCATCTCCGATTTTTAGTTCGCTCCCTTGGCAATTCCCCTTCGTCCACCCACTCTTGGGTCATACCTGGACGAAGCATAGCTCTAGGACAGTCCGTCGCCTAGTAGCTCCTGAAGTCCTCTGACTTCGCTAGAGTTGGTGCATCATTGTCTGGATCTTGGGCCTCTATCCCCTACCAACACAATCTTGCTATGCACCTCTTGTTCCTGACAACTTAAATGACAACACTGTGGCATATTCTTCAAGAGTACCCGCCTCTGCGTCCTATTGCCTCGTACTAAGGTCTTATGATCCTAACTTTGCCTTCGCCAGTTGAATCACCTTAGTTACTCCATCAAATGCATCTATGAGGTAGCTTGCATATGCCTTGAAGCTCCCTTCATCTTTGGCACCATACAAAATAAGTCTATCCCATCAAGATGGAGAACCCATGGAACGACATGATCTCACTCTTGCCTCTACAAGAGTTCATGCCCTTGACCTCTGTCTAAGGAAAGCTTCGTGCCTCCGCTCCATGTTCCATTTTCTATGTTGACTCCCTTCATGCGGCTTGGATACTTCACCGAGTTCCACCCAAATCGCTCTGCTCCTCGATTTGCATTGAGTTGATAGTGGCCCTCACGTCCACCATTCCACGGGTTAGCCCTCTGTTGAGTTCAATTTTTGCATCGATTCTAAGTGTGCCTTCATATGATGTTGCCTTGGATTGCTCCCCCACTTGATCTCAAAATGCATCCACCAATGCATTACCTCCTTCGAGATCATGCGATCACTCTTCGTCGCTCACTCGGTCCATTGAGCTTTATGGAGATATAGCCTTGAGGAACTCTTCCTCAATATGTGCAGTCTGTTGCACATGATTCTTCCACTAGAGAACTAGGACTTATCCCTCCTGGATATCTGTCTTGCTGGAGCAACTTTTCTCTTTACATACTTTCCACTAGAAGTTTCGGAGACCATCATCCCCTTTGGACTATTCCATCTTGCTGAACTTGTGCCTTGTTTTACCCCTGCAGATGTACTTGCTAGATTGTGACCCTTCTCTAATATAGTCTCCACTGCACCCTTCAAGGTCTAGCAATATGCTGAACTTGTTGCACATTTCAGTCGCCTATGGACATATCCTTTTCATGTCGAAGAGAAAGTTTTGATGCTCCATGGCGCCGAGTCCTAATCGCGCCTTGGGATGGCCACGAACACTCCGTCATCCGTGTACAAGCCTTACATGAGTTTCAAATCCTTCGAGTTAGCAATTCCCCTCACCTCTGTGAGCTTTGCACAACTCTTTTGGTCGTTACATAACACCTCCCACCTTGCACGGTCTCATCTTTCACCAAGTGCCCCGCTTTGCCTTGAGCACCGTCAAAATTTGGTTGCCAACGTTGAGCTATAGCTCAAACTCAACCATCCCAATCTTTGTGTGCTACGCATTCTTCTTCGCTTGCTTGTCCTCGTGGTGCCTCTCACGCAAAGGGGTTGGCTATTCCTTGAATGCCAAACCAGGATGTCGGCTCCTCTAAGCGACTCCTTTCCCTACATCTCAATGTCCGTTTCCCCCAAACGGTTGTGCATGCTGGTTGTCCTTTACACAGCCTAGCTAGGTCCCCCACGTTTGTATGGCAAGTGTTTCTGCATGTGCTTGTCCCGCTTGATACCACATTGTCACGGGCTTAGCTAATTTTGCCTAAGTCGTGCGGCACCCATGCGTGTCCGTCCGCAAAGGTCAGCTCTCCTCGAGATCTCCTAAAGTCCCATAGACTTACAAAAAGAGAAAACGGGCCAGAAGAAGCAATTCCCACGGGATCCACAAGCAACTGCTTAAGAAAACACTTTATAAAGCCAAAATACAAATTACACCCATGGACATTACAAACTCAGAGAGATTACACACAAAGGATAATGGTCCATTACAGACCGAAGTCCTCACAAGTGCTTATAAGACACACTTGTATTTACAAGCCAAGCTTGGCCATAAAGCAAATCAAATTAGGGTTGCTAAGCCTACTATAAGCCCGCTTCTTGTTGTATAAGATATGTACCTAAACCGAAGGACACGGACTAACATAAGCATTTCATCGAACACCTTGTTTACATTGTTGTCCGTGACAAGATGGAGAAGATGAAGGAGGTCAAAGGTCCTTTTCTCTAGCGGTATCCACATGATGGATCTCTACAGCAAAACTCCTCAAATCTGATCTCGCAACTCTTGCATAGAGGGAGGAAAGAGAATAAGAGGTGGTGGCTAAAGCTGCAGCCTATCAACTAAGAGTCTCCCCTTCAATTTATAGAGAGCCACCAAAAGCCGTAGGACTCCTGCCTTAGTGGGTATTGAATTTCCATCCAATTACCCACTAACCTTACATTATTGGATCTCTATCCAATAATCTCCTTAGGCCTCTAATTGGGCCTTAATCAAGGAGCACATCAGCATAGAGTCTCATCTAATGAGAATAGGGGCGAATTGGATCTCCATCCAATCCTCTATTCACTGAAGTATCCATCATATGTGTGTGACCCTCAAGGCCCGATACCGAGCTGACCGTGAGTCACTTCCATTAGAACTCCTTTTTATATAGTGAATTATTATCCCCACAATAATTCACTCGACTCATCGACTATGGACGTACTAGGCCACTACGCCATAGTCCCCAGATGGTATAGGGGGGATATAGTACAAGTACTTATTGAAGAACTTCTTCATTCATCTATATGACTCCCAAATCCTTGATGAACTTCTTCATTCATACCCCTTCCTTTACTGCTTTTGCTGCAGCAATGTATTCCGCCTTTATGGTCGAGTCAGCAATAGTATCTTACTTAGAACTCTTCCAGCTTATTGCTCCTCCATTCATGGTGAAAACATACCTTAAATTTGACTTGCTATTATCAATGTCAGACTGAAAACTCGAGTCTGTGTAGCCCTTAACCTGGAGGCTACCGCCTCCATATACTAGTAAAAGATCATTAGTCCTTCTCAAGTACTTAAGGATACACTTTACTGCCTTCCAGTGTTCTAAATTTGGATCTGCCTGATACCTGCTTGTGACACTCAGAACATGTGCTATATCAGGTCTGGTATATAGCATCGCATACATGATAGATCCTATCACTAAGGCATAAGGTATCTTATCCATGTTTGCCCTTTCTTCAGGAGTCTTTGGGGATATACTCCTAGAAAGTGATATTTCATGTCTTATCGGTATGAGACCTCTCTTAGAATTCTCTATGCTAAACCCTTTGACAATGGAGTCTATGTACCTAAGCTGGGACTAAGCATCCTTTTGAATCTATCTCTATGGATTCGGATCCCCAAAATATAGGATGTTTCCCCTAAGTCTTCCATGAATAAGTTTCTGGATAGCCAAGCCTTTACTATGGAGAGCATTCCTACCTCATTCCTAATGATTATGATGTCATCCACATATAGCACCAAGAAGATGATAGTGTTTCTACTTACTTTCCTATACACATAAGGCTCATCTTCATTCTTAACGAAATCATAAGATTGAATCACCTCATCAAATCTTATGTTCTAACTTCGGGAAGCTTGCTTCAATCCATAAATGGATCTAAGCAACCTGCACACTTTATCTGGACTTTCTTTGGATACAAATCCCTCTAGTTGTATCATATACACCTCCTCGAGGTTGCCATTGAGGAATATAATTTTGACATCCATCTACCATATCTCACAGTCATACTGTGCTACAATAGCTAAAATAATTATAATGCACTTAAACATGGCTACAGGTGAAAAGGTTTTATCATAGACGACTCCTTATCTTTGACGATATCCTTTAGCTACTAGCCTTGCTTTATAGGTCTCTACCTTTCCATCCACTCTAATCTTCTTCTTGAAGATCCATTTACAGCTGATGGATACAATACCCTCAAGTACATCCATAAGATTCCAAACCTTGTTATAGTACATAGAATCCATCTTAGAATTCATGGCTTCTTGTCACTTTCCAAAGTCTATACTCATAATAGCCTCCTCGTAGGTCTGATGATCAATATTCTGAGAGTCATCTTCATTGATGTGTCCCACATATCTTTTAGGAGGGTGAGATACTCTAGTAGACATATGCAAAATTGGAACTTGTGTGTTAGGTACCTGAACAGACTCAGTCTCTGGAATGGTGCTTGAGCTAGGTTCTCCAACCTCGCTTAATTCTATCTTGCTCCCACTATTTCCACCAAGAGCGTGTTCCTTCTCAAAGAACATGACTCTCTTGGCAATAAAGACCTTTCAGTTCTCGGGGTGATAGAAATAATACCCATAAGTTTCCTTTGGGTATCCCATGAATATACACCATTCGATCCTTGATTCCAACTTATCTGGGTTGTGTATTTTGACGTGGGCAGGACAACCTCAAATCTTAACAATTTTAAGATTAGGCTTCTTTTCTTTCTATATCTCATATGACATAGACATTACCGACTTTGATGGAACTTTATTCAGAAGGTAAACTGTGGTCTCTAGGAAATACTCCTAAAATGAGATGGGTAGGTCAGCGAAACTCATCACAGACCACACCATGTCTAACAACATACAATTCCTCCTTTTTGATACACCATTGAGCTGAGGTGTATAAGGAGGTGTCCACTGGGATAGAATCCAATCATCCTTGAGGAAATGGGTGAACTCCGTACTCAAGTACTTTCCTCCTCGATCTGATCGAAGAGTCTTAATAATACTCTTTTCAATTTTATTTTTTACCTCATTCTTATATTCCCTAAATTTCTCAAAGGCCTCATATTTGTATTTCATTAAGTACACATGTCCATACCTAGAGAAATCATTAGTGAATGTAATGAAGTATGAGTAACCACTTATAGTATGAGTCGACATGGGACCACATACATCACTATGTATGAGTTCCAATAACTCGGTGGCTCTCTCTCCAGTTCCACTAAAGGGAGAGTTAGTCATCTTCCCACGAAGGCAAGGTTCACAAATTGCATATGATTCATAGTCAAATGGATCTAAGTATTAATCTTTCAGCAACTTTTAAATCCTTCCCTCATGTATATGATCTAGCCTACAATGTCATAGGTATGCATTATTCACCTCATATTTTTTCCTCTTAGACATATTTATATTCATGATATGTGGAGAGGTGTCTAACACATATAAGCCATTTATAAGGGTTCCTCTAGTGATGATCTCATCATCCATAATTATTAAATAACTATTATTCTCAAAAACTAATTTATATCCACTAATTATTAAACAAAAGATGAAAATAATATTTTTGATAAAAGAGGAAATAAAATAGTATGCATCCAATGTAATAATAACTCTACTAGGCAGATGTAGGGTGACCTCCCTAATAGCAACTACAGCAACTCTTGCTCCATTGCCCATCTTGAGGTCCATCTCGCCTCTAGCCAATCTCCTAGGTCTTGCCAGAACCAACAATAAATTATAGATATGATAAATGCTCCCAATATCCAAAACCCATGTGTTATCATGAAAATCTGACAAGTAGAGACTGATCATGAATATACCTAAAGCTTCTCCAAGCTTCTATCTTGCCTTATCTGCAAGGTAGTCCATACAGTTCCTCTTCCAATGCCCGTCTTGGCCATAGTGGAAGCAATATCCTTTATCCTTTCCCGGGTATTTCTTAGCAACCTTTGCCTTACGTAGTCTTTCTTTGCCCTTGCCCTTCTTAAGGGTTTTGTTGGCCTTCCTTTTTCAATTGGTCTCACTAATATAGAGAACTGACTTCTCTTTCTTGATGATACTCGTAGCTTCCCTCAGCATATTGAGGAGCTCAAGTAGAGTCACCTCAAACTTGTTCATATTAAAGTTAATAAGGAATCGTGAAAAGGAATCTGGTAGGGATTGAAGTATAAGATCAACATATAGGTTATCCTTTAGGATTATCTTTATACTTCACAAAGTGAGTGATCTTATCCTCACTTGTCCTTTCCTTCAGCATGAGCACAATCATATTAACGACATATATGATTTTTTCTTTCATGAGAACAATTCTTAAATTGTGGAGCCTTTGGACTAATGAGGTGGTTGGTATCAAGTTTGCCACATAGGGGTTTTGCAAGCAACAAACAAGTTATAGCATAAATAAATAACATGCAGACTTTACAAAAAATACTAATTAATATATGGACTTCTATCTTAATGTACTCCCACTATTTTTCTAGCAAATCACGCGACACCCTCGACACGTGAGATGAAAGTCTCCGACAGACTCCTAGTGGGGATCAGGATCCAATCAGCATCTTAGTGCAACCTCGAGGGACTCAACTAATTACACTAAGCTTGAAAAGTAGACAACTCTTGTCAATTATAACTCTTTATGATTCCCATCATGTTCGGCCTCCATGGGCTAGCCACAGCCTAGTTGCGGGCTGGCCGCTCTTACGGGCTATCCAGGCCGCAGGCAGCAGCCCCTTTGTAGGGGACCTTGGCAGTGGCTAGCCACCATTATAGGTGGCCTGGCTGTGGCCAGCCACCTTTCCTCACTGCCTTCATTACAAAAATGCAGTAAGAATGCGTAGAATGATTCTACGTGATTCAATCTCATCACACGCAGTTTAAAACCAATCTTTCGCATGAAAATCTTGGCTCTAATACCACTGTTGGGAAACCTCAGTGGGTGCATCACATGCACAACGAAAATCAAAATAAAAACTAGTTTCCCACGCAGATCAATTCATCGTGCAAAATTTTAGGGTCGCGAGAAAAATCATAAAAACCAGAAAAACACGATTGTGAGAGATTGATTTTACCTATGGAGATCATATATCCCTAGATTCTAGATTAGGATGGAGAAGATAAAGGAGCTCAAATGTCCTCTTCTCTAGTGGTATCCACACGATGGATCTCTATAGCGAAACTCCTCCAATCTAATCTCGCAACTCTTACACAGAGGGAGGGAGGAGAATAGGAGGTGGTGGCTAAAGCTGCAGTCTATCAACCTCGAGTCTCCCCTCCTATTTATAGAGAGCCACAAAAAAACTCTAGGGCTCTTACCTTAGTGAGTATTGGATCTCCATCCAATTATCCACTAATCTTGCATTATTGGATCTCTATCAAATAATCTCCTTAGGCCTCTAATTGGGCCTTAACCAAGGAGCCTATCAGCATAGAGTCTCATCTAATGAGAATAGAGGTTAATTGGATCTCCATCCAATCCTCTATTCGCTGAAGCATCCACCATATGTGTGTGACCCTCTAGGCTCGATACCGAGCTGGTCATGAGTCACTCCCATCAGAACTCCTTCTGATATAGTGAATTAATATCCATGTAATAATTTAGTTGGCTCATCGACTATAGACGTACTAGGCCACTACACCATAGTCCCCAAATGATACAAGGGGATCAAATCTATCGGACTTATCTATCCACAGTTACCATGTATATATAATCTCTCATCCAACTAATATCTCAGAGACCGTATATTGGATATGGTACTGTCAGGCCACATATAGAATCCTTCATAGTCTCGCTCAAATCAGATTCTCTTGGAGAACTCTTTCTCTCTCAATCTGAATGACCCTGGCCATGGATTTGTCTAAGCAAGCACATATAAGATATTTCTCTCATAATACCAAGAGTGAATGATCCTTTATTGACACTCAATTGCCTTTGTAAGGTTGGCTACCAATCCCGATAACCAACTGTACCAGATCTGGAACTTTTCAAACCTATAAGTCTGGTGTTAAAGAAAGGAATACTCATATAAGGCATCCTTGGTGTCTCAAGTCTAAGGACCAGATACACAACTGGGACTATGGAATCACTGTCTGACATTATGTATCATGAACTATACAGCATTCCATAAGTGAATCAATCAATGAACTCATTCTTCAGTGAGCACATATACTATATCCTTAGTGTCTCCACACAAGTGGTTGTGAGAGCAGCCACCTCCATCATATGGATGGGTAAATAGTACATCTATCTGTCCGATTATCTTAATGTCCCTCTTGAGAAACCTATGACTGAGATTATTTAGGATCTATGTTTAAAGGTGAATTGATCTCATTATCGTGATCTCATCACGATCAGATTCCCATTGCATAGAACCAAGGACATCACAATATATATATAATAAATAATATAATTTAAGAATATGCCAATATAATCATAAGCAAAAAGATCACACAGCGTGTCACATATGTTATCACTCACGTAATTGTCTTGCAGGGCACATATAATCAGCAATTTGAAGAGGGCGAGCCTGATAGGACCCCAACTGAGTCGGTTGCTAGTCGATTGAGTTGAGTCCTTAAATTGGGCCTTATTGGCTAGCCTAGACCTGACATTAAGTCAACTAAGAGGTGATTTGAGTCAATTATAATAAATCAGCCCAAATCCTAATCGGACTAGGATTCGACTAAATCAGAGTTTGATTAGGAGTCAGAGTTGGATTAGTGTCAACCAAATCGTGATTCTAATAAAACCCTAAAGCATGTATTTAGACCCTATCTAGCCACCGCCCACCTTGCTTATATGACTCGGCTAGGGTTAGGAGAGGAGGCAACTTGGGTTGAGAGAGTAGGAGTTTGATTAGGAGTTGGAGTCTCACACTATGAAGTATTTTACTTAGAGTAGGAGTCTTACTAAGGTTAGGGTTTAGGAACCCTATGTAAAGTATATAGCCACCACTTCTTGATCAAGCAATTCATCAATTTTGTTCAGCCTTGTGGCCGACCACCTAGAGGGAGGAACCCCTATAGAGTTCCAAGGAGGGTCGATCCCCTACCGTGATCACCCTTCAGCATTAGAATCCTCTGGGTTCTATCATTAAACCACCACTCTGCCTAGGGAAGTCATTTAGCCCATTCCTTCGGCTTATCACTAGTCAAGTATCTGAGATAATTAACTAAGAACCTATTCACCACTTTAGTTTGTCCTATCTATTTATGAATGATAAGCAGTACTCATATTTAATTATGTACCTTATAAATTAAAAAGGTATATCCAAAATATACTGGTAAAGACCTTATTTTTGTCATTGATAATGGAGCGAAAAATTTTATACAATTTAGTTATATTCTCAACAAAAATATAGGCAATATTTGCAGCAATATTGGGATGTCGTATAGCATAAAAGTAAGCATGCTTTGTAAGTTGATCCATAACTATATAGATAGTATTTTTTTCCTTACGATGGTGGGAGTCTGTCAATGAAGTCTATGGATATGCCAGTCCAAGTAACATTAGGAACAGGGAGGGGCTGGAGCAAACCTAGTTGTAGTAATTGTTTCCCCTTTATGATTCTAGGAATCATCGCATTAAGCAACAAATTTCTTAATAATTCTTTTCATACCCTTCCAATAGAAAAGGTTGGTGGACTCATCTATAAGTGTGGAGAAATCCGGAATGACCTGCAATTGGTGATGAATGGAACTCCTTCAGGATTGTTGTCTGGTAAGAAGAATATGGAGCTATAACAATTCATCTCTTATATCACAAGTCCCTCGAATCCCAACTATAATGTGGGATAGAGCCTAGGGATTCTTCTAGTCTTATAATAATCTGGTAGATCTTAGGGTCATATGCCCATTCCTTCATAAGAACTTCTAAAGTATCATAAGTAGGAATAGAGATGACCACCAGTTCAGCTTGTTTGGGAAGATGAGAGAGTGCATCTGCAACCAAATTTTCATTCCCCTTTCTATAAATAATCTCATAATCAAATCTGTGTAGCTTGGTAACCCATTTATGCTATTCTACAGAAGAAATCTTTTGCTCCAAAAAGTATTTTAAGCTTTTGTGATCAGTATGTATTTGAAACTATTTGCTAATTAAGTAAGCTCTCCACTTTGTGACTACATGTACAATGGCTAGCATCTCCTTGTCATAAATAAATAAACTTAGTTGAGAAGGGGAGAGAGCCTTACTAGCATAAGCAATGGGCCAACCTTCGTGCATTAATATTGCTCCAATACCTACTCTAGAAGCATCAGACTCAATCATAAATAGTTTGTTAAAATCATGTAGGCAAGCACTGGTGTTATAGTCATTGCATCTTTAAGGAGTTGAAAGCCTAGGTTGCCTCTTTTGATCATCTAAATGCATCTTTTTTCAAAAGTGCTATCAAGGGGGCATTGATTTTGCCATAATTTTTCACAAACTTTCGATAATAGCCTGTGAGTCCTAAGAATCCTCTTAAAGCTTTGATTAATTTAGGGATTGGCCAATCTTTTATTGCTTAGGATCAATTGCAACACCCTTTTGAGAGATAATGTGGCCGAGATATTCAACCTTCGATTGCACAAAAGTTACACTTGTATTTCTTGACAAAAGGATAATGCTCACGGAAGATAGTAAAGATAGTCCATAAGTGTAATAAATGACTTTTTGAGGAAGGACTATATATCAAAATATCATCAAAGAAAACTAGAACAAATTTACCGAGATGAGCCTAGAATATGTCATTTATCAAACTTTGGAAAGTAGAGGGTGCATTGGTTAATCTAAAAGGCATTACTAGAAATTTATAGTGACCATTGTGTGTTCTAAATGCTATCTTCTGAATATCATCCTCATGCACTCGAATTTGATGATAGCCTAACCGTAAGTCCAATTTATTAAAAACCTGGGCTCCCTCCAATTCATCTTACCATTGGAATAGGATATTTGTCTTTCATTGTAATGTTATTTGGTACTCGGTAGTCCACACACATATGTCATGAGCCATCATTCTTCCTTACCAACAAAACTAGTGAGGAATATGGGCTGACACTAGCTTTTATGACCCTTGTTTCAAGCATCTCTTTAACAATCTTCTCTATCTCTGCCTTTTGAACATGTAGATATCAATAAGGTCGGACATTGATTGGGGTTCTCCCGGGTAATCTAGGAATTCAGTGGTTATGGGGTCGAAGGGGTGGAAGTCCTTATGGCTTTGCAAATACATCTGCAAACTCACCAAGTAATGATTA
Source organism: Ensete glaucum (assembly GCA_021527575.1). Taxonomy (NCBI): domain Eukaryota; kingdom Viridiplantae; phylum Streptophyta; class Magnoliopsida; order Zingiberales; family Musaceae; genus Ensete; species Ensete glaucum. Next base: position 35,324,949 of record CM038552.1, read on the forward strand.
GACATCTTCAGTTTAGTTATGCATGGTCACTTCCCTCTTAATGCTCTATAATTGTACTAAGAATCTGGTGTGTGCCTTTCGAAGAACCCTCTCCATCTGATGGCTAATGATAATGGTGATCTTGCTTCTGTGCCTTCCTTTAATTACATGCTTTCCATTAATAAAAGACTTTATGATAACTTTTAAAAAATTTCAAGTGACATCACCTAGTGTTGATAACCATTCAATTCCAAGCACCACTTTGTAGTCTTTCAAGGATAGTAAAAAGAAATCTATAAGCAGTTACTGGCCCTACATAATTAGTTTTATCTTCGAACACTTGTTGTCACAAGTTAAAATCCATCTGTCAACAATCTTTACCTCAAATTTGTCACAGCTTTCAATGTAGTAATCTAATCGGGTAGCAACCATATTGTCAATAAAGTTATTAGTGCTACCGATATCAATCAAGATAGTCACAGGTTGGCGTTTCAATATTCCCCCAACTTTCATAGTTTATGCATTGGAGAAGCCAGCCAATGCATGCATTGTATGTGTGATAGGTTCAATCTCTTCATCAGTATCCATATCTTCATGATTAAAGTCCACATTGTTGGTTTCTAGTTCCTCCTCAGTTGTTTCAATCATCAAAAGTTTTCCTTGCTTGCTCTGGTCCTCCTTACTCCATTTTTTGTCTCAATGCCAATACAAACCTTTTGTTGATCTTTCCTTGAGTTCTTCTCCGGTGAGCCTTTGAGGGTTATGGTTACGATTGGGAATAGGTGGGGCCGACAGCTTGTTAATTACTTGTTTGTTGATGCTTTTATTTTAACGAGTCTCCATGCTGATTTTTTTCTTCATGTAAGCGGCAAATGAGATCACAATTGTCATAGTGCGGGATTAGTGAGCCTTAATCTGACACTAGAGATCTGGATTATGTCGTTTAATAAATGTTCTCAACAATTGTTGTTCGGACTAATCTTTGGCTTTATTTGACAATCGTTCAAATCAACTTTGATATTCTAGCACTGTAGAATTTTGATGGATTCTAGTAAGTTGCCCATCAATATTCTTATATTCCGAGGGTCCAAAATGAAGAAGTCCTTTCTTGAATTATTCCCATGAAGGAATCCCGTGATAGGTTTCGTACCAGTAATACCATTTGATCGCATCTCCATCAAGTAGAATTGAAGCTATTTCCACTTTGGATTCTTTTAGAGTTCTATCGAAGTGAGAAAAAAAAATAGCCCTAGAGATCCAATTTAGCTAAAAAAATATTTAGCCCTAAGTGGTACTACCGCCCATCAGAGCATGGGAGATCGAGCTCTAGCGTTACTATCGTCAGCCTGGGCGGTACAACCGCCTACCAGCATAAAATGCTAGTATTACCATTGCCTAGTCTGGTTGGTACCACCACCTGACACAGCCTAGAAGGCTATCTTCTAGCGGTACCATCGCTTGACCCTATTTTAGATTACTAAATAGGCCTTCCAATGGGCCTAAATCAGTCCCAATTAAGGCCTAATGAGCCCTTAATTGAGTTAGTATGATTACATCCAAAACTAACTCAATTAAGACCTAAACTATGATAATCAAGAAATAACAATTATAAAATAAGAATTTTATGTTGTTCAGTATGTCATTAGTTTATTTGAATTTCGTTTGAACTTCTTATGCATCGTCTGAATCTTTAGTGTATCGCTCGATCCATCAGTATGTTGACTCCTATAACATTCGATCTTAGCATAATGTCTAATTTTTCAAGCCCGTTACTTGATCTCTAACTCTGGCCAACATATGATTCTTATGCTTCAATTGTTTTGCTTTTTATGATCGAAGTTAGTCCTGCATCACTTTTCTTAAATATTAATTAGATCATAACTTCATTAATTGAATTAGTGGGTGAATTAGTGCTGATGAGAAATCTTCATCGATTTGAAATTTTTGCTCAATGAAAACTATATTGGAAATGAGTTTAAGTGTAGAGATGTTTATAATAGTGTAAGCAAAGATAATAGATAGTTAAATAATACAACAATAAAGTTAAAGAGCAAAGAAGAGAAAGTAAACTGATTTTATAATGGTTCGATTTCGTGACTTACATCCACTTCCTGGTTCCTCCTCCGTTGAGGCCAACAGCTTCCACTATTGATCTTCCTTCAATGGGTGAAGATCAACTACTCTCTTACAACTCTATTCTCCTTTTACAGGTTTAGCAGATAACCTTTACAAGACTCAAAGCTCTCCCTTAATACAAGGTGAAATGAGGAGAAGCTCTTAGTTACAATAGCATTTTCATAATATTTTTGCTATTAATTGCTTGTATACCTCAAGTAAGAAAGGATGGGATATTTATAAGCCCCAAATGGCTTCAAAAGTGGAGCCAAAAATTAATTTTTAAGTGATCTCGAGGTGCTACTCTCGAAGACTGCGTTCTGAGCGGTTCAGTCGCCTAACAGTTTGGGAGGGTATGTTTTGGGCAGTTTAGCCGCCTAACAGTCTGGGAAACTATATCTGGGTGGATCAACCACCTGACATGCCTTCGAAAATTGTATCATCTTGGAGACCGTGTCTTCGAAGATCGTGTCTTATCTGACTTTGGGTTACTGAAATGACTTTTATAATAAGTCCAAATCAGCGCCAATTAAGGCCTAATGGCCTCTTAATTGAGTTAATAAAACTAATTCTTATTATGATGCTAATTACTACACTAAACATATAATATTCTTTGTCTAATCATCTCTTCGGCGAACTCCCAACATCTTTCCGATAAACCCCGTGAGCTCCTGATTTCCTTCAGTGAACTCCCAACGAACTCCTAGTATTCTTTCGATAAACTCTCGACGAGCTCCCGATAACCTGTCGGTGAACTCCCAACGAACATCCTAGCAAACTTCTGTGAGTTCTCGACGAGCTCCCGATTTCCTTCGGCAAAGTCCCAATGAACTTCCAGCATTTTTCCAGCGAACACTCGACGAGCTCCCAACAACCTATCGACGAAATCCCGATGAACTTCCTGGCAAACTTCTGGTGAGTTCTCAGTGAGCTCCCAACAACATTGTTTGAACCTCGGCCAACCTCTGGCGAACTCTCGGCGAGCTCCCATTGTATCGTCCGAACCTTGGCCCGATGCTCGAACTTGACTCCAGCCCAACATCTGATTGTACTGTCCTTTACTATCGCAGTTAATCCTGCATCATTTTCTTTAACACACAAGTTAGATCATAAAACCCATCAATTGATTTCACTATCAAAATTTGAGATTCAACAATCTCTCCCTTTTTTATGATGACAACCAATTGATGATGGACTTAACCTTAACTCCCCCTATGTATATGCCATAGGAAAAATACAACAAACTCGAGTTCAAAAGAACCCATCACTTTTGAATTCAAGTATATTATTTTCATAATTAAACCATTCATGATACCATACATTATAAAGTTTTTAATATATTTATTTTCTTGGTATCACATAAAAATTTTAATCATTATATTCACAACATAACCATGCCATTAATTATGATATAGCATTCATTTAAAGATGTCAAAATATATCTCTTATGTCATTATGTCATTTTCTCACCTTTTATCATCAACAAAAAGGAAGAATGCTCAATTCATATTTGAACATTTATCACAAATATCTATCATTTAAATATTTATCATTTTTGAATATTTATCAAAAATATTCAAACATATCATTTATTATTTGTCATCAGTATATTATCTCTCCCCTTTTGTCATCAAAAAAGTATATTATATCTCCCCCTTTTGTCATAAATTTTCTAAACAATTGTTCAAAACAAATGTTCATTATATGATAAAATTTCAAACACAACATTTATCATATGTCATCAATCATACCGTTTATCATTGTTATCAAAAAGGATAAATATTCATCATATATTTGATGACAAAAGGGGAGGGGGTGTCAACACACTTATTATAAATATTCATTACACAAAGAAAGAAATTTAGTGCATTCTCCCCCTTAGTAAAAAAATAGAGTTTAATCCATTTCATATCAAATTATTTTCTTTCCCTTTGTAAATAAAATAGAAGAAGAAGAAGAAGAAGAAGAAGAAGAAGAAGAAGAAGAAGAAGGGGAGGGGGTGTCAAAGATCCAAAAATCAAGTATCCCAAAATAAAATAAATTATTAAGAGGAGAAATACATTTGAAAATATTCATGAATCCAATAATCAAAATATTGAAAGAGACTTCTTGAATCTTTCACAAGAGAATTTTAACTTGTAATTTTTTTTTTTTGTAAATAATAAGAAGAAATAATCAAGTGAAATCATTTCAAAGGATAGCTCAAAAAGTTTAGAAATCTAAGAAAAATATAAGAGCTGCTCATATCATCTCATGTAAATATCAAGAAATCCTCATAGTCATGATAGCAAATCATGCATTTAGAAAGTTTTTCATATCTAATTTTCAAGCAAATTATTCCTCATCTAATGATTTTATTGCAAGATAGCAATTTTATCTCCCCCTTGGTCATTGTAAATAATAAAAATGAGTCCTAGGAGAGTAAATAATCTTGATTTGTTTAAGGTAAATCTTAATACATATAATTCATTCAAATAATTCTTCTTAATAAAATGGAAGAATAATCTTGATTAAAAATCTAAAATTATAGTTGTTAAGATCGTAAATCTCTTTTTTATTAAAAAAAGAAATCATAGAGTTTAAAAATAATTTTCATAAAGGATAAGTCAAGTTAAGAAGTCAACCAGAAGTTTAAAGAAAATCATTCAGTTTTTAATTCATCACAAATTTAAGAAATATTAATTTGGTGATATACCATATATGAATATAAGGATGTCATAAATGAATCATATTATAAAGGATATTAATACCAAATCATAAATACCATAAGATATAATTTACTTTGATAGATTTCCTTTTAAGCCAAAAAGAAATTTTATGAGATCAAATAATAAGAATGATCTTGTTTCATATAGATAGTTTTATTTAATAAAACAAAAAAATCCTAGTGAACAATCTTGATTTATATAAAGTTCTCAAATTATGATTTTCAAGATGTCAAGATCATGATAAGACCCTTTTTATAGTACATTGCATAGGAGAAAAGAAAATTTTGATTTATCAAGAACATAGTTCTTAATGAAAATCTCAAGTTATAAGATCATAAGTCTACTCTTTGGTAAAAAAAAAATTATAGAAGTAAAAAAAAATAATTCTCATATAAGATGCCTCAAGTAAAAAATCATGAGAAAGTTCATGATTTGGTCGAAAAAAATCTCAAAAATTTTAATTATCAAAATTACTTTTATAGTTCAAGAGATTCAACAATAATTATAACACTTTATCTCTTACTAAAAACTTGATTGAGAAATTTTCAAAGAAAAACTTTTCTTCTTTTTAGTTATTTCAATCTATGTGATTTGTTTCATACAAAAATTCCTTCACCTTTTATGCCAAATCCATACATTAATTATCATTTAAATTATAGTTTCATCTAAAAAGAAATCATCAAGGTCATTAAATTAAGTAAAATATTTTTAACCTTTTTAAAACTGAAAATCAAGTATCATTTCCAAAAGAAATCATAAAATATTTTCAAACAAATACTTTGATTTATTCCAATTCCAATGATTTTTAGAGTGAGTTATCATGCTCACTTCATTCTCATTAAATATATTTTTAATTTTCAAAAATATTAGGCAATTAAGCATGATTTTTCTTTCCTTTTTTATAATGTTCTATGCTCAAATTATATCATTCAATAATATCCATTTAATCATACAACCCATATTTCAAGTTAATTCTTCAACATTATCAAGACCATTACAATAACATATCAAAATGATAAAACATCTTCAAAACAAAAATTCAACCAACCTCAATTCCAACATGTAAATGAGTCTAACTCTTTACACGTAGTGCAAGGAGTTGACAAACTCATTCCAAAATTTTTTATTTATTTCAAGTCTATCTAATATATCATTCAAATCATACAACTATTCAACCATCAATCAATCATAACATTTAGGTCATTCAACAATAGTCTTTCCAAATATTCAAACCAATGATTTTAAACTTATTATTCAATCATCGTCAAAATCTTATTTATGTAAATTTTAACATATTTTTCAATAACTATGGTTCTTTTGTTCTATACTTATATATTCTAGCTAGCGTCATCAAGATTAATTATATAATGATAACTATTTTCAATAAAATGATTTGTTATAATAGAAATAAGGAGTATTAAGCTTCAAACATCTTAATTCAAATAATTTTCATTATTTTTTATATTTTAGCTAGGAAGCTTGATAACTAAGTTAGATCTCAAGTCAAATGGTTTAAGCATCCCCACAATGTATCATTTCATTTTGCTTCTAGCCGTAGTTTGGTGACAAACCTATAAGAACTATTTATGTATCCATTTTACATTGGGACCTATATGAAGAAATTTATCTTTATTATCTAATAGTTTTTGGTTATTTGTTATTCCCTTAGGAACCCAAACTATTTATGAGGACTATAGTTTTTGAATGAACATTTATAAGCTTTATGTCGTAATCTACTAAGAAAATTACATTTAATTTTTGATGACAAATTTAAGGTACGTCCTTTAACAAAACTAGTTGGCTTTTGTTGAATGTTACTAACAAAGTCTATGTCATTTCTTTTATTAATATGACCCTTATTGATAAGGATCATATTTAGGGATTTGTTCCTAATTTTAAGTTTTTTTAATGTAGTCTTAAGCATGATATTTTATTCTTTAACACTATCTAGTGTTTCACATTTAGAGCAAAAATTGTGTAACGGTAAAGTATCATACAAGGTTTCATGTTTGATGCAAGTATTATGTGATAGTGCTACTTCATGCATTTCATCAAGTTTACTAATCATTGCTCTACCTTAAGTAATTTATAGGATTTACTAATCTTTCTAAATTCATCATAAAACTCATGAAAGGAAAGTAATAACTCATTAAAAGTAAAAGAACTTTCGGGTGGGTTACTTACCTCATTGCAGTTGGCCACGAGTATCACGGCCCCCGAATTATATCACCTTCGAGAGGTGTAACCATGTCATAAATCAATAATTTTGTAATCATCACAATCTATCCAGGATCCAATCAAACATTTGAGGACATCGATAAAATATTCATTCTTCAAAATTTACATATATAAAATTTATGTAATTTATAAACATACATCACATCACTCAAATATCTATGAAACCCAAAAACCAACTTAACAGATATTAACCATACTTATAATTCATCAGTGAAGTAATCTATATAATCACCAAACTAGCCATTTATCATAAATTCACTTCATCATAGGCAAAAACTCATCATTCCAAAATAACTCCAAATATAAGAGGTCTTTTAAAACTTTTACATGATACATCAATCAAATTCGTCGTCAATATTTCATTACACATGAAATATACTTATACAAAAACCACAATAAATCATCTGATAATACTTGCCAACAATCTGTATATCTCTCCACTAGTGTCAAGCTGACCTGAAAGATTTGATAACAAAGGAGTGAGCTAAAAAGCTCAACAAGCGTTTAACAAATCCAAGATAAGAGCGATGACATACAAACAAGCTGGTATCAAGATACAAAGTAAAGATACAAGAATTTATGGATATTAACTCATTAGATACAGGAGTTCAAATGTCATTTCATTCAAAACATATTTGGTTCATAACAAACGAAATACAGAGTAATTGGAGTATATCAATAACGTAAAAGGTACTTTAAAACATACCAAAGGCACATAGGACATTTCGAAACATATCAATGACAAATGGAATATTTTGGAACATGTCAATGGCAAATGAAGCATTTCGAATATATCAATATATGGTGAAATATTTCAGAATATAACAATGGCATATATAACATTTTGAAGTATGTCAAGGATATAAACATATTACGAAGCATATCAATGGTGAATGAATAATCTCAAAGCTTATCAAGTGAACAAATGAGGAACAGAAGCTCAATGTTATATCAGACATAACATTCATTTCATCTTATCCAAAGTGCACAAACAATTCGAAAGTAATGTTTTAGATATCATATCAAAGACAATGAGGGTGAAGTGGGACCATAAGCATAATGTGAAATATCTATCACTGAATGACTACCAAACATAAGTCTTCCACATCTGGGAGCTCCATCCACCAACATCTGAGTGAAGTCAATGGGGCCGGCAAGAGCATAGTTGGCTCTGAACACAATACCATTTACCATTTCTAGCAAAGGTCCAGAAAATATCCCATAAACACCAGAGTACAAAAGGACATAAGCAATAAAAGTGGCATATCTCGAAAGCACATGCGTAACAACGAAATATACATGTACTAACATGAAGCAAGTACGGTGTCAACATAAACATTCACAATTTACATTCATATACACAAAGCATAAAGAACATGAGTACATAAAAATTTAGAACAATAATGTAAGGCTCAATTGAAGAAAGAGTTTTAATTAGATCATAGACAGAATATGATCCGATGGTATATCAAAAACATAGATTTTGAAGTGGGACATAAACATAATGTGGTCCATCTGACCACCAAACATAATAGAGCATCACAGGCTTCCAGCATAACATACTCTTTATCATTTCTAGCAAAGGTTCAGAAAGTACCCCACAAACACCGGAGTACAAAAGGACAAGTGCAATAAAATGGACATGTATTGGAAGCACACACGGAATAATGAAAAATACATGTGCCAATATGAAACAATAAGATGTAAACATAAGCTTTCACATAGAGCATTCGGAATGGATAAGAAATAAGAGTTAAGAATTCAAAGCTCAATTGAAGAAAATCCATTTCTGAAGGTAAACAAGAATAGACAAAGATCAACAAACACATGATTCCAATAAAATTTAAGAGGCATATAACATGAAACATTTATACATTTAATTGTGCTCCAAATTACTCAAGATGGTATGGACAGAAATCTAGTTTCTCATGAAACATATTTTGGATAAATTTGAGTTTCCAACATGAAGTTACGAGCAATTAAGTGAATAAAAATCAGAATATCGAAACTAGATTCAAGTCTTTACATCCAAGCAAGAAAGATACTAATTGCAAGGTTATAACAATCAATTGAATCTTATCCAAATGAATACAAAGATTGGGATGCTAATACAAAATGATCTAGACATTTACAAGGTTTTAATAGCTCAATTAATCATAACAAGATAGAAAGATTAGGACACTTGTAAAATCATAATAAATTCAATCGATCATATCAAGATAAAAACAGGATGGTAATACGAAAGGATTGAAACACTTGCAAGGTCATAACAATTCAATTGATCAATAATAAGATAAAAGCAAGACTAGGACACTTGCATTTTAATGATTTCAATTCGAAGTCATTATACCTAAATTTTTCTCTTTCTTTTATTTTTATGCTTTTTTTATTCTCTCCTCCCTATTTTATTATCTTATTTCCTCCTTCACAATTATAGCTCATGGATAACATATAAGGGTTACAATCATCTACTCAATCCCTCTACTTTCTCTCATTTTCTTTCTCCCGTAATCGCAACGTTCTTTTTTTCTTTCTTTCCCACAGCAACAACTTCTCTTTTTTGCCCTTTACTTTTCCCCTTCAATTCTTCCTTTCTTCTCTCCTAGACGCAGCCCTAGCTGTAGCCTTCTCCCCCTTTTTCCTCCTTTCCTCTCTTTTCCCTCTTCTCCTTCCTCTATTATTCTTGTCTTCTTTTTATTTTCTCTTCTCACACCCCCTTCTTTCCCAGCCGCAGTTGTCATAGCTACAGCCCTCTTCTTCCCTTTCTTTTCTCTTCTTCTCTCTTCCTCTTATTCTTTCCCCTTTTCTCTTATCCTCTTCTTCGCTTCTCTTCCCCATCGCACAGCACCTCCTCTGTTTTCTCTACAGGAAACAGAGGTACTGCTTCCTTTCTTACTTCCTTCTTTCCTTTCTCTTCCTCTTCCTCCTCCTCCCACTTCTTCTTCCCCTCTTCTTCTTTCCCTACCGCAGCTGCCACAGTTGTAGCAACAGCCACAGCCACCCCTTTCTCTTCTTTCCTCCCTTTCTCTTCTTTCTTTTCTCCTCTTCTTCCTCTTCCTTCCTCTTCTTCTTTCCTCTTCTTCTTTTCCTGCCACAATTGCAGCCACAGTCGCAGCCACCCCTTTCCTCTCCTCTCCTTTCTTTCTCTTCTTCTCTTCTTCCTCTTCCTCTCCTTTCCCCCTTTTCTTCTTCTAGCTGTAGCCGCCTTCTTCCTCCCCTGTTCTTCTCCTTTCCTTCTCTCACAGCCGCAGCCCCTTCTTTTCTTCCTCTCCTTCTCTTCTTCTTCCCCTTCTTCTCCTTTCCCAACCAGAGCTGCCACTGCCCCAGCCCCAGCCGCAACTGCAGCCCCCTTCCTCTCCTTCTTCTTCTCTAATCCTCCCCTTTTCTTCTTCTCTTCCTTCTTCCCCTTCCCTTCTTCTCTTCTCCTTCCCTTACTTATCACCACCGCCTCTTCTCTCCTCTCCTCTGTTTCCTTCGGTAAACAGAGGCATGAAGAAGGTGGAATCGCACATTCTATTTCTTTCATTCTTTTTTTATAACTTTATAGGTTAGTCCTCGAAAGATTTATATTGACGATTAGACCTCTAAAATTTACAAATAAGTCCTGTTATAATTTTTCAAGAACGAGCGATATTACAACTAGCGCAACATCATCCACTTCTTTCTAATTGTATTTTTCATCTTTAGAGCTTCTTGCATTCATAGTAATAAGTTTTGTCCATCTTTAAATTATTTTTATGGTTCATGTTGATTAAATTATCTAGTTCATTTGTCAAATGTTCAAAGTTCACATCACTCGAGATTTCATTCGGGGAGTCATGTGTTCTCTTTAGTTTTAATTATTTTTTATCCTTTATAAGATATTCTTAGGTTATCAATGTCAAATTTTTTTTACTCTTAGGAAGGTATTTATTTTATTCATTTTTATAAGATATTTTATTTAATGATTTATTTAAAATTAGTCTGCTTTCATTTATTAATTCTAATATATGCCAAATCTCAAAAGCCGAATCATAAGAGGAAATCCGATCAAATTCATTTTTGTTGAGAGCACAATATAAGACATTCATAGCCTTAACATTTAAAGAAAATATTTATTGTTCATAATTATTCCAATCATTTATTGGATTTGATGACTTTTGAAAAAAAAATTTAATAATACACCACAAATCAAAATCTATCGAAATAAAAAAGATGCGTATTCAAAACTTTCAAGATGTATAGTTCATCCCATTGAACATAGGAGGACATGTAATAGAAAGTCACTCTTGATTGCCAATAAAAATCATCTCTTTTGAATTTTAAGCCAATTAGATAGAAACGTGACTCTGAGACTAATTGTTAGGATTAAAGCGACACTAACAGGGGGCAGGGGTGAATTAGTGTTGATGAGAAATCTTCATCGATTTAAAAAATTTGCTCAATGAAAATCATATTAGAAATGCATTTAAGTGTAAAGATGTTTGCAATAGTGCAAGCAAAGATAATATATAGTTAAATAACAAAGAAATGGAGTTAAAGAGCAAAGAAGAGGAAGCAAACCAATTTTATAGTGGTTCAGTCTTATGACATACGTCCACTTCCTAATTCCTCCTCCGTTGAGGCTATTGGCTTCCACTATTGATCTTCCTTCAATGGGTGAAGATCAATTACCCTCTTATAACTCTATTCTCATTTTACATATTTAGGAGATAACATTTACAAGATTCAAAGCTCTCCCTTAAATAAAAAACTACACAAGACGAAATGAGGAGAAACTCTTAATTACAACAGCATTTTCATAAGATTTTTGCTTTTAATTGCTTGCATACCTTAGGCAAGAAAGGGTGGAGTATTTATAGGCCCCAAATGGCTTCAAAAGTGGAGTCAAAAATTAATTTTTAAATGATCCTGATATGCTAGTCTCGAAGACTGTGTTTTGAGCAATTCAACCACCTAACACACTCTAGGAGACTATGTTCCAGGTGGTTTAGCCACCTGATAGTCTGGGAGACTGTGTATGGGCAATTCAACCACCTAGTCTAGGCAGTTCAACTGCCTGACACGCCTTCAAAGACTGTGTGATCTTGGAGATCGTGTCTTCGAAGACCGTGTCTTATTTGACCTTGGGTTACTGAAATGACTTTTATAATGAGTCTAAATCAATCCTAATTAAGACCTAATGGTCTCTTAATTGAGTTAATAAAACTAATTCTTATTACGATGCTAATTACGACACTTAACGTATAATGTTTGTTATCTGATTGTCTCTTCGATGAACTCTTGGCATCTTTCCGATGAACCCCCGACGAGCTCCCAATTTCCTTCGCGAACTCCCAGCATTCTTTCGGCGAACTCCTGACAACCTATTGGCGAACTCCCTTTGAACTTCCCAAAAAACTTCTGGTGAGTTCCCAACAAGCTCCTGATTTCCTTCGGCAAACTCCCAACGAACTTCCAGCATTCTTCTAGCGAACACCTGGCGAGCTCCTGACAACTTGTCGACGAACTCTTAGCGAACTTCCTAGCAAACTTCTAGTGAGTTCTCGGTGAGCTCCTGACAACATCGTTTGAACCTCGGCCAACCTCCGGCGAACTCTAGGCGAGCTCCCATTACGTTGTCCGAACCTCGGCCCGATGCTCGAACTTGACTCTGGCGCAACATCTGATTGTACTGCCCTTTATTATCGCAGTTAATCCTGCATCATTTTCTTTAACACACAAGTTAGATCATAAAATCCATCAATTTATTTCATCATCAAAATCCGAGATTTAACAAGGTTGGGATCGATTGCTATTGATGCCAGTGGCCAAAAAGGGCTGTGATGCATCAGTTGTGAAATCTTGGGTTTTGATGATGAAACCAATTGATAAAGTTATAATCTAATATGCATTTAAGTGATGTAGGACTAGCTTCAATCAAGGAGATGTAAATTGATTAAAATAGGAAAATCAAATGTTGGGATGGAGTGAAACATGTCAAAAGATTGGTCGTCGTATTAGTAGAAGGCTTCGTGTCATGAGTTTGGGCATCAGGCCAGAATGATCGGACATTGCACCAAGAAAATCGGATGTTGTGGAGGTCAATATGCCAATTAGGCAATACACCGCAAGAGAGGATGATGCGCCAAAGAGTCGAACAAATCATTAGATGAACCAATGACCTGTTGGACAACATGTAATTCATGATTTGTAATAATTTATCTAGATTGAAATAGTTTAGAGTTCTAATTGAGTTGATTTTGAATGTAATTAGGCTAACTTAATTAGAGGCTAATTATGCTATAATTAAACCTTAATTAAACTTGATTTGAGCTCATTAGAAGACTCATTTCATTGACCTAGAAGGAGGTATAGCCAGGTTATTAGATGGTATAGCTTAGGGTATAAAAAGTACTAAAAAGTACTTTTTTAAGATTCTTGGGTTGTGGTACCATCTGGTTCGATGGTAGTATCGCCAATTGATGGTAGTACCACCTTTCTCGGGTGGTGGTACCACTATAGCCCAAAACCCTGAGCTCTGTTCGATGGTGGTATCACTGGTGCAAGTGGTGGTACCGCCCGTACACTAAAATCTCAGGGGTGTTTGAATTTTTGGCTCTAATTTTTGAAGCCAATTGAGATCTATAAATACCCCAAGTATTCTTACTTAGGGTAGCAAGAAAGTTAAATAAAAACTTATGAAAATGTAATTATAATTTCTTGAGAGTTCCCTTCCTCTTCTCTAAGTGTGATTTCTATTTAAGGGAAGGCTAAAAGAATTGTAAAGGTTGTCTCCTAACCTATGAGAAGGAGAATAAAGTTGTAAGAGGGTGGTTGACCTTCACCCATTGAAAAAAAATCAATAGTGGAAGCCGGTGACCCCGACGGAGGAGGAATCGGAAGTGGACATAGGTTATGTCGATCGAACCACCTTAAACTCGGTGTGCATTTCCTTTTATACTCTTCATTATTATTGCTTTTTGATTAACTACTTTTAACTCTTTCCACGTCGAAGCACACTTTCAATATTGTTTTTATAGAATAAAATTTTCAAACCGAGGTTTTTCATGAAAGTACTAATTTACCCCCACCCCACCCCCCTCTTAATGCCAACTCGATCCTAATAGCGGTGAGGTAGGAACGATCGTTGAGGTAGTGACGATGGTTGTTGTTAGTAGCAACATCGTTGAGAGCTAGGAGGCAGCATTGGTCATTGCAATTGTGGTGGGAGCTGCCACTAATGATCACGAAGTTAGTGAAGGCATCACCAAGGGGTCACCATGGTTAATCGTGGAGAAGTTACCATTGTTGAGGTTTGAGATGCAGTGACAGAGGGTTGTAAGGGGATCCAGCAATCGTGGCAATCAGGAGGCGATGTGGATGGGTTGGCGATCATGCACCTAGAAAGCAGGGCTAGCGACGTGATTGGGAAGCAGCGTCAAAGGGTGGTCGCAGATTGCAAAGGAGGAAGGTGACAATGAGAGATTACTGCGGTCATCTTGGTGTCGTAGACGAAGGTGGTCAACAATTGTGGGATGGCGTTGGTAGTTGGTTTTTGCAATGATGGCTACAAGATCTAGGAGGGGAAGTTGTAGTGCAGATCGATAGCAGTGGAGATCGACAATAGCAAACATGGAGTCAGAGGGGGGCATCAAGGCAGTTGTGAAATCATAGCGAAAATGCCAAGATCACAGCTCTGATACTAGATGATAAGAACCCTTAGGGTTCTATCATAGAAGAGAGGGAGAAGATATAAATATCACTTCGAGGGGATCTACCTCCTTGATCACTTCAAGGGGATCAACCTCCTAGGGTGTGACAAAGGGTTGAAATATTATTTTTCTTGATAAGAAAAAGAAGCAATTACACCCATATTTATATAGTTCCACCTAGAGTCCCTATGTACTTGGACTCCTAATAAAATAATAAATTTTAAATAACTCCTAATTGACTCCTACTGGATTAACAAACTCATAGAAACATGACTCAAAAAGTTTAGAAATTTAATAAGATCCTACTAGAGAAGAAAGAAGGAGAAGAAGGAAGAGAAGGGGGACTGCGCTCCTCTGCCTTCCACACGAGGAGGTACATTGATGGAGGAGTTGAAAGAAAATAAGGAGAGGAAGAAGAGGAGAAAGAATAGAAAGAAGGAAGAGAAGGGGGCAACGATCCCTGCCTTCCGCATGAGGAAACAGAGGAGGTGCGATGTGTTTGGGAGAAGGGAAGTAGAAGAAGAGAGGAAGAAGAAGAGGGAGAAGAGAGGGAAGAAGATAAAAGAGGAAGGAGGATGCAGCTAGGGCCATGGCTAGGAGAGAAGAAGGAAAGGAAAAATATAAGGGGAAGAAGAAGAAGAGGTAGCGCGGCTAGGGGAAGAAGAAGAGGAGAGGAAGGAAGAAGATAAAGAGAGCTATGACTATAGCTATGGAAGAGAGAGAAGAAGGCGAGGAAGAAGAGGAGGGGAGAGGGGAGAGCAGGCGACTGCACTCCTCTACCTTCCGCATAAGCTATGACTATGGAAAAAGAAGGGAAAGGGAGAGAGAGAAAGAGGAAGGAGAAAGGAGAATGTAGAAGAAGAAGGTGAGGGAAGAAAGGGTTATAGCTATGGCTAAGGGAAGGGAGAAGAAAAAAAAGAGGGAGAAGAGGAGGAGGAAGGGAAGAAGAAGGATTTGGCCTTAAATTTCTTTGGATCAAAATCTTTTAAAGGCAAGTGTTTTAACTCTTTTTTACAGCAATTCTCATCTTTGCTTTCACCTTGATTATGAGAAATTTGAAGATTTTTAGCCTTACACATGATATCAATCTTGCTATGATATAAAACTCTGAATCTAAATTTTTTTGAGATGATGTTCTCTGATGTTTTATTACTAAATTGCTTGTAACTCCTTGATCGAAACTCTAATTCATATAAAACCTAATTCATTAGAAAGTAGGTTGATATATCTTTCAATTGATACATATTTTGGATAAGTTGGAGCATAATTGGTTATTCAAATTATACATGAAATGTGCCTCCCAAATTCTGCTAGAATAGAGCTTTTGCCAAAATTTTCTATTCTTGTTTCATCTCTTTGAAAATTGAATTAATCTAGAATTCTTTCTTTAAATGAAGCTTTATGTGATTGCTTTGAATTCTTGTATGTTGTTGTCCTTAATTCTTTTTATACCTAAATATATTATATGAAATTTTATATTTGGATCACATTGTTTCATATAGGCATATATATGTTTCGTTGTTTAATATGTGCTTTCGATATATACCAATTTTATTACTCATAATATCTTTTGTACTATGGTGTTTGTGAGATAATGTGAACTTTTGCCATAAATGATAAAGGGAGTTATGCTTAGAGCCTGTGATGCTCGGTCAACCCCCTATGACCTCATCTAGATGTGGGTGGATAGAGCTCCCAAACATGGGAGACTTATATTTGATAGTCATTCAGGAATGGATAGGCCATATTATATTTATGATCTCACTTCACCCTCTCTATTTTTTATATGATATCTAAAGCATTGCTTATGTTTTTCTTTGTACGCTTTATATAAGAATGAAATGATTGCAACATCAAATATGACATACAAGCTTATGTTTGTTATTTATTCACTAGATATCCTCTGAAATATTTCATATGCCTTTGATATGCTCCTAAATATTCTTATCCCTTTGAGATATGCCTATCTCATTTATCATTGATATGCTTCAAAATATTTTATATGTCATTAATATGCTCCAAAATATTTCATATGCCATTGATATACTCCTAAAAATTCTTATGCATTTGGTATGCATTTAAATGTTTCATAGGTCATTTGATACATGCCTAAATTCTTCTTATACCATTGATATGCTATGAAATATTTTATATACCATTGATATGCTCCGAGATATTTCATATGTCATTGATATGCTCTGAGATACTTTTACGCCAATGATATGCTTAAATTATTCCTACTCTATTGTTATAAACAAAGTATGTTTCGTATGAAACAACATTTATGATTCTGTACTGATAAGAACTTATAAATTTTTGAACTTTTGAGTCATGTTTTTGAATTAGTTTCTATGAGTTTGTTAGTCTAGTAGGAGTTAATTAGGTGTTTATTTAGAATTTATTATTTAATTAGGAGTCTAGATTCTAAGAGATTAGGTGGAAGAGTCCAAGACCTAAGGGACTCTTGGGTAGAACTATATAAATATAGGTGTAACTATTTTTTTTATCATCAAGAAAATATTATTTTAGCCATTTGGCAAATCCTAAGAGGCTGATCCCCTCGAAGTGATCAACGAGGCTAATCCCCTCGAAACGATCTTTATCACTTTCTCCCTCTCTTCTACGATAGAATTCCGAGGGGATCTTATCATTTGGTTCAAAACAGTGATCTCGTTGTCGATCTACACTGCAACTCCTTTTAGATCTTGTAGCCACCTCGTGTAAACCCGCCACTACAACCATAGCCCTCAGTTGTGCTGCCATCTTTCTCCTTTGCCATCATCACACCAACACATCCCTTCTTCCTCTACCTGGTGTCACCATCTCCCTCCTATGCTCTGTCTACCATCTCCCTCATTTGCTATCGACAGCCCACACCCTCCTCTATCCCTCTGGCCTTACAACGACCCTTGCACGACATCCTCAAGTTGCAACTAGCCCCATCTCACTCTCTGGTGACTGAGCAAGGAAGGGATCACTACCGCTGACCACCCCTCATTGGTAGGCAAGGGAACATAGTGACTGCAACCATACGATCGCCTCTTAGTGACCACAGCAAGTGGTGACATCGCTAATGCCCTCCCTTCCGCTGCAATCTCCTAGTTGTTGACTCCCGCTCCAGTTGTGCCCTACCACATCCTCTATAATTTGTGGCCACCCTATGTTGCCGCCTCCCTTTCCGCCTATATCTCTAGCATACAACTGTTTCATCATTATTGCTTCCCGCTCTAGCCGCACCCTATGATAGGACCCTAGCTAGGTTGAGTCCTAGTTTATTAAGTTGAGTCCATAGATTGAGCCCTATTGGACAGCCTAGACCTAACATTGAGTCAGCTAAGAGTTGATTTGAATAAACCAGCCCAAATCCTAGTGGGATTAGGATTCGACTGAATTGGAGTTTGATTAGGAGTATGAGTTGGAGTTGAATTCTATTCCCAATAGGACTCTAATTAGGAGTCCTAATCTATGGGGTATCTTCATGAACCCTATAAATACTCATGTAAATTCTCTTTAAAAAGCAATGATGAATTAAGTTTCCTTTCAGCCTTATAGTTGAAACCCTAGAGGGTTGATTCCCTATAGAGATCTAGGAGGGCTGATCCCTTACACAAATTAGTTATCTTTAATAAAAACCTTCGAGTTCTATTAATCGGGTCTCAAAGTAGCATTCTTGGCATCTCGTTGTTCATCTACTGCTGCCATCTTCATTTGGTACTATTATCTTCATATGCGTTGTCATCTTCTTATTGATGTCGTTACCATTTTCCCCTATTGAAACCATTGCCATCTTCCTTAGTTGCTATCGTTATCATCTTCCTTGATTGCTGCCGCTACTATCTTGCTATTACTATTGTTGCCATCTTCCTCGGTTGTTGCTGCTGCCATCTTTCCCTGTTACTGTCGTTGTCATCTCCATCTATTGTTGCCACTGACATCCTCCCCTATTGCAGCCGCTGCCATCACTCCCTATTGCTACTGCAATTTGCAATCTTAGGGTAGGCATCTAACCCTAGATTACTGCTTTTATCACCATCTTTACCTCCTTTTGCTGCCACCAATAGCAGCCATCTAGCACAGCCATCTAACCCTACATTGATGCCGTCTACACCACCTTCATCCCTTGTTACTATCACCATCAGCAACAACTATCTTATGCCCTTAATCTGTCAATAAAACGAAACATTATAGATCTTCAATCTTATGAGATGGTCTCAGATGATGCAATTGATGCAAAGCTTGAAGCCTTCGAGGTCCACATAGAGAACAAGTTATGAACACTCTTCCGAGAATTCTGATTTGACTGATTAGAGAGCCCAAAGAGATCTCAACATGGAGAAGTTTTATATCACAAGGAGAACTAATCCGAGATAGGTGATTAAGCACAGGAATTAGCATACCCATGCATGAGAGTGGAGTTCCCTATATGGAAAGATGGAGGAAATTCAAGAGCGAATTGTTGATCCGCTTTGGACCATCAGAGTATGAGAACGTGAACGACCAACTCACGGAGATTCGTTAAACCTCGACTGTGCAAGAATATCAAACTAGGTTTGGACATCTTTCAAATCAAACTCATGATTGGTCTGAAAAATAACTATTATGGACATTCATCGAAGGACTTAAACCATAGACCTGATGTAAAATTAAGGTGCAATAATCTATTAGGACCCTAGCTAAGTCAGGTTCATCTATTCAGGTTGAGTCATGTTAGCCAGAATCAGTTATGGGTCGGGTGAATCTTATCAAATCAGTTATGAGTGAATTGAGTGATTTTTATCTTCAGTTGGGATTGAGTCAGTTATTATTTTCAGTTAGGAGTTTATCAAGTTAGTTAAGAGTCAAAGATTAGTAGGACTCTTGGTAGAGCCCTATAAATAAGGTTGTAAACTCTTTTATGGAGATTAATTAATGAAGAAGTATTAGTTTTAGCCATAAGCAAAACCCTAGAAGGCAAATCCCCTTGAAGTGATCTAGGAGGCCCGATCCCCTCAAAGAGATCGATTATCCCCTTTTCTACCTGCTTTCTCCATGATAGAACCCTAAGGTTTTATCAATTGGTATCAGAGTAGCGATTCTCGACGTTCCTATTGTGATTCCATGATTGCTCCTCTCGTCATCATTGTCAATGTCATCATCATCGCCATCATCATTATATCTACTATCTTGATGTAAAAGAGAGAGAGAGAGAGAGAGAGAGAGAGAGAAGAAAAAGAAGCCGCAACACCCCTCCTTTCTCCTTATCTTCTTAAAAAAAAAGAAAAGAGAAAGAGAAAGAAAGGGAGAAAGAAAAGAGAGAGAGAGGGAATAAGAAGAAGAAGGGCCTCGCACCTTCCCCCTTCTTCCTCCCTACCTACCTGTTGCTAGCCCTCTTCCTCTCCTCCTCTCTTACTGCAGTAGCCACACATCGTCGCTGCCCTCTCCCTCGGCTGCCACTTCCTCTGCCGGCCACCTCTATTCCTCTCCTCCTTGCTGTTGCCGCCGGCCACCATATCCCCATCTCCCCTGCCGTAGCAGCTACCCCAAACGTCCATGCGCCTGCAGCCTCCTCCCATCGGCCATCGCTATCCTTCCTTGGCCATGCACAGCTACTGCTCGTAGCCCTCGTCGCTGCCACATAGCCGTTGCCACCCCTCCTCTATAGCAGTCGCTCCCAACCACTGCCATCCCCTCATCTACTATCGTCCAGCCTCGACAGTGCCTACCCTTGCCACTGCTGCCTTTCTCTCCTCCCTCTACCGCTGTCTAGCCTCTTCCAACTGACCTTCACCACTGCCTTGCCCTCCTCATGCCGCACCCCTTCTTCCTCCCCTGTTCCTGCCGTCGGCCACCATCTCCTTTTCTCCTCCAGTGCCGTCTCAGCCACTGCCTCCCTTGCTCTCAACCGCAACCATTGCTAGGCGCTCCTCACGCTGATGCCACAGCCTCCTCCCACTCTAGCCCTTGGCCATCGCCCTGCCGCCGCTACTAGCCGCTGCCCAGCCACATCGTTGTTGCCTATTTCCCCAACGGCTACTATCTCTCCTCCCTGCCACCGTCGTCGGTCGTCCCTACCCACGCTGCTCTTCCTTTCCTCCTCTTCTTCATCACTGTCGGATAGCCGCTGTCATCTTCCTTCATAGCCATAGCCGCCACCCTCTGTAGCACCCTCACTTTCCTTCCTCTATTGTTGCAACCGCCGTAACCTCCTCTACCATCGAGGCTACCTCTGTTCCTCCCCTCCGCTCCTCATGACACCACTACCTCCTCTCTTGCCGCTGCTGCCCTCGCTATTGTAGTCACTTTCAACCGCGCCCTTGCGTTGCTCTCCTCCTCAATCGCTGCCGCCAGCCACTCTTCTCTACTAGTAGCAACATCAGTCGCAGCCCTCGCCACCCGTAAACCACTCGCCGCTTCCAATCGCGCCAACTCCCTCTGCAACAACCATTGCCCCTCCGCTACGATGCAAAATCATGCCTCTGACTCGACAGCAAAAAAAAGAACTAAACATCACTGATCTATAATCATACACGATGACTACAGATGATGCACTTGAGGCAAGGTTTAAAACATTCGAGGCTCGCATGGAAGATAAATTTCAAGAGCTCCTCCGTGAAATTAGAAGAAGTCGATCAGAGAATCCCAAGAAAATTCAACATGGTGAAAGTTCCAAGGAAGTCGATCTGAAAAGTATGATCAGGGTTAGGACAAAGGATACACATGCAGGAGGGTGAAGTTTCCCAGATGGGAAGATGAAAACCCGATTGGTTGGATTTCACGTGCTGAAAGATTTTTTTATTTTTACAAAACTCTAGAAGAATCCAAGGTGGAGATCGCCTCCATTCAACTTGAAGGAGACATGATCTAGTGGTACAATTGGTACGAGCATACTCATGGAGAACCCTCATAGGAGCAATTCAAAAATAAACTTTTGATTCACTTCGGACCATCAGAGTACAAAAACATGGATGGACAACTCAACAAAATCCGTCAGACCTTTACCATACAAGAGTACCAGAGCAGATTTGAGCGCCTCTCAAACCAAACCCAAGACTGGTCTAAAAAATAATTATTGAGAACATTTGTTGAAGGGCTCAATCCAGAAATTCGGTGTAAAGTTAAGGCTTGACAATCTCATACCGTGATGGTTGCCATATCATTCGCTTGCATATACGAAGAAAAACTCAATAGGGACAATCGCAAAAATAAAAGTATAAATCAACCAGTAGTAAGCAAGTCGATAGCCCCACCTCCCTCCACTCCAAACCCTTGAAGACTTACTAGAGAAGAGCTCCAGGAAAAATCAACAAAAGGGTTATGTGGGTATTATGATAAAAAATGGAGTAGAGGATATCAATGCAAACAGGGCCATCTTTTGATGATAGAACCAATTAAAGAGGAATCAAAGAATGATGATGTGGACTCTGATCGATAAGGTACAGATTTTGACAATGCTATTGGATCTTTCGTACATACGGTACATGCAATAGTAGGTTACTCTAACGTGCAAACTATGAAAATCGAGGGAAGTTTGAAACAACATGTTACTATTTTAATAAATACTGGTAGTACTAACAATTTCATGGACAGAAGGCTTGCTGACTGATTGGCCTATCAAATTGAAGACTGTGACAGATTTGAAGTCAAGGTTGCTGATGGTCGAATTCTAACTTGTAATAGTAAGTGCTCAAGAATCAAACTAATGGTACAGGGCCAAAAACTATGGGTGGATTTCTTTCTGATACCATTGGAGGACATCGAAATAGTGCTTGGAATTGAATAGTTGTCAACCCTGGGTGATGTCACATGAAATCTTTCTAAACTAATTATGAAGTTTTTTATTGATGGAAAACAAGTGATCCTCAAAGGAAGACATAGAAGTAAAATCACAACTGCTAGTAAACATCGAATAGATAGGCTTCCTCACAAGACTTCAATGATGGCTACACTAGAAGGCTGACCTATTGCTTACACAAAGTGGAGACCTTATTTAATTGATCAAAAGATTATGATGCGTGACAAATATCCTAGATCGAAGTATCCCTAAAGTTCGATACTGCTCAGCATTGAGGACGAGGCTGATTTGAAGAGGGCGGGTCTATTAGGATCCTAGCTAAGTCAAGTCTATCCATTCAGGTTGAGTCATGTTAGCTAGAATCAGTTATGGGTTGAGTGAATCTCATCAAATCAGTTATGAGTGGATTGAGTGGTTTTATCTTCAGTTGGGATTGAGTTAGTTATTATTTTTAGTTAGGAGTTTATCAAGTTGGTTAAGAGTTAAAGATTAGTGGGACTCTTGGTAGAGCCCTATAAATAAGGTTGTAAACTCTTTTATAGAGATCAATCAATGAATAAGTATTAGTTTTAGCTACAAGCAAAACCCTAGAAGGCAGATCCCCTCAAAGTGATCTAGGAGGCCCGATCCTCGAAGAGATTAATTATTCCCTTTTCTACCCTCTTCCTCCATGATAAAACCCTAGGGTTATATCACAATCGTATACACTGATGGTTGCTATCTCCTTCACTTGTATCCAAGAAGAAAAGCTAAACATCGATGCCCAAAGGACCAACATTATGAATCAACCAGTAACCATCAAGCCTTTGTCATCCCCTGTTGCTAATCGAACCCCTAAGCCCAAGAGACTTACCTGAGGAAAACTCCGAGAGAGATTGGTAAAAGGGCTATGTTGGCACTACGATAAACCATGGAGTAGAGATCACTACTACAAAAAAGGAAAGCTTTTGATGATTGAATCGATTGAGGATCTAGAACCCGAGGACGTAGATCATGAACCTAAGGAGGAAGATGTGGAGGAAGAACCACAGTTGACATCAACACCGTATATGCCCTAGTTAGATATGTCAGCCATGAAACAATGAAGATCGATGGATTCCACAAACACCAGCTGATCACAATTCTCATCGACATCAAAAGCACCAATAACTTTATATACAATAAGGTTGCTACCGGATTAACCCTTTGGATTAAAGATTGCAGTAGGTTTGATGTGAAGGTCGCAAATGGTCGAATCTTATCTTGCAGCCACAAGTGTTTGCAGGTGAAACAATCATGTAAGGCCAAGAGATCACCACAAACTTCTTCCTATTGCCACTGGATGACTACGAAGTGGTGCTCAGCTGACTATCTACTCTAGGTAATATTTCCTAGAACTTTTCTAAACTTCTTATGAAAATTTTTATCCATGGGAAATAGGTGATCCTACGAGGTAAATACAGGGGCAAAGTTTGGACCGTTACAACTCAATGAATGGAGATGGTGCTGCACAAGACACATGTCACTTCCTAGTACATTTGTAGGGGCTACAAATTGAAGATCCGACGATGCATGAAGACCCAAATCTCTCCTCTTGCTTACTGAATTTTCAGATATATTTGCTGAACCGAAAAAACTACCCCCTACCCGACTTTGACAAGGTGTTCGTGATCGAACCCGATGTGTCATGAGCTAGAAGTGGTGTTATCCTACTGGAAGATGGCTAACCACTAGCGTACACTAGCAAGGCTCTCTCCCAATCTCATTTGAAGCTATCAACCTACAATAAACAGATGTTGGTCATTATGCATGCGGTGACGAACTCGAGACCCTAATGTACTTCATAGAGAAGAAGATTTCCACCCCCAAATAGTCTAAATGGGTAACAAAATTTTTAGGATTTAATTATGAAACTATTTATAAAAAAGGGAAGGATAACTTGGTTGCAGATGCACTTTCCCACCTACCCGAGTATGCTAAAATTAAAGCCATCTTCCTTGTGATTTGTGATCTTATAGAAGACATCAGGAAGGAGTGGCAAGGTGACCCAGAGACCTAGGAGATCATCAAAAAATTGGAGAAGGAACCGGGCTCAATAGAACACTACAGTTGGGACTCGAATGACCTATGATACATAGGTTGAATTGTGTCAGTGCCCAACTCCCCTTGCTAAACTGCCATCCTATAGGAGATGTACTCATCACTAGTAGTTGGACACTCTAGACTCCTTTGAACTTACAAGAAAGTTTACCAAACCTTTCATTGGAAAGACATGAAAAAGACCATTGTTGAATTTGTGATTTAGTGTGACACTTGTCTATGACACATAGGAGGATGATAGCAAGGGGCTGCCAACGTCTCAAGGGAAATTTTGCAACCATTAAAGAATGATCACACGGCAGCCCAAGCAAGAATGAAACAACCACCAGACAAATACAGGAGCGAAAAGAAGTTTGCAAGAGAGATGATAACAAGTCCAAGAAAATCGTAGCCCCACCCACTTCGGACTCAGCTTGGACTGACATTTCCATGGACTTCATTGAGGGACTGCCATCATCTCAAGGAAAGATTATTGAAAGAACAACTCTCGACCACCCAAGCAAGAATGAAACAGTAGGCTGATATTGTTAACAAACGCAGGAGCAAAAGGAAGTTTGATGTTGGAGATCATGTCTTCCTTCGCCTTTAGCCCTACCAGCAAAAATCCATGAAGTCTCGAGCCTTGAGGAAGTGGTCTCCCCATTTCTTCAGACCCTACAAAATTGTGGAACGCATCAGAGCCGTAGCTTACAGATTGGATCTACCTGCAGATTTTAAAATTCTTATAGTCTTCCACATATCATGCCTTAAACTAAGGCTTAGAGGATGAATTAACCTAGAGCCACCTACCTAACATCTTGACTGATGGATAGGCCCAAGTTCAGCCAGCTACCATATTAGACCATAGGATCATGATGCACCATAGACACCCCTCAACTAAAGTGCTGGTGTAGTGGACCTAATTGCTTGTAAGGATATTACCTGAGAGTCCTATGACAAATTGAAGCTAAAGTTCCTAGAGTTCATGGAGGCGCAACCTTGAAGATAAGGTTGATTTTAAGAGGGTAGCTATGATCGGAACCTAGCTAGGTCAGGTCCTAGTCTATTAAGTCAAGTTCATAAATTGGGCCCTATTGGCAGGCCTAGACCTAACATTGAGTCGGCTAGGAGTTGATTTGAATAGACCAACCCAAATCCTAGTTGGATTAGGATTCAGATGAATTAAAGTTTGATCAGAAGTAGGAGTTGAAGTTAGAGTTCTATTCCTAATAGGACTATAATTAAGAGTCCTGATCTAGGGGGTCTCTTCATGAACCCTATAAATACTCATGTAATTTCTCTTTGGAAATCAATAAAGAATTAAGTTTCCTTTCAGCCTTGTGGTCGAACCCCTAGGAGGGTCGATCCCCTATAGAGATCAAAGAGGGTCAATCCCCTACAGAGATCAATTATCCTCGATAGAAACCTCCAGGTTCTATCACCCTGCCACCTCCTCTATAACCTACGGCCACCCTCTACCACTGCCTCCCAGCAACATCACTGTAGCCCTCATGATCCCTTACACAGAGTAGTCGCCAGCATTGAACCACCCTCCTGCTTGCTAGTAAACAAGTAGGAAAGGGCCTTGCTAGCGCCATCCTACTGCTAGTCGCTTTCGTCGGTGATGCCTTAAACCAGTCACACGATCGCCAACGATTGCTCCCACCGTAACCGTTGTGATCCCTTTCGAGGAGATCGGGCCTCCTAGATCACTTCGAGGGGATCTACCTCCTAGGGTTTTGCCTATGGCTAAAACTAATACTTCTTTATTGATTCCTATAAAAGAGTTTATAGCCTTATTTATAGCGCTCTATCAAGAATCCTGCTAATCCTTGACTCTTAACTAACTTGATAAACTTCTAACTGAAAATAATAACTAACTTTATCCTATCCGAAGCCCTAACCAACTCATAACTGACTCGATTGGGCTCACCCGAGTCATAACTGACATCAACTGGATAGACAAACATGACTCAACTCGATTTAATCATGAATGGATGGATCTAACTTAGCTAGGGTCTTAACAGACCCGCTCACTTCAAATCAGTCTTGCTCTCAAGGCTGAGCAATATCAGATTTCGGGAGCACTTAAATATTTGCCATGCATCATGACTTTTTGATCGATTAAATAGGGTCTCCACTTGGCGTAAGCGATAGTTTGGTCTTCTTGTGCAGTTGTCATTGTAGTCCTATGGAGAATCCTTTTCATCTGATGGCTAGTGGTAGTACCATGTCTACTTTTGAGGATTGCCACTTTGAAGTCTTCCTGGGGTATCAAAAAGAAATCCATAAATAGTTGTTTTACCTTTGAGCACATTTTATCACAAATTAGGATTTGCCCATTAGCAATCTTATCTTCAGATTTGGCATAACGTTTGTGATCGAACTCCACATTATCAAATTTTGATTCCTCCTTAGCTGGTTCAATCGTCAAAAGTTTATCACAGCCTTCATATTCGGGTTCCACATTGTCAGTTTTTATTTTGCTCCTTAATTGGCTAAACTATCAGAAGCTGCTCTTATTTACGATTGTCTATATTGACCACATTAAAGTCCTATCTATTAAAGCTTCTATTTCGATAAGTGTCCATTATAATTTTTTCTTCATGCTTATTGGT
Organism: Ensete glaucum; assembly: GCA_021527575.1. Classification (NCBI taxonomy): domain Eukaryota; kingdom Viridiplantae; phylum Streptophyta; class Magnoliopsida; order Zingiberales; family Musaceae; genus Ensete; species Ensete glaucum. The sequence continues at coordinate 35,352,109 of CM038552.1, forward strand.
GAATGATATAACTACTATCATGGTGTGAGGATGGTGAGTTTTAATTTCACACTGAATCTCAGGATTAAGTCTCTCAACAAATTTTCTCACCAACTGTATCTTGGACCAATCTCGGGTTTGGTTTGACAGGCACTCAACTCTGCTCTGGTACTTATGTAATGTGAAAGTCTGGTGGATTTTGGCAAGATGTCCATTAATATTCTTGTATTGTGATGGTCTAAAGTGAATCAGGAGCTTTCTCTTGAACTGTCCCCATGAAGGGACTCCGTGATAGGTCTCGAACAAATCATACCATTGGACCGCATCACCTTCAAGTTGTGTGGAAGCTATCTCCACCATTGATTCCTCTGAAGTCCTGTGAAAATGAAAAAGTTTTTCAGTACATGAGATACAACCGATTACGTCTCCATCTTCCCATCTGGAAAACTCCATCCTCATGCATGTGTATCCTATGTCCTACCTGTGGTCATACTTTTCATATCGACTCCCTTTAGAACTTTCACCATGTTGAGTTTTGTTGGGGCTCTCTGATTGGCTTCTTCTAATTTCGTGGAGGAGCTCCTAAAATCTGTGTTCCATACAGGCCTCAAAGGCTTTAAATCTCGCATCAATTGCATCATCTATAGTCATCATGTAAGATTATAGATCAGTGATATTCAGTTTTTTTTTCTACTATCGAGTTAAGGCATAAGTTCGATGTGGTAAGACTTGGTCGTAACTAGATTGTTGGCATAAGAATCACCAATATGTCAAAAAGCTGGTTGGAGATGTGGGGGCAACAGGGTTAGCAAGAGGAGGTGGCGACAGGAAGGGGCAACGGTTGCTACGACAGTAGTGGCAAGGAGGGGCAGCGGTTGCTATGGCAACGGTGAAGAAGGCTGGCTAGAAGCGGCTACAGCAGCGGGTAGCAACGGCATCAGGGGTTGAGAAGAGGGCTGGCCGACAGAGGGAAGAAAAGGCAAAGGAGGTCAAGGCTGTGACAGAGTAGGGCTTGGCTACGGCAAAAGCAGATGGGCAGAGAAGGAGGCAGTAGCCAGCGGTGGGTGGCTGCGGTTGGCTACAAATACGGATATACTATGGTAGAGGGAAACAGAGGTGGCACTAGAGGAGAAAGGGAGATGGTGGCCGGCGGTAGGAGCAAGGGAGGAAGAAGGGATGCGACTGTGGCCCTTCTTCTTTTTCTTCTTCTTTTTCTTCTTCTTCTTCTTCTTCTTCTTCTTCTTCTTCTTCTTCTTCTTCTTCTTCTTCTTCTTCTTCTTCTTATCTCTCTCTCTCTCTCTCTCTCTCTCTCTCTCTTTTCTTTTTTTTTTGGCTACAACAAAGATGATTGCAGCAAGGTGGCAGATGCAGTAGTGATGGCAGATACAGTGGTGATGACGACGATGTTGTGGATGAACGGTAGCAGCAAAGGTGCCGAGCAACATTGCTCTGATACTAGATGATATAATTCTAGGGTTCTATCATGGAGGAAGAATGTGGAAAAGGGGATAATCGATCTCTTCGAGGGAATCGGGCCTCTTAGATCACTTTGAGGGGATCTGCCTCCTAGATCACTTCGAGGGGATCTACTTCCTAGGGTTTTACCTATGACTAAAACTAATACTTCTTCATTGATTCCCATAAAAGAGTTTACAACCTTATTTATAGGGCTCTATCAAGAATCTAGCTAATCTTTGACTCTTAACTAACTTGATAAACTTCTAACTGAAAATAATAACTAACTCCATCCGATTCGAAGATAAAAACCAACCCTAACCAACTCATAATTGACTCGATTGGGCTTACCCGACTCATGATTGACATCAACTGAACAGACTAACATGACTCAACTCGATTTAATCATAAATGGATGGACTCGACTTAGCTAGGGTCATAACACATCATTGCCCATGTGACTAGGATCGCAGCCCTTAGCACTTCCTCGACCCCCTTCTTTCTCTATTCTTCCTCCTCTACCACCACCTGCATCTGATCACTGCCATCATCAACAACAATTGCCATAGCCCCAGCACCCACCGCTGCCCTCCAGCAACTCCCACTATTAGCATTATGCTGGTCCCTTACCGCTACCTCCTAGCCATATGATTGTCATCACTCCTAGCCATGCATCGCCTCTGCTTCCCAGCAATCTTCTATTGTGACCGCGCACCACTAACGCTACCCACTAGAGTTGCCATTGGTCGATGTCATAACAACTCCACTGAATAGGACAGTGTTGATGCCCTTGAACCAACACCAGAAACAAGAGTTAGGAATTACAAATCTATAGTCCTATGCCATAGCCATCGACAATTGAATGGAAGCTTAACTATAAGCCTTGGAAACTAGAATTGAATCGATTACAAGAAACCCTTAATTATTTCAAAAGGAGCCTATTAAAAAGCTTTAGCAAGTTTCAATAAGAGGACAATTCAAGTCTTACGTTGAAACAATCTAGATATATAAGAAAAGGGCACTAAAAATAGGAGAGCAATTACCCATGCATGAAGGTGGAATTTTCAAAATGGGAAGATGGGGATTCAGCCAGTTGGATTTCTAGGGTAGAATTTTTTTTTACTTTCACAAAACTCTAAACGAATCCATGGTAGAAATAGCTTCAATCCAACTAGAAGGAGATGCAATCCATTGGTATGACTAGTAAGAAACTTGTCACAGGGTTCCTTTATGGGAATTATTGATGTGCAGCTTGTCAAAATCTGTCATACCTCTATAGTGCTAGAATATCTTAGTCAATTTGAATAATTGTCAAATCAAGCTAGAGACTGGTAAGAAAGACAACTGGTGGGTATATTCATCGAAGGCCTTAATCGAGATATCGGTTTGAAGTTAAGGCTCGCCAACCCCGTACTATGACAACTGTGATCTCATTTGCACATTTGCACAAGGAAATAACTAATAGAGCATGTCACCAAAATAGAAGTGGCAACAAAAAAATAATTAGCAAGCTGCCCACCCCATCTATTCCCAATCGAAATCCTAACACCCGAAGACTAACCCGAGAAGAACTCAAGAAAAGATCAACAAAGGGTTTATGCTGGCATTATGATGAAAAGTGGAGTAAGAAGCACCGATGCAAACAAGGACAACTTCTGATGATCGAACCAATTGAGGAACTGGAAGCTGACAATGTGGACTCAGATTATAAAGCTATGGATTCTAATGAAGATATTGGAATAATTACATATACAGTGCATGCATTAGTCGACTACTCTAACCCGCAAACTATAAAAATTGGAGGAATTTTGAAACATTAGTCTGTTACTATTTTGATTGATACTGGTAGCACTAATAATTTTTTGGATAATAAGATTACTAACTAATTGGAATAAGACATTGAACATTGTGACAAATTTGAAGTAAAAGTTGTTGAATCTCAGATTTTGATAATGAAACTAATTGATAAAGTTATGATCTAATGTACATATGAAGTGACACAAGACTAGCTTTGATCAAGGAGAGGTAAATTGATTAAAGTATAAAATCATTAGGCCGAAATAGAATATGTCAAAAGTTCGGGCATCGAGCTAGAAGGAACATATATTCTGCGAAGGAGATTGGATGTTGTGGAGGTCAACATGTTGATTCAGCAATACGCCATAAGAAAGGATGATACGACGAAGGGTCGAACGAAGCACCAAATATAAGAATGACATGTCGAATAATATATGATTCATACTTTGTAATAATTTATCTAAATCGAAGTAGTTTAGAGTTCTAATTGAGTTAGTTATGAATGTAATTATATGATAGGACTCCAGCAGGATTGAGTCCTAATCACTTAGAAATAATCAATAAGAACCCTATGAGATTGTAATAAAACCCCACCTAGTCACTTCTATCCTATAAAGAAGTGTGGCTAGGGTTTATTTTGGGGCCTTAGGTCTTAGTGGCTGCTACCCTCTTTACTGGGCTAGTCGGCTAGGGTTTCCCTCTGCTTAGTCGAATACAGAGCCAACCTAGTTGCCACTTGTTCCCTCTAAGACAAGTAGGCTATAGAAGGGGTAAAAAGATAATTTTAGTTAAACAAGCACCCCATGGGTTAGGGTTTGCAACCCTACATAATGATGTAGCCACCCCCTTTCATTTATCAAGTAATTATCAATTTTATTTCAGCCTTAGTGCCGAGTCTAGGAGGGAGGAACCCCTATAGCATTCCAAGGGTTGATCCCCCTCAAGGATCAAAATCTGTAGAGTTTCTTCTAAGGTTCTATTATTTGGTATCAAAGCAGTGATCTTGCTACTCCTGTAGCCATCTTAGTCGCCTCCACCTTCCCAAGTAATTCCCACAATTGTTGTGACACGCGCCTCCACCTTCCACCCCAACCGCAGATCAAATCAGTCTACCGCTGTCCCCTGCATTTGATCTGGAAATTTGGTATTAGAGTAGTGATCTTGCTGCCCCTGTAGCCATCATCCATGCCTCCACCTTCCCAAGCAATTCCCATAATCGCTTTTGACATCGCCTCCATCGTCGCCCACCAAGCCGCAGATCTATTAATCTGCTACCTTCCTCTGCATCAACATCAAAGATCTGGTATAAACTCCAAAGCTCACGCCTCTTGCTACTAGTATTCCTCTATCTTATATATGGGAGAAGTTTTTCCAAAATTTCCTTGCTGCAAAATTTTACCGTCGCAAACATTATCATCGTTGCGAAGGTGAAACGCTGCAGAAATTTTCAACTGATTGTTGTTTCTTGGAACTGAACTTTTAATCATCCTTTTTAGCTGAAACTTTTATACAATTTTGTAGATCATCTTAGCTTTCATATAAGACCAATCTCATAAAAAAACTCCTTCTGGATCTAGACTTATAGTGCTGTGAATCTTCATCATGTAGTGCTAAAATTTTATGATGGAGAATCTGTCTTCCGTCTATTGGCCTCTTGAAACATAACTTTTGTTTATCTTTTTTGGCCAAAATTTATATATAATTCCAAAGATCAACTTAGCTTTCATCTAGGATTAGTTTCTTAAAAAAAATTCCTTCTGGAACTAGTTTTCTTGTGCAATTTTTCACAAGCATGTAGTTCTAAAATTTTTATGATGAAGGATCTACCTTTCGTCTTTTGCCTTATTTCCCTACTGTTACACTGCCAAAATTTTGCCAAACTTTTTACTGGTATTTTGAACATCTAAACCAAGGGTTTTTGTATAATTTCCTTGAACTTTCCTCCAGAAATTATGTTAAGAAGTCATTGTTTCTCCGACGTAAAATCTGTTCAGCAGGACTGCACATCGTCGCATTTTTTTTATCGAATTCTATCGAATTTGAGTGCTATTTTTTGTGAGATTTTGGACTCTCTTTTCCTCGTCACAAACCTTACCATCCTTACTAAAAAACCCTTCAAAACCCTACCCTAAATCGAAATCAAATAACCACCCAAATCAGCCCTAATCATAACCTACTTCCTTATCGATCCACTTACCTTTAAAGCCAACTCTCCTTACCGATACACCTACCTTTGCTGCCATCTATCCCAGATCTAAAATTTATTTCCCTAACCTTTATCTACTACTATCATAGTACTAAAACCATATCAAGTCATAGCCTAAACTCCATAAAATTGTAGCCCCAAATCGTACCCAAAACAGCCACAAATCGCACCCAAAAACCAAAGCCTTTGGTTCACCAATCTTTCAGCTGCCTAATATCCCTTATCTCTTCAACCCCGGCACACATCTTTCACTGCCCAACGCTGCCAACAGTGACCTCTTGCTGCCATCCTCCTTGATCGCAGCCAACAGCGATCCTTGCAGCAAAAAGCTACTAGCAACGATCATTCGTTGTAATTTGTTTACATCACAGCCCACAACAATCGTTCACTGCCAACTATCTTGATCGCGGCCAGCAACAAATTAAATACAACAGCAGTCATCTTTAGCTCCATACCGCTACTGCCCTCCTTCACAATAGTTGTATACATCGCTGCCTTGTCTTCCTCTTATTAGAGCCGCAACCTTGCTACAACCAATACCACTTACAGCCACGAAGTCGCAGCGTAGTCGTAATCGACATTGCTAATGCCCTCTTCTTCCTCTACTATCGCTGCTACCCTTGGTTGCCATCCTCCACTTGGAGACTTCACCCCTGCAGTCCCGACATTACTGCCATTCACTACCTTTAACCTGAAAATTGCAGCTACACTTTTCAGTTGGTTTGTTTGACAGGTTGGAGATCCTTACGTCATGACATCACTGGGCTTATTCGAAGCCAAATTGGAGGCTTTCGAGATGCATATAGATACTAAATTATGCACTCTCTTCAAGGAGTTTAAATTGGGCCGATCAGCAAGCCCAAGAAGATCACAACATGAAGTAAATTCTGATTGCAAAAAAGAACCCATCAGAGATAAGAAGCGAGGATAAGACATGGCAACCCTACACCTTGACGATGTCGATCTCCTTTGTACAACTTCAAGAAGAGCATCTCAATCAAGATGCTCAGAGCATGAGAGCCACATCTCAACCAAAAGCATATAAACCTTCAGCACCAATCAATTACAATAACTTTAATGAAGAACTAACAAAGATCCATCAAACCTCTACCATACAAGAGTACCAAATCAGATTTGAAAGGTTAACTAATTAAACTCATGATTGGTCTGGAAAATAGATATTGAGGACTTCCATTGAGGGCTTCAAGCCAGAGATTCAAGAAGAAGTTAAAGTACGATAATCGTACACACTTAAGGTAGTCATCTCCTTTGCACGACTACATGAAGACAGGCTGAACCAAAATGATCGGAGGACCGAAGCTGTCACACAACCAGCAGCATAGAGACTCTTGGCCCCATCTACCACTAGTCAGTCACCTCAGCTAAAAAAGTTAACAAGAGAAGAGTTTCATGACAGATCGGTAAAGGGCCTATGTTGTCATTGTAATAAACTGTGGAGCCGAGACCACCATTGTAAAAAAGAGAGACCTCTATTGGTTGAGCCCACTGAAGAACCCAAACTCAAAATATGACTCTCGAATCTGAGGAGAAGGATATGAAGGAAAAACCACAATCAGTCGCGCACACCTTTCATGCTCCACCACAGATATTAGACATTGATGGCTTCATCAAGCATCAGCTCATCACCATCCTCGCCAACACTAGAAGCTCCAACGACCTTATGAATGACAAAAGAAAATATGTGACCTTATGTGGGAAAGGAGAGAACAAAGAAAAGATAATCTCGACACAGTGCTTAGAGAAGCTCACTGAAATCTCAGGCACGTCCACTGAACCACATTGACTCCTTCCTACTAGACTGCACGACCCTCGTATTTTGGTCTTATAAGGGGAACCACCAGCACATATTCAATCATATTGATGTCCACATTTTCAAAGAACCGAAGCTAAAAAGATCATCCAGGAGACATGAGAGATACAGATCATTCGACCACAACCTTCCCTTGCAATGACACTTTATCTCTAAAAACTTTACCTCTTTGTCTACAGGGATAAGTTGTTCCTGAAGTGTCATATTCAACTGAACCAGCTATAGGTTCTGATGTAGTCTTCCTTATCTCAGGCTACTTCCATGATTTCACTAAGGAGCGGACCACGATGCTAAAAGTCTTCCCTGATGATGACTTTGGATCCACGGCCCACGATCGCAAGAAGGAACAGAAGAAATGCATCCACATGACCCCCACAGCCATGATGCCATCTATATCAATGCTAGCATTACCTGAACGTTGCAATGTGTTCGTACTTGGAGCATACACATCCAGAGTTGGGATCGATGTCACCCTTATGCAAGATGGTCCATGGCACGAAAGAGGAGTATACCTAAAAGAATTATAATCCATGCTCATGCCAGTATATGCAAAGAAGAAATGGCTTCCCGACAAACTTCAGAATGGACAAAAAATTAAAGATCGAGTTTTCTTACACCTCCAGCCCGATCAGCAAGAAACTCGAGCCTTAAGGAAGTGGTCTCCTTATTTCTTTGGGCCTTGCAAAATTGGGGACCACATTGGAGCCCCAACCTGGAGATCAGATCCGCACACCAGATCAAGATTACAATTGATCTGCCAGGTATCCCACCTCAAATGGAAATTTAAAGAAGACGACTCTGCCCAAATCCTTCCAATTAACATCGTAGCTAATGAGGAGGTCAAAGTTCAGTTAATGATAGCACGGGAATCATATGAGGAGCTCATAGAACCTCAACCTTGAGGATAAGGCTGATTTTAAGAGGACAGGTTTAATAAGACTCCAGTAGGGTTGAGTCTTAATCACTTAGAAGTAATCAATAAGAACCCTATGAGATTATAATAAAACCTCACCTAGTCACTTCTATCCGATAAAGAAGTGTGACTAGGGTTTATTTTGGGGCATTAGGTCTTAGTGATCATTGCCCCCTTTACTGAGCTAGTCAACTAGGGTTTCCCCCTACTTAGGTCGGCTACAGAGCCAACCTAGCCACCTGTTCCCTCTAAGGTAGGTAGGCTATAGAAGGGGTAAAAGGATAATTTTAGTTAGACAAGCACCCCATGGGCTAGGGTTTGCAACCCTATATAAAGATGTAGCCGCCCTATCTCTTTTAGTATATAGCTATGAGTTGTTTCATGCGAAACCAACTAAGACTAGTAGAGACATGTACACCCATTTTACGGATATCGTCAATGGTTTAAAAGCACTTGGTAAAAGTTTTACTAATTTTGAACTTGTTAACAAAATACTAAGACCCCTTCTAAAAAGTTGGGATCCTAAAGTAATGACAATATAAGAAGCAAAGGACCTAAATAATTTTTCACTTGAAGAACTTATTCGGTCTTTAATGACCTACGAAATGACATATATAACACATGATGAACTTGAGAATAATCTTCCAAAGAACATAAAGAATTTAGCACTGAGAACCAAGGGCGAATCCTCAAGCGAAAGCTCAAAGTGATGAGGATAATGACACTGAACTTTTGATAAAAAACTTAAAAAATCATGAAAATGAACAAAACTCATAAAAATAAAAATGAACCTAAAAAAGAATAAATAACTTGCTACAAATGCAATCAGCCAAAGCACTTCAAAAGTGATTTTCCTTAATAAAAGAAGAAGAAAGCGCATAAGACAACTCGATATGACTCAAGTACATCTGAAGACGAGGAGCCAACCAAGGAAGAAGTTGTGAATTACGCACTAATGACATTTGGTAATGAGTTATTTAACTTAAATGAAGCTTCCTTATCTTATGGTAAGTTATAAATGCATTTAGTGACTTATTTGATGATTTTAAATTAGTTAGTAAAACATATAAATTGTTAAAAAAAGGATCATGCTTCTCTTGCTAGTGAATTTAAACATTTAACAAATAAGCATGATGATTGTATGTTAACAGGTACCTAAAAAGTATGATTGTATGATTGAAACCTCCTTTCAAGTGATGAGGATAATGACATTGAACTTTTGACAAAAAAATTCATGAAAAGGAACAGAACTCATAAAAACAAAAACAAACCTAAACAAAAAATAATAATAACTTGCTATGAATGCAATTAGTAGGGCACTTCAAAAGTGAATATCCTCAACAAAAAAAGAAGAAAGAGCTTAAAGCAATTTGGGACTACTCAAATGCATCCAAAGACTAGGAGCCAACCAATAAGGAAGAAATTCAAATTACACACTAATGACATTTGGTAATGAGGTATGCAACTCAAACAAATCTTCCTTATCTTATGATGAATTATTAAATGCATTTAGTGACTTATTTGATTATTTTAAATTAGTTAGTACAAAGTATAAATTTTTAAAAAAGGATCATGCTTCTCTAGCTTGTGAATTTGAAAAATTGAAAAATAAGCATGATGATTGTATGTTAGCTTCTTGCACTAAGTGTTAAAAATTAGATACACTTAAGAAAGAAAATATTTTACTATAAAAATATTAGAAAATTTTGAAATAGATAATAAATCCTTAAACATGATCCTTGCTAATAAGGGTCATGGAATGAGTTAACTTTATGAGTAGCACTTAACAAAGCCGACTATCTTATTTAAAAGACTCATATATATGTTTCATTTGGAAATAAATATAATTTTTGTGGTAAATTTTGACATTATGCTTTTAGATGTTCATTTAAAAGGCATAGTCCACATAAATTAGGTTGGATTCCTAAAGGAACCGTGAATAACTCGATACCAATAATTAAGATAGATAGATATATTTATAAGGGACCTAAAGTTAAATAGGTACCTAAAATAAAACCTCCTTTCAAGTGATGAGCATAATGACATTGAACTTTTAACAAAAAAAACTTAAAAAATTCATGAAAAGGAACAAAATTCATAAAAATAAAAATAAATCTAAATAAAATAAAATAACTTACTACTAATGCAATCGGTAGGGCACTTAAAAACTGAATATCCTCAACAAAAGAAGAAAAAAGTGCTCAAAGCAAATTGGGACTACTCAAGTGCATCCGAAGACTAGGAGCCAACCAACAAGGAAGAAATTAAAATTACGCACTAATGGAATTTGGCGACGAGGTATGTAACTGAAATAAATTTTCCTTATCTATGATGAATTATTAAATGTATTTAATGACTTATTTAATGATTTTTAATTAGTTAGTAAAAAATATTAATTTTTAAAAAGGATCATGCTTCTCTAGCTTGTGAATTTAAAAATTTTAAAAATAAGCATGATGATTGTATGTTAGCTCATTGCACTGAGTGGGAAGAATTAGATACACTTAAGAAAGAAAATATATTTTACTATAAAAAATATTAAAAATTTTTGAAATATGTAACAAATCCTTAAACACGATCCTTACCAATAAAGGTCATGTTTATAGAAAGGAGAGATTGGCTTTGTGAGTAGCACTCAACAAAAGTTAACTGTCTTCGTTAAAGGACCCACATTACATGTTTCATCCATAAATAAATGTAATTTTTGTGATAAATTTTGACATTATGCTTATAGATGATTATTTAAAAGGCATAGTCCATATAAATTAGTTTGGGTTCCTAAAGGAACCGTGAATAACTCAATACCAATAATTAAGATAGGTTGATCTATTTATGAGGGACCCAAAGTTAAATGGGTACTTAAAATAAAACTGCCTTTATTGTAGATAAGTTTACAATCAAAAGCTAGGTGTAAGAGATAGTATCTTTATAGTAATGCTAAAGAAATATGACTGGAGATCCAACACACTTCATAGCTCACTAGCTGAAACAACAATAATGTGTTTCTTAATGATTTCTATATTGATTTTCATTTGTCAAACAATGATGTAATACTTTTGTATGCAAGACTATGGCATCACACAAATTGAAACTTAAAGGGAATGTTTTTTTATTTCTCTATCCTATTAAATTTTCAATAAAAGATTGAAAAATCTATTTATGTCATTTTGAATCTCTTGAAAGGGATTTTGAATGATTTGAATTTGAATGAGTTTTATCCAAATCTTACACTTGATACTTATAATTTTTATATGAATCAAATTTTTTTCATTAATTGATCTTTTAAGATTTTTTTATTATTTAAGAGGATATTTATCAAAATAAATCATATCTTTTGGTATTACAAATTAATCTTTCTTGATCTTTCATGTCATGATTTTCATATGACTCCTTTGTATTTATGTTTATATATCTTATGTTATGATTAGAACATTGATGCAAAAGAAAGTAAAAGTGCTAGCTTGAATATTAAATTTAGGCATGTTAAATCTCCCAAATGTATATATTCTTCTTATACATTTTTTTGACTATTATCTTGATTACTTGATTTTATGACTTGAGTTCTCTTTTTAAATCAAGATCGTTTCTTATCATTTTTTCTATTTACAAAAGAAGCAATTTGTCATAAATGACTTATGATTTTTTTATTTTCATGACTTAATCTTTCATTTTTTATGATTGAAAAATTAATGTAAACTTATCTTTGTTATTAATATTTGTCATGATTTGAAAATTAATATAAAGGGAAAAGAATTACAACATTGTATTATTCCCTTCTTTTTGACAATGACAATGGGGGAGAAAGAATTTACTAGCTTGCACACTTCAAATAGAGAAAACTTGCTAGCATGCACATTGTAAAAAAAAGCAAAAAGTTGCTATCTCAAGAGAAGCAAAAATTTTGCTTAACTCATATTCTCAAAAACTTGCTAGCATGCACATTATAAAGAGAAGCAAAAATTTGTTATCTCAAAAGCAGTAAAAATTTTGCTTAACTTCACATTCTCAAGAACTTGCTAGCTTGCATATCACAAAGGGAAGCAAAGAATTTGCTAGCTTACACATATCAAGAAGAAGAAAAATCGCTAGTTTGCACTTATCAAATAAGAAGAAAGAATTTGCAAGTTGCACATCTCAAGAATAGCAAAAGTTAGAAAAATCGCTAGTTTGCACTTATCAAATAAGAAGAAAGAATTTGCAAGTTGCACATCTCAAGAATAGCAAGGATTGCTAACTTTTGCTACCCTGCATATCGCAAAGGGAAGCAAAAAATTTGCAAGCTTTCATATAGCAAAAAGAAGCAAAATTGCTAACATGCACTTCTCATAAGAGAAGAAAGAATTTGCTAGTTGCACATCTCAAGAAGAGCAAAAATTGCTAACTTGTATAACTTAAAAATATTTGCTAGCTTGCATATTTTAAAAATTTGCTGCTTACATTTTTCTCCTTTTATTGATGAAAAAGGGGGAGAATATATGAATATTTAAAATTTGAATCATGCATGCAATGATGTATTTTGAAATTATGATTATGCATGATACATGCAATGATGAAATACTTATAATTTTTTAAATTCAAAGTTTCTATCAATATGACATATTGATAGGGGGACTTTAGTTAAACTCCGTCATCAATTAGTTGCAATCATGAAAATAGGAGAGATTGTTGAATCTCATATTTTGATGATAAAACTATTTGAAAAAGTTATAATCTAATATACGTATGAAGTGATCCAGGACTAGCTTTGTTCTAGGAGACACAAATTGATTAAAGCAAAAAATTATTTAGATGGAGTGGAATATGTTAGAAGATTGGTCGACGTGTTGGCATAAGGCTTCATGCCCTGAGTTCAGGAATCAAGCCAAAAGGATCAGATATTGCACTAAGGAGACTGGATGTTGCGAAAGTCAACATGTTGAGTTGGCAATACGTCACAAGAAATGATGATGCATCGAAGGGTCGAACAAAGCGTCGAATAAACCAATGATAAACTAGATAATATGTGATTCATTCTTTGTAATAATTTATTTAAATCAAAATAATTTAGAGTTCTAACTGAGTTGGGTTTGAACATAATGACACCAACTCAATTAAGGGACCATTGGGCCTTAATTTGGGTCTATTAAAAAGCTCATTTTAGTGACACAAAGTCAGACTAGGTGGTGATATCACTTAGAAGACACAGTCTCCAAGAAGACACGATCTTTGAGAAGACACAGTCTTCGAGACTATTCAAGTGATGGTACCAACCAGACACAGTCTCCCAGATTGTGTCAGGTGATGGTACCACCCAGGCTGGTAGTACAACCGCTAGTGACCAACGTTCAAGGCTATCAAGGGGTGATAGTACCGCCTATTAATGGCAATGGTACCACTAGCACCTTGGGAACTCTGATAGTTTGAATTATGGCTCCATTTTGGAGGTCATTTGGGGCTTATGAATACCCCACCTATTCTTGCTTGAGTAAGCATGAATTAAGAGCAAAAACTTACGTAAACACTATTGTAATTCCTTGAGAGCTCCTTTTCTTTTCTCTAAGTGTAGTTTGAGAGAGCTGAGAGAAATATAAAGGTTGTCTCCTAAACCTGTGAAAAGGATAATAGAGCTGTAAGAGAGTACCTCAACAGAAGAGGAATCGGGAGTGGACACAGGTCACGACGATCGAACTACTATAAAATTGGTATGCCTTCTATTCTCCTCTCTTCTATTTAATTACCTTGCATATTGCTTATCCATTATTGTCCTACAAATGCTCTCAAGCTTAAAGGGCTTTTCTGATACAAGTTTTATTAAATGAATTCTCAAATCAATAAAGATGTTTCATTAGCACTAATTTACCACCCCCCCACACTCTTAATGTCGATTTGATCCTAATAATGGTCATTAATGGATAAATTCTAACCTACGATAGCAAGTGTTCGAAGATCAAACTAATTATATATGGCCAAGAATTGCTAATGGATTTCTTTTTTATACCCTTAGAAGATTTCGAAGTAGTGCTTGAAATTGAATGGCTATCAACCCTGGGTGATGTCTCTTGGAATTTTTCTAAACTAATTATAAAGTTTTTTTATCAGTGGAAAGCAGGAGAACCTCAAGAGAAGACATGGATGCAAGGTCACAACTGCCACTAGTCATCATATGGAAAGGGTTTTTTAGAAGATCGCAATGATGATAGAACCCCAGAAGGAGCTCTATAGATTTTGATCCTTGAGGGGGATCAACTCTTAGAACACTATGGGGGTTCCTCCCTCCTAGACTCGGCACAAGACTGAAATAAAATTGATAATTGCTTGATAAAAGAGGGGGCAGCTACATCATTATATAGGGTTACAAACCCTAGCCCATGGGGTGCTTGCCTAACTAAAATTATCCTTTTGCCCCTACTATAGTCTACTTACCTTAGAGGGAATAGGTGGCAGCTAGGTTGGCTCTATAGCCGACCTAAGCAGGGGGAAACCCTGGCCAACTAGCCCAGTAAAGCGGGCGACGACCACTAAGCCCTAAGGCCCTAAAATAAACCCTAGCCACACTTCTTTATAGGATAGAAGTGACTAGGTGAGGTTTTATTACAATCTCATAAAGTTCTTATTAATTACTTCTAAGTGATTAGGACTCAACCCTGCTGGAGTCCTATCAAACCCGCCCTCTTAAAATCAGTCTTGTCCTCAAGGCTGAGGTTCCATGAACTTAGGAATCAGGTGTTCAACTCCTCATATGATTCTCATGCTATCATTAACTTTGACCTCCTCATTAGCTGGGGTGTTAGTTGGAAGGATTTGGGCTGAGTTGTCTTCTTTAAATTTCATTTGAGGTGGGATACTTGGCGGATCAATAGTAATCTTGATCTGGTGTGCGAATTTGATCTCCAGGTTAGGGCCCTAATGTGATCCTCAATTTTACAAGGCCCAAAGAAATAGGGAGACCAGTTCATTAAGGCTTGAGTTTTCTGTTGATCGGGTTAGCGGTGTAGAAAAACTCGATCTTCAATTTTTCGTCCATTCTAAAGTTAGTCGGGAGGTCGTTTCTTCTTGATATGTGTTGCCATATGGTTAGTCTTTAGCGATAGTCAATCTTTCTTTTAGAATGGTGACGGTCCTCTGGTATGGTTCAGAATGATGAGAGCCCAATATGGTGTGAGCATGAATTACAATTCTTCTAGTTTTACTCGTCTTTCATGCCATGGACCTTTATCCAACCATATTTTAAATTTGATAGTAATTAGTATCCCATGTAAAAACCTCGTGTAGAGTGTGGGAGAAGCCTTAGTGTAAATTATGAGTCGATCATCTTACATAAGAATAGCCCCGATTCCAACTCCTGACGCATCGGCCTAAATGACAAAAGTGTAGTTGAAATCGAGCAACGCTAGGACCAATGTCGTCGTCATGGCTGCCTTGAGTTGTTCGAAGGCTGTGGAGGCTTTCTCTGACCATAAGATGTCTTTTTTCAGTAAGGATATGAGTGGGGCACTGATCTTACCATTATCTTTCATGAATTTTTAGTAGTAGTCTGTGAGTCCAATGAAATCGCATAGTGATTTTACGTTTGTAGGTCTCGGCCATTCTTGCATTGCCTTGATCTTTGTCGGGTCTATCGCCACTTCATCCTCTTATATAATGTGCCTAAGATACTCTACTTTACACTGTAAGAATCTGCACTTTGACTGTTTACATAAAGAGTATTCTCACGAAGAATCACTAGAATAGTTCGTAAGTGCTGAAAATGTATATCAAGCGTAGGGCTATAAATGAGAATATCATCAAAGAACACCAATACGAACTTGTGTAGAAAACTCCGAAAGATGTCATTCATCAAGCTTTAAAAAGTAGAAGGAGCATTCATAAGTCATTGCCAGAAACTCATAGTGGTCGTTATGCATGTAGAATGAAGTTTTCGGAACATCTTCAGTGCATACTTGAATCTGATAATAACCAGAATGAAGATCCAATTTAGTGAAGACTCGGGTTCCTTTTAATTCATCCAAGAGCTCATCTATAACTAGTATAGGACATTTGTCCTTGACAGTGACAGTGTTCATGGCCCGATAATTAATGCACATTCGCCATGTACCGCCCTCCTTACGCACTAGCAACACCGGTAAAGAGTAAGGATTGCAACTTGGTTGAATCACCCTGATGTCGAGCATCTCCTTAACGATATTATTAATCTCATTCTTCTATAAGTGAGGGTAGTGGTATAGATATAAATTTACTCGAGGTTTGCCCGGCAGAATAGGGATGTGGTGGTCATGTGACCGGTTAGGGAGCAACCCGCGTGGATCCGTGAAAACATCTGTGAATTAATCTAACAAGAGGGCAAGCTTAGGATCTGAGTTTTGTATGTTCTCCCCTTTAGATGGCTATTGGATATGCATCAAGAATCCACTATGTATTTTGTGCGAAACTTTCTCCATTTATTGCGACGAAACGATGGAAATTTGGCTCCCGCACTTGCCTCGCAACGTGACCTATCTCCTTTTGCAATAAAATTTTATGATTAATTTAAAAAAATTCTAGGAGATATCACTTAGTGTTGTGAGCTATTCGATCCTAAGTACAGCTTCATAATCATCAATGGGTAGGAGAAAGAAATCAGCTACCACTTTTTGGTCTTGGAGGAGTAGTTTCACCCACAAGCACCATTGGTCATAATTGAAGATTCGGCCATTGGCAACCTTTACATCAAACTTGTTGCAACCTTTGATTTGAAGTGCTAAATGTACGACAACCTTACTATTGATGAAGTTATTTGTGTTGCCCGTGTTGATGAGAACGGTGATGGGTTGTTGTTTTAGAAGTCCTCCAACTTCCATCGTCTGCGGGTTGGAGTAACCGGCCAATGCATGCACAGCGTAGTTGGCCGGTTAGGACTCTTCCTCCATGGCTTCTTCTTCAAGTTCAAGGGCTTCTTTAGATGTTTCATTGTCCTCATCCTCTGCTGATTCAATCACAAGGAGCCGACCCTTTTTTGTAGTGATGTTCGCAGCTCCATGGTTCGTCAAAATGCCAACACAACCCCTTGGCCGATCGTTCATGAAGCTCATCTCTTGTTAACTTTTTTAGTGCGGGGACTTGGATGGCAGTAGAGGGGGAAGTAGGTCTCGACATGGTTAGTCGGAGAGCCACCCTTATCTTTCATACCTCATGGTTCAATTGTTCTTCCTGGATACGCACAAAGAAAATCGCGACCATAAGTGTGTATGGTTGTCGCACCTTTACTTCTCCTCGGATCTCCGACTTTAGGCCCTCAATAAAAGTACCTAAAAGTTATTTCTGGGACCAATTCTCAGTTTGGTTAGATAAACGCTCAAACCTTATTTGGTATTCTTGTATTGTAGAGGTTTGATGAATCTTTGCCAATTGTCCGTCGATGTTGTCGAAATCAGTTGGTTCGAAGCAATTTAGTAGTCCTTCCTTAAATCGTTGCCAAGAGAGTCCTCCATGGGTATGTTAAAACTAATTGAACCACTGAATAGCATCTCCTTTGAGGTGTATGGCAGCAATCTCCACCCATGTAGCGTCGGCGATTCGGTAGAACCGAAAATAATGCTCCGCGCGTGAGATCCATCTGATCGGGTCTCCTTCTTCCCATCTTGGGAAGTCAACCTTCATACATAGATTGTTGGGATTAGAGGTGATGTGTCCATGCTCTTAAGGATTGTCTCGCCGATCTGAAGTCTCTCCATGGTGTGACTTCCTCGGGCTTGATGGTTGGCTTATGCTGAATTCGACAAAAATTGATCGCATCTTCTCTATGCGGCTTTCAAAGGCTTCGAACTTGGAGTTGATGGCCTCCTCTGATGCCATGGTGTATACTTCTAGATCTATAATATCAATATCTCTCTTTTATTATCAGGTTAGTGGCATGAGAATTTTGGAGAAGGGGTGGACGGTTGGAAGGTGAATCGGTTTATATGGGAGTAGGCTACGGTTTAGGACTGATTTGGGTGACTGTTTGGTTTTGGTTTAGGGTAGAGTTTTGAAGGGTTTTTGGTAAAGATGGTAGGGTTTGGTAATGAGAAAAAGAGAGTCCGAAATCCCATAAAAAATGACACTCAAATATGATAGAATTAGATGAAAAAAAGTGTTACGATGTGCAGTCCTACCGAACAGATTTTACGTCGGAGAAATGATGACTTCTCGACATAATTTCCAGAGGAAAGTTTAAGAAAATTATACAAAAACCCTTGGTTTAGATGTTCGGAATACCAATAAAAAGTTTGACAAAATTTTGGCAGCGTAATAGTAGGGAAATAAAGCAAAAGATGAAAGGTAGATCCTTCGTCGTAAAAACTCCAGACTTTCGATCAAAGATTGCACAAGAAAATTGGTTCCAGAAGGAATTTTTTTAAGAAATCAATCTCAGATAAAAGCCAAGTTGATCCTTGGGATTGTGTAAAAATTTTGGCCAGAAAATAAAAGTTCAGTTTCAAGAGGTAATAATCGGCTAAAAATTTCTATAGCTTTTTGCTTTTGCAACAATGATAACGTTTGCGACGCTATAATTTTACAGCAATGGAACTTTTGGAAAATCTTCACCCATGTATAAGATAAAGGAATAGTAGTAGTACAGACATGGGCTTTGGAATTTTTACCAGATTTATATTGTTGACGCAAGGGACAACAGCAGATTGATGGATCTACGGCTTGGTGGGCAATGGTGGAGGCGATGTCAAAAGCAAATGCAGGAATTGCTTGGGAAGGTGGAGATGACTGAGATAGCTACAAGGTAGCAGAAACGTAGCTCTGATACCAGATGATAAAACCCTAAAAGGAGCTTTATAGATTTTGATCCTTGAGGGGGATCAACCTTTAGAACACTATAGGGGTTCCTCCCTCCTAGACTCGATATAAGGCTGAAATAAAATTCATAATTACTTGATAAAAGAGAGGGGGTGGCTACATCATTATATAGGGTTGCAAACCCTAGCCCATGGGGTGCTTGCCTAACTAAAATTATCCTTTTGCCCCTTCTATAGCCTACTTGCCTTAGAGGAAACATGTGGTGGCTATGTTAGCTCTATAGCCGACCTAAGCAGGGTGAAACCTTAGCCGACTAGCCCAGTAAAGGGGGCGGAAACCATTAAACTCTAAGGCCCCAAAATAAACCCTAGTCACACTTCTTTATAAGATAGAAGTGACTAGGTGGAGTTTTATTATAATCTCACAGGATTCTTATTGATTACTTCTAAGTGATTAGGACTCAACCCTACTGAAGTCCTATCAAATGACTACTACACTAGAAGGTCGACCCATTGCTTACACCATCACAAAGTTGAGACCCTACTTACTTGATGAGTGGGCTGTGATACAGTATAGATATCCTACGACTCAAGTGCTAAAAGGGAAGATATCAGAGTTTGACTTGTTTAACCTTGAGGACAAGGTTGATCTGAAGGAGGGAGAAATTGTTATGAACCTATAAATTTTTAAACTTTTGAGTCATGTTTTTGAATTATGTTTCTGTGAGTTTGTTAATAGAATAGGAGTCAGTTAAGAGTTTATCTAAAATTTACTATTTAATTAGGAGTCCAATTCCTAAGGGACTCTAGGGCGAAGAGTCCAAGTCCTAAGGGACTCTATAAATATGGGTGCAACTACTTCTTTTTCATCATCAAGGAAATATTATTTTAGCCATTTGGAAAACCCTAGGAGGTTGATCCCCTCGAAGTGATCTTTATCCCTTTTTACCTCTCTTCTATGATGGAATCCCTAGGGGTTCTTATCATGTACCTAATGAGATGCTATATACGAATTATTATATCCTTGCCTTGTATATTAATACCAAGTTTGTTTGAAACTATCCTCAATTGCATAGATATATTAGTCGCTTGCTGAGCTTTGTAGCTCACTATATTGGTATATAAATTTTTCTAGTTAGCTTGTCACTCTTTGGAATGTTTGAATTGAGTTGAGGTATGTTAGGACCCTAGTTGAGTCGGGTCTTAATCGATTAAGTTGAGTACTTAAATTGGGTCGTGTTAGTCAGTCTAGACCTAACATTAAGTCAGCTATGAGGAGATTTGAGTTGATTGTAATAAATCAGTCCAAATCCTAGTAGGGTTAGGATTCGACTAAACTAGAGTTTGGTTAGGAGTCAGAGTTGGATTCGGGTCAGGTCAACCAAGTTAAGCTTATAATCAACTCAATTGACTACCCATCTTGATGAGGGGAAGTCACCTAGGGCTGAGAGGAGGTCAGATAGGGTTAAAGAGGAAGAGTTTCATTTAGTTATGACTCTCTTTGAGATTGATTAGGAGTTGGAGTCTTGATTTAGTTGAAGTAAGAGTCCTATTAAGATTAGGGTTTTGAGACCTTATATAAACACTTATAGCCATACTTTTCAATCATGAATAGATCAATATTTCTTCAGCTCTTATAATCAAATACGCAGGAGGGAGGAACCCTTATAGAGTTCTAAGGAGGCTGATCCACTTCAGAGATCAATACGAGCTTAGAATCCTGCGGGGTTTTAACATTTGGTATCAGAGCAACGTTCTTAGCACCTCACTACTCTTCCATCTTAGCCACTACCATCCAATCACCCATCATTTTCCTAAGCAATTCTCATAATTGCTAATCTCATCGCCAACTCACCATCATTACCCCTATCACAAATCCTCTATCTACTGTGCCACCATCAAAATTGCATCAGGTTCTAGTACTTACATTACTACTGCTACAATTTATTTACCCAAAAATCCAAAAAAATAGTTGCATCTACCATTGTTACAACCCTTACATCCATTTATCTTGCTGAAAAAATTGTTGGTCGAAAAAAAAAAATTGCTACAATGATCTTTCGACGTTGATGCAAAATTTCAACCAAATATTATCTTCTTACCGATAGCTTCGTGTCATACTCTTTTTCGTATTTTGTCATATTCCTTATCTATCCCTTGCTATTATACATTGCCTATTCCTTATATTGCTATAAAAAAAATTGCTCGTTGCAAAAACCTTCCATCGCAAAGTTATCATCTTTACGATGAAAGTTGTCTGGAAAATTTCAGCTGCATTAGTGTTATTGAATCTCTAATCTTCCTATTGACAACTTGCTACTGTATTCATCTTTATATTTTATGTCAGCTTGGATTTCCTTACTAGTAGATTCTCCCCCAAATTCTTCTTTTAATCTTTGATGAACAGCTAAAAACTTCTCATCGTACTCCTATTATTCAACATAAAATTATGCTACTGCATCTGTTGCATCCGATATTGCTGTCATCTTGCTGTCATATTTGCTATCATTTATATTGCTAATATCCTTGTTGATTTTATGCTGTCATATTCCTCAAAATACTACTACAATATTGTTGAAACTTTCATCGTAAAACTATTGTCTTTCAAAGAAAAATTCTACTACCATACTTTTTGGTGTTTCTTGCTGCATACACGTCTGATCTCACCGAATTTGTTGCTGCCACCCACATCAACCCTAAGGCACCTCTCTAGCCTTAAGATGTAGCCATCGTATCCCACTTTTAATCTCTATAGTCAACCCAAACAACAGCGCAAACTATAGTCCAAACAATAGCCTATTGCAGCCTTGTTCCTTGGCACTTCTTGCCACAACAATACCAAATCGGTTACTACCCCCAGTAGCAACCCTACACCTTCCTTCCCAGCCTCAAACCACCACCACTAAAATCCTTTCTAGCCGCCACAATACCCTCAGACCGTAGCACCAACAGCAACCTAAACCGTAAACTATCAATCCTAAATCGCAACCTTGATCCATCTCCCTTTCGACCACCAATCCCTACCAAACCGATTGCTACCATCAATAGCAACCCTAAGCCACCCCCTCTAACCCTAAACCTCTATCACCAAAACCCCCTATATGACCCCTACAGTAGCTCCAAACCACAGCCCCAATAGCAACCAAAAAATAACAACATATCAACCATAAACCGCAGCCATCTCCTATGATCTATCATTTCTTTTGGTCACCTAGCCATCCAACCAATCCCTACCCTTAACCAGATAGCAAAGGGAGGACCTCGACATTACAGATCTGGAGTTTTATGCCATGGCATAGATAGATCTGATCAGTGCCAAGTTGGAGGCCTTCGAGAAGCATATGGAGGACAAACTATGCGCTCTCTTCATGGAGTTTAGATTAGGCCGATCACCGAGCTCAAGAAGATCACAGTGTGGCGAGAGTCCCGATCATAAGAAGAACCAACTAGAGAAAGAGGAACAAGTGACAGACTCATCGTATCCATGCATAAGGGTGGACGTCCCTCGATGGGAAGATGGAGACCCAACCGATTGGATTTTACATGCAGAGCGGTACTTTTGCTATCACAGGACCTTGGAGGCTTCTATGGTCGATATTGCTACCATCTATCTAGGAAGAGAAGCTATTCAGTAGTATGATTGGTATAAACATATCCACTAATTTCTCACATGGAGATAATTCAAGAGCGGACTGTTGATCCACTTTAGATCGATAGAGTACAAGAACACGAACAACCAACTCGTGAAGATTCACCAAACCTCAACCATTTAAGAATATCAAACTAGGTTTGAGCATATTTCAAATTAAACTCAAGATTGGTTTGAAAAGCAATTGTTATGGACGTTCATTGAAGGATTAGAACTGGAGATCATATGTGAAGTCAAGGTGCGGCAATCATATATATTGAGGGCTGTCATCTCCTTCACTCATATCCATGAGGAACGACTGAACAATGATACTTGAAAGACCAAGATCATGAACTGATTAGTAACCATCAAGCCTTCAACCTCCCCTACTACCAACTGAACCTCTTAACCCAATGAACTTACCCGAGAAGAACTCCAAGAAAGATCGATGAAAGGGCTTTGTTGGTATTGTGACGAACCATGGAGTAGAGATCACCGCTGCAAAAGGAGAAAGCTTTAGTGATTGAACCGATCGAGGATCCAAAACCTGAGGACGTAGATCTCAAACTTGAGAGGGAAGATGTGGAGGAAGAACCGCAGCTGACTATCAGCACCATACATGCCCTAGTCAGCTACACCAACCTAAAATCCATAAAGGTCAACGGATTCCTCAAACACCAACCAATTACCATTTTTATCGACACCAGAAGCACCAATAATTTTATGGATAACAAGGTTGGTGCTTGATTAACTCTCCTGATTAAAGATTATAGTAGGATTGATGTAAAAATCGCAGATGGCCGAATCCTCAACTGCAATCGAAAGTGCCCTTGGGTGAAACTAGTTTCAGAGGGCCAAGAAATCACCATGGACTTCTTCCTCCTACCACTTGATGATTATGAAGCAGTGCTCGACGTCGAATGATCGTCCAATCTAGGTGATATTTCTTAGATTTTTTCTAAATTAATTATGAAATTTTTTAACCATGGAAAATAGGTAATCTTACAAGGAAAGCACGGGGGTGAAGTATCGATTGTTTCTACGCAATGCATGGAGAGGGTGCTACACAAATCACATATCAACTTCCTAATACAACTTTAAGGACTGCATAAATAGCATATCTGAAGATTGTATTTTTTTTCGAGTCCTCTGAGGAAATAAAGTTAGTGAGCCTTTTTGCAGCTATGATTGCTTGATCACATCGGTGACATTCCTTCGATATAGTTTCTATTGTGCCCACACTTCAGACTATCGAGGATGCTGAATTTCTTATCTTTCTCAGACATGCCTTGGATGTCTAGTATCAATGTAGAAAATTATTTTATTTAATCTTGAATGGAAGTACTTTGATGGAATTGTCTTAGCTTTCTTCTTTCGACGAACTCTGTGTTTTAGGGTAGGAACTGAGTTCTCAACTCTTGCTTCAAGTCCTCTCACATGTCCACTTGACACAGACCTTATTCGATCATTTTCCAACATGTTCGCCACTAAAGTTTTGCATTTCTATTTAAATATATGGTTGCTATCAAACTTTGGTATCTTCATAATCGGGTCTCATAGCTTGAAAGTAATATTTAATATTAAATAAGAAATTCTCGAGCTTCTTTGCATCCCTAACACCACCTTAGCAATGCGGCTCGGGTGCTCTCAAGTTTTATGATAGTAACGTGGGTGTTGCTCTCCCCCTCTCTGTAAGTAATGTCACCATGGATATGAGTTCTGCCACGACTTCTTGCAAATGTTGCATGGAGTCTTTGGTGTCTTCCATTAATTGATCTACTAGGGACTCGACTTTGTCAATCTAAGATTCAGCTTCTTCTTGCGAGTTTTCTGACCCAAGAAGCCTTCATTGGCCTTATTTGAGTTCCTCCAAACATGCTTCAAGAACGTCAAGGTGGATTTTCACAACTGTATATCTCTCCTTATGGCTTCCTTTCCTGGTTGGAGCTCTAGATTATACCTCCTCTACATATAGAGAATAGCTAAATTCTCATTCATCTTATTTGTTATCAAGTTCCT